>CM065919.1:27561376-28923876 GCA_033439105.1 Magallana nippona
CTAAAACATTTAAAGAAAAAACAGGTACCCAAACTTGATCGTTGAAAATTACATAAATTCATACACATCTAAAAAAAAAAACATTTAAATACCTCACAGGTTCGAAATAACTGCACAGGTACATCTTGTGGAAATTGAAGTAACCTTTACGTAAAAAAAAAATGTTTTATAATTTATTATTATTCATTTATTCTAGGATTTGTAATTCCTTTAAACAATTTTGATTGATTTTAAGAACTTTTTTGCGGAGGTAACAATTTGGGTGTTTTGAAAAATCTGTTTCTGCACGCTAAAGGTTTATTGTTGTTTTCATCATCAACATTGTTGTTTCCTATGACATTTAATAACTGCTAACAAAGTCTGCAAAAGTGGCATATGTTTGTTAGTTTGTTTCTTTGTTTGTTTTTTGGTTTTTGGTTTTTTTTTGGGGGGGGGGTGGGGTGGGGTGGGTGTTCGCTTTTTAGTTGTTTTTTTTTATTTTGGGGGTTGGGGAGGGGGTTGCGCTGTATTAGAGGATAAATTTGGGCCTTGCTATAATCTGAATTCTATCCGTTAGGTCTGGAACGGTTTCTAAATGACAGGGATACACTTATCTATTCAGTCACTATTTACCAAACTTTGTCAATATCCATGTATAATTCGTTATAAATTAAACATTTGTACAATCTCGATGTACGAGAAAATCTGGGGGAAAAAATCAAACTATTGAATATAAATATGCAATTGGTTGAATTTGGAAAAATATTGATATTTTTAAGGCACAGTAATGATTTAAAACCAATATTTATTGCGTTTTATCAATATTTTGTACGTTACTCTGATTCATTGTTGCTATCTCCAAATTATCGGTATAAACTGAATATCACTATGTTCGAAAGATAATCCATTTATTGTCATTTTTAGACATTATGACAGGGACTACAGCTGGAGCCATTGTCATACTTCTTGGACTAATTTCTGTTCTGATGCGAAAAAGGTACATGTATGTAGTTATATGTGGCAGTATATATTCTGTTTTTCATGAGGGAGTGTTCTCGAATAAATATGAGTGCTTCTTGATTTGTAATTTCTAAATTAATAGATGTTCATCAATAACACACTGCGAACTTTCAGAGTAAACTTAACCACAAAAATAACGCAATATGAACATATGCCATTCGTTCCTTACTTCAAAAATAACTGAAGGAAAACTTTAAGATGACATAAAGAGACTGTTTGGGCACATATTCCACCCTTTTTGTATAAACGTTTAGTTCACTAAACTGTAGTTTCATCTTCTTTCATTTTGGCTCGTCGTCGGAAAAAAACCCTTGCATTTTGTCTCTGATCTTCGTTTTTTATGTTACAATTATTTTCGTTTAGAAAAAAGAATAGAAAAAACGACAATGAAGCAGAGGAAGTGAACAAAGGGCACGCAGATGCGTCGAAGGACGTGAACAGAAGGCACACAGATGTGTCGAAGGAAGAGGACAGAATACACACAGGTGTATCAAAGGAAGTGGAGAGAAGGCACACAGATGCGTCGACGAAGGACGTGGAAAGAAGGCACACAGATGCATCGAAGGAAGTGGACATAAGGGACACAGATGCGTCGAAGGACGTGGAAAGAGGGCACACAGATGCGTCGAAGGAAGAGGACAGAAGGCACACAGGTGTATCAAAGGAAGTGGAGAGAAGGCACACAGATGCGTTGAAGGAAGTGGACAGAAGGCACACAGATGCGTCGATGGAAGTGGACAGAAGGCACACAGATGCGTCGAAGGACGTTGAAAGAAGGCACACAGATGCATCGAAAGAAGTGGACAGAAGGGGCACAGATGCGTCGAAGGACGTGAAAAAAGGACACACAGATGCGTCGAAGGACGTCGAAAGAAGGCACACAGATGCATCGAAGGAAGTGGACAAAAGGGACACAGATGCGTCGAAGGACGTGGAAAGAGGGCACACAGATGCGTCGAAGGAAGAGGACAGTAGGCACACAGGTGTATCAAAGGAAGTGGAGAGAAGGCACACAGATGCGTCGACGAGGGACATGAAAAGAAGGCACACAGATGCATCGAAGGGAGTGGACAAAAGGGACACAGATGCGTCGAAGGACGTGGAAAGAGGGCACACAGATGCGTCGAAGGAAGAGGACAGAAGGCACACAGGTGTATCAAAGGAAGTGGACAGAAGGGACACAGATGCGTCGAAGGACGTGAAAAAAGGGCACACAGATGCGTCGAAGGACGTTGAAAGAAGGCACACAGATGCGTCGCAGGAAGTGGACAGAAGGCAGACAGATGCGTCGAAGGACGTTGAAAGAAGGCACACAGATGCGTCGAAGGAAGAGGACAGAAGGCACCCAAATGCATCTTTTAACAACGATAATGAGTTCCATGTACCTGAACAACATAAAGCTAATACTCAACTGGAAGGAATTAAGTTATCTGCAGTACAGACACAAGACCATCTTTCACATCCAACAGAGACAAATTTAAAGCATGAAGTAAACACAAATCATTACATACCAACAAAATTCAAACATAAAGAGCAAGCCGTTTGTTCAACACAATTGCACGCAGTTCCAAACAATTCGGACAAGTATGTAATGCTGAATAAACTTAACTTAAAAGGCGCACAAGTTCCAATATGATCAAAAAGTGTCAAGATCTGTTTTTAAAATAGGTTTTACAAAACAGTATCTGTGAAGTGAATTTACAAAAACAAAACAAAGTGAACAGTTTCTGAAATGATAAATGAATACAGGATACCTTTAACGTGTCATTCTAACACGTTTGTTCTATGTTTCTATGATACCTTTGTTTAATATAATGGTTTGTAATTTTTAATGATGAATTTACCTAAATAACATTAATTTGATTCTTAATATGAGATATGTATTATATTTGATACATACATGTAAATTGAAATAAATTATGTGTTATATGCTTTTTTCACAGTTAAAGATAATTTGTGTGATCTAACTGATTGATATACATGTAGTGAATACTGCTGGCATGTAGCATCAGGGGAGGGGGGGGCTGCCTGCCTGCCCCCCTCCCCCCCCCCCCCCCCACCACACACACACACACTTTTTCTCGCAGAAAACATTTTTCTTAAAGTAACATTTAAAAAATTGTATTTTTTGTGAGTATGTAAATAAATTAATTGAAATGAAAATAAGGAAATTAATGGTGAAATTGAAGCTATAAATGAACACCCCCCCCCCCCCCAACCCGCCAATGATTTTGGGAGGTTGATTTTTTTTTTGCTTGTCAAAATATTTTTTATTAGTCTGCACCGCCCCCCCCCCCCACCTCCCCTACACACACATATATACAGTCAAAACTGTCTAAGCGGCCACTTAAAATCAGCGGCCACTTTTTGTTCCCCCGACGTGTTTCCTTATATATTTTCCATGGAATAAGCGGCCACTCGCGTAACGCGGCCAGCGGCCACCCAATTTACTAACCGGCCACATAATTGCACTGTATTTAACGGCCATTTTGTCAACTATTTTTGTCACGTGATATTTCACCCGCGTTAGTTGTTTACAGATCCCGATCATTTTGATCGTTATTAAATCATGGAGTCACTTGGGTAATTAAATAATTATTGTGTTTAAATCAAATACGATGAAATATGTTTACCTTGTTTGTATTTTATTCATTTGAAAACATGGCTTCTAGTACTCCGAACGTAAAGAGGAAAGTATTAAATCTAAGTGAAAAAAACCCCGAAATTTCTTGAGTTGGATAAAAAGGTTATGTCATATCGAAAGACAGCGGAAACGTTTCAGGTTTGAAAAACTCAAATTAACAACATTTTAAAAATAGGTACACGTATCGAAAAAAATATGAAATCAATGTAGACCCTGAAAGTCCTGAAGCACCATCTAATGTAACGGCCCGTGAACGAGGATATAAACGAATTTTGTTGGGGTGTTTCAACAGTTCAATGACGCGACATCTCGTAGAATAAATGTCACAGGGCCATTATTACAAGTAAAGCCCTACAAAATTTTATTTATACAGAAATGTAATAAAAATAAATTACATTAAAACAGGTAAATCACATACGTTAATAAATCTGTAATTATAATAAAACATGTCTTTTGATGCATTTGTGTTTATACATTGATTTACATGATTCTGTAGCAAACTGGAATTAAAGGCCACCTGTCGTATGCGGCCATTTTTCAAATTTCCCCAAGATGGCCTTTTAAAACAGGTTTGACTGTACTTTCAAAAACAATGGTATGTGCTTGTACGTCCAATGTTTTCAATTGCCACATCCAAATAAAACATCAAAACATGCTTTTATCGATGATGCCTTTTGATTCAAAACATTTAAGCATATTAGCAACAGGCAAATATATCAATCAACGCATACATGTAGCCAGCATCATTTTCTTCAAAAGTCTCTGATCTTTGGCTTAAGTCATGTAACTATATGATTGATAATGCAGTAATTAATCCAAGACAAAAACGGATTTATATGACCAAAATATCTTGATTATATTTCAAGTTTAAACATTATATATCCAATCATCTATCTTCACGAGAAAGAAGAAGTACATTAAACAACACAACAAATTTATTCCACGCAAAAAATTGCAGGATTATAATGTTTTTGACCCGTCAGTCATGCCGGATCCTTTAGTCCACAACTCATCTTAAACCGCTGCACTTTATTTCTTAAAACTATGGTGGTAATAACAACACAATCTGTAGATGAGCATGTTCGGAGGAAGTCCCGATTCCTTTAATTATTTTTAATTAATTTGCCCCTCTAAAAATAAATCTTGCCATTAAAGACACAGTACTATACTGTAACATTAGTAAGCGCTGCACCTTGAACTCTGTAGTTACAATGTAACTATATACTGTAATCTTTTAAGTTCGTGGGGGTCAATTTTCGTGGATTGTCGGTTTTTTGTTTATTCGTGATATTGTAATTTTGTGGATGAGTCGATTTTCAGTTTCAGTAAGAAAGGCAACTCTTTCTAAATTTGATTTAGTTAAGGATGTAAATTCATGGATAGGGCTAACCAAGAATACCATGAAAATTGAGCTACCACGAATTCTTATGATTCTACAGTATAATGACATGATGTTTAAATGTACATGCTGTTGTGAATTTTTTAATTGGTTTCCCCAATACAATGGTTTCGCCTTTAGAAGTAACATGTTACTTTCTTACAATTATTAAAATACTGTTTAAACAATTTGTCTATACAACTTTTTATAAACTACTAAATACGTCAGTTCCCATTGCGAAGGCATTCATGCGAGGCCTCTATTAGAAAACTACAGGATTTGGACAAAGATATGAACATAAAAGATGTTATTTTTTTATTCTCTGCCAAAAATGTCAGATCAATAAAGAAGCCATTAGACAAGGCTCATCAGACGGAAGAAGTCGTGGGTTCCTGTCGGGCTTACCAATTCTCACATCACTAATTTCAAGAAATCGTCTTATATAAGGTGTGTATGTAAATATATATCTCACAATTATCGACTGGTTAATAAATTAATAATATTGTGAAATTAATAAGCAAACGACAGTTCCTTTTCTTATCACCAAAAATATATGGTTTATTTGAAGTTCAATGTTTATCTATAGGATTTTATAAGTATAAATTACACAGCCAATTGTGCTTTACGTGAATTTACGCAAAAACAGCTTTACGTGAATTAATAATGTGAATTTTGCATAATTTTAACCTGTGATTTATTTTCTCGTGAATTTAAACATGTGAAATAAACGCAAAAGTACGTAGTGTGTATGTTCATTTCACGTAAAAGTTTAACTCAGTTTTTATTAAGATTTCATGTAATTTAAAACATTTTTTACATAAATTTCACGTGAAAATATTCAAGTGAAATTAACGTGAACTTCTTTTTATCAAGCTTCTTAATGTTTTTTCGTGATTAATTTCGTTTAAGTTTAACAATTGTCTTTCAAAAGAAGTTTTTTTTTACATACTGTCAATATTCAGAAAAGTAATTAAGATTGTTTTTTTTATATATATATTTAAAGAATGACTAGTAAATTCAATAAACCGTTACTATATACAACATAAAACGAGATAGGCTGTTTTTATCAAATTTGCATTTATTCATTTGATTTTTTTAATAATAATATGCATCATATAGTACGCAAATGACAAATATTTTTTTTTTCAAATTAATGAAACATGATATTTCTTTACCATGAAGAAAAAAATTTGAAATAAATATAGGATCTCTCATGATTTGCGATGGTATATGATTTTTATCCAACGAGTTGTGTGTTTTCTATCCCCGAGCCTTGGCGAGGGGATAGAAAACACACAACGAGTTGGATAAAAATCATATACCATCGCAAATCATGAGAGATTCTTTTTATCACATGTTTTACAACGTTTTTTGTTAATCTCAATTTTTTCTGTACAAATTATAATTGTGAGCCGCACAACACGAGACGTCAACAACTTTACGCATGGAAAAAAGTTCCTTGAAGTTTAACAAACAAACATTTCATTTTCGAACAATTTCTTTATGAATTCATGAAAAATAAATAAAACAACATTAAATGCTTCACTTTTACAACTCAACACTATTCAACTGTATTATTTTTTAGTTTTTCATTATACGTCAATCAACCGGCTAAACCTACGTAATGTTTAATTATGACGTCATGTTGCGTAAGAACACACAGTGTAATATGAAAAATTTATCCCATGAGTGATATCCACCGCATATTGAGATAAACATGTGATAAAGATACATATTTACCCTTCTTGTGTTCAGACATATTTTTGAAAACTATCATTTGAATACTAGTGTAATTACTTAAAAATGAAACCTTCTCCAAAAACTAGTACTGGACGTCAACACCAAAGCAGAAGATTTTAGCATAAGCTCCCACGACTTTCTTTCTGTGAGCTAATAAATTAAACATTATCGATATCAAAACCGAGTTGGAGTTCTATCATATGCTTGATGCTATAGAATGCATTGTATATGAGACAAATGCGATTCAAATGATATGCTATGAGATTGAAATACTATGTTGTTACATGTATATAGTGTATGTTGTTACATGTATATAGCGTATGTTGTTACATGTATATAGTGTATGTTGTTACATGTATATAGTGTATGTTGTTAAAGATATGCTTGAATTGACTGCATCTGCAACAGATACAATCATATGGTACATGTTAAAAGTACTCTAAGACGCACGACTGTGCATTTATCGATTTATTTGAAAGATGTTTATTTTAATTTACAAAAGTATGGTCTTTTTATAAAAAAAAAACATTGTGTAAGTTTATGCTGATTCAATCTTGTAATTGCCTTAGTGTTCAATAACATATTTACACGCACAGTTTTTGATGGCTTCACCCATCGGTGTATTTCTACTAATGGTACACTTTATTTGCTAAAGGAAAAATACCACAGCCATGATACAACAACAAATAGAACATCCAGATGTCAGATGTTTTGCCAGATGATATGAGTGGTGAGGAATCGATACAATTTCAGCAAATAGCAAATTTCCTCATAGAACCATTTTAACAAGACCTTGGACTTTTGGTAGGATGTAACTATCTTTTTCTTGCGTCAAAACAAGTTAAAATGACGCTGGTTTCAAGTGAAATATACATAGATTGCGTAGTCTTAGCTCAAAAGCCAGAAAAATCTTGTTCATTTCAAAGCGCCATGGCTGAGTGGCCAACAATGAAATAGACAGGCCTACGTCACATTGCTGTTTGACACAACTACCCAAAGTCCAAGCTCCTGTTAAAATGGTTCTAATTATGAAGAAGAAAACATCTCTAATGTTGCTGAAAAATATTAAATAGATATCAATCAGGATAAATTTGATGATACCTATTTTATTTACCAAAACATGCCTGTTAGCCTGTTGCAATACTTTTTATCTGTGGCTAAAATATTTGAATTGCCATAACAGTGTGTATAAAAGATGAAAAAAACCTACTATGGCTTGTTTCAGATTTTAAGATACCTTGAGTAATTTGACAATTATCTGACTTTTGATGTATTTATCAACTTTAGGGTTTATGAAATAAGATATCGTATGGCTATTCATTGAATATAACCTGCTGTTTCACTCAAGGCACTTGGGGCATGGATACCCACCCACATCCACACACCAAATCTTTAGCAATTTAAAATTTAAAACAATTCGTGGCCAACTCACACTTATTTTTTGTTTATGTTTTTATATGCATAACATTGTATTGAAAATGTAACCTGTCTTTTTAAGCTTGTTTTAAGGAGCTTTTTTCGACTGAAACTAAAAAAAAGAGAAGGGATGTAACTCGTCGACATCACCCATACTCGTTGCTACACAAAATTGTGTTCTGAACAACATTACGGACACGATGATGCCCAAAACGTCCGGAAATATGTTGGCGCTGATATTTGAACACCAAAATTTGAATTCATTTTTTCTTATGATGGCACGGAGACATGAAAAAAGTATTTGCCTTCGACGTCGTTTAAAAAGCAGTATCCTAGTACACGAGCTATCAATATCGACTGTACTATTTTTTCTTGCAAAGACCTAGATCGCCAATTCCTCATTCTTCTACATAAGTTTGCTTGCTTTTCACCATCAGGAAATTTTAGTTTTGTTTCAAAACTGTTCCTGATAATACTGATTATAGAAGATTCGGGGGTTTTTAGATTTTTTGGAAGAGGGCTATGATATAATAATTGACAGAGGTTTTACAATACGAGATTTACTCATTAACGGGAAAGCCACTCTAGATAAGAAAGTGTCCATGGCATAAGTGAAAAAGAAACGACTTAATGCTAATGAAATAAAACGAACACGGAAAATAGACAAACTCGGACTTCATGTAGAGAGAGCTTCACAGAGACTCAAGGTGTATAATAAGTTTATAGATTATGTCATCCCAAGGTCACTTACTAGCTGTTGTAATCAAACACAGTTCAAACAGTTTGGGGGGGGGGGGGGGGGGGTTGCACAAAAGTGCAGATCAAATCGTAAAAGAGAAGGTAGAATGTATAACATCTATTACAAAAACATCATATTGTCATCTTATTCATTGTGATATTATGAATACTTCGAATTTGCAATGTAAATTGATTAATTGAACACAATGTTTTCATTAATAGCCTAGGTCAATCTGTAATCAGATTTCGTTATCAAGCCAAGTTGTTAAGAGCATGTACAACGGTAGATTTCAGTTTGGGTGTTAAATATCACGATTTATTGTATTTACGATATCATTTGTAGATTTGTATTAATACCCTTATAAACTCAGTTAATTAATTAATTAATGATGATTCAATATGTTTAATAATATTGTCACGAATTTTGTTCATTTTACTTTTTCATTCTTACTGTTAACAATTCTTTACTAAGATATTTCTATTGATGGACAAAACGTCGGTTGACAGGTACATGTATAAGCGAGATGCAGAGCTCACAATTCTTTATTACCATATTTTTATTCACATAGATTGTATTTTAATGTAAAACGATACCACAGTCCCTAGTGTTGTCACTTCTTATTTTGTTTTAGATAAATAAATGTATTTTCTACTCGGGAACCTAGATGTGAAGAAAAATATGACAAAAGTCATATAGTTATTTACATAACAAAGAATTAAATCCTGTATTTCACCGCCCAAGAACATTGATAAATGTACCCCATACCATGCCCCTCTAAATGATTTTACAACAAAAAAACATAAATATAGTGATATTTTTACACTAAACAACCGGTTTTTCGATTAACTACATAAACTTCCAGTTAAAACGAAAGTACAGCGAATTTCAAACATGTTTTCCGTAATAATGGTCGCTTTGTTGTTTGCTAAAATAAAAGGTAAGACGTTTACGTATTTGACTAAATAATTCAGCTTGGCGTTAGCCTTCTCTTGTTAAATCATTTTCAACCTCCGTTAACTTCCTGGGGTTCATTTTTTCTATCGACGCAATGTTTCTCTACTTCCTTAAATGAATCAGTTTCTTTGAATGCGACGAACCTGTACGTTTCATGTACATTTACTTGTTTATTTAAAAGGCTTAGCAGGCTAGGGTCTTCGTGGAAAGAAATATGATAATAAAAAAGTAATTAGCGGTGTAAGGTTTATTTACAACAATTTATGACCTAGATCTAAAAGGTAAAACCTTTTAGCAAACTTCTGTACTGTTCCGAGGTTGTGATAATATTTGTTTTGATAATAATTGATTAACAACCTTATCTTCAGATTCACATTTTTTACGCGCTTATTTTATTACACATAATTGATTGCTTTTCATAAGACATTTTAAGCTTATTTAATCCCCCCACCCCCGCCACCCCCAAACAAAAAAAACATACAAGGCAATGTAATAACTTCCTACAGAAAATTACGTAAGAATACCGAAAGCGCAATTGTAAATCTTCTCCTGAAATGAACTATAATCGGAGTGCACACCGCCCCTTGATTTTTAGATTTTGGTATCTTCTCCCTGCAAGTATTTTAAAAGCAAACATGTCTTTTATACATGAAGTGAAGAATTTTTAATTTTTTTTATTATCTAACTCTAGACCAGTAAAGTTAATGTATAAAGCATTGTAGAGAATAAGTGTGAAGTCACAGGATTTCCCCAGAGAAGAGCCAAAGGTGATTCGATCTTACAAATATATGTATTGTACATGTGTTAAAGAACAGCATACCTGTGGGGGTTTTTAAATTTGAATTTGAATGGTTGACATCCTTGTTTACATAAAAGCTATAAATCTGCGTTCGAGAAATCAATTTCTGTTTGATGTAATATGACACCTTTAACTGTTTGTTTACTCTCAGCGGGGCCAAGAATGCCAAACATATATAGTAGTAGTAGTAGTAATTTATTTAATATAGTGACATGTGCATATTATGTACAATCGTGCCATATGATAAATTTTAATCAATTACTTGTACATTAATATTGGGCACCCGGCCCATTGGGCCTATAAGTCACCTTTGGTTATATCAACAATAATAGTTCATCACGAGTTATACAAGACTTAGTGTATAATCGTTAAATTATATTGGGGTTATGGTACATTAAATATAAATTATGTTATTATACCTCAATATGATTATTCTATATAACGCGTCATCTGACTTGTCTAGAGAGTCACGTGACAAGGTAAACAAAACGTCGTGTCTCACGGGGAATAAATATCGTGTCTCACGTCTTCGGATATCTCGGGATTTTTCATTCCAAAGGTATGAAAAAGCCAATAAGAGCATACGAAAATATGATTAAATAAAAAATATTTAGACATTTAAATTCTCTTTATACCACAAACACCAATTTTACTTTATTTGATTCGATTTTATGAAAGAAAAGAAAGACAATAAAAAACACCCAAACAATCATGACGTTACTGCTTTTGACAAGTTGAAAAATTATCGACGGATTTTGTATAATCATATGTTGTTCTGTATAATAAAACTTTTATTGCATGAATTTTCGGGAAATATGAAGATTTATTCCCCCAGAAACCTCATATTTCCCTCGGGCAAAGCCCTCAGGAAATATGATTTTTCTTGGGGGAATAAATCTTCATATTTCCCTCACCATCATGCATTAAATGTATAATGTTACATCAGGGCCAATATCTAAAAATAAATAAATTATCTATAAAGAAATTGTCTCCCAATCGAAATGCTTTTAAAACGAATTTTGATAACACTCTAGATTAACAGCTCATTAATTATGTACAGTCAGTTCAAGCATATATTTTACAACATACACCATACCATACCATAGCATTGAAATCCCATAGCATAGCATTGGAATCTCATACCATAGCATTGGAATCTCATACCACAGCTTACAATCTCATAGAATCTCATTCGTCATAGCATACTATAGCATACCATAGCATAGCATACAACATGATTTTGATTCGGTTTTAAATGTTTTTATTTGAAAGAATAAATGTTCACATTGCAGATTAGTAGTAAACTTTGGCTTCTTATCATTTCACTTCGAAATATGTGGAACTATTTTGTTTATGGAGGCGTTTTTGTTCAAATCTCATCGCATACCATAGCATAGCATAGCATACCATATCATTAGGCCCTTCATTTCGATTTCTCATAGCATAGCATAGCATACAAATCCCATAGCATTGCATTGAAATCTCATTGCATATCATTAAAATCGCATACCATAGCATAGCATGAAATTGTAAAAGATATGCATGAAATGGCTGTAAACACAAATTGTCCATCACGGTCCCATAGTTCATCCATTGAAGTTCCGCTTCGGATTTCGCTGGCATTGCTATGTCGTCCGCATACAGTAAAACCGAGAGCTTCTTTTCTCCTAAATCCACACTAAGACATACTCTGGGACTGCAATATCTCAACTGCCTTTAAGATTTGTTTCGCATAAACAGAAAACATCACAATTAAGTTCTTTTATGATATTAATTCGTAGATCACAATTTTCAGTTGTCCAGCCCCCACATTTCAATGACCAAGTTTAATATGTTCAACGAATTGGGCTGATTGCTGTAAGTGTATTGTTGCTTGCGACTGATCGGCCAGTTTAGGTCTGATTATGCCGTTGACGTCAATGCGGAGTGAGTTAGTTTGCGGTAGGTTTTTCAATATGGACCGCGTATTCCTCTCAATGACTTGCTACTTTTTATGAACACCTTTTTGAACTCTTCATTGTCTTTCAACTTCATTTTGTAGACCAGTGTGTTTTCCTCTCTATTTCTAAAGCTAATTTTTACGAGGCCAGGGCGGTTGTTGAATTTACTTGGGAGTCGCGTTACCGCTATCACTTGCACGAATGATGAAACGTCTGCCCCTAGCGAGTGAATGAGATCATTAGCTTTTTGCATGAGGTCGTTGTTTACTAAAATCGGGATGCCACTAGCCGTAGCTGTTAAGTCGGTGCAGTCAAGGGGATTTGTGAAATTCGAGTTCATAACGGTACCGTACCGTCATCGCTAACTATTTGATTACGCTGTTCGACATCGGTAAGACGTGTCTGTATTGACTGAATAGTTTTCATGACTTCATCGACGCGCCGAATTTATACATCTAAGTCCATAGAAATTTCATCGCGTAGTGACTGTAGTTTTTCGTCAACATTTTCCATTAAATCTTTTCTCAGTTTATCTAGTTTTGATTCGAACATACGTTTCATACCATCCTGGTTATTTTTTATGTCTTTTATTGCGTTGATGACAGTATCAAGCTTGTTAGAAATTGTTGGATCATGTTTAACAGTACTAGTTAGTGAACCTCCCGAGGCCATTGTTGTATTTTGCACTTTGTGAATGAGTCTTCAAAAACACTATTATTCAGCTGGACATTTGTTTCGTATAGAACAGTGTTAATTTGATTTAAAATTTCACTCACGCTTATATTGTGAGTAATTGAGTCGTTTGGACCGCTTCCTAACTTGCTTTGTTTCGTTGCTTGTTTAAGATCGTTCCCGCCTTCGTTCTCGCTGCTATTTATGTCCTTTCTCTTGTTTTGATGCCTTTTTGTCATACCTCATAAACAGCAGAAAGTCCTCATCTAAAACGGGCTTAGAAATACTGACCACATCCAGTTAATATAACCAAATATCAAAGCAAAATTAACCGAGGAGAGCTTGGTACTTAAAAGAACACATCCATCTTGGTCTAACCACGTGACAATGTAGCACAAACTAATTGATAAACATGTGACTTCTCAAACATCGCACACTGAACAAACATATAACAAGTGTTTTATCAAGTAGATTGTATCGCTTAAAAAAGCATGTTAAGTAAGAAATATTAGCTAATATTCTACATCTTTCTGGACCATGACGTTATATAAGTTGTCGAATATTTTCATTGTAAAATACCAAAACCGAATTCCTTTACATTGCCAATTATAAATGAATTTAACATAGACAGTGAACTACTTAATCGAGGCTAATTTAACTTTTCAATGATAGCAATGGGTGTTTTGCAATGCTTTATGTCCATCCCCATATATTTGTCTGTAATATTTATATAATACTAGATGATATCCCGCGCAAGCGCGGGAATTAACAATTTACATATTAATAGGATGCAATGCCTTATATGTGGAACTATATCATAATTCTGTTCATTTCTGAATTTACTGTGTCCGAAATTTGTCTAAATTGCTTTCTTAACCCATTCTTTAAAATTGAAATAAAAAAAAAATCAACCGCAAGGCTGAATAAGAAATTCAGAATGGCTCTTAGAAAAAACAAAAAAACAATCGATTGGGGGGGGGGGGGGTTCACCCCTTCCCCCCATTCAACTTCCCTGAGTACACCAGTACATCATTTATTCATATACAGACGCAGGACACAATCTGTTCATTGTTTAAAAATTAATGTAAAAGGTTTACTGTTAATCTATGGTGGTATAAAATTGTATGAAATTAAAAAAACGCTTGTGTATGCATATTAATTTGCATACTTTTAACCAAAATTGTCAGATCCAAAGTATCTGTCCAGTGGTTTACTCGCCTTACGTTAATTAGTCAAACCACGTTTTTTGGGCACCCCGTTCTGGGATGTTCTTTCCATCAATACTAAAATCGCATTCACTTGTTCCTTTTTTTATTTATTAACATCTGCCTGCGATGCAATAATAACCTCGTGCTACACTTTTCACCATGAAGTTTATTAGTCAACCCGCGTTCTTGGTTACCCTGTTCTTGAAAGTTCTCCCCCATTCTTTCACCAAAGTTCGTGCTTCGCAAACGTTCTACCCATCAAAAATAAAATCGCGCATTCAAGAAACGAATTGCCTT
The DNA here is from genome assembly GCA_033439105.1 of Magallana nippona. Taxonomy (NCBI): domain Eukaryota; kingdom Metazoa; phylum Mollusca; class Bivalvia; order Ostreida; family Ostreidae; genus Magallana; species Magallana nippona. The sequence continues at coordinate 27,576,163 of CM065919.1, forward strand.
ATTTTACATGTAGTTATTTAACGTTTGTCAAATCTTACATTCTATGTATACTCTAAGTAAGTTCCCAGTAAATATATTTAATCTTTGCGTAATCATTCAATTTTATTTCATTGCAAGCATATATTGTGATGCAAACTCCCTCTGACTTGGAGAGGGATCAAGAGTGTTATTCGAATGAAATGCAATAGTCTTATTTTGCCATAAAGAAAAATGTAATATCTTTGTTTCTTTCAAAGTGTGCCATCATGTAAGGTAATTTTTTTAAAGTTAAAATTATTTACAGTTCGTTTATTCATTTTGATTTATCATCATTTTTATTTTTATTTTACAGGGCAGTGTATGAGTGACGGTAAGAAGATACTTTTAATATATTGTACTATGTAGCATATCTAAGCAGACATATAAAAGCACATTTTACCAATATTTTTTTCATTTATCTTTTTTAGAACATGATCCTAATTTTCATTCTAGGCTCCAAGCCATCAATTAATGGCTGCAATGGATCAACTCGATCTGGAAGCGTTGTAAACGTGGATTTTAATGCTATTGGTCGTCCATGTAAATGTACAGCGATTTCGTCTTTTGTGGGTCAGCTACTTGTGACAACAAGGAAAGCAAATTCCTCTTGCACAACGAAACTTGTTTTACCAAAGATTGACTAAACAGTTATTTTCGATTGCAAACAAGATTTTTCTGACCCAACCAACGTCACAAACAAAGACAAAGTCATTGTAGAAGCAGAATATAAACAAGGCTATACTTCAGGGAAATTTCACCAGTGCACACGATTTCAAGAAGAAGGTAAGATTCTCTTCGATAGATGGATTTTTACAACTTTCAACCTGTCTTAAGGGCTATGGTGATAACCAATTACATGTATATTTAACATGTATATTCAGCCTTAAACACAGTACAGGAGATGATTAATCTTCTTCGTAAGTGAACATTTTAGATTTGCTTCCTTTTCTCAAAAATGCTTTAAGAATGTTGTGTCTAAAATTATTTGAAACTAACGAGACCCTATCCTGCAAATCTTGTAAGTGTTTTAAAACTGAATAATTATTATAGACAAATGATGTTAAACATGTAAGATTAACATCCAAATTAAATGTTTTGAAGCATATTATTACATTATTTCATCTCATTGATTACACCCAATATTGTTTTGTTGTATCTGCTTCCTGTTCTGCGTCCTGGCTGTGAGGATTAACATGATTCATTAATAGTATTGACTATCCTAATAATTATTACGTGTGTCGAGGCCCGTGTTTATGCCCAAAATGCTACATTTTAAACTTTAGAAAATAAGGTAAAACGCTAAAGGTAATTCACATAGAACCGTAAATGTGTTCCCGATGAATATGTTTGTTGTGGCACTAACATTAGTGACTAGAATTCTACTATCATGGCAGAGGATTTGTTTGCTGTCGGTTATTATTCAAACATTGATGAAAGAGAAATATCTTCTACAGACAGAGTATTAAATCAAAGACTGAATAATACCATCAATGCAACTTCATTGTTCAAGCTTTAAACTTCAAACAAATGCATTCACCATTCCCAAGAGTAACCAAAAGTCCGAAGCTTATTACAGATGTATACTCAACAATGTTATTACATTTGGTTTTCTTCCCACAGGCTGTAAAATTGAGTAAACGTTTTTGCTAAATGAAAGTTTATTTATTAAATGTATTTGTTTATAGCTCTTATATAAACAATTGTTCGCTTTTTGCAATATTTACAGCTGCTACTTTAGGTCATTAATATTTTTCAGGAGAATTTTGAACAATCTAATCTTGCAATACAGGTAAAGCAATACAGTTGAAGCGATACTAACACGTTGTAATTCTGAAAAAGACATTAACAGATACAGTATGTAAATCAAATATATATATATATATGTGTGTGTGTGTGTGTGTGTGTGTGTGTGTGTGTGTGTGTAAAACTTGTGTACATATTTTTATTTCTCAAGTTACATGTATTAAGGTACATTGCAAGATAAAGCACCCGTGAAGCGAATTATTTTTAATATTTTCTCAAAACACAAAATGGGTTGATATTATGTAAAAGTTAATTTTAATCTATTATGTTAAGAAAATAATATAAACCATACCCATAAACAGAACAAAATTGAGGTACAGCGTATTTTAATAATTTCGAAACCTACATTTGAATTGTGTTCGTGTGATTTTTGTGCAGTTTAACCTTATATCATTTAAAATTGTGTAAAATGTTTTGTTCACAGCAAATACCTGAAATTTGGAGACAACAATTACAAGTATTCAGACTTTATGCCTATTAAATTTCAAGGTCATATCACAAGGTCAAAGGTCAAAGATGATGAGTTCATTTTATCAATTTTTACATTTGTCATATCTACGTAAACCTCAATAAATCTAAAACCTACGTCAATTTTTTATTATTATCATAAATTAATTCCGGGGTCATGACAATCATACTGCTAAATTTTATTAAAATTTTAATTTCATAATTTCGTTTTAGAGACCGTTAAGTGTTGCAAATTTTCGACTAAAAAGATGATTTACAAGTGCTATTTTAACATTCTATTACATCAGAAATTACGTTAAGTTAACAGTTAGAATTCATTTCAGAGTCTGTAAGTAACAAAAAGGCCACTTGTACAAATAACAGTACAAGCATTTGTAATCTCATAAAAAGTAACTTATTCGCATAGCATATTTAACAATGACTATTCCATTTAACATTCCACAGAAAGGCGATTCAAATAGTAGGTTTGAGGCGATGTGGGCAACAATTGTCGAATTTTTTTTAATTTTACATATTTATATAATTCATTCCAAATAACAAAATTTCAGAAAAATTGAAGTATAGGAAATTTTTAGCTTATCTGTTTTGTACTTCTTTAAAACAATACATGTAACAGCGATATCAATATTCATTAAATAATTTTAATAACATTAACCTTTGACAAAAATTTTGATAGTTTTCAAATAAGAGTATAAAATATGATGCCAATAGTTCTAACTTATTATAACTATGAGGGTATCTGCATTATGGTTATTTTTAAAAATTCCATCACAGCGGGAATTCGCCATGGTTTCTGGCCATTTGTTGTATATAAATAAAGATGAAAAAATTGGGCGGGTCTTAGTAAAATAGAGTGATGTGCCTGTCAATACATTGAACATATTTGGGTCAGGACTGGTTATTTTAATGAGTTTTAATTTGTTCTTTTTTTTCTTTTTTTTGTTATATTTAATTGTTCAAGTGTGTTCAAGTGTGTGTATGTTTGCGGGAGGGTGATTAAAGGTTAGTGAAATCTTTTTAAATTTTTTAATTACATGTACCATAATGATATTTTTGTTGAATAATAGTGTCCTTTCCGATATATTTTATCTTATCAAATAAAATATACAACATGACTCGGAAAGGACACTAGTATTCTGCTTAATTGAATGCCTTTTCTAGAATTCAGTCATAATTAACCTTCGATTCCTCTAACCCCAGGTGCTTTTTTTTTCAAAATGAGCAATAAAAATAATAATCATAATAATAATCTTTTTTTCCTTTTTATCTAAATACTAAATATATTATCAACATATCTTTGGAATGAAAGTGAAAGATTCTCTGGGTAAAATTTTATCGTCGCATGGAATAAATGCCAAGCATGTTTTTTTATTCCGATGATGATTCAGATGAAGAGTCTGTTACATCACTAGATGAAGATTCACTACTAGATATATTACAATCCAATACATTCTCCGGCGCATTGTCTGAGTGTTTAATGACATGTCCTTGTGTCTCTGGATGCCAATGTACCAAAGAAGGGAAGCGACGTGGGCACAACTTCCCACGAGACTAGCCCCCGACTTACATTGACAATACCAGAATTTTATTGGATCTAATTCGTCCTCGGAATCGAGTTGTACCCACAAATATTACCTTGAGGATACCTGTCTAGATTGTATTTTCCCTTGCATAATATTTGGCATGGTTTTCCCTACAAAAATATCATACCCCCGTCTTCATCTAAATGTTTAAGTGTATATGAAAATGCCTGTTTTATTTGATACACCCCAAATGTAAGAGATCGAAGGCAATCTTCCGATAGAAGAGGGAAATCTGGTACTGCGTCCGACGCGTCTATCTTCGTTAATTTCTTTGAAAAAATTCGCTTTCCAGATTCATTAATAAATATATTTCTTACAGGGTTATTTCTTATTTTTGAAGCATTTTCTTTGACAATTCTAAATCGCTCGCAGAATCAGACAATCGAGGTGGTCTAAATGCATTGATCAATGATCCCACAATACGTACATAGTCTCCAATAAACATAATTTGCGTGTTTGAAACCATATTTACTAAGAATTTCCATCGTTTTAGTCTGCCATTTGCAGATTTAACTGCCTATCTAATTTTGGTCAATAACCTAGAGGCATTAGCTTCAAAAAACAGAGTGCATTTTTGGTCCCTTTCCCCAAAATTATGGCGACTCTGATCGTAAACCCACCGAATTAATTATATCAAGAGAATCCCTGAAAACCCTATCTAACACTTGAATGTCATTTTTTCAGACCATTTTTAATACAATTTTCCTTTTTGGATAAATGCTTGTTTAAAATAGCAGCATCATTATTTTTCCCATCTGCAAGGTGCGGGGCAAGGATGTCAATGATATATCCGTCGGATGCCACAACCATCATAGGTTTGACATAGGGTCGGCCATTGTAAACACAGTAAGACTTTCTTTGAAAAGCATATTTTGAACTTTTTTCTATGTAAATATATGTACCATCGAGGAGAAGGATTGCGGTGTTTGAATCTCCAGATGCCAGAAGTTCCCGCGCAAATATCTTTGTGTGATTGCGAATCACTTCAACTCGTGTGATATAGTCGAAGGCCATATATTGTGGAACGAACTGAGTCATCATAGCTTCTCTGACATTCTTGACAATTTTAGAAATACAGGACGATTTGTCGATTCCAAATAAAGTTTTTAGTATGTTATGTTTAGTAAGAGACCAGTACGTAATTTTAATAGAATTCCTACAGGCGTTTTATTGCGTAAAGTGAGAATTGAACATAATTTTTCAAACTGTGATTTAGAAATTACTGTCACATTGTAACAATCTTCATCACTAAGAGAATCTTTTTTGAAATTTATTGATTTCAGATCTCAGCAAAAGCTTCCGAAAGTTTTTAAGTTGTTCTATCAGCTCTGCGGATGAAATTGCTTTTTGTACCGACTATTGCTCTTTGAGAATATTTTTGCAGATCAGAATCTTTTAATTCCTTTCAACAAAATGACAAGGACAAGCTCATGCTTTCTCATAAAGAAATATATTATGTTTTAAAAAAAAACATGTGTACGGGCCTTGCCGAGAATAACTTCGTTTGTCTTTTTTCCACATAAAGTGTATTTCTGTGTGACTTTGTGCCCAAATAACGGGTGCTTACATCTGATGCAGGTGTGGAACTTGCATTTAACTTATTATGTACATGTAATATTCCCTTGTGGAAATGTAAAACGCATTTGCTACAAACAACGTCATTTTCTGATACCGTTTTTCCAATAATAGAGCCAAATGTCTCTCTACGTGTATCATTTCTTTTGCCTTTTAATGTCCTTCGATTTCTACAACTGGTACGCTTACTGCTTGCAACGCATCTATACGATTTTGGCATGGTACATGTAAGCAGTCTCGACTCAAGACAAACCTCGTGCAAGCTAATACAGTGTCCCTATAAGTACCGGTATATAGATCGATTGTATACTTACTTAAAGAAAAACACCGAACGGAAAAAGTTTATACTAAATTACACCAATTAACAAAGTGATAAAAATATTATATGCTTATGTAAACGAAGCAAAAACTGCTATGACATGAGCTGACAAAGTAGCCTGGACCACTTGTACCCGAGCAAGTAAGCAAAATGTAGACCACGTGACATGCGTACAAAAAAAATTAAGCGTATTCATCAGAACCAGTGAGTAAGGTTATGAAAGGTCACGCGAGTTCACGCCAGGTAAACAACAATCGTTTTAGTGGGAAAGGCCATTTAGATTTTTGAATGTTTTACTTACAGGAATCGAGCGCATTCACGTACATTTTTCTCCTTTCACATATAGGTAGATTTTAATAAAATACAGCAACTAGCCGAAGGAGAAAAATGTAGCCCCTTGAGCTCATATATTTTAAAAGCTTTGTAAAGGTGGGCGGGGCTAAAATTGAATGGGATTTGTAAGTAAACAGTGTACCCCTACCTAACATTTAGTAATATATCTTAAATCTGGTCTTTTTTTCGGTAAAAGTATGATTTCATAAAGGTAGTACATTTGCCAAATAATACGTATATACAAACACAAGTTCAAAATTCGGATATTTATTTTTTGTCACTCTATCAAAGGGCACATGATCCTTTAACTACAAACAACAGCTGTGTTTTAGGCGGAAAAGGTGGAATCGTCAGTGTACAATGCGGTGACCCATCAGACACTACCATGCCATCCTCTACCAAGAAGTCGGGATCACCTCATTTTATTTTCAGTGTTAATAATTCTTCAGCTGCAAATGATCCAGACAACATGAAGTGTAAATATATATGTTTCATATTCCTGATAATCAATGCAGGTACATGTAGAAAATTTATAGATAATGCAAACAGAAGGAACTTTTTTCTTGTTTAATTCCTAAATTTATTACATCATTTTTAAATGAACTATTACAACTTTCAACTTTCTTTATTGCATAAGACATACATCTTATTGCATATGAAATGTTTTTAAAAATTTAACAAAATATGTGCAGCACAGTGCTGGGATTTGATAACAATCTGGTAATATCAACAATGAGTATGTACATTTAGTAGACATTTAGTAGAGTAATAATATGTTTGGATAATGTACAACATATAAATTTAATTACAACAATTGTTGAATAGTATATCAATCATGACGTAGTTTGAATGCATGATGCAAGAACTTCCCTAAGTTACAGAGTTCTTTGACACACATAACAGCTGTATAAATTTATACATTGATTTTTTTTCCAATAGTATTTTTGATATATTTGACTCGTAAATGCTGATAGTTGGACATATTAAGACAAAGAGATATTCATCCTCAATTTCGTATCTACAAAATCACATATTCCGTTATTACGCAAAATATATATATGACGTCTACTTTCTATGGATAAATTATGTGATGACATTCTGATTTTACCGAGTTGTTTTTTGTAAATACAAGGAATGGGTTTCACCAAATAATATTGTAGTGAAAAATAGTCAATAATGTTTCTATATAACAAACATCTAGTTGAATTATTTATATCTGCAATAAGATTTTGCACAAAATTGTCAATAATTCTTTGCTTTATAAGTAAAAAATGGCTTTTATAACAAATTTTGTCTTGGTCAGCCCAGGTGTAGCCTAAACCAATTTCAAACAATTTGTCCTTGATATTTGACACCCAGTTGGATACATTTTTTATTTTTTGTTCACACTCTTCAAACATTTTGTCATAGCAACCTGTTGCTGTTGGTCGTACATTGTAAACAATTTTACATTTTTAACTAGAAAACTTTAAGGTAAATTGTTACATGTACTTGGTCATATCAAATTAAACATCTGTTCTATTTTGTGTGCCATATCGTGGGATCTATTTTTGTACCAATCGGACCTCAACTTCCTTTAAAATGTCGACTTTGCTTATTTTGCATATTCAAATCAGAGCGGGGGTATTACTAGTGAGCATTGACTCACAGATAGCTTGTTTTTTAAGTCTTTAGAATGTCTTGAACCCCTGAAACTAATTCAGGCAAGCTTAAACATTTATATGTCAAGGTTCGTCTTAACTGTTAAAAAATAGAATCAAACATTCTTTTCATTTAGGATATAATTAACACACTTCCAAAATTCCGTAACGATTTGTTTCTTTGTCAAAGAATGACACTAAAACAAATCCTTTGACCCGAGAAATGTTAAACAAAGAAATGTGTATTTTAAATTCTTAATCATATTAAGTATATCATATAATATATTCATCAAAAATATACCTAAAGCATACATGTATACATAAATATTGAATTTTGACTTCATTCCAGACATTATTGAGGAAGCTATATCGCCAGATGTGGATTATTTTGTATATCATATAACATATTTATCAAAAATATACCTAAAGCATACCTGTACCTGTACCTGTAAGAATTGAATTTTGACTTCATTCCAGACATTATTGGAGGAGCTTTCGCCGGAGGTGGATTAATAGTGATTATTGCCTGCATAGTCATGATTGCAAAGAGGTATGAACTTCAGCAAATAATCCCAAGCTGTAGAAATATATATTCAATATGAAGATTTTTTAAAAACATCCTCGTAGATGTTTTGAAACCCGACCAGCTAGAACTTTTATATATTATCGAATGAACATCGTTTGAGTCCTGAGGTAATTATATATTAAAATAAATATTTGGTAATTAAGCAAAATGTGAATTGATGATATCTTAGGACAGAGTATAGATAATTGTACGACGGAACACTGACACATATTCTGACTTTGTAATCAGTTTTCTACCTCTTGATAGCTTCTGCATATGTGAATACCCAGAATAGTGTTTAAGGTAATAAGGTCAATGTCACTTTTAAGTCAAAGCTTAGAAAAACTCTTAGGTCACGACTTTTTTTCATTTCAGCATGGAGAAAGGTTAATGTTGTGCCGTGTCTCTAGGAGCAATGGTTTTTTTTAATTCTTCGCGAAATCTTTAACACATCAAAGACAGCAATCTATAGCCGGGAGTGCGAAATCATTTTTCTTAAGTATTCGCACAACTACTATTGAGACAGAGATTATCCGTGAAGTTTTCTTGCACGCAATTTTCACGAATTCAGAGGAGTAGCGATGACAACAAGTTAGGCGCAGGTGTTAATAGTTTTCAAACGTGCGTTGTTATGAAGATGAATGGTCAAACGGTCTAACGATTTCTTGCATTCAATGCGATGCACGTTTAAGCTTTTCGATACGTGGCGGAACAAAAACTCACTTATTAAACAAAAAAGGAAGACACGAAACATATCAATAAGTCTTTTCACTGTGGTGAAAAATTATGCTCAACAATTAGTAAGAACTTTCATAAAAAAAAAATAGAGTGTTGATAAATTAGCTTCTGTAATGACAATGCGTTGACTTGAATTAAAATACACGATGTAACCACATTACAAAATAATTAGATCAGTACAAAAGCAATACAAGTCCCCAACCCGACCATGATTAGTAAAAACAGAAGTTTATATTTTTATAATATGTTATTCAGTTTGAAAGAACTGAAACTTGACCTTTGGTTTCTCATTATAAAAGTACACAATAAATTTCTAATTAATTCACCAAACCATAACAAAAAAGGTATGGAAAACAAAATTCGAACAGGCGGATGACTAAGGACTTGATTTCTGGTCATTTCTGTGTTTTATATGCAATGTCACCCTGGTATATGGTCCCTTTGTCTGTTCTCGCCTTTATTTATTTGGAACACTGACCCATTACAGCACTAACGCACTAACCCGATCGTTAATATATCGTTAAAATGAACTAGACATCGAGATGGGGACTATCTCAAAAGCCCCGCTTCAATTATAGGAAATAGGATAAAAGCCTTTCAGAGGATTTTGATTTCACATTGACCTACATGTATTACATTTAGATTTTTTTAGGATGGCATAAAACTTTATGTCAAGCTCATTATCCCTTATCAACAGGCATTTTTGGGTTTAATATAAGCAAACTACGGTAGTGGGAAATGATTCATGGTCTTAAACTGGATTTTTCAAGAGATCTGCTATGACCTTCAAATTTGACCTTGAAACTTTGTTTAAGTTCGATGCACACCCTTTACCTAAAAACTCTGTTTATGTAAAGTATGAGCCAGATATGGCTAAGGGGTGAGTAAATATGCTCTGAAAAAATTTTTCTGGTGACTTGATATGATCTTTTCCCTTGACCAAGAAACATCACTCAAGGTCACTGCACACCATTTGACCAAATGCACTCTGTGGGTAAAATTTGAGCCAGATTGGACCAAGGAGAGAGAATATAAGGTCTGGACGAGGATTTTTTCAGATAATAATGTTATGAACTTAACCTTAGACCTAGAAACTGGTACTGATCACTATAGGTCGCCTGCAGTGCGGGACTCTAACAACGTAAATACCTGTTGATAAAAAGCTGAGAAAATAAATTTTACCTCAAAAACATCATTGTGAAGCTACACAGAAAGTTTGAACTCGATTCGCCAAACCATAACCACAAAAGAAATTCTGGAACAGAATGATTGACTTGATCATGGTAAAGACTATTGGACATGTACATGTACCCCCAGTTTCGTTCGGAAACTAATAAAATACATCTCACACTGATTTTTAGGTCACCTGAGTCACTCAGGTGACCTATTGCAATTGGTCTTTGTCCGTCGTCGTGCGTCTGTGCGTCGTGCGTTAACAATTTTACATTTTTAACTTCTTCTTAAAAACTACAAGGCCAATTGTTACCATTTTTGGCGTGAAGCATGTCTATAGTAAGAGGAATGTAAATTGTGAAATTCTTGGCTCTACCTCCCCCGGGGGCCATAGGCGGGGCAAAATATGCAAAAAAAAGCCACATTTAAAAAATCTTCTTCTCTAATCCCACACATGTGAGGAAAAAACTGAATGCATGGTTATGATGTCCATGAAGCCCTCTACCAAAATTGTGAAATTAATGGCCCCTGGGTCAGGGGTTCAGGCTTTAGGGTGGGGCCACTTTGGCCATATAGTGAAAATGTATTAAATCTTAGAAAATCTTCTTTTCTACTCCCATATATATTTGAAAAAACTGAGTGCATGGTTATGATGTCCACGCCTCCTCTAACTAAATTGTGAAATTCATGACCCCTGGGATAGGGCTTTAGGCCATAGGGCGGGGCCAATTTAGCCATATAGTGAAAATGTATTAAATCTTAGAAAATCTTCTTTTTTACTCCCACACACGTGGGGAAAAAACTGAATGCATGGTTATGATGTCCACAAACAACTCTATCTAAATTGTGAAATTCATGGCCCCTGGGTCAGGGGTTCAGGTCGTAGGGGGGGGGGGGGCAATATGGCTATATAGTGTTAATGCACATAATGTTTAAAAATCTTCTTCTCTACAGACACAGAACACGGAATAAAAATTAACTGCATATTTAGAAAAAAAATATCCAGTCATCTTTAATAATATTCCTTGTCACTTGTCATATATGGCAAGGGCTATGGCTGGCAAGGGTTATGGCTAGAAAGGGGGTGGGTATGTATTTGTCTTATTTTATTCTGCTCAGGAATTTCAATGAACGAAATGAGTTAATTCACATGTTTAGAAAAGACAAATTATGTATCTATCCATCAAAGTTATTGATATGATATTGTGAAAGCATTTGAAAGGAGTTCAGGGAAGAGGATTATAACAGTTAATGGAGTTATCTTCCCTTGCTTCTTCAAAATGGAGTTATCCTCCTTTCATATTTAGTAATTAATCATTAAATATAATGTAGTTAATAAGTTGTGTGATCAAAATAGTTATGCAAGTCTTTTTATCATTTAAAACAAAAACAGTTTTTATATTTCTTAAAATAAACAAGTAGACTTGTTAATAGTAAAGTAATAAGTAGTATACTTGCCATCTTGTTTTAGTTTAGCTATGAAAACATAAACATAACACCTATTTTGAAAGTTAACATACCTGGGAAAAAAAAACTATGCATGGAAGCTGTTCTCATTTTCAGTAGTAGGTCATACACTCTGATACGAGCGATAGGTCTTTGCTAAACTATAGGATTAAGAGTCCATTTCAAGAGAATTCAGGCAGGGAGGAAACTCAATTAAATGCATTTATGAGACTCCTCCACAATTTTGTGTATGGGCTATGGTACTCAGGTAACCGTTAAGGCCTATTGGCCTCTTGTTTTCTTTTGTATATTATGTTTATTTTTGTTGATTTCTTTTTTATTAGAAAAGACTGGCAAAGTGGTACACGTTTAGAGAAGGGCATCAATATTGGTATGAGGGCCTCCCCGGTATCAAATATAACCACACAAACAGCCTTGACTCAAACAACCGACGAGTCAGGGTTAACCCCAACGGAAAAAAAGGATCTCGGTTTCCCATCGACTGAACCACAACCAATTCCCAAAACGTCAAATTCACGACAGGGAAAAACGAATGCACCGAAAAAGTTACATAAAATATCGGTTTATTATAATTTATAGAATAGTCACAACGACGATAAAGATAACGTACTTTACAGACTGGAATTTTTCATGAATCACATGTTGCATTTATTAGATTTTGTACTATATATCTTTGCTTCTTTTGACCCGCCACTGCTCTGTGCACTTTACTTAATGTGTTCTTTTCATACAATTGAAAACCCAATTTTGAAGTAAACAGTATATAATGTTCCTTAAATACAATGTATAAGATTATAATTTTTAGTCATTACAACACACGTGTTTGTGTATGTTCTCTCTTTTAAGGCGTGAAATTACCCATTAGTATACCCTTTAATTATTATTATATACTGTTTTTAATTATTAATATTATTAATATATACAAATATATATTCTACAAGTTATTGCACAGCAGTTTTGTACCACACGCAACATGTTGTGAGGTGTATAATGTTTCTGACACGTCCATCCATTAGTCAGTCAGTTCTGTTTTTTTTGTACGCGCAACTCCTCTTAAACCGCTGCAGAGAACTTAAAAAAAGGTATTTTGTACGCAATGTGTATATTTATGTGCATACACTGTAGCCTTACCAGGAAATTCCGATTCAAAAATAATTTTTTGAAATTCGGACTTTTTTTAACTTAGAATTTTGGCCATATATTGAACATAGTGATAAACACCTCTGCACAAAATTTGTATAACTGTACATGTATGTAGAACGCAAAATTATATAGAATCAAGAATGTTGTTGTTTTTAATATAAAAAGTAAAGATGTTAATATTTGCAGGAAGCATTTTATGAAGTTGTGCTCCTATTTTGAATTAGTTTTTGTATTTAATTCCTACCCTGGCATTTATTACGTGTATCACTGTCAAGTTATGTGGGGCGGTTTATAAGCTTGGTCACTTTTCTTGCATATGGGTAAATAATGTAAGGGTTATTACTCTTTACAAAGGATAAAGCAATATCTACGATATATCATGCAAAAGAGTGTAATGTGTATATTTACCATTGTTATTCTGTTATTTCATGTATTTATTTCTATTTATGTTGATATATTGTACTCTGCGTATGTGGGATATATTTTCTCCTTAACGACCGTTTTGAGTCACAGTTAAGAACCTCTTAAAACTAAAATGCTATTTGTCATGTCTTTGCATACACATTTCAGGTGTTCCCCCTTCCGAAAACATTTCTTCAAAATTATATTTGTTCCATGTTACGAAACCACCCAACACTTCCTGAAACTAAAGCTTATGCGTCAATTAAGCTGCGGGGCAGGCTGTCCTTACTTCATGTATGTTCCTTGTGTTTATAGATAAGTGTGTTCTACAAAAACTTTACTAACATAAATCCACGATCATTGATTGCAGAGTTGTTTATTCATTGTTTGTGATGTTTTGATGTAATGTTTGCAATTCGAGTTCACATATATTTAAATACATTGTTACAATTCATGAACATTTTATATTATTTTCATATGTACGTGATATTAATACTCAACTAAAAAACAAAAATAAAATATGAAAATGCCTATATCTGTTTTTCAGTTGAGTTTTCAACATTGAGTTATGTCTGTAAATTTTTTTTAAAATTAACAATTAAAGAAGGGGACCTTGCATCATCAATTTCTCATCCATTAAATGGGGCCAGAATATAAAGAATGCATTGAACCTGTTTCTGGGTCTTCTGTACAGGGTTTTGTCTATAAAATTAACAATTAATGATAGCATAAGACTGTATGTGATAGATTTCAAGGTCAGGGCTTTCTTTTGAGTGAATTATTTCATACACCTGCCAGTTCTCTTTTTGGGTCACAAGTCTACAACATACGTAAACAATGTCAGTAGCATTTTCTTTTTACTTCAAATAAAGCATAAAATTCTTATATGGGGTCCAGAGGTCATCCAACGACCACCAAAGAAAGGGACCTTGGGTCATCTATTTCTTCTACAATAATGGGACCCAAAATTATACAAATTGCTGATACATGTTTCCATACAGAGTTTTCTCTTAAAATAAACAATCAATGATTACATAGGACTATATGTGTTACATGTAAGTCTGTTATGATACAGTCAATCTACACTTTATAGCTGCAGTTTGAATGCACGGATTAACAATTTAAATGATACGACTACAGACTTTCAGGTTTTCTTCAGTTTGCTTGCTGAATAAATATTCCAGAAGATGGTGAACTGGGGTTCTTTATATTTTTGTAGCATGGTGAGAGTCAGATGATTGACCTATAATTTCGCTTCTTCTTTTTATTTTTATCTACAAGTTTTATTGAAATTCTAAGGGTCATTAAAAAGGGTTATTTTCTTTATATCATTATAGAGGTTGGGCGATATTGTTTCAAAATATGCTTACGTTTGTAGTTGATGCGTCGTTGTTCAAACTATCATCAAAATACCAAAGCGCGATTAAATGAAACGGAGCACATATTTGTCTGTTTCAGCAATGATTACCATAGGTTTCAACTTAGGGATACTGTAAACACGTTTCAAAAAACAAGAATCGTATTTTTACAAATATCTTCCTGTGAAATGTATGGAAATTATAGGTTTTGTGGTACGAAACCTGTACAAACGCTGGTGATTATAATGATATTGTGGATTAGTTGTTCGTGAAAGTCCTACCAATAGAGAGATCATCATATTCCTATTCAAAACAGCAAAACAAAGATTTTGCAATGCAACTGGCAGTAATTCCTTTTTCTCAGATGCAGTAGATTTACCTTCTTACAAGAAAAACTTGCGTCCAATCTCAGTAAAGTCAATTTTTTACATTGGAATTAAAAGAACCTCGGATTTATTTCAAATTAATCGAATTTCAATACACTCGTGAACCATTAGTTGCATACAAAATGTTGATAAAATAAAAATATAGATGATTATACAAATTAACGTGTGATAATTTATAAAGATTATAGAACTATATCTTTGATGTTTCTTTATATAGAGTAGTCACTTTGTAATTTTTGATTGTGTTTTGCTGGTAAATGCTTTTAACGGTAACGGACTTCAAATTCCTGACATCAGGGTGAGCAGGACAATTGTCGATCTAAAGAAGATTGAATTTTTCTTTTGTGATTGTTTTAGTGATCAAATCTTTCAACCATCCAGTAAAATTCCCACGTCTTCTAAGGCGTGTCTTGATTTTGTGAATTGCATGTAAATGGGCTCCTGGGAAAGAAAGTTTTAGGGGCTGACCCCTTTTCTTCTTTTTAGGATTTAACGAAATATTGGTGGTTGCATCTTATATGGTTAATTTTTGAGCATCTTTTTTAAATACATGTATTTCTCCTATCTGAGAAAAAAAAGATCAAATATTTTTACTTCTGGCCCCTAAAAACCTGTTATTACGTAACACATGAGATCATTATATTTTATGGGTACATAAAAGTAAGATAAACATTTTTGCTAGTGTAACATATCACAAATATCCTCCAGTAAAGGGCTTTAGATTGAAGACTTAAGACCTCTCTGAATCCCTAACTTGAGGAGCCAGCCTTTGTTTTCTTGATATAAAATAAAATTTAGTTTTGAAGACATTTTGTTCAACAGGTGTTGAAAAATTTGTTACCGTTCTTGATATATCTAAGAAAGAATTGTTTCAGGCCCGACCCATTAGCTCCTTATTGGGCCCGTTTTACGACATTTTGATGAATGGTTTCTTCTTCTTCTTTCTTCTAAGCTGCTTTTTAAATGTTTTCCCTTTTTTAGATATAGGTGATCAAAGTTTTGGATTTCCGACCCGTAAAAACCCTTAATTACGCAACACTTGAAAAAATCAGTATAATGTTTGAGTACCTAACTGTAAGATAAACATTTTTACTTTTCTAACCTCTTTCAATATATTCCTCAGTAAAGGCTATAAATAAAAGACTTTAAAACCTTTTTGGTCCCTAATTTGAGGGGCCAGCCGCTGTTTCTTCATACCATGCAAATGAAAGATCATTTAATTCTAATCATTTATGTTTAATAAGTTTATAAAACTTCGTTACCGTTCTTGAGGTGTATGAGAAAAAAAGTTTTAGGAACCGATCCCCTATCTCCTAATTGGGGTTGTTTAAACGAATGTTGATGGTAACATATTGTTAACAAATAAGTACAATAGTTTTTTTTGAGATATGGGTGATCAAAGTTTTGAACCTCTGACCCCTAAAAACCCCTTGAGAAAATCATTATACATGTATTGTTTTGATACATAACTGTAAGATTAACATATTTGCTTCTATAACCTATCACAAAATATCCCTCAGTAAAGGGTTCTAGATAAAAGACTTAAGACCCATATGGGACCCTTTTTTGAAGGGCCAGCCACTTTTTCTTGATATCAAATGAAAGGTCATTAAAATTTAAAGAATTTTGTTCAACAAGTGTTTTGAAATCTGTTACCTTTTAGGGGCCGATCCCCCATCTCCATATCGGGACTGTTTTACGTAGTTTTGATGATTACATATTGTTAAGTACATCATTTTGAGCATCTTTCTTCTATACTGAATTTTAAAAACAAAATTCCTTTTTGAGATATAGGTAATCAAATTTTTAAACTGTTGACCCCTACATGTAAAACCCCTAATTTCGTAACACAATATATTATTAAATTGTTTGGATATGTAACTGTAAGATAGCATGTTTGCTTCTATAACCTATGACAAATTATCCCTTGGTAAAGGGTCATAGATAAAATATTTTAGAGCCCTCTGGATCCCTTATTGGAGGAGCCAGCCCCTCTTTCTTGATATCTGTTTCAAAGAACTCCTGCGGACAAACTTTGGACATGCATTTTGCGCTATGATTTTACATCATGTTACATTTTTAAGGGGTTTTTAACAATGTGAAAAATGTAGAGTTAAAATATAAATATAGAATCATTTTGAAACTAAATTTTATTTCGAAATCAACCAAGTTGCATATATTGCTCTTTTGCATGTGAATTATTGTGGAATGAAGAACTAAATATAGAATCATTTTGTAACTAAATCTTTGCGTGATTTTATTCCAAAATCAACCAAGTTGCACAATGGTGTTCTTTTGCATGTACATTTTTTCATCAAATCATGTGGCAATATAAACCAGTCTGTTCGCTTATTGGTCCCATTATTTTTCACAATAGTAACGCTCTACGTAAACATGGCTATTTCACACTTTGTGATTTCAAAGGTAAGAAATAATCAAGTTTCTGACTATCTACCTAAGAAAACATTTTCTTCAATAATGTAACATTAACAGTTTGCATTGAAATAATTTATTAATTCATACGTAAAGTCTTTCTAAAAAAGGTGAAATTCAGCATTATAAAATAGTAAAAATGTACGACGTGGAATTTTAGAGAGCAATTACAAAAGGTCATATCTCGCTTATATGCGAGTTGTACATCTTTGAGATGTGATAAAACTATTGTTTTAGATAAGAACCGCTGTTCTGTTGACTGTTTGTTTAATGCTTCATGTAATCAAACCCTGTTGGAATGAAAAGCTATAGTCAAAATGCTGGGATGTAAATACACCGGTACGTTAGATAGATGTATTTAAATTATCATAATATGAAGATAAAATTATACTTTAGGATGTGTCCCTACTTACATGTATCAAACTTTAGATTAATGTTATGTTAATGTTGTCAATATGTTTTAAAATCATTAGATTGACATCATGTAAAATTATAGAACCAAAATACTTGTCTCAACTGACCACTTTTCTTACTAGAATATTAACATGTACATTCCCAATTTTATAACATGGTTTCAGCACAATGCTATCATATACAGTAATCGATCTTTTTATTCTAAGACCAATAAAAATTATTTTTGGGGGGAGTCGGACACTATAATATGATAAGAAACATTACTTGATTTATAAACAGGTAAACACAAACGTTTTTTGTGGGGAAAGGGGAATATGTAATGAAAAAAAATACACTTTTTTTTTCTTGAAAAGTTTCCAATGAGAGCAATAATATCTTAAGCACGCCCATGCGTGTACAAATAATCCATATATTCTAATATATAATTTAAAACTGTTTAATATAATAAGAAAACAAAATATTTTCATTATTTTTTTTTCTTTGTTAATGTTTGATGTTGTTTTTTCTAGATGTTGAGGTTTGGAAGGAGCTTCGCCTAGACCTGGAAAACTTCATTCTAATAACGGGGAAATGATTGATGAAAATTGAGAATTTATGTAAAGGATTGTCATTTTATTAAATAAATCTTTAGTCCAGTCTAGTCTCATATGAAGCGATTGTTTAAGTAGCATTTTTTTTCTAAATTATACAATGTATTGCTAACCTTAATTCTGAAAACAATGTTTCTTATTTAGTAAAATCAAAATCCAAATGATGTTTCGTATTAAGTAAAATCCATAATCCATAATCTGATAGTCCCTGCAATTCTTTGATTAATATAATCGAATAGAGATGACAATCTCTGAATAAAGATATCTTTAAGCAAAAATAGTTTATCTTTCTTCTCCTAAATTTTAGTTTATGGCAACACAAGTAAATATCAATGACAATTCATTGACTATTTAGCCTCCTAAAAGTGCATATTACATATTACAATTTAAGCATTGAATGCTTATTTTTTGATGTCGTCGGTCCTGTAACACACCAAGCAGTGCAGACAAATTGAATAACGCGCGTTAGAGCGGTATGATAATTTGTCTGCACTGCTTGGTGTGTTACAGGACCGACGACATCCAAAAATAAGCATTCAATGCTTATATTTATATTCATACTGATGTCTGTCTTTATGAAATAAATGTGTATTGTCGCAGTAAAGCCATTATATACGCTCTCAGTCAGGGATATGAAAGATACATGGAACAGCCATATTAACATGTTGTATAGTTCGCTTCCGCAACTAAACATAAAGTGCCAGACTTTGTAGAGAAAAATCTTTTTTATGAAGGACTAGATATAATTTAATGATTATTTTTCAAAAGAACATATCAAATTGGTTATGTAAGATTGAACGTTTCATTTAATCTTACAAAAATAAATATACTGAAAACACGTGAAGACGTTTATATTTTGTGTACATGCCGCATGAATTATCAAAGTGTATTCATAGAAAGTTGAACGTCGCAGATTTCCAATGCAAACATAAGGGAAATATACACTGAATGTAAATATAGATATATGAAATGCAGGGCAAGGTCATGTGTTCTTTATCTGTTTTAATATCCATTGTTAGGATAATGACATAATCCTTTTAAATTCCATCCATATTTACATGGAACAAAGAATAAATGAAACGAACTTTACAAAATAAATAAATAATAATGATGGTTTTATTATCTAATGTTATCACCGCAAAATGTATAACTGATAAAAAAAACTTAAAGTATTCAGAACAAGATAACTTTTTTAACTAACCGTCGGAAACATTAAATCTGACGCGTTTTGTACGCAAGAATGTAAACAAAAAGGTAAGGGATAAACTTTTGTGAATATTAGATTATAAATTATATTGATTAAAATGTAAATAACAAACTCGTTTGCATTTATTTAACTATTAGTTAAACAAATATTAAACTCTTTCCACATCATTTAATTACAGAGTTGTTTATCAGAATTCGACTGATCCGTTCAGTGAAATATGTAATATTGCGATATGGTAATTTATTATTATTTCATAAATCATAAGAAGACATATATATATATATATATATGTGTGTGTGTGTGTGTGTGTGTGTGTGTGTGTGTGGTTGAATCATTTGTAATGTTTGGTACATGTAACATATAAATGCATACGCATATATGCCTATCTGATCTATCTTATTTCGTTCAGTTCTGTTTATTATCGGGCAGGGAAACGTGTCTGTTATCGGGCATCGAAGAAATTATGTAAGACGTAAAAAGGACACTTAAACGTCATATGAAACGATTTTTTACACTATGATTTTATTTCATAAATATAAAGCTTGGTATAATGAATGTTAAAATACGTGTAGTAAGAAATTTTTTGCCTTTGCATTACTGAGAAATAACCGTGAAAACTCAGCTCCCGTAAAACTTGTTCCCCGCTTATTGTTCTTGATTTTGTGGATTTATGACGTCACACAGACCCACAGATGTATATAATATATTAGAACTAGTGTAATTTTACAGTAGTTTATCGATTAAATTTTAGCTATTTTTGCATATATGAAGGTGTCTTTCTTTTCAGATGAGATCGTCTGAGTTGTAGTACAGATGACGTAGTTTTAATTGGTCGTTAATGAATAAAACTATCAACTTTTCACCAGAGTAATATCCTGATGAATATCCCGTGTTGCAGTGAAAATTAAACAAAAGAAAATGCTCCACCATTAATGAATTATCCGAAACATTTTAAACCAGAAACATCCTTTTCTCCTTCGATACGTATAATGAGTGAGCTATATTTAAAGTGAATTTAAGCATATCAGTAAATTTATTTTGTCACATGCATGAAAAAGTATAAGGCAGGCCAATGAAAATGTTTGAGGCATTGTGTAGTTTTTATTCAATAGTGGCTGTAAAATGCCGCAAAAATATTCTTAAATTTTATTTGATAATTAGATCTATTGATGAATTTTAATTAATCAGGCCTATAATTTTCAGACTTGTGGATATGTAGCAATATCTTTAGAAAATACTTTGTGTACACGTGTGTTAACGTTTTATAAAATTAGATCCCGGAAATATAGCATAAGGATTTAGAAACGTACCGGTAAAATAAATCCATTATTTGATGGAAATAAATGTGAATGAATATATAGATAATGTGAATTTGCCAGTCTCATTCAAACAAATTGAAACAAAGCATATACACATGCATATATTGACATGTAGATCTCTGACAAAAATCACTCATTCTCGATTCTCTAAACTGAATATGTACACGCAATCAAATGAAAAAATGAACCCATGCGATTTCATTTCTTGAGAGTAAATATGCTGCCGTGGTTGATTATTGTATAATCATATAAGTTTTTATATAGAATAGTATTTTTTTCTTTTAATCTACTGCAAAATCACATAGATATTTGTGTTCACTATAGAGCTTTAAAAGGAGATTGGGTTTTACTGACGTCATAAGCAAGGAAGGTAATCCGCGTAAGTCGATGTTCCTTTTCCCGATTGAGTGATTTTGATCGACTGTGACGCTTACATTTTGCATAAAATATCCAAAAAACAATGCCAGTCTTATTAAATAGGCACTTATGAACTCATTCCCGTATATAACTCAATATGGTCAGGATATCGTTTCATATGACGTTTAAAAATGTATGTTTCTTGTTTATACATACAGTCAGTTCAATCATATCTTTTACAACATACACCATAACATAGCATAGCATTGAAATCTCATAGCACAGCATTGGAATCTCATACCATAGCATTGGAATCTCATACCATAGCATACAATCTCATAAAATCTCATTCGTCATAGCATACCATAGCATACCATAGCATAGCGTACAACATGATTTTAACTCGGTTTTAAATGTTTTTATTTGAAAGAATAAATGTTCACATTGCAGATTAGTAGTAAACTTTGGTTTCTTATCATTTTACTTCGAAATATGTGGAACTCTTCTGTGTATGGATGCGTTTTTCTTCAAATCTCATAGCATACCATAGCATAGCATACCATATCATTAAACCCCTTATTTCAATTTCTCATAGCACAGCATACAAATCTCATAGCATTGCATTGAAATCTCATAGCATATCATTCAAATCGCATAGCATAGCATGAAATTGTAGAAGATATGCATGAAATGACTGTAATATATCTTTCTTTTTATAATTTAAATCGTTCCACATTCGACATCTTTTGAATTTGTTCTACTGAATATGGTAAAATAAGCAAAAAGTGCATTTAGAAAATAACTTTTACACTGTTTTGTGAAATCTTATACTTTTCACAGTAACTGCATTCTTTCCGATCCGTACAAATAAACACACAAGTAACGCGCGTCAATGTTTTATTTTTCTTCACTTTTTTAATAACAGTACACTGAAAACTATTCTTAAACGTTGTACTGTGAATAAGAAATACAATTTATTGCATTGTGACATTAATTTTCGCTTTGCAAAATCAGTCCTCAATGTATTCACGACTCTGATTGGCTACATAATGTAAGATCGGTTAGATTTTAACTTATATATTACTATTATTTATTGTGCATCTCAGCAATGTATCCTATCTATTCCTTGCCAGCTTTCATGATGGCTGCACCGAAATATATTTGATACTTTTTAAGCAATATGAACTGCATATTGGTACAATTATGAAAATCTGTGTATGCTACATTTTATGATAGTTTTTTTTTATTTTTAGACCTCAATCATTTGGGTCAACTGAGGTCAACCATCAAATATGGTTGCTGAGGGAAACACAATATATACGACTGCAACAAACTTTGAATGAATTTTAACTCATGTCTTATTTAAAATAACATTTTGTCATTTGTTACGATATTTAAAGCTAATACGCGTGAATATATAGATTGAGAATTGGAAAATGTTAAGCTTTGATCCACTGTGTAATGAAAAAGGCGGCTACGGGTTGATGCGAAAAATTCAAAAACAGTCAATTTTTATTGACTCGTTCATAATTGACAAATGGATTTATTTCGAATCTCTATATCGATGAATTTTTCTAATATATTTTTTTGCTGTAATCATCTTAAAAATAATCAGATCTATTGCACTATATTACGTGTCTTCCTTATATGAGCAGTTTCATCTATATTTTATGGTACGATTCGGACCGGACTTCACATCATTCAAGTATTTTAAAATTTGTATTTATACATGTACAGCATAAAACCGACAGATAATTCATTAAATGATAAATATAAAACTAAGTTACAAATATTTTAAAATATCTTTAATAGCTCAACCGGACATGATTGCGCACACAGACCGGAGATGATAATTGTCTTATGTTCTTCTAGATAATTATATAGTTCGTGTGTGTGTATGTGTTGGGAGAAGGGGTATATAAGAATCACATTTTTCGCGTGTGTGCAATTATGTCCAGTCCATATATTTCTTATGAAGAAAAAATGGATTTGAAACTTAAAACAAAGACTGCTTATAACCTGAGAATGTGTAAAGATTTTAACCCAAGGTCATTTGGGCAATTTCAAGATCACTTGAAGGAAGTGTGCATCATTCGTGTCCGGTCCATATATTTCTTAAGGAATACTGAAAGTTCCCACTTTACACAAAAATTGCTGATGACCTGAGGGTGTGTCATGATTTTGACCCAAGTTTATTTGGACAACTTAAGGTCATTGTAAAAAATCATAATTCTTGTCTATGCCATTTCTTGAAATGGAAAATGAATAGAAGTTTATAGTTGTGTATACTTGTGACCTATAAATATGACATGACCTTGAGCTTTCGTCATTAATGCAAGATCACGATTACATTAAGAATCAAAGTACTGATAGTACTGAAAAGCGCTAACTTAGCTTGGTTCTAAAGGAAATTTACTTTGTGCAAGCTTAGAAAGAATCGATTTGATTTTTGTACATTTCAGCTTCTGTATATGCACTACATTTCAGCATCACTGCGTGGCAGCCCCTGCAATGTTGCACGTAAGCCCCGCCAATTATAGTCCGTACATTAAATTCACGATAGCCCGTGCAATTATGTGTGTTTACCCATGAAACTGGTCCTCTATCCCGTTTAAATGATTTGTATTTCTGCTCATAGGGGCGGTTTATCAATGCACCGGAAGTAGAAATCTAACGACAATAAAGCGCTTAGCTATGCTCAGCGCTTTAAAAATGATGTATCCATTACTTTCCAATAAAGAAATACTTGTGTTTTTATATTTTCTTAGCGGAGCTATCATTTGGATTACATGTATCTACCTGCATCTTTATTTTTGACTTTAGTTGAAAACATGTCTGTTGTGAACCAGTGCGATTAATACACTTGATTGCAAAACAGTATACCAAACAGTTGTAACTTTGGACGTTGGTGTACCCGGAAGTTGTTAAATCTTTATATATCTCCTATAACAATACATTGTATATAATACGTTTGATCACTAAATAGCGAACGCTTTCTAAATAGAACATAGAAAGTATAACACAAGAGATCTCTAAATTTTTATACATTCAAGTACAAATAATATTCTTAACAATAGATTGAAAAATTAAACAGTATTTTAAATTGCACAGCTACCTGGTAATAAACCACATATAAAAACCTAATTACAAAGACGACCGTTTCGCTTTTATAAAAAGGATCAGAAAACCAATTATACGAAATGCTGCAATTAGGACGAAGAGCAGTCCTAGATCTAAGTGAAAATTGTCCTGTAAACAAAAAAAAACGAATTATGAACCAAAGAAGTTAGTTGAAATATTATCCATAATTTCAAAAATCTTCATTTCTAAATGGGAGATGTGATATGATTTAAAAGAAGGAAGCGGTATACCTGGTCGAAGTTTAAAGTTGAAATAACTAGTTCTCCATTTGGAACACAGGAAGGACCTGGGCTGCATCCTACAGAGAGAATAAAATAAGAAACGACTTAGTGCTAATGAAATAAAACGAACACGGAAAATAGCCAAACTCGGACTTCATGTAGAGAGAGCTACACAGAGACTCTAGGTGTTTAGGTTTATAGATTATGTCATCCCATGGTCACTTACCAGCTGTTGTAATCAAACACAGTTCAAACAGTTTTGGGTTTTTTTTGCACAAAATTGTAAATCCAATCGTAAAAGAGAAGGTAGAATGTATAACATGTGAGATGTTTGTGCAAGTTCACATATAATACAAAAACATTATATTGTCATCTTGTTCATTGTGATATTATGAATACTTCGAATTTGCAATGTAAATTGATTGATTGCACACATTGCTTTCATTAATAGCCTAGGTCAATCGGTAATCAGAGATTTGGATATCAAGCCAAGTTGTTAAGAGCATGTACAACAGTAGATTTTAGTTTGGGTGTTAAATATCACGATTTATTGTATTTACGATATCATTTGTAGATATGTAATAATACGCTTATAAAACCCAGTTAATTAATCAATGATGATTCAATATGTTTATAAATAATGTCACGATTTTTTTACATTTTACTTTTCTATTCTTAATGTTTACAATTCTTTACTAGTCTAATATATTTTTAATGATGAGCAAAATCCTTAACGTCAGTTCTCCAGGTACATGTATAAGCGAGATGCAGAGCTCACAATTCTTTGCTATGTACACAACAAAGCTCCTGCCATATTTTTATTCACATATATTGTATTTACTGTAAAAAGATTCCACAGTCCCTAGTGTTGTCACTTCTTATTTTGTTTTACATAATGTTTTTTCTACTCGGAAACCTAGAGGTAATCAAAAATATGGCAAGTCCTATTTACATGAAAAAAATTAAATCCTGTATTTCACCGTCCAAGAACATCGATACCCCATACCATGCCCATATAAATGATTTTACAACAAAAAAACATAAAAATGGTGATATTTTTACACTAAAAAACCGGTTTCTTGATGAACAACATGAACTTCCAGGTTAACCCAGTTAAAACGAAAGTACAGCGAATTTCAAACATGTTTTGCGTAATTTCAAACATGTTTTCCGTAATAATGGTCGCTTTGTTGTTTGCTAAAATAAAAGGTAAGATGTTTAAGTATTTGTCTGAATAATTCGACTTAACATCAGCCTTCCCTTGTTAAATAGTTTTCAACCTCCGTTAACTTCCTGGGTTTTTTTTTCTATCGACGTAATGGTTCTCTACTTCCTTAAAGGAATCAGTTTCTTTGAATGCGTCGAACCTGTACATTTCATGTACATTTACATGTTTATTTAAAATGTTTAACAGGGTAAGGTCTTCGTACAATGAAATATGATCATAAAAAACTAATTAGCGGTCTAAGGTTTATTTACAACAATTAATGACCTAGATCTAAAAAGTAAAGCTTTTAAGCAAACTTCTGTACTGTTCCCAGGTTGTGATGATAATATTTGTTGCAATAATAATTTGATAACAACCGAATTGCCAGGTTCACATTTTGCGCTCTTATTTTATTACACATAATTGATTGCTGAATCTTGTCTTTTTATTTGTTGTTTATCTGTTGAAATTGTTAAAATGTTTTTTTTTTTAAGCAGATCATGATGAAGAATTTGAATTGAATTCGAGCGAAAGAAATTTACATAAGACATTTTAAGCTTATTTACCCCCCCCCCCCCAAAAAAAAAAAAGAAAAAAAAAGATGCAATACAATGTACTAACATACTACAGAACATTACGTAAGAATACACTAACCGCAGTTGTTAAACTACTACTTAAATGAACTATAATCGGAGTGCATAACACTCCTTGGTTTTTAAATTTTGGTATTCCACCCAAGCACATATTCTCAGAGCAAACATGTCTTTTGTACATGAAGTGAAGAATTTTTAAATTGTTTTATCTATTTCTAGACCAGTAAAGATGATGTATATAGCATTGTAGAGAATAAGTGTGAAGTCACAGGATTTCCCCAGAGATGAGTCAAAAGCTGATTCGACCATACAAATAGATGCATTGTATATGTGTTAAAGAACAGCATACCAGTGGGTTTTAAATTTTAATTTGAATAGTTGATATCCTTGTTTACATAAGGGATTTAAATCTGCATTTGAGAAATCAATTGCTGTTTGATGTAATATGACACTTGAACTGTTTGTTTACTCCCAGCAGGGCCAAGAATGCCAAACATATATATGTAGCACAAACTAATTTATAAACATGTGACTTCTCAAACATCACACACTGAACAAACACACGACAAGTGTTTTATCAAGTAGATTGTATCGCTTAAAAAGCATGTTAAGTAAGAAATATTAGTTATGCTATTATTCTACATCTTTCTGGACCATGACGTTATATAAGTTGACGAATATTTTTATTGCAAAATACCAAAACCGAATTCCCGTACATTGCCAATTATAAATGAATTAAACATAGACAGTGAAATACTTAATAGAGGCCGATTTAACTTTTCAATGATAGCAATGGGTGTTTTGCAATGCTTTATGTCCATCCCCATATATTTGTCTGTAATATTTATATAATACTAGATGATATCCCGCGCAAGCGCGGGATTTAACAATTTACATATTAATAGGATGCAATGCCTTATATGTGGAACTATATAATAATTTTGTCCATTTCGGTATTTACTGTGTCCGAAATTTGTTAAAATTGCTTTCTTAACCCATTCATTAAACTTGAAATAAAAAAAAATCAACTGCAAGGCTGAATAAGAAATTCAGAATGGCTGTTAGAAAAAACAAAAAAACAGGTGTTTCACCCCTTCCCCCCATTCAACTTAACCCGCATACACCAGTACATCATTTATTCATATACAGACGCAGGACACAATCTGTTCATTGTTTAAAAATTAATGTAAAAGGTTTACTGTTAATCTATGGTGGTATAAAATTGTATGAAATTAAAAAACGCTTGTGTATGCATATTAATTTGCATACTTTAAACCAAAATTGTCAGATCCAAAGTATCTGTCCGGTGGTTTACTCGCCCTTCACTTTCCGCCATTACGTTAATTAGTCAAACCACGTTTTTGGGCACCCCATTCTGGGATGTTCTTTCCATCAAAACTAAAATCGCACTCAATTGTTCCATTTTATTTATTAAAATTTTGGTATTAACAAAAAATGTATGGTCCAAGGTATCTGCCCGCGATGCATAATAACCTCGTGCTACACTTTTCACCAGTCAAGTTTATTAGTCAACCCGCGTTCTTGGTTACCCTGTTCTTGAAAGTTCTCCCCATTCTTTCACCCAAGTTCGTGCTTCGCAAACGTTCTGCCCATCAAAAATAAAATCGCGCATTCAAGAAACGAATTGCCTTATTTTACATGTAGTTTGTCAAATCTTAACTTCTATGTATACTCTAAGTAAGTTCCCAGTAAATATATTTAATCTTTACGTTATCATTCAATTTTATTTCATTGCAAGCATTTATTGTGATGCAAACTCCCACTGACTTGGATCCGCCAAAGCGTGTCCACCACCTTACTCTCATTTTTGCTATTTCGAGCTATTTTATCGAACACGAAAGTAGGTTTTTGATTAAATTTTACAATAACTACTTATCAGGAATGGAAAATAATCGTGAAAACTGGCAAATTCGCTACTCTATCTACATGTATACAGAGTCCGCGACGTAAATCATAAATGGCATTAGACCAAAGTGTGTGGAGTCTTTATTCTGAGGACCAATTATGAAAATAATCATGCTCTGAAACGACGTAACGGCCGCTCTGCAATTAAGCGTAGAGGTTCAATTGAAATGCCTTGAATCAACAACATGAAAGCGAATATTAATAACCCAATAAAGAGCTTTATTTAATATATATACATGTGATAAAAATCATTTATATTTCGAATGAATCCCAATAAGTAAATGTCCATTCACAGTAGACTCAGTCTTTAAAATATATGTACATGTGTAAAACTGATGGGATTATATAAAAGATCAAGAGTGTTATTCGAATGAAATGCAATAGTCTTAATTTGACTTCAATAAAAATGTAATATCTTTGGGATTTTTTTCAAAGTTCGCCATCATGCAATGTAGTTTTTCTAAAGTTAAAATTATTTATAGTTTGTTTATTCATTTTGATTTATTATCATTTTTATTTTTATTTTACAGGGCAGTGTATGAGTGACGGTAAGAAGATACATTTAATATATTATACTATGTAGCATATTTAAGCAGACCTATAAAAGCACATTTTTCAAATATTTAACACATTTTTCTCATATACCTTTTTTAGAATATGATCCTAATTTTTATTCTAGGCTCCGAGCCATCAATTAATGGCTGCAATGGATCAACTCAATCTGGAAGCTTGGTAAACGTGGATTTTAATGCTATTGGTCGTCCATGTAAATGTACAGCGATTTCGTCTTTTGTGGGTCAGCTACTTGTGACAACAAGGAAAGCAAATTCCTCTTGCACAACAAAACTTGTTTTACCAAAGATTGACGAAACAGTTATTTTCGATTGCGATCAAGATTTTTCTGACCCAACCAACGTCACAAACAAAGGCAAAGTCATTGTAGAAGCAGAATATAAACAAGGTTATACTTCAGGGACATTTCACCAGTGCACACGGTTTCAAGAAAAAGGTAAGATTCTCTTTGATAGATGAATGTTTACAACTTTCAACCTGTCTTAAGGGCTATGGTGATAACCAATTACATGTATATTCAAAATGTATATTCAGCCTTAAACACAGTACAGGAGATGATTAATCTTCTTCGTAAGTGAACATTTTAGATTTGCTTCCTTTTCTCAAAAATGCTTTGAGAGTTTTGTATCTAAAATTATTTGAAACTAACGAGATCCTATCTAGCAAATCTTGTAAGTATTTTAAAACTGAACAATTATCAATAGACAAATGATGTTAAACATGTAAGATTAACATCCAATTGAAATGTTTTGAAGCATATTATTACATTATTTCATCTCATTGATTACACCTAATATTGTTTTGTTGTATGTGTTTCCTGTTCTGCGTCCTGGCTGTGAGGATTAACTTGATTCATTAATAGTATTGACTTTCCTAATAATTATTACGTGTGTCGAGTCCCGTGTTTATGCCCAAAATGCAAATTTTAAACTTTTGAAAATAAGGTAAAACGCTAAAGGTAATTCACGTAGAACCGTAAATGTGTTTCCGATGAATATTTGTGTTGAGGCACTAACATTAGTGACTAGAATTATACTAAAAACGATGTTTTAAGACATCAACAACCTAATAGCCATCAGGGGCATCATGGCAGAGGATTTGTTTGCTGTCGGTTATCATTCAAACATTGATGAAAGAGAAATCTCTTCTACAGACAAAGAATTAAATCAAAGACCGAATAATACCACCAATGCAACTTCATTGTTCAAGCTTTAAACTGGCAAATGCCTTCAACATTCCCAAGAGCAACCAAAAGTCCAAAGCTATATTACAGATGTATACTTAACAATGTTATTACATTTGATTTTTTTCCCTACAGGCTGTAAAATTGAGTAAACGTTTTTGGTAAATGAAAATTTGTATATTATTTGTTTATCGCTCTTATATAAACTATTGTTCGCTTTTTGTAATATTTAAAGCTGTTACTCGTTTAAAGATTCAATCTAGGCCATTATTATATTTCAGGAGAATTTTGAAAAATCTAACCTTGCAATATGGGTAAAGCAATACAGTTGAAGCGATACTAACATGTTGCAATTCTGAAAAAGACATAAACAGATACAGTATTTAAATCAAAAATATATATATGTATGTAAAACTTGTATACATATACTTATTTCTCAAGTTACATGTATTATGGTACATTGTAGTATGAAACACTCGTGAAATTAGTTATTTCAGATATTTTCTCAAAACACAAAATAATGGCTTAATATTATGTAATAGTTAATTTTAATCCATCATTTTACGAAAATAATATACACTATACCCATAAATTACTGAGGGCAGAAAAAATTGAAGTACAGCATATTTTGATAATTTCAAAACCTACATTTGAATGGTGTTCGTGTTATTTTTATGCAGTTTAGTCTTGTATCATTTAAAATTGTGTAATGTGTATTTTGTTCATAGTAAAGACCTGAAATTTGGCACAACAATCACAAATATCCAGACTGTATGCCATTCAAATTTCAAGGTCATATCAAAAGGTCAAAGGTCAAATATAATGACGTCACTTAGGATTTTTCTCAATTTTCAGATCAGTCAAATATATTTAAACCTCAATTAATTTAAAACCAACGATCATTTTTTATTATCTTCATAATTTTCTTTGCGGGGTCATGACAATCATACTGTAAAATTTTGTTCAAATTTGAACTATACAATTCCGTTTTAGAGACCTTTAAGTATTGCAAATTTTGTCAAAAAAGATGATTTTCAAGTGTTATTTTTACATTATATTGCATCAGAAAGTAGCTTAAGTTACCAGTTAGAATTCATTTCAGTGTCTGTGAGTAACAAAAAGGTCTCCTGTACAAATAGCAGTACAAACATGGTAGGTTTGAGCCGATGTGGGCAAAAATTGTCAGGTCGGTTTTTTGGGTTTTTTTTTACATATTTATATATTTTATTCCTAATAACGAAATTTCAGAAAAAATTGAACTATAGAAAAATTTTAGCTTATCTGTTTTATACTACCTTAAAACCTGATTTGTCATCGAAAATTCTTGATAATCAACAAAGTCTAACAATATCTTTTCAGTTATAAAAGTTACTCAGAAACAAATTATCAAACATTGTCAGTCTGGTGATTTCAATTTTAACTACAACGAACAGTTGTGTTTTAGGCAGAAAAGGTGGAATCGTCAGTGTACAATGCGGCGACCCATCAGACACTACCATGCCATCCTCTACCAAGAAGTCGGGATCACCTCATTTTATTTTTAGTGTTAATGATTCTTCAGCTGCAAATGATCCAGACAACATGAAGTGTAAATATATATGTTTTATATTCCTGATAATCAATGCAGGTACATGTAGAAAAATTATAGATACTGCAAACAGAAGGAACTTTTTTCTTGCTTAATTCCTAAATTTATTACATCATTTTTGAATGAACTATTACAAGACGCTCCATTCACCCCAGTCACTCAGGTGACCTATTGCTATCGGTCTTCGTCCGTCGTTGTGCGTCGTACGTTGTTCGGTATCAATTTTTTTTTTAACTTCTTTAAAACTACAAGACCACTTGTTACCATTTTTGGTATGAAGCATCTCTACGATGAGAGGAATCTAAATTGTAAAATTCATTACTTTACCACTCCGGACCCTTTGTTGGCAGGGCCAAACATGAACATATATTTTTTAAGGCCACTTGAGACACTCGGGTACCTGTTGCTGTTGGTCGTACATTGATTGTAAACAATTTTACATTTTTAACAAAAAAAAGTTAATGCTCTGACAGGTCAGTCTAAGAGCTATGGTACTCAGGTGACTGTCAAGGCATGTAAGCCTCTTGTTTATTTAAATCAAATTATTGGAGGGACAGGCATGTGTACAAATGACAAAGTATTGAATAAATATTACGCAAAAATCAAACATTTTAATTTATTCACCGGAACAAAAAAATCGTTTGTATGGCGTTTTTTTTAAATATATATCTTTAAGATTTCTTGAACCCCTGGAACTATTTCAGGCAAGCCTAAACATTTATATGTGAAGGTTCATCTTAACTGTTAATATATAGGATCAAATATTCTTTTCATTTAGGAGATAATTAACACACTTTCAAAATAACCTAACGATTGGTGTTTTTGTCAAAGAATGACACTCAAACAAATCCTTTGACCCGAGAAATGTTAAACAAAGAAATATGTATTTCAAATTCTTAATCATATTCTGTATATCATATTCATCAAAAATATGCCTAAAGCATACATTATACATAAGTATTGAATTTTACTTCATTCCAGACATTATTGCAGAAGCTATCGACACTGTGTCGGATAATGATGCCAGTGCCAAGGTGGCATTTGTGCATCCGCTTAAGGTACAGTTTCGTAAAAATCCATATATACCAAATGATAGACCATTGTCTAGAGAGTATATAACCACTTTTGTTTTTAGTGTATCTCACCTGACAGGTGAGATATATACCTTTACAATTTATTATCCCACAGGAAAATAATAATCCCCATAGGAAAAATAATTTTCCTACAGGAAATATTGAGAATCCTAAAGGATAGGTATTATATTTCCTATGAGAACAAAATATTTCCTGCAGGAATTTGATTCAGCCAGGTAGTTTTCCTATAGGAAATCCTGTCGGATTTTGTAATCCTTTGGAAGTTTTGTTCAAACCCTATAGGAATTTAAATTCCTGCAGAAAGTTCTTTTAATCCGGTAGGAAATTCCAAATCTCCTCTAGGAAAATTGTTTTTCAAATTGGAAAAATAATTTTCCTGTAGGAATTTATTTTTTAAAGTTAAATATCTCACCTGACAGGTGAGATACCTTAACCACAAAAGTGGTTATAAACTTTTTAAGCAATAGTCCATATGGTATATTTGAATTGTTCGGTACATGCAGCTTAGACGGGAGCAAAAATGCCACCTTGCCACTGGCATAATTAACCGGCACAGTTTTTATCGCCGGATGTGGATTATTTTGTATATCATATAACATAATCATCAAAAATATACCTAAAACATACCTGTATACATAACCATTGTAATTTGACTTCACTGCAGACATTATTGGAGGAGCTATCGCCGGAGTTGGATTTTTAGTTATTTTGGGCTGCATATTCACGATTTCTAGGAGGTATGAACTTCAGCAAATAATCCCAAGCTTTAGTAACATATATTCAATATGAAGATTTAAAAAAAACATTCCCGTAGATGTATTGAAACCCGATCAGCTGGAGGGGGCCTTTTAAACGAGAAATCTTGGACATGTTTTTACTATCGAATGAACATCGTTTGAGTCCTGAGGTATTTATAAATCTAAATAAATATTGGGTAATTAAGCAAAATGTCAATCGAGGATATCTTAGGACAGAGTATAGATAATTGTTCGACGGAACACAGTGATATTCTGACTTTGTAACCAGTCTCCTACCTTGAAGTTCAAACCTTTTGATACCTCCTGCATAAGTGAATACCCGGAATAGTGTTTAAGGTCAAGGTCACTTTTTAGGCGCTCCTCCGAAAGCTATGTATTATTCTTTTAATTCATTGCGAAATCTTTAAAACAGCAAAGACAGCAATCTATAGCCATTTTTCTTAAATATTCGCACAACTACTTGTGAGACAGAGATTATCCGTGAATTTTTCTTGCACGTAATTTACACGAATTCTGAGGAGTAGCGATGATATCAAGTTAGGCGCGGGCGTTAATAGTTTTCAAACGTGCGTTGTTTCGAAGATGCATGGTCAAATGGCCTAACGATTTCTTGCATTCAAGCTTTTCGATACATGGCGGAATAAAAACTCACTTATTAGACGAAAAAAAATGAAGACACAGAACAATATCAATAGGTCTTTTCACTGTGGTGAAAAATTATGCTCAACAATTAGTAAGAACTTTCATGAAAAATAGTGTTGATGAATTAGCATCTGTAATGACAATGCGTTGACTTGATTTAAAAATACACGATGTAACCACATGTATGTTTTTATGTATATGTATTACAAAATATTTAGGCAAGTACAAAAGCAATACGTGTCCCCAAACGGACCCTGATTTGTAAAAACATAAGTTAATTTTTTTATAGTCTGTTATTCAGTTTAAAGAAACCGAAACTTGACCTTTGGTTTCTCATTAAAGGTACACAGAAAATTTCAAATTAATTCACCAAACTATAACGAAAAAAAGGTATGGAAAACAAAATTGGAACAGATGGATGACTAAGGACTTGATTACTGGTTATTTCTGTGTTTGATGCAATGTCACCGTGGTATATAGTCCCGTTGTCTGTTCTCACCTTCATTTTTTTGGAACACTGATCCATAACAGTAGGACTGGGTATTAGGGGGAAATTTTGTATCGCGATATATTGCGATATTTTAAAATGTATTGCGATATGTATTGCAATATTTTTTTATATCAAAATTTGATTTTTTTTAATGTTAATAGATTGTAATTGATAGTTTTGTATATATAATTCATTTGCTCTAGAATTCTGTATAAAATAAAAGAATAAATCATTGCTGGTGTTAATTTAAAAACCCTTTAAAAAAAACCTCTTGAAACATTAGATGATTTATCCAGAGACACAAATAACATGTTATTTATGTCTCTGATTTATCATCTAGCAAGACTAGACCCAAGTAGTCAGTTAATTAGGTACATTTGGTACAATGCATTTTAGTCAATCCACTGATCTGGTGGAAGAAGAAAATAAAACAATTGTACAACAATAAATGAATTTACAGTTACGATAAGAAGTGAATGTTTTGACTGATTGTGTCAACCTGCAGGGAGACAAAGTTACAACTTCAACTTCAAATTCTTTATGAAGAATATCAGCATATCAACATGTTTTGGCTTTAGGGAAGCTCTTTGAGCAGTCATGATATCAAAATCTCCGACTTTCCTTTTGCGTTTGGAACGCTTACGATTGCAGCAGCCATTTTTAATTCAAATCAGAATTTTGAAATCCCGACCCCGTAATGAAATTCCGAGCCCGATCAATTAACCCGGTATACCGGTATTGAAAAAATGTATACGATATTTTTTGCCCACGTACCGGAATACCGGTATTATTGCGCAGCCCTACATAACAGCACTAACCTGATCATTAATATATCGTTGAACTAGACATCGAAATGGGGACCATCTCAAAGGGACCCGCTTCAATTATGGAAATAGGATAAAAGCTTTTCAGAGGATTTTGATTTCACATTGACCTACATGTTTTACTTCGATTTTTTTTTTGATGGCATAAAACTTGACGCCAAGCTCATTACCTCTTAACAGGCATTTTGGGGTTAATATATGGAAACTAACGCTAGTGGGAAATAATTTATGGTCTACAACTTGAATTTTAAGAGATCTGCTATGACCTTCAAATTTGACCTTGAAACTTTGGTTAAGTTCGCTGCACACCCTGTACCTAAAAACTCTGTTTATGTAAAGTATGAGCCAGATATGGCTAAGGGGTGAGGAAATATGCTCTGGAAAAATTTCCCGGTGGCTTGATATGATCTTGACCCTCGACCTAGAAACATCATTCAAGGTCACTGCACACCATTTGAACAAAGGCACTCTGTGGGTGAAATTTGAGCCAGATTGGACCAATGATAGAGAATATATGATCTGGACGATGATTTTTCAGATGATAATTTTATGACCTTAACCTTAGACCTAGAAACGTGAGCTGATCACTA
Organism: Magallana nippona; assembly: GCA_033439105.1. Classification (NCBI taxonomy): domain Eukaryota; kingdom Metazoa; phylum Mollusca; class Bivalvia; order Ostreida; family Ostreidae; genus Magallana; species Magallana nippona. The sequence continues at coordinate 27,612,284 of CM065919.1, forward strand.
TATGTCGCTGCAGACCCTAATTACGTAAATACCTGTGACAAAAAGTTGAAAAAATTAAATTTTTTCTGTAAATATCATTATGAAGCTACACAGGAAGTTTGAAATCGATTTCCCAAACCATAACCACAAAAGAAATTCTGGAACAGAATGATTGACTGATCGCGGTAAAGACTATTGTACATGTTCCCCCGGTTTCGTTCGGAAACTAATAAAATACATTTCACATTGATTTCTTTTCTGTTGTATATGATGTTTATGTTTGTTGATTTTATTTTTATTAGAAAAGGCTGCCAAAGTGGTGAACGTTTAGAGAAGGGCAACCGTATTAGTAGGAGGGACTCTCCGGCATCAAATATAACCATACAAACAGCCTTGACTCAAACAATGGACGAGTCGGGGTTAACCCCAACGGAAAAAAGGGATCTCGGTTTCCCATTGACTGAACCACAACCCATTCCAAAACAGTTAAATTCACGACAGGGAAAAGACAGATGCAACCCACAAGCACCGAAAAAGTTACATAAAAACATCGGTTCATTATAACATATAGAAGAGCCACAAGGAAGATAATGATAAGGTACTTTACAGACTGCATTTTTCTTAAATCACATGCTGCATTTATTAGATTTTGTACTATATATCTTTATTTTTGCTTGCTTCTATTTGTCACGTCACTGTTATATGCACTGTTCTTAGTTTGTTCTTTTCATACGAGAGAAAACATTATTTTGAAGTTAAACAGTATATAATGTTACTTATGTAAATACAATGTATATATATATATAATTATAATTTGTAGTCTTTACAACACACGTATTTTTGTATGTTCTCTCTCTTAAGGCGTGAAATTACCCATTTGTATACCCTTTATTATTACACACTATGTTTTAATTATTATCATTATCTACAAAAATATATTCTACATGTTATTGCACAGTAGTTTTGTTCCTTACGAAACATGTTGCAAGGTGTATAATGTTTCTGACACGTCCATCCTGTAGTCAGTCAGTCAGTTCTGTTTTTTCGCAACCCCTCTTAAACCGCTGCAGAGAATTTTAAAAAAGGGGTGTTTTGGACATAATGTGTATATGTGCATAGTATTACATGTACCAGGAAATTCTGATTGAAAAATATTTTTTTGAAATTCGGACTTTTTTGAACTTAGACCTTTGGCCATATATTTAATATAATAGTAATAAACAACGCTGCAAAGAATTTGTATATATTTACATTTATGTAGAACACAAAATTGTGAAGAATTAAGAATGTTAAACGTTGTTGTTTTTGATATAAAAAGTAAAGATGTGAATATTTGCATGACGTAATTTAAGAAGTTGTGCTCCTATTTTGAATTAATTTATGTATTTAATGCTTACCCTGGCATTTATTACGTGTAGCACTGTCGAGTTAATGGGGGGGGGGGGGGTGTAAACTTTTCGTGCATATGGGTAAATATTTACATTTTCAACTGTCTTTGTCTGTGATAACATAACGAATCAATTTTGAAGCATACATTGTATATAGCCCAATAATTTCATAAAAGATGAGCAAACACAAAATGGGCGTGTCCTTTAGCATAACTGCTGCGCCGCGTAGTAATATATAGTATGTGCTAAATGAAAAAAAAGTGCTTTTAAAATGTTGTTTGTAAAGTGTAGAAATTGGAAATAATATAAATATAATTAATAAGGAATCATTCTTTGAATATTATGAGGTGATAGTTTCAGTCGGAGCGTGGTCAAATCTATCATAAAGCCCTTCGGGCTTTATTGGATTAGACACCGCCCCGACCAAAATTATCACCTCATAATACTCAAAGAATGATTCCTTATTCCTTAAAAATTGTAAAATAATATAAGGGTTATTACCAACTACAAAGGAAAAAGCAGTATCTACGATATATCATGCAAAGAGTGTAATGTGTGTATTTACCAATGCTTTTATGTTATTTAACGTATTTATTTCTATTTATGTTGATATATTGTGTGCTGCGTATGTGGAATATATTTTCTCCTTAACGACCGTTTTGAGTCACAGTTTAGAACCTCTTAAAACTAAAATGCTATTTGTCATGTCTTTGCATACACATTTCAGGTGTCCTCCCTTCCCAAAATAGTTCTTCCAAATTATATTTGTTCCATGTTACGAAACCACCCAACGCTTTCAAAAACCAAAGCTTATGCGTCATTTAAGCTGCGGCGCTGTCCTTACTTCATGGATGTTTCTTGTGATAATAGATAAGTGTGTTCTACAAAAACTTTAGTAACATAAATCCACGATCATTGATTTCAGAGTTATTTATTCATTGTTTGTGATGTTTTGATGTAATGTTTGGAATTCGTGTTCACATATATTTATATACATTGTTACAATTCATGTAAATTTTATATTATTTTCATATGCACATGATATTAACACTAAACTAAAAAACAAAAATAAAATATAAAAATGCCTATATATGTATTTCAATTGAGTTTTCAACATTGGGTTTTGTTTGTAATATTTTTTTTTAATTAACAATAAAAGAAGGGGACCTTGAGTCATCAATTTCTCATCCATTAAATTGGGCCAAAATATAAAGAATGCATTGAACCTGTTTCTCAGCTGGGTATTCTGTACAGGGTTTTGTCTATAAAATAAACAATTAATGATAGCATAAGACTGTATGTGATACATGTAAGTCATGATTTCAAGGTCAGAGCTTTCTTTTGAGTGAATTATTTCATACCTGTGCCAGTTCTCTTTTTGGGTCACAAGTCTACAGCATACGAAAACAGTGTCAGTAACATTTTTTACATCAAATAAAGCATAAAACTCTTATATGGAGCCCAGAGGTCATCCAACGACCACCAAAGACGGGGACCTTGGGTCATCTATTTCTTATACAATAATAGGACCCAAAATTATACAGATTGCTGATACATGTTTCCATACAGAGTTTTCTCTGAAAAATAAACAATCAATGATTACATAGGACTATATGTGTTACATGTAAGTCTGTTATGATACAGTCAATCTACACTTTATAGCTGCAGTTTGAATGCACGGATTAAAAATTTAAATGATACGACTACAGACTTTCAGGTTTTCTTCTGTTTGCTTGCTGAAGTAAATATTCCAGAAGATGGTGAACTGGGGTTCCTTAGATTTTTGTAGCATGGTGAGAGTCAGATGATTGACCTATAATTTCGCTTCTTCTTTTTATTTTTATCTATAAGTTTTATTGAAATTCTAAGGGTCATTGAAAAAGGTTATTTTCTTTATATCATTATACAGGTAGGGCGATATTGTTTCAAAATATGCTTACGTTTGTAGTTGATGCGTCGTTGTTCAAACTATCAGCAAAATACCAAAGCACGATTCAATGAAACGGAGCACATATTTGTCTGTTTCAACAATGATTACCATAGGTTTCAACTTAGGGATACTGTAAACACGTTTCAAAAAAACAGAATCATATTTTTTACAGATATCTTCCTGTGAAATGTATTGAAATTATGGGTTTTGTGGAACGAAACCTGTACAAACGCTGGTGATTATAATGATATTGTAGATTAGTTGTTCGTGAAAGTCCTACCAATAGGGAGATCATCATATTCCTATTCAAAACAGCAAAACAAAGATTTTGATAGACGTTCTGAGGGATCTCGCAACCGATCTCTTCACTGACGAGAGAATTTTCGTTATTTCATTGAACGTAATGTTATTGTAATATAACATATTCATCATTTGAAAAAAAATGGGATCGTCGAAATGCAACTGGCAGTATTTACTTTTTCTCAGAAGCAGTACATTTACCTACTTACAAGAAAAACTTGCGTCCAATCTCAGTAAAGTCAATTTTTTTTACATTGGAATTAAATGAACCTCGGATTTATTTCAAATTAATCGAATTTCAATACACTCGTGAACCATTAGTTGCATACAAAATGTTGATAAAATAAAGATATAGATGATGATACAAATTAACGTGTGATAATTTATAAAGATTACAGAACTATATCTTTGATGTTCATTTATATAATGCAGAGTAGTCAGTTTTGAATTTTTGATTGTGTTTTTCTGGGAAATGCATTTTACGGTAACGGACTTCAAATTCCTGACAAGAGGGTGAGCAGAACAATTGTCGATCTAAAGGAGAATATTGAATTTTTCTTTTGTGATTGTTTTAGTGATCAAATCTTTCAACCATCCAGTAAAATTCCCACGTCTTTTAAGGCGTTTCTTGATTTTGCATGTATATGGGTTCCTGGGAAAGAAAGTTTTAAGGGCTGACACCTTTTCTTCTCTTTAGGATTTAACGAAATATTGGTGGTTGCATCTTATATGGTTAATTTTTGAGCATAATATCATACATAACACATGAGATCATTATATTGTATGGTACATAACTGTAAGATAAACATGTTTGCTAGTGTAACCTATCAAAAATATCCTCCAGTAAAGGGCTTTAGATGGAAGACTTAACTTGAGGGGCCAGCCTTTGTTTTCTTGATATAAAATAAAATTTAGTTTTGAAGACATTTTGTTCAACAGGTGTTGAGAAATTCGTTACCGTTCTTGGTATATCTAAGAAAGAATTGTTTACAGGCTGACCCATTATCTCCTTATCGGGGCCGTTTTACGACATTTTGATGAATGGTTTCTTCTTCTTCTTTCTTCTAAACTGCTTTTTAAATATTTTCCCTTTCTTAGATAAAGGTGATCAAAGTTTTGGATTTCCGACCCCTAAAAACCCTTAATTACGCAACACATGAAAAATTCATTATAATGTTTGAGTACCTAACTGTAAGATAAACATTTTTACTTTTCTAACCTCTTTCAATATATTTCTCAGTAAAGGCTATAGATAAAAGACTTTATAAAACCTTCTTGGTCCCTAATTTGAGGGGCCAGTAGCTGTTTCTTTATATCAAATGAAAGATCATTTAATTCTAATCATATTTGTTTAACAAGTTCATAAAAATTCGTTACCGTTCTTGAGGTGTATGAGGAAAAAGGTTTTAGGGGCCGATCCCCTATCTCCTAATCGGGGTTGTTTAAACGAATGTTGATGGTTACATATTGTTTACAAATAAGTAAAATAGTTTTCTATTTTGAGATATGGGTGATCAAAGTTTTGAACCTCTGACCCCTAAAACCCCTTATTACATAACACATGAGAAAATCATTATACATGTATTGTTTTGATACATAACTGTAAGATTAACATATTTGCTTCTATAACCTATCACAAAATATCCCTCAGTAAAGGGTTCTAGATAAAAGACTTCAGACCCATATGGGACCCATTTTTGAAGGGCCAGTCGCTTTTTCTTGATATCAAATGAAAGGTCATTAAAATCTAAAGAATTTTGTTCAACAAGTGTTTTGAAATCTGTTACCTTTTAGGGGCCGATCCCCTCTCTCCATATCGGGACTGTTTTACGTAGTTTTGATGATTACATGTTGTTAAGTACATCATTTTGAGCATCTTTCTTCTATACTGAATTTTAAAAACAAAATTCCTTTTTTAGATATAGGTGATCAAATTTTTAAACTTTTGACCCCTACATGTAAAAACCCTAATTTCGTAACACATTATATCATTAAATTGTTTGGATATATAACTGTAAATTAACATGTTTGCTTCTATAACCTATGACAAATTATCCCTTGGTAAAGGGTTATAGATAAAATATTTTAGAGCCCTCTGGATCCCTTATTTGAGGAGCCAGCCCCTCTTTCTTGATATCAATCTAAGCTCTAGTAAATGTAAACTTTTTTGTTTTGCATGTCTTAGCAAAGAGGAAAACAAAGAAAACCAGAAATATTACGACGTTTTTTAATCTCAATTTTCCGGTCGGGGCGAGCTTTGGCGCCTTTTTTAGTCAGACAAATATGGTAGCCATTATACATACCTACAATGTTTTGTCCACCATCCCTGAAAATTTAAACTCAATATCTTTTATAGTATAGGAGGAGTTCCATGGACAAACCAACCCTTAAAATCGCTAAAACATTAATATATCAGAAACGGAAATAACGTCATCAATATAAAAAAAACCCAATAAAGTTCAGATCAAGATCTATTCGATCTGAAAGTTTCTTGATATTCAGCCGAACCGTTTCAAAGAACTCTTGCGGACAAAATTTGGACATGCATTTTGCGCTATGGTTTTACATCATGTTATATTTTTAAGGGGTTGTGAACAATGTAGAGTTACAATGAAAATATAGAATCATTTTGAAACTAAATTTTATTACGAAATCAACCAAGTTGCAAATATGGTGCTCTTTTGTATGTGAATTATTGTGGAATGTAGAACTAAATATAGAATCATTTTGTAACTAAATCTTTGCGCGATTTTATTCCAAAATCAACCAAGTTGCACAAATGGTGTTCTTTTGCATGTACATTTTTTCATCAAATCATTTGGCAATATAAACCAGTCTGCTCGCTTATTGGTCCCATTATTTTTCACAACAGTAACGCTCTACGTAAACATGGCTATTTCACACTTTGTGATTTCAAAGGTAAGAAATAATCAAGTTGCTGACTATCTACCTAAGAAAACATTTTCTTCAATAATGTAACATTAACTGTATGCATTGAAATAATTTATTAATTCATACGTAAAGTCTTTCTGAAAAAAGGTGAAATTCAGCATTATAAAATAGTAAAAATGTTCGACGTGAATTTTAGAGAGCAATTACAAAAGGTCATATCTCGATTATACGCGAGTTGTACATCTTTGGTTGAGATGTGATAAAACTATTGTTTTAGATAAGAACCGCAGTTCTGTTGACTGTTTGTTTAATGCTACATGTAATCAAACCCTGTTGGAATGAAAAGCTACAGTCAAAATGCTGGGATGTAAATACACCGGTACGTTAGATACATGTATTTAAATTATCATAATATGAAGATAAAATTATACTTTAAGATGTATCCCTAGTTACATGTATCAAACTTTAAATTAGTGTTATGTTAATGTTGTCATTATGTTTTAAAATTATTAGATTGACATCATGTAAAATTATAGAACCAAAATACTTGTCTTAACTGACCACTTTTCTTACTAGAATATTAACATGTACATTCTCAATTTTATAACATGGTTTCAGCACAATGCTATCATATACAGTAATCGATCTTTTTATTTTAAGACCGATCAAAGTTATTTTTTTTTGGGGGGGGGGAGTCGGACACTATAACATTATAAGAAACATTACTTGATTTATAAACAGATAAACACAAACTTTTTTGTGGGGAAAAAACACTTTTAACGATTTTTTTGTTGAAAAGTTTCCAATGAGAGCAATAATATCTTAAGCACGCCCATGCGTGTACAAATAATCCATATATTCTAATATATAATTTAAAACTGTTTAATATAATAAGGAAACAAAATATTTTCATTATTTTTTTTTCTTTGTTAATGTTTGATGTTGTTTTTTGTAGATGTTGAAGTTTGGAAGGAGCTTCGCCTAGACCTGGAAAACTTCATTCTAATAACGAGGAAATGATTGATGAAAATTGAGAATTTATGTAAAGGATTATCATTTTATTAAATGAATCTTTAGTCCAGTCTAGTCTCACATGAAGCGATTTTTTAAGTAGCATTTTTTCTAAATTATACAAAGTATTGCTAACCTTAATTCTGAAAATAATGTTTCTTATTTAGTAAAATTCAAATCCAAATGATGTTTCGTATTAAGTAAAATCTATAATCCACAATCTGATAGTCCCTGCTATTCTTTGATTAATATAATCCAATAGAGATGACAATCTTTGAATAAAGATATCTTTAAGCAAAAATAGTTTATCTTTCTTCTCCTATTTTTTAGTTTATGGCAACACAAGTAAATATCAATGATAATTTATTTACTATATAGCCTCCTAAAAGTGCATATTACATATTACAATTTAAGCATTGAACGCTTATTTTTGGATGTCGTCGGTCCTGTAACACACCAAGCAGTGCAGACAAATTGAATAACGCGCGTTAGCGCGGTATGATAATTTGTCTGCACCGCTTGGTGTGTTACAGGACCGACGACATCCAAAAATAAGCATTCAATGCTTATATTTATATTCATACTGATGTCTATCTTTATGAAATATATGTGTATTGTCGCAGTAAAGCCATTATATACGCTCTCAGTCAGGAATATGAAACATACATGGAACAGCCATATTAACATGTTATTTAGTTCGCTTCCGCGACTAAACATAAAGTGCCAGAAACTTTGTAGAGAAAAATCTTTTTTATGAAGGACTAGATAAATTTAATGATTATTTTTCAAAAGAACATATCAAATCGGTTATGTAAGATTGAACGTTTCATTTAATCTTACAAAAATAAATATACTCAAAACACGTAAAGACGTTTATATTTTGTGCACATGGCGCATGAATTATCAAAGTGTATTCATAGAAAATTGAACGTCGCAGATTTCCAATGCAAACATAAGGGGAAATATACACTGAATGTAAATATAGATATATGAAATTCAGGTCAAGGTCATGTGTTCTTTATCTGTTTTAATATCCATTGTTAGGATAAAGACATAATCCTTTTAAATTCCATCCATATCTACATGGAACAACGAATAAACGAAACGAACTTTACAAAATAAATAAATAATAATGATGGTTTTATTATCTAATGTAATCACCGCAAAATGTATAACCGATTAAAAAAAATCTTAAAGTATTCAGAACAAGATAACTTTTTCAACTTAGCATCGAAAATATTAAATCTGACGCGTTTTGTACGCAAGAACGTAAACAAAAAGGTAAGGGATAAACTTTTGTGAATATTAGATTATAAATTATATTGATTAAAATGTAAATAACAAACTCGTTTGCATTTATTTAACTATTAGTTAAACAAATATTAAACTCTTTTCACATCATTTAATTACAGAGTGGTTTATCAGAATTCGACTGATCCGTTCAGTGAAATATGTATAATTGCGATATGGTAATTTATTATTATTTCATGAATCATGAGAAGACATATATATATATATATATATATATATATATATATATATATATGTGTGTGTGTGTGTGTGTGTGTGTGTGTGTGTGTGTGTGTGTGGTTGAATCATTTGTAATGTTTGGTAACATGTAAATGTATACGCATATATGCCTATCTGATCTATCTTATTTCGTTCAGTTCTGTTTATTATCGGGCAGGGAAACGTGTCTGTTATCGGGCTTCAAAGAAATTATGCAAGACGTAAAAAGGACACATAAAGGTCATATGAAACGATTTTTTACACTATGATTTTCTTTGATAAATATAAAACTTGGTATAATGAATGTTAAAATACGTGTAGTAAGATTTTGTTGCCTTTGCATTACTGAGAAATAACCGTGAAAACTCAGCTCCCGTAAAAATTGTTCCCCGCTTATCGTTCTTGATTTTGTGGATTGATGACGTCACACAGACCCACAGATGTAAATAATGTATTAGAACCAGTGTAATTTTACAGTAGTTTATCGATTAAATTTTAGCTATTTTTGCATATATGAACGTGTCTTTCTTTTATAGATGAGATCATCTGATTTCGTAGTACAGATGACGTAGTTTTAATTGGTCGTTAATGAATAAAACTATCAACTTTTCACCAGAGTAATATCCTGATGAATATCCCATATAGCAGTGAAAATTAAACAAAAGAAAATGCTCCACCATTAATAAATTATCCTAAACATTTTAAACCAGGAACATCCTTTTCTCCTTCGATACGTATAATGAATGAGCTATATTTAAAGTGAATTTAAGCACATCAGTAAATTTATTTTGTCACATGCATGAACAAGTATAAGGCAGGACAATGAAAATGTTTGAGGCATTGTGTAGTTTTTATTCAAAAGTGGCTGTAAAATGCCGCAAAAATATTCTTAAATTTTTTTTTTTTTGATAATTAGATCTATTGATGAATTTTCATTAATCAGGCCTATAGTTTTCAGATTACGGATATGTAGCAATATCTTTAAAAAATACTTTGTGTACACGTGTGTTAACGTTTTATAAAATTAGATCCTGGAAATATAGCATAAGGATTTAGAAACGTACCGGTAAAATAAATCGGTTATTTGATGGAAATAAATGTGAATGAATATGTAGATAATCAACAGATTTTATTAAAAACAAGCATCAATAATAATAAAAGACCGAAACACACAATTGCGGAAGAAAGGGAGATAGAAAGGATCTGTGAGTAAACACCTTACATACACATTGTTAAGTCAAAACATCGTACACGTACGTTTCAAAATCAACACATTTGAAGAAATTTCTCTTCGACTAAAAATAACGAAATTAAATGGTAACATATTTGTCAATTTGAAAACGAAACGAAAGCTTTAACCGTAAAGGGAATGAGGCAGCACGTTGCATATATATTAGCTGTTTAGAAAAAAAAACATTATGAATTGCATGAACGTGCAAATGGGAAAACAACCCAGTTATCTTTTAATTTGCCAATCTCATTCAAACAAATTGAAACAAAGCATATACACATGCATATATTTGCATGTAGATATATGACGAAAATCACTTATTCTCGATTCTTTAAACTGAATATGTACACGATATCAAATGGAAAAATGAACCCATGCGATTTCATTTCTTGAGAGTAAATATGCTGCCGTGGTTGATTATTGTATAATCATATAAGTTTTTATATAAAATAGTATTTTTTCTTTTAATCTATTGCAAAATCACATATATATTTGTATTCACTATAGAGCTTTAAAAGGAGATTGGGTTTTACTGACGTCATAAGCAAGGGAGGTAATCCGCGTAAGTCGATGTTCCTTTCCCGATTGAGTGATTTTGATCGACTGTGGCGCTGACATTTTGCATAAAATATCCAAAAAACAATGCCAGTCTTATTAAATAGGCACTTATGAACTCATTCCCGTATATAACTCAATATGGTCAGGATATCGTTTCATATGACGTTTAAAAATGTATGTTTCTTGTTAATACATAATATATCATTCTTTTTATAATTTGAATCGTTCCTAATTCGACATCTTTTGAATTTGTTCTACTGAATATGGTAAAATAAGCAAAAAGTGCATTTAAAAAATAAATTTTACACTGTTTTGTAAACTCTTATACTTTTCACAGTAACTGCATTCTTTCCGATTCATACAAATAAACACACAAGTAACGCGCGTCAATGTTTTATTTTTCTTCACTTTTTTAATAACAGTACACTGAAAACTATTCTTAAACGTTGTACTGTGTATAAGAAATACAATTTATGTTGTTACTACATTGTGACATTAATTTTCGTTTTGCAAAATCAGTCCTCAATGTATTCACGACTCTGATTGGCTACAGAATGTAAGATCGGTTAGATTTTAACTTATGTATTACTATTATGAATTGTGTTTCATGATGGCTGCACCGAAATATATCTGATACTTTTTAAGCAATATGAGCTGCATTTGGTACAATTATGAAAATCTGTGTATGCTACATTTTATGATAATTTTTTTTTATTTTTAGACCTCAATCATTTGGGTCAACTGAGGTCAACCATCAAATATGGTTGCTGAGGGAAACACAATATTTACGATTGCAACAAACTATGAATGAATTTTAACTCATGTCTTATTTAAAGTAACATTTTGTTATTTGTTACGATATTTAAAGCTAATACGCGTGAATATATAGATTGAGAATTAGAAAATGTTAAGCTTTGATCCACTGTGTAATGAAAAAAGGCGGCTACGGGTTGATGCGAAAAATGCAAAAACAGTCAATTTTTATTGACTCGTTCATAGTTGACAAATGGATTTATTTAGAATTTCTATATCGATGAATTTTTCTAATATATTTTTTTGCTGTAATTATCTTTAAAATAATCAGATCTATTACACTATATTACGTGTCTTCCTTATATGAGCCGTTTCATCTATGTTTTACGGTACGATTCGGACCGGAATTCACATCATTCAAGTATTTTAAAATTTATATTTATACATGTACAGCATAAAACCGACAGATAATTAATTAAATGACAAATACAAAATTACAAATATTGACAAATGGATTTATTTAGAATTTCTATATCGATGAATTTTTCTAATATATTTTTTTGCTGAAATTATCTTTAAAATAATCAGATCTATTACACTATATTACGTGTCTTCCTTATATGAGCTGTTTCATCTATGTTTTACGGTACGATTCGGACCGGAATTCACATCATTCAAGTATTTTAAAATTTGTATTTATACATGTACAGCATAAAACCGACAGATAATTAATTAAATGACAAATACAAAATTACAAATATTTTAAAGTATCTTTGATAGCTCAACCGGACATGATTGCGCACACAGACCGGAGATGATAATTGTCTAATGTTCTTCTAGATAATTATATAGTTTGTGTGTGTGTGTTGGGAGAGGGAGTATATAGGAATCACATTTTCAGCGTGTGTGTAATCATGTCCGGTCCATATATTTCTTATGAAGAAACAATTGACTTGAAACTCAAAACAAAGACTGCTTATAACCTGAGAATGTGTCAAGATTTTGACCCAAGGTCATTTGGGCAAGTTCAAGATCACTTGAAGGAAGAGTGCATCATTCGTGTCCGATCCATATATTTCTTAAGGAATACTGAAAGTTCCCACTTTAGACAAAAATTGCTGAGGGTGTGTCATGATTTTGACCCAAGGTTATTTGGACAACTTAAGGTCATTGTAAAAAATCATAATTCCTGTGTATGCCATTTCTTGTAATGGAAAATGAATAGAAGTTTATAGTTGCTTGTGACCTATAAATATGACATAACCTTGAGCTTTCGTCATTAATGCAAGATCACGATTACATTAAGAATCAAAGTACTGATAGTACTGAAAGGCGCTAACCTAGCTTGGTTCTAAAGGAAATTTACTTTGTGCAAGCTTAGTAAGAAAGAATCGATTTGATTTTTCTACATTTCAGCTCCTGTATATGCACTATATTTCATCATCACTGCCTGGCAGCCCCTGCAATGATGCACGTAAGCCCCGCCAATTACATTCACAATAGTCCGTACATTAAATTCACAATAGCCCGTGCAATTATGTGTGTTTACCCCTGAAGCTGGCCCTCTATCCCGTTTAAATGATGTGTATTTCTGCTCATAGGGGCGGTTAATCAATGCGATCGCTTTCTAAATAGAACATAGAAAGTATAACACAAGAGATTTCTGATTTTTTTTACATTCAAGTACAAATAATATCCTTAACAATAATTTGAAAATAAAACAGTATTTTCAATTGCACAGCTACCTGGTTATAAACCACATATAAAAACTTAACTACAAAGACGACCGTTTCGCTTTTATAAAAAGGATCAGAAAACCAATTATACGAAATGCTGCAATTAGGACGAAGAGCAGTCCTAGATCTAAGTGAAAATTGTTCTGTAAACAAAAAAAAAAACGAATTATGAACCAAAGTAGTTAGTTAAAATATTATCCATAAATTCAAAAATCTTTATTTCTAAATGGGAGATGTGATATGATTTAAAAGAAGGAAGCGGTATACCTGGTAGAAGTTTAAAGTTGAAATAACTAGTTCTCCATTTGGAACACAGGAAGGACCTGAGTTGCATCCTACAGAGAGAAAATAAATAATTATGTCAATATTAAACAACGAAAATTTGTTATAAAAAATATATATTTTTATATTGTGTACTTTATGAAATAAATTTTGTATAGATTTTAACTAATATTATATATAAAAAAGGAAGTTTTGAAAACATATGATATGAAAAAATATTTTCTTCTCAAGTATCACGTGTTTTTTACTTAAAACAAGACGTAATAAAAGTTGCATGTAAAAATAAATTATTTTCATCTTTATGTGGATCACATCTTGTAGATGTAGTGTACAATGGGCCAAGTTTGTAAAGGTAAATGTATATCTTAATGTTTTTTTGGTGAAACATATCTATAATATTTTCGTTTCTTAATATTTCTGTTTTATTTTTTTTGGAATTCCGATGGGCACATATTTTCTCTTTTCAATTTAATTTACAATTTCATGTTATTTATTTTGATTCACTGAATTAAAACAAAAAAAATAGTTCATTGAGATATCCCACGGTTAGTTAGCATATTGTAGGTTTTTTGACAGTGTAGGGGGATTTACATTCCCCGACCCCCCCCCCCCCCTTACTTATGTTATTGACGTCCTCCCACTGGTTGATCACCAACATCTCGTTGCCATAGTAAAACCAAGAAATGTATTTCAGCCATATCAGGTAGTCGGGTGTAGATCTGTTGACGAAACAATACAAGAATAACCATCGGAAAAGTTAACAAGACATTTTAAGACAATCTCTTCTTGCAATTCGTCTCAAACTTCAGTTATAACACAAACAGAATATTTCTTTGCCCTTTTATTTGAAATGTAAAATGATTTACATGACTCGCATAGACTAACTAACAGCTCTAAATTAAGTTTTGCATTTTCATTTAATGTTTTTTTTTAAATCCCAAAACCCTTATTTTAACCACAGAAGAGATTCTGCGGTCAAAATCAGGGGTCCTGTTTACAATTATCTGAGATTGTACATTTATTTCAGTTTTTAAAATTATCCCATAGTTTTGCATTGAACTCCTCGGGTGTTGTGAAAAGAAAGTCACAACGATTAAAGTATAACTTTAAGGAAGCTCTATTTTACATGTAATCAATTCATTAAATATTTTTTAAGACAAACCTCTTACCGACATAATGGTTTATATTTATTTCCTTGTTCATAATAGCATGGTCCTTAATTTGAAGAAGTTAATTAGATTTAACTTTACTGACTAAACATTTCGCTAACCATAAGTTGTTTAATGTAACTGACTGAATGACAAATGGACGACCAACGGACAACATATCTAAGGTCTTTCATCTTTTAATCATGTAAACAAAACCAATAGTTGATACCCATTACGTATATGTTAAATAATGTCATAGATTTTTTTCTTTGACTAAAGAAAATACATGTAAGTACCTACCCACTGTTCAGAAAAAATCCACCAAATAACAGAAAGGGGATCATCACAGCTGGAGCAATAGCCAGGGCCGCTGTTGTTGAGGGGGCGGCAGTGGATATCACGTAACCTATTAATATATTTACAAGTAGTGTCATATTACAGAGATTATGTTTTGAGCATGTATAATGATCTTCAAGAGACATGGAACTTCAATTACTTTTTCCTGCGTCAGTCAAAACAAATTGAAAAATCAAAGAACTGTCTGTCCGTTATCATGTCACTTTAAATTGGGGGGGGGGGAGTTACACTGTTATCAAATATTGGTGAGCCCATTTAAAACAAATAATGTTTTACCGAATGAAGCTGCTGCGTTGGAAATCAATATGGAAACTCCTGTGGCGGTGATAAATGCTTCTCCGTCTTGAATTAATCCTTAATGAAAAAAAAACAAACATTTTCTCCAATTTTAGCTGCTGAATATATTTCGAATGTTTCCTTTTAGCGGTTCATTTTATCAATGTGTTTTTGAGTCATATACAGCTCATGTCTCGTTTGGTACTAAGTTGTAGTTAGCCTATAATGAACCTCGAATTAAGGAAACCTCTGCTGTAATAATAAAGCTCTAATACCTCAAATCTAAACACTTTTTATAGACAAATCTGTATGTATTAAGCAGTACGAACCAAGCAGAATGGATAAGCTGATGATAAGAAAGGTATTGGTTTTGGTTCAAATATAATTTTCATGAATTAATTTTTTGGAGTCGTTCATGAACTGTCAATGCATATACTTCTGTTTGTCCAATGGTTACCATAGACTACGCCAATCTTGTGGTTGAAAGTTTTGAAGAGACCTAGAACCTAGTTTTCAAGTCAAATTCCAAGGTCATAGCAGATCGTTGTACTAAAATTAGTGTTTGAAATTACTTTCTATTCCCTAGGCCTTATCTGATTGATAGTTTAGACATTGATGCTATGCTTGAGAAACGAATGAGTCCATTGACCTTGAACCAAGTCTCTAGATCAAAGTTTGAGGCCATATATAAGGAAGTTTATACAATTGTTATCCAAATCTGAATTACTAGTCTCGCTCATACTTATGACTGTGGTAGCTAACTGATTACTTGTGACTGGTAATTGTTTTCCTCAATGTTAAATAAAATATACTATTCTTCAAAATAATTTCCTTGAAGGAAAGGTCCTTACCACTCATCCAGTACAATATGGACATGTATATGATCGGTATGATGATAAGAAATGGAATCTGAAAATTAAAAAAAAAGAAATGGTACGTACAAATATTATACATTTACTGCAAAACCCAAAATATTTCGTTTATAAAAAATGTATAAAACGACACGAATAATGGAAGTGTCATTACCTCAAACAAATGTAACTTACTATATAAAGTTTGAATGTTTAACGCGTTAAATGTAAAACTTAGTCCATAGAATGCAACCTTATCTAACCAAAAACTTGAACAGCAACTAGTATCGTGTACACTTTAAAGATTTTGATAAACGCTTCTAGATTTAGTTGGTTAAAAAAAGGATTTAAGTTACTGTAACAGGATTTACAACCTCGACTGTAGTCTTGCTTAAGTAGTAGACTCCTGGACTGTAAAGTCCCGTTCCATACTCTCGCATAAAAATCGGAACCTCCAAAGGGAACACCTACAAAACAATATAGGGAGAAAAAAATTGATAATATAAGACGTAACATCTTACTTAAAAGGAAGGTATATGTAATATTACTATAAAGACCTTAAAAGCCCCAACCCCCTACTTCAATCTGTTAGACGTGTTTACGTAAAGAATGTATTATTCTATGCCCTTACATTTAGTACGGAGAACACATGATTAAAGCTGAGATTGGTGATGATTATGAAGATGACTCCATTGATGTTCATGATGTCTTCTTGGACATAATCATCGTTAGTTTTGAGGTAGACCAACCCAAGAATCAAGGCAAAGAACTGAAACGAATGGAGACAATGCAGGTCAATGTAAAGACAGCATAGAGTATCAACGCAACTTGTCTCCCGTCTTTAAAAAATATGCAACAGAATCGTTCTCATGGTAAGAAAATTATGTTTCCTTGAAATATTTGAAACATTTATACTTCGAGAGATTACCTTTTGCCTTAATTAATCCTAGTAATAAATCTGCAACACTCTAAAATCTTCTTTGTGTCAGCAGGAGAAAGTTACTATTTCTTTTTCACAAGTATAAATAGAAAATTTCGTGCTTAAAACTTATATCTCTTTCTTTAGTTTAATATTAAGGGGAAACGGAACAGCCTTTTGGGGGAAAAAGAATACTTACAATGGTTTGAATGAACTTGATTCGAACCACCATGGGATCTCGTATATTTGTTATCCAACTTCTCCAAAATACATACTTCACTTGTTGTATGATTGATGCTTCATACCTGTACAAAATCATAAAAGATTCAAAATTAGTGAAATAAATTAACTTCCTACAGGTAATATCTTATAGAATATATCTTTTCGGTGTTCATTTTAAATCTAAGTTGCATACAAATGTACCTTGAGCTTTCTTTAAGGCTGTCCATGACCTATATTTTCTTATCAAGTACACGTACTTATGATTTTAGCTTGGAATAGAGGATGCATGGTAAGAGTGCAAACGAAATTTACTGACTTGTTGTAAATGTTCTTCAGGGTGACTTGACATCTCTTCAGTTTTCTCTTTCATTTCTTTATACGCTAATGAAGCCTCAAAACTGTCACAGATATTCTATATTGTAAAGTAAGGGATATATTGTTTATTTCATACAGTACTGTAAACTAGAGAAAGAAAGTTGGATATGATTAGTGCAAGCAAAAAAAATGATGTCACCGATTCTGCTATGCTTAAATATATATTTTAATATCAATAATAAACCTCTTCACCCTTTCACATTTGTACTGGTCAGTCATATTTTACTTAATTATAATATCGTTTATAGTTGAAAGATTTTCAATTTATGCATAAAAAAATCAAAATATTTATGATCAACAAATTTATGACATCTTAAGAGCAGATTCCTGTATATTACTTGAACATTTAAACTTCCATAATCCATGCATGACTAATTTTGAAAACCATTTTTTTTTCGTTGAACACGAGTAAACATTCAAAATGTGAAAGGGTTTATCTACATAATACACTTATTTATATAGTTTGAACATTTTCGATATTGCTTCTTTATAATTTAAATGAGCCAATCATGTCTTACTTTAACCCTTTCTCTGCATTGTGTCTCTTGCCCAGGTTCAATAGCCAGGGTGATGACAAAGTGGTCAGCCGGATTGTAATTGTTTGGACAAGGATGACCATTGCTAATTAGTTTAAATAACTTAACGATTCTTATTGCTGCACAAGTAAAATGATAAGTGTTGTGAGGTTACGAAAAATGTGGTGATGGAGTTGATTAAAACTTTGTTGATATCGAACCTTCTGAAGAATTCCAGAGCGTCACAGACAGGCCCAGAGAACGCCACTCGACCTTCTGCTAACAGGAACACTCTACAACACAGGAGAGCAATCATTTACATAATAACACCGCTCCTCTCACTCACTTCTTCTTTTTATGGAATAAACTTACAAGTTTGAAATGTTCTAATTAACATTCTTTAATATCTTTTTTGTGTATAATATAAAACACATTCCCATTTCTCCCTTCCCAATCATTTGTTTTACAATACATTATAATGATATCAGTTGTATAAGTGACGTTCGCTTCTACTATCAATTGTTGTATTTGTGGTCTTTAAATAATATTATGAGTTTTGAGATGTGTACTCACTCGTCAAAAAGCCCAAAGACATCAGATGATGGTTGATGAATAGTACAGAGAATTGTCCGTCCTTCTGAGACCAGTGTCTTTAAGGACTGAATGACGCTGTGAGCCATAAACGAGTCTAAACCGGACGTGGCCTCGTCACAAAACATTAGAGGGGGGTTGGTCAAAAGCTAAAAAAAAAGTGCATGACTTTTTAAAAAAAAAAATGCCATCAGCAATATAGCAAGATCTTATTCATGATTATAAGGTACAAATTTCTATATAATACTTATGATAGAATTAAATATCACTTATTGTATGAAACAATGCGACCGTTAAGTTTCCGAAACAAAAAATTAATCATAGTGCAGTCGATAAAAGAATTTTGCTATAATTGTTGATATTTTATTATTTCTTATATATTAATAGTGGGACACCCGAGCCGTTAAACACCACACTCCTGTTATTAATATTGCTGTTTAGCTATGTATGAAATAAAACAAAACCTCTGAAGCAAATGACAACCTCTTCATCTCTCCACCAGAAATTCCTTTGATTCTGCCTGGTACTCCAATAATCGTGTCAGCACATTTCTGTAGACCCAGCTGTATAAAATATAATCAGTTTCAATGTAGTGCCCTAGGTACATGTGTAAGGTTTTGAATAGGAGAAATTAATAGATAAATACATTTTATCTAGTTGAAAGTCAATTTGTAATCATAACTGTCGATGACAAATTTAGTTATGATATATTCTGAGAAAATAAGCATTTGCAAACATGAATCAATAACATAAAAAAAGCAGTGTATGGGTTTTTTTTAGTATTTCAAGCAACCAGAATTTATTTGAAAAGAGTCGAACCTCATGAAGAACCTCGTCCACTTTCTGTAGTCTTTCCTGTGTGTGCTTTCTTTTGTCCATTCGTAGCATTGCCTAGAAATATTGCTATGAATATTTAAAACTGTATTTATTAGTGCTGGTTTTTTTCTTTTATTTATTCTAAGAACTTACTTGCAATAAATAAATATATATATATATATATATATATATATATATATATATATATATATATATATATATATATATATATATATCTGTTGATACTGGTACTAAACTTTATCTTTCATCTCCAATAATAAAAATTCACTTGGAGTGTTTTCTTTGTTTCCGAACGTTTGGCATATTATTGCATGTATGTTCGAGGTGTACAAACCCGAAATGTAAGTTGTTCCCTAACGGTCATGGTGCCAACAAACAAATCATCTTGTTGCACATAGGTAGATATATTGGATATCTTAGATTTATCCACCGAGACTCCGTTAACTCGAATATCGCCGTCAATCTTTAGCTTTTCTCTATTCCTGAACGTTAGAACATTCATCAACGTGGATTTTCCTGCTCCGCTAATAAATGAATTATAAATAATAGATGTAACTTTTTTCCTTGGTTTATTATTAAAAATAGGAATTTGTCGATGTACATGTAACTTTGGGAAAATGATATCCTACCTAGCTCCCATAAATGCTGTAAGCTTTCCAGGTTTAATCATTCCGCTTACTGAAATAAATTAAGCTTTAAAAAGTTAAAGGGAGACAATTGGTTGTAGAAAAAGCATCTTTGCGTTTCTTAAACGCACAATTTTAATGCAAGTACTGTAATGTAACTTTCTTTAAAAACATTTCCATTTTAAAATTTACCGTTCTTCAAGATATGTTTCGATAATTTAGTGCTCCGTCTGTTTAAACATCCCTTCTTTTGAGTTGAATAAACATTGACATTTTTCCAAGTCAAGGTTACTGGATCTAACTCCTCCATGGAAATGATTGTTTTTCTAAAAAAATAAAATCAGATAAGTGTTGTGAAATTTATGTTTACATAATATAATTTCCCTTGGCACGCATGGAGATACAATATAGACATATAACAAGATTATATACGTGCCTCACACACAACTCTTAGTACAGTACAGTAAAAACATAAACCAGTCCCGATGTTGGTATATAATTACATTCATTCACACATTTATTTACTAAGCTTGACCCTTAGTGTGTGGCGTGTTTAATTTGAAAATAAACTCTCCGCAGTTCTCTCATCTGGTAGAATCGCTCCTTTATGCGCTGTGGGTGATCTGTTAAGTATTGGATTATTATGCCTGTATCTTAGGCTGACGCACATTACCATCACTATTGATCTACACGCGTTTATTTATTCATGATTTGTGATTTTTTAAGACACACACACACACAGGCATTCACATACACACACATGTAAAGTAAAGTGCTCTCCCAGTACAAATTTTTCGCTACAACGAAACAAAGTATATACTTCATGTGATAATGAAGGCTAGCAAGAAAATTAACGCATGTCTTGCCTGCGTCATTGTCGCCCTACAATTACGATAAAAAATCAATAAATACAGTACCATTGGAAATTGTGATGACTGGATATCAATATCAACATTCTAAATTGTCATCATTGAACAGGAAATAATTGAAATATTCACGTGCATCTTTTGTCATTTTTCTATCCATATATACTTTGTAAACATTGACCAAAACTAGTGTACAATAACAAACATGTATTATACGAGGCGGATGTGTGTAAAATGTTTAAAATGAAATGATAAATACGGTGTACATGTAATTCTGCATATACTGAAAACTATCTCTTAGAATAAACGAATATAGATTTACATGACTGTATCGTTTATATCAGAAAATTGAATATACACCTCCCTCTGTTTTAAGTTGGAGTTAAAATAAACTACATACCAACTCTGTATTACAATGTTACCTGAAACATTTTTTTATGTGTCCTTAGCCCTGTCTTATAAAGATATATGTGTCACGTTTTCTTAGTAAAGTCAAACTAAGTGCGCGTTCTCGTTAACAAAACTGTACAAAGGTAACGCATTCTCTTTGATCAATCGAATTACACTTACCTTTCAGTGTTAAGAATAACTGTACAACATATGTTTTACACCTCTCAGCTTAACATCTATCAATGAATGATACAATCCACTGTGCTGATGTACGACAAACAGGCCGCATAGAACACTATATAATCTAAGTTTTCAATGAATGCCCTGAAGGGTACAATAAATTGACGTTTTCGTCGTTAATGTAAATTGTAAATGTTTATACAAATGTTGCAGTTGTGTTAGCAATATATAGATGAATATATGTGAAGTAGATGGGGAAACCTAGAGGTATAACAGAATATTCAACACACACACACACACACACATAAGTATCAGCAATCAATATGTGATGCCCGCTGTGTCTTAACCTCATTAAGTCTCTGGATCTACGTGCAGGTCTCACAACACTATTTTTCCGAAGGTTCACGTCAAAACATGGCTGAGGCAAAATAATTTCCGAATTCCCCTTCGTTTTTAGGGGTTTTCCGCCAGCGACTGGGACTGTATTTTTTAATGAGATGAAAAACAACGTGTAAAATGCCTGATTTTCCCACTTTTGTAAAAATACGAGGTCACTTGAATTTTTGATGCCAATTGTTTCGGCGGGGGGGAAGGCTCGGACATGATTTTCAAGCACATGTGTAACTTTGATGTAAACAAACTCTCGTGCTTTTGTGGTTTTAAACTCGCTACCCGTGTCTAAATTTGCGTAATTTTGGTAAGAATATATAGTAAAAATTAATAGTGTTGTGCAACCTGAAGCCGTAACCTGGCCGCATAGGTCACTGTGAACAATGATGCGAATCTACATCGCTTCTGTAGGGGACATTTAATTGATGTTTTTAACTTAAAAAAACATTATATTTAAAACAGCTTTAACACTTACTCAACGACACACGCTTGTTCAGTGTATAACACTCTTTGAAAAATTATGAACTTTGAACATTTTTTTTAAAGTTTGTTAAATTCTGGACTAAGTCAATGCGCTTTAAATTTTATTGTTCAAATTGCGTTTATATGGTCGATATTAATTCACATCGTTAAAAAAAACATTGTGCGGGGTTCGGTCGAAATTTTAGAGACTAATAAGTATGACAGATAATTATTTTAACATACTTTAAAAGTAGCTCGAGGGACGCTACCGTCGCTCTATTAAAGCATCTAATTATTTGACTAAGCTATCCTAGTTATATTGACATCCCTATTTTTAACAATGATCAGCGTGTAATGTACATTAACACACACTCACGCGGTTTTTTTTTTTAATTTAAATTTATTTTTATGTTAATCAGAGGCTCACTCATTCTTTTAATACTAGTCCATAAATACGTGACTATATTCTATGTTATTTTAGCTTCTCCGGGGAATTATCATTGTCCATTGACGTAAATTTATCTTTGTACATTTTTTTTCAGAACTGTGAAATTGCTGACTGGATCAATATTGTTTATACTGCTAATTTTAGGTTTATGACTAAAATAACGATAACTTGTTAGTACTGATTACCTAAATAACTAGGGATTGCAATTCATCCAGACTGGCCAATCGATAAATTACAAATTGTCCGACCATGTACATGTAATCGATTATCTCTGAAAATAATAACAATCATAATTTATTTTTCGTTGTAAAAAAAATAAACAAATTAAAACACGACAGACTTATATGTAACTCTGTAGACTAGAAGAATTCTTTTAGTTTTGTTCATTATTTTAAAAAGTCTGAATCGAAAGCAATAGGGAATGAAATCCTGACCATATTTCATTTTTATCTATTAGATTAATATTTAAGAAGAAAAATGTAAGTAAGGCCGATAAAAGTATGTCTGTCTTTCATACGATGTAAGATCTGGATACGCCGTTTAATATACATTTTCAGATGGAAATATTATATCCAACGTAGACAAATCTTACAGTATTTTATTGAATATGAAATTGAAAAGGTCTAATATATAAACTCTTACAATAGTTGCACTAACAATAGTTGTGATGATACTCAACAATGATTTTTTTTCTTCATTTATTAATGTTTCAAGAAAAGCTGGCAGCGATTTGTTTTTTATGATAAATTTCAATTCAATAACATATCAACGCCTCGAGGATAAAAAATTCCTTTATTTTGTAAAGAAATGGTTTTACATGTTAATTAAATATTTTAATTTTCTAAAGACTGATTACTAATTGTGTAAGTGGTTATTATATTCCGACCGAGTAAGAAATGAATAAATAAATTCATTTGAATTTCGTTTTATTTTTGTACAAGATGCAACTCTGATGCATTTTATAGAGACTTAAAAATTAAACATATTGTTTTTTGTGTCCCTGTTATATAGGGCATCATAATGGCATCTTCATAAAGTGACTAATATAAAATCAGATTTACTTTCTTGAATTGTTTATTTTTCCTTTTCGAAAATGAATAATTTCTGTCAGTAGAATTGTTTAGAACTTGTAAGGACCCGTTGAAGATTTATAATATGTACAGTACTATTTTATTGTGAAAACTATTGGTCAGGTTGATTTTATCATTTTTAATATTTTTTGTATGAAGCATCGAGGTTGAAAGGGTGCAAAAATTGGCAACACGCTTCCAACAAACGGTGAAGCCTGACCATAATCCAGCTCCTCCTACAACTAATCCGCCGGCTGAACCCGAAGAGCGTAAAGCACCAGGTCCCTCGTGCGTTCCTCACAGCAAAACGAATAAGAATTCTAAAAGAAGATGAAGAGGAAAAGAGAGATGGTCCACCAAAAAACACAAAGAAGACCCCGATCATTAATTTGCTTAGAGATAATCATATGAAGTACAACAAATTTGTAACGAAAACAATGCCAAAAATCATTAGGCAGTTAGGTGTGGACTCTGAATCTGACTCAAATGATTAGAAAACGTTGTAATGTTCTACAAATACTACACATTACATATTCTTTACAGATATTGTTTATGTACAAATACGAAAAATTAAAGTCATTGAACAAAATTTTCCTTTTTTCATTACTTAAAACTCAACTAAAAAAAAACAAAAATAAATTATTGATGATTATTTTCATCATTTTGCATTTGTCTAGGTTATCTTGTACAAATAATAAGGTTTTCCAGGAACCTACATGTGCCTCATGCATTCATTTAGTTTTTTTTCACAATAATGCTCTCTCTCTCTCTCTCTCTCTCTCTCTCTGAAATAAAAAAAATCATATCAAATGGTGTTCTAGTGTATATAAGTTTAGTTTTATAAATCATAGTTAAATCCTGTGCTGGTATGTGAAAAAGGACATTAAAGCAAATCTCATTTTTAAATATAGTGCATAATTTCATAAAACTACACATGCGCAATGAGGTAAACATAGTTAAATTTCAGCTGGTTGAAAGGACAGAGATTTGCTTTAAGTGTTGATTGCGATATCCTTAATCAAGTTGTTTTTTTATTTCTTAAAATTATTGTTGTTTCTTAATTCATTTTTTAAAATCGTGTTTTGACATTTTCCCTGATGATCTGAGGATAAAAGTAAGCGTCAGTGTACATGTACGAGTCCGACCTCCTGTTCGCGAAATCAGGAAATGTCTAATGGTAAAGATGACTTGAATGAACATTTCTCCCATTTTCAAGACTGTTCTGAATTAGGTTGGTGGTCTGATAGGACTAAACTCCTGTTCCTCACTGCCAGTCTAAGTGATCAAGCTAGAACATACTACATCAGCTTTTTCCGTTGAAGACAAAAAGTCCTTCCATTCCTTAATTATATAAGTGGTAAATAAAATCAAAGTTTCCGAGGTAGCAGAAATTAAAATAGATGGCTCTCAAAGCTTGAAATGAGGAATAGGCTACCGAGCGAGTCTATTGCCGTCTTCGGTGACGATATTCGCCAGATGGCGCAGAAAGCCTATCATAGCCTAGATGCACTTGCACAGGAGACACTGGCCTTAAATCAACTGTACACGATTATTCCTTTTGAAATGAAATGTACATGTATAGACAAAGACTGTCAAACAGTTGCAGAGGCTGTTGATGTAATAGAAAGGTACACTGTATGACTCCGTTCTTGGCAGTGATGAAGGTAACCAAAAGTACGCATGGTGGACATTGCATCAAAGCCACATCCTCCTGCTTATGATACAAAAGCAGAAGCAACCATTCTGCCTCAAAAACGTGAATTCAACCCTACAAACCCTAATTACAAGACTTGATCATACAGAAAGCAATGGAACGAATACACAGAGAAACTATCAACGTTACCCCCAACTCAAAAATTGCTTCATCTGCAACTCTCCTCACCACTTTATGAACGAACTCTTGCCCTTAGAGATTTCAAATCAAAGTTCACAGACGGTAATTTAACAGCTCCATAGCAAGAACTAAACAGGGAAACGCTCCACACCTGATTCAGTAGGCCAGGAGCCGGTGGGAGTGGACAGGCCTTGAACCGATTTGATTACAAGGAAAGACCCTTACATCATAACCAAAAAAAAAACAGATGACATTTTTTTTTTGGTAAAGCGACCTTCAGCCGACCTTAAGAAACATGTACTAAAGAGACACAAGGAGGCCACAGTTCCCATCAATATTCCTGTTGACGATCTTTTTTCCGAGAATAACTGTTTTTGGATCTCCTGCTGTGTATAGATAACTGGTAGAGCCAACTGAGAGGAATTCCAGACCTTCCAATAAGCCGAGGGCCCTGCTTTAATTCTTTACTGGACAAAGAAAAGTATGTTCGCTCCAAATCGGTCCTGACAAGAGTGGCTTGAGGGATGGGAGGCACAAGCTTTTGATTTTCGTGCGGCATCATCTGTTGAGTATAATCCAGGATCCCCGGGACAATTCACCATTATCTCCATTTGCCTGGTCCCCGACAACCTACAGGTAGTACTGAAGAAGGGGAGTTCGTATTACCGGATAGGAGTGCACAACAACATATTGCTAGATCTCAGGGGCATCGCCAGCCTGTCCAGAACGAATTAACCTATTAGCGGAGTCAGACATTGAATCCTTGCCATCCCTTGCTAGGACAGCCATCTTGTTGACCTAAAGCCTGCTAAAACTAAGGAGCCAGAGAGAAAGAAAATGCGGCTGAAGCATAACCGCTAAGCAACCGTTGTTGCTCCTGTCCCTTTGCCAGTGTTCTCAGATGTCAGCTGTCACCATCCCCCCTGAATGTGCCGCCATTCCGGTTACCTCAGTACGGCATCTTTCATTATTTGGCCGATTTAAAAATAGGATAGGAGATCACGTGACGAAAAAAATCCCGACTTTTGATAGCATATGCCAAGGGTTCGTGAGGAGCGGAAAACCCTTGGCTAGCGAAGATGGTTGAAAATACATACATTTGAAAAAAATAGTGATAATGATTTTATAGATAATTTGATAGCATAAAAGAGATCATTGATAAACAGTTTCAAGTCAAGAGAAGAGAAGGCTTATAATATGTACATGATCCTTATGATAATTTAACGCCGTTCTTGCAGGATCTCATGCATGAATGATAATTCGTTATGCATTATTTGCATTGTACAACATGGAAAGTTTATCACAGAGTCAAGTTTTGTTATTTTCCCCCTCCACATATTTTGTCCCTTCCGTTCCTGCCCGTTTGCTAGCTAACGATATGTGTAATTTGCCAATTCCCTGCGCGGCTAGATTGCTGCACTGGTTTAGTGAATATAAGTTCATTTATCAAACGACTGAAAGGTGATAAATACATTTTAATTTGATCAGCTTTTGATTGTTAACTAGCACACGTTCAGTTGAAAATGATATTTCCATCAGTTTTTCATGTACGCTTGACAATCTTTTCAATAGTGTTATCAAAATGTTGACGTCGACTTCGGCGTTATGCATGTTTTCACACTGCCGCTCCATTAGGTCTGTTGATAGACTGAACAGTTTGTAAGAGTCTCCTCCTGGATATTCTTTTTTGAAAAGATGTATTGTATCGCTACAGGGGTGATCTTCTTTAAATGATCATTCATCTTAAGTCTGCATATTGTGGACACTAAGTTGCGCGCATTCTCGAACTTCGCGGCGTGCACAACAAGAAGCGTATTTTTTTCAACCATGCCAGATATTCAGGAATTCATAAACTGCACGTTTGCATGATGTAGATTCTACCGGAGCAAGGTTAAAATACATGTGCATGGTCTGTCAAGAAACGTCGATAACAGTTAGCTTTGATACTGCAGACGGAATGAAACCATTTTCTGGCTTAACGAATCTCACAAACTGATCACATGTTTTGAAAACTCTTGACGCAATATGGATAATACTGCTCTCTGTAGCTGAAAATAAACGCAAAATGTCTTACCTAAGAAAAAATATGTAGATTCTTAAATTTCATCCATTCATTATATATGTGAAACACTCACCAAACCCTATAGTTTCTAGGTCAATAACAATAATTGAACTGGAGGTAGACACAGGGGAGTTCACCGTCCGTTTTTGGTTGGTTGTTGGTAAAGGAATTTCTTGTATTTCTTTATGAAGCGAAAACTCCTCTTAATTTAGTAAAACACCCGACTCGTATTTTGTTCCTTCCCTAAGTTCCTGTAGTGCTTGCACAGAATGCCGATTTTCCTTCGCTTTTAGCCTATCTCTCTTCGCCTGGACAGTGCCCTGTTTGACCCTCTTTACATTTCTCTTTAGGCCCAATTTGCGAAACCTCTCGGCAAACGGTTTAGCGATTCGTGTAAACTGGTTAGCGTTTCGGAAAAATCGTGTGAAGCATTTCGAGGTAAGCGTGCAAAAACCGTGTGAAACGTTTCATTAGATTTCATTTGGAATCTTTCTCAAAATTTATTAATTGTTTTAAAATTGGCGCGTTTCGGACATCGTGTAAGCATTTCGAGGTAAGCGTGCAAGAACCGTGTGAAACGTTTCAATAGATTTCATTCGGAATCTTTCTCAAAATTTATGAATTGTTTTAAATTGGCGCTTGAGTCTTACACTTCCCCAAACGGTTTGTGATTGAAAAAACACTTATGTATGAATACTCAGAAAACAATATACTTACATCTTTTCATCATTCTTAAATTCTTTTTCAACAAACAAAAAATAAGCCAGTTTCAGGCACGTAGCATCGTTTTTGAAAGTAGAAATTTCCTTGGATTTCAACATTTTTATGACCAGTTTCAGTGCATGAAATAGTATAGTAAAACCATTTTTCAGAGATACATCTAGATACACTTTCTTTACCGAAATGCTCACACAATTTACAATAACATGTGTAAACCCATTAGGGGAACATGTAACTCTAAGCAAGTCACTCGTTCTTTTCAGTAAAAAAAAGTCCTTATGCGAGTGCCAGGTTCTTGATCACTTTCAATTTCATTACTTCATCACGGTCGTTTTCTAGTTCTGAATTCATCCTCTTTACAAGTTTAAGAAATCCCACTAGTTTTAATTTTTTATGAGTCATCGTTTCAATTTTTTTTTACACGGTTAAGCGTCTTTTTACAAAGTAGCTGCAGGTTCTGGCTCCCGGTTTGAAAAAATTCGGATGGACGACAGGCGTGCTACAGTTCCTTCCGTGTTAAAAAGGCACACAAAAAGCTTAATTATTATACCTATGGACCTATTTTAAAAAGCCTAACTATCATGCTTGTGATCATTGTCGGGTTTGGATAATTTGATAGGTACATGTAGTTCCAAGACGGATTTTGACCCCACCCTCTCCCCCAAACCACATTCATGTTAGGGTTGCAGAAAGATAATCATTCGATACTAGAAACAAAAACAACAGCTTTGTTAAAAAATATTGCGAGAAGGAGTACGTTTATTCAGGTGGAAAAAAAGCAAAAATGGCAACATGATTATTCCTATGTCATAAGGTCTGTTTAAGTCCTTAAGTATAATATTATAAAGAAAAGAATTCTTAAAAATCAGTTTGTTATGTAAGCTATAGCTAAAACCAAGAAATAGCACCCAATTCGGCATTAACTCAACGTTTAGTTCCTAACAGGTCTACCTACCAAACCAATAGTTGTCTGTCTGAGTACAATCAGCCTGCACACTCCTCGGGAAGCTTGGACGTGTGTGCTTTGAAATGCATAAATATTTCTGAAGTTTACATAGACCTACAATTGACTAACTTAAAGTTTATTTTTAATTGGTCAATTGCCGGTGTAAAACATATATACGACATTTAATCAGCTGTCGGCTATTAAGAGCCACGCTTTTTTTTGTAGCAAACATTCTCTTAATTTACTTATAAAAAATTATTTATCATAGAGTTCCCCCTCCCCGTTTGGAAGCATGTAAAAAAATGAAGTAAAAATAAGGAAACGAACAATTATAATCATAGCCCCCCCCCCCCCTAAAATTGTCAAACGTCGGAAAGAAACATCACTTACACGACTTTGAAGACTTCATTTTTACCCTACGAAATCTCTAGCATCAAGGAGCTTAAATGGGCTTCACTACCTGCCCCCCCCCCCCCCCCCACCAGTACTTTGTCTTAAGGCCCTCAGACCCCCTGCTTACAACTTGCGCCTTTTTAAATACATGTACCCCCTGCAAACGAAGTTTCGGGGGAGATATAGGAATCACCTTGTTCGTCCGTCTGTGCAAAATTCGTATCCGGTCCATATCTCTCTTATGGAGAAAATTGAAAGTTCTTACTTCACACATAGATTACTTATGACCTGAGGGTGTGTCATGATCTTGACCCAAGGGAATTCGGGCAAGGTCAAGGTCACTGGAAGGAAAAGAGCAAAATTCGTTTCTGGTCAATATCTTTCTTATGGAGAAACATTGGAAGTTCTTACTTCACACATAGATTGCTTATGACCTGAGGGTGTGTCATGATCTAGACTCAAGGTCAATAGGACAAGGTCAACGGCAGGAACAGTGCAAAACTCGTTTCCGGTCCATATCTTTCTTATGGAGAAACATCGGAAGTTCTTACTTCACATGTAGATTGCTTATGACCAGAGGGTGTGTCATGACCTTGACCCAAAGATATTTGGTCAAGGTCATTGTTTAAAAAATTTTCATTTCCTGTCTGTGTCATATTTTGTATTCATGGAAATGATTAGAAGTTAAAATTTGTCACAAAGCTTGCTTGTGCCAGGCCACATAATTAATTGTTAGATTCTCATTCCCGTCCGCCCCTCTGAAAAATGTATTGTATATCTTTTCTTTGGAAAAAAATTGTGTGGAAAAAATTTTTTAGAAAAAAATCGGGCTCGGTAAACCAAAAAATTCAAAACATTTAAAGGCTGCGGGACATGTGGATTATCGTTTAATTTCAGTCATGTTTGTTATCATAAGGATGCAGATGTCTTCATGCATTAACGTTAACAGTAAAGTTGAAATAAAATGGAACTTAAAGAATGAAAATTGGTTTGTGTACTTATATTAGCATTTACAATTTAAAAAAAAAATGGAACAGTTGTTATTAATAGAACATAGATGATTAAATAGATAGCATCCATCATTTTCTATAATAGAAAAATACGCTTGAGTTATGATTTTTTTAGCGGGGGTATCATTTGTGAGCTTGCTACAGTACCTATAGATATAGATAGCATCCATCATTTTCTATAATAGAAAAATACGCTTGAGTTATGATTTTTTTAGCGGGGGTATCATTTGTGAGCTTGCTACAGTACCTATAGATAACCTCAAATCCGGGAACCGCCCCTGATTTAAATTTCGCCGCGAAGATTTTTAAAAATAAACCGAAAAGTAGCATTATAACAATGTACTATGGTTGACCCCCTCCCACGGATTAGGGTGTTGAGAATTGGCGAGAATGGTTATTCCTTTTTAATCCCCCCCCCCATTGTTTTGCTTAATATCAAGATATTGGAAAAGTTTACACACACCCCCCCCCCCCCCCCATACACACACACACCGACGCCACTGACAGGGATAAGGAATATAACCCAACCCAACGCCTTAAACCCCAGCATTAAATTGAAAAATCATTATATTATAAACACATGGATACCCAATCCCTGGAAAAGCCCAGGCACAAACCCCTTTTCCTCATTTCATATTCTACTCCCTAGTTACTTAAATAAATCGCTCGCAGATATACACAGTACATGTCATGCTTTATTTCATGTTTGTTGGATCCGAGTGATACTTAAAGATAATTTTGACAGTTACGTTTCATAGAGCAAGTTTGCAAACAACGGAAACGACGATATTTCCTGTAACAAAAAAGGATACATATTCGTTTGATGTGATGGAGTCCTTGTTTATTTGGATATTAATTTGGACAATTTACAAGGATGGTTAGTGAAGGTTTATTAAATTGTTATTTCCTTAAATGTATATTAATTTTTTTTTCAAATCTACGTTGATTTTTATTGTACTTACTTTTTTCTTAAACTTGATATTCATAAAAAAAATGGCATAAACAAGAGGCCGAAAGATGTCATAGTTTTCAGATATAACGAATCACATACTTTTATGATTCATGTTCTTGCTATGATAAATGTTAACTTGAAAGAACAGATATGGATATACCTTTAGGTACTGCCATCACAAATAGCAGAGCTGAGTACTTTAAGATGAATCTTGATTACAAAGACATTTTACCAGTCTCTGGAAAAGTTTTACAAAGAGGGACATTTACTCTAAGAGCCTGTGGTAGAGTGTGTGTTTCTGATGAATTTTGTCAGACTATTTTCTACAAACCATTGACAGGACAATGTTTCCTGTATAATTATTCCATTTGGAAGCGCACCCCAATAAAAAAGGAAAATGGCACAAAAATATAAGACATTCAATGTATGTCTTTTACAATTTATTATTTTTTTTTATTTCAATATCTTATTGTATCTGTGTTCAAGTCATTACTACATATGATACTACATTACTACGTATGATATACATGCATCCTTTAAAACGTGTTTCAGGAATTCGTTTCTTATTGCAGCTTCATGCGAAGGTTCACAATTTATCCATAATAGAGCAGGAGGTAACTGTTTCAAGGTATTCTGGGCACCGAATAGATCTTCTTTCTACGCTATAAAGGCATGTGGACTGAGAGACGGGGTGCTGATTGCTTTAGATACTAACCAAAAAATAAATTTCGTGACCAAGCACATCCGAGAATACTGTAAGTATACTGAACGCACGCTGTGCAGGATAATTAAGAAAACTGACATATCGCATTGTCTGACAACAGTTTCCGAAACATTTAACATGTCGTTTAATAGATCATTGCTAAACAGCTTAATTTGGTGGGGGTTTTTTATTAATGCATCCATCAAACGTCTACCTTTAAGAACATTTTTGAAGGGGAAATAAATACCAAAGTAACAGTAGTTTTTACATATCCAAAAGAAAATTGAAGGAAACTGTTGTGTTTTCGATATACCTCTGTGAAAAATTGATTTGTATATTAAAACTTAATTTTTTGAACTCATTACTCAAATATACATCTTTAATGACAACATGGGATAATTATATTCACTATTCTCCTCCCACCAAAAATGACAAAGCTAAGAAATTAAGCTTCTTGTCTAAATCATGAAAATATCCTATACTAAAAAATATTACCTGATTAATTTAGGATTCTCTTTAGATTTTCAAATTAGAAATTTTTCCAAGTGGATTGTTTCTTTTAAAAAGAATAATTCAATCGTCAAGTAAAACATTTGAAGCGACATGATTCATTTTCCCTCAAAGATCTATCAAATGGCATTAACATTTATCGAATTTGAGGAAACTGAATCTAAAATGAGTGTAGTGATGCCACATGAGAACATTCGCAATTAAAAAATCTTTTTAATCAAACCTTCAACGTATATAATTTTATAAAGCCCAATGTACATGATCTGTTTAGAAATTATAGATGTGAAAAGAACCAATTTTTTCTGTGTTCAAACATTTAAACGGTTGATAAGTGATATGACATAATTTTATGAGACACGTCTTAAGAAGAAAAACTCCCTTGGAGTAAAAGAAAATGTACATCGATTGTCAAACATCGTTCATTAAAAAATTACTTTGGGCATACTGGCAACGTATTAAAGTAATAAGCCATTGTTTAATTTTTGCATTTAATAAATCTTCAAAAATTGAACCTTTTATGACAAGTATATTCTGCAGAATATGTCTGTTGCTCATACAATACTTAAAATGTAATGTAACCTAGAAACCTGGATTATATAGTATTAAACACATAGGAAATGTAAATATATTATTACTCTTTTCTTTTCATAGTTGACTTTACCACAACAACGACAAGGAAATTTCAAATTGGACTTAACAATACCCAGGTACCGGGTCACAGAATCTGGAAATGGTCAAGTGGTACCTATTTCTCGAATGATCTCATCATGCCATTTGGTCTGAATAATTTCGATAACTATATGAGAGATTGTTCTGTCGGGCATTGTGGTGTATTTGTAGTAAAAAAGGGCACTAATGGAGTCTACGATAACTGCTGTTCAAAGGTTGATACTTGGTATATATGCTCTAGGTACGCAAGTAAACATTAATATTGTACATACAAATTGTTTGAAATGGAACAAAAAAAGGATGATTTAAAAACGGCGCCAGGTAATTGACAACAAACAATTCTCAGAAATTCTATTTCATTTTGGATGTATTAATTTTTGATATATGTACCCATATAAAATTCCTTCTTATATAAAAGATAAAACAACCACATTGAAGATATGCATCATTATTTATGGTTGTGGTACACTTTTAAGCTCCGTCCCACATTTAAAGCCTTTACAATACACGAGCAGAATATGGTACGTTTTCTCCTTAAGCTTGTTTATATAATTTATCAAAATGTATGTAAATGTGTAAGGAGAAAAATGTATCTCGCTGTGCTTATAAGTAACTATAAAAAAAAAAAGTCCTGATAGCCTCCTCCATCATAAACGGATGTTGTTTACCTGGACTGAAATCGCTTAAGAAGGCTCGATGGTCGTGGCCATTTTCAGTCCGTTTTGATCTTCTATAAAAGAACAGTTCTATATAAAAATATAGAAAAATACCCAAATTTAAAAGGCAAAATATTGATTTTGATTTTTCCTTACTTAAAAAAAGTTTATAGCTAATAGTTATAGCTTCTAAGAGTATAGAGTTTTAAACATTTCCCCTATGTACTCTTATGTTGCTTTGAACCCCTCCTGGGACCCCAGTCTTAGTTCGGGGGCCATGAATTTAACAATTTAGAATATACACTATCTGAGGATGCTTGCTTTGTAATCATACTAATTGTAGCATAGTAGATTTTGAGAAACAGCTGATTATTAAATATTCACCCTATATATATGTTTTGTACCAAGATTGGTTAAATTTTGTCCAGTGCTTCTAGAGAAGAAGTCAAAATTATGAAAAGTTTACAGATAGACGGACGGATGGACGACGGATAACAGGCGATCAGAGACACTCACGTGAACTTTCGGTTCAGGTGTGGTAACGAGTGTTATGTTTTTTTCGAAAATGTAATATTTTCGGCAATCACGTTAACACATAGAAAACATTTTACTTGTAGTCGCTATGCCCGATCTTTTTCTGATTTCTTTTTTCCTCACTCGTTTATACATGTATGTTTACATGTGCATTTCTATTTGTGATCTCTTTATTGTACAACTTGGATTTTTAATATTTTAAAATTATTTCTAAAAGACTTTCCAAACTGTGATGTTTTAATAAAGCTTATATAATTCTTACAACTGATCTGATTTTGATAAATAAAGGTACTGTGAATGTGAACTTTCGAACTCATAATTAGAATATCATGTAAGTACTTATCGTATCGTAATGTTCTTAAGATATTTTTGCTTATACTCCAAATATATCATAATTTAGTTGAGATAAATATATATATTTTAATTTGAAATGTGTCATAATGCTTTCTTCTGCTTGTGTTGACTAATTTA
This sequence comes from Magallana nippona, assembly GCA_033439105.1. Lineage (NCBI taxonomy): Eukaryota > Metazoa > Mollusca > Bivalvia > Ostreida > Ostreidae > Magallana > Magallana nippona. Next base: position 27,647,836 of record CM065919.1, read on the forward strand.
AAAAATATTATATTATGTATTTCAACCCAATGGGATTGGATAACAGGCACTGGACATACCTAAGTGCCTTCCAAAAAGACAAAAGATAACGTATGGTAAACAAAGAACAATTACAAAGGAAATACTAATTATTTTGAGTAGAATGAATGAAAATGATTTAGAACCATAAAACATACTACATATTGTATATTGTGCATAGCACACTATCAAAAAGTGAATTGCTTTGATAAAAGGTTCATTACAGACACACTTATTTGTTTAAGTTTAATTAAAAAGAGCTATTATTTCATTAAAACTTAAGTTATTATCACCATACATCAGTGAGTACCACAACAAAATAGTGGGCATTGTAAAATATTAAATATACTTTCCAGAATAGATAGGACATTAAAGAAAACATAGGAAGCTGTCGGCTCTGGCGAAGATGACAAGATTTTGGAAGCTGATTTTTCATCATTGACATCACTATATATGAGACACTTGGCTTTCTGATTTTGACTACTGAGAAAGTCAATTAAAAAAACCCCCAAATGATTTATTTTTAAAAGTCTACATTTTGAAATAGAGATATTTGATGTTGTAGCTGCCAACGCGTTCTATATCTTCGTTTGTACCTTGCATACAATGCTCTCTTAAAAACCTAATACCTTTAATTAATGCTTTCGTCCTTCGTTTACTTGACTTTCTCAGGCCCTGACTTCATATTTTCCTTTTACTTCTTTTCTTAAGGCGAGGGAATTAAGGAAGTGTGAAAACCACCCGCCTTGTTTTCACAGTCTTTGATTGGAGTGCATATACATACTTGGGAAAAAGTTATACATGTATACAGCAATAAACAAATTTTACTAGTCTTATTTTAACCATATTGATATGCTATGAGACCTTAATATATAAAGTCTCGTCCAAGCAATCTTTTTGTTACAACAATGAAATTCAAAACTCCATAAAGATCCACACTCATTAACTCTAAAACACGGGAGAACATTTATTCTAATTTTGTTTTCAGTATCTTTTTTCTACGTGTCGAACTAAAAAAAAATTTACACTTGCAAATGCTTTCCCTTATATAACACTGTTTGCGCAATCTGCTGTTATTCCTGCATGACAGCAGCATGGGTCAAGAGGTCACGCTAGTAGTGCGTATGAATACAATGACCTCGTGAGAACTAGGTTACTACTTTTACTTCGGGCTTTATGAGATTTGATCACGTGACCAACCCATATTTATATCCCGATATACAACCAAAAATGGCTTTATGAGATTTGATCACGTGACCAATCCGTATTGATATCCCAATATACATCCAAAAATGATACCTTATTTCTTAATAATACCTAACGTCAAACTGAAACCATAAAGATAACTTTAAAAGTTATTTACACTTGATCACATACATGTACCTGTACTTAATTTCTTGATTTTTTTAACTACTTTCCTATGAACCTCGACAGAGAGATCTAGGTTCAAACGTAACAATGCCAATACATTGGGGGAAATTTAAGGTAAACACACTCTTCATATATCCTTTGCCTTTCTGCTATTAAATCTAGCTCTTCCATCTATATTCCTTTCCTCCATTATAAACCTGTTAATCAGACATGGTTCTCATTAGCTGCCGAACTGAAAAATATACACTTTTTTTGTATAGATAATTCTTGTAGCTCTATGATCCATCAACCCGAATTTCCCGTGGAGCTAACGTTCTGTAGCTAGGCTCTCATTCGCCAATAACAATGTTGTCGGCCGTATCATACAGAGTACAATGTGCAGAGGAATTTCTAGTTTCGTATTTGTGTTCCCATTGAAAAATATAATATTTATCTTAAATTAAAAAATGTTGAGTATCGATTTATTTAGCGATGTACATACATGTAAAACCTATCAAATATTTCTGCTGTCTGCTTTCTATTTACACAAAATACGCCTGACTTCAATAAAAACATCAAAATGAAAGCAAATCAGAAAACCGACAGTATTTTTGGCACATCAGTACAAATTGACTTCCCTGGAAGTAGCAATTTTTTCTCCGGTAGAATATATTCTACCAAAGATGTGTAATTTATTATTTATATACACTTATAAAAATTTAGAATTACATTTTAAACCAATTAAATACTGGAATGTACCTGATCGACTTTACCCCGCCCTTCGAAATAGATGCAGATAACTGTATAGCAAGTCGTTTGTTTAATATAAAAAAAAGCCTTCCAACATAGTTTTATGTATAATTTAGATTGCAGAAATGGCACGTAAATATGCTAAAAAAGGAGTTTATTAAAATTATAGCTTAGATAATATGCAGAAAGCTATGGTTGCCGTATATATATACATTTATATATAGATATAAAAAAGGAGGGTAAGCCTTGAGAAAGCTAGTAAAATGGTCTAAATTCCAAAACATCTCTGAGCTATAGATTAGATTTCAGAGAGGCTCTAGTCGCAATAATAAGACGCCTCCCGGTGCTATCAGCTAAACAAGAGGATGAGTAGGTCAAAAAGGTTGAAAATGCTGTTTCCTTGGGATTTGAAATTAGTAGACAACAGCTTCTAATAACATAAGGTCCACAGGTCAGCATGTCATTTGTGGAGGGACTCCTTGGACAGTTCTGGAGCTGTTCATAATACATGTATATAAATGTAATAACATGTTATTTTTGTAATGTTTACATGCTTATGGCATAGTTTACTGTTTTCACTTCAGTTTAAAAGTACATATTTAAAAAATGAGAACAGTTTCTTGCATTTTGTTTCCAGGTGCTCAAATGTCTCAATTCAAAAGAAAATACGGTGTGTTTAATATACAAGTAAATGAAGTGTTTAGAGCAGTTCCTCATTGTGTAAAGTGCATACCCTAGTAAATTTCACAATGTTATCATCCGGGTACTTTCATCTCTTTTGCAATGGAAGTCCCTTAACTTTTTATTTATGAATTTTAGTACGTCCGGTTTCAATCCGACATTGGTACAGTGTTTTTATGCCAACAAAGATCGTTGGTACAATGTACATTTACCAACGATGGATAACCTATGTTGTTGCAATATTGGAACGATGTCAATGCATCAACAGTGATAATTACAATGTCGGTCTGAAGTTGGTCCAATGTCGTTCAACCAACAGCGATATGTAGCCAACCTTACAACTATATGTCAACATAAGACCAACATTAGACCAACGTAAGCTTGCTATCTGGGGTTAACGATGTAAGATATGTTAATAAGGCCTAAATTCAACTTTCGGCAGCTCCTTGCTACACAGTTGCGCATGAGCAATTAAACTTCCGCTTTCATTTCAACATACGCACTTAAATGAATCTTGGAGTTTTTTCTTCTCGGTATGTTCCGTTCTAACCAAGTGTCATTAAATTGTAATACGTTATAAAAACAAAACAAAAAATCTTATTCCTTTTCTTTGAAAACGTTTTCTAAAAGTATAGAAGAAGTATAAGTGTAAAGAATATTTATTTTGCTATGTCTCCATTACATAGGCCTGTACACAAAATATATTGTAGGAAAATGAATGAATAAAATTATAATTTAAAATATATAAATTAAAATCTATTTCATTGATTTACAATATGGATTTATATTCTATTGTTGATTTTACAAACGAGTTTATTTTCCAGTTCAGAACATCTAAAGATTTGAAACTATCTCTAGCTTTTCCATGAGCTATACTGAATGTTAATTGTTATTTATATGTTACATGTATTTATATGTCATGTATGTTCACTAAAGTTCAATAAAACTTTACAAGTTCTTTTTAGATAGAGGACGAAGCCGTATCATGGGCTTGAATGATGGTTCATGGTTTTATTTCTCGTTCCTGTTTGGAAAAAAATTGTATATAGTCTCATAGCCTTGTTATCTCCTGCTATTTTTTTAGTTTCAGTCAATTTGTAAGTGAAGTCATGTGTTATTTCTCTTGCTGGTTAATAATTAACAGATTGCTTTCTTGACTCCTGTCTACTGCATTGGTGAAGATCTACATCTGACATTCCTGTCTCAGGTAAAGTCCAGACACTGAATAAACTTAAGCATTAACATGAATTATTATATTCAAATTTCTGGCCATGTCTGAAAATGTGATTTATACCTCAAAATTTGTGTTCTATCCTGATGCTAATACCAAATTAATGGAACAACAACAAGCGTGGACTTTAAATTTTGTTTTTTGAAATTGCAATGTAACAGCGTTCAACGTTTGTGATGTCAAAATAAAACTCATCGTTCAACCTTCTTGTTTCTTTATAAGCAAGAAAATATCTGGAATGTAAATATTGTCTTTGTATACAAGTAATTTATGAGAAGGAAATTTACCTAGCAATCTGATTCAATGCTGATCTGTATTATTTAAAGTAAGAGGGAAGGGAAAGAAAACTATAGAAAGGGGGAGGTTAAGATTATAAGGGAAATTATTAATTGTGAAATGAAACCTTAAAGGGGCATGGTCACGATTTTGGTCAAAAATTATTTTTCTGATTTAAATGATTACAATGCTTCGGTAAGCCATTTTTAATAGGGAATCAAAATTTGAGCGTCAGTCGTTGAGTTATGAGCGAGTTACAGATCTTAAATTCTTTTCTATGTATACAAAGCTTTTGTGTTTACATTTTTAAGATCAATTTTATGTAAGAATCAATGGCCACGCATAGTCACGGATTTTCTTCATACTTTACAATTCATTAGACTTTGATGAGTAAAAAAGCCTAACACCATTTATTTGTTGCTATGTGGTCCCGTTGCCATGGTAACAGAGGGTAAAGATGTAAAAATGGCATTTTAATGCTTATTTGAGAACATACTGTGAGTAATGTGCACACTTTGGGGTTTCCAGGGTAGAATATATTATTAAAAATAGTTGTTATTTTTCAAAAGAAAGAAAAACATTCATGGAGAAACGCATATTTTTAGAGCGTTTCCATGGTTACTAAACAGAAAATTAAAAATATGTTTTCTTCATTTAATTTGAATAAAAACAGCAAATCTTGGATTTTTTGGTAAACGTTATTATCATTGTGTAATTAAAAATTTAACTATAAAAAATTGAGATCCGTTGCTATGGTAACAAGCTGAAAAATAAGGTAAATTATATTATTTTTAGGCATATATAATGAATAAATATATAAAATCAATTGGTGAGAAAAAATCAAGTATGTCCTTAACTTTAATGACACTTGACAAAAATTTGACGTTTTCTAAAAATAACTGCCGTTGCTATGGACTTTCAAAAGTAAGAATTTCTGTGTGATTTTCTAGGCAACTTAATTTTCCATAGCAACGACACTTCTCAGTTCCATAACAAAGGTTTTTGTGGTATATAATAAAATTAAGCTATATTTTCACAAGTTCCAATTAAAACAATTGCTAAAAATTTCTAAAATCAGGAACTAAGGCATATCAAAATCATCTTCAATTTCTCATTTTTTCCTTTTTCTTGGCCTTGTTACCATAGCAACGGATTTCAATTTTCATAATAAAATATATATTACATGGACATTGATAATGATGTAAAAATTGAATACTTTCCCTTTTCGGTTTATTAAAAAACAGCAAAAACTTGATTTCATAGATTTGTAACGGTTTCCATGCTAACATTTTAAAAGTATTGGTTTCTCCATCAATTTTCTTATATAATATAAGAATTGAAAATAGGATAAAGGCTGTTTTATGTCTTTGATAGTTTACATTAGTGGCCAAAACCTTCTAATAAGGCTTCAAAGTAGGCAAGTTTTGCTATTTTTCCATCTTTAGCCTCGGTTACCATGGCAGCGGTTACCCCCAGCAACCAACTTTTAGTGATTTTTTGCGTTTTACACCTAGGTGTGTCCATGTATGAAATATAAAGAAAATTGGTGACTATGCATGGCCAGACCCTTTTATAAATCATTGATTCTTACATAGAATTGATCTTAATCTTGAAGTGAAAATTCCAGGTAAGGACCTAAAATGAATGTGTTAAACATAAGGGACTGTTTATTTATGCTTAAAATGAATAAGTAGACAAATCAGCTTAAAAAGACTTTTTACTGGTATATTGAATCTATGTAAACAAAAACAGGGCACGGCCATTGTTTACATGTTTACAAAGAATTGTGAGCCCTGACCCTTGCTTATAGCTCTATGACTGACTCTCAAATTTCATTTGATCATTAGAAATGCATTTCTTAAGCATTGTAAATAATAAAAACAGAAAAAATAAAATTTGACCAAAATCGTCACCAAGCCTCTTTAATAATACTTTAATATGAATTTAAGCTAATAATGCGAAGGATAAATGAAGTCATCATTTTATTACATCTTAAATATTTAATTTTTTGTTGCATGGAAACCGTTTGCCACCTTTATCAACAGATTGGCATTGACAGATGCACAGTTACAAGTAGGTGGGCATAATGAGAGAATAAGTGTCATTTTTTTTCTTGTATTTTGTGTAAGCAAGCAATGAAATATTTTTACACAAAAAATTAAGTACGGTTTATGCCTAAAACGGCCAACCAAGCAAAGTTTCTCATATATTGTAAATAGACATATATGATAATGCAAATAAGGAAATTAACACATTTTCATGTTTCTCTGTTGTTTAATGCGATGGAAGGGGTAAAAATATAGAAGGGTTATTCATCTCACATTATACCTTTTGACAAAACGTGATGTACCTGATTTTCCACAACAAAGAACACTTTTTTTTTTACAAGGAACAGTTAAAAAATATTAAATTCAAATCAGAATAAAACAGTAAATAAAAAAAACCTATACTGGTTGTCATGGAAACGATTGTTTAACAAATTATACAACTCAGAAAGTGTCTTCATGAAAACATCAGCATATAACTAGAGTAATCTTGCAAAATATTAAATTATTCTTCTGCATGTCAATTTTAAAAAAAAAACAATTAAATGTGTGTGATTTATATAATTATTATATAAATTAAGGATTGCTATGTTTATAGTGCTTGGAAGCCAAATATTACATGTAATGATAGCAAGGTGTAATGTAATTCTAGTAATATGCAATGATTATTTCAAAAATATACATATATATAGTTTTATCTTTTTTCACATTATTATTTAAATCCATTAAAGAAATTGATTTCCTAAATATTTCAGGTATACAACCATGGCATTAAATATTGCGAAATTTCATTTAGAAAGCTCGGATATTTTATGATCTTCATATTTTACGCCAACAAATCAGTTTGATAGAGATCACATAAATAATAAAACAAAAGATGGTAATATAACATACTTTCAATCAGATAAGTTATTTTAATGCGGTATTGGTTGAAAAACATTATTAAAATTAATGTTTCTCCTAAATATGAAATCACACTCTCGCGGATGAAGGAACATAGCAACGAGCATCATTACATGAAGGGTGATATATGAAGAAACTGATTGCCCACACAAACCTAACAATGAAAATGTAAGAACTGTAAATTGAAATATGAACAAACGACACTTAGCAATTGCAATATTATAGAGTTTGCAGGAAAGGGCAACACATTGAATTGCAATTCATAAATAAACTTTGTTGACTATGACAAATCATTTGGTCTACAATATACTCACTACACAAACTTCACTTAAACGAATATTATACAATGTGATCTTGGCAATCTAATCAAGCACTCTCAATTCATTAAAATTAAGAGTTACAGCTTATTCCTCTCGATCTGAAGGGATATCTTAATCAATATCAATGTCAGAAAAGTCTACTTCCCTGGCAGCATCTTCCAACGAGTCTGTCCAGTCTCTCACGCTGTAAATAGACTTATCAGAGTGCATGCAATGTGTCCACATATTCCGACAACATGGGCACCGTTTTAGCAAGTACAATACCAGGCTGTAAATTTGATAGGGTCAAATTTCAGCCACAGGGCATATTTCTTTGAATTTTTGCACCAATAATAATTGGTATGTCATTGCTGACAAGAACTTCAAACAAACCATTTTCTGCAGTGTGTTCAGATGAGTATGATTTTGCCGTTTTAAGCAGATAGACGCCGAGAGTAAGGTATCTGATCTAATCTTCTGATAACTTCGGAAAAGGAATGTTGGCTTCATATGCAGCATCCAGTGTCGCCCACTTCATCGAACGCTTGTCCAAATCTGATGTAAAATCAAAGTAAAACTGGTTTGACCATAAACATGCTTGATAAATAGTTTATATGTAATGCATATACTAGTGCGCATTTGATACCCGTTTCTTAGATAAATGGAGTGAACATTTTATCATACCTTGAATATCAAGTTATTTGTTGCAGGGAAACCTTTTGCCACCTGTATTGACAGAAGCAGCGGCAAAATAAAGAAAACAAAGATGGCAGTCAGTCCTATACTCTTGTGTGTCGCAGGAATGGGATCAATTTTACTCACTTGAAAAAGGGTAAAAGTTTTTTAGGAAAAAGGAAAAAGAATATATTAAAGGATCTTGCAAAATTCAAAAACGGTGTCCTTCTAGCATGTCTGTTAAAATTAAGTCAGATGGATCTGTTCAGGTAAAGGATATTCATTGTCCTTAGAAGAAAGCAAATTCCTGCCTTTATCAGAGTCTGTCCAATCTGATATTTTTACAATGTTAGCACTGAAAATACCAATAAACACTATTCTGGACATAATACCAGAAAATGTAGGTGAATGCAACGAGCGTGATGACTTGAGCAAATTAAAAAAATATCATTTATTGGATAGAAAAACCATTCACAATTTAAAGAAAACTATTGTTAACTCGTCTGTAAAGAGACACTCTGGCGATGCGACTCCAACCTTTTTGAAAGTTACTGTTCAAGCAGCAAATCTTTGACGATCCATTGACAGGTCTACAGAAGGAATATTTTAGGCTCGCAACAATGATTAAACAATAGCTTGAAATGTTTGCAAAAATTTGCTTCACTTATATTTTGTATTGATTCAACTCACAAGACCAACGTTTATTCTTTTAAATGGTTAACTTTTAGTTTTTGATGAATTTAGGCATGGTTATCCTGTAGCATTTGTGTAAGCAAGAGAGAGAGAGAGAGAGAGATAGAGAGAGAGTGTGATCTGTCTTTATCTATTCAGTCAGAATGAATGCTTGTGATACAAAAGTTAACATACTGATTTGGAAATGTTCATACACATATGTTTGTAGAAAGTTTCCACAATATATAACTATATATTTTGAAGGAAAACGCAATAGACGGATTGATGTTTTGGTTGATGCCCTGTTACAAATTGAAAAATTCTGTTCATGACAAGACTTCGTCGTATAAGTTATAACTTGCCTAAGATGAAAACATTCATAAATCTGATCTCCATCAGAGAGATCGATGATTCCTGTTTTTTACAAATCAATGACATTTTTAACAGTTACATCATCTGATTCAACGTACGACATAAAAAAAAAAACTAGTTGACATATGCAATAAGTATTGTTTCAACAAGTGCAAAATATTTCCTTGCATCAACCTTTGTAAACATCTTTTTTATTGTTCCCGTCTGGATTTATAAAAATGGTCATGTTTGCAAACATTGCACAAAATATATGCATTTGCCAACCTGAATGCACATAGAGATCATTCATCTAATGCAAATACAGACTTTTCATCAAAACAATATATGCAAATAGCAGAGACACTGATTCTTCAAAATCTACAAGCGATTGTAGTGAACTAAAGATACAGAACATTGTACAGAAATTAAATACAATAGCTGAACATATTAGAAACAATTAATCAGTTCAAAAACACATACTAGACAATATTTTCAGTGCCTTGGACCAGATTATTGCAGCAAATGAGGATAGCAATCAAATACATAATTCTATGAAAGATTTAAAAAAGACGGAGAAAATTTCTTTTAATGCTTAGAATTTATTGCAGCCTTGATTTAGACCAACTGTCAAAAAGCCTGGTCGGATCCCGAAACTCCGTCTCAGGAAACCTACAGAGGAAGAAATGAGGAATCTTGTTTTTAATTAGTCGGGGAATGGTTTGAGTCTTCTCTTATAAGAACGATCTTCAACATAAAATTTAAGTGTGAATGATGCTAAAATGATAATTTCAAATCCAAATATGATATGATTTATATAAGTCAAGAGCAGTTTTTTTTTTACATACATTTATGTATGAAAATATAATGATTTTTAGTTTTACTTATCAACTATTTAGATCATCTCAAGACTCCACCAACTACCAATGCACTTCCTACACAACCTGCACCACATCAAAGTGTATTTAGGTATGCTTTACATATCATTTGTACTTTACCTACTTCAGAAAGATTTTTTAAACAAAATTTAATACTCCTTTATATATACTTCAATTTAATGTTGAAACTCGTTTGGGGCAGCCAACATGGATGAGAGTGTCTCCCCTCATAGCTGTTCACAAGGGGAGACGAAAGAAATCATAATGATATTTAATTTTATAGATGCAATTTAATTGTTTTTTTTTCATTTATTAAAATACAGGTTTGAAAATATATGCATTATTTCCATCTATTTTTTTTTCAAATCCTGCAGACAAAGATTGGGTGTGAATTGGGATAAAACAAAAATATTCTTGTAACGTAATTTTCTTAATATTTAATCTTCTATTTTCGGGCGGGAAAATTCATAAGGATAATTGTATGAAATGGATGATAGAAGGACAGCATGTCAGCCCTGTAATAGGCTGGCAAGGGTGAAACGACAGTGGCCATCTGATGTCCTATGCCCCAGTTCTGCTTCATTCTCTGATTAGTATTGGTTCATTAGTTTAGCTTAGGATAATTTTTTGAAATGGATGATAGCAAGAGAGCGTGTCAGTCCTATAGTAGGCTGCCAACGGTAAAAGGACACTGTCCACCCGAGGTCCTATGCCCCTATTGTGCTTCATTCTCTGATTAGTATTGGTTCATTAGTTTAGATAAGGATAATTTTTTGAAATGAATGATAGTAAGAGTGCATGTCAGTCCTACAGTAGGCTGGCAAGGGTGAAAGGACATCTGAGGTCCCATGCCCCTGTTTTTCTTCATTCACTGATTAGTTTAGATTAGGATAAGTTTTTGAAGTGGATGATAGTAAGATAGCATGTCAGTCCTGTTGTAGGCGAACAAGGGTGAAAGGACAGTGTCCATCTGAGGTCTTCAGTTTCATTCTGGAGTAGAAAAATATTATTTTAGTATTGTAATGACGACCACCTCCTGCCTAAAATCTTTTAAAAAGGACTATGAAACCTATAGTTTTAGCTAAAATATTAAAGATCATAAAAGAGTGCATGACCTAATATTGAAAAGGTGCAAGACTCTGATAGAAAAGAAATTCTCATATTTGTTAACTTTCAAGATAGGTTTTAAGTGCATTTTATTTTATAGATAAACTAAATCAAGGTGGCTAGTAGGTTTTATGTGCATTTTATTTTATAGATAAACTAAAACAAGGTGGCTAGTATTCATGCTTTATTTAAAACAACCTCCCATCCCCATCCCCAAGGGAACCAAATTCATTTTACATGTACTGCTTATTAGTGATTTTGGTTAGCCAATTATTGATTTACAAGTCTATTTGTTTATTTAGAAAGTTCAAAACCTTTTTTTGTTTCAAGTGATAAAATACTTGCATAACTCTTTTGATCATAAAAACTTCTTAATAACATTATATTCAATGGTTAATTACTAAATATGAACAAGCAAAGGAAGATAACTCCATTACGAAGCAAGGGAAGATAACTCCATAAACTCCGAGTATTTTGGCCCCGCCCTAGATTCAAATCCCTATATTGGAAGATATGAAATTTAAAATTTTGATAGATGGCTTTATTTTCTTTCTTTATACATGTATGCAGTCAGTTTTTATTCAGTATCAGCATAAGTAAAGAAGACGATTTTTAAAAAACATTAAATGCATTAACACTATATTACTATTTTGGCCCCGCCCTAAAGTCAGAACCCTTCCCTCAGGGGACATGAAATTCATAATTTTGGCAGACGGCTTCCTGATCAACAAAACTATGAATTCAGTTTTCCTTACATGCGTGTTGTAGTAGAGAAGATAATTTTCAAACATTATACACACTATACATCCATTTTGGCCACGCCCTAGAGTCAAAACCAATACTCCAGGGGCGCTCTCGATTGGAACCTTTCTTATTTCGGAATAAGCATTCCGTCCGCTTGATTGGTTTGGTAGGTTAGACTTAGAAGGCCTTCTCAGCCTTCTGCGCCAAAGATGGAAGGATAGCATTCCAGTATGGCGTCAAACATTAATAATAGTTTTCAAAGTGTTTCCCCACCAGCTTGACGCCATACCGGAATGCTATTATTCCCTCTTTGTAAGAACAATGTAATCACTCTTTCCACATATCCATCTATTTTGCTTATATCATCTATAGTTATAACTCTTCAAAATTAAGCATAAAACCCGTATAATAAATTGCAAAAAGCATAAAATGGGTGAAAATTTGATCATAAGCATTTTAATGACGAACTGTTTAATAATACTAGCATTCTTTTAAAGTTTAAAGTTCTTCAGTAAATATATTCTCCACTCAGATTAGTTTTAAAGATTTAAGTAAAATTGTATAAAGTAGAATTTACTGACATAGCTGAGCTTGCAGCACATGCAAGAATAACAAGGTCAACTCTTTGCATTCAGATATGATATTTAATGTTTTAGAGAATTCAAATTCTATAAAACCCACAACTATAGTAATACCTCGCGCAACTTTTCAACGTTATCATCCGGGTCTGCTTCAATACAAAATCCCCGTAGACATCACATTTTTTAGCCATGTATTGAAACATGATCAGCTAGAGGGGGCGTTTCAACGGAGAAATCTTCGAAATTTTTCATACTTTTGAATGAACATCGTTAGAACCCTATGGTGTTTATAAAGATATCTTGGGAGTTCGTGGACATCATTACCATGCATTCAGTTTTTTCCCACATATGTGGGAGTAAAGAAGATTTTCTATGATTAAGGTAGTCCATCCATTACTATAATATTTCATATCTATTTGATTGCAAGTTTGATTACTAAAATCTTAGTGTGATTTTAAGGGGTTAATTAAATTATAAAGATTCATCTTTAAATTTTTTTTAAAAAAATTGAATATTAACAAATTTATCACATCTTGAATTTAATATTGAAGTATATGGCAAAAATGCATTTTTAAATATATCTTTATACTACAAACAATTTTCTCACAAATCTCTTGGTAAAAAGTTGCAAAAGCTTTCCCTTTCTTTGAAAATGCCAAAAAAAAGTCATGATTTACCGTACTGATTTTTAGAAAGTGATTTTTTCCTAATTTTTGCAATGGGCAGACAACTCTTAAAAAAAGTTCCAAGTGCATAAAGTTCACTTAATCGACTGCATACATACTCCCGAGTTTGGTTTTTGTCAGCCTCCTAATACTTTTAAAATATGTATTTAATGTAGTTTATATCAATCAAAATTGTTAAATTCACCTCAGTTATGGATGGTCTACCTTAAATACATTTTCACTGTATGGCTATATTGGCCCCGCCTTAGGGCCTAAACCCCTATCCCAGGAGTCATGAATTTCAAAATTTAGGTGGAGAACTTCATGGACATTATACATGCAACCATGCATTTAGTTTTAAACAAATATATGGAAGTAGAGAAGATTTTCTAAGATTTTATACATTTTTACTATGTGGCCATATTGGCCCCATCCTAGAACCTGAACCCCTGACCCAGGGGCCATGAATTTCACAAGTTTGTGTGTAAAAACACGTATTTATTTAGAAATGAATCTTAATGCTTTTAAGTATGTTTACAACATCCTGTTACTTTCACTTTGTGAGTGATGTCACAGTGATGGTCACATGGTGAGCACGAGTCTGCCTTTCGTTTCACTTCAATGAAATTGTCGCCAGATTGAGCCTTGAGGAGAGAACCTTTTGTAGACTTGAAACTGATTTCTGTAAATGCACGTAGAACAGGGACCTAATTCAACATATGTAACAGTACCACTCATCAAACAACCATAATACGACACAATACAAATATTTTAAAGAATTGCGATATATTTTATCCCTGAAAAATTAAAGCCCAAACTTCAGAAAAATTCATTTATATTGATATCAATCTCATTTTATTGCCCAAATATCATAAGATGCCAAAGGTAAAAACAAAGGAAAAATCCGGTTATTGAAATGAGTGAAAATGGCGGGCGGGAGGGCGGCTGCCCAAAAGTGTACCCTTATTGTACGGATAACTCCTCCTATAGTTTTCAAGATAAGTTGTTCTTTTGTAGATCAATTGGACATATATCAGAGGTGTGCATTTTGCTAGGATTTTGATTTCTGATTTTTTATGAAAAAAATACCAACTGTTGAACTTAGTTATATTTTGGCAAAATATTGCATACAGAGTACCCCATTTCTCTGGATAGGTAGTTTCATCAATTCAGGGTTTACAAATGGATCATGTATACTGTTCACACATAAGAAAACCCGGTTTGCTATGATCACATTGACAGCTTTTCTCTTGTTAACTTAAAATATGGTGGAATACAAGATTGGACCTTTTTGTGATTAAGGATATTGCTTTGAAATATATATGCATGTATCAAACACTCTTGCCAATGATTGCAATTTCACAAGCAGCCATATGTTTAAAAGCTGAGCGAGAGATAGAGAGATTATTACGAATTTAGAACTCCGCAAATGTCCAGCCATCCCTCCTCCTTCATCATCCTTTTCCTTTTTCCCACGACCCTTATATATCCCCTAATAACACCCCCTCTCGTTCGACTATGTTTTAAATAAACACACTTTCTTTATATTCTGTTCATTTTCTTTTTAAAGATTTCCCAGCCTCAACTCCTATTAACTCAGTCATTTCCTTGTTTGCAGACGAGAAAAAGAGAATGTGTATTACCTGTTAAATAAAGAAAATTTATCCGAATCCAGTTTGTTGTATATAGCAGCCATGCCAGGATTGTTTGCACCATTTATTGGAGCAAATAGTACTCAGCGGAGAATATACTCCATAACTTTTAGGTCACCTGAGTGACTCAAATATTTATTGATACTCAGAAAATCTTCTTCTCTTCTCCTATATATATTTGTTAAAAACTAAATGCATGATTATGATGGTCATGAAGTCATCTACCCTAAATGGAGGAATCTAAGCCCTAGGACGGGGCCAATATAGTCATTAATAATGAACATGCATTAAATCTTAGAAAATCTTCTTTAGTCCCACACATGTGGGGAAAAACTGAATGCATGGTTTTGATGTCCCTGAACTCCTCTTCCTAAATTGTGAAATTCATGGCCCCTGGGTCAGGGGTTCAGGTCGTGGGGACACGATATGACCATAAAGTGTTAATTCATATCATGTTTACAAATCTTCTTCTCTACTCTCATACATCTGTAAGAAAAACTGACTTCATAATTGTGTTAACCAGGAAGTTCTTTACAATAAATGTAAATTTCATTTCCCTGGAGTATAGGTTTTGACTTACGACCGGCGCCAAAATGGATGTATAGTGTAAAGGCTTATAATGTTTAAAAATTATCTTCTCTACTCCCACACACCTGAATTCACAATTTTGTTAACCAGGAAGCCATCTATCAAAATTTTAAATTTCATGTCCACCAAGGTAGGGGTTCTGACTCTAGGCCGGGGCCAACATAGTCATATGTTGTTAATGCATTTAATGTTTTTAAAAATCGTTTCCTTTACTTCTTCTGATACTGAATAAAAATTGGCTGCATATAAAGAAAGAAAATAAAGCCATATATCAAAATTTTAAATTTCATGTCTCCCAATGTAGGGATTTGAATCTTGGGCAGGGCCAATAAGACAATTATATAGTGTATAAGGTAGGGGGTTCTTAACGCAGGGTGTGGCCAAAATGGTCATTTGGTGTTAATGTACCTGTTTAAAAAACATCTACTGACACAGAATAAAAACTGACTCCATATTTGGAAAAAAAAAAACATTAAGCTGTCATATTTAATAATATTTCATGTCACCTACATGTAAGGCAAGTGTTATGGCTGGGGGTGGGGGTATATTTGCTGTGAAAGCCTATGAAAAGAGTTCTTCATAATGGAATTATCTTCCTTTGCTTGTTCATATTTAGTAATTAATCATTGAATATGATGTAATTAAGAAGTTGTTAAATCAAAAGTGTTTTGCAAGTATTTTTATCAGTTAAAACAAAATCAGTTTCTGAACTTTCTAGATAAACAGATAGACTAGTTAATTGTAAAATAGTAATTGTCTAACAAAAGTCACTGATAAGCTGTACATGTAAAATAATTTTGGTATAAATACCAGATGGTGATCAAATGTCAATGAAGGTTGAAAATTCAACAGCTGGAACAGAAGAAGTGAGTAAAGCTTTTAAAGCTGTCCTTTTTTTTTGGTTTAAACGTCCACAGGGAGAGTTTCCGTCTGCCTCTGGGGATGGGGGATGGGAGGTTGTTTTAAATAAAACATGCATGCTAGCCAACTTATTTTATTTTATCTATGAAAACATACACATAAAACCTATCTTGAAAGTTAAAATTGTTAATTATTTTCTATTTATTAGAATGTTGCTGTTGGTACTTTGACCAATTTCGAAAATAATTCATTTCTGGGAGCAACTAGCATTTCTGGAGATATCTGGATTACTTAGAAAGCTGATATTGCTTACATATTTGCCAAGTACCAGACATTAGTGGTTTTGTGAGGTAACAGCTTCTCTACTGCAATCATTGAAGTGATACTTGGTTTGAGGCTCGATGCTGCTTTGTTTCATGGGAGAGAGACACATATTCGACTCCCTTGTCATTCAGGAAGATGAAGTACTTCGGAGTTAATTGCTGGTGGAATTCTGATCTCCTGGACACGAAATGTAGGGATAAGTTAAGATATATGGGTGACACTGCTGCGTTGTGTTGTGTTGAATTATGACCAAGGGGGTTGTTCTTTTTAAGTTTTCCAGCTAGATACCCGTTGGCTTTTTTAAAAGCTTTATCGTGGATTATATCTATGTCCCTTCCTATGTCACTGAGAAGGCGATTGATGGCAGACCTGATATCTAAATTTTATTGATGCAGGTATCTAAGAATTTTTCGACCAATCAGAAGCTCAGATATCTCATCTAACTAATGAATATTAAATGTTAATGTAAATCAAAGATCTACAATTAAACGTCAAACAAGGGACAGCAAAACAAAATGTTAAACATGGTATCTTGCAAACCGTATTGAAGAGGAGTGGTTTTGAATAAGATTGATGATTTAGCGAACCGAGAAGTCAAAAATGCCCTCTACCAAAATTGTGAATTTTAAAAGAAGACTCCACACATCCATATAATATATAAATTACAGCCATATAGTGAAAATGTATTGAATATTGAATATAATCTACTCCCTTATGTCTATAAATCAAAGATAAACTAAGTGCGTGATTATGATATCTATGAAGCCCTGTATTCGCAGCCCCTTGTTAAGGGATTAGGGCTCTGGAACGGGGCCAATATGGTCCTATAGTGAAAATGTATTAAATCTTAGAAATTCTGCCCAATTTCAATATATAGTAGAGGAAAATTAAATATATGATAATGATGTTTTGAAGCCCTGTACCTAATTTGGAAAATTCATGGTCCCTGGGTCAGGAGTTCAGGCCTAGAGCGGGGCCAAATAGTGAGAATGTGTACAATTATATAAATATATCCTCTTAACTTTTATAATCTTTTCTTAAATTGTAAAATTCACTCCCATGTCGTGTGGATTGAAAAACAACCAGTTAGAGGAGTCTAAGATAAGAATTTAAAACTAAAAAATGAAGCTGAAATTCATAAAATGCAAACATGAGACTCCCTGCCATGTCCGTCTACGGGCTATGGTACTCAGTTGACCGTTAAGACCTGTTGCTTCTTGTTTAATTAATAAGTTCATTTATCAAGAAAAGGTGCCTCTAGAATAAATACATTACACAGATTTTTTTAAACTATCTCATTGATTTCCTTATTTTAATCATCAAGAAAAAATGCGTTAAAGATAAAAACTAAAATTAAAGGCCAAGCTTTTACCATTAATATTACATTGTATATTTATTACATAATTTATACGTGTAACAATAAATATATTGAGTCCTTCTTATTTGACTTTTCTTTCTTCCGTATACCATCCTTATTAAGGTGTCCAACACGCTTCTCTGTTAATGTTGTTTAGTTCGGTATTTGTAAGATCAGCACCCCATGGCAAATTACTGAGTGTACTCGTTGGATCTTTTGATATTGTACACTGCTGCTGCATTAGCTATGTTCTCCAAACTGGTGTAGGACTTCAAATGGTAAACCCTCTCTGATGTAATCTGCTTGCCCGTTAGATTGTTATAGCATTTAATTAAAACCTTTACATGATGGCAGTTACGGTATTAACTGAAAGTTCCTTATTACGCAGCTTAGTAAATATATCTTATAAAAACAGACACATTAAACAATAGGGCTGCGCAATAATACCGGTATTACGATGTATTGCGGTACGTGGACTAAAAACATCGTATCGCGATAGATTTTTTCAATACCGGTATACCGGGTTAAATGATCGGGCTCGGAATTTCGTTACGGGCTCGGGATTCCGAAATTCTGATTTTAATTAAAAATGGCTGATGCATTTGTAATCGTTACAAACACGAAAGGAAAGTCGAAGGTTTTGATATTGTGACTGCTCAAAGAGCTTCCCTAAAACCAAAACATGTTGACATGCTGATATTCGCAACCAAACTGACTCGTACCTAAGCAGACTTGTAATCAGAAAGTCCGAGTAAAAAATTACTTTAATAATATTATTATGCATGAGAAGAATTTATAAATTTGTCAATATAATTAATCAGTTTTTTAAAGAAAAGATTGCATGTAAACAGAAATTGTCTATCAAATGTTGATATAGGGAAGTCTTTGGCAAACTTGTAGGAGAAGACATTAAAGAATCAAGAATTCTACATCCAATTATCTCATTATTTCTGAATTATTTGTAATCATATAAAAACCTAATCTAAACAGTTTATATTTTCTATTTACAATCCAAGTGCCATTGTTTATAACTGGACCAATAGATTATAAGTCTGTTTGGGTACGAGTCAGACTGGGTAAGACTTCACTTGATTCCGACACGATCAGTCAAAACATTCATTTCTTATAGTAATATTTCTGCACGTTTTATTTTTTTCTTCCAACAGATCAGTGGACTGCCTTAAATGCATTATATCAAATGTATCTTATTAACTGACTGCTTGGTTCTAGTTTTGCTAGATGATAAATCATCTAAAGTTTAAAGGTTTTTTTTTTAATTTAAGCAGGTTATAAATTAATTCCAACAATGTTTTATTCTTTTATTTTATATAGAATTATAGTGCAAATGAATTATGTATATAAATCTATCAATTACAGTCTATTAACATTAAAAAATTCAAATTTTTATTTAAAAAAAATATTGCAATACATATCGCAATACATTTTAAAATATCGCAATATATCGTAATGCAAAATCTCCCTCCCCCCCCCCCCCCCCCCCCCCCCCCCCCAATACCCAGCCCTATTAAACAAACCTACAAAGAGAGTAGCCTTATTTTAAAAAAGAACATTGTACAGAATATGTCCCTCGTTCAGTTGTTAACAGGAATTTCTGAGGAAACTTCAATGCCCTCCTTATAGAGAATTCACCTGCTGATGAATACGTGTAACAAAGCTGCAAGGCCCATAATATGTAATCACTACTAAGTCATTAAAGTACTGACATTCCCATTTTTTACTGATAATCTTAGACATTTACTGACAATGTACTGACATTACTGATAAACTTAGAAAAGAACTGACGTTTTTGCTTACGGTACTGATAAACTTAGAAAAGTACTGACCAACTTAGACAGTACTGATAAACTTAGTACTGACGGTACTGAAAAACTTAGAGAAGTACTGATAAGTACTGACCGCATTGTTCTTACTCTTACTGAATGAAATTTATCTGATCTTTTATCTTTTATGTCATTTTTCACCATTAATTAATTAAGCTACCTGTGTACAGTGTAAAGTTTATATAGACTGATATTAATTTTGAAGTATTAACTGGGTCTGTTATATTTAATTTGTTTAAAGTTAACAAAAAATTATGATAAGAAAAATTGTCATAATTTTAAAAAAGTGTAATATGGGGCTTTATTTGTTACAAATAGAATTGTGTTGTACAAATACGAAGGGGGTGGAATTGGAGTTGGATATTTGCGAATGACTTGGAATGCCACGTTTTTTATGTATAATATTTAGACGTAAAACATCTTAATGTTTTAATTCAATATGTTTTGCCATATGCAGCAAATCACATGTATATAAAATTTGATGCGGGATACAACGTAAGGCTAATCGGTAGTAAGACCTACCGCGCTAAAAAAAAAAAATCAACTATTACAAGCTGCATGGTGACATGGTAAAGTGTTAACTTTTTACTCGTGTTACCAGCTTCTGACTTCCTAGGGTCACAACGATGGACCGTGGCCTGCTATTAGCGACAGAGAACTCTGAATGCTAGCTCTTCGTCCTCCTGCTAAAATCTGAGAGAGAGAGAGTTTGCATTGATTTTGAATTAAATTTACTAATAGTTTACCCGGGAATTAATTTCATAATAAGTTACATGCAATCCTAATTTCATAACCAATTCTTTATCATTCCGCGTCCCTGGTAAGAACATACACACCATACATGTAGTACTAGTGTTTTCTATACATGTAGGAGTTTATATAGATACAGAAAGAGAGAGAGAGTTTGCATTGATTTTGAATTAAAAGTTATTAATAGTTTACCCGGAAATTGATTTCTCAAAAAGTTAACATGCAATCCTAATTAATTTTCATAACTTATTAATAATTATTTAAATTAACTTGGAGCGGTCAAATTAATCTTTAATCCATCAATGTTTTATTTTACACCAGATCAATTGATTAAAAAACTTGAAAACACATGGTTGATTGAAGTTACAGTTTTCAAAGGAGAGGATGTTGACATTTTTTTTCACTGGTCAGTGATTATATAATATCTACTGTACACAACACTTCTTGACAATTTGCAGTGCACGGTAGCGACGTAGGGAATAAGAGATGATAGACACACGTGTACATGTATATATACACACACTTCCTAAGATCTGAATGGTCAGTAAGTGATTATATAATAGCTACTGTACACAGCCCTTCTTGACAATTTGCGGTACACGGTAGCGAGATTGGGAACAATGAGGTGACAGACACACGTGTACTTGTATATACACACTCGTCCTAAGATCTGAATGCTCGGTATTGCTAAACAATAATGCAATATGTTGTTTTAATACCCCTTAATACATTTCCCCCAGTCTATCAAGTAAAGAAAACAGAAATTAAAAATTTTGATTTATCAGTTCTAAGAATTTCAAACATGAAAAGGAAGAGTTTTAAATTCGGAACATCATTTGACACATTGATATGAATTCAAACTTAATTGCTCTCTTATATTTTTCATTTTTCAAATCAAATTTAAATAAATGTATGATATTTTTTCTAATCTTAAACCTGAAACATTGTTTTAAAATCATGCATGTGTGTATTTATGTTACCCGTTACCGGAATTTGTATACATGCATTAAATCATTTATGAACTGTATCATTGCTTTATATGTATGAGGACAATTCTCTACAATAATGCATATGAATTACTAAACTGGACAATGCACACTGATAAAAGTTAAAAGTGTCAAAGGACCGGACTAATCCCCCTTCCGAAAAAATCCTCTCTCTATCTCTCTCTGTCTCTCTCTCTCTCTCTCTCTCTCTCATTATTTATCAGGAAAAAAACAATGGCTTACAGCAAATATCATCAATTGCGATTTACATGATTTAGATATTAACTAATCTACTTCCTGCTGAATAGAGTCAACATACATTTCATTGAGACTATGTTATTCTATGTAGTAGTTACCCCATATAATATTGTTGGTTATGTGCAGATACCCGATGGGCGTGCTAATCATGTTGTGTTATTATGCGCTTTAACTCAGGCAGGTTACATGGCACAGAACATTGTAGATTTCCCGCACTCGTCCTCCACTTATTTTTGATTTTACAAATCACAAAACACAGTCATTTGTTTAAATACATGTAATAAGATACAAGCGATTTATTGGTATAGATGTCTAGCTTGATTTGTGTCAATGTTGATTCAGAATAAGTCACGTTTTTAATAATATTGCCCTTTATGAAATACAAAGAAAAACATGCACCGTCTAAACAAATTGAATAATAATAATACTTTTCTTGCTTTCCATTTCGTTATGTATCGCAAACTGATACTTTAAAATATATATGACAGGGGATCGCAGGGTGTACAGAAAATGCGTAAAGGGGCTTACAACGGGTGCACAGGGGATAAAGGGAAAGCACAGTGGATGACAGGGAAAGACGGGATTTTTTTATACGGACAGGGGTTTTCAGAACCAGTAGTGTCAGGAGAAAGTAATTTAACGCATTTTTTCGTCTCGTTGTTTCACACGTACGCGTGCATGTTTAGATAAAATCTAGTCTACTCAAGCTTCAATGTAGATGGAAAGGGTTATTTCTAGATTTACATTATTTCACAAAGACAAAATAACTGAGATTTATTGATAAACACGTCCGGCCTCTATCCAAGCGCTTCAAGCTTACCGCGATCATAAGTATACGGAAACACAGCGCATTAATTTACTATGTAAAAAGTTTATAAATCAGTTAACACAGACCAGGATTGCTCCTCCTAGTCCCTTGTAGTTGAAGTCCAGCCTCTTCTTTCGACACAATAGTGTCCCTGATGTTCCTCTGGGTAGCATTCCTGGTTCACGCCACCGGAGCGTCCCTTAGTTGTTGGCCGAACAGAGCCATAAAGTTATGTGTAACTTTCCGCCATTTTGTCCCCAGTCACAAACGACATCGTTAATTTACATGAGTAAAAGAACACAATAAAACTTTACAGCAAAACACTACACAAGCGTCAAGTTAATTATTTGTAAACAACATTCATTTGAATTTAATATATACATCCAGATTTAAGCAAAAAGTAATTTGATGAAGTTTTACCTTATTCGGCATATTTCTCATATATGTAGTCAACATAACTGTCTACCATTGACTCATAAATTGTTTGAGCTTCCTTTTGAAAGTCTATACTTGGTTCCGATTTTATGTTCTGCATAACATTTGTCCATAACGAGAACAAAGGCTTGCATATTGGATTCTTGAGGACTGTTGAAATGTTCTTGTACGACTTGGTATTTATGAAATACTGGTTAGGCAAATATGAAGAGAAATATATCTAGCAAACCATTATTGCTTTCAAAATAAATTGTTATACGGAGATTACCATTGTTGAAGTGAAGCAGATCGAACTGATTTCCTTTACCACAATACCATGTAAAGGTCCGGGGCAAACACATAGATTCAAAGTAACACATGACAGCGTGCTATATTTAATCCAGATCGGTCAACACTTCGGCAGCACCAACACGCGGACAAATCTCTAATATATTTTTAATCTTCAATTCAAGTTTTACTCCATTCATCTGTGTTCTGATATGATTCATAATTGATCGTGTTCTGTTCAATTTTTATTGTTGAAACCGACCGTAAAAACAATGTTTGTACTACATCCTTACTGTGTCCCTTTCTCTCCTTCAGATCCGACATGCAAACTTTTTCAAAGAAAACGACATTGTATTTTAGCATATAGATACATTATATCTTCGATCCAACATTAAAAAGTTGTATTTTAAATTGTTTAAGGCACTCCGCCCTCTTAAATGGACGAACGACATGATAAACATTTTAACGATATTATTACGACCTATTGGTAAAAAATAATATCTATTTCCAGCAATATGCATCCGTCGATTTTTAATATGATTTGTTTGTATTACTGTGTTTACCATTTTAAAAATCAATAAAGAATTATTAATAAGGCTACACCAATTTGATTTCTTGGTCTTCGGAATTTAGGCAAAAATATTGGGCCAGCTAGCCACTTAAAAATTTTTAAATTAAAACATTTAGAAGCGACATTAAAAAATATAGGCGAGCGATTACATTTTATTTTAAGATGTCATTTCCCTTGAAATACATGTAAAAAGCAGTATTAAAATTTACTATAACCACTTTGAAATGTTTTTAGTTAGATTATATTTTACACTTTATTAATAAAAATAGAATATTGCTAGCGCTCTCAAACGCTAGCAACTACGATACTCTACCATTTCTGGAATACGCATGTTCTACTCCTCGGTAGGTCATTTTCATTTCGGCAGCAATTTACGTCGAAACACAAAAACAGATAATTACACATTGGTTAATTGGGCTTGAGTCTATCATAAAACTAGCCATAGTCCTCTGGGTCTCTGCACAAAGGTAGAAAAGAACTCCGGTGAAGATTTGAGTCTAGCAAACGGGAAAATCTAGCATCAGATGTGTTGACCATTGTATATTTTACACAAAAAACTTCTGAGCCAATGTCTATTCTTAAAAGTTCAGAGTGCATGGTTACAAAAAAAATATATATACATGTATTTACTAACTGATATAGGCTTAGGCTGTGTAGTCTATTACTAAAAAATGATTAATATATCTTACTTTAACGTTACAAACATTAACTGGAAGCTATTGTCGATAAAAACTGCACCTTCATCCTACCATATTGAGCCCCCCCCCCCCCCCCCCCCCCCCCCCCACCCAAGTTTCGTACAATACTGTTTACTATCTACGTTAAAGAATTCAGGAAAATAACCCAGTCGATCACGAACCTTCCTTTGAGTGTATAGATATGGCTACAGCGCTAGCTCAACCTATCTTCTTTAAAAGATACGCTTGTATAGCAACAATACTGCTATATCTGGTGCAAATTATGTATATTGGGCACATTTGAACAAAATATTAAGATAAATTGATAAAGAGAATGCACACTGACTTCTGTCCAATAATTGAAAAAACTGTTTCAATTTTACACCATGTATAACTTTTAAAACAGTTCGCTCTTCTGCACCTCTTTGGCAGAAATCATTTCCCATATTCTAGTATTTTCGTCGTTAGTTTTACAAATCTTGCATTTGGGTCAAACAATAGAATATTGGTCAAATAAGCCTGAAATGTAGGTGTCTTCAAGACTGCCAACACTTGTGAACACAACATTACACAAAATAAATAAATATGATCCTCCTCTAAACGCAGCTACAAGTTCCTCCTGTTACACATCCATATATCAAAGAACAAGGGACGTTACTGGCCGAAATAGGCCGTGTTTCAAATATGCACAGCCCAAAACATTTTAAAAAGCATTGAATTTATCAAATCCAATGGTATATAACTTATATGTGTGACTTAAACATATACATCATGAAATTCACGCTGAAAACTTCCGTTTTTAGCAAGACGTCGAAATTTTAAACGCCACGTCATGCATATTTACCGCGAGAAATTGCCGATCTGCTGGTAATCTTGTTGTAAAAACATATCTGCGCATGTGTTTCGGGCTTGTGAACCGCAGATCACAAGTTTAAATCTGCATGCGGCTTTTTTATTAAACTTTTGAAATTATTAGTGTTTAAATACATGTACAAAATTGTATATACTTTCGCCTATTTGACTTACATGTATACACTTCTGACGCATTATGCTACATTGTATCTTTTATAATCAAGTAATTTTCTTGTTGATTTGAGAACGATTTCAAAGTGTAGTGAGTCACCTAAAAACAAGCTTCCATTGGTTATTCACCAAAGTGCAGGAAGCAAAAACAAGTTTCTAAAGCTTTCATATACCTTTCTGATCACAAATTTAATTTTAAATGTCAGAACAATGAACTCAAAGAAGGCAAGGGAAAAAAAAGGGGGGGGGGGGGGAGGCTCGACTGTCCGCAAGTTGATAAGCAAATAAGCAACCTCAATTAAATCAATATCATTGAATGAAATGGACTGGACTTGAAAGATGTAAACAAATTGGATCTGTTCATGTTTCACAATATAGTTTGCACACACATCACACATATACACTCAAAGGTAGAGAAAAAGAGTGTGTGTGTGTGGGTGGGTGTGGGTGTGTGTGTGTGTGGTTTCTGTTTAAGCAACGTAGTATACAAATCAACTTAAACACAAGGCAGTGTGTCAGAATCATATTATACATTAAAACACTGTTAAATACTTTATTATTAAACATATTTCTATTTTTTCGGACCTGAAAAACGTTATTATGGAAGAAGGCACGTGGTGCAGGCTCGCGGGCTGATTTGATTGACAGGTGTAGGTACGTGAACTCAGACTGAAACTGCTTATATGATTCTATCACAATGTGTCCCACGATAAAAGGGTTATTTATAAATGGAACCCAAATTAAAAACAATGTCTCATATTAGTGAAATGTACTCTCTCTCTCTCTCTCTCTCTCTCTCCTTCTCTCTCTCTCTCTCTCTCTCCCCTCTTCTCTCTCTCTCTCTCTCTCTCTCTCTCTCTCTCTTTCCTCTCTCTTCTCTTCTCCTCTCTCTCTCTCTCTCTCTCTCTCTCTCTCTCTCCTCTCTCTCTCTCTCTCTCTCTCTCTATTAGTTTTCTTCAAACAAATGATGTCTAAACAAAATGTTTAAAGTATCTGATAAAGATGAAGTCAAAAACTTTCAGACAAGATCACGGAAGGAACTTTATCTAAATGTTTAAAGTGTCCTGATAAAGATGTAGCCAAAAACTTTAAGACAAGATCACGGAAGGAACTTTATCTACCGATCCACTGATTCTACGCCCTATGAAAATGAATATACTACATGCACAGTGTAGGAACGGAAGTGTACAGTTTGGGTAGCGCTGTTTGTCGCAGCGAATAAAAAAAAAATAGAAGACGTAGCTCTGCGAACAGTCGAACATTTTAATCAAATGAATTGATAATGGATGTAAAAAAAAAATTCTGGAACAATTCATTGTTTTGGTAATAAACTGGCACAATTATAAAAAGTTGTTCTTTTTTTTTTGCGAACATGAACATTTCGAAAATCAATATCCAAGGTCATATTCCAAAATTGAAATGATTATTATGTACGAAATGCAATCATTACGACTGAATAGAGGACAAAAAGAGTAGACATATACCTCAAGAGAGTGATCTGACCTGGAGTTTGATGTCATTGCAATTAAAAAGTCGAAAACATCCTCAGAATATCATAAACTGACATTACTTCATACTGTACGCGTAGCGCAATTTAAAGCATTTATTTTGAATTTTACTGTACGCGTAGTTCTGTGATTAAGCATTGGTTCCGAATGGTAAGTTAACTCAATAGAATGACCATTGTATGAATGGACTCTTTCAAATAACCAAATCAACTAGACACGATCTCGTTGCGAGCAACGAGGAGGTCTTCCTTCCAATTTTAGAAGTTGAGATACATGTATGACCTTTATTTTGCTATTTACCAGCTAAATGATTTGTAAAAAGAAAAAAAAGATCTCTTGATTCTGAACAGACCATTTTCTTCTATTTCTTTATCTTTTTTCATTTTTTTTTTCAGCCCCTTTTTTCTTGATATCAACTGAAAGATCTTATTATTTTAAAACACATTTTGTTCATTAAGTGTTCAGAAATGTGTTACCGTTCTTGAATATTGGGAAAGATTGCTTTAGGGGCCGACCCTTTATCTCCCTGTAGGGTCCATTTGACGAAAACTTTGATGGTTAAATTTTATTACGAACACTATTCTTAGCATCTTCTCTATATAATGCTTTTCAAAATATTTCTCCTTTTTAAGATATTAATGATCAAAATATTGGACTTCTAGCCCCTTAAAACCCCTAATTATGTAACATATCCGAAACTTTTAACATGCGTAGATAAAGAGCTAGAAGATTAACATTTTTGCTTCTATAATACATTACAAAATGTTTCTTATTAAAGAGATATAGATGAAAGACTTTTAGACCCTTCTGGGCCCCTAATATTAGGGGTCAGCCCCTTTTGCTTGGTGTCAGTTGAAAGGTCTTGTTTATAAACTTTTAATGTTCTACATATGTTAACAAAATATTTATGACAAGAAAGATATTCGTGATCAAATCTCAAATTTCCCAAAAACTGTCAAAAAAGTTAACATCAACATTTTCAGATTCAGGCGAGCTTCCAGGACAATGACTTCTAGTCAAATCTAAAACAAGCATGCAAATCTACCATAACCACTCTATCTTGCATATAAATTTCAAGTCTTTAACTATAACGGTTTTTGAGGAGATGCGGTGGACAATATCATGTCCCCAAAATACATGAAAAAGGGAGATAATTCAGAAGCGGAATTGAATTTTCAGACAAAAAGTTTGTATGCAATGAGAGGTTCACTTAAGACATCATCCCTGTAAAAATCATTAAAATCGATGGAGAAATGGCTGAGAAATTAAGGGTGTCTACCAAGAAGAAAAATTAAATAATATAGAAGAATGAGAAACAGTAGAAAAACAGTAAGGTTTTCCGCTGAAGACGGAAGACCTTAATGAGAAACAGTAGAAAAACAGTAAGGTCTTCCGCTGAAGACGGAAGACCTTAATGACAGAAAAAACAAATATTTTTGCTGCGATTATTTTTGTAATTAGTAGTTTTTTGAATCGGCCTTGCAAATCCTTTTACATATCTATCATATGTACATGAGTGCTAAAAGACAAATATATATGCTTTTGAATATATAGGTTTTTGATTAATGAGATTGAAAAGCGGGTGTACTAATACAAGTATTTATATACATGTATTTATATTGACAAGCGGACCAGAAACTTTATATAAAATATACTTGCAGTATAATTGATATAAAAATCCTTAATATAAAAATCACTAGATGATATCCCGCGCAAGCGCGGGAAATAACATTTTAATTAACAAATTAATGGGCTTTGTGTTTTTTTGTACACATTTATCTGTTTTCGATTTTTTTCTTAATTGAACATTCTTAATTAAGGTCTTCCGTCTTCAGCGGAAGACCTTACTGTTTTTCTACTGTTTCTCATTCTTCTATATTCTTCTTGGAAGACACCCTTAATTTCTCAGCCATTTCTCCATCGATTTTAATGATTTTTACAGGGATGATGTCTTAGGTGAACCTCTCATTGCATACAACTTTTTGTCTGAAAATTCAACTCCGCTTCTGAATTATCTCCCTTTTTCATGTATTTTGGGACATGATATTGTCCACGCATCTCCTCAAAAACCGTTGTAGTTAAAGACTTGAAATTTATATGCAAAATAGAGTGGTTATGGTAGATTTGCATGCTTGTTTTAGATTTGACTAGAAGTCATTGTCCTGGAAGCTCGCCTGAACCTGAAAATGTTGATGTTAACTTTTTTGACAGTTTTTTGGGAAATTTGAGATTTGATCACGAACATCTTTCTTGTCATAAATATTTTGTTAACATATGTAGAACATTAAAAGTTTATATAAACAAGACCTTTCAACTGACACCAAGCAAAAGGGGCTGACCCCTAATATTAGGGGCCCAGAAGGGTTTAAAGTCTTTTATCTATATCTCTTTAATAAGAAACATTTTGTAATGTGTTATAGAAGCAAAAATGTTAATCTTCTAGCTCTTTATCTACGCATGTTAAAAGTTTTTGGATATGTTACATAATTAGGGGTTTTAAGGGGCTAGAAGTCCAATATTTTGATCATTTATATCTTAAAAAGGAGAAATATTTTGAAAAGCATTATATAAGAGAAGATGCTTAGAATTGTGTTGGTAATAAAATTCAACCATCAAAGTTTCGTCAAATGGACCCTACAGGGAGATAAAGGGTCGGCCCCTGAAGCAATCTTTCCCAAATATCTCAAGAACGGTAACAAATTTCTGAACACTTAATGAACAAAATGTGTTTAAAATAATAAGATCTTTCAGTTGAATTCAAGAAAAAGGGGCTGAAAAAAAAAATGAAAAAAGATAAAGAAATAGAAGAAAATAGTCTGTTCAGAATCAAGAGATCTTTTTTTTTTCTTTTTACAAATCATTTAGCTGGTAAATAGCAAAAAAAAGGTCATACACGTATCTCAACTTCTAAAATTGGAAGGAAGACCTCCTCGTTGCTCGCAACGAGATCGTGTCTAGTTCTTAACCTATTTTTATCGAAAACGAACCTTACAAACGTAGTTTCCGTAATCAGAAATATCTTAGCTCATTGTAATGTTCGGAGCTACGCGTACAGATGTTCATCTGCAAATCAAACTTACCCGTACACACTTAAAAGAGCTACGCGTACAGGTAAACATTATGAGGCATGGTAAAAAAAACCTTCAAATTCTAAGAATGCATTGCTTCCTTCATATATGTAGTTTTTTTTCGGTCTGAGAGATATTATATTGTGAAATATTTTCACAACAAGAAACAATATTTTTTTGTCAAAGAAATGAGAACCACTTCTCTAGAAAGTTTGATTCAATTTCTTATTGAATATTTGCACGTTGCACTGTTTTGATCCAATAAAAATATTTTCCAAAGAGAAATTTTAAGATTTTAAGATTGATATGACGAGTATAAACTTATTCTACTTTACTACCGTATAAAAATCAGATATTAGTTTCAAAAATCAAATTTTAATTACACAAAATATAAAACTATATTTTGTTCTTTTTGAGAAAGTACAAGTCAATTGTTTTCATCAGCCCTTTAGGTTTGATTTCGTTGAATAGTGTTAGTGAGAAAAGATTACGGAAGACAATATATGTTCTACCGTTATCATTCTACGCGCTATTTAAACGGATCAAACTACTACGTATTCGATCACATATTACAGTTAAAAATTGACTTAATTTTAATAAAAAAAAAATCATTAGTGTTTTGATCAAGCCTTTCAATATGTCGGCGATTATTTTCGGTCTTTATCTAAATAGAAATCCACCGAAACAATCACATACGTCTAAACGTTGCGTTGCGTGTCTTGTAATTGTTGTTGTTGTTTTCTGTTTCTTTTCCTTTGGTCTCTCTTACGTAAATAAACAAATATTTAAGTTTGTTTAAAATAACTAAATAAAAAAAAAAAAAAAAAGTATTTTTCTTAAATCCTCCATTTTCACAGATAGATACCGGATGTTACACGTTGTTGATCCGTGCAGCACCGAGGTCGAGGCCATAACAGAAAACAAGAGATCAAAGGCACTGACACTTCCTCGCTCAGCGTGTACTTTTAAAGACGGCGGCCGGTGTTTTTGTTGGGATACTCGTGAGCTGTACTGTATGTATGATTTAGGAATCAGTAAAACAATATTAAGTGCTAACAGAGTAATAACTTATCAATTAGTAAATTCTGCTTATCAACTTCTCACTCAGCGTCGATAGCGATACCAATAGATAAAAGCGTAATTGACGGTAAAATATCATTAAGGTCTTCCGTCTTCAGCGGAAGACCTTACTGTTATTCTACTGTTTCTCATTCTTCTATATTATTTAAATTTTCTTCTTGGTAGACACCCTTAATTTCTCAGCCATTTCTCCATCGATTTTAATGATTTTTACAGGGATGATGTCTTAGGTGAACCTCTCATTGCATACAACTTTTTGTCTGAAAATTCAACTCCGCTTCTGAATTATCTCCCTTTTTCATGTATTTTGGGACATGATATTGTCCACGCATCTCCTCAAAAACCGTTATAGTTAAAGACTTGAAATTTATGTGCAAGATAGAGTGGTTATGGTAGATTTGCATGCTTGTTTTAGATTTGACTAGAAGTCATTGTCCTGGAAGCTCGCCTGAACCTGAAAATGTTGATGTTAACTTTTTTGACAGTTTTTTGGGAAATTTGAGATTTGATCACGAATATCTTTCTTGTCATAAATATTTTGTTAACATATGTAGAACATTAAAAGTTTATATAAACAAGACCTTTCAACTGACACCAAGCAAAAGGGGCTGACCCCTCATATTAGGGGCCCAGAAGGGTCTAAAGTCTTTCATCTATATCTCTTTAATAAGAAACATTTTGTAATGTGATATAGAAGCAAAAATGTTAATCTTCTCGCTCTTTATCTACGCATGTTAAAAGTTTTCGGATATGTTACATAATTAGGGGTTTTGAGGGGCTAGAAGTCCAATATTTTGATCATTAATATCTTAAAAAGGAGAAATATTTTGAAAAGCATTATATAAGAGAATATGCTAAGAATAGTGTTCGTAATAAAATTTAACCATCAAAGTTTCGTCAAATGGACCCTACAGGGAGATAAAGGGTCAGCCCCTAAAGCAATCTTTCCCAAATATCTCAAGAACGGTAACACATTTCTGAACACTTAATGAACAAAATGTGTTTAAAATAATAAGATCTTTCAGTTGATATCAAGAAAAAGGGGCTGAGAAAAAAAAAAAAAAAAAAAAAAAAAAAAAAAAAGGAAAAAAGATAAAGAAATAGAAGAAAATTGTCTGTTCAGAATCAAGAGATCTTTTTTTTTTTCTTTTTACAAATCATTTAGCTGGTAAATAGCAAAATAAAGGTCATACATGTATCTCAACTTCTAAAATTGGAAGGAAGACCTCCTCGTTGCTCGCAACGAGATCGTGTCTAGTTTTCTGTATTATTTTTTTAAAAATTCATATTGTTCACATGTGACAACCAACACCATTTTTATTGTATGAATAAATGATGAAATTATGAGCCTGAACGTAAAATATAAAAGTGGTTGTCGCATATGAAAGTGTCTAATTCTTATTTGTTTTACTGATTCCTAAGTTTGTTTAAAATAACTAAATAAAAAAAAATAAAAAAAAGTATTTTTCTTAAATCCTCCATTTTCACAGATATATACCGGATGTTACACGTTGTTGATCCGTGCAGCACCGAGGTCGAGGCCATAACAGAAAACGATAGATCAAAGGCACTGACACTTCCTCGCTCAGCGTGTACTTTTAAAGACGGCGGCCGGTGTTTTTGTTGGGATACTCGTGAGCTGTACTGTATGTATGATTTAAGTTCAAGAGGCATAACTGTAAAAAATCACCGGACGGAAATCAAATTCAAAGTCAACCTGTATAAAGACACCTCTATTATGAGTTGAATATGTGCAACGACTGTTGTGTAGCTCTATAAGCCATATTAAGGTAAGCAAATTATCATCCCAGTCATCTTTATTTTCATTAACAAAAGCAGATAACATGGCAATTATGGTTCTATTAAAACGCTCTAGAAGTCCATCAGACTGAGGTCGATAAGGAGTGCTTCTTCTTTTCTGAATAAAAATATCAAATAAAAATATGAAAGTTCTTTATTCTTTCCATTTGCCTTTCAACATGAATTCCAAGATGTGCTATTTCACTAGTCAATAAGACATCACTTCTTGACATTTGTTTATTTTTTTCTGAAATGGGGGAATAATAAGATGAATACCCTTTGGCGTAGTTAGATCTGAAATGACAAAACCCTTATCTGCCATGATAGCATCGCCAACTTCGCACAAATCTAAAATTGTTTCTTTGATGGCCACATTATTAAAGGCTGCAACTGAACAAACAAAAAATCTATCCATAAATTAAAAATATTGCTGCAAGTTGAAACACTAACATTAAATCTGTCTGATAGATCCTCTAGAAGTAATCCCAGCCGTAGTCTCATGAGAACAAGAAAAAATTCGTCAATAATTCTTATAAAATTTTTGAGTCATCCTGTTCTACGTCCTCAAAAGTGAACACAGGTCTACAAACCTGAATCCCTTTATCAATGAAAAGCTTTCCATCAGTCTGTGTTTCTGTAGAGGAGGAAACACACTTTTTCATGGTCACACTGTTAAAAGAGGATTCATCAGTCTGTGTTGATGAATCTACAGTTAACAATATAGTTTGAGTATCCTTATTTTTCGGAAATTTGCCAGCATATGTTGTCCAGTCTTTATGATAGTCGTGCATATTTAGAGAATCCTTTAATGGGTCATCTGAAATTCAAATTATATATACTGTCTATCAGTAAATCAAGGGATTTGAACTCATGACTTACAGATTCGTGGTTAATGCTCTAACCCATTGCTCTTTGCTGTTAGGTTACAATTTCAGCGAAGAAAAAAATTCAAACTATAAAGCTATGTTTTATATTATTGTTTATGTTGATAGGAAGTATGTCACAAATATGGAGGTGTCACATACCATAGGCTATCCTGGCAATTAGATTGGCTATCCTGCTTAACCTCACTCTCGGAAAGCTGCAGATTGTCTTTTGCATATGGCAGACCAAAAGTAACAGGGACACTTGTGCTTGAGGATGCCTGGATTAGAAAGAAGTGTTCTTAACTAATAAGATTATTTGCTCTATCTCTGAACCCCCTTCACACATTAGTAAACAAACAAAAAACACACACAAACCAGTCAATTATAGTAGTAAAGATATTTAAATAAAATAGATAAACAATAACATATAATTTTAAATATAATCTAAGAAAATTACTTAATAATCCAAGCATAACGACATACAACATTATCAATCAAACATTGAACTGAAAATTTGTTCCCCCCCCCCCATCCCCCCGTTTATGAAAAATGAAGTGTGAATCAAACCTAATTTTATGGATTTATACTAACCGATGTTTTAAACACCTTGTTCGGAAAAATTGACGGCAAAGGATGGGCTGCAGTGGGCCGTTACCATTCACGAAATGCGAAGAACACACTATGAATTCTTGGTGTAGGTGAAGTTCTTCCGTATAAACCTAGCTCGTTGCAGCCATATTCTTCGTTTATCCGCATCGCTAGGAAATCTGTGCAGACTAATGATGTGTCCATCTATGGTTTTCCCCCTGTAATTGCTACAAATGCAGCAATACTTCCCTGATCGGTAACCCGAGGCAGAGCTCTTCGATTGATCGCGATCGTCCATACTGTGACAGTTGTCAAGAACGCCCGCGGAAGTAGACGTGTATTTTCACGCATGCGTACTTTTACAATAGGAGAGTTCCAATTAGGGGAAACAACTCACGTTATTGAAATGGGGAATGTAAATTTAAAAAATTTGAATTTTCTAGGGGTTTACGACATCTCCTTGACCCCCCCTCTAGATCTGCGCATGTTGCATATTTCATTAATGCTTGTAAAAATCAAAGTATACTTTTGCTGGCAAAAAAAAAAGGAATTTAAAAACTTCCAGACACCTTACAAACCAAAAGACTAATGAAATATTTCTTTTTCGTACTCGTAATTATTTTTTAGATATTTATATTATTGATGCGGTTTTCCTCTGTGTCTGTCAATAAACATATTGTTAACTCAGTTGCAAGCAATGTTTGCGCCAATCCAATGATAAAACATTATATAAGTAGCCCTGCCTCCTTGCCTTTGAATACGTAATTTTCAACCATCTAGGTCTTATCCGGCCTTAAATCAATAAACATCAACACAAATAAAAACTCGAACCGGCTGTGAAGGAGAATGTGATAACTTGTTCCTAGCACTTAGACACTTGTTTATATTTTGATCACACTGCTGTCAGAAAAAATGTTGGAAATACTTGCTTTTATTTCATTCTTTGCCGCTCTGTTCATCCAGGAATGCCAAGTATATGGTGAGTCATTAAAAATAATTTACTAAGAGGGGGGTGGTGGTAAAAGAGATGGTGTGTTGATAAAATGTATGTTTTTAAAATCTGAAATCTTTTAAAATCTGAATCGTTTATTATAACCAATTTAAAAAAAAAAAAAGAAAGAATAGCACGTCTTTCCAATGACCCTTCTGAAGACAACGCATACTTTTTATATCGTAATTGCAGTAATTTTAATCTTGGTTTCAGGCAAAACAAATGACAAGATCAAAATAATACTAAAGAAAAATGTTGTAATTTGTTACATGTAATAAGAAAATCAAAATGATTTTTTTGGAAAATCCTAATATTTTGAAAGACCTGAATTTGTAAGCAATTATGCTTCTACTTGCAATACCCAGATATCTTACACATCAAGGCGGCCTAAAGATTTTATCATGGCAGTCATTGAACTATAGTTATTTATGTTGTAAAAAATATTCCAATTATCAAATTCATATTTTAGATAAGACCTGTTTATTAGAGATGCCATTATTTGTTATATGTACAAGTTAACTTTGGTTTGTATAAGTTTAACATGGACAATTTTTACATCACGATCTCTCTGCGTCCCACATTTCTCTCCGGTGCAGAAGGATTTGTTTCTTAGATAAATTCTGCATAGTTCGTTTATTAGGAAGTCGCATATTTACACTACGGTAATAATCCCGAGAGAATGAGATATACATCATTTAGCGAAAAAAGGAACATGGTATTTAAATGATTTAAATAAGATCACTTTGATTATTCCGTGATAATTACGATACAGTTTAGTTGTGACAGTTTTCCTGATAATATTATAAAGTGTCATTAGAAACATTTAAAACTGCAAATAGAAGTCCAAGTGTTTCCGTTACAAAGTTGTTTGTAAGTGATATGTAAGGGAAAAGCGGGCTTTTTCTAATTTGGCGTGTGGTGTTGTACTTCATATTGTTATAGCATTATACTGAAAAAAATTATATCCTCGGAACACAACGCATATTTCACCATTAAATTACGTTAATCTATTTTTCTATTTTTAAAAATACTCCAAAAAGTGAAATACATGGACAAGCTAATTAATACTAGTAGATAAAATGCTTGTCACAATTTGAGATATTAAATTAAACATTCTATCTAATGGTATTTGTTTCGACATTTTATGTTTTGGAAGAATTTCACAAAAGCTTTGTTTGCATCGTTTTATTAGTTCTGTTTCAACATGGAACTTTTCCTTTTCCTTTTGAATAGATAAATAAAATTAAGGTAAATTTTTACGACTCAAACTAGAAATACCTAGGCTTTGGAAAAAAGGACGGAATAATTTTCCACTTGTTTATAGTCTATCCAAAGTGTTTTGTAGATTTTCTTTAAACAAAAAACTTACTTGTATTTGAAAAAAAGTTTAACTCGGTACAATGAAAAAGGATCATATTTCCTTTATGATATGTCCCAATTTTTAAACTGTAGAAATTAATAAGACTAAAAACAATTTTTTACGACTAAATATCTAATATCTTTTTGGATGTTTTCGACAGACATATTTTAATTTTTTAACTTTATAACCCAGGCACTTCATGCCGTCTGCAATGCAACATTTCCATAGATTATTTCAAACGTGTCTTTCAAACAATAACAGTAGGGGGTTCGTTTCAAAAGGAGTTATTGTGCCTTTTTGTACTTAGTGAATAAATGTAGGTTGTACCTAAAAGTATTTCTGTTTATCGAAGTATTAAGCAAAAAGTGATGGAAACTGGTAGATTGGAAAAACTTTAGCAGTATTCTGTATTAATTGAACTGAATCATCGTCGATCTGTCTTCCTCGCTAACTTTGATCAATTAACGAATGAAATATATGGATTTAAAAGTGCTGATTGGCCGTGGCCCTTTTTAGATTACATTGATATCCTTAGGAAGAAAAAATCTGTATAAATATATAATACAGATAAAAAAAATTAAATCTAAAACATATTTATGGAATTTGTCTTTACAAAAAATGACTAATCAATCAAAAAATCATCTCTTAAATTCTAAGATAATACTTTTGAGAAATTTGTTGACAACAAAACCACGTTAAAACATATATTGTATTTTTCCAGGTATTAGTATAAAAATTGTCATTTCGAGCTGTGACAAACAGATTGAGACCGAAGATATTTTGAGTGTAAACTACGTCGCAATAAACTCACACTGTAACTGTACAATACTCTCAAGATATAATGGAAGTTTGAAATTCGCCTCGAATGCCATAAAAGCAAATTGTTCTACAGAAATTACCATACATGAAGTGAAGCAGACGGAACTGAATAGTACCTTGATACCATGTAAAGGCGAGAGACAAACACTTACATTCAAAGTAGCACAAGACAGTGTGTTTTATATGACGTCCAGATCGGTCACTACTACGACAGAACCAGAGAGATTTCTCCAGGATATCAAAATATTTGGAAGCAAGTAATTTTTTTTAATTGATTTTGAAATATATGTATGTTGTTATTCATCCTTTCGAAAAAGCACAGAAACGAGGACGAATCTCTTCAAATCTGATTTTTTTATGCAATTCGATTTTTATTCTATTTATCTTGGTTTTGCTATCAATCATAATTGATCATTTTCTGGGTTTTTTTTTAAATTAACCGTAAAAACAATGATTGTGGTCATATTACATCTCCCTGTTTCCCCCCCCCCCCCCCCCCCCCTCCAAGATCCAGCCTGCATACTCTTTTAAGAAAGCAAATGACATTGCATTTGAGATTATAGATAAATTATATCCAACATTAAAAATTTTCATTTTTAAGTCCCTTGTCTCTTTGATGTACGAACAACATGATAAATATAAAAACGAGATTATTACGACTTATAGTTAAATATAATATCTCATTGAAGCAATATGCATTCGTGGATTTTTTTGTTCACTTGATGACAGTGCTTACGTTTTAAAAATCAATAAAGAAAAATCTATTCAATGTATGTAACTTATATAAATTACATGTACTTCAGTATTCAAACTTGTAGTTGCAAACAGTTCATCGCCTGCATCGATTTTTGTTACTTGTGGGTCAACATTCGAAAGTTCATCAGCAAAGCCCAGTGATGTAATAACAACAACAGAAAAGGGTTATACGTCAACTGCGGGTACACCAGGTAACTTTTTCACTAAAACTTCTCCAGTTTCAACTTATTCTAAAAGGGATCTGGAGGGCATTCAAACCCCCTCTACAACACAGGAAATTCAATGTATGAAAACAAATTTGCTACAGGTTACACTTTGTTTATTTACTTTCATTACGATTACTTAATTAACAGTGCTTCTTCATGCTTAAAGCTCCAATGGATATAATATTTACAATTTAGAGGGTCAAATGCCCTAAAATTCAAAAATTGTTTAATTCTCATCATAATACATACATACCATCTTGAACCATGTGTGTATAAAGAACCAAGTTATGCAATTTTATTCTATTTTCAAAACAAAATAATAACCACCAATATGTCATTTTTTTTAAAGATGTAGTTCAAAATTATGAAAAATGCCACTAATGGCACCTTTCTTATAGTTTTTTGAAGAGAAAATATGTCCGCAGCCGTCGACCACAATGAAAGTAATATATTTTATGTGATATCACATGATAAAGTTTAAATGTGAATTTCGTCCTGGACGATGACTGCGAACATATTTTTGAATTTAAAAAAAAATACAAAATAATTGGTGTCATGCTCAGTGTTAAGAAAAATACGGGAGTTACACTTTTAATGACGTCACAATTACTCTTGTGAAAATAAAATCAGGTATCTTTCTATAGATTTTTAAATTTTAAATATTCTTGTGTTAATTAATGTTACATTTCAATTTATTGTGATATTTTTAAAAATCACTGTAAAAAGGGGCAAAATATGAGTGAAACTGTACCTAGTTCTTTGTGAACTTACCTTTTCAAACTCAATCAAGACATATTGCAATGATTCTTGTAAACGGTCAGATTCGTTTTGTGAATGATACGACTTGTTTTGTGAACGGTACGTTCGTTTCTTGCACGAAACGGTACGGTTTGTTTTGGAGGTGTATAGCACGTTTCAGGGTCTGTATAGACCACTCCTTATGCGTCGTGTTCATCGCTTTTAGATTATAGAATATAGTATCAAAAATTGTATATGCATGAGAAATACATTTATTAATTGTTCAACACGGGAAAATTTTTAATAAACGCGTTTAATTAGAATCAAATTATTAGACCGCGACTAAGTCGGGTACCTGAAGATTACGTAAGGTGACGTGGGTCGATAACAGAAGCAGTGGATATTTGACAATAAGTGGTAAAAAAAAAAAAATATTTGATATAGAACATGCAGGTAATGCGAATTTTATGTATTGCATATAATATATTAGCAAGTGAAGGTTGTAATTACGGTCTATAACAATAAATTCAGCTAATAGTCTTTTTATTTGATATTGTACTTGTAACTATTTGTAAGATCATAGATCAAAATAATTCTATCGCCCTTGTGTTTGTAACCATTTAATTCTTGTTGCTCTAGGAAACCGTACACAACATATAAAAAAGCCTATACGGTTAAGGTGACATAGAGATATGATTTTATTGACTAAACCAAAACACTGACCAAATCAATATATCGGGGGCTTGTTGTGTCGACGATTGCATTGTATTAATTAAGTACACTTTGAATAAGACATGATTTAATATGAATTGTATCACTTGAATCATTCAGGTGCCATATTCCATTTCTGGTCTTCGTTCGTCGTTGTCAGTCGGTCGTTAACAATTTTGATGTTTCATTTTTTTCTTGAAAACTACAAGGCCAATCGTTATCATCACTTTTGGTTTGAAGCATCTTTAACATAAGGGAATTATAATTTGTGAAATTTATGGGCTGGGTCAAAAGAAGCCTAACTTTCAAAATGTATTTTTGCAGTCCTACACATGTAAGAAAAAAACTAAATGCATGGTTATTATGTCAATGAAGTCATTTAATTATATTGTGAAATTAATGGTTCCTACGCAGCATAGTTAAGGCTTCTCAGATACTTTTGAGCAGTAAGAAATTCTGCGAAATGATTATTGTTTTTGTGACGTTACAATGACCTTCTTCTGCTTCAGCAGATTTCATTAAAAATATCAACTTTATAGAAAGTGATAAATTATCGTTTTCATTAATCATTTAATGTATGATAGATTATGTATACTGTTTTAATTTTTTCTATAAACGTGCAATACTTGTATTTTGTTTTTGATCAATATTCTCACGCATGCGCAGACAACGATCGGCGTCGAAACGCTCTTGACACGAGGTGATAATCAGCAAGCAAGTGCGAGGAGAAATGCAGCAGAAATGCAGCAAAAAACAGCCGTTAGAGACAACACTAATGGATTCAACAGTAAGTTAATAGCAGCGAGCCTCTCTTTTTCACCCCCGATAAGATTTTGTTGCAGACTTGGTGAAGAAAACAAACATCATAAACAGAATGGAGACACGTTTTAGACCATGTCTTACTCGTGATATGCGTACCTAATTAAATATATACATAATGTCATTATAAGAATAAGATTTGTTTCGTAATATATTTTTCTGTTTGTGCGAATAATTATATTTTGTTGACATTTTGTTTGTTGTGATATTTTCCTGAATAGGTCTACACACAGGGGCTTGATGAGAAATGAAAAACTAGCTGATAAAGCGAGGCGATATCCAAGGCTTCCTCCCTTGTTATTTTTCCTCCGAGGTACCAAACTTTTTTAACGATGTTTTTGTTTCTTCACAAGCCCCTGAAGTCTACAGTATATCTATGTTATAGTGCTCAGTTAAATTCAGCTGATTTTAACTGAACACTTTAGCAAAGATATATATATACTGAAATGTCAAGAGATCCATGTGGTTTTACACATTTTCCTGTGAAATTTTGTTTTATTTCCTTAAAACTTGCATCTGTGATGTTTCGTCTTAGAGTTTTAATTTTAAGTTAATAATTTAATTATTTTAATGTCTTCGGAAATATCCGAGCCATAGAAAATATATCGGTTTCTTGAGGTTAACGTGGAGGTTTTTAAGGCGTTGTGTCGACAGGTTTCTAGTGATCGTTCAGATTTTTCTTCTGCATATCTTTAGCCCTTTTGAATGCACGAAAGAAATTCCATTAAATGATTTTTTAAGCAGTAAAAGTATCAACAGAATATTTATTCATTAAACTGAATTTTACAAAAATGAAACTATCTATTCCTTCTTGGTTATTTACAATTCATCACAAAAGCATATTCAAGCCTAATCAAAGATGTGCTTAGTCGCAAAGAAATATTGGATGATTATGATCACAAATTACTAAATATCACGCAATATAATACAGTCAAACTTCGCTATCTCGAACTAGATGGGACTGTTTAAAAACTTCGAGATATCAATCGATCGAGGGTAAAATACTTAGAATATATTTTTAGTGGTTGGAACTGAGAAATCACTTCGACAAATCCATTGTATTCGAGATATGATTATGATATTAGTATTCTAGATAACGAAGTTCAGCTAAATAAGCTTTGATCTTGCTTTAATTTTTTTCCTGAACTGTGCAAAATAAAAACAATTTTACAAGTTAAACTTCATTGTTGCTTTGTTGCAATAAATTAAAGAAAGCAGCAGCACCAAAGAGCGCGATTATTTAATATGTTTAAGAAATAAACAGCAACTTGGTTGGTCATGTGATCAAATCCTGTGAAGCCCAAAGGGCTTTTCAGAAAATTTTATCACGTACCAACCAAATTCATATCCCAATGAAATTTTTAACATTGCTGTTGATTACTTATATTTACATTTGAAAAAAAAACCGTTCGGAATTGTTAAAATTTCCGAAATTTTATGTTTACAATTATCCAACCGACAAGCGATAAGTGCGTGCTGTGATCAATGTGATGTCATGAACAAGTTCAGACAGAATTGAACGTTTTTCGCAATTTCATAGGTTCACATATTTGCAATGTAAATATATTTGCAAATGTAAATATATGAAAAAGAAAACAAATATGTACAGCGATAGTAAAATTGCATGATTTGTTCGAAACTACATTCGACATCACGTGTTTACTTGGAATATAATCATTTGTGTTTGAAGATGAAATCAGTTTTATTAGTCTACTGGCTCCTGAGTTGAATTGGGTCAATCATATTTGAAAATGTGTAATCCACATTTTATTTGCTATGCTTCGTCAACACTTTTATGAACATTCTGTAATAACTTTATTGACACTTCAGATTTCTGTGAAGCCCATACTCTTTGATATTGTTTTTCCTATTACATGTACCTCATTAACATTGATAACAAAAGAAACAGGTAATTGTATTATATGGTTTATTAGATATAAAATCTAATGTTGTGTACCAATTTGTAAACAACACAATATTCAGATAACCATCTAATATCAGTGACACTGATTTATTGAATCTCATCACCTTTATTTAGCAAAGATATACAGAAATAATATACATGTTTGATATCAAAATTATAAACACCTTAACCACAACATAACCTGAGGTACTCGTATTCAAAATTTACTGTAAACATGTTTTGATGTATAAAGTTTCAGAAATAAATCCCCCAGTGTTGTAAAAGTAACTCTGCATACCTGATTAGCTTTTTGTCTGTTTCCTTTTCAGAAGATGATAATTCTCTATGTAATTTACTGATTTTTGTTTGTATTTTGGCTAGGGAGGTTTCGTATTGTTGATGAAAAGATTTGTCAACTGCTAGAAGACGCCTATATTTCAAAAATTCCTCAACTTCAGTACATTTACCCAGCAGCATTTGCACCAAGTACCTCTTAGCTGAAAAAGATGAAAAAATTGCAAAAGGAATATTAAAGAACAATTGTTTTAAGGTATGATATTTTTGTTTATTTTTCTTTTAAAGTTTGAACTGAGCTGAGGTTTTTGTGGAGCTGTTTTGTTCAACTTTATTTCTTTTTCACTTGTCTTGAAGAGTTGTTTCCGACATTTCTTGATTTGAAAATCTATTACCAAATGTAACACAGTGATTTTCTTTGTGGTAGTTGATCTTT
Organism: Magallana nippona; assembly: GCA_033439105.1. Lineage (NCBI taxonomy): Eukaryota > Metazoa > Mollusca > Bivalvia > Ostreida > Ostreidae > Magallana > Magallana nippona. The sequence continues at coordinate 27,691,400 of CM065919.1, forward strand.
ATTTATATGATAAGTTGACAATTTTGACAGTGGTCCTAAAATAAAAATACATATTTGAAAATGATGGTCATAACAATACACGTATACACATACATGTACTCTTTTCAATATTCAGAAAGATTATTACAATAATCATAGTAAGTTATAGCGCATAAGAATATTTGTGACTATTCATTACAAACATGACTGTTATTTAATGCATTTTATCATACAACATATCATCTAATAGATAAAATATGAAGTATAAATAAATTAAACTAATAATAACATACACAATTTACAAACCTAAGTAAGGAATGTACTGTATACTACATGTATATCTCTCAGTGCTGGCCTAACAGCTGCTGTATTGTGCACTATAAAAATATATATGGTCGCACTCTTCAATTCATAAAAACTATACACACTTGATTAGGATCCACTATATATCTATAATAATAATGTTTTGCATCAAACAATCTTTAAAATCATTTGTAACATCAGAGCGTCTATTACATTTATAAACATGCGATTAGATGTCAACATCATAACACCAATATTCTCCGAGTAGAAATAATAACTTTCAATAGGTACTTTACAATATTGTATGTTTCAAGACATATGAAAATAAACATTTACTTGTGATAAAAATACATAATCTAATATGTATGCAAGACAAAAATATCAATACTTACAAATATCAGACAAAAGTGCAAGTTGCAACTGACCTCTTCAACATACCAACGGAAAATGCCGCCAAAGTATGGCTTACTGCCCACTTCCGTAAAACAACCAATCAGTAATCAGAATCACAAGTGTGAAGAATTAAATATAAAAATTACTTGTTACCAAAATCTAACATCATTGTAACTATTAAATATAGATACAAGTATAAAGATAAATTTCTTTTACTTAATTCACAAACTTTATAAAAAATGTAAATAATTTCTAGAATCTCTTAATCTCAAGCCCGATGTTATTAATCAAACTTTTGCCCTCTTACACAAAGGAAAGTTATAAAAGGAAAGATATTCTTCTTTAAAGTTTAATTATATACTTTATTTTTCCATGTAGTAATATGTTATCCTGTGATAAAAATAAACCCTATGAGAATGATTTCAACTTACTTCAGGTTAGTACTTATGAAAGTACCCAACCATTAAACTTTATTCTGTTTGTAAGACAAATGAACCATAACTACTATGTAATGTGAGAAAACATCACTTTTTATACCTTTGTGTACATAATTTCCCTTGGAAACTCTTTTTCTTCCACTTCCAAAATGTGCTAAAATATCAGACAAAGGGATTTAATTATGGAATTCTCAATATGGCAAAACAACATAATAATACATTTATTGAACGTATGGAAAAGTTCTAGAGGCATGACTGCACCATTGTTCTCTGCAGAAAGGTTTGAACCTTTAGTAAACTGGAAAATTGCTGTTATAATATCCAAAATTATTAGGTGAAAATTTAAAAATAGAAAAGAATGCTAATGCTGATCATATTGTTTACAATGTTCTTCTTGGGGAATTGCAATACACCTTCTGTAAGTACACAAAAAGCTAGAAAAATTAAGTTCTACTTTTATCACAATAGAGTTGTTACATGTTTGATCATTATATTTTAGAAGCTTACCATCAGGAAGTCCACCATCTTCCTCCATGGATGCACTTTCTTCTGCTTCCTGTGCATGGTGATCTGGGATTCTGTCAATTCTATTTGCTTTAAGATGGTAAGATGTTCATAGTTAACAAGTTGAGGTATATTTAGAGTCACAGAGTTTACGTGTTATCTTTTTAACAAACAAGAACTGTAAATAGAGGAAATAATACATACCTTTTTCCATATTACACCCTGTATCAGCCCTCGACCAATATCAGCCCTCGGGCATTCGGCCCTCTGGATGATAATGGTGTCTCATCCTGATACAGGGTGTAATATGGAAAATGGTATGTATTATATGTTATTATATTTATTACATATTTATAGTAATTGAACATATTGAAGACATGTTCAATGCGTAAGTTCAATGAAGATGTAATATTGCGTGAATTATGTCAGACGTTTTGTGATGTATAGATCCTGTATATGAATATGTGTTTGTTTACATTTAATGTTAGACATGTTTCTTGATATAATTATCAAATGGAAATGGGTCAAATATATACCTTTTAATAGTTTCACTCTCCATTAAGTACTTCTTTTTGTTGAATTTGATTGCCTGGAATCCTCAAATATGTAGTTGTTCCTCTGACATTGATTTGAATCTTTTAGGGGACAGGCACCCCAGGGCTAGGAAGGCCCTTCATATCTGACATTTTGAGTGCGTTCTCGACTTCTTCAGTCTCTTCAACACTTGCAGGAGCCATAAAGGGAGATCCAATGAGGCCAAGATATCATTATCGAACAAGAGATATAGTTCTGGCTCGTTTTCACCAATATTGAAACCACCATATTCAGCCATGTTTTGAGAAGTGAATGCCAAAATCAGACAGATATTTAAAAAGCAAATTAATAATTAGATATATTGCAAAATAAATGTATTTTATTCTGTTTAGTAAAGGTATCCTGCTTTTTTCGTTCAAGTATGTTTTAAACGTCTTCCAGTTGATTCCAGTCGGATTTGTTTTCATAGCAAAAGTTGTACCCTAGTTCTCACGAGGTCATTGTATTCATACGCACTATTAGAGTGACCTCTTGACCCAGGCTGTTGTTATTCAGGAATATCAGCAGACTGCGCAAACATTCCAAACAGTGTTATGTAAGGGAAAACATTTGCAAGTGTAAATATAGGTTTAAATGTCAGGCGCGTAGCTGCCAGTACGCAAGTGCGTACACGTCATTCTCAATAAAAGAAGAGAGAGAGAGAGAGAGAGAGAGAGAGAGAGAGAGAGAGAGAGAGATTATTTGGAGAAAAAAGAATTTACAATCCAGCACTAATTAAATGTTTCAAATTATTTGTGTCTTTAATATTGTTCCAATTCAAATCAAAATTCAGCAAGTATGTGCAATAAAATTTAAAGTCTATGTTAATAGCAAATATGCTATCCAATGTAAATACTTTGTACAGAAATAAACAAACTGGTAAACACCGCATGCATTCATGCGTCGTAAGGGAAATATAGGGGTGGTAGTATAAGTAGTATAAGAAAAAGTAGTATCAGAAAAATACAAAATATACACCATTCTATACTACATATTATATTCAATAGATGAGTTCGTTGTCAGTATTGCGATATATTATTAGATAATGATATCAGACCGACATTAATCGATGTCCTGGTCGTCGACCAGAGTCATTGAATGAACGATTTTTCGGCTTCCATTCATCTACTTTCGCAAAAGTTTTATCGTCATTTGTCCAGAACGAGTGGATTTTGCCATCGCGCTTCATTTGGGACAGCTCCTGGACCACACTTTGTCGGTATATTGTAAGATCTTCCGTTAGAAAAATCGATGAGTTCTTTAGCATGCGTTTTTTCTGCTAAATATTTTATTTTTACTTTCCAGTTTTTGAACTTCAAAATTTTTGTTCGGTCTACCGATAGGGTGAGAGTGGAAAATGTCCTCTTCAGTCAATTCGACTCCCATCTTTCGGCACACGTCAATAATAATGGAATCTGTCTCCAGGCGATTTTTGTGTTGTTGTTGCTCTGTTGGCACTGAACAGTTATGGAATCTTAGAGAAGTTCTTCTCTCATACTGTTGAAGGTCGTCGATGGATCCATCCAATCCCCAGGTCTGCTTTTGTAAATCTTCATTTGCATCTTTTGCTTCATTTAGTTGGTTTTTTAAATCGGTGATCTCTTCATCTTGTATTATAATAGTTGCAGAGAGTTGTTGAAATACTGATTTCACAGCCTTCTCTATGGACGTTGCAATTGCATTGGCCAAAACAGGTACTAGTTGATTCAATAAGTTCTTGTCACACATTGAAGTATAGATAAGGTCAGGCAAGCTGTATGTCCCTCAGCTTGTATAAGGGGTAGTTGGGCAGTTATATTGGAATCTGTTAGTGTTTGGTTATGTATTTGGGTGGTGCATTCTGATGAATAAGTAGAAGGAGGGTTGGTGGATACATGTGTAATTTCAGTTTTGCCCTCCATTTTGTTTGAGTCACCAGAAGTATAACAATTGCTTGTTGCTGAATTTAAATCTGGGAGGAAAGCAGACAGGAACTTTTTTCGAGTTGTTTTTGTACCTATATATGATAGACTGTTGACTTTACGTTTGTTTCGCTTGGACCTTTCTCTATTAATCTCTACACTTGACATGAGTAGATTTCACACAATGGAAAAATGATGGGATGATTCAGATATAGGCGAACCACGTGCCATGTCACCTGGTTCCCAGTGATATCAAAGTCTGTCGGGGGAGGTTCCGAGGCATTTCGGGCGTAATTTTACTAGGTAAATTTAATAAATTTGAATTTTCTAGGGGTTTAGGACCTCCCCTTGACCCCCCTCTAGATCCGCGCATGTTGCCTATTTCATGTATGCTTGTAAAAAATCAAAGTATACTTTTGCCGGCAAAAAAAGGAATTTAAAAACTTTCAGACACATTACAAACCAAAAGACTAATAAGATATTTCTTTTTCTTACTCTTTATTCTTTTTTACAGATTTATAATATTGATGGGGTTTTCCTCTGTGTCTGTAAATAAACATATTGCTGCAACTCAGCTGCAAGCAATGTTTGCGCCAATCCAATGATATTACATGATATAAGTATCCCCGCCCCCTTGTCTTTATACATTGTATGTACGAACCGACTGTGAAGGAGAATGTGATAACTTGTTCATAGCATTCAGACGTTTGTTTATATTTGGATTACAATGCTGTCAGAAAAAATGTTGAAAATACTTGTTTTTACTTCATCCGTTTTCGCTCTTTTCATTCCGGAATGCCAAGCATATGGTGAGTCATTAAAGATAATTAACTGGGGGGGGGGGGGGGTAAAGAGAAATGATGTGCTGATAAAATGTATTTTTTTTAAAACCTGGATCATTTATTAAGACCGAATTTAAAAAAAATACATGTGACTGGTCGTAAAAGAATCTTACATCAAATAACAGTTTCAGTAATAATTGTAGTAATTTTATTTTTAGTTTCAGACAAAAAGTGGCAAAAAAAAAATGACAAGATCAAAATAATTAACGAAAGAAAAATGTTGTAATTTGTTACAAGTAATAGGAAAATCAAAATGATTCTTTTACAAATCCTAGAATTTTGAAGGACCTGAATTTGTAATCAATTATTCTTCCTCTTGCAATACCCAGATATCTTACAAATTAAGGTTGCCTAAAGATTTCATCATGGCAGTCATTGAACTATTGTTGATTATGTTGTCAAAAAATTATTCCGATGATAAATTTCATGTATTAAATTAGACTTAATCCTCAGAGATGTCATTGTTTGTTACATGTATAACTTAACTGTGGTTCGTGCAAGTTTAAAATGAACAGCTTTTATATCACAATCTCATTGTGTTCCACATTTCTTTCCGGTGGAGAAGGATTTGTTTCCTACATAAATTCTGCATTGTTCGTTTATTAGGAAGTCGCATATTTACTCATATCCCACATAATCCCGAGAGAATGAGAGAGATATCATTTAGCAAAAAAAAGGAACTTGGTATTTAAATGTTTTGAATAAGATCACGTTTATTATTACGTGATAATTACGATACATTTTATTTGTGACAGTTTTCCTGATAACATTATGAAGTGTCATTAGAAATTTTTAGAACTGCAAATAGTAGTCCAAGTGTTTCCGTTACAAAGTTGATTGTGTTATATAAGGGAAAAACATGCTAATTTTAATTTGGCGTGTGGTGTTGTACTTCACTATGTTATAGCATTATACTCGTCTGATGAAATGTATATCCCCAGAATACAACGCATATTACACCATTAAATTACGTTGATCTATTTTTCAATTTTTGAAAATACTGAAAAAAGTACAAGCTGAATAAATACTAGTAGAACATTGTTTGTCACAATTTGAGATTTTGAGTTGAACTGGGTATAATGAAAAAAGTCCATATATATTTTTATGATGTAACAGGGGTATTTGTTGTGTTAAATGGAATGAAACAAACGCCTGTTGAGGTTCTAGACATCTCCGGATTTATTGACATATATAGTAAGAAAATAAGTTATAGCCCTACAATAAATAACAACAATATAAATATACGGCATAAAAATAGTACTATATGAACAAGTTGCATTAAAGGGGAATAACTCTTTAAATCAATCCTCCTTTACATATGAATTACGTTATGCATTCATATCTTAAAATAGGTTTACAATGATATTTATCATATTAATCTATAATGTCTATAAAGACATCACTGTATTATTTTAAATCATAAAATATGGTTAAACATACCATTCTAAGGGAATGCGCTCTTGTACAATACTTTATGGTATATAATGTACTATAGCTGGTATGGCATATGACTGTCAACTACAAATTATCGTAAAGTTTATATTAATAAACTTGTACTTATGTTCACAATATAAAGGGATAAAAACAGTGAACATGTTCATGTTATTCTTATCGATTAAAAAGTTGATATCTCACAGAATCATTCACTCTTACTGTGCATGAGCTATTGTTTTAATTTGGCAAAATTATAGAAATCACTGTTAATGAAATGTTGAACTAATATATTAAAATTATTAGATTAGTAATATTAACTTACCAAGAGGTAGAGATTGTCATGATTCAAAAGTCTGTTAGATGCAGTTCTCAATATAATTGAACCTCTACTCTCTTTGATGTGACAAAGAAATATGAAAACCCAGTTCCAAGAATTTGGAGGGAAAACTCAACCAACCAATAAAATCAAAGAACACAAAACTAAAAACCAATTGAATATCTAGATACATTATATCTTTGGCCAGAACCTTAATTGCAGTAATTTCAACCCTAAGGCATTTATAGCATGGTCAAGATAGCTGCCTGTTCTATTCAATTGACCATGACCGGATTATTAAGTTTATAAAAGATTTTATAAGATACTTTAAAATTACTCTTTAAATTTACTTGTACAATAGTTCGTACATAATTATATTAATTTAATTATCAATAAATTAATTACTTTTATTTAACAATTAATTAATCTGTAACTCCTACAATGACATGTCCTCATTTTCAACCCAGAAATTCATAAGAAAGAAAACAAATTTCTCAGGAGTAATGATCTTATATCTTTTAACCATTTGGATGTTTTCGATAGATATATTTTAATTTTTTTAACTTGATAATCCGGGCACTTCATGTCGACTGCAATGCTAAATCTCCGTAGATTTTTTTAAGCGTGTCTTTCAACCAAACGCAGTAGAGGGGTCGTTTCAAAATGAGTTCTTGGGACTTTTTTACTCTAGTGAATAAATGTTGTTTTTACCTGAAAGTATTTATGTTTATTGAAATATTAAGCAAAAAGTGACGGAAACTGGTAGTTTGTAAAGACTTAAGTCATATTTATATTTTTTCATTAATTGAACTGAATCATTGTCGTTCTGTCTTCCCCACATTCCTTTATTAACAAACGAATTAAATCTGTAGATTTAAGAGAGCTGAATGGTCGTTGGACTACCCGTTATTTAGATTAGATTTGTCTCCTTGATAAGAAAAACTCTTCATAAAGATACCGGGAAAATTCGATTTTTAAACCTGAAACGTAAAACTACGGATTTTTTCTTTACAAAGTAATGGTTAAAAAATTAAACAACCATATCTTAAAATTTAAGATTGGGAAATTTGTTGACAACACAACCAGCTTAAGACATGTAGTTTATATTTCCAGTTGATAGTACCACAACTGACATATCCAGCTGTGACGGACAGATGGAGACCGGAGCTGTCTTGAGTGTAAACTACTCCGCAATAAACTTACACTGTAACTGTACAATACTCCCAAGATATAATGGAAGTTTACAATTCGCATCGAATGCCATAAAAGAAAATTGTTATACAGAAATTGCCATACTTGAATTGCAGCAACTGAAACCGAATATCACAATACCATGTAATGGCGAGAGAAAAATACTAACATTCAAAGTAACACAAGACAGTGTGTATTATATGACATCCAGATCGGTCAATACTACGACTGATCCAGAACGATTTTATCAAGAAATCAGAATATTTGGAGGTAAACCATTTTTTATTAATTATAAAATATTATATTTTCTGTACTTTTAAGGTGACATTACCGAAAAAGCACAAAATCGCGGACGAATTTCTTTAAAAAAAGAGTTTTATAGTGTGCTTTTCTATTTTTATTCCATTCATCTGGGATTTGCTATGAATTATAAATTTATCGTCTTCTGTTTATTTTTGTATGAAACGATTGTTGATGTTCTACATTTCCCTGTTTCCATTTTTCACCTCGAGACCCGACCTGCAAACTCTTTTAAGAAAGCAAATGACATTGTATTATAGATTATAAATACATTACATCCTCGATTTCACATTAAAAAGTTGTATTTTCAATTGTTTAAGTCACTCGCCTCTTTAATGGACGAACCACATGATAAACGTAATAACGAGATTATTACGACCTATAGTTAAGCATAATATCTATTTGTAGCAATATGCATACGTGAATTTTTAATACGATTAGTTTGTTTATTCGATGACAGTAAATAAATCAATAAAAAATGTTTAATGATGTGAAGAACATCGAACTGTTTTTAGTGTATGTAACTAACTTCAGTATTCAAAATCGTAGTTTCAAACAGTTCATCGAATGCATCGATTTCTGTTACTTGTGGGTCAACATCACAAGGTTCAACAGCAGAGCCCAGTGATATAATAACAACAACGACAGAAAATGGTAATACGTCAACTACGAGTGCAAAAGGCAACTTTATCACTAAAACTTCTCCAGATGCAGTTTCAACTTATTCTAAACAGGATCTGGAGAGCAGTCAACCCCCCTCTACAACAGAGGAAGTTCAATGTATGAAAACAAAGTTTTTATGAATAGGTTGCACTTTGTTAATTTACTTTGATTGAAATTATTTGTATCTACCTTATTAAAATGAATTATCAGTACTTCTTCAAGACCCCAATAGTATCATCAGTAATATTAACATTTTGCAATGCTTTTTTCTGCCAGTGTGATAACGCTACGAATCAAATTCATAACATATCGTTCAATGTACTTTATGACGCCAAAGATTTACTGTTGGGGCGCAAGCGGGGTTTGCATAATTATTCGAAATAAAAATAATGTTAAAATGTCATTAATTCAATATTTATATTCGGTCCGTGATCGAATCGATCATAAAGCCATTTGGACTTTATTGGATGGATTTGATCACGCCCCGACCATAATGCTCACTTATAATATTCAAAGTATGATTCCTCATTCCTTAATTAAATGCAATAATATACAAATATACCTATTGATCCCTATTTTATTCTTATGATTTAGACTCAATATTTGTTGCTGTAGGAAGTGGTATTGTCGTTATAGCTGTTATTTCTGTGATAATTTTCTGTAAACGGTAAATATATATCTCTCTCTCTCTCTCTCTCTCTCTCTCTCTCTCTCTCTCTCTCTCTCTCTCTCTCTCTCTCTCTCTCTCGTTTTTAAAATTGAAATAACATCCAACCCAAAATTTATAATCCGTAAGCAATTATGTAAACCTGATTTTATTGAAGGAGAAGGAACCAAGAAAGGGGTACAAATAAATCTGACAAACTTCTGTACGGAGGGCAACGCAACGTGGCCAATGGTAACAATGAACTTCCGTACAATCCTCTTTATCATTCGTACAATAACGAGGCTGATGAAAAATATTCAACAATGGAGGACGTAAACCGAAGTCCCAGTGATGAACTTCCAGATAACCCACTGTATCATTCACATGACGAGAACATCAAGACAAGTGGCGCAGCCAACATGGTGGAAGAAAAGACAGGAAAGGGGGATATTCCAATGTCAGAGACTGGTAGTAATGCAATTTATGCTCAACCAAATAAGATCCCAAAAGAACCCAAATCTGAGGTGGAAGATACATGTAGCAGTCAGACTGATAATATTTATGCTCAAGTTAAAAAACTGGATAAAAAATGAATATTCTTCAAATGCGGAAGTTTAGCTAAATAACCGGTATCATTCAAGGAAAAAGCTTTCCAAAAATTGTGGGAACAACTCTTTTTTTTTTTGTCCGGAAACCATTTTGATAATGATTCCAAAAAAAACTCGAGATATAAATCATTTGTGTGAGAGAAATATAAATTGGAGGGTTTATGATTAATATATTTAACCGGTGCATGATGCATTTACTAATTGTGGTTTCGGTTGAAAATCCGTCTCAGTAATTCATTCGATTTTTACAATATGAATCTTGGAATATGGGTCAAATCTTACATTTGCATTGAATAAATCGCACTGTGAATTGAATGTGGACGTTAGTCTTTAAGAAATAAAATCTGTAAAAATGTATCTGCAGTGTTTCAATACCAGATGTTTAAGGTATATTGTATGTATTGTTACTTCGGTGACCTTTATGGTAAAATATCTTACTAAACACGTGTTTTATTGTTTTCATTTATCTTGGATTTGCATACTGGCTGTGGACTTCTTTTACAACTATAATCACATTATTTTCACGCCTTTGTTTTCATTACAAATGCAGCAATTACTGTACACGTATTAATAATATATTGGGCATGTACGATATGTCTCTTACTAATTAACAAATTTAATTGTCATTGAGTCCATGACTAAATTACTCATTGACAATAAAAAAAATGTTACATGTAATCAGTAAAAGACAGATAGTTTTAACAGGTTAGCGGGGAGTTTTTGATTTTTTGTGTTTCTAAATGTACCTAATTATCAATATAATTAACATATTTTTGACATTTGGCGATGTATTTGATTTAGTGGATGCTGCAATTAGCCAAAAGCGCTAATTTGAATACACAGCCAAAAGTAGTACATTCAATGCAATAACCCCTACTCTGTATTACATGAAGGTATGACCTTCTGTTGTTAGAGATGGGCCAGTCACAAAAGACAAAGACAGTCAGACAGACGGACTGGAGCTAATAATTAAACATGTTTATAACGTTAAACATTAAAAGAGGTGTGAACAATGATATTCTTGATCAAATCTTTCTAGGTTAATGTTATTTAAGGAAATATATGACACCACACGAGAATGATCCAATTTGACATAAATATCTGTAAAATACAAGTTGAATTCGCACAAGTTACATTTGGAAAAAAAAAATTGAATTGACTTGTATTGAATTTCACAATTGTTCGGTATTTTATGTATAGATTTGTACTCGGATGATGTACCAAAGTGAACACATATTTTGCATGAGGAAGTTTTATATCAGAGAGATCGAGGTGAAAGAGGATTTTTTTTTATCATTACCCCCGCAGACCTTGGTAACATAATTAAGTGCTGATTCATATGGAGAGTGTCATATAAATGTTTCATAAATGAAACAGGAATAAAGTAATTTAATCCCTATTTACAAAAAAAGTTTTCAACCATTTCGCCAATATTAAAGATTTTAATGTTGACAATTAGTGTTTAGATGCTAACAAGTTAAGACTACACACAAAAAAGATGTTGAACTATCGCCAACATGTGTCATTTGAAGTGTGAAATGTTTGACTGTAGTCCTTAATGCTAACATATAAAATTTTCGGCACGACTATTTCCACATATTGGCTCAAATGCATTACACTTACTTAAAAATATTTTCCAAAACCAGTCGGACAAATTTGATAATTTTCGTTAATATGGTTCAGTAGATTATTTCAATATAAAAGTATCTACAATATCCCAATTTTAATACATTATTCATATGTCTAAAAAGTCTTAAAATCTTATTACCTTGCGTAATCTGTAGGCTCAAGTTAGTTTTCTGACCAAAATTTGTTCAGCTAAACTAGTTTAGTCTTCGCTATTGGCCTTTGTCGATCAAATATAAATTCAGATCGTATCCCTTTGGTTTCAAAAGGAGACCACGGGTAGGAGGTCTTGCCTTACATGGAATTATTACAGAAAGAATCTTCCGAAGATAACGGCATATATATATATATATATAAGCAAATGGATGAAAGATAGTTTGAAGGAATTTCACGTTTTATTCATTAGGCTAACGCAATCCCTGGAGTCAAATAAAGGCTTTTATTTGAAAGGGATTTAAGTATTGGCTTGTATTTATTATATTCTGTTAGAGTTAGTTACTTTGGTCAGAGTTGGACATTGTTGGTCATTTGAGCAATGTGACCCAAGGACCTTGTGTTACCTTTTGAAGCGGCATAACTAAGCTTCGATGTATGCCTTTTAAAAACATACACACTCATTTATATATGCAAATCGCATTTCACCATTCATATTACAGATAAGCTTTTGCTTCAATCATCCTTTGACATCTCGAATTAGTACGTACACAGTTTTAGTCAATGACAAATGGAAGTGTCTTAGTGACAAGATCCAAGCAATACACTGTTCGTTATCACCACATGTCATTTTTAGCATAAGAAAACATTTTCTCTGTCTTTTTGAAATCTTTCATAGAATAAAGTTTTTGATTGCTACCCTCATTTGCTGCAATAATATGGTCCAATGCACTTAAAATTTTGTTTAGTATGTGCTTTTGAACTGATGAATCGTTTCTAATCTGTTCAGCTATTGTGTATAATTTCTGTTCAATATGCTGTATCTTTAGTTCAATCACGTGTAGATGTTGAAGAATCAGTATCCCTGCTTTGATGAAAAGTATGTATTTGCATTAGATGGATGATCTTTATGTGGTTGTCAAATGCATGTATTTTGTGTAAATGTTTACAAACATGACCATTTTTGTAATCCAGACAGGAACATGAAGAAGGATGTTTATAAAGGTTAATGCAAGGAAATTGTTTGTACTTGTTGCAACAATTATTCTCACTAAATAAATCAACTAGTTTTTTTTATTTTATGTCATACGTTGAATCAGATGATGTGACTGTAAATAAAATGTTATTGATTTGTAAAATACATCGATCTCTTAACTTCTCTGATGGCGATAAAAATTAATATTTTTTTTATCTGAGGGTAATCATAACCTATGAAAGTCTTGTCATGAACAAATTTTTTTTCAATCTGTAAGAGGTTATTAACCAAATCCTCAATCTGTCTATTGCGTTTTCCTTCAAAATATATAGTTTTAATTGATTGTGAAACTTTTTATAAACATATCAATATGAAAATTTCCAAATTCTCGAATTCGGAAATATTTTGCACGAATTTTGTTTTCTGCTCAATGAGAAATTCTGAAAGTAATGTAAAAATTCTTGATTAGATTCTAAATTTTTTCAACAATTCCTGAACATACATGTAAATATAGAATAGATTTTCAGATTGTGCTTGTAAACAAGCACATACATGTAAATAAGTATACCTTTATGCTTGTAATTCCTCATCCTTGATAAGTTGTCGAAATTTTTTTTCTTCCAATTTTCATGAACATGCAAATGACAAAGAAAATGTTCAAGTCCTTCTTAAAAAAACTTTTTTCGAAGCATTTCAACCTGAATTGTCGTCAACTGTCATCAGTATATTAAATTTGTATTAGGAGTTCTCATTCTGACTGAATTAAAATAAAACAGTGATTTCATCTTCATATCCTCACTTTCTCTATTGCTTACACAAAATGCTACAGGATAACAATGCCTAAATTCATCTAACACCAAGAGATACCAATTTAAAAGAATAAACATTGGTCTTGTGGGTTGTATCCATACAAAGTAGAAGTGAAGCGAATTTTTCGAACGTTTCAAGCTGTTGTTTAGTCATTATTGCGAGCATAAAAATCTTCTGACCTGTCGATGGATCGTCAATGTTTTGCTGCTTGTACAGTGATACTGGATTGTACATTTCATTTCTTAATTCATTAACTTTCAAAAAGGTTGAAGTCGCATCGTCTGAATGTCTCATTACCGATGACTCAACAATAGATTTCTTTAAATTGTAAATGGTTTTTCTATCCTATAAATTATAGTATTTTAATTTACCTAAGTCATCACGTTCGTGGTGTTCACCTACATTTTCTGGTTTTCTGTCTAGTATACATGTAGTGTTTATTGGTATTTTCAGTGCTAACATTGTACAAATCTCAGTTTTGACGGAATCTGGTAAAGGCAAAAATGTGCTTTCTTCCAAGGACAATGAATGTGTATGGGACTTGATATACTTTCCCTGAAAAGATCCATCTGACTTAATTTTAACAGACATATAAGAAGGACACAATTTTTGAATTTTGCAAGATCCTTTAATATATTCTTTTCGCTTTTTCCTAATTAACTTTTACCCTTTTTCAAGTGAGTCCGTTTGATCCCATTCCTGTGACACACAAGCGTATAGGACTGACCGCCATCTTTGTTTATTTTATTTTGCCGCTGCTTTACATACCTTCTGTGTAACTGTGCTTCTGTCAATACAGGTGGGAAAAGTTTCCCTGCAACAAATAATTCAATATTCAAGGTGTGATAAATGCTCACTCCATTTATGTAAGAAACATGTATCAAATGCATACTAGTATACGTATTACATATAAACCAATTATCAAGCATGTTTATTGTCAAACCACTTTTAATTTGATTTAGCATAAGGTTTGGACAAGCGTTCGATGAAGTGGACGACACTGGATGATGCAGATGAAGCCAACCTAACTTTTCCGAGGTTATCAGAAGATTAGATCATAGACCTACCATCGGCGTCTATCAGCTTAAAACGGCAAAATCATACTTATCTAAACATACTGCAGAAAATGGTTTGTTTGAAGTTCTTGTCAGCAATGACATACCAAATATTTTTAGTTCAAAAATTCAAAGAAATACGCCTATGGCTATAATTTGACCAAATCAAAGTTACAGCCTAGTATTGTACGTTCAAAAACGGTGCCCGTGTTTTCGGAATATGTGGCCAAATTGCATGCATTGTATGGTTTATATCGTTCGAAAGGCACTCTGGTAAGTCTATTTCCAGCGTGAGAGATGGACAGACTCGCTGGAAGATGCTGGCAGGTAGGTAGACTTTTCCGACATTGATATTGATGAAGATATCCCTTCAGATCAAGAGGAATAACCTGTAACTCTTGATTTTTGTGAATTGAAAGTGCTTATATTGCCAAGATCACATTGTATAATAATCGTTTATATTAAGTTTGTGTAGTAAGTATATTGTAGACCAAATGATTTGTCATGGTCAACAAAAATCATTTACAATTCCATGTGTTACCCTTGCCTGCAAACTATTTAATTTTGGAATCTCTTAAGTGTCGTTTGTTCATATTTCAATTTACAGTTCTTACATTTTAATTGTTAGGATTCTTAGTGCACGCACATGTGTGCAATCATTTTCTTCATATATCACCCTTCATTAATGATGCTCGTTGCTATGTTCCTTCGTCCGCGAGAGCGTGATTTCATAATTAAAACAAACATTCATTTTTAAAATGTTTTTCAACCAATACTGCATTAAATAACTTATCTGATTAAAAGTATGTTTTATTACCATCTTTTGTTTTATTATTTCTGTGATCTCTATCAAACCGATTTGTGGGCGTAAAATATGCAGATCATATAATAGCCGAGCTTTCTAAATGAATTTTCGCAATGTTTTATGTCATGGTTGTTAACCTGATATATTTAGGAAATCTATATTTTTGAAATAATCATTGCATATTTCCAGCATTACAGTACATCATGCTATCATTACAGGTAATATTTGGCTTCTGAGTTGTATAATTTGTTAAACAATCGTTGCCATGGCAACCATTATATATGGCAACCAATATATTTTTTTTATGTAAAATTTTATTCTGATTAGAATTTCATTTTTTTTACTGTGTTCCTTGTAAAAAGATGTGTTGTTTGTCTGTTGTGGAAAATCAGGTACATCACGTTTTGTCAAAAGTTGTAATGTGCGACGAATAACCCTTCTATATTTAAAAACCTTCTACCGCATTTATCAACAGAAAAACAGATAAAATTGTTTTATTTTTTTACTTTGCATTATCATATAAGTCTATTTAAAAAATATGAGAAATTTTGCTTCTTCTTCCGTTTTAGGTATATACCGTACTTTGTTCTTTGCGTAAAACTGTATAATATTTCATTGCTTGCTTACACAAAAGGCAAGAAAAAAAAATTTGACACTTATTCTCTTGTTATGACTACCTTCTTGTAACAGTACATCTGTCAATGTTAATC
Organism: Magallana nippona; assembly: GCA_033439105.1. Taxonomy (NCBI): domain Eukaryota; kingdom Metazoa; phylum Mollusca; class Bivalvia; order Ostreida; family Ostreidae; genus Magallana; species Magallana nippona. The sequence goes on from CM065919.1 coordinate 27,707,625, forward strand.
TGTTAATGAAGGTGGCAAAAGGTTTCCTTCTCATAAATAATTTGTATACAAAGACCATATTTACATTCCAGATATATTCTTGCTTACAAAGTATATAGAAAGCCACAGCAGTTATAACACTGTAACAGACACAGGGTATTCAAAGGTTGAACGGTGAGTTTTATTTTGACATCACAAACGTTGAACACTGGTACATTGCAATTTCAAAAACAAAAATCAAAGTTCGCACTTGTTGCTGTTCCATTAAGTTGATGTTACCATCAGGATAGAACAGGAATTTTGAGGTATAAATCACATTTTCAGACATGGCAAAAATTACAATTTAATTACACTTTGTTAGAACGGAACATACCAAGAAGAAAAAACCTCAAACATTCATTTCAGTGTGTTTGTTGAAGTGTAAGCGGAAGTTTGAATGCGTATGCGCAACTGTGTAGCAGGGAGATGCCGAAAGGTGAATTTAGACCTCATTAACGTATCTTACATTTCATAATCTTACATAATCATAATCTTACAATTTCATACATAATATGAATTCTGTAGAGGAATATGCCAGACGATGGGCCAAACGTGAAAGAGAAGACCTTGACACGTTGTGAAAATGGACCAAAAGTGTTCGATGCATGTTGAAATCCTCGTCTTAAGCGATTAAAGCGCAGGATGAAAACCATCTATCCTTCTATATTTGATAATTTAGAAGTGATAAAAGATCTATATAGATTACACAATCAGTTTGTACTGGTAACAGCAGGAAACAACATTGTCTTTGTTTGTAAGGCTTATTATATAAATTATATATTAGAAGAACTTGGATTTAAATCCCCAAGTGGAAATCCAATTTATACTCATAGCTCTCTTTCCAAGGAAGAAAATCTTCAAAATCATATGTCAGTTTTGAATATTTTCAATATTCCCAACAACCAAAATCAATTTGAATTACCTTTAAGTTACCTTTATTGGATACCTAAACTTCATAAAAATCCTTGCAAACAAAGATATATAGCGGGTTCCAGTAAATGTTCTACCAAGCCTCTTTCTTTACTCCTTACCAAAATATTAACAGTAGTAAAGGAGAAACTTCAAGAGTACTGTGCAACAGTTTATTCAAGAAGCGGTGTAAATCAGATGTGGATACTTAAGAATTTCAAGGAACTTTTAGAAAACTTGAAATCCCAAAATTTTACCAAAATCGATAGCATTAAAACTTACGATTTTTCTACACTTTATACAACCGTCCCCCGCGATAAATTAAAGTCCCGTCTTTTAGATAGCCGTTTTTCTAATAAAAATGGATCACGTAAATTTACTTACCTTGTCATCGGTCATTTGCAAAACTATTTTGTTAAAAGCCATTCGGATTGTGCACACAAGTACTCTAAAGTTGACATTAAAAAGATGCTTGACTTTCTGATAGACAACATCTATGTAGATTTTGGAATTCAGGTCTTCCAACAATCTGTTGGTATTCCCATGGGTACCAATCGTGCCCCGTTGTAAGCAGACCTATTTTTGTATTCATATGAAGCAGAATTTATTCAAAAACGTGTACGTGAAAACAAAATCACTCGCTGCGGCCTTCAACTCAACATTCAGGTATATCAACGACATATTATCAATTAACAATTGTTACTTCCATACTTACGTCGACTCGATATATCCCAGTGAATTTTAAATAAAAGATACCACAGAGTCTGCGTCATCTGTTACATATTTGGATATTTTACTGGAAATGGACATTGGTGGTAGCCTAACAACAAAATTTTATGATAAACGTGATGACTTTAATTTTTCTATAGTCAACTTTCCTAACTTATGTAGCAATATACCTTCATCACCTGCATATGGTGTTTTTGTCTCTCAGTTAATTCGATACGCAAGGGCATGATCTTCGTATGGACAGTTTATAAGGCAAGGCAAGCTACTGACAAACAAGTTGATAAAACAGGACTATCAACAGTCTCGTTTGAAGTCATTTTTTCGTAAGTTCTATGGTCGATATAACGACCTTGTCAGCAAATACAATCTCCCACTGGGTCGCATGCTGACTGACGTTTTTCATACTAATTGTTAGACCACAATTAATCACCTAATTGTGTACGGACTTGTCAGCAAATATAATACTTAATTGGGTCGCATGCTGACTGACGTTTTTCATACTAATTGTTAGACCATAATTAATCACCTAATTGTTTACGGTCTTTTCCGGGTTTTTTTCCCGTTTACGACAAAGAGCACACTGCGGGTGTGACCGGTCAGCAGAAGATGCTCACTCCTCCATGGCACATGATCCTACCTCTATTTTTTAAGAGGACCTTGTTTGCTCTGCTCCTGTTTTGTAATTGTCCTTTGGACTTTTTAGTTTGAACACTGTTCGTTATCACCACATGTCATCGTTAACCCCAGATAATAAGCTTACGTTGATCTAATAATGTTCTTATGTTGGCATATGGTTGTAAGGTTGGCTACATATCGCTATTGGTAGAACGCCATTGGACCAACATCAGACCGACATTGTAATTATTGCTGTTGGTGCATTGACATCGTTCCAATATTTCACCAATATAGTTTACCCATCGTTAGTAAATGCACATTGTACCAACAATCTCTGTTTGCACAAATATACTGTACCAATGTCGGGCTGAAACCGGACGTACTTAAATCCATAAATGAAAAGTCAAGGGACTTCCATTGCAAAAGAGATGAAAGTACGCGGATGATAACGTTAAAAAAATGTGCGAGGTATTCAGAGTGACTTAGTACCCGGATGATAATGCAATATACTACTTTTCCTATATGGGCATCTCCGCCGCATAGCCTCAATTTACCGGAATCTTTTCCTGGTGTCCGTCACTTCCCATATGGGCATAAGGCCATTTCCAGGGTTGTGGTAGTTTCTATTTGGGATGGTGGTATGCTCTAGTTCATCGATGGGATGATTCGGGATGTAGGCGAACCAGGTGCCGTGGCGTGTCACCTGGTTCCTCCTTACCGATGAATACCGGCACAAATTACATTTGTATGCTGATAAAACTCTGAATGTACGTCTGCCTAATGCTTCTTGCATTTTGTAATGCTTTCAAGGAAGTGGTCGCAATTATCTGCGGGATATCTAGTCCCTCCCTCACACCAGATTGGACGGATATCATTGTCCAACTCCATTAGTTCTTCTTGAGGTAGCAAAACATCAAGAGCAAAATTCTCCAAAGATATTCCCTGAAAATATGTTAAACAATTTAATAAATACAATATGGACTTTTATTCAATATCTGAGTGTAATTGCAGGGTTTGGAAAAGTTCGCTCAACAGACAAGCTGTTTATATATATATATATATATATATATATATATATATATATATATATATATATATATATATATATATATATATATATTCCAACCCCTTCTACGAGCCAAAAAAATTAAACATTAATCTTAAAAATATTTCTGCATAAATTTAAAATGATATTGAGAAATTATTATTATAATTATTATTAACTTATCAGAAAATATTATGGAGAGCAGATCTCTCTTGGATAATTGTTCTCCCATTTCTTGTTTTCACAGGAGAATTGTGTACAGGTTGCACCTGAGGATCATCAGGAATTTGTGGAAAGGAAGTTTCGCTCAGATTTTTTTCATCAGCCTGGAAGCTCTTAACCTCTTCCAGCCAATTAACAGGAGGTTTTCTCCCTTGGATTGGTTTCAAATGATCCACATGGACGATTGTCGGGTTTCTTTCAGAATTGAACTGTATTTCATATGTAACATCTGATATTCTTTTTATTACCAGATATGACCCTGTCCAACCTTGACTTAATTTATTTGAAACTGCGGGCAAATACCATCTCTAAACCCAATTACCAGGTTCATATTCTCTTAGTTTTAACCCTTTGTCATAATATTATTTTTGCCTCTGAACTGCAATGCACAAATTGTCATGAGCGAATTCAAAAGCATTATTCATTGCAATTTCTATCCATTTGACATACATTGAAGGACACAGTTTTCGGGAATTTTCAGGAGGTATTACCACCGTAATATCTAGAGGGCAAGAAATTTCTCTACCAAGCATAAGTAAATTTGGACTACATTTTGTATTGATATGGGGGTAGCTCTATAAGCATCATAAGGTAAGGCAAATGATCATCCCTGTCATCTTTATTTTCATTCACAAAAGCAGATAACATCGCAATTATGGTTCTATTACAACGATCTACAAGTCCATCAGACTGAGGTCGATAAGGAGTAGTTCTTGTTTTCTCAATACCCAGGAGTTTAAAATATTCATTTATACTTTTAATCTAATGAAAGTCACCTTTATCCGTTGGTGTAAAAACCCCTGTGGATGGGTTTGCACATCCGCGGATCCTATTTTTTTTTCCAGGGGAGGGAGTCCCAGGGATATCAACGTTTGGCGGGGGAGGTTCCGGGGCTTTTCGGGAGTAATATTACTATGTAAATTTAATAACTTTCAATTTTCTACTCGTCATTCTTTTTTAGAGATTTATAATATTGATGGGGTTTTCCTCTGTGTCTGTGAATAAACATATTGTTAACTCAGGTGCAAGCAATGTTTGCGCCAATCCAATGATATTACATGATATAAGTAGCCCCGCCTCCTTGCCTTTGTATGTGTAATTTTCAACCATCTAGGTCTTATCCGGCCTTAAATCAATAAACATCAACACAAATAAAAACCTGAACCGACTGTGGAGAAGAATGTGATAACTTGTTCCTAGCACTTAGACACTTGTTTATATTTGGATCACACTGCTGTCAGAAAAAATGTTGGAAATACTTGTTTTTATTTCATTCTTTGCCGCTCTGTTCATTCAGGAATGCCAAGTATATGGTGAGTCATTAAAAATAATTTACTAAAGGGGGGGGGGGGTAAAAGAGACATGGTGTGTTGATAAAATGTTTGTTTTTAATCATTTATTATTACCAATTTTTAAAAAAAAAAATACATATACCTGTTCGTGAATTCAAAGAATATCACGTCCTTCTAATGACCCTTTTGAAGGAAACACATACTTTTCATACCGTAATTGCTTTATGTTTAATTTTATTTCAGGCAAAAAAATGACAAGATTAAAATAATTAACTAAAGCAAAATGTTGTAATTTGTTACATGTAATAAAAAAATCAAAATGATTTTTTTTGTGTGGAAAATCCTAATATTTTGAAAGACCTGAATTTGTTAGTAATTATTCTTCCACTTGCAATACCCAGATATCTTACACATCAAGGTGGCCTAAAGATTTTATCATGGCAGTCATTGAACTATAGTTAATTATGTTGTAAAAAAATATTCCAATCATCAAATTCATATTTTAGATAAGTCTTGTTCATCAGAGATGCCATTATTTGTTACATGTATATGTTAATCATGGTTTGTGCAAGTTTAAAATGGAAAACTTTTATATCATGATCTCTTTGTGTTCCACATTTCTTTCCAGCGGAGAAGGGTTTGTTTCCTAGATAAAATCTGCATTGGTCGTTTATTAGGAAGTCGCATATTTACACTACGGATAATAATCCCCCATAATCCCGAGAGAATGAGAGATATTATATTTAGCAAAAGAGGAACTTGGTATTTATATGATTTAAATAAGATCACGTTGATTATTATGTGATAATTACGATATATTTTAGTTGTGACAGTTTTCCTGATACATGTAATATTAATTATGAAGTGTCATTAGAAACTTTTAAAACTGCAAATAGTAGTCCAAGTGTTTCCGTTACAAAGTTGTTTGTAAGTGAATGTAACTGATATATAAAGGAAACGTAGGCTAGTTTTAATTAGGCGTGTGGAGTTGTACTTCACAATGTTATAGCATTATACTGATAAAATGTATATCCTCAGAACACACGTCATATTGCATCATCAAATTTCGATGATCTATTTTTTAATTTTTAAAAATACTCAAAAAGTGAAGTACAAGTACAAGCTGAATAAATACTAGTATATAATAGCTTGTCACAATTTGAGATATTAAACATTATATGTAATGGCGTTTGCTTCGACATTTTATGTTTTGGAAGAATTCACAAAATTTTGTTTACATCGTGATATTAGATCTATTTCAGCATGGAATTTTTCTTTTCTTTTTGAGTAGATGAATATATATATTTAAGATAAACTTGTACGACACAAACTAGCAATCCCTAGGTTTTGGGAGAAAGGACGGAATAATTTTCCACTTGTTTATAGTCTATCCAAAGTGTTTTGTATTTTTTTTTTTAAACTTACTTATATTTGAAAATAAGTTTAACTCGGTACAATGAAAAAGGATCATATTTCCTTTATGATATATCCGCATTTTTAAACTGGAGAAATTAATGACTAAAAACATTTTTTTACGACTAAATATCTCATATCTTTTTGGATGTTTTCGACAGACATATTTTAATTTTTAAACTTTATAACCCAGGCACCGTCTACGATGCAAAATTTCCGTAAATATTTTCAAACGTGTCTTTCAAACAATGGCAGTATGGGGTTCGTTTCAAAGTGAGTTCTTGTGCCTTTTTGTAATCTAGTGAACTGATGTAGGTTGTACCTAAAGGTATTTCTGTTTATCGAAGTATTAATCAAAAAGTTATGGAAACTGGTAGATTGGAAAGACTTTAGTAGTATTCTGTATTAATTCAACTGAATCATCGTCGATCTGTCTTCCTCGCCATCCTTCATTAATTAAGAACTGAATTCTATAGAATTAAGATTGCTAAATGGGCGTGGCTATTTATAGATTACTTTTTTATAGATTACATTTTTTGTAGATTTCATATTTGGATATTTTACTGGAAATGGACATTGAAACTTAAAACATGTATTATATATTTTCAGGAAATAGTACAAAAATTGTCATATCCAGCTGTGACGGACAAATGAAGACCGGCTTTTCCTTCGATGTAAACTACCCCGCAATAAACTCACACTGTAACTGTACAATACACCCAAGATATGACGGAAGTTTAAAATTCGCATCGAATGTCATACAAGAAAATTGTTATACGGAAATTACCATACATGAATTGCAGAAACCGGAGGAACTGAATAGTACCTTGATACAATGTAAAGGCGAGAGACAAACACCTACATTCAAAGTAGCACAAGACAGTGTGTTTTATATGACGTCCAGATCGGTCAGTACTACCAGTGAACCAGAGAGATTTCTTCAGGATATCACAATATTTGGAAGTATGAAATTTTTTTAATTGATTTTGAAATAAGTATCTTTTAATCATCCTACAAAGACATTTCCGTAAAAACACAAAAACGCGGTCGAATCTCTTCAAATCTGATCTTTTTAAGATGCAATTCGATTTTAATATTCATCTAGGTTTTCATAATTGATCGTTTTCTGGGTTTTTTTAACCAACCGTAAAAGCAATGATTGTGGCTGTATTGCATCCCCCTGTGTCTCTTTCCCCCTCGAGATCCAGCCTGCAAACTTTTTTAAGAAAGCAAACGACATTGGAATTTAGATTAAAGATACATGTATATTATATCTTCGATCCCACTTTCAAAAGTTGTATTTCTAATTGTTTAAGTCACTCACCTCTTTAATGGACGAACAACGTGATAAAGGCAAAAACGTGATTATGTTAAATATAATATCCATTTGTAGAAATGTGCATCCGTGGATATTTAATATGATTATAGTTTGTATACTTGATGACAGTGATTACGTTTAAAAATCAATAAAGAAATTGCTTAATGATGTGAAGTATTTCGAAATCTGTTTAATGTATGTAACTAACTTCAGTATTCAAACATGTAGTTCCAGACAATTCATCAAATCCATCGATTTCTGTTACTTGTGGGTCAACATTACGAAGTTCAACAGCAGAGCCCAGTGATGTAATAACAACGGCAGAAAAAGGTTATACGTCAACTACAGGTGCACAAGGCAACTTTTTCACTAAAACTTCTCCAGATGCAGTTTCAACTTATTCTAAAAGGGATCTGGAGAGCATTCAACCCCCCTCTACAACAGAGGAAGTTCAATGTATGAAAACAAAGTTGTTATAAATAGGATGCACTTTGTTAATTTACTTTGATTAAAATTATTTGTATCTACTTTGTTAAAATGAATTATCAGTACTCAAAGACAAAATCCTCAATACTATCACCAGTTATATTAACATTTTCCAGTATCTTTGTCTGCCAGTGTTATAAAGCTACGAATCAAATTTATAACATATCGTTCAATGTACTTCATCAATGACTTAAAATATTTACTGTTGGGGCGCAAGCGGGGTTTGCATAATTATACGAAATAAAAATAATGCTAAAATGTCATTAATTCAATATTTATATTCGGACCGTGATCAAATCTATTAAAAGCCCTTTGGACTATATTGGATGGATTTGAACACCGGAGATCACTTATAGTACTAAAAGACTGATTCTTCATTGCTTAAATGAATGCAAGAAAGTACAAATACAGGTATTGATCCTTTTTCTATTTTTATGTTCTAGACTCAATATATGTTTCTGTAGGAAGTGGTATCGTTGTTATAGCTGTTATAATTGTGATAATTTTCTGTAAACGGTAAATCTCTCTCTCTCTCTCTCTCTCTCTCTCTCTCTCTCTCTCTCTCTCTCTCTCTCTCTCTCTCTTTTAAAATTGAAATAACATTATTCCTTCCAACCCGAAATTCATAATCCGTAAGCAATTACTATAAATCTGATTTTATTGCAGGAGAAGGAACCAAGATAAAGGTACAAATAAATCTAACAAACTGCTGGACGGAGGGCAACGCAACGTGGCCAATGGCAGCAATGGACTTCCGTACAATCCTTTAAATCATTTGTACAATAATGAGACTTATGGAGGATATTCAACAATGGAGGACGTAAACCGAAGTCCCAGTGATGAACTTCCAGATAACCCACTGTATCAATTACATGACGAGAACATCAAGACAAGTGGAGTGGCCAACTTGGTGGAAGAAAAGACGGGAAAGGGAGATATTTCAATGTCAGAGACTGGTAGTAGTGCGGTTTATGCTCAACCAAATAAGATCCCAAAAGAACCAAAGTCTGAGGTGGAAGATACATGTAGCAGTCGGACTGATAATATTTATGCTCAAGTTAAAAAAACGGATAAAAAATGAATACTCTTCAAATGCGGAAGTTTAGCTAAAAATACCGGTATCATTCAAGGAAAAAAGCTTTTTTTTTGTCCAGAAACCATTTTGATGATGATTCCAAAAATAAAACTCGAGATATAAATCATTTGTGTGAGAGAAATATAAATTGGAGGGTTTATGATTAATACATTTACGCGGTACATGTATTTACTAATTGTGGTTTCGGTTGTGGACGTTAGTCTTTAAAAAATAAAATCTGTAAAAAACCTATCTGCAGTATTTCAATACCAGATGTTTAAGGTATATTGTATGTATTGTGACTAAGGTGACCTCTATGGTAAAATATCTTACTACGAGACACTTGTTTTCTTGTTTTCATTTATCTTGGATTTGCTTCCTGGCTTTGGACTTGTTTCACAATTATAATCACATTATTTTCACGCCTTTGTTTTCATTACAAATGCAGCAATTACTGTACACGTATTAATAATATAATGGGCATGTACGATATGTCTCTTACTTATTAACAAATTTAATTATTAATGAGTCCATGACTAAATTACTCACTGAGAATAAAAACAAATGTTACATGTAATCAGTAAAAGACAGATAGTTTTAACAAGTTAGCGGGGATTTGATTTAGCGTGTTTCTAAATGTACCTATTTATCAATATAATTAACATATATTTGACGTTTGGCGATGTACGTTATTTAGTTGATGCTGCAATCAACCAACAACGCTAGTTAGAATACACAGCGAAGAGTACTACATTCGATGCAAAAATGTATACGATAGCTTTGTCCCAAAGTCAAGTCATAACTCTGTATATAAAGTAAAACCTTTAGGGAAGATGACGATATGACCCGTACTCTGTATTACATGACCTTCTGTTGTTAGAGATGGACCAGTCACAAAAGACAAAGACAGTCAGACAGACGACTGGAGCTAATAATTAAACATGTTTATAGCGCTAAACATTAAAAGAGGTATGCAGAATGATATTCCTGGTCAATTCTTTCTAGGTTAATGTTATTTAAGAAAATATATGACACCACACGAGAATGATCCAATTTGACATAAATATCTGTAAAATACAAGTTGAATTCCCACAAGTTACATTTTGAAAAAAAAATGGAATTGACTTGTATTGAATTTCATAATTGTTCGGTATTTTATGTATAGATTTGTACTCGGATGATGTACCAGAGTGAACACATATTTTGCATGAGGAAGTTTTATTCCCGAGAGATCGAGGTGAATGAGGATTTTTTTATCATTGCCCCCGCAGGCCTTGGTAACATAATTAAGTGCTGATTCATATGGAGACCACGTCATATAAATGTTTCATAAATGAAACAGGAATAAAGTAATTTAACCCCTATTTACAAAAAAAAAAAAAACGTTTTCAACAATTTTGCCAATATTAAAGATATTAACGTTGACAATTAATGTTTAGATGCTAGCAAGTTAAGACTAAACAAAAAAAAAGATGTTGAAATATCGCCAACATGTGTCATTTGAAGTGTGAAATGTTTGACTAGTCCTTAGTGCTAACATATATAAAATTTTCGGCACAACTATTTCCCCATATTGGCTTAAATGCATTACACTAACTTAAAAATATAATCCAAAACCAGTCGGACAAATTTGATAATTTTCGTTAATATGGTTCAGTAGAATATTTCAATATAAAGTATCTACAATATCCCAATTTAAGTACATTATTCATATGTCTAAAAAGTCTTAAAATCTTATTAAGTTTGCGTAATCTGTAGTCTCAAGTTAGTTTTCTGACCAAAATTTGTTAAGCTGAACTAGTTTAGTCTTTGTTTTTGGCCTTCGTCGCTCAAATATAAATTCAGATCGTATCCCTTTGGTTTCAAAAGGAGGCCACGGGTAAGGGGTCTTGTTTTACGTGGAATTATTACAGAAAGAATCTTCTGAAGAAAACAGAGTATATATATATATATATATATATATATATATATATATATATATATATATATATAAGTAAATGGATGAAAGATAGTTTGAAGGAATTTCACGTTTTATTTATTAGGCTAACGCAATCCCTGGAGTCAAATAAAGGCTATTATTTGAAAGGGAGTTAAGTATTGGTTTGTATTTAGAGTTTGTTACTTTGGTCAGAGTTGGACATTGTTGGTCATTTGAGCAATGTGACCCAAGGACCTTGTGTTACTTTTTGAGGCGGCAAAACTAAGCTTCGATGCATGCCTTTTAAAAACATGCACACTCATTTATATATGCAAATTTCATTTCGCCATTCATATTACAGATAAGCTTTTGTTTCAATCATCCTTTAATATCTCGAAGTGGTACGTACATGTACACAGTTTTACTCAATGACAAATGGAAATGTCTTAGTGACAAGATCCAAGTAGGCCTTGGTCGTGCAGATAATCTAATGCGACTTCGTACTCCGTGGACGAAATCAGTTTATCATCTGAAAAAAAAAAATTAAGTGTTTTTGTATTAAAACTATCACAATTATTGTATACTATTTAAAAAAATAGATATATACTATTGACGTAGTACATTTTGAGAGATAAAACAATTACTGTATATAGGGCTATTTTCGCCCCGTGTTATTTTCGCCCTTCGTGACTTCTAAGCGGTTTCGCCCCATCTTTAATTCGCCCAGACAAAGTTGTGTTTAAAGAGAAATAAATAAGACATTAGAATTCGCCCAGTTTTAAATTCGCCCATTGACAACGAGGGCGAAAGGGGCGAAAATAAAACGGGGGAAGAATATTTCCCTGTATACAGTATGTATGCATATCTATTGACTTAACATTCACTATGTACTAACATTAACTACTATAATTCTTTCTTTTTTTATTTAACCCCGTGTTTTTATCATTTTAAAAAAAATATTGGTGTTTCTCTGGATTGACTTCGGTAGAAATAAGCAAACTGACCGGATAATACCATTTGGTGACGATAACTAAATATTGGAAGTGTTAAAGTCAATTAAATTTCAAATGTGAATTGATTTGTCCAACTAAATAACATACATATAGATGTTGTTATATTTTATGCAATTTCATCTACTGTATAGAAAGGATTTAATAAAATATATAAACCATGAAATATATATATTTTTTTTGTTACACAGGTAACGGTTGCGACCATTGCAGTCAAAAACAACAGCACGGTTTAAGCATCAGACCTGTATTGTTCGTGATCGTTAAACACGTATGATGAACAAAGTCAGCAATTAATTCTTGCATTTTATTTTCATAAACGTTGTTAAGAAATAAGGCTTACCATTGTTGTCAACTGTGTCAAATAATTTCTGTAAATTAGTCGTGTCCATTCCCGGGGACTTCATGGTGAACTCTTCAATGTCGATGACGTCGTCTTGGTTTTGATCAAAAAGTTCGAAGTCGCATGGCAACGAAGCATCGGTTTTCTTCTCTTTTCCAGTCGAATCCTATTCATGACAGCAATCATTTTCTTTGACTCTAAGTAGTTTCTTTTTAGCTCAATTCATTGTAAACATAAAAAAATATTCACATTCATCGCTTATTCATACGCAAATATTGAATTGCATTGCAATATTTTACCGGTTTTCAAAAGAATTTTTGACCAGATAACCCACTCATAGATTGAAGCTTATTTTGATGCAATTTTGATCAATTTCCCTAAATTACATTGTAATCAAGCTTTACCTTGCCAACTTTTCTACATCGCCACCACCCACAATCGGAGAGGACGCATTGAAAGCAGCAAACCAACAACACAGCGATCTCAAACCTCATGTTTTCGGTTCAAAGTTCTAGAAATATACATTGGAGGGTTATCTGCACTGTTTATTTATACCAATAACTCCATATACTCATCACGCATTTTACAGAATGTTGCGCAATCTGTTGCTGTACTTATCTGGTGATTAATTTCCCCCACTAGCTGCTGCTGTGAAAATCATATTTGTACATATTTATAAAACTCAATAGATATGCTGTTTTCAAGTGACACGTCCGCTTGTTGATTATCAAAGAGTGTTTGGGATAGTTGCAACAGGTTCGAGATGGAAAAGATGAAAAATGACAATAACAAACTGTCAACCATCTCAAAAACCCATAAAGCGAAATACAAATTCAAAGCAGAGCAACACGGACCTCTAAAAAGATAGAGGTGGAATCAGGTGCCTAGGAAGAGTAAGCATCCCCTGCCGAACGGTCGCACCCGCCGTGTGCTCATTGTCGAAATCATGAAAAACGGAAGAAGCCGTAGTCAATCCGGTGTATAAATAATGGTCTAACAAGTATGAAAAACGTCAGTCAGCATGTGTCTTAATGAAACATTGTATTTGCTGACAAGGTCATCGTATCGACTATAGAACTTGCGTAAAGATGATGTTAATCGAAGTTCTTGATATTCTTGTTCCAACAACTTGAATATACAGAACAAAAAATCCTTAGTTTACTTATAACACTGGACGGTACACAGGGCCATAACGATGGTGTGTCGAGCGTAAAACCAATCATGTAATGATTGCAACTTATTCATTATTAAAACTAAATTAAATACACTCTATATTGATATCAACTAATTGTAATGATAAGAGTATTAAAAGATTAAAAGATTTCCAAGACTTTATGAATGCACATTTTTGAAGCTTGATTGTTTTTGTTGGTTAATTTAACCTTCAACTTTGAACATTTTCAATCCGTAGTTTCTGCATTTGTATTTTTATGCTCGGAAATAGCACATCTAACATGTTGCAAATCTTCAAATGTAAAGTCTACAAGTTTGTCGAATGTTTGCTGCAGGAAAAGGCATGCCGGAATGGACCAAAATAAACATAATATTGTTAACCTGTTATAATAAGCTTTAATGAACGATACTATTTTCTTTGGATCGAAAATAAAATTCGTAGAAAATAGGTGTCTGTGTGACGAAGGCGCTAGTTTCTTTTATATATAATTCCCATGGTATTATACGATAACTCTTACTAAAAACAGAAATGCCTAATATCTTTATAATAATTTGACAAGTAATTTAAACTGGAAAACATAAGTTGAATACATACTCTTATCTTGAAATGAGATGAAGAAATTTTTGATGGGGTCGAATATATTTTGAGCGGCATGGGGTTTGGAGACCGCTGTGAGGCCCCATGTACCACAATAGCTTTTGAATTGTATGAATTTTGAGAGTAAATTTTATACTCCTGAATTAATTAGACTTAGACAACATGGGGTTTGGAGACCGCCGTGTAGCTCCATTTCTTCTGAATTCTAAGAATTCTGAGAGTAATTTTATATTCCTAAACTAGTAATAATTAAACGACTTGCAACGAAATTTGGTAATTTTTAGGGAAAAAATGCATGACTTTTATATATATATATATATTTATTTTTTTTTTAAATATCAAAATGACTTAGTTGTGTATGTGCATTATAAATCATAAAACAAACTGATACTGTTATAAAAATGAGTTTTATAATTTTTATTAGAAGCACATAATTTTGTCAAAAATTGAAATGTTTTGAAGAAACAAAAAGAGGATACTAGTATGTTTATTTTTTTATAATTAAACTTTTACTCGAAAATTGGATTTCTAAAATCAATGAACGGGTGGGTTAGACAAATTTGATCGTATATTAAAGGGGCATGGTCACGATTTTGGTCAAAAATTATTTTTCCGATTTTAATGTTTACAATGCTTCAGTAAGGCATTTTTAATAGGCCACCAAAATTTGAGTGTCATTCGTTGAGTTATAAGCGAGTTACAGAGCTTACAATTCTTTGCTATGTAAACAAAGCTTTTGTTTTGAGAAGATAGACAAATCAGCTTGAAAAAGTTTTTTTTATTAGTGGCATATTGAACCTATGTATACAAAAACAGGGCACAAGCCTTGTTTACATGACAAAGAGTTGTAAGCTCGGTATCTTGTTTATAACTCTATGACTAACTCTCAAATTTCATTTGATCATTAGAAATGCATTCCTAAAGCAATGTAAATTATAAAAACAGAAAAATAGAATTTGACCAAAATCGTGACCATGCCCCATTAACTGGTAGAGTTTTAATTATAAAATCTTATAAAATATATTCTTTATTGAGAGTAATTTTACAAAACTAAGCAGATGTTTTATGGTAAAAAGTACATGTTCACAAGTGGCTGTAAAGCTGTAAAGCTCTCCGGAAAATTTTGATTAACCAACTTTACTAAGTGGGTCGGCATTCGGGACGCCTAGCCCTTACTTATATATATCCCGTAATAATTGCTTGAAATCAAAACATTTTTGCCAAGTATCACCTTCTTTTTCTATATACAATGTACAACCGACAAATTGAAATATTTTTAATGATTTATACACATTTTACTTTCACGACAGGTAACCTTATCTTTGGAATTTTTAATTTATTTTTTTTTCTGAAAGGGGGGGGGGGCGATACTCATGTCTCATCTATATCAAAATCCTAAAACTAATGTCTTTAGATAGTGTTTTCTTAATTAATGATATCTCAGTTATTTAATTGATCAGCCGGTCGACCCCGTGTAAGTTTTCTTTTATGTGTGTGTCTGTTTGTGTGTGTGTGTGTGTGGGTGGGGTGGGGGGGGGGGGGTCTTATCCCATCATTGTGGTATTATCGTAAGGATGCATTTGGTGATATATTCTTTGTTCAGTCGAGCTCTATATTTTAACAATATGTTACATGTAGTCTAAGATAATAAAAAAAAATGCGTGCATGTGTATTTATTTCAACAAAATCATGATATGTAAAATGTTCCAGATCTATGAAGATATCTGACATTATCTGATGCCTGTCGAATTCTTCACTCGCATATTTTGTATACATTTTCTTGATATAATGTACACCGAGTTCATAATTTATTTTTTTTTTAAATCATACTTCCTTAAAAATGTTTTTATCCATCGATGATATGATGGTATAAATATTTTTTGATTCCGTCCTCATTCCGGCGATTACGGCACACCTTTTCCGGCAGCTAGCCAATCGGAACATCGCTCGGCCTTTTAATTCCGTCAAGTCGGCACTGAGCTGCGAACAGTTAAATATGTCTCTTATAGTTTGATATTTGTCAAGAAAATATGAGGCTCTTAAAAGAAAAAGCCAATTGACACATAAATTGATAATAAAAGTGTTTGAAAACTTCTCCTTCAACAAAAATATATTTTTGGATGAAGTTAAGGACCAGTTCTTGATATTGAAGACTTTAACAGATCAAGATATTTTACAAAATACGCCATGTTGCTAAAATTTAATTTTATATCTGTCAATCATGTTTACAAAAACGGAAGGGTATTAATAATAAATTTTCACCATATTTAATCAGTTATATTCCCAGTGCTCCAGATTGGACATATCGATCTATAATATCATCGAAGTGCACTAAAAATAGTATCGAGAGACAAATTGCGATCCTGTTTTTTGTATAATTCGTAAGTGTTTGCCAAGAGTGCACCATGCATTTTTTTTTTATTATTTTTAAACGTTTAGCCTGATAATATATATTTTTGTATAAGTACAAATGTATCTTATTTAAAGAGCACGGACATCATTGGAATTTAAAAAAAAAAAACACTCGTGTTTTGATTTTTGAACTTTTGGGATTATTTGATTTTTCTTCTTTTTTACAATTTTTGAGATTTTTTACGACGTTAATTTTAGCTTTTGTGCACTGAAAAATTCAATTTGATTAATTTTTTTAAAATTTTGCGAATTCTAGCAAGTCGAAAAATGCCGAGACAGATTTACAATTCATCTTTGCAGTACAACAATGTCTTTGATCATATATTTGAAGTTTTACACCTACATGTTATAAACTTCTTATCTGAAACTGTTGTGTTATATATATATATATATATATATATATATATATATCCACACATTTGATCAGAAAGTCTTTTTTTTCTTTCAGCGATTTTCTGATTAGGATCAAGTAAAAAATAAACTTTTAAGGGGCATTTATATAAAGGATTACTTGTTTTCCACACATTTATCTCATGTTCACTCTAAGTCCAAGTTATTCAAAATTAAAAAGAGTAAGCCCATTTGCACAAAAATCCACAACTAATCTTCATTTTAAAAAAAAAAAATTAAAACAATAGACTGTAAAGACTGTAAAAGAATCAAATTTCCAAAATGCTTTTACCTCATTCTGAAAAAACTCAACCAAATTTAAGTCTTTCAATATGTTTTACTTTGTCAAGTAATTCATAACAATAAAATCATTGTACTTTAAAATAACATGGCAGCCAAGTAATAAACGACATATTCAGGTAAACTGAAGAGTATGCATTCCATTAACATTTATGATCAATATTTGTAATAATACTTTATATGAATGAACTTAAGGTGGTATGGGACATCCGTCAATATTAATGTGGGTAAAAAGTACATAATAATCAAATTACTTTCACTGGTTAAGAATTTTACAACATTTGACCAAAAATATACCTTTTAAAATATTTCTGAAAGGTAAAAATTGTAAAAGCCCCAGCGAGATTCGTACTCAGAACTTATTCGTAGCGAGTGCTCTAACCCATTGCGCTATGCTGTTAGGTAACAATTTTGGGAAAGAAAATATTTATAAAATTATACTTGATTTTATTGAATATTTCGATAGGAAATATGTCACAATATGGAGGTGTCCCATACCACCTTAAGCTGTATAGAGAATAATGATATCACATTATGACACGTCATTGTCTCTATCAAGATGTAAAAGCCATGTCTTTCACTTTGCGTTTCTTGATTTTCTTTGACACTCGGAATTCCTCTAGCTTTCTCTTCTTGGCTTCCCTTTTGGCCAAATTTTTCTTCATTTTCTTTTTAGCAGCATATTGAGGATTTGAAACAGCCTAAAACATAAAAATGCAATAAATTATTCTGAGCAACTGGCATCATAAACAATTCAGTACTGCTGAAACCCAATTGTTCACTAGGATAAGTAACATATAATGTTACTGTAAATCAACTTTTATTCAGTTAATTGCAAAAAAAAATTGCTACCTATGTGTGAGTGTCATAGTTGTAAATATTCTGCCCTTTAATGCATCTCATATTTGTTTGAGTTTATTTAATACATAGACTCTGTTATTTAATATTAAAAAACAAATTGCAACAAACCAGTTTATTATTGGTAAATGGTGAAATAAAGTCTCCACAAATAAAAGTTGCTAAACTGCATTTAAATGAGTACAGACCTCTACGGCGTCCTTTCTCTTCCTGGATTCCTTCCGGTCATACTGCTCTTTGTGGGTTTTGGCAAACAGCTGAGTGTATACTTCAACTCCTAGAATCTTCCTCATGATGTCTAAGACCTCTTGGGCCAGACTTTTAAGAGCTGAATCTACAATACGAACATTGATGATTTTTAAGGATTCCCATGCCACAAATGTGCATAAATGAAATGTCATTTCTATTTCAAACCCAACTGTTTTTTGGTTTTCTTATAAGTGTTGTTAAAAATGTTGCAGAAATTGCTGTGAAATTCAATTTTGCATTTTTTGGGAGGGGGTTGTATGTTCACCTGTGTTTGGGTTATTCTCATTTGTTTCCCTTTGTAAGGCGGGCATCACTATAGGAACAACAGAGGGCAGTAGTGTAGGGCCTAGGTCCATACTGAGGGCCGCTATCCACTTAAACACACTGGACCTCTAAAACCACAATTATACATATATTATTATAATTTGCACATTGCATTAATTTCATTTTCTTCAGTATCTCTGTTGGACCTGTGATCATTTCCTAAACAGCCAAATCTCTAAATGAACAAAAAAAAATGCACAACTCCATAACTGAGATCATAATGAAAAATTGCAATTGCTTTTACAAACATTTTCTCAATACTACAAGCTCAAGAGTGAATGTAAAGATACCTTGATGGTAGTTTTGGGTTGGTTGACAGCTTCATGGTTTGCTTCTCGAACCATTTTCTTGACCAGCCATCGTAACGACAGACATTTTTTGCCCTCGGAACCCCTCCGTCCTTTTTGCTCCGCAGAGTCACTTGAACTCTCTTTGTCACTGAGAAGCTTGGCTACCTTGGCAATGAACACCATGTTTTTGATGATTTGATTGGCCAGTTCATCTGTCAGATACTTGGACTGCAACTGTGTTATAAGGTCCAATGCCAAACTCTCCAACTGAAAATAAGTCAAAAAATTGTGTATAAAGCAGTTATTCAAAGAACCTGTAAAAAATGATAACTCATAAAATCAAAATTTATGTGTGTTTCCAACTTTTACAACAATTTTGACCTAATTCAATTTGGATAAAAATATATTTATTTATAAACATGATCAAATACTTCTAAAATACATTAATTTTATATGTAAAATTGAAAAACACATTCAAAGGTATAATATATTATATTTTATACTGTCAGACGGAATTACAATATGTAGGTGTCAGCTGGAAAATGTACCTTGTTGATGGAATCTGTTTTCATGAAGTCTGTCTGGGCGGATTTTTCCACTGGCAGTAAGATTTCCTCTGGAGTCCAGGCGGCAAATAGCAGACCTATCAGCTGGCACGATGCCAACTGTACCCACATGTGTTCATATCCCAAGTGACTTATGACACTCTCTGACATGTAAAATAGAATAGCTTTTACACATTATAATAGTCATAAACTACGAAAGTAATTTTTTTTATTGATTTTGTCCTTTGTCAATTTGTTATTTTTTTTTTAATTGTTTGAGGACTGATTAATTGATTTCAATTTTAATTCAAATGACAATTTTAATCTGTTTAAATTTTAAAGTATTTAAGACATATTATTTATGAAACATAAAAAAGAAATGAATTTGATTTGTGATTAATTCACTTATTGACAAGAAATTTGATCAAAATACGAAAATAAGTTTATTGCTCAAACTGCCTTGCTAAATTTTCATTTTTACTAGACTAACCCCAAATAATGTTCATGTCGTCGGTCCACTTTGCGTCCCTGATGAGATCACACTCCCTCAGTAACTTGAGCAGCGTGTTCAGACAGTTGAACAGGAGTCTGTCCTTCTCTGTCTCGCCCTCAGAACCCCCAGACTGCAATCAAAGACACAACCATGTACATGACAGGGATAGCACGGCACTTCACAAAAATAAACTGTGAAATGAATATGGGATTGTTGTACAATATGTACTTTAAAATTTTATATATTTTAAAGGAGAATGTTGTACATTATTTTACATTTTTTAAAGAAGGGAGGAAATTTTGTAGATTTGCAGGTCAAACAAGATGAATTTTCCAGGATAATGATTTTCTTGATTGCTTATTCAAACATAAACAGTATTTCAATATTTTTCAGAATGTAAGTTTGAAGGCAAAGGGTACATAACAACCTTATATAGCATAATATTGGGCAAAATGTCTTGCAAGTGTAAATAGGAGAAAAGAACATGAGGTCAAAATAAGTATGTATACAGTACTGTGGAATAATTTTTATTTGTGGGGGTCAATGTTCATGGGTAGCATACATTTTCCTGGTTTGTGGGGACGTAATTTCGTTGGTAGCGTAAGCGGGAAAATTTTCATAAATATAAAACAAATGATTGTAGATAGGTTCATGGGGATGTAAATTTGTGGGCAAGGGTTATCCACAAAAGCCACGAACATTGGTCCCCCATGAACAATGATGATTCCACAGTATTCTAAGTTCATTTAGTGGACATACATCTACATGTAAATTATGATTGTAGATAGGTAATTCGTGTAAATAAGAGTAAAGCAAGCAATTTCAATACAACATACATTATCTGAATATCTGCCTGGATCTATCTGCTGCTGAATTATGGGTAATATCACAGATAAATGGTGTGAAAACTTGGCAGACTCCACTTCTATGAATAGACCAGTCAGCTGAGCAGCAAGGATACGATGGTTAATCTGTAAACATCAGAAAAATATTTTTTTTAAACCTGAAAATAAAATACCATTCAAAAGATACAGTTTCCCTATAATGAAAAAAATTATTTCAAATTCAGAATGTACATAAACTATTAAACCAAAAACTATCAGAATCAAAAATTTTCAATTAAATTTGCCAATTCACTTTATGTCCAAATCGATACAGGTATTTCAATCTTGAACTACATTTTGTACATTTAAATTGAGAGTTAAATAAATGAAACATGTACATGTCAGAACATGAGATTTCAAATGTCTGCTTAATATATTCAACATTATTTACCTTGTCATCAGTAAACCATTTCTGTGTAATGTTGAAAAGTTCAACCCTCGAGTTATGGTCAATCTACAATACATGTATTCATCAAACAAAATTATGTTAAGTCTTGCAAAATGATGCATAGAACCGAATGCACAGGCTATGCTACATGTATTGTAACATCTTTAGAAACTGACAATAAGGAGAAATGTTATAATTGTAATGTAATGTATAAGATATTTTGGGGTGATTTTGACTGTCCTTACCTTTTGTAAAAGAGACTTGATGGCCAATGCGGTCAGTTTTCTACATTTTGTGGATTCATCATTGACAAGAGCTGCTGACATAGGGATAAAGAACATTCCTGCGTGGTCATTCAAAATGTTCTACAAAAAAGACGGATACATATACTGGTACATCATAATTTTCATCAAATTATTAATTTCAATTTTTAATTAATAAAGCTCAATTAGTTGGCCAATGTAATAGAAGCATGATATGATGATAAGTTGGCCCATCACTATAAAATCTATTAGATGCATGTTATCCAGTTGTTGTCAACTATGACATATTTACTGGTATTTGTCCAGGTATTGCCCATTGTAAACTGTTCAAAATAGATTTGCTAAAAATCACTTGCTGAGACAAAAATACCCCCATTCAGTCTTACTGGAACTTGTACATATTCATATCTGTAAAGTAAATATTCTAAATTATAGAAATACCTGAGGAAAAGAGGAGAATATTGTAGCCAACATTTCTAATGCTGATTCCCGACCCATCTCCATTTCATAGGAAAGCTGTGTGACGTAGTACTC
Source organism: Magallana nippona (assembly GCA_033439105.1). NCBI lineage: Eukaryota > Metazoa > Mollusca > Bivalvia > Ostreida > Ostreidae > Magallana > Magallana nippona. The sequence goes on from CM065919.1 coordinate 27,729,719, forward strand.
CAAGTGTTTATTCAGGAGCTTTCCCAAGGGGTATTCCAGAATATACTGCAGTGCTATCTGTCAAAAAATATAAGGTTTGGCATAAAAAAATTTTAATCCAATGTGTAAAATGACAACATGCAGAACATGCATACTTTTTAAATAAAAATTCACAAAAATATCATAAGGAATTCATATGAAGTGTATATGATGCCTCCAGAGACAAAATTTGAATAGATAAGACAACATCATGTGACTGTCACATGACCGCTGACCTGTCTGCACTCTCTCCTGACGTGGGGGGAGTCGGCTGTGATTGACATGTCCTCCACCTTCTTGATCAGCTCCAACACCTCAGGGATGTTCAACTTCCGAGACAGAATGGCCTGGAATCAAAATGAATACATGTATCTCAATTACAGGTTTCAAAGCTTTAACTCCAAATACAATTTTTATTTGAAAATTTTTTCAATGCGCATTACAGCTTGAGGGAATGAAAATTCAATTTAGTCCAAAGGTTTTTTTCTCTAATGATATTTTGTTACCAGTAGCTAAACATTCTGCTGAACCTTGCTGATAACACCTCACCTTTAGCAGGGAGAAGGCCGTGCTCTGTCTATTGTAGTCGTACAAGTCCTCCTCACAGAAGGTCAGCAGCACCTGTAGCTGGGTCTGCTCCAGTTTGTAGATCTTCACGTCTCGGACCAGCACTGTCACTGCCTGCAAACACAGCACACTCAATAACCTCTGATGTTCTCAAAATCAGAAAACTTTTAAGCAATCAATTTCTCTTTTACGAGCAAAACTGAAGATATTAGAAATATAAATACTGTACATACAGCAAAAATAATCTTTTAAAAAATAAACCTTTAATATTCATATAAATAATGTGGCATCTGACAAGTTTTCAAAACACTTTTTCCCCTCTGTTAAGAAAGAAGAATTTAACATTGTTTGACACTTTACCTTAAATGCCATAGAAATGAGCTCCAGGTTCTCCCCCTTGGAGGCCCCGGCAGAGGCGTAGTTTTTGAGCAGGATGAACATTCCGTTAGCCAGCTTGGTGATGTCGCTGTCGACTGAGGGCAGGTCAAACTTCAGTAGCCAGCACAGGCACCGCAGACTCAGTGTGTTTATCTACAACAAAAACCAATTCAATAAACTACTATACTCATGTAATTAAAATGGCAGCTGATTCAGTTCAACCTACATGTATAAGTAACTCCATTTTCAATCTTTTAAGTAGGAGTCACATATCCTTAATAGACAGAATAAAAGTATCTCCAAATATCTTACAGGAACCATTATGAATATATACACTGTAAATGCAGGCTGTGACTATCGTGTACATGTAGCTACATGTATGTTTTTCCAGTTAAACAAAGTTGTAAAGGAAACATTTCAATTTGTTCTTACGATTGTGTTTAATAATGAAAAAACACAAAATTTAAGCCAATTTCTAATAAATGAAATTACAAGTCTTTTAATGTAAAACACAAAAATTTGACCATCTTTTATCAGTATAAAATGAGTCCTTTATTCAATATCACAAAATATTTTGGCCATTTTCTATAATCAGTTGTGTTCAAAAACTCACTCTGATGTGCTTGGCAAACAGACAGTCGGCCAGGATGGTGATGAAGGGGTCCACCAGTTTGCGGTGCTCCTCTTCGGTTGCCACCAGGCGGCCCCTCCTCAGACAAAGACTCATCAGCTGGAGACCAAACTCCACCAGTACGTGGATGTTGGTCTTCTTGCTCAGCTTGGGTTTGTCTCCACCTCGCTTCGGTTCCTGAGGTAACAGTAGGCAGCTCTGAGGCCGGAAAGTTTGAGCGTCTTTGTCTTGGCCTTTGTTTTTCTTGCTGGTGAAAGAAATATTATGGTTCTTTCTTGATAAGGATGCTAGGCAGCATATTACATTCTTGAACCTAATCATTATTTCCTTAGAAAGTAAGTATGCATAAAGTCATATTATAATTACAAAGGAAAATTAAAAGGTCCTAAGGACTTATCTACTAGTATACCTAAAATTTACTTTTAATTAATATAAAGTTGTATTATCATAACAAAACACTGTAAAATATAGATTTCCACAGTCATAAAAACTGCTATCCAGGATTTCCGCAATCTAAGACCATGAACATCTGTTATTCAGGATTTCCACCATCTTAACAGAAACAACTGTATTTTTAGATTTCCCCAATTTTAACAGAAATTTTTTATAATAGATTTCCGCAATCTGAACAGAAACATCTTTTACCGGTGTTCTAGATTTCCATATTATAACCAAAACAACTGTTATTCTATATTTTCCCCTTTCTTAACATAAATACAAACACTCTCAGACAACCATTACCTCTGATTTTCGGAGAGCTGAGGGAATGACTGTGTGATCAGACCGTGGGTAAATATCATCAGGGACTCCGTGTCCAGCCCGGGGTTGTCCAACAAGCCAGTCACCACCTTCTTGAGAATTTCCTGGACTTTCCTGGCAATGGTGTGACTGTGTGTAGAATCCAGCACCTAGATCAATAGAGGAGGGAATATGATCAAAAAGGTGTTTCATTCCTAAACTACCGTTCTGTCAGCTCAAAAATTTAATCCATTCTCATCTAAAGTATTTTTTTTATAAAAATGCTATTATTTGCTTTTAAATTGTTCAGTTGGACTTCTAACTAGAAGTGTGCCAAGTATAGAATTAACCAAACTCATATACAAGTCTGAACTGGTATTATCATCTGGGTTTTTTTAAAATTAGTACAACTATGTGAATTCTGGATGCAAAATTTTTAACCAAGGTAAGAAACTATTGGTTTTCATCTTTCCCTATGACTAGTGCTTTGCACCGTTTTGCAGCACTTTTACCACATAACTGATATTTTTAACAGTTTGTTAACATAAAGATTGTCCAGTGGATGAAGCTAATTTAGAAAAAAAAATTGTACTCCATCAGAAGATCACCTCTTTCAGTGGAGTAATAAATGCCATGAGGGAGTCTCTGCTGATGACTTGGGCCAGGATTCTGTATGAGTCGTAGCTCTTAGAGGACCGCGCCTCAAACAGTTTGGTGGTCACCCCAGCCACCTCCTTCTCTTCAGCCACTTGTCCAAACAAGTCCTCGTGGAATACCTAAAAATTAAAAAATTAATTAAATATTAATTTGATATTAACTTCTGATATTCATACTTACTCATGTCATTAATGTAACAAGTACATCTCTTTCTTCTAAATATGATAAAGTTATAACTATGTTGAACAAATTTAGATCAAATTATGCAGCTGAAAGCTTCACTTTTCTACTTTAAAACTGTGTTAACCCTTATTACAGCACTCTGAGAGTTCTTAATGTTTGCATGCCAAAAGATTTAATAAGGGCCATTAAATAAAAATACTCACATCTTGCAAGCTCTTCCTGCAGACAGACAGATCTCCTGGCTTTAGGACAGGCAAAAGATTCTTCAGCAGCACAAACACAGTGTAGCACAGAACGTGCACCTATAAAACACAAATCAAATCACCTGATGAACACTTTCAATATTTGATTTTATTTAACAAATAAGACATAATATCATCAAACCAACAAAACTACATGAAGTACAATTGTGCGTATGCAAAATTGCCCCCAGTAATTTGAAAAGATTACATAGAAGTTTTAATTATAATGCTTACCGTAAAGTCTCGTGTATAACACACACATTTTTTCAGCCAAAATTGGATCAAAAGTGGGAGGTGCTTATTATATATAGGAACAAAATATTATCCCATTTTTTCTGAGCATGTTTCTGGATACCGCAGGAGCATGACCGTTATTGCATGTTATGCAAGTTGTATGAGTGTAGGCTAATTTTATTTTGTCAGAAATACCTTATTCTTTATTTAATTTCCATGTATTAGAATATTTATCCACCCAGACCACTGTTCCTTGCATCAAAAAAGTTCTCGCCAATGTATTCACCTTTACGTAACCAGCAAGTTGTTGACTCGTTGCATGGTCAATGTTTGTTTAACAATTTCCGGTGAAGCATGCACCTGTCTTGTGCTGGACTTCACAGGTTATTCGAGTGCAGGAAGATTAGCAATAATTATGATTATATTTTACTTATTTGCTCCCGTTATGCAGTTAAACATTATTGCTTTACATAGACACTGTTAAAAATAGATCGATCATTTGAACGACTTGATAATGACGAAATACAACACACAAACGTTTCTTAGCAAAGTTTATCTTACAATGATCCAAGAATTGGACTAATTATCAATTAAGTCATTACTATTGATGTTGTTTGGGGTTTGACCTGCAGACATTACTTTTAATCACTTGAAAAACATTATCAACACATACACATGGGTGACTTTTAAAAAAATCTCAATTGAAATTTTCTTCAATTTTTGGATGCATATTATACATAAGAACAGCTGTTATTTTCCACCAAACTTTGCGGGTGCGTATTACACACAGGTGTGTGCTATATACAAGACTTTACAGTACGCAATTTTACACATCCCCCCAAAAAATTTTTTAAAAAGATTCCACATAAGTTTCTCTACCTGGTATCCCTTCCTGAGGGTGCCCCTGAGCTCGGACAGGATGAAAGGGAAGAAGCGGGGCCCCAGAGAGGTGGTGATCTGGACCAGTGTGTCTCTGGCCGTATTACGAATCTCCACCGCTCGAGACTTCAAGAAGTTACACACCTTCAGCAGGATCCTATTGAAAAATAAAATCAAAAAAAGTTTGTATTTGTAATTTCTGCTTTATTAGAAATTGAAACTGTGTTAAATTCATCAAATTTGAAAATAAATGAAAATTTCCTATCTGCGATCAAAAAGTCAAACTAGGCCAGATTTTAAGGGCCATTTTTTTTAAATGAAAGTATTCCAAAACTCTCAATTTAACTCAGAAATTACTCTTTTTCATGCCAACACTGTCAAAGAATTTAAAGTAAAATAAAGGTTTAAGAAATACAGATAATTTTGTATTAAAAGATCTCTCTTTTCTAAATACAATGGAGGCATAACATGTTGTGGACTCTGGAAAATGACAGATGCATGTACATGTACATTTCAAAAGAAGAAAAGAAGGGTTCAGAAATGTTTTAATAGGCTGTGTAATACATTTTTGCATTCCTTACCCTGGCAGGTTGTGCTCCAATGACTTGTGTGGGAGGTTCTGGAGAAGCTTGATCATGGCTAGAGCGATGGGGACCCTCAGTACCTCGCTGTCCTCAGCGATGCTCTTCCTCACCAACTTGTGCTCATCTTCACTCTTCTCCTGCAAATATCACTCAGGATTTACAACAATGGAATTCTGATATAGTGTTTGTGTAAAACAAGAAACAGGCTTTAGCATCAATAAACATCAATGTACAGTGGTTTTTTTAAAAATCCATATAGATGATTTACACCTGTCTTTTAAGATAACCTGTGTAAGACAAAAATACTTTGACCAGTTCAAGAACAACCTTCCCTGTTTAAAGTACAATGCTGGTACAAAATCAATTAACAACAACATAATCAACAACATTGTTTCACAATAAAATCATTATATATTGATTCACATTTATTTTCAAAACAGAGCCTTGTTTAGTAATGGGAGATACATTAAAGCACTGGATTGTTGTGAGAAATATATTTACGATAATGAGTTTTTGGAACAAGATTTTCTTAAACACCATTCATTTTGACAAAATCATTAACATCAGCCTCATATTGGTATCACATGTACATCTAAAGAGAACTGATCAGTGATTACTTTTTTGGTCAGAGATCGCTGTAGATGAGGGATGACAGATTTCATGATGGTACAGTGAATTCTGGTGGCCTGCCCCACAGAACAGATCACGATTCTGTCTGGCTGCTTGGATGAGGGGTCAGGGGTTGTCGCCGTGGTTTCATCCTCCTCCTCTGGAACTGTGGGAATTGCTTCCTCTGTTGTAGATTCCTTTTCTGTGTCATCAAGAGGGTTTGGCTCTTCTGCAATGTAGAAATAGAGTGTGTTATCATTGTGTATATTTGAAAGGAAATTAATAAATATGTTGTAAATAATAGTCCATTACAGAGGTATTCTTACATGTATTAACACTTTATCATGCTACACTTGCAGTCATAATGTATAGGTATATTTTGTAATTTATGCACCATTGAAGCTACTACATGTATATAAACTGAAAGACTTTAATGTACTTTCCATCAAGTTGAAGTACTTGTATGAGTTTTAACAAATTTTAATGTATAATAAAAATTAAAATAAAAGATTCATAGAATAGCTTGATGTACTTGATCAATTTTTTTTTCATAGAAATAAAACCCATGCCTGTTATTTCTCCTTTGGCTTTTTTCTTGGCAATGGCATCTGGTAGATTGACAACGGCATGCTGGGAGTTTCGTAAATCAAAGTGGAAGGCATCCAGAATGCCAACAATAACCCTAGAACACATGACAATGAAAACATGACTGATCGCTTATGTTTAGAAATTAAGATAGAACCTTGACACTCTTAGGGAAATTAACTCTATTAAGCATTTTAAATGAAATAATACATTTATATAATCTCAAACTTCTTGGATAACAACAAGGTTTAATTGTCTTCATTTTGGTCAACTTTCTGCCAGAGTTGTGTCAGATATTATCTTTTAAAATCGTAATTAATTTTACAATAGTGGTTTTACCTAACAAGAAGCTTTTTTTTCTCAAACTTCTTGGACAGCATAGACAGGAAGTAGTCGAGCTGGTGGATGTAGACGTGCCAGGGCAGCTGTTTACAGAGCGTTGCCATGGAGTCGATGGCGCTCTCCTGTAGACCCTGGGCCTTGGTGTAGGTCTCGTCCAGCAGGAATGAGGAGGTGAGGGGGAGGAGGTAGGACACCAGGATCTCCTTGCGGACCGTCCGGGAGTACAGGATCCGTTTCATCTTCTTCAACGCCCTGGAGCGTCTGTGCGTCTGCAAGCGACAGAAATATGCAACTTCACAATGAATACTGAACATGAAAATGATTGAGGGTAGTCTAATTTTTGGTTAATTCGATGGAAAAAGCAAAATACATGTAATAAAACTAACCAAACAAATGCCTAAAACATCACACACTACATTTTAGTCTTATTTTTTGACTAGCTTAATAATCAAAGCAAAAATCTGTCCAAACTAAATTAACCAATCATTGCCTTATCATCACACATGCCTTAGCTACATTGTACTGTAAAAGTGGTTATTTACGCCTGGGGGAAATTTACACTAGTTACCAGGTACGCTTAAAGCTGCGTAAAATAACCTTGCGCATAGAGTAAAAAAATCAAAACTTTAGTGTGGTAAATCACACATCCGCTTATTTAATACCCACGCGTATTGTTTGACTATAGAAAACACGTGCTTAAAAACCAGCGTATTTAACCACTTTGACACTATGTAAAAGTTACATTATTTCTAGCATGCAACAGTATTGACTGAAATTCAAATTGGCTTTCACAGATTAGGAAAAGCAATATTTAATTCTCTTTATCGTAGAATATTCTTTTGCACCTTTTACAATGTTAAAGTAACTTTCCCTCATACATCAAACAGTGTTTTTCAGAATGCAGAATGCTTTTCTTGGAGAAAAATTAATTGATTTTTATTCTTTAAAGAATTTCCTAGTGTACCTGAATGTGCCTGATGTTTTCAAAGAAGTCGGCTTCCACATCTTTGTCCTTGAGCACCACAAGGTCAGTGAACATGTCATGTGACGGGAACGTGTCCACCAGAACAGACAAAAGGGCGATGAACTCATGGCGGACAGTCTATGGAAAAAATAAAAGATTTTTTGTCCATAAATTTCATAAAACATTACAAATACATTTCATATTCAATAAAGAGTAATCGATTTGTACAATATCTTAGATGTTTGCACTTTGTTACCTACCAATTGCACTACAATCATCGCACTAGCATTATACGAAATCAAAGTTTTTACAGTACTCAACGTGAACTACAGCCTTTAGTTTTAATATGTGTTAGTAAGTAAGCATCACTGAGATAAACATGTGATTACCAAAATCTACAAATCATTAGGGTCACATACCTCTTTCTTGTTCTTGAAGCCTGCTTTGACCTCCTGAACAAGTCCATTAGATATCAGTTCTCTGAAGTCATCCTGGTCATAAGTCACAACACTGAACTGCTTCACCATGGTAACCAGTGTATGGGTGGCATTGTCTCTTAGTGACATATCATCAACCTATTTAGTGAAGAAAAAAATCACATCATATCACAGAGAGAGAGAGAGAGAGAGAGAGAGAGAGAGAGAGAGAGAGCTGAATTTTGATTTGACATTCTATAGAAAAATATTTTATGCAATCTCAAAACTGACATAAAGTGTAATACATTTTCATAAATAACTTTAATGAACATAATATGAGCAAATATATTTAACTCATAACTAGATTTAATATAAAGCTTATACTGCATGTCAGTAATGTCTCACCATTTTGATGCAGTAGCAGCAGGAATGGAGGACAGGAATCAGGAAGTCCACATCCAGCTTGTCCTCCATCTTTTTAATGGCTTCGTTGACTTTTTTGTGAGCATTCAGTCTCTTAATATAGTCTGGCTCCTCTGTATGCTTAGGATCCCAAGCATTCATCTGAAAAAAATATTGTATCAATATAAGGTCAATCTACTAATCTATTCATTGAAAGGGACATGTACAACCCTGTACATGTACAAGTAAATCTATATGTCAAACTTCAAATACAAGTCTGTACAGTATAAATCGGAAAAATAATATCAATGTACATGTATATTTATGTGATACACTTTGCTAAAAAAGAAAGGAAAATTTCATTATCTCTTGAGTGCAGTCATTATACCTATATAACAGAAACAGACACTGCTTCTGCTTAAGTTAAACCCATTCCTTCAGCAAATCTATTCAGCACTCTACTTATGTAGCTGAAGGGTTAACCCTAGTTTACCCTAACACTAGCACACCTACCTCTGTTAGAAGCTGAGAGATATCCTTCAAGTCCTGGTTATTATTGGCAATGACCTATAGAAGCAAAAAAAAAATTCAATAAATAAGAGAGTGACAAGATGAACAAAATCAAACTTCTGTAGTTAAAAAGGTAATAGAGTTCATTCAAACCTGAATCAGTTGACAGATAAGAATTCTTGACTGACGATTCTGTATGTACCCAAACAGCTTACTAATCAATCTGAAATGTAAACAAAAATTGTTTACTGGATAAATATTTTCAAATCACAGCTGATTAATTTATATGCATGTAATGCGTTTCAGGGCGAGTAAGAGAGGAGAAAAAAAATTCTTTTTACACATTACTCTACTCTTATAAGCATTGTAAACAAATGTTTAAAATGTATGAACATGCCTTTAATTATTAACTATACCCTTTCAAAAAAAAAAATTTTTCAAGAAATAACCTTTTGATCATACATGTATTTCTAAATTTGCAAAGAAGGAAGAGACCAGCACCTTTTGTAATTTCATGTTTCTAAATTGTCACACTTTTCTTTTTTATGGATAATTGTGTACATTTAGTAGAAGGATGAAATAAATCACCGGTAGAATTTCTTTTAATGGATATCATGGATATTTGTGTACATTCAGTATAATTAAATTATCATATAAATCACCTGTAGAACTTCTGTTTGTCCTCCACTTTCTCCAGCAGGTTCCTGATGCTGTTCAGAATGTTGACCTCTGTGTCTGGTGTTCGACTAAGCCCCTCCCCTAAAAACGGTAGGAGGAGCTCTATCAGTGACAGGCAGGCTGATTGGTCAGTCACAAACTCACTGATTCTGAAAATTTCAAACATTAAAAAAGTCAATTATAATTTCTTAAGACACATGTGTACAGGTTTGACTGATCTTCAGATCATGATACTACAGCTATTAATGGTGAATAAAAATCTATAATACGAATAATTCATCAAATTGTATGTGTTACACGAGTCTCATACATACCTAGACAAGATAGATAACTCTTTGCCAGCAGCCTGTGACTTCTTGCCGTGACCTTTGATGTTTTTGATCGCCTTTTGTATATAAGTCAGTATGTCTGCTACATGGGGTTTAAGGAGTTCCACTCCAAATTGTTCTACTTCCAAAACTATGTAAAAAAGGATATAAATTTGTTTATGAATTTTTTAATTTGATGTCATTTTCAATGTGGTTGATACATTTGATAGTGATTTAAATACTGTACACCAACTTTTATTTCTGTTATTTGCGTGCTAGAAATTTTTGTGAGGTACACAAGAGAGCCACAACGCCCCGAATATTTCTCGACATGAACCAGTCCTCAAATGTCTTTAGTATAGTATTTTTCAAACAATAGTCATCTTTGTCACAAAAATTAGTTGTCATGAACCTGCTTATCTCCGGTAAACTGTGAAATAAAGTCTTCGCAAATAAAAGTTGGTTTACAGTGTACTTAATGTTCTAAAAAAGATAAATCCTTTTTACCACTGATTTGCATCATCTTGTTGACCTTGACTGGTGTTGCCGTGGTGATACTCTCCATTTCCTCATCCTCCTCTCTAGACAACAGGTTATCCAACATAACAATGATGAAATCTGTCACAGACTTGCTGACATCCTTGGCATTAAGGAGTCTCAACACCGCACTTATTGGGGTCAAGGTCGGGTCAGAATCATGGCATTTTGCCAACAGTGTCCAATACCTGAAAAAATTCAAAATATAAAATCAAAGATCTACAATTATGTACATATTCTTATAGAAAATGTAGTAGTAATGCATGTATTTATTTGTCATGTAGATGAGCAACCATATGCATGAATTTGTATACCGTTTTGATGTTAAGATAAAAGATATTACTTTCAAATCACTCTGTACCTTCTGTTTGTCGCACACATGTGCAGGAGCTTTAGGAGGGGTGTGGGATGGTAAATGCCTTCAAACTGCAGCTTTGACAACTGGAAATACATGATTTTTAAAAATCTGTAAATCTGTAACTATTTGTACATAAGAACATATATACATGTATGTATTTTATCTCCTTTGTAATTGTGATCACACTTACAGCCATCACTACAAGTAGATAAATGAACTTACCTGTGGCCAGACAGCCACGTGGAACATGGCGTCTATCTCCCTGGGAGAGAACTTGTAGGAGTCAAAGATGTCATAGAACTGTAATACACAAAGAACACGACAATCAAAACAGGTGAAATAACCCAACCACATGGTCGACATGCATAGAAATATACACGAATGCATGTGTCTACATAACTAATTATTTTATAACTATCATTTCAGATTAATGTAGGTACTACCGGGTAAATATATTTTAGCTGAGTTTAAATTATCAATATGACATGCAGCTATGTTTTTATAAAATTTGTAATTCTTTATCATTATTAATATTCGTGCCACAAGAACATTATCACAAGAGGATTTATATTCTTAAAATTCTCACCATAGACATATTAATACACCATAAAAGAGTAAACTTTTACTTAGTGTTTGTATCATCTTCTCTCTCTCTCTCTCTCTCTCTCTCTCTCTCTCTCTCTCTCTCTGACCTGCTGTATCTGGGCTATACACAACTGCCGGAGGTTCTTGAGGGGTTTGAGGGCCCCGGGGGTAACCTCCTCCCTCCTCTCCAGACAGGCCACACAGGTCGCGGTCAGTCCCAGCAGAATGCTCTCCAGGGAGGGGAGGTAACCCTCTATTAGGTGACCTAACTTCTTCACAATCATGTCCACTGTATTCAAAGCCCTGGAGAAATGAATCACATACTTCCAAATTTCAATTATTATTCTTGTTCTTTTTTTAAAAAAAGTGCCATTTTTCTATTTGTTATTCATGTAAATGTTTCAATTGAATAATTTAACAATTTATGGGGCTGTATTGTACAGTATCTTTTTCAAGTTTAAGGCCATTAACAAGTGCAACATTGAAGCAAACTCTAGATAAAACTTCAAAATTAAGGAGAATGAATAAAACAATATAAATTCTTTTATTTTGAAGTTTTAATGATTGTACATGTATATAACAATTTATTTACCCTGTCATTTTTCTCAGTGGAATCATTTTTGACAGATCCAGTTCTTTTTCTGCTTTGCATACCATAGCCAAAACATCATCTATAAAAGAAGATAAAAATTTAATACAAGTCATGTATTGGACATACCTACTTTATTAAATCCTACAAAAAATCATCAAATTCTTTGTAAATGACATTTTCGTGAATATACTTTCAACTCTAAAAAAAAATTGCTACATAGTTTTTTTTTATGCATGCTAAAATTCCCATAACATACATATATATGTGCACATAACTTGTACATTTGTACACAAATAATACATATAAACCATAAATACATATATACCTGTGACAAAATGCTTAAAGTTCTCAAACACCATTTCCATAAACTTGATGATTTCATCTCCGCTGCAGCCATTCAGGAATCGAAACACAATGGATCTTCGGAACTGACTGTTGGATTTTCCTGCAGAGTCCTTTCCTGTCTTACTGTGCATTTTCCCATACAATATCCTGGTAAAGAATTTCCAATCACAAATAGAATATGGACACATTTTACATTTTCTAATATTCTTTTGAGTTATGAAATACAAACATATGTTCAAGCCCTGCCGAGGCGGTTTAAAATGGTGCGAGAGCTGATTAAATCAGTGATAGTCTGAAAGCTAAGCCTGTTTTTCAATTTTCTGTTTTCATGAGAGAGAGAGAGAGAGAGAGAGAGAGAGAGAGAGAGAGAGAGAGAGAGAGAGAGAACAATATTCATGAAGAATAATTTCAATCTGTTTTCATTATAGAGAGTAAGAGAACATTCATCTCTTGTCCATGGCACATTACCTCATCAGTATGGGCAGCACCTGCTCTCTGTGATCTGTGCTGATGATGCTGTTCTCATGGTCAATGCTGAACAGCACAATCTCCGTCTTAAACTTGGCATCATCCAGCAAGTTCTCAAAGTTCTCCCTGAAATAAACCAATTCAACAAAACTGCAGCTTATTTTTAACATTTTAACCTTTACTATCAATGTAAATATACTTTCAAGCCATATTTTTATTTTTAACAAAGCTTTTTCTTTTTTGCACAAAAAAGGATAAAAAGTAAAAATAACAAATGCTTTAAAATGGTACAAAAATGCCATGTTTAGGTTCCAAGATGCTTAATAACTTTTAATTCATATTGTATAAGCACTTGAAACCCATGGGCCCTCATCTTTCCATTCCATACTATCATTTATATCCAAGATACAGATGCATAGTTGATAAAACTAGAGTACAATCATGTACTTGTCTGATAAAGCTTACCTGTACGGTACTAGGTATCTGTGCTTGTAAGTCATAATACAACTGAAGGCCACTCTCTGTACCTTGCCATTCTTGTGGAGCAACAGCTGTTTTAAAAAAAACAAAATGAGGCTTCAATACCCTACTATCATAAATGATTTTTGTGATTATGACTTAGTTTGTCATACAGTAGATTCCTTATTTCACGCAAGTGCTTTTATTCTGTGAATCCACCTTTTGCATCAGAAATCATGATAACTTAATAAATCTTAAGTTCCAAACTTTGTTATTATTTCATGTGGTTCACAACTGTCAGAAAAATAAAAGTAAGATTTTAAAATCTGCTTGGATTACTTCTCCTGATTTTATATATTTTTAAAAATATATATTTTTTTTACCAAATATTTTCACCAAGCTGTGATACAGAAATCACTTTTTGCCTTCTTGTTGAATCTTGTACTAGAAAAACTGGACAGTACCTATTAAAGCCTTCATTGACAAACTGTACAGAACCTGAAATACAGTACTTGTTCATAAAAATGTACCCTACCTGTTCATACAGCTGTCGGAGTTCAGCTTCTCTGTACATGGACTTGGGACTGGTGAATTTACTGAACAGCTCTAGATGAACCAATAGACCACTGCAACAAAGCAATTACAGGTGTATGTATGTAGACTTTATCTTTTCATATTGACATCATTCTACTGAGTATTTTCTCTTTTATATTTTAATAAATAGGATTCTTTCATATACCACTGAGAAACCAAACCACATTCTAACCATTTCAAAGTTAATATAGATGTACAAATGTAAGTAAATATGGGGGAAAAAATTTATACCTGCATGTTAAATGGCTGAAATATTTATTCTGATCATACCTAGTTGCAGCTCTACTCCTGAGTCTGGAGCCATTTGATTGTACTGGTTTTACCATCTTCCCCCGCACATTTCCTCTCTTTTGTTTTCTTCCATTCTTGGGACTATTACCTATATCTTCTTCCCTAAAAGATGAAATGAAAATTTAGAATAATAGATCAGGTTATTTGGGTTTATATGAATACATGTAGGCACAGGAAATAAAAACAAACCAGAACTTTACAATTCATCAATCTTTGCTATTGGTCATCCTAGTACACACGGATATCATGTATATTCTCACAAAAGAAAATTACTGTACACAAAAAGAGTGGAATTTTTTTTACTCAAATCAATCTAGAGTACTAACAATTTAACTTTTTACATTTAGAAATAAATCATCAGCTTTGGTTTCATTTTTGATTTCCAACTAATCAATCTAGGACCAGATGAATAGGATCTAATTAGATTTATTCTAAAATCATATCTTGCTACAGCACATTTATCTTTTGGATTGCATTACATCCACCTTGACTGAATTCCCTCAAGCTTACATTTCTGACTTGGACTCTGACTTTTTCCTTTTTCCCTCTATCTTCTCTTCTTCCTTTTTCTTACTCTCAGCTCTAGTTAACACATGGTCTTCTTCCTCTTCCTCTACTTCTTCCTCCTCTTCCACTTCCTCCTCCTCAGCCTCCGATAACACCTGTGTTTCCTTTCTCTGTAGGTTCTGTGTGGGGGCCGCTGATAGATCCACATTGTAGTATTCTTTGCTGGAAAATAAAATATGACTTGACAATTAAACAATATGCATGATGAAGAAAGCCTAATTTATATACCATATAATCTACCAAAAGCTATATGGTGTGTACTAAACCACTATCAAAATACAAAATACAGAAAATTCTTTTACTACACCAAAGCCGGTGATTAAGATACTGTGGTTTCATCAATATTCATTGTGCACCAATTGTCATGGATTTTGTTGCTGAGCTGGGCAACAAAATCAAATGTCCATCAGGTGAGTCATCAGAGTGTCATCTATTTTAAGGGTGTCCACAAATTAACATATCGTTAAAACTGTTAATTTTTTCTAAAATCCACAAAAATTGACGTCCATGAAAATCAAGAAACCACAGTACTATAGAGGCAGGATAACTTATATCAGGCATTACATGTATTAAACAACTGGTTTATACATATTAGCATCTTAATAATCATATATATATATATATATATATATATATATATATATATATATATATATATATATATATATATATAGATAGATAGATAGATAGATAGATAGATAGATAGATAGATAGATAGATATATATATATATATATATATATATATATATATATATATATATATATATATATATATATATATATATATATATTGTGACAAACCTTATGAAGTCAAAGAACAAAGGCACCAGGTCCCGGTTTTTCTTCTCACACAGCTCCGGATACAGATGCATGGACTTCCACAGGTAGAACCTAAAGTTGACTTCATCTGGTTTCTCAGCTGTGTCATGTGATCTACAGCTCTCTATAAAAAGCTGCCTCAAACTGTCATCTTCCTCCATTGGCTCCTCCTCATCCTCCTCCTTTGGGCTTGGCTTAATTTCTGTTTGGTAGATAGCCTCCTCTAGAAGGAGAAAATGGGAAATTCCTGAAAACTCTGATGTTTTACAAGCTAATCAAAAGTGCCTCTGGTAAAATCTTATTTTTGAAATGTTAAACATCATGTTCAATCAAAAAGAAAATTCCTCCTACCATTTAAATTTACCAAAATGCATGCATAGAAACTAGCATAAACAAATAGAACAATAGGACAACAGGAATTCTTGTCTTACCACATTTGTGTGCTGCGTCTTGCAGAGTCTGTCTGTATAACTCCCAGAACACAGTCTTATCTAGACCAGCAGCATGGCTGGCAATTAGTTTGGTCAGGGGTTCCCATAGCAACTTGAAATTGATGTGGAGAGCACCAATCAAATATCTCAGTGGAACCTGCAAAGTCAATGTAGGAAACCTTCTTATATTCTTCAAATATTTTAAAACTGGGGAGATTCATATTGTTTGTGTACATGTGTGAAATGGAGGAGTTTACACATCCATATTTTATCAAATGAAATAAAACAATTATGCTTTAAAGTAAAAAAAAATCACTTCTTAGCTAAAAATATGCTATCACTGAACACTCTAATTTCATTTTGTTAGAAGATTTAAATCACTGTTTGTTCCTCTCGTCCTATCTTTTTACATTTTTCACTTTTTATACAAATTCTATCCAATAAAGGAAGCTACATTTTTATGTACATGTATCAGGAGAAATTTCACTGCATTCTTACAATCAAAAGAACTTCAGTTTGCTATTGAAAGTTTCACCACTCACCAGAGTAAATGGCCCCACAGGGATGGATTTTTGAACAATGTCAAACTGTAGCTTCTGTAAAAAGAGCAGCTTTCTCCTGAAGTCCTGAACGTTCAAGGGAACTAACTCTGCCTCCAGACAAATCCTGAACACATCCAACCTGTTGGGATCCTGTCAGCAAAAATCACAATATTCGATTCAATGTCATAAGAAATACTTGAAACAAACCAAGTTTGTTTGAGCCAAGTTTAACCAAAACAATCTATTACTGCTTGTTTTTTTTTATCTTAATGTTTTTCCCAATTGTTCAACCTAAAAGTCTAAGAACTTTATAACATACCCCGTCCTCTTGAGCTGGCAGTCTGAATGAGAACTGGGAGAGGATCCTCAATGTCAGCATACGGACCTACAACATAAGACATACTGGTATACACAATGATGAACAGAATTGCTCCCAAACCTATTCATTGCTATTTTTTTCATTTTGCTCTACATGTGTATATTTATGTTGACTTTGAGACGATTTGAAAAAATGACTTTCAGACAATATCATTTCTTTGAAATCCAACTATATTTTAACAATCCTTTCAACTGTCACAAATGCAAGCTATTCTCTCAATGCCAAAAAAAAGACCATGACAAAAATATTTCTTACTATACTTGCACAATGTCCATTTCAATGAAGATCTTTTGCAGTTTAAGTTACTTTTAGAACATGTACACATAAACACAAAGGTTAAATCTATGTAGGCATTACTTTTCATAAGTCAGAAACCTGTTCATAATAGACTGCTTTATATAACCAAACCTTGGAGTAGGGAGAGGAAAGATTACTCTCCAGTGATTGGTACACTTGTAACTTATTATGTACTTACCTTGGAGTAAGGAGAGGACAGGTTTGTCTCCAGTGATTGGTACACCTGTAGTAGTGACTCCTCGGAAGTCACACTGGTGCTGCCATCTAGTGAGGCCTGGGTGAAGTACAGGTCGGCCATTTCCAGGACTGTGATGTCCTCAGGATAACAGCTACAATCAAAACCACATCCAATATTAAAATTAATTTAATTTTTTTTAACAATGTAAACAAACCACCATTCATAATTCTTAAATTAATGACTGCAGCTATTGGTTGCTTTCATTTTTCTGCCTTTTTTTTCTACATTTCACAATTTTCTTAGAAAAGATCTTCATTGTATAATAATCCCTGTGGTATATTGGATTTTTTTTTTTTTTTTTTTTTTTTTTTTTTTGTCAAGGGAGATAACATGAATACCATAAACATGGTCAACCTGGTTCTCTTTTTATATGCAACAGCCTGTGAGTTACACAATTCAGAGCAAAGAGATTTTTTACTGCAATAAATTTGTTAGTCAAATAACATTGACTCAGTGATATAAACATGACATGGAGATGATTGGACGTTGAAAAAATAAACGGAATATACTGGTAATTGACAAAAGAAGTGGACTGAATTTTCGCCTACACACCTCAAAAGGGAGACAACTTCTGTCTGTGGAATCCAATCAAACCTCTCTCCATCCTCTTGCATGTAAAGCAAAGACAGCAGACAGTGGTACATTATGTGTAGAATTTCACCTACACCCAAAAGAACGACTGTAACAAAACTTCTTGGCAGACTTGAAATTTTTATAAACTAAATTACATGGTTAACAATATCAGTGAAATAAAACTTCTTTTTTGCTTAGAGTTAGAGTGTGTTTTCAATGGAAACTATATATATATAAGAATTTTAAAAGAACTTTGTATTCAAACTTACTTGTGGATATCTCATTGGTGTCAGCTGATAGGTGTTGTAGAAGATCCATAAATAGTAAAGTAACACACTGAATGGCTTCCTTCTTGTCAGACATTGGTCTACAATAAAAAAATAATCTGTAAAACCATTGCCTAACTCACAGTACATGTACTCAGTATTGAATGAATCACTTTAGATTTGTAAAGATCAGTACCGATCAGACCCAACCTAACACCAGAGCAGACCCCAACGAAACCCCGGGTTTACTTTCGGAGTTTACTTGGGGTTTACTCTGGATCTGCTTTTTTTAAATTTTTGTCCACTCGGGGTTTACTTCGGATCCACTCGGGGTTTACTTTGGATGAACTCAGGGTGTGCCTTTTAGGGTCCACTGTACCCACTGGTGTGAAGCAGACCCGTCTTTTATCTTACCATCTTACTGCCTGTAATTCCTGCTCTTTGTATATTCCAAATACACATGAAGCATCTGCTTTCAGGGGTATACTTCTGACCGAATTTACTCTCTGTGTCAACTTTGGGTTTACTTTGGGTTTACTCAAGGTTTATTCTGGGTCCACTCTAGTAAACCCAGAGTAAACCCCGAAAGTAAACCCAGGGTTTAGTTGGGGTTTACTTTCTGTTAGGTTGGGTCTGATCGGTACTGTAGATGACAAATCTAAATAATTTATATTTAATTATATTATCAAAATATATTTTCCTTTTCACTATTTTGAAAAAAAATTTCAACAATTTGAGATCCAAATACTCAAGAACAGAAATTAATGTTAAAATCTAAGAAACAAATACTGAATGATTGAACTGAACTTCAATTTTAATAACTAAAACCAAATATCAAAACATGTCTTATAAAAAACTTCATTGCACTACTGAATTACCTGACATGAGGTAAGAGAACCAATGCCGACCAGACATCAGGTAAATCACCCACACCCTTCACTATGTCAGATGCTGACACTTTCTTCAAAACAGACATGACGTGGTTGGGAATTCCAGTCCTGAAAACATTGATTATACATAAATTATTCAGCAAACCAAATTTTATTTATGTGTTAGAAAAAAGGAGTTTTGCAAAAACCTCAAAATTACAAATACTGTATTTCTTGCTTCTAACTAGACCAACATTGCTTGTAATAGTTGGTTTACAGTTAATATAACATCCTGTCTTGGCTTGTATCAGATGTGTAGAATTATATAGATTATCTAAATTCATCATTGATTTCATAAAATCATTACCATTATTAAGATAATTAA
The DNA here is from genome assembly GCA_033439105.1 of Magallana nippona. Taxonomy (NCBI): domain Eukaryota; kingdom Metazoa; phylum Mollusca; class Bivalvia; order Ostreida; family Ostreidae; genus Magallana; species Magallana nippona. The sequence goes on from CM065919.1 coordinate 27,749,240, forward strand.
GCAAGGTTTTTCCTCCTATTCTAAAAATATGTCGCTATCTAAATGAAATCAAAATCATTAAATAAATGTTTTAGTATATTAAATATAAATGAACGAACTTCTTGGTGACTCCAAAGTCCATCATGTACGCCTGTAGCTGAGCCAGCTCACTGCCATCAGAGGGGGGTGGGGCTTTCTGTTGAGTGACATGTGTCAGTAGATGGATGGTGAGTTGATGAGAGGCCTGGTCCCTCCCACACATTACCTGATGACAGTAGGGCAGTAGGGAGGGCAAAACATCCTACAGAGATAACAAACAATTCCAGTTCAATACCATTGTCCTGTACAACTTTTTACGCTTGCTTTGACTGTTTTTACAGCCATTATGAATACAGCCATCATACATTGCTATGAAGAACAACCCCCATACTTGGAAACAAATCTAATTGTTATTTTGCAGAGTGTCAAAGAGTATACAAGTATTAGCAATATAAACTTTTGTATCTGTTTTCATTGAAGATCTACCATATTCTTAAAATTCAACAGAAAAAATAATATGTCAATTCTTCTTATCAAATAATGTTTGTACATGTATCAAATTGCAACTTGTTCTGCTTTTAAACAAATTTAAAGTGTCATATCAAATAGATACCTTTTCAAATATTGGTAAGTCAAGAACAGCTCTGGTGAAGGAGTAGACCAAACCTTCTGGGTACTTTGTCTTGAATACCTGTAAGGTAAACATAAATAAAACCCATCAAATTACAGAAATCATTCTTCAAATTAAATCTGAAATTAAAATATATCAAATGAATGTATATGAATACATTTAAAGTCTTCAATATCAAGTTGTTTCTGGAAGACAGAATTTACATGCATACGAAAAGTCTGTAAAACTCTTTTCAAGATTAGAAATTTAAAAGGATTCTTCTTGATTCAGACTTTCACGATTGACTCTAACATCTGAAATTATCTACCATTTGACTGCAGATGTATGTAGATGTACATTTTACATGACGATCTGAGACTATTTTCTGGGGGTTTGTACAGTGACTTACACTGGTCACTAGTTTGACTGTGGTTTCCACAGGTAGGACAGTGGTACAGGTAACTAATAGAGAGGACACATCCTCCAGCAACTGTCCCCCAACAGCCTCGGGCAGGTTGTCTCCTCTCAGCATGCTCAGTAAACACTGAAACAAAATCAACATTATAATGATAGCATGGATAGCATGGTTATGATGGATAGCATGGATAAATAGACAAAGGGACTGATGGAAAGACAGTCAAAATAATTTTCATATACCTCTCCCCCTTCCCCCAAAAATTTGGTTGGTTGTCATAGAAAAATTTTGAAATCCACATTCTAGATCAGTTAAGTGCAATTTTGGATCCATATTAACAAAACATTGGATTGATTGATTAGTTACAGAGATGGACAGATATATAGATAGACAAGGTGACTCCTAAATATCCTCCAAACTGTTTTTTAGGGGGAGAAAGGTAATAATAAAGAAATTTTGAAATCCACAACTGGATCAGATTAAAATGTGGTTTTGGATCTATTTATTGCAAAATTCACATATAACATTGGATTGATTAATTACCTGTGCTACACTTCCAGGTTCTGCTACAATCTTCCCTCCTTTGTGATTTATCCACAAACCCATCAATCGTAGGAGTCGTAGCAGGTGGGCAGAGATTTTGTCTTTGTTTTTCTTGGCAGCTTTTTCCCAACACTTGTGTACCTCCTCAACTCCAGACTACATACAAAATACAGATTACACTCTTCAAACTCCTCAGAAATACAAAATAATGTATTGTTTTTTCCCTAATTTTCAGGTCCACAAAATGGGCAGCTTTTTCTCAACACTTGTGTACCTCCTCAACTCCAGACTACATACAAAATACAGATTACACTCTTCAAACTCCTCAGAAATACAAAATAATGTATTGTTTTTTCCCTAATTTTCAGGTCCACAAAATTTGCTGCATATTAAACATACACTTACAGTACAAATTGTTTTAATAATTGTTTTAGTCATTTAAGATGACAAGACTGATACGGTTTTCCATATTCAATATACAAATACACCCATGTGTCAAAATTGCATTGGTTATTATTACTAGGACTAATTAAAGTTTATAACTACATTTATTTATATTTTGAAATAAGAAGACTCATCAAAACTTACAATCAATATATTCCATATCTCAGATGAGTTCTTTTTGTCTGTGTGTTTTGCCATTGATACAAACATTTCGGTGACTGCAGTTTCCACATGGTCCCAGGGCAGCTGATCATATTTCCCGTCTTGACACTCCCCTAATTTCTTCAGCACTATCGGGAATGTCTATATGGTATATGAAAAATAATTGCAAACTATATTTAAACTGAATTGTCATGTTAAAACACCCAACTAAAAAAATAACAAAATGAAATTTGCTTCAAGGTGGCTTAGTTATAGAAATACAAATAGAAGCTTGTAGTACGCAAAGCTTTATTTTGCTGCCATTTTATTTTCCTAATCATATTTTGAAACCAGTCAATGAATTCAAAACAAACATGAAAAAAAAAATTAGTACATGTAAAAGAAGAAAAGAAACAGCTTGCAAATAAAACTTTCAGAACAACATTAACATTATTTTTCTTTTCTTTAAATACAAAAAAAGAAAAATTATTTGACAGAATTTAAACTCTACAGTGCATATCTATATTGTATACGTATTTGCAGGGAAATAGATTGAAGAGAGCCCACCTTCTGAGTACAGCTGTGGAACTGTTTCTGTACACCTCTGACCATCTCAAACAACAATCGACCCACTCCCTCTGCAGTCTGAGTCAGAAACAAGATACATTTAATGTTCAACAGTTAGCATAATACAATAGCATAATATTTTTGTTCCATATTGACAAACTGTTACATTTTAAAATTATTTAAAATTGTCTACTTTTTGACTTCTAATTATTGCCTTAAAGATCGATATATATGAAGTTGGAAAGGTTTGCCTCGATTTACTATATACTGTACATCAAGCACACTGAAAGTTTGGCGTAATTAAATATCTACATAAACTGTACGTTATCAATAATCCTTACCTCAGGTGATTCTTCCAGGGTGAGGAACAAAAAATCAAATAACTCTCCATGATTTTTCACCTGAAAGAAATAAAAACAACTCTTAATATACATATTTTATGACTAACATAAAGATTTTAAAACCATACATTCATTATCACACAGAATTCCATTTTATATGGCTTAAAAATTTCCCATAAGAAAAAGCAGCTCACAATTGCAAATACACAAACAATTTAAATGCAACCAAGGTAAATTTGTTTTTCAGTAACTTGTACAGGTGTAAAAAAAAATGTGATTCCCCAGCCAAAGAATTAGTAGTACCTTTCTCATCAGATAAGCAAAGCTCTCTGCAGCAAAGTTGACAATATACTCTCTGTTGTTCTTTCTCAACAAAGTGGAAAAATACCTGAAGAGATAGAATGAATAATTCTTATTAATAATAATAAATAAAACACTGGGTTATAAATCTTAAATCATTTTTGCAGAGTAATTTTCCTTTTACAGAATTAATAAATCAATTTCAAATTACAATCTCAAACCCAAAATACCTATTAATCAATCAGACATATTCAACTAAATTAACTTACTGATAAACATCTTTGATGTCTCGGACTAGGTAACGCCACAGGAATTTGAATATGTAGGACAGAGCTGAAAAGATCTGTTCTAAAAGTTCAGGGTCCTGAGCATTTTTGCTAAGTAAGGTCAGCAGCAAGTCGAAGAAATCGTGAAAATAGCAGTAAAAGTCGGTCTGTAGATCTCGGGCCAGCTGCACCAAGAGGCTGTAATGGGAGGAAAAAATGTCTCTGTTCATCACCTTACACTAATTATATTAGACCAAGTCTGCATTACTTCATACATATTATAATACTGTATTAAAAGGTTTCTTTTTCCCCGTTTTGCAAATTTTGAGAAAATAAATCAAATCTGTATTTTATTTTAATCACATTAATAGTCATTTTTTGCGATTTTGAAATATTTTGATGTACACAATAACCAACTAGTTTTGTTCTGATTTACTTTCTGCAAAAAAAATGATTCCATGTAAAGATAGTAAAAAAATAGATCACTAAAGACATTGATTTACAGTAGTTGTTATTTTTAAATGCAAATTGTCCAAATTTTCTCTGACCCACACAATAATCCTTTAATATGACCTACTTCAAAAGGGGTCCAAGTGCCAAACTTTCGGGAATAGCCAAGTGTGTCTTTAATGCAGCTATTATTTCCTCCTGTAAATGAAGAGTTCAATATGGAAAAAAATTGTAATCATAAAACTTTATAGTGTAAATACTTTAACAATTCAAAATTTATGAGTGCTTTGGTAACAAAATTTAGTTGGATCTATCTGGCTTCATCATCTTTAAGAAATCATTATCATTACATTGTATTTAGAAACCAGATTTAGGACAAAATTCTAAGGGCAAAATCCTGTTATTTCTTTATTCAATAGATGTCAATGCATTACCTTGTGATGGACTAACTGAGCAAAGGTCTGTACTTGGTCAGTTATCTCTTTCCTAAAGTTTGCTATGTAAAACAAGTACATGAAAAAATATACCGGTAATCAAATCAAATCAATAATACAGTACTTATCATTCATAAAAAAATTAAAGCAGTAATCTTTAACAACAAGGGTTTATAACCTCATTGATAAATTCATGAAAAAAAAAAGAAACTTACTGAAATGTTCTGTGCAATTCAACTCGGACCATTTTTGTAATGCCTCACAGAAATATGTTGAAGTTTCCTGAAAGAAATGAATCAGTTGATAACACATGTAAGAGTACAAACCAAACTAGTGCAGAACTCCTTATATACTCCTAGGGTTCAGTTTTAAAGTTTGTCATTGTTTGTCTAAGGTGTAACCCACGACTATTAGAAGTTCATGATGAAGTTAACAATTTTTCAAATAAGAAAGAAGATGCAAATAACAGAAACAACTCACATCTGGGGTGTCATCGTGATGCCTGATCTTGTGGATGACATCAATGTTAACACCAGCGATCCTCTCTGTGAACGACTGGAACTACAATCATAGTAACAAAACACATGTTGTTTAAAAATCTTTGTAAATGTATGAATTAAATAAATAAAACTTTTTTAATTTAGTACGGTTAGAATTTCTCTCGCTCTTTCTTTCTCTCTCTTTTTCTCTCTCTTTTGGCTTTATCAACATTGCAACATTTACTTCTACTTGATGAAGAAAATAGTCAAGGAGGCAAAAGAATATGTAGCAGTTAGGTCTATGTGAAATAGAGATATTTTTAGCCTAGACAGTTTCGGCTGTCCAAAGTTAATTGAACATTTAACGTATTCCGTGCACGTAGGTTTAGGAGAAAATGTGTTTTAATTAGAAAAAACAAACAAACACCTATTTTAGTTTGATATTTTCAAGTTTGATTTTATCAATATACTGCAATCTGTAGAAATTAGAAATGTTTAGAGCACATTCTGGATTATAAATCAGATACTCAATGGGATTATCAGGAAAGATCATTATTAAAGAGGTTGCCTACATGTAGCTTGAATACTCACTGCATTTGAATTAAAATGTAAATGTATAAAAATCATTTGTTTGAAAATTTAGTTTGTTTTAATTTTATTGCCCTCCCTCGTAGGTTTGGTATTTTGAAGTGACGCTAAACGTAGAATTAACTTTGGGCGGCCTTAGTGTTGAGCAACTGACTAACAGGGTCTGATCCTGGTAAAGCCAAATATTTTCATTATGTACAGAATTTTGTCTTTTTTCTACAGGACTTTTGTAATAGTGAATATCAATCTGGACAGTTCAGAGGTTCAGTACATGACAAGAGAGTAGATTCAAGGTTCCTTGGTTTAGTTTTTGGACAAGTTTATTACAATTCAATGAAATTTTATTTTTCCTACCATGCATTTTTAATTATGCATTAAGTTTTGTTGATATTTACAGAGTATGTAGAGGATGGTGACCAATTTTTTTACATGTCAGCTGGTTAATCATATATTTTGAGATTTGAAAGATTAATGAAGTGTGATGGTCTGACCACTTTAAATACCGGTGCTAGATAGCTCACTGGGTAGAGCACGTACTTGACTACAGATTAAGGGGGCTTGGGATTGAATGCCAGTCAAGTCCATCATAATTTCTCATATCCCATAACATTTGGTGCTGTGCCAAACCCTGAAACTGACAGGTTAACTCCTACCAAGGAATGAGGGTGAAGATCATTTAAGCGGGAAGAGATGTTGGTCAGACTGGTTCGAATACAGACGCCAGATACCTCAGTGGCTAGGGCACCTGACCAGAGATTCAGGGGGCCTGGGTTCAAATCCTGGTCAGGCCCATCATTATTTCTCCAATCCCATTACAGATTACTTTGTTTTTTAGGATCTATGATATCATTTTAAGTATGAACAGATTATGGAGATGTCCACAACTAGGTTTGAAACCAGAGACCCTTAGGTTTAAAAACCAATGCTCTACTGACAGAGCTACCCGACTGAGAATGACCCACTATTTATTGTTACTGCTAGTAGGAGCATGTCAGTAATGGGCCTATGATACACACTATCACAAGTATATGCAGCAACATATAAAGGTTAAAGCAACATGAACACCCTTATGAATTATGAACAGCTGATGAATGGTTTAACAGTGAGTTGATCATGTACTTTAAAAAATTAAGATCGCTATTGTTACCTTAAATGTGTTTTCTGCTTTTGATTTCCCCATTTCAATTTAGCTGAAGAGCGCCTGGTACAGTTTTCCCGTCTTTACAATTATCACGTTGACTCTTTCATGGAGGCTGCCATTTTATTGAGAAGCGCCCTCTGTCTACTTTATCCAAACCCGATGTTAAATAAATTCCATGTGATGAACATAACACTACGAAAGAAAATAACGAAATTCTAACCAAACAAAAAAATTCCATCAGTTATTACTGGGGTATATTTTATTCAAGGTTGAATAACCATAAACACTTTTTAAAGATCGGACTCGGTATTTCGGAAAATCTAAAGCGCCATCTGTGGAAGGAAAAAGAAGAGTCAACTCAACTATCTCAAGAGAAATTGTTGTTAAATTTCTTTTTTGGTATGCTATACTTGATTTTAGTTTATTTTCCATTTAACTACGTTCTTCATTGTCAATATTCTTCTCCTTTTATTGTAACAAACACATTGCCTTAAACTTAACAATGGAAGATATGTGACATGCCCATATGTATACAGTACACATGCAAACAATAACAATGTATTAAAGATTGACCATGGTCTCAATTTATTCTGTTATTTGTTAGTAATACATGATAACACTTTCTTGCAATAATAATATCATTGAATTATTAAGAATCATACTGCACGTTCTTCATTTTTACTTTTGAAGTTGTATTTGAATCTTCAAATGTGTTCCATCACCACAATCGACATGCATATAAATGTCAAATTGTGTTACATTGTATTACATTTACTGTAACAAATTTAAGGCTTTATACAGTCAAGAAAGTCTGAAAGTGTAAACAATCATAATATGTACAATAGTCAGCAATGTCTACCATCACAATCATTCCGCTATTAGGATTTTTGTAACCAAAATATCACTGTACAAATGAAATCACAAAATGTAATTTTGTAATGCATGTCATATTTGGCAGGAATCTAAGACTGTACGTGTTTTAAGGTAATACTTTTGTACCCTATTGTACCCCCCTTTTATAATACATGAGCAAAAAGTTACATATTGGGTACAATATTCATTCCTACTGAAATCGAAAGTAGGTGGGATGGTAACTAAAACAAAGGGGCATGAGCACAGGGTACAGTGGTTACAAAGGGTACACTTAAGTACAGTATGCGTAAAAGCAGATACATAGGTTGAAGATAAGTTCATACTTGATAAATAGTGAGTTATTTGCCTTTTGTGTGCATAAATTTGTAAAGAGATTAATTTTAAGCCAATGAATATTTCATAAGTTTACAAAATTCACACAAGTAATATTTGTTGGTGAATTGACTTCAGCATAGTAACGATTGTGTTGTATAGATTCTCCTTAAGTCAGTTCTCTTTATTTCTTTAAAATTAAATTAATTCTCAATATTTTGCAGACAGTCATGGCCAACAACAAAGAGATCCTAATGTCAGAGCTAGAACAAATAAAGCAGAAAGTACCTAGTATAGAGGGTGTAACCCTAGAGGCTTGTCTACCTGAAATTGTTCGACTTCATATTTAGTAAGTAATGAGCAACATCTCGAAACTTTCTGCATATTAAAAATTTCTGTGTAAAATATTGCCCAATTATATTCTATGGAAGCATATAAGGCTATTTTACCGCAAACCAAACAATTTCATTTCAAAAATACACTTTAATGTGTCCAGTTTAATTTTTGTCAACTTTCTTTTCCATGTTTCATGTCATTTTAGCTAACCTTAAACTAGCACTTTCAGTGCTTTTAGACTCTGAATTCACCAGTTAAGAAGACGGTAAAAGTTATAAGTGTAATTAAATTGCATTGTCATAGAGACTCAAGATTTTAAATGAGAAGATCTTTCTTTGATTTGTAGTGTAGATGATATGAGACAGATGACTGCGGTGATGCAGTTCTTGGAGAACTACCCAACAGAGCCCGTGGTGGTGGAGCTGAAGAGTAAGACCCTGACCGAGAAACTACTGGACGGGGTGGTCAAGGTCTGTGATGCTGAGGCCCGCAAATATATAGGTCAAAAACAGGTGGGTGCCAAATTTTTGTTATATTAATGTACATGTACTTGCATACAATTTTAAATCTATTATGATTTGAAATATTTTAGTTAGGAATCTGGTAGATGGATACATTTGACCAGTGTATGTAAATATATCAAACTAATTTATGAAATTATTGAAATTTATGAGAGAGAGAGAGAGAGAGAGAGAGAGAGAGAGAGAGAGAGAGAGAGAGAGAGAGAGAGAGAGAGAGAGCTGTTGCATAAAAACAAGATTAAATGATTTATTGACAGTAAATAAATGGAAATATGATGAGTATTATTTTTTGTTGTAAGTTAATATTTTATGTATCATGTATTTTCAGGTTGTTCTAATGGTACACTTTCTGAAGCAATTTTTAATCGACAACCCCCTATGTATTGTGAACGATGAAGTGGGAAAAGTGAAAAAGGAATTGCTGTCAGATGAGGATAAGTGTAAGCTGATGCAGTCTAGCTCCCAGATCTTACTGAAGATCAAAGAAGATGAGTACTACATGGGCTTCAGGATCACAGTCCCTCCAGACTACCCCGCAAAACAAATACAGTATGTGCAGAGCCTGCTTTACCACAGAATTTCTCACTTTACTAACCTTCAAATTTAAAATGTTGTACAGTAAAACACGCTTATAACGAAGTGCCAGGGATGGGCAATTTTGTATTTGTTATAAGCATAAATTTTTATATCTGTCAAGTTCACAACATGTATTAAAGTCACGGGGAATGAAAATCACTTTGCTGTAAGCTTCAAATTCATTACAAGCGTGTTCGCTATAACTGTGTTTTACTGAACCCAGATGTTTGAATTTTCTCAGCATCCATTTCATTTCAGTATTACATTGCTGTCATTTTAAAGATACATAAGATTTTCACTACTTTTACAGCATGCCATTAGTTTCCAAATATTCACAATAGTTATCTTTCTTTAGCTATCTCCATGTCAGTGGAGTTGTTTCCTGTAAATATAAATCAAACTTCCTTATTTTATAATGCGCAATCAACCAGGCATAAGTAATAGCTGTATATTTTCACATAGAGTCTTCTCTTACACTTTTATTTGCAATTCTTTTATATAATGATAAACCAAATCAACATTATTCAATTTCAAAGAAGTTATATCTGATCGAGGAATTTCAGATATTTCTTGTAAAGGTTAGGAAGAGAATTTACAATTGAATAATGCATTCATGAATTTAGTGAAAAACATTAGTATTTAATGCAAAGTTGGAGGTGATTTTTTTTCAATAACATGATTTTATTATTTAAATTAATGCAATTGCCAATCCAGACTTTTGATTACAAAATTCTAAAAAAAAAAAAAAAAAAAAAAAAAAAAAAAAAATTATCAGACAGTGTTTAAGTCTCTTCAGTTGTTTGAATTAACACAATTTCACTTGTAATTTCTCTTGTAATTATATTTCAGGTTAGAAATGTCAGAGAACAACTTTCCTGATCTCCTGAAGACGAATTTTCTTGGTCAAGCGGTAGAAATAGCCAGACAATGTGTCCAACCGCCACTCAAAAAGAAACCGAAGTAAGAGAAAATCAATTCAGTATGCTACAATTATTATTCATCCAGGTATAATGTGAAATTAATCAATCAAATGTAAACAAACCTATAGAAATGTTTCCACAAGGACTACAGTACTGGTACATGTACATGTACTGGAAGAAATATTCATGATGTGAAATTTTTATAATTGTCATCTCTGAAGTTCTTACTACAGAAAAGATAAAATTTGTTTCCTACAATATGAAACACAGTCTAATATTTCATAAACAAAAAAAATCATATCTGAGTCATTAAAAATAGTTATTAGGTTCTTGTGATGGTTGATTCAAGAAACAAAAGAAACATGAGTTATTGCCCTTTTCATTATCACATTTTCTATGAACTGTTCAACCTTGCATTTTCCCTAGGGAACCTCCATTTGAGCCTAAACCATCATTGTACCCTGTATGTGAATATTTGATAGAACAGTGCATCAAGAGATACGCCAAGGAGAAATGTCCCCTGTGTAATGAAAGAGTTCTACCCCAAAATCCAGAGGTAAGGTTTTATAGACTACTGTACTGGGTGCTTATGAAACCAGATGTATGTTTCTTGGAGGGCTTTTGTATAAACTATAGAAAATAATCCAGTTTTTCCTTTAGACAGTAATTTTTTTTTTTCAATGGCATAGTCTCTTTCCGAAAGTGAATTTGCGCACTTTTTACAAGTATTCTAATGAGATAATATGTTTCATGATCAAAAGCTGTAAAGATCAAATTTCACAATATACCATTAAGGTGTCAAAATTGTGTGCACTTATTCTATGGTTTTACAAGTTATCTTATTAGACATAGTGGCCCGCTGAGTTGGAACAATTTTGGCTCTTATATTGTATTTCATGTTGCTTGAATCTCTTCAAAGCACAATTGTAGTAGAGTGAATAATTTAGGAATTGAAATAAGATGTAATATTTTAATAGGCATGAGTCTTATTTTTACTTATAATAATAAAAAAGTTGCAAAGTGTTACCTAATATCTGATCTCTCAAGTTTTATATAAACTGTAACAAATATCTATCAATGAATGTTAATTTAAATGTTGCCTGTGAATGTAACCAAAGTACGTTTACATAAATAAATTTACATAAATAAAAGTGACAATTTTTCTTCTTTTGACAGGATGTAACCAAACTAGACAAGAAAAAGAGGATAGAGCGAGTGTATTGCGGTCATTTATATCATTATTTCTGTTTATATAAATTTATGAAAACACCTCCTTTCACAGGTAATGCAACTTATACATTGTATTATAAAAAATTTAAATCAATTTTAAGATTGCTATAAAACATCTGCAAAATATCCAGTGCTTTATATAAAACAGTTTGCAATCAATATAAATATAAATATGCCCAAAAACAAGATTAAATTTCTTATACATGTAATTGTAAAAATTAAATTTAATGCAAAGATGATTAACTTTTAAGTGATTAACTTTTTAAAAGTGTTTTTGCCAATTCAGTTTTCATTGTAAAATAAGCTATGAAATGTGAATGATCATTAAGAATTTTACTGTTTTCTTTTTTATAGCGGGGAAATTTTGCCCGTCTTGTGGTAAACAAATCTTTCACGACAAGTTCAAAGTGTCAGCAGAATTGCAGGAAGCTCGATGGGCACACAAGCAGGCCAGGCAGCGAGAATTAGCGGAAGTCGTAGACTTTTTAGAATGATATTTGTAGACCTTAGATAGTATTTTATAAGAAATTGTGATATTTTTATGAAAGGACAAGAAAAGAAACGCATATTTTATGTCTGACTTTTAATATTTACTTAAATTACGTATTTAATGCATAATCTTGGACAATGTCAAATTATGACTACAAGATGACCAACAGTTTAGATTTTCAATCATTTGAAAGCTTATTTTCTTATCTGTTTTTTTTTAACTTTCTTCAATGCTCAAGGATTGAAACTGTAGCTTTTTATTAGAGTGGTTTTTGTCTTGTGTACTTGGTTCTATTTATCGTCAGTGAAACATACGTGTAATGGCAAACAGTGCAATTATTTTTCTTTCTTCAGCATCTAAAAAAAAATCATTGGAATCATTTGATTTGGTTGGTGGCCACAATGACAGATTTGTGTGGTAATACATGTACCCCCTTGCACATGAATTTACAGGTGTAAGTGTTGTGACAAATGAAATTGTACTTAAATCAAGAAAAATTTGTAGCTATATTGTTACAAGACTGCGATTTTTGCAACAACAAAAAATCTTTCAAAATTAACAGCCACAGATTTGAATGGTTCCACAGTAGTTGCTAAGTTTACAATCATTCTGTTTTGTACCTCCTGTGTTTTCAGCATTTGTTGTTTCTGCCTGCCATTGTTGTAGATCTAGAAACAGTTTAGTACGTATGTTAGTAGTAGGTTATTTTAAAATACATCCCACTCTTTACTTCATCGTAATCTTCTTTCAGGCACACATAATGTTATTGTTTGTTTAAAATGTCGTTTTTTTAATTAAATGGGACTTAAATGAAATCCCTGGGAATATTTACCAAATGCTGTACCCAAATATTTCAGAAATGATGATTTAATGGTGCAACTAATTACATCTTCTTGGGTTTTTTCTGCAAAGCTTGAAACAAAAATATTGAATTTATTACTTGATGCAACTGGAAATGAAATTTAAATACCGAATTGAGTTGTTTCAACACAGTTTTAAAAAAAATATTGTCTGATTAGATTCCATGTTTTTCCCTGTGAAGTATGCATTTTGGTTTATTGTTTAAGCTCAGAATTTGACAGAAGTTAACCCATATTTATATTGTATGTATTTAATTTGACAAAGAATCTGTTGTGTTTCTGTTTGTGAAAAAAGGCCTAAGAAGATGTGATAAAACTTAAGTTATACATGTACTACTACATGTAGTATAATGTGATTGTTATGATTAAGAAAATTGCAATCATATGTAATTACAAATTGATCATTGTAAAGCCATTTCTATGTTGTCAGTCAATGATATATTTTTCAGTTAGGTATTATATCTTGGATAAGTACAGGTATATGTACCAGAAGTAGCATTGAAGTGTTGTTCATTATAAGGTATAGATTGATGGAATCTCAGGTCAAAATTTTGTCTGTAGAATTATGTAAACTTGCAAACATTAATGTATTTATTATATGATTAAAGAACTTTTTAAAAAATATGATGATTTAAAATTAATTGAATCTCAAAATTTATAAGTATTTTTTTTTCTTGAAGATGATACCAAATTGTGAACATAGAAATTTCTGCAATATTAAATTACCTATGATAAAAACTTGGTAGATTTTAGTATTTATAATAAATTAAAAATCTAATCATGTTTAAATGCTTTTGTATTCTGATTAGCTTTATAGAATTCATTTTCTGATCAATAATTTATGAGTAAGAGAGAGAGAGAGAGAGAGAGAAAGAATAAGAGAGAGAGAGAGAGAGATATTGAGCACTAGCATTAGATTGTTCATAACTTGAATTGGTAACTGACAATTAGATGTGTCATTTCCTTATTTTTTAAAGGGAATGTGCCTCCATATCTATTTTTTTTATGTTACATGTGCTATGAAGGATTTTGTATACATGGTTTTGTTTGAGTGTTTTATTGAGTCATGTGACTGATTACGTCATGTGACTGATTACGTCATGTGACTTATTATGTCATGTGACTGATTATATATCTTGTGACTGCATCACATACTTGGTTCTTAGCTTCTGTTATGAACAATGAAATGCTTTGTACTTTTAAAATAGAGTACAAATAATATAATATTGTATTACATATCTTAATGAGTTCTGTTTTCATTTGTGTACATATCCTGATTTGATATAATATTTTATGTACTGGATGTAAAACATTTAGGTTGACATTCAGGGCAACAAAAATAGCATTCATTCTTGTTTTAAACATCCATGTAAGGATTATACAATTAAAAAGGAATAACCATATCCCCTATCCTAATCATAACCCTATAGAAATAACCCCATCCCTAATCCTAATCATAATCCTAACTCTAGCCTATACCCTAACCCTATTATGCACACTTACTTGGTTACATATACTGATTTAAAAAATGCCAATAATCTAGAGGAGGGGATGGATAGGGAGTATCCTTGATAGCCAACAGTTTTCAACCCAATCTGGACCAAAAACCCTTGACCAGTGAGGATGGGAGTTCCAACTTTCAACCACTCCTTGCTGCCGTACTTTTATGTCCAGGACATGTATTTATCTTCAAGATTTGAATGGGTAAAAATTGCATTCGCTGGTAAATAAAAGCCATTTCAACATAACATTTATTACAACCGCATATAAATTGTACAGTGTATGTACCGGGTTTTTACTGTACATTTATTTTTGTGTCTTGGGTCATGGTACTGGTTTACCTGCAATTATTGACATAAAAGTTTTGGTCTTGTTGAAATATCCCGGTCAAGCCGAATCTAGCTGATATTAACATCGAAATATTTACTATAAAGAAATATTAAACTGCAATACATGTACAAATATCTGAATTTACTTTGAGTATGATTTCCAAAACTAATTGTTCACAAAGTATGATGTAGATCAATGCTAATTCAAATGCATTGCAGACTTGCAGTCAATGTTTGAAGCTGGTCGGTCTAGTTACAAAACGTTAAGAGTTTTCTTGCAGGGAGTAGGATTAGAAACCTCCACCTCCCGGACATTTTCGACAGATATCGGAAAGGCCCGAGAGGCTGCGAGTGAGGCCGTGTACATTATGAGTAGCGTCATCATGCATTGACCTATGATTTGGTACTCTCGTTAATAATCTATGTATCTTTTTCACGCCAAACAAGTTGGAAATTGATTCTTTCAGCCATCAAACGTCATAGCATTAACCGATTTCTTGCTTTGCATGGGCATGTTGATGCGCGCGCGAGAAATTCGGCGAAAAACATGAGACCCATGGGCCAGATCGCTCACCCGAGCAACAATAGCCATAATAAAATCAGCTTTATGAGTCAAATACAAAATATCTGGACAATGTAGTAAAATGGAAATAGAATTTCAATTTTTTCTATGGATATTCTCATGTTAAATAGTAAGCCCCTTTTGTAACAGGATGATATCATAATACAAATTGAATTGTCTAGGGGCCACAGTCTTAACATGCAATTAAGAATTAACAATATGTCAACATGCTTGCATAAAAGTAATACCATATATCATGACATTTGAGTTTTTGAAAATAATTTAAAATATTTTCCTATGTAAACTTGGACTCCCTAATGTGACCCACCCTACCCCCAGAGAATATGACTTTGATAACCCCGAATCAACACTATCTGACTATACTTTTATTAAAGTAACAGCTTTTCAAGGTAAATGTTTTTTAAATTTTAATTTTTTTTCTCTATATATACCTATGTTAAAGTTAACACAACACCCCCACCATGTGGCCCCATTCTACCCCTGAGGATCATGATTTGAATTACAAACTTGAGTCTACATTATATGAAAATGCTTCCAAACAAGTTACATCTTTTCTGGCCAAATGATTTTTGAGAAAAAGATTTTTTTAATTTTTCTCTATATATTTCTTAGTAAAAATTTGACCCCGATTGTGGCCCCACCCTACCCCAAGGGATACTGATTTGAACCAACCTGAATCTACACCACCTGAGGATGCTTCCACACAAGTTTCAGCTTTTCTTGCTAAAAGGGTTTTGAGAAGAAGATTTTAAAACAAATTTCTCTCTATATATATTCCTTTGTAAACATTTGACCCCCATTGTGGCCCAACATTACCCCCGGGTATCATAATCTGAACAAACTTGAATCTACACCACCTGAGGATGCTTCCACAAAAGTTTCAGCTTTTCTGGCCAAATGGTTTTTGAGAAGATTTTTGAAAAATACCAACACATTTTCAATAATTGCAATTATCTCCCCTTGAAAGAGAGTGTTGTCTTTCATTCTACCAAACTTGAATCTCCGTCACCCAATGATGCTTTGTGCCAAGTTTGGTTGAAATTGGCCCAGTGGTTCTGGAGAAGAAGTCGAAAATGTAAAAAGTTTACAGACAGACAGACAGACAAACAGACGGACGTCGGACAAAAAGTGATCAGAAAAGCTCATTGAACTTTCAGCTCAGGTGAGCTAAAAACGACCGCATTGCATCCTACGCAAATGTACTCTTTCAAAAATATGAATCCTGTTGAGGAAAGCACTGTCAATGTGTAACAAAGTACGCTTTGTGAGTATAAAAAATGGTAATAATTGTTTAGTTGAGTCATGAAAAGATTTGAAAAAAGTAACCCTCAAATATAATAATCGGTTCGTATTACCACGGAGGGCAGCTGCTTATGGCGCCAAGTAATTGACAACCTGATCCCAATGTACAAGTTATTAATATAATCTGTTTTGTTTCTTAACTTTACAACAGGAAGCCGCTAGGAAATTGAAAGATATGTCAACACCCTCAAAGGGGGAAATTCGAGAAGTCGTGCAATAGCTGAAATAAAAGTTACAAATGGGCTCCAAGGAATCGCATTACATCTCTTGTTATAGTCCCAGATTGGCCAGAATAAGTGCAAGATTTCAAAAGGAAATGTTCGAATTCTTGATCTTGGTGTATCGTTTCTGTTATAAATCACGACAAATAATCTTTACACGCAGGAATTTATTAATACGCAGGGTGGAAGACACGCCCAATATCAATACTTTGCATCAAGCACTTAAGATTATAGATCTTCAATTAATCGGCTATTAATGCTTCTTTACAGTCTATCATATGAAAATAAAAACGTATATCAAAATATTTTCGATTCTCTCTATCCAGAGCGCATTTTCAAATAATTAACAAATTGGTCATCAGTTGCAATTGGAACTTCTCGTCCTATTCAGACAAGAGCATATCTACGTAGGCGTCCATGACAACTAACGGTTTCAGAAACTTTGAAATATATAATATGGGAATTGGAAACCTCTTATCTGTAAAAAGAAAAAATTATATACAACAGTGAAGACATACATAAGGGGTCCAGAAATTAACTGCAAAATTATGTCATCCGCTGCATGTATGGTAGATGTTGCATGTCGTGGACTGCAAAATAATGCATGTACATTTTGTCGCCGATATACCGTTCCGCCTAGAACTCTGGATACCAAGATTTGGTTCCAGTTTTTATACATATGTAATTGCAGTTCTGGATACCTTCAGTGTTAACCCATTGACCATTGCTGCTCACCAATCAGTCTATGAAACAACAAGAACTGAAACTTCCTCTTTATTTAAATTCAATTTATATCATATCCAAAATATTTTAATATAAATGCATATCAATAATATTTCTAGTCATTATAGCTGATCATCTTTGAATTATGTTATCAGTTTATAAAAATTAAAATCATCACTGAACTAACACAAAAGCCACCTAGGTTGGAAATATTTTTATTAAAATAGACAACTGCAGCCGAGGCCATGGACCTAAATGCTAGTCTGGTACATTTACCCACGAGTCCTTTCGCGCACTCCTTACATCTCTCTAAATAAAGCTCGACTGTCGGAAGGAATTTTGTGAATGGCATCAAACAACTTCTCAAATGACGACAGGTTGCTGGGCGGTTTAGGGTTAGAACTTTTTTTAACCGATGTATACGTGGGAAAGCCTTTTTCCGGCTTCAATATGCACCAAACATCACTGCGCATGTTGTCGCCTGACATTTAGGAATACAGTTTTCATGAGGTCACATAACATGAAAAAAAATATCAAAATTAACAACTCTGTCTTAGCTTTTATAAACAACTTCACCAAAAAAGGTACATGTATTGTACATTCAATAGACAAGTTACAATTGGACCTAAGTGGAGAAAGGACGCATTGCAAATTACAGTTAATTATAGCCTGTCCCAAGTTATTGTTTCAGTCAAAATTTAACGAATTTTAATTTAATAATAAAACATACCTATCAATTAAGGGCAAAGGGGGGAAATATGAGACATCTTCATTGTCATATCATCTGTTTTTACCCGGAGAAACTCAGAGGAGCGAAAACAAATTTCTTACGGAGATTTATAATGGAAAATGTTGACATCTTTTCTCCATTCAGGAATACTCGGGATACCTCGCACATTTTTAGCCTTATAATCCGGAGTACGTTTATGTCTTCGATAAGCAAAATCTCGGTAGCCTTTTTTTTTATTTTTAGCAATGTATTGAACCTGACAAGCTAAAGGAGGGCCGGCGTTTCAAAAGAGAAATGTTTGGTTTTAAGTGATTTAAATGCAATGTCATGACCCTAAATATTTTGTCAATAAAAAAAAAGTTTTTCGCGTTAAGATTTCACAACAGCGACATCTAGTCTTGCTTTTTGACCCTAATTATCGCCCTTTTTTCTCTATCCCTCTACAAAACCTTACAACCGTGTGACAGCCATCAATGACCGCTGAATTTTTGACAGAAACCCGATCACCTTCCAAGTATGGTATAACATGAACGATCCTATTTCGTTACAAAGCAAATCGAGAAGTTGTGAAATTTTGTTGTGATTGTAAATATAATGTACAATATTCGACAACACTCCTTAAAGCAATGAATACCTATGCTATTGTAAAACCTTTTGAAGTTCCTGTTCTTTTACCGTCTGCATAAAGGAATACCAGTCGACTTTTTATTTAGTCTATGAGTTACATTTAAAGTAACAATGTTACACAATGTTACACTATTAATTTTGTATACATCATGTTAAAATGTTCGGTTTTTTAAAACGCTCATATTTTGCTGAAAACTCACCCATAAAATGATGTGTAATTACACATGATATATACTAGTATTTTTCATTACACAAAACACCTTCACCACAGCTCAAATCTAGGGCAATTGTACCTGTTCACTACGGTGTAATGTATGACATTGTAACTTTTGAAAAATATTCAAGGTTGAATGAATTAAAATTGTCTACAAACCCGATCATACATTCATTATACATGTACGTTCAATAAATTTGGTAATATGTTCTCCGCCACTTATATATTGCCTTTGACCAAAATATAATTTACATGTAATTTGAAAATATTTATCTCACGCGCGTGCGTCGCAAATTGTTCGATTTTAAATTTTTTTTAGATCAAAGGGGCGAAATCTGTTCCAAACTAGTCGTTGGTTCTCTCTAAGGATGATGTTGATAACCATTGTTTGTCTGAACATATTTTTTTAAATAAATCAAGGGGATTGGAAAACAATTTCTATATCAACTTACTACATATTTTGCACAAATAAAATGCATAATAATGTGATATAAAGTTATGACCCTACAAAATGTACATAACTTTAGAAGTCTACTTGCAATTATGCTACATTGTATTTAGACGATCAATTCTAAAGAACTCTACCGGATATACACGAGGAGGCGTGCTGTCAGCTGTGTGTCCACAAGTATCTTTTATTTCCTAAACTAATACTGTGTATACTATTGATATCCCCACCCTAAAAGTATATACCTATACGCGCGTGCTGGCATAGAATATATCCATATCAATTTTCGTATCCTGTGTCAACCCTATATTTTTTATACCGACCACTTGGGACCCGCGTGATGCATTGGTAAAAAGAATATTTCTATATCTGAAGGCTCAAATCCCACGAAGGACATATCGACGCCGACAAAAAATTTGAGACGGCATGTCAGTGGATGTTTTTATTAAAAAGATCTCTTTTTTATTAATGCCGTTAGGGCAGATCAACGTTCTAATGACGTCTCAAAATCAGCGTGACGGCAAACACTAATCAAACAAACAATATGGTGTTTTTTTAAATCAATTAACTATACAGTTAAGACTTCTAGATTTTCAAATTGTTACATTATAAGTTGAAAATCAAAAGATTTCTAAACCTAACAATAACAATTTAGAGTTCAGGCCCCCAAGAGACAAACGTTCGTGTTTCGAATCTTAATATGGGCTTTCTCTTACAAATTTCTCGCAGATAGTTACATGTATTACAATGATAATGTAACATGTACACATTTATTGGGTTTTTGGAGATATCTACAGGTTGATACGTACTTTTTAAATACATAGTTTCACATAAGTAACATACAGTCTGTACATATCCATATATTTTTCATCGATTTATACTTTTTTGTTACATGTATGTGAATGCGCGTGTTCCAATACTTAAGAATAAACAGTAAATAAATACCATAACTCTGACCCATTGCACATTAAAAACTGCTTAATGATGATATTCAATTTTAAATATCTATAGAATACTTTATATATAAGGAATTGTTCCAATTTACACTTGACTATGTGTCTGTATATTAACAAAATTAGCCAGATGATACATGCACATTTTTTTTCCAGCGGTGGCAGATTACATATCGATGATCTATGTCCTGAAACTTGATCCCGGGGTTTTTACACCCGGTACTTCTATACAAAGACAACGATATCTGGGACACGGACAGCTGTCGGGATATCTGATCCTCTGACAACAGGAAAATATTCTAATAAAAACAAATGAATAACTATGCGTTTATTTGTTAATTATTGTTTAAAAAATTGAAATACACACAAGCTCGGGATCGGGTTTCAAACTCCGATAGAAACCAGACGACACCCATGTCAATCAGATAATGCGTGTATAATTCACGCGCAGGAATATAACTCATAAAGACACAAGAAGGCTTTTGTATTTAAGGAGAAAATAATGATATTGAAACCGGATATGATACACGTTTTAAAACAGTTTTTTTTGTACATTTGTAATATGAGGAAGACAAAAATGATATATGCTTATTTAACATCCACGTGACTAATTCTGCATAATTTGTAGCTAAATGTATATCTTAGCAAAATCATTCTCCACTACAGTTCTCTCTTTATTTGGGATTGGGGGCTGGTTGCATGCTTAACATATATCAAATTGAATTTCTTAAGGAATTCATTGGTCAATTTTTTTAAAATTGAATATCGCATTTTTTAATTAGGCGGTGTATTGGGCAGTGTATGGTACGTTTGACTTCTATAATTATACTCTAATCTATGCACATATATAGCTCTTGCTATAACAAAAATATTGTCTACGCATGGTTGTATGTTGAAAGCATACATAGCATGGACATATTTTGGTTTAATTTACATTCAATGCAGATATTTTGCCATGTTAATCAAACATAATTACAAATGTATCTCTCAAATAAGTCTGCACAAAACCACAAAGACTCAATAATGTATTCAATTGTATATTTTGTTTTACTTTTCAATCACAAAAAAAATGAAACATTAGTTTAAAAACATAACGTGTTACATAATTATCTACTGATTAAACACGCGGTTTCTTTCGTGTTCAGAACCTCCATGCCTCGTTCCAGATGCCTTCCAATGGCAATCATGAAGCTTCGTGTTTGCTCTTCAGAAAGCCTCGGGAACAAAGCCCTCACCTTTCTACCTTTTCAAACGAAAGTAAAATATGGACATCTTCCCGTAAAATTCCTGCTTGTTGTACATAAGATCTACACCACCAATTATACTAATTTTCCAAAAATTTCTACTAAAACGTTTTTACAAGATTTCACATTTAATGCACATAAAAAAAAGAAAAAACACGAAACTTGTAAAATGTAAAAACCAATAATGTGCAAAACACTCCGCGCGGGCATCACTTGCCGAATAAGCGGAGGAAATAAACAGAGGAAAAACCTTGTCATCCGTTGGACGTCTGTTAGCGTATACATACATCCGGTGAAACGACTTGTTGCCTATTTCTCGCGTGCTAGTTGTGGTGCCTTGCGTTGACATCCCTTGCTAACCTATATAATTGAATTAAATGAACGTGGACTTGGTTAAAATTGGATACGTTTTCTTCAAGTTCTTGATTTGCTTTTCAGTCTTTGCTGAGTCCGAACAATTATCTTAATATTATACATGTAGGTAGTGATTTTCCTTTTGTCGAGATATCGGCATAGAATGTGAAAGTTTCTGGGGGTGGGGGGTTTTACGGAAGGTAGGTGCTGGCACGATACGAGTCCCTCGCCGTAATAGTACACTTAATTATGAGTACTAGTATTGGTAAATCTTGTAAGAGTGTTACCTTTACTGCTGACACCTTGAAATGAGTGAAAAAGTACTTGTCGAACGATGCTTAAAACCTGATTTAAAATCATTAATCAGATGAATTTCTGATATACATGTATATGACTATCATTTTCCCCAAATCATAATTCAGGATCATATAAATGTTTATTTTTAGTTTAACTTCTCAGTCTGCAGTACTTCATCATAAAGCTGAAAACTGTTCCCGCATGGTAAAGGATTTTTTGGAGCGGGAAAATGGGAGTCGGAGATGAACATGTGTTTTTGTTGCAGATCAAAAAGTCAACGCATATTTGAATGTTATTATACGGACCGAAGGCATTCAAACAAAGAAAAGTATAGGAACATTAGAACAACCCAACGGACCATTAAAATGCCGAAATAATTCGTTAAAATAATCTCCGACTATACGAGTTATCGAACATTGCGGAGGGACGAATAGCCTAGAATGTTTCAATATTTTTTAAAGAAATAAACAGCAATTTAAAAAGTTCACGTGGATATGAAGTTGTTGGTCACGTGTTCAAATCCTGTGAAGTCCAAAGGACTTCTCAGTAGATTTGATCACGTACCAACCAACTTTATATCCCCGTGAACTTTTTAACATTGCTGTTTATTACTGATATTTACGTTTGAAAAAGACAAATCGTTCAGAACTGTTAAAATTACCGAGATTTTATGTTTACAATAATCCAAGCGATAAGCGCGAGCTATGATCATTGTGACATCATGAAAAAGTTCCTACAGTATTGAACGTTCTCGCTATTCTATAGGTTCATATAAGGAAACATATTTGCAAATGTAAATATTAAAGGCATGAAGGTATAATCAATCTGTCTCAAACACTGATACCATGTGAATTCGACACTTTCTTATAAAAATGTTGGATATTAGAATCTGTTGAATAAATTACAGCTATTAATACATTATATGCATTTATACTATTAGGAAAGTATTGGATATAACGATTTTTATTTATGTATCCAAGGTTTGCGATGTTCTACGTGTTCATTCCAAAATACTTTATTGTGATTTTTAATAACAACAAACCTATTCATGTCGTTGAATTTGCTTGACAATTTATCGATCAAATCATATATGACATTAAACGCATGCAAAATGGGGGCAAATTTTCATTTATTAAAAAAAGGATAATAACTGAGAAGAAAAGAACTATGCAGATAAATGCCGGTCGCGGGTTTTTTTCTTCTTCTAAAGTTGCACATGCATAAAATTGTGCTTTGTGTAAAAATAATGATAACTTGAAATCGACATTTGATCCACTTTTCCCTAAACAATGAGAGTTCAACCATATTTTAGGCATCCTTTGACTGCACGAAATGAAATCGGCACCTGAAATGTAAGCTGAATGTAAATAGCATGTGCGCTGTAATACCAATTCACTTTGGGCGCAAAAGTCTATGAGATTAATATCATATTTCATCTCTCACAGTAATGAAATGTAAATATCAAACCTATGTGATCTGATGATTATTCCAATGCGCTTCCAATTTAAAACGTACGATTCTCGTTTCTCTTTTGTCTGAAAATGTAACGTGAACAGGGGATAAAAGTTTCGTTCCAACCAAAAAACGAAATTCGTGAAATGAGATTAATATTTCGAGCATTATGGGTATAATTTTAGCCCCCATTGATATTAAATATGATTACCTCATCTTCGCTTTCAGGGTAATTTTAGCAGAGAACGATTGCAATTCAAAACCCTTCTTTCTACTTGAAATTCGAAACGTTGTATTTTATTTTCGAAAATGAACCTGGATTTCGTATTCAGGCATTGAAATCGATACGTATATGATTAAAATATAGAATTTTGCCAAATCATTATGTTTTATTTGCAGTAAAGGGTCAGATTTCGGTTTTCTGCCTCTCACATTGAAATCGATATGTGTCGATTTCAAATTTACACGAAAGCGTGATTTCAAGTGGTAAATTGCCTTCTTCAAAAACATTCTTAATTTATTTGTCACAATTAGGCGGGGAGGGGGGGGGGGCGCAGTTCTTCCAATATCACTTTATCTCACTTTCTTTGCTGCCCGGCCATTGTCGTTGCTATGGAAACAGTTGTTCATGTTGCCATCAATCGTTTCTGTTGTTCGTTGTTTTGTTGTTGTCGATATAAGTGAATGTATTTGGGTCCTAGATTTTTGTTGTTCTTTTTATAGTGGTGCTGAATGGTTGATTTTGTGACATTATATTTGTTGGTATTACCTTCTTTGAATCCGAAATATAAAGGAGATAAGAAGATCTTTCATGTTTATGTATAAAATGTATAAAATTAAGCCATGTATGTTTAGTAAATCCAGGGTTTTCTTTTTTTTGCAGCAAATGATATGATATGATATGAGAGAGAGAGAGAGAGAGAGAGAGAGAGAGAGAGAGAGAGAGAGAGAGAGAGAGAGGGAGAGAGAGAGAGAGGGGGGGGGGGGGCTTATAGCCACACATCTGTCCATATCCTCATGCACTGCATGTACCCATTCTGCAGAATTTTTATTGCCATTTTATTTTCTGCCTCAATTTTCATCCGTTTCATTTTAATAGTCTACACAGCATACTAAGAATTGAAATATAAAACCCTACACAATATTACAAGTTTCCTTTTCAATATTATCTGTTTTATGAAGGGAATTTAAATATCAATTGCAATAGAAATCATACCTATTCTGGGGTTTCTAACATCATGTTATCGCAAGGCAAGTTTTCTTGCATGTACAGATATGAATCATGATAAATCAGACATCGCCTATATATTGCCAACCGTTTTACTAATTCCGTGTATATTTTAAATCAAAATATTGATTTGTTTTTATTTTTCCCCCAAAAATTACTTTTCAACAAAAAAATATACTATCGACATTTCTTATTCATTCTTTAAAAAAACATACATGTACTGCGATTAGCTTTCTATGTGAAAGTTGTTGAAAATCCCAACTACGGTCAATACATGTATCAAATATACATTAGCGTTTTCAGTCATTCAATTCAATGAAAACCATAATGATTGAGGTTATGCTTTATCCGGTTTCAAGCTCACAAAGTTATCGTTAAATTGAGGAATTCCGAAAAAAAATGGATATTAAGAAAGTTCATCCGCGCCTCGTTTAAGCAGGGATCTTAACTTTTAAATATAAAATGATAGGTAAATATTGAATTTTTTTCACGATACGGGACAAAGAGATCGAAGAACGAGATGAAAATATTGGAACCGTCGTAGACGCACGATGTGTTGGAGAGGGGGGTATTAGATCCGCCAAAGTTCTAGCCTCAGAAGGCAAACCCCCTGCTCTTGTAATGTGCGCCTGAAGTAAGTTGTGTGTGCGTTCCGAACGCTAGACTTTGTGTATCAATATGGAGTATCAGATATCCCTCCTCTCCGCTTACACCGAGTCAATAGCGCCGGCTCGATTTGGTTTAACTACCATCACGTTAAGCAAAGCAAACGGGCGCCATTCTGTATCAGGATCAAAATTAATCCGCTCCGATCATGGACGATTCAAAAGATGGACGACTTTCTCCTCCCAGTGAGGAGAGTCCAGACGACGGAGTGCCCACGGCAGAAGCAGACGATGATGACGACGAACCTCGCTCGGAGATGAAGGTAGGATGTGTGAGTGTTTTGTCGTCTGATCATCGATAACTTTGGCGGGAGTTTTAGTTCTTGTTCGGAATTGAGGGAAGGTTATTTTGATAATTAGGAAACTTTTCATTAATGACTTAATTCTCTTTGAAAATATAAAGATCGAGATTTACAAGTCTTTTTGGAAAAAAAATGTTATCTAACGGTGATGAAATCATTTATATTGCACTTGTATGTAAGTAGTTAACAAGTCCCTTTGTTCGATCATTTCACCCCCAAATATTCAAATTATCACTTAATTTGCTCGATGCTAACGTATTACATGTTGAATGGCATTTAAATGCAACATTTTAACCCTTCAAATGAATGACCTCAAAACCTATTGAAGCTATCGTTGTCAATCATTTTGTAAAACCATGTTTTTAATTCATTAGATTTTGATAAGCAATTTGAGAAAGATACACTGACAGACAGAGAGATAGGCAAAGAGAGACCGAGATATTTATTTGATCATGCAAGCAGCATTTGCCATAAATTTTATTCGGCATTTCAAATTACTTTTAAAGTACAGATCAATGATTAGTTGATGCAAAGAATGGCAGTTCCTGGCAATTCGCTGTATATACTTAGCCAGTCGTGACAACTCTCTCTTATCTGCTATTGTATCAATAATTCTTGAGCCGGCCTGAAAGATTTTTCTTCCTTCTCCAAGTCTTTCATTCTTCTTTTTCACTGAATTGATTATTCATTCTACGCTTTTTCTGCATCATGGAAATTGATTTTCTCACAAATCAAATGATTTTTTTTTGGGTCTTGGCCTCCTTTGAGATATCATGAAAAGATGGTTCTATACAGTTTCATCTTTTTTGGCCTTATAAGATTTTTCGCCTATGATTTGCTTTGTTAATCAAATGTTTTAGTTAATTGTCAATTTAACTATTTAAAATTTACGAAGTACCATTGACAGTTGTTTCCTGTGTATATATATATAAATATTTTTTCATCAAAAAATTTTGTGCTTCCGGTGTGTTGTGTCTTGCTCGTTTCTGCCCTTCAAGATCACATGATAATGATGTAAAAAGAAGCAGACGATAGCGAACACAGAAGCGTTCCATAGATTCTTGTCCATTTTTATAAGAACCGTGGTAACCCGATCCTCTTCGTTTCCCGCTTTGTAAAAGATGTAAACAGGAACACATTTTGTATATTATGCACGTTGATGCGCGTGCCAGAGTGTATACTTCATAGAGAGGGATAGACACTCGGCTTGCGATCGTTATAAGCGTCGAACGTCTCCGACTAAAATTAATTTTCACCACTTGAATTCACCTCAATCAGTAATCAACTTGACTCCACTTGTAGCATTGGAGCCTATTTAGTGCCGATGTGCAGATTGTTATAGCTTCATGTTGAATAAACACACTTTTGAATAACTATCTTCGTATACTTTGATCGTTTGGGTCTTTCATTTTTGAAGAGAAAATTGATAAATGTCTGTTTCTTTTCTTTTTATGCACACAATATTCAGATATCATCCAAGTGTAGAACAACAGACCTCCCCTCTCTCTCTCCTCTCTCTCTCTCTCTCTCTCTCTCTCTCTCTCTCTCTCTCTCTCTCTCTCTCTCTCTCTCTCTCTCTCTCTCACAAACACACATACAGGTACATGTACAGTTGTATATATGCTTTTTCACGAAAGCTTCTGTATCTCTTTACATGCATGTCACATAGCTTTGCATCTTCCCTATTTCCATAATGGATCAGTTTTTGCTCTGTTAATCTTGTGTTTCAAAAAGTATTTGTCAAAGATAATTTCCCTCATTATCCACCCATTAGAGTTTCTGCAGGGAGATTGGATAACCACAGGAAGTGGCGACGAACGCTTGGCGGGCACCGGATGTTCCATCCAGGGCAGACGACATGCCATTCTACAATCCAAACGTATTTATGACAGAGATCCCTCAGATTCCATTAGAACCTTCATCGATTTTACCACAAATCACCCACTTTAAGTCAAAAGGCTATACATACTTTTTGGAATGAAATAGATAAAACATTGATTATTCTTTGCACTAATCTGCACGATTACATACCTTTTATGACATTGTCTTTGCATTTGTCATCCATCTTTGTGAGGAGTTTATACATGTATCTAGTTTGTCACCGGGACAATTGTTTAATGTTCATAGTTAGAGTCCTACGTTCAGGTCAATGCTATCTTCAAAGTTACTCAATGAACGTAAATAAACATTATTGTTTTTTTTTTCTACCACGTAAAGATCACTAGCACCTGGGTTATCAACAAATTATCCTACATTAATATTTTAATGATAATTATTTTTAGCCAAAACTATTTTTAATCTAGTGAAGAAAAAAATTCATACTTTAGTTTTAAAACTTTTCTATATCTTTACACAAAGCTTTTCTTCTTAAGGAGATATATAATCTAAAAATAATCACGACATCCAGCTCTCCAAATTAATTTCACATCACACGTAAAAAAAATCAAATGTTTCTTTGACCGGAAGTAGAAAAATACTTAAAAGATGACCATGTCCACTGAGCAGTTTGAATATATTTTTACATTTTCCATTCATACCCGTATGAACTCGCATTATACTAGATACAGAATGTTTGTTTTGTTGGTAAATAGTAAAAGGCATTTTGATAATACTGTTGAGAAGCTAAAATGTATGATTGTGTTAATTCCAACCTGCACATGCATGTAAAGAACATCCTGCCAACCCTCCCACCCACCCCGCCAAAAATTAGCAAAAACAAAAAAACACAAAACTGAAACACAACAACACACTTCTATTTCAATACGAACAACAATATATACAGAATCATGATGTATTTGATAAGAAAACACGGAAACTTAGAATAGAGTAGTTATAGTGGTGTCATGTTGTAAATTTTGAATTTACCGGGTGGCAGTTAAAACAAAATTTACAACATGACAGTGGTTAATAAGAAATCCATGTAAACTAATAATCATGAAGTAAGTGATATAACAAAACTCCCTCACACATATCCTTGCCATCTTTCCCATAAATTCCCTTGCTTTCTACATGTACAACACGTACAGCATGTATCAATATACAGTGCCTTATCATGCTCGCCAATTTTCTGTAGATCTGATAGTAAATCGACACCAAATGCATCGTAAGATTTTTTTTCATTCATTATAAGCAGTTGAAATTTTGCAACATTCTTGCTATAGAATATTAATTTCCTTTATCAGTTCATCAATATTCATTGACGTCATGTTGCTATATCATATATTGATGTTAATTTTCGAAAAGTTCTTTGTTCAGTGTAAAACACAGAAACTTATTTTTAAACGCTTCTTTGGAAGAGGAGATTTAAAAAAAGAAAAAAAAAAGAAGAGAATTATACTAGTCTCTAATGCAATTTAGATGTTTTGCCCTGCAATCATGTTAAGAGTTTTCAGTATACCTGTGAATCTACTTCAGAAGTTAAATAGCTTGAATATTTGTATACCACACACAGACAATGTAGGAAATCTAATTCAAAATGATCCTAGACCATTCAAACAAATGATCAAACGCTTAATTATGGCGATTTTAATTTCCCTAAAATTAGCCTGCAATAATATGACTATATATCTAGTACATGTAAATGATATGTTTCAAGTTATAGAATCATTCGCTTGAGAAAATAAATCATTTTTAAGACGCATCCACAATGTCTAAGAATGAAGGAACGTTTCATGAGAAAAGGATAAATTAACACAGTCAACAAGAGACCTTTGTAAGAGTAGACATACTTAAGTAAAAGAGGCAAAAATTTAAGCGGCTATCAGGTTTCGCATTGTTTTACACCGAGTCCGACAGTTGGTGTCACCGCCGCGTTATCACGACTCAATCAGTGGAACTCTTCAGATTCCGGAGTCTGGAAAATACCGAAACGATAGGGGTGGGAAGCAGTTAAAACGTTTGCAGCGATAGACCTTCACACACAATTAAAGTGACACATTACACCCCAACATGTCGTAATGTTACACCGCTAACAGTTATACAAGGGAAATATGGCGTTTATTTTCGCCTGACAATTTTATCAGATAATTTTGTTTTCTGTCTATATGTATTTTTTGACGATATCAATGTGGTTGCACGTTAAATTCAAGTCCCGCGATATCCGTTTTCGGTGTATTTTTTCATACAAGGACAGTTATATTGTGAAGCGAATTTTTTGATCACAATATGACCAAGTCTTGTATTACCGTAATTGTGATGGAAATGATATACGAAGCTTGCATGTGGGTTACGTAAATATCGTTTTAAATTGAAATGCATCATCTGTAGACTTGAATATTGACTCTGATGAACGTAATATGAAAATGGATATGCCACACTAAAATTACCATTGATAAGCCCACGTTCAATACTTCGATAAAGTTGGGTTTTTTTTATTGTCAAAAGAACCCAGTCATCACTTAATACATTTTCCGTAATTTCATATCTGTCGTCTGCGGGACAGATGATGATTATTGTGAAAAAAGGTCACACATTTCGTCCTTTACATGGTTATACAAGAGCTCTTGATTATTCTTCATTGATTTTAGATTTGATGTATAAAACCGATCGGGGAGCTATTTATTTCATGACTTTTGTATGCGCATGAATACACCTGAAAAGATGCCTTCAATAGTTCCTCATTTGCGATTGCTCCGATTCGAATATCAAAAAATTAAATTACCATTTTCATATCAAATTTACACCTGTCAAGGGAACCTATGTTGATTCGATTAGCTTATAGCAATTTATAAAGATATTTCAACTTAAATTTTAAAGATTTTACTTAACTCATTGTTTTAATAACGAATATCAGATAATATACTGTTGATATTTAAAACTGCACATAAATTCATAATGAATGGGAAAATAAATATTTCTCAATAGAGAAAAGCGGTGGTTATGAATTAATATGATTTTTTTAAGGAATAAGGAATCATTCTTTGAGTATTATGAAAAGGACTTTATGATAGATTCGATCACGCTCGGCCGTATTTGATCACCTTTTTGCTTCCATTTACTTATGTTTATATAATTTTCAGCAATTTTATGAATAATATATAAAATAGTCATAGATGAAATGTATTGGACGATACGTTACAAAATCGTCTCGTAGTGTTATTAAATAAAGAGACACCGGAATATGTAAATATAATCAAATCAAGTTGATTTAATGTTAAAGTAAGTCAAATAGACCCAGTTGCAGTGATTCCTTCTTTGGAGTAAACAAATCTGTTGATACATTCACCTTCCTGGGAAAATATTTTTATCCGTGAGTCATGGAAAACACTATCCAGCTCTATTGGAATATGACACGTGCTATTTAGTGTAATTCTACACCGTAAACAAATGGGGGGAATAGAATCCGAGGTGAATTATAGCAACGATTTTACAAAATTGACATTTCTATTGCGTATTAAATGTCCAAGGTTTTCTCCCTGACAATGATACCAGTTGATGCATATTTATACGTGAGGAAAGTTGAGACCAGCACTTCAGTTCGTTATAATGATCTATCGTGCCATTCCAATCGAAGAAACATTTGCAATTTGAAGGTTCGAGGGGTCAGGTTACATTTTTAGCCTAATGGTTTACCCTCCGCCAAGATTTCGGAAATCAATGGTTGATAGGATGCTATTTCACCCCTTTCTTGTTCTCCATCTTACATCCTTTCGACAGTTTCTTAAGAAATCTGAAAATGGGTCGATGAGATTTTTTGTTTTGTTTTTAGTCGTGCGTCGAAGATATGAAAAGAAAATTTAATTGATCGTTAATATTAAACAAAGCGTACAACAAGTTTTCGGGGTTTTTTTTTTGTTTGAGAAAAAGAGGAATAGTTTGTGATTTTATCTTGATTGTATGTAAGATTTTGTTCGAAAGTGGACTATATCGATAAAAGTTCACACTCTATTTACAGTTATTCAAACGGGAAATACTAATCCTCATTAGGTCTTCTTGCCTTCATGCTCTAGTGTTAATTTTCATTTCATTAGTACTTTAAGAAATAAAATTCAGCAAAAACTTTCAGGTCTGTTTATGTGGTAACTTCAAAACTAGAGAATTCATGATAGATCTAATTTTGTATGGCAGAAAATCAAAACATTTAAGTTCCTACATAAAACAGTCACCCTGAATTTAATTTGACAAGATAATTGTTCAGTCTTATTATTGGGCAGCATAACAAATTTAAAAGCCATGAAATTATCACACTCTTCCCAAAAATTTAACAATATTCGTTATAACTTCCGGTTCTTAAGTGCAAACTGTTTTCTCGCCTGCTTGCAGCGGAAGAGTCAGTAAAAAAAAAAACCATGTGATCATTTGGCGCCAAATATCCCATCTCTATGGGAACAAAGAATCGGGATACATCTCTGGATTTCACAAGCACAATTTTTCGAACGCAAAGCATCAAGTGTCGAGTTTCAGCACATTTTGACGTTACTTAGATATTGGGTGCAAAGACAGTGGGAAAATGATATGGTTGTAAACTCGGTTCCAAGCGAAATATAGGCTCGATCTATTTACTCCGAAATTAAACACAGATGTTTTGAAAACCGTATAATATTACATTTTGAGAAATACCAGAGTAACGATCGAAGAAAAAATGTACCAATTTACGCGCATCCTAGAGCTTTCATCAAGTGCTTCTCCTGATTGCATTACAATCCTTTATTATATAATTAAGGTTTTCGGCCTGAATGAATTGCTTTTATTAAACGCCTTTTCATGGGCCTGTTCTTAAGGTGTCTTTATTTCTCCAAAGTAATATCGCAAAAATGTGTGCAAACACAGTTTCTAAAGTTTGCTTTCGGTTTCCTGTTGAATATTTGGGCATTTGCAGTATTTTATTCATTAAATATATTCTGATTTAAATTGCATGGGTACTAGTATGAGAGAGAGAGAGAGAGAGAGAGAGAGAGAGAGAGAGAGAGAGAGAGAGAGAGAGAGAGAGACTTTAATGACACCTGGGCAAGGCTATTCCATTCTTCAGTTAAAAAAGACTACTTAGGCGGAAATGTATGATAATCATAATAATAAGTGCGTCAGACCCACCGTGTTTAAACAGTTTATTTCTGTGTCAGGATTAGATATTTTAACGGTAAGTATACTACATATGTTCTACTAGTGACTATTCCGATTCATTATATAGGTAACATTTTTTTTTAAACTTTTTTGTATTTGAAAAAAAAAGATAAACATTGAATCAATATTTTAAACACGTACAGC
The DNA here is from genome assembly GCA_033439105.1 of Magallana nippona. Taxonomy (NCBI): domain Eukaryota; kingdom Metazoa; phylum Mollusca; class Bivalvia; order Ostreida; family Ostreidae; genus Magallana; species Magallana nippona. The sequence goes on from CM065919.1 coordinate 27,782,470, forward strand.
TTGCGTGAATATTTTTTGAAAGCGTATTATGTTAACAAACTAATGACTTAGGTATCCACTTATGTTAAATTTTAAAGAAAAGGTGTCATTCTGAAAATAATGGTCTATTGATTAGAATGATTACAATGGAATTGAATGACACAATTATTTTGACTATGTATGAGCACAAAGCCATGAAATATCACTACATGCGAGTAATATGATCGAGTAAGGCAAAAAGCTGGAGAGAGTTAATTTTATAGTTTTTGCTTTGAAAATCGAGAGGTTTTCCTCTAAAATCTTTTGCAATCATACAATATTGTTTTCTTTAATTAACCGCTTTATTAAAAAAAGAACATTGATAAAAATGATTTATATATCTTTTAAAGTTGGCACTTCTGTCTATAAATTAAACACAACTGTAGATACATGTATGTGCATTTAGATCCTGTTCAAAAAACGTATTCTAAAATGTAAATTGAGCAGTTGAGAGACACCAACATTCTACGCTGGCTTTTCTTTGAAAGCAGAAAATTTCAATTATAGATCCCAAAATGCATATACCAAGATAAATGGCAACGTCTAAACTTTTCCCCCGTAACTCAAAGGTAACACGGTAACGCAAAATTAACCCCGTTGGTCCTTGAAAATGGACCCCTCCCTTTTCTATAGAAGAAAACAGCCTCACACCTGTCTTGGTCGTTGACAATTTTCTGAAAGATTTCTTAATCAAATTACCGCCTTGTCACTTCGTAAAGACAGCCCTTGCGACCACTTGCCGTGTATCAATTCACCAAACTAACTTTTCGTAACAAGCAAGGCGAAATGAACCTTTTGATACTATGCGGTATCACGTTTTTTGTGGGGGTAATACGACCGCTTTAAAAGGCCTTCGGGTGTCCGATTTTGTTTTGTTCTAATGAACAGATAGGGGTATAGGGTTTCTAGGTAATTTATTTGATACTTCTAATAAGTTACCAAAGAATGTCACCATCCTTCATGGAACGGTTTTGGGTAATTGGATCTATGGGGCTGTCGCGCTTGCTTGTGCGACCAATACGCGGTGTTCGTGTATGTTTCATTTGTACATGTGCGTAGCATTAGTACAGCAAGGTATAGGTATATTTGAGGCGGGTAATAGTTTTCTATTGTAAGACTAGATAAAAATATGATATGTTGAAGTTACTTGATCTAAATGTAATACTATATGTATTGGAACGTGATATTATATATTGCAATTAATGGGGTTTTTATTTTTACCAAAAAATGTGTGGAATTATTTTGCATTTGAGAAGACAGTAGATTTCAAGGTGACAGTATGAGGCAAATCATTTGACTCTGTACAAGGTCCAGTTACCAGAAGGTCATCTCGAGGCCACATGCATGCCAGACGCTAATTGGTAAAATGCTTATTTTCATATATGATCTCTATATTTCAGGACTATGCCGAGTCTACTATGAACGAACTGTTGGGTCTATATGGATTTGAAAAATTCGACCGAACGGAAACCGAGCATCTGAATGTAGACAGATTCACAAGCCCGAAAGCAGACGACAGTTTATCACCGTTAGATGACGCGTCACGTGATGACGTCAGTGTAGAGAGTTGTGATAGTTCGTCTGGAAGGAGCGACTTATCTCGATACAACCGAAGTAAGTTTGGTGGTACCGCTATTTCATGCAATGTCCACGTATTTTTGTACCAAGATATATGGATAGAGTTACCTTTTCCTGTCTACTGTCTATCGTCAAATGCAATTGTTATCTATAAACAGAGAGACTGGGAATCTTGAAAAACATTTTATCTCTGGAGCTCATAGGTGTATTAATTTCTCAACATGTGTATTTATCAATGAAATTCAACGAAAAATGATCTCAGTTGAAAAGTTGATAGTATCTTGTATCAAGATAGGAAATGCATTTAATGTACACAAAACATATTTTGTTATCGTATCACATCCCCCCAAATGCCGCCAACGAGATTTCTCCCAGCATTCTTGTATTGAAACCGATATCGTTTCGTCGGCTAGTAAAGTTGCCCAGAAGGATTTTTCTCCTCAACTTTTTGCGGTATTCGATTTCATCCAAATCATATTAAATTCGATGAACGCCGTGACCTAGGGCTATCTTTTTATTTCTACACGCGATTTGAACTCCAGACCGTATAATTTTGCCTTATTTGAATCATCTGCCACATATGAATGTAAATGATACTCTGTGCAAAACAAGGGTATTCGTTTTCCTTTTTCTTTGAGCTCTGGCAGGAGACAGTTCGTTTTTCTGTCAAAATGTTATTATAGGATATAGTCCATCGGTCGCAAAAAATCAATGGAGATTTGGTGAGTATAAAAATATGAGAAAACGAATAGAACAGACGATTTGCTATCAGTCATATTTCATGATCTAATATGTCCGTTTTCTGGCATTGTTTGGAACTCAACAGCGAGTAATGGGTGCATTTATCTGTTTATTATTAGACGTTTCAGAGATCGGAGAGTTCTTGGCTTTCTAGACAAGACCGCTTTCCGGAGATAATAAAATGTAAGACAATACAGTTCAATCTACTTCGAAGTATCTTGTTTCTTGTTTGATGCCGAAGTCGGCCGTTTACTTGTCAAATGGTGAGAAACTTGATCAGTACAGCGAGTTTGTTTCACTGTTGAGAGAAACGAAACACTCCGCCATTGCGTTTATTTCCCCTCGAGAAAAAAATAACAAGAGAAAGAAATCGAAATACTTCGTACGTAGGTTGTACAATAAAACTCTCACTCTATTTTTGAAGAGAGAAAAAAAAAAGATGGAAAGAATTTCGCTTGAATCAACATATCCGTCTCGAAGTCAACGTGAAAATGGTGCATGAAACGTAACACCGCGTATTTCCTTTCACTTTGAAAATCTCCCTTTCTCGTTTAATATTATTTTGCAAAGACTTTGCGTGCTAGTTTCCACTGACACGCGATCGAACTTCTCGTGGGGCTTCTATGTTCTTTTAATTATGTTTGTTTCATATAGCAGATATTCAACCGCATAGAAAAATCTCACTTTGACAAGATATCACATATTTATAATTCTGGATATAGTAAATTGTAATGTATATATATATATATTCATTGATAATTCCATGTGTAGTAAAAACGCCATGTGCATATATGATCGTAATGTAGACTATGTGCGAAGTTTGTGACAGAGAAAAGAAAAAAAGATATGACTTTTTGATTTTTTATCGTATAAAAGAACGTTTTTTTATCGTAAGTTATCTCAAACCCGCAGACAAATTAAACAGATAGATTAAATTACAAATCTTTAAATTTCAATTTCCATGACGAATTTATAAATCAGCCTTTAAGAATGCTTAGCAACATTTGATATTATTACTGACGTGGTATAATAAACTTCTTGTTAATAGCTTTAAAAAAAAAACATTTTTTATTTCACTTTATCCTTTATTCCGGCGGGAAACAGAATATGTACAAGATGACGCATTCTTAAATTTCATCCCTGCATCCTGTGGCAATTAATATATTAACATCTCAAATATAGAATAGGATTTCTGTAGTCACGGTCGAAACCTCTCAACTTTCTTGTTTAGTTACAACACCTGTTATGTCCCTTTTTGTGTTTGGTATTTTTACAAGTTTATAATGTTCATAAAAATATATATTTAGTATCGATTGATAATGACTTTATGATGGTATTTTTTTTTAATTTATATCGAATGCGAATGCGAATACAATGATTAAGATATACATGTATATTTACATTTGCAAATATACTTCCTTATATGAACCTATAGGATAGCGAAAACGTTCAATTTTGTGTGTACTTTTTCATAACGTCACAGTGATAATTGCACGGGCTTATCGTTTGCAATATTGTAAACTTAAAAACATCCTTATATTAATGATTCTGGACGATTTGCCATTCTCAAACGTAAATATAAGAAATAAACAGCAATTTAAAAAGTTCACAGGATTTGATCACGTGACCAACCAACTTCATATCCCAGTGAACTTTTCAAATTGCTGTTTATTTCTTAAATATATGCACTACACCTACCGCACGTGTATCCCCAAAGTATCACCACTTTGACCACACCTATAATGATGTCTTACTTATGTCGCGAAAGATCATAAAATGATGTTGAATATGGTGATTATAAAAAAGGGCTCACTACTTGAAATAGTTTCTCAAATCAGCAAAAAATTACTTGATTATGAATGATAGCATGATGCGTAAGAAGTATATAAATCAAATACTGTTAGGCAAAATTTTTTTTTTATGTAAATTTATAAAATCATGATTAGATCAGTTAATATAAACAAAAGCATTGGTCGGATTCGAACTCGCGTTCTGCGCTTCACTCGCCCGGTACTTTAACCATTTAGCCATGATGATATTCAACCAAATCGATTGATACAATTTAACAAGACATTAAAATTGCCATTTTTGACGTAGTGTCTTTAATAGACAGAACAAGATGTAGTGAGTTACCTTAAGTGTTTATTGTCTGTAATGGTTGTATAAGTCTTGATGTAGTGAGCTACTGTCATGTTGTAAATTTTGTATATACACCCATCAAGTAAATTCAAAATTTACAACACGACACTACCTTAAGTGTTTATGGTCTGTAATGGTTTTCGCTTTCGTCTTTAAGGTCGAAGCAACAGTGAGACCAATCTTGCTGCGCAACATCGCAACCTTGTCACGGCTTTGACCAAGAAGCACGGACTCACTGGTATGGCTAATTGCATGATTCAGCTGTTGATCTGAATGGCTTTGAACTGTCCCTTCGAAATCGTTCTTAAATTTGTTTGCTTTTTTAAAAAAAATGTGCAAGTTTATCATTGTCAGTTCATATTACACAGTAATTCTTTGTTAACTATATTTCCTTCATTCATTCAAGTTTACTGATAAAAGGTAGATTTATTTGCCTAGCAGTAAAGATGCTTTTCTCAAAGAGAAGCGAAACTTTGATGTTTCAAAGTTGGCGTTTTAATAATTTCCGACTAGAAATATCCCATTGTTTTGGGTTTTTTTTCATATTTTCTACTTTAATTACCTACATTTGTCAAAATGAACGATAAGAAATAGGGTTTTATCAACCAAATGTTAGATAATATGATAGTTAACTAGACATCAATAGAGCTAAAACATAAAGAAAAATCGAAACAAAAAATTACATTGTATGGACTGTAACAAAAATATTTTTTAATACAAAAGAGGATAAACAAAGCTCCCCTTCCCTTATAGAAAATGAACAATATGCAGTTTATATAACGACATTGTGGTTTCTCCCTCTAGGAGAATATTTAAGCCAGCCAGAGCAAATCTTTTTCTTCTTGTCTGTACCACAGGGGAAAAGAGCAGGTGTACTGAGCTAAGAAATGCTTCCATTCTCTTTCCAAAATCTAATTTGCAATTTGATCTTTCTTATGACATAAGTAGAGCACATGCAATATTTCTAAAGAATTGGGGCTCACCAAAGGGAGGACGTATATTTTCTGAAACAATCGTCTGCTATTAATTCGCTTATTCTGGCAATAAACGAAAGGTTTTTGAACGCGTGGCTCAGACGGGAGGTGACTTTTGGAATGGTCATTACTTGTTTATTATAGCATGTTCCAAAAATATTAACACTTTAGAAAAGTTTTATGATAAAACATGAAACCGATTGCAAAGTGCATGTTGTGATAAAGACTTTCGATAATGCAAGACTTGAAGCAAACCTTTTAACGGGAAATTGAAATGGATTTTTTTTTATTGCTTACGCATATATGTACGTATAAAATACAATAAGAAATGATCTATATTGCCTTAAAAGATATTACAAATGCAGTATTCTATCTTTCTTTCATTTCTTTCTTGGAGTACAATTTATCCAGAAGGCATTGACAGAATTCCATTTTGGTAACATCTTAATAACGTGAAAGCCGATCTCTCGTGGGATGCACAAGAAAGCCTATCCCTACATCTCGCTCGCCAGCTAGGTCTAGCTTTTTATGCACGAAATTTGAATTTACAATGCGTCTTAATTACACAGCAACATGAAAATGGAGTAAATCGAGACGGACGTCCATCTTAGATGGCGTGTGTTTTCTGTAAGACTTTGTTTGTACATAGATATCTTATAACGAAAACCAAAACCCCTTAAGAAGGCTTTGGATATTTTTCAATCCAAGTCTTGGGCAGAAAATCATCTTAGTTAATAATCAATGGCTATCTTATTTCGCGACCTGAACCGGTGTTAAAGCCATGTCTCAGATTCGACGCTTTGAATCAATCGGGATCAGAATTCCCTATCCTGTTTGTTAATTGTAATCCGAGCCGAGCGCGCTTTGAAATTTGAAAGCGGTAAGAAATACATGTCTTTTATTCTGAGTCATCTGCCAATGGAGACTTTATTTGTTCGCCGTTATAAGGCCGAACATTAGTATGTATTCTGACTCAGGTTCCAACATTCTCACAAATATTCCGTTAATCACCGAGTAATTCTATATTATACATTTTTTTCTCCATTTGCTCTTATTTGCTCAATATATGTGTGTGGGTTTTTTCTTAAAGCATGAGATACCCCGAGTATTAATTTGCAAACATGCCAGGAATAGTTCATGTTCTTTTGAAATCTGATGCTTAGGGAAATAAATATAGTTTTGACTAAGAAGACTGTGATTTTGTATTTTCCGCAGGTGCCCCTGAAGGAACCATTCCATCTGGCTCCATTGTCTGTGCCTGGTGTCAGAAGTTAGGCGTCAAACTGTTTACCCTGAAAACCAGCACCTCTACTAAGGCTTTCTGCAGTGAACTGTGCTTTGATCAGTGTCGAAGAGCATCTTTCAAAAAGAACAAAATCTGTGACTGGTGTAAACATGTACGTCATACTGTGAATTACGTAGACTTCCAGGACGGCGAGACGCAGCTACAGTTCTGCAGTTCAAAGTGTTTAAATCAGTATAAGATGAATATATTTTGTAAAGAGACACAGGAACATTTACAGCAGATATCCCCGACGACGGAGACAAAATCTGACACAGAAGGCTCGTCCGACCAGCAGATTCTCATAACCCCTGATCTATGGCTCAGCAACGCAAAGCATAAAAACGCGAAACTCAGAAGAAAGGAAGTGGGAGAAACCGACAGGGAGCTGGAAAACGCTGAGAAAATGGAGTCAAAGTCTGATCACAGCAGAAGACACTCGCCGACGTCTGCTTCCTCAAGTTCCGATAAACTTCCTGTAACGAATAGGAGTATTTTGGAGAGAATGCACGGTCGTGATAAAAGCAAACGAAGTTCCCTGAGAGAAAGTTTGCATGAACGGTCAGTCCCAAGGTCCAAATCTCCAGATAGTGCACAACCTGCCCAGAATCTGGGAATTCCCTTTGTTCCTCCTCACATGTGGGGTGCCCCAGCCTTTGGGATGGGTATTCCCCCTATGGGAGCCGTTCCTCCCTGGTTTTACCCAGGGTTCATGCCCCCTGGTTTCATGCCACCGAACATGCCAATGGAAGGATTGCCTGGAGTATTGCCTTCGCGAACGGAGACGCCATCAGCAACAAACAACAAGCGTTTCGCACTGTCACCGAATTATGATAGCGAGTCATCAAAGAATGCCAACGAAGAGCGAGGGCATGGTCGAGCCTCTTCTCGACCGATACCGTCCGCTCGAAGTAACACACCTCGGTCGAGTACACCTCGAAACACCTCATTCTCAACTCCGATACCCCAAACTGGGGCAGCTCTTCCGAATGGTGTTGGAATGTTTGGACAAAACGGAATGAATCTCTCGTCATATGGAGGATTTCCTCCTCTTACAATGATACTACCGGTTCCGGTTCCGCTACCACTTCCGGTCCCCATACCACTTCCGTTACCGATAACCATGGAAAAAATTATGGAGGTTTATAATAAGAAAAAGACAGAATCTTCTCCAAATATCAAAACAGAACCGGGCGTTGAATCTGAAAGAAAAGACTTTTCACAGTTTAAAGGGGACGTGAACGAAAATGAAACGTTAACAAGAGACATGCTTTCTTGTGCATCTTGTAGTTCGGACAGAAGCGAGAGTGTAAATTCGTGTGTATCTCCCATGTCTGATATGCGTTATTCATCACATTCAGATCTCCTGAAACGTTCATATTCCCCTAACATGGAAGGATCGCTCGATCTCTCGAAACGAGCGCGTCTAGATGACTCTTTCTCGGACCATTCTTGCGATGGTGCCATTGATTTGTCAAATACCTCTCACAGCAGACACAGGGTATACAAGGGGAAAGAAAACAAAGACCATGTAGAAATCGAGAGTTTGGCACCGCAGAGATCGGAAACTCCAGTTGCAAATGGAGATTCTGGTTTGAAGATACCTAAAATTCACATTATTAGCCCCCGTCACGAGCCCCCGTTATCCCAACAATTACCTCTTCCCCCCGTGGACCCCAAATACGCCAGTAGAAGAGGGCTCATTTTGGACGCACCGTGTGTACCTAAAAAACCGAGGAGTCCATCTCCAGATCGTCGGTCGTACGCCCGATCAGTTCCGAAGGACGTTATGGAGGCTGCGAGAAGAAGATGCATGAGAGCCAGAATTAAAACAAAATAACCATTTTTATAAGAAGAATTATATTTATTTTCAATGCAAAGTCAGTGTTGCTCTCTATGCTTGGCTCTAAACGTGCTTCAGCGTATGTTGCGTTGTCATGCGTTGGAAGATTGTTAAATTACACTAACATGTAATGAGGCAAATGTGTTTGTTCTAAACTTTTTTTAAATGTGCAATTGGTGGTAAGAGTGTGCAATATATTGTCAACGCGATCAGATTATTTTGCTGCAGGATTGTTGATATTGCTTATAATGCTGCATAATGTTGCTTGTTTATGTACACATACAATGTTTTTGTAAATAAAAGAATATAGTTATTTTGAGAAAATGAGTATTTGTTCTACGTTCAATGATAAAACCCAAAAGTTTAAAGAGGGTTGTATGTTGTTGTGACTAATTACCGTTACTGGTATGAAAATCAACACCAGTGGCGGAGGAACAGGAAACATTGCATTATGTACATGCTGGGGGTGGGAAGGGGGCGTTTTGGTCTGCTTACCAAAATATATTGAGTGTATAGATGTTCAATGTCAGAAATCCTGGGCTGCGTTTTAAAAGGAACTTACGACAAAGTCGAAAATATCTTTTAACGTTTAATATTTTCAAAGAATGCTCTTTGATGAAGAAAATTTATTCAAAACCATTACTATAGAACTTTTTGATTTCTATAACTCTATCTCACATGAAACATTGATTTCTTTGGGATTTATAATCATTCATTATTTTGGTCGTAAGTCGTCAGTTCTTTTGTAAAATGCAGCTCTTAAAATTAAACATTTTTTTAAAGTAATAGTATACAGAAGCAATATTAGTATTGTAATTATCCAAAATATAAATACATTTTTTCTCAATACTAGTAATAGTTTGGGAGAGGGCGGTCTAAGTTTCTGAACTTGTGCCCAGTCCCTGTTGTAATTTTGTACAATTACAATATGTTCAAACCAGAAGCAAGATAAGTACTGTAATTATCCAAAATATAAATACATTTTCTCTCAATACTAGTAATCTAGATTAATTTGTAGCCCATCAACCCATCAACCTACATCGGAACTTCACATGTAGGGGGTCAAACCCATTTCACAATTTATAGATAAAGATATAGTTTCCCGCCTGAACACCGAACCCCTGGACCCAGGGGCTAAGCATTATACAATTTCAGTAGATACGTCATAACTCATTCTAACAATGCATTCAGTTTTCCAGCGAAATGTCTAGGAGTAGATAATTAAGAGGATCTTTTAATGTAGTTTTCACTACATGATCAAAATGGACCCGCCCTGCATCAGAACCCCTGACCCAAGGGTAATAAATTTCACAATTTTGATAGATGTCTCAGAGCTCATTATTATACAATACAATAATTGTATTCAGATTGCATTGCAACAAAACTTTATGATAAACGCGATGACTTCAATTTTTCTATAGTCAACTTTCCTTACTTACGTAGCAATATACCTTCATCACCTGCATATGGTGTTTTTGTCTCTCAGTTAAATCGATACGCAAGGGCATGCTCTTCGTATGAACAGTTTCTAAGTCGAGGCAAGCTACTGACAAACAAGTTGATAAAACAGGACTATCAACAGGCTCGTTTGAAGTCATCTTTTCGTAAGTTCTATGGTCGATATAACGACCTTGTCAGCAAATACAATCATCCACTGGGTCGCATGCTGACAGACGTTTTTCATACTAATTGTTAGACAAGAATTTATCACGTAATTGTCTACGGACTTTTCCGGTTTTTTTTCCCCCAATTACGACAAAGAGCACACGGCGGGTGTGACCGGTCAGCAGAGGATGCTCACTCCTCCTAGGCACCTGATCCTACCTCTATCATTTTGGAGGTCCGTGTTGCTCTACTTTGAATTTGTATTTCGTTTTATGGATTTTTGAGATGGTTGACGGTTTGTTATTGTCATTTTTTCATTCCAAAATGCCCAGTATAGAAAAGAAATCAGATTTTAAACAATTCGTGCAAATTCACTTTTATTGCCCGTAAAATCCCATCCTTGGACCCGAATCATTTAACCTCGGACCACGAATTTCACAATTTCATTTGAATCTTCTTTACTTATCATAGCAATGTATTACGAGTTAATTACATGTAGTTTGTTAGATGATTTAAATCACTTTTTAACAAATTATTTATTTCCCTGGTAGGTGGGAATCGCAATTTACATTCCCAATCTCATTTCCTCTATTGTAGCAACACAACAAATGAATATGTTCGACTGACCTAATAGTATATGTCAAGAAGCTGAAAATGTTCGAAGGTTAATTGAACGCTCGACGACCGACTAACGACGGACAAAAATGGAAAATAATCAATACCGGGATGTGACCGGTGAATAGTGACCTAAAAAGGTGCAGAATTCTAAATAAGCTAAGACAATTGATGACTGAAAAAATATACATCTATTCACTATTTAAAATGTTCTTGTAAAATGATTTTAAGATCTTTCAAGTATCAAAACCTTTCACTCAAAGAGGGATAACTCTCGCTGGTGCCAAAATTCCAACCTGCTAAAATTTCTTGATAACCATTTATGATTATTACTTTTTGACTTCCCACTCAATTTCTCCTCGCTCTCTCACCACTTTCTATCCCCTCTCTTTACCAAACTTTCTTTCCACTCTTTCTCTGACTCTTTCACCCCTCTCTCCTGCTCTGTCTCTCTCTGCTTCTTTCTTACTGGTGCCAAAATTCCAACCTGCTAAAATGTCTTGATAACCATTTATGATTATATCTTTCTCTCTCTTCACTTTTTCTTTCTCTCCCCATTCCCTCTATTTATCCTCACTCTCTACCTACATTCTCTCCCAATTGTTTCCTCTCAACTCTTTCACCCCTCTCTCCTTCCACTTCATTCACTCCCCACTTGGACACCTCTCTTTCTCCTCGCCCCTACTTCCTCACTATAATACCCCTCTTTCCCCACTCTCAAACACTTTTCTCTTATCCCTCTCCCTCACTCTCCCTTCTTATCCTCCCATTCACATCCTCTCTCTCTTTCCTCCCTCTCTTTTACCCCTCTCTCAACTAACTCTCTCACACCTCTCCCTACTCTCTCACTCAACTTTCTCTATTCCCTTTTTTCTCTTCTCTCTCTCTTCCCACTCTCTAACCCCACTTACTTACACCCCTCTCTCCTCACTTACTCTCCCCTCTCTCTCACAACCTCTCTCTTCCCACCCTCTCTCTTCCCACCCTCTTACCCCCCTCTCCTCACTCTCTTTTATTTCTTCCCACCCTCACACCCTCTCACTCCTTTTTTCACCCCTCCTTCCTCTTACTTTCTTGCACCCCACTCACTTACACCCTCTCTCCTCACTCTCTCTCTCCACTTTCTTACACTGCCTCTCTTTTCAGTCTTGCTTCTTCCTCCCCACTCTCACACCCCCTCTCTCTTTCTCTCCTACACCCAACTCTTCACCCCTCTCTCTCCTCTTACTCTCTTGCACCCCTCTAATTCTTCACTCTTTCTCTCCCTCCCCTCTCTCTCCCCACTCACACCCCACTCTCTCTCTCTCTCTCCCCTCTCATACCACACTGTTTCTTTCCCCCTCCTCTTTCTCCCTCTCTACCCACTCTCACACCTCTCTCTCCCTATTCTCTCTCACGCCCTCTCTTTTCGTCTCCTCTCACACCCTACTCTCTCTCACTTCCCTCTGAAACCCCTCTCTCTCTCCACTTGCTCACCTCTCTCACTCCCTCCACTCTCACACCCCACTCTCTCTCTCCCCACTCTCTCTCCATCCCTCTCATACCTCACTCTCTCCTCACTCTCTCACACCTATCTCTCACTCTCTCTATCCCACCTCCATCTCTCTCCCTACTCTTTCCCAACCACTCTCTTCCCTCTCTCTCTACCCACAAACTGACATCCCTTTCTCCCCACTCTCTTCTTTCTTTCAGTGCCTCCCATCTCACACCCCACACTCACACCCCTTTCTACCCACACTCACCCTATATTCTCTCTCTCCCCACTCTCTCACCCTACTCTCTCACCTCACTCTCTCTCTCACACACCCCACTCTCTCTCCCTTTCCTCCCACACTCCATTCTCTCTCTTCCCACTCTCTCACACCCCACTCTCTCTCTCTCTCACACTCCCCACTCTCTCTCTCCCCACGCTCTCACACCACTCTCACTCCACTCTCTCTCCCTCCACACACTCCACTTTCTCTCCTCTTTCACCCCACTCTCACACACCTACTCTCTCCTCACAAACCCCACTCTTTCACACACCCTCTCTCCCCACTTCTCTCACACCACACTCTCACATCCCTCCGCTCTCACTCCTCCTCTATCTCACCCCTCCTTCTCTCTCCCTCCACTCTCACTTGACCATCTCACCCCACAAATTCCTCTCCCTCTTATCCCACTTGGGTAAAAGGGGAGAGTGGGGTGATAGTGTGAGAGTTGGATGAGAGAGAGAGAGGGGGAGATTGGGGTGAGAGAGGGTAGAGAGTGAGAGAAGGTATAGTGCTTCACTCACTCTTTCACAGCCAATCACTCACTCTTTCCCTGATCTCTCCCTCTCTCGATACCTTTCTCAAAGATAACAAAACAAAATACTTTATTAATATAACTTCAAAGAGATACATGTAACTTCTAATTTGTAAAAGTCCAAAACAAATGCTCATCATTAGAAAAAGTACAGTCTTTTGGCCAACTAGTATTTATTTTCTATTAAAGGAGAGGACTACCTAAGTTTTAGAACTTTTGACATCTTTATAGTCAATAAAATATGTTCAATTCAGTATTATTTTCTAAGCTCCATTGTGAATCCTTCAATATAAGCGAGACAGCCTATTCACACAAATTGTCCATGAAAAGAACCATTCAAGATAATAGGTTGCGCGTGAATTTATAATCTTCTTTGACGGAGGTATATTTTTTCCAGTATTCAATCAGCAATTAAGATGTCCCTTAATATCTTCATAATTCCAATACAAGCAGATGTATTTTGAGTTTCATGATCTAACTTCTAATGGATGGATCCTTTGTACTGGTTATTCTTGCTGCCCCACTGTAGGTGCTGATGTCTGATTCTTGTTGGTCACTAAAAACTGTAATGCCATTGAACATAAATTATTTGAAATCTAGAATCTCTTTGTTGAATACTAATTCATGGAGAAAATGATATTTATTGCTCACAGTAAGCAAGCGTATTTGGCTGTTATTCAATATGACTGAAAGGAAAACCAAAATGATATTTACCTTTCATTTACATGTAACTTACAATTTTATTTTTATCTTCATTGAAATAAAAATTAAAGATCATGTTTCTAAGATTTCTGAAAGGCAGGGAATATGTCTTGCCTTATTGTATAATCTCTAATATTAATCATGGAAAAAATAGTAATACCTTAAACAAAATTATCATGAAATACAGAATAAATTCATTTATCATACAATTTCACCCCCATACATGTAGGTTCGTAAAATACAGTCAAACCTCATTATCTCAAACTAGATGGGACTGTTTTAAAAATTTGAGATATCTGAGTATTTGAGATATCGAGGTAAAATGCTTAAAAAATAAGTGGTTTGGACTTCGACATATCCATTGTATTCAGAATATCAGTGATCGAGCTATCAAGTTCAACTGTATGTCTATTCAAGAAAACCAGTCCCCATGAGTTTTAAGAGGGCTGGGTGGTTATAGCCATTTTTTAAAACTATATTAAATTTATTGAAAAGAAAAGGTCAAAACATATTTTGGAAACAATTTAAAACTGAAATATTATTCAATTCTTCTTTACTAATAATAATTTATGGCTTTGAAATCATACCTAAAACTTAAAGGTAGATTTGATAGATAATGAGATCATTGACCAGCCTTCTGAAATGATTTTTTCAGGGTAAAAACCAATGTAAACATGAAAAAATTTCAACCATTTAATAAAAAAAAAATGTGAATACAGCTTGACTGGTGCCATGTATCCCAAGATGCATCATCTGTGCAAGTTTGCTCATGCTTGGAAATGAATCCTACTCTTGAAAATATTTGTTGAATATTCAACATCTGAACGCTGGTTTACTTTAAGAGACTGTACATGCATCAATCATACAACTATGGTCTGTATAAGGCATTACAGGTACTGTAAAAGTGGTTATTTATGCATGGGGGAAATTGACACTTATGTTATGCAGTAAGCCTAAAACCGCGTAAAATACCCCCCGCGCATATGGTAAAAAAATCAAAACTTAAGTGTGGAAAATCACGCATCTGCGATTTTAATATCCATGCCTATTGTTTGACTAAATTGATTATAGCGTAAATAAGCACTTTTACAGTATTCAGGTATGTATCATTGTTTTTGAAAGTGTGGGAAGGGGAGAATGCATGGTTAGACCTTGATAAGCCAAACGAGAGAAAATATTATCAATCTTTAAAATTCTTATTTGTTTCGGTATGCAATTTCTAGCATGCCACCACGCTTCTTGTGAACTATGTCTCTTAGGGCTATCTTACAATTGTGATATTTTGCTAGAAAGAGAAGAACTACATTCAAGAAAATTTTTGTTTTCTTCTTGTGTCAGCATCCTTTGGAATCGGAATGAAATTGAACTTTGTAATTACCATGAACTGATCTTCTAGTTCACTTAGATTTCGGATCCACATTTTGCAGTTTTAAAGAAGTGAACAAGTTCTGTATAAGATCCTGCTGTCCAACAATGTATTAATTAAGAAAAAAAAGAATTTTTAAAGCTCACTTGCACACTTAAGCTTAATGGATCCACAAGGGGGAACGGGGTTAGCTATAACGTAGAATGAAAATGTGGAGGTTTTTTTATTTAAAAGAAATATAGTGAAATACATGTGTATACATTTAAAATATGAAATCAATCTCTTTCTAAAATCCTAATTGAAGTGGTGTAGTCACACCCTTGAAAAGAGTTTGGATCATATTTTTTTTTTTGTTAAAAAATTGTGTCTTGAACTGTGATGAAAAGAGAAAAAGGAGAAAATATCCCATATACACAAAAAAATTACTATACTATTTCGACTATATGGAAAGAATATCCGGGGGACGAGGGATGAAAACCCTCCAACCTAGGAAAGGAACTCTAATGGAAAATTCTTTTGGATGGTAAAAGGGTAGTAAAAAAGGGCATGGTTTCGGCAATATTTTAATTATCTTCTTTTTCAAATTCTTTTCATCTAACTCGATCAACTTATACGTATCTGCACAGATTAAAGTCTAGATTCGGGGGCGGGGGTGGTTTAAGTAAGTCATGTGTAGAAAACAAATGAGATTGATTTCTGGTTGTGCAATAGAATGCAAACATTTAACATACAAAGATGGTAAGTTGACTCGATGCAAACAATTATTGACATTTGAATAAAATAAAAGAATATAATGTGACAAGTAATTCATTTTTTCTATAACACATGTATTACAAATAAAATGCACTTATCTTGGATTAGCGTTGATTTTTGTTTTGAAATGAGGGTCAGAGTGCGAAAATGATGTGACAACCATCGTATTTACCGGCAGAATTTGTGGTGTATTTCATTCTAACCTTAATTGTCAATGTTATCATTGGTTCATAATATTTACAACTTATGCAGGCAAAATTGGACTTAGCTAAAAATGGAGGTTAATGAGTCAGATGTTGTTAGGGATCCTAACAGTTAATTATAATGAACTTTACCTAAAATCTCTTTGTCTATGGAAAGTATCAATTCTATAAGGGGAATGATGTAAATATAAATGTATGTTCTTAATTTAGATATTGCTCTTTGATGTATGAATTCTTCTGTAAAGAAGTTAATAAAATTGAGTTGTTAACCCACAATGCTGTTATGAATTATTAGGAGTAATACTGCATCCCTCAGGATATCAAACAGCCTGTCTGGCAGACTAATCATCCAGAAAAATCTATCAAAGATATACGTGTTTTACAGGTATTTCTATGACAAACCATAAAATATTCAAATTTCCCACCATTAAAGTACCGGTAATGTATGATTTCTTGGTCATGATGTAACTTCCTGTTCCATTTTCCCCTAGGCAGGTAAGACCAAAATAAAGTATGTTAAAGTTTGTTACAGTTCCAAAGTTGTTTAAATTCCTCTTAAACAACAAGTCCAGTCATTATCATGTTTTAACCTGCTATAAACAGAATCAAATGATTATGGGACGGGGGGCTTTTATTAATAGAGCAGATAACATGAATATTTTGAGAATAATGAATATTTTAAAGATAAAAATCTTTCCCTAATTGAACTTCAAAGTTCAAGATGGTGGTCTGTAATTTACGCCATATGTAATCTCACCCCAAAATCTTGTTGAAAGAGTTTTGTCATGTCTTATTATAATCCTGGCCAGTATTTCAAATTCAAAAGAAATCCTGAAAGTTTAAACAAATTGTTCTTAAACCGGTTGTTTATAAATATTTTTTCTTTGCAAATTGTTCGGAGCATTGTTACTTTGACAGAAATTGTCCATGAATCTGACAGAAAAAATGTGATTATGCTATTGGCTCCCCCCTCCAAACAGGCACACCATAAACATATTATTTTTCCAATAAGCTGACTTAACAAAATTTTTCTATTGCAAGCATGATCATCATAATATATATATTTTGAATTTTTGTTGCAAATGATGAAAAAATTGAAATAAAAGGGAGCGCTAAGCGAAGAGACCTCTAAGGACGAGTGCGCTGGAAAAGGAACAAACTAAAGCTACATTTTTTGTGAAGAAATTTTTTTTTGACTGCATCCCAGAATTCCTTCAAGCTCCAATAGTGCAATATATGCCAAAAATGGCTAACCTCTCCCTCATAAATTACTCTTCAGTGACGTTTGTTGACTTGTTTTTTAGTTTCGCAAAAGCTTTAGTGACCTGTAGCTGCATGCAATATTCAAACCTTAAATATACAGTAAAACACGGTTATAGAGAACATGCTTACTATGAATTGACGCTTACAGCGAAGAGATTTTTATTACGTTGTAAACTTGACGGATATAATGAATTACGCTTATAACGAAGCAAAATGGCCCTTCCTTGGTACTTCGTTATAAGCGTGTTTTACTTTACATTGTATCTGATGCTATGATGTCAGGCAATCAAGTGATTCTAAAAGAATTAAGATAAAAACAACTATTTCAATCTCATTGTAGCACCAGAATGGAGACCTGTCATCCCTCTGCCCTTCTGTACGATACGATGCTGATATTAGCAGGATCAGAAGAAAAAGTAACCATGAAACGAACTGAAATGGATGTCTGTGATTATCTTTCCAATCAGATGACTCCTTTTTGTATACAAAAAAGAACAGTAGGCAGTTGCAAAGAAGGTTTTCGATTACATGGTTCTGATATGGATACTTTTTACTCTTTGACCGACCACCATGTTATCTGGGACTTAACGGATTTTCAGAGTTATGACCACGCTACTGAAGCAGTGATTCTGATGGAGTACCAAGAACACATCCCTGGGACGGTTTATCTGCGTCTGTTACACACACATCCCTTCAATAAAATCATTAGGTCCTGCATTCAAAAGAAATTTCACACTTACTTCAGCAGCAAGCTCTTCCTGGAAAATGCCCAGAGTATCTACCGAGGTCACAATATGACTATACATGGCCCAAGCCAAACTAATAAAGTTGTTGACTATGAATTTGATTCTGCATATGGATTTGCAAGTAGAAATTGGCCCCCACAAACCAGTGATTGGATAGCAAGATGTCTTAAGTATGAATGGCCTGAGAAACAAATTTTTGAGAGCATTACATCCTCTGGATGTGACTTTGTGCCAGTCGGCAGTAGACAGTCTTACGAAAACAATGACCCCAATCTAGACTTGGAATGGCGTCTTTCATTTGTTCAAGCAGAGCAGGCCTTAGTGCGTGCTATGAATCATGTCCAATTGCTTTGTTATGCATTACTGAAAGTGTTTCTAACTCAACAAAGATGTAGTGAAAGATGAGAAATTGCTCTGTTCTTATTACCTAAAAAATGCAATGTTTTGGTGCATTCAAACTGATCCCACATATAAATGGTTCAGAGAAACCTTCTTCCAGAGTTTCTGGAAATGTTTCAAATTGTTGCTGCAGTGGGTCTACACAGGGTATTGCCCAAACTTCTTCATTCCACAGAACAATCTGTTTGTGTGTAGGATTGTAGGAGCTGACCAGGAGAAGTTGTTCACACAAATGTACCACCTCTACTGCTCTCGAGAGAGATGTCTAGCCAAGTGCTCATCTCTTCAGAAAGCCATGAACATATATCTTGCCAATCCCCTCTCAGGTGCATTTTCTGCACAAATTATTTTTTCTGAATATAAAAGTGACATTGCGGTCTACCATACAATGATCGGCATCAATGGGCTTCTCAATCAAGAGCTCATATATGACTGGAAATCATTATACAAAGTCTGTCACATGGATGTTTCAAATATGTCAAAAATTGAACAAATTCTTATTACAAGGCATGTTATTAATCTTTATAATCAAATAGCATTTGAGGAGCAAAGCTATTGTACCTGTAAAACAAAATGCAACAGAAATAGGCATATTTATAAAAAACACAAGGTCGGGTTTAGACTGTTAAAATTGACTTTCGAGTTTGGCTGTGCATGTGACCCTTTATATTTAGCATTATTTCATTACATTGATGGGAGATTTAGACGATCGTTGAACATTCTGGAGGAAACCAAGCCAAAATTGTATCACGATTATTTTTTCTACTGGCATGAATGTGGAAATGAAAAAGCTTATGCAAGAGAAATGTTAGGCAAACCAATGTCTGTAAAAATGAAGACAGCCATGGTGTATGACATCTCTATACTAATTTGGACAAAACTCTCTGAGTTGGAGATCGAAATGTCTTTGAATAAGAAATCCAAGTTAAGGAGAAGTTTCATGATCTCTCCCTTTGTGTTTCTGCACTTCCTTACCTTTCTTTGTCATCATCGCCTAGGGAGCCCCCTGGCAGCCCAATCCTTATGGGAGCTAGACACTCTGGTCCGTGATAACAATAGTCGCTACATCGTCAGATACTCCAGAGACATTGCCTGGGACATACTTGGGATTTGTCACCATCTGTCAGGGAATATAGCCCAGGCCTTGCTTGCCTATTATACCTCACTACAGCAACCCAACTTTCATTTCATCTCCGAGGCCGTAAAGACAAAAATATTACTGCTTCAAATTGAGCTTCAATCTAAGGGAGCTAGATGGTTGGGGCCATTTTTAAACTTTATAAACCGCCTTGAGAAGAAGAGCTCTGTATAAAGATATAGAAATATATCCAAATTTTTATGCTTATATTTTGGAGTCTTTCTTTTATTACTATATGACTATAACTTCAGTAGATCACAGTAGATCTGATGGGTTCTTTGTTGACCATGCGCCTAGCCTCCTCAAGAACATGTCTTGAAATGTGAGAATTGTATTTCTTACCGTGTGTTATATTGTAAGTAATGATCAAGCTTTAAAATGAAAACAATGTTATTTAATATGTAAAATTATGTAAAATGTGACAGGTTTCATAACGAGACTCCATGGCCACATTGCTCACCTGAGAAACAATGGCTACCTGACTTAATTCTAATCCAAAAAGTGTAATACTTCAAAAGAAATCAAATTATGTTTTGTTTAAATATTTTTTTTTACATTTACTGCACATATTTCATATTGAGGCCTTTTTAAAGATGAAGATTTTGAATGATTTTTCCCTAATATATTCCTTTGTCAAATTTTATCCTGCATTGTGGCCTAGCTATATCTTACTCCCAGGGTTCATGATTTGAATTAAGCTTGAATTTACACTACAAAAT
This sequence comes from Magallana nippona, assembly GCA_033439105.1. Classification (NCBI taxonomy): domain Eukaryota; kingdom Metazoa; phylum Mollusca; class Bivalvia; order Ostreida; family Ostreidae; genus Magallana; species Magallana nippona. The sequence continues at coordinate 27,802,840 of CM065919.1, forward strand.
GCTTCCAAATAAGTTTTAATTTTTCTGGCCGAGTAGTTTTCTAAATAGATCATTTTTTAATTAATTTTCATTAATTTCTTATGATCTCCCCTTAAAATAGGAGCTGGCCCTTCATTTGAACAATTTTGAATCCCCCTGGTCCATGAATGCTATGTGCCAAGTTTATTGAAATTGGCCTAGTGGTTCTGGAGAACATGAAAACATGAAAAGGGTTATCAAAATGAAGACAACAACAGACAACGGACAAAGTTTGATCAGAAAGGCTCGATTGAGCCTTCAGCTCATGTAAGCTAAAAACAATAGTCACTGGTAAAAACTGTATATCCATTGATATGTTTAGTTAATTTTTTTATGCTTGTAAATATCCTAATAAATTATTTTTCAATATATAAAAACATCTTTTTTGTCAGGGTGTTTTCTACTAACAGTGCTGGTGCTCTACCTCTATATCCACCTGTTGGACAGTTATATACATATAACCAGCCTCCTTCATACTTTATACAATTAAAGTACCGGGAACACAATTGAGGGAGTCAACAAGATTCCAGTTCCCCAAGATCAAGTCTTGCTTGAGGGGAACTGGAATCTTGCTGGCTCCTTCATTTGAATACTTTAACTGTTTTATTATACCAAAACAAACAATCAATCAGAAAACGTTCAGATTAATATAATTCCAACAAGTTATAACATCCGAACAATTAATATTAAATTGCACTCGCGTCGTACTGTGGTGTAGACAAGTTATGATATACTATAAAGATGAATTATTATAGCCAATCAAAAATAACATTACAACTAGAATTAAATCATGTGGTTATGAATATTCTTGATTTTATTTGGAATATTTCAGAACTTTTTCTTTGGTTAACAGAAATTACTAGGTTTTCCGAATAGGTGTGTATCAGTTCATCGAACTGACGCACCTTTTTGCAGGGAATCAGTTTGTTTTGCAGGGAACCGCTTGGTTAACAGCGATTTTCAGGGAATCAGCGAAATATATCGAATTACTCTTATATAGTGAAAAATAATAAAGGTATTATCGTCGCTTGCAGACTTATGTAATCTATTAAACAGTATCATATAGCCATACCTCTTTATCCCTCTGTAGGACACTGTCAGGTGTCTTGACACAGGGCCATAGGGCCGGTAACATCTTGCAGCGAGTGGACGTCAGCGTTGCTAAAATTTCGGTCATGGCCAAGATAAATCCAATGGTATTTTGACAAATCCAGATCCCCTAGAAATAAATCATCAAACCATTAATACTCTTTGTCTTTGATTTCTTCAGCAATGATATAGTGATTAAATAAATTAATAATATGTATTAAATACCAGTAACACCTTTTAACAAACAGAAAATATTGCACTATTATTAAATGAGAGTCCCAGTGACCACATTGCTCACCTGAGCATAATAAATTAACAATATTCGAAAAATAAATAATGATATAAAGTGAAAAGTAGGTAACTGTGACATTATTTTGAATAAAGATATAATGAGATTGCAAAAAACACCAACTAACAAAGTTTAATGATCATAAACCTAATGATATCAGTTAATATATAATTATAAAAAGTGAAACAAGGCCAAAGAGACTTTGATATGAGGATATGAAGATATAAAAGTTGCTTACATAGTAATATCACTAAATGTAGCATTGTATAAATTTTAAACATTTTTCCTTTTTATTTCTATGTTGAACTTTGAACCCCTTTGGGGCCCCAGTTTTGGGTCTGGAGTCTGTGTGCACAGTTTGGAATCTACACTGTCTGAGAATGTTGTCATAATATCACAAATTGTAGCATTTTAGTTCTTACGAAGAAATTTTTAAGATATTCCTATAAATATTTCTTTATTTTACTTTGAACCTCTTTTTGGGCCCCCGTGGTGTCTTGGGGTCACAGTTTTTACAATTTAGAATCTAAACTATCTGAGAATGTTTGCATAGTAATATCACTTATTGTCATTATGACCCCAGACAATACTGGGGTCCAAAGACGGATTCAAAGTTATAGAAAAAATGTTTTAAAATCTTCTTCTCAAGAACAATGCTACAATTTGTAATATTATTATGCAAACATACTCAGAACGTGTAAATTCTAAACTGTAAAAATTGTGTAACATAGAAATATAAAGGAAAAATGTTTTTAAGTCTTCTTTTCAAAAACTACAATGCTACAAATTGTTATATTACTATGCAAGCATCCTAAGATAGTAAATTGTAAAAGATAAAAAAGCATTAACTATGAGGTGTTGTTTCAAATACAAATTGCACTCAAAAGTGCACCATGCCTTTTTTAATCTAAAGATTTAAAAAAAATCTTTAAAAATATGAAAGGAGATCATTGGTGTCCACTCTAAACCATTTGTTGAGAAAATGGTCAAACTTTAATTGCACATTTAAGTTGTAGCTTTGTCTCAAAATAAAATATCTTGGTCTTAAAAGTGAGTGTCAGAAACTATCAGTAACGGTAATTATCAAACCAACAGAGTTAATTAGGAACATAAGATTATCAGTAAATATCAGAAAATGGTACTAACAGTACATTTTTTTAAAGTCGGTAGTGTACATTCCGTCATTGTCTGTTTCAGCACCGCGGGGAAAGAATAAGAGATTTCTTCATGTAATAGGAAAGGCAATGTGAACAAACAAGAGACCTACAGGCCTTGATGGTCACCTGAGTACCATAGCCCTTAGATTGACATGTCAGAATCTCATGTTTGCATTTTAGGCCTCATTTTGAAACTTAAACCCTAATCTGAGACTCCTATGACTGTTACCCACCTTTTATTATTTAATGTTTGAAAACATTCATTCATGAAAATGTAGGGTGGATGGGGGTGTTTAAGAGTCAGAGGAATCTTGGATTATCTATACCTAAGCTTCAGGGGCCAAAAATTGTAAACTTTTGATAATAAGAGAACTGTAGGCCTTTAATAGTCAATCTTTAATAATATTCAGTTTTGTTTATAATGGACACAAAATGCATACAGCTTATTTCTACAAGTATAAAATGCACAGGATTTTAAAGTAGATATCCTAAATTAGAAGACATATTTAATTCAATATTGCCAAGTAACAATTTACCATGTAGTTTTCAAGATGAATGAAGTAAAAATTGTTAATGGATGAAACACAGCAATCATCCTACATGTTCAATATATGCATGGCCATATCTATTCACCCCCCCCCCCCCCCCCCCCCCCCAATTAAAAGCCTCAACTTCTGCCCCATCGTCTAAGCAGTGAATGACTTAATCTCCCACAACTGTGATAGTACAGAAGAAAATATTATAAAATCAATATCTTTTTACTATGTGGCTATATTGGCCCTGCCTTAGGGCCTGAATCCTTGACTCAGGGGCCATGAATTTTACAATTTATGTAGAGGACATCATTGACATTCTAACCATGCATTTAGTTTTTCTCAAAAATATATGGGAGTAGAGATGAAGATTTTTAAAGGTTTGATATATTTTCAGTATATGGCTATATTGGCCCCACCCTAAGGCCTGAACCCCTGACCCTGGGGCCATGAATTTCACACTTTTGGTAGAGGGCTTCATGGACATCATAACCATGCATTCAGTTTTTTCACCACATGTGTGGGAGTAGAGAAGAAGATTTTTGAAAATTTGGCCTTATTTTGCATATGTCGCCCCTCTATGAGGCCCCAGGGGTGGTAAAGCCATGAATTTCACAATTTAGATTCCTCTTACCATAGAGATGCTTCACACCAAAAAAAAGTTTCAATTGGCCTTGTAGTTTTCAAGAAGAAGTTAAAAATGTAAATTTGTTAACCCACGATGGACGGCACACAACGACGGACGAAGACCAATTGGAATAGGTCACTAGATCTAAAAAAATTTATGAAAATGGTAAAGATCACATTCATAGACATGAGAGATGCGCGGATCAAGAAAGGGTGTCGGGGGGGGGGGGGGGGGGGGGGAGGGGGGGGGGCTGGATATTCCACTTCCGGAAAAAATCAAACCTATTACATTCACATTGTAAAGTTACCGAAAATAAGCCTTTGATCTCCCCTTACCTTTTAAAAAAAAAAGTTCAGCTCAAGAGCTGTTGCAAGTAAAATTTTAATGTACTGCTTCCGAATCTGTTTCATAAATTCCAGGATAAATTACAATTCCAAGAATATTATAAAAAGTTACAGATAAACGATAAAAAGGAAAGTGTTTGGTTGTTGAACAGAATGTTATACTCGACGACAGATAGCGCATACGTATTTGAATTTCTACGTACCTTTAGAATTCTACCAAGATATAAACGAAGACAAATTTCCTGGCGGGAACCTGTTCTTGTAGACCGTGCATGATTAATTTACGTCTGCTGCCATCAAAGAGTGTTCTCGACAATGCGTGGTCCTTGCTCTTGGTCACGTGAGCAGTGAGGTCGACCGTGCAATGAGCGATCTTGTTGGCAATCAACCATTGAGCATGGAATCAATGGGATTCAGACAAAACAGGTGTTAAAATATATTAAAATAAAGTCTTCAACAATAAATTGAAAGGGGAAGTGCTATATATTATTTTTTTTATCAACTTTATTTTAGAAACAAGAAATTTTAATAATGGTCTATGATAACCCTCACTTTGAGTAGGGTGCTCTCGTGCATAGAGTTGTAATTTTGTAAATTTTTAACGATAAAAATACAATTGGAATATAGTGATATAGTTGTCAGTGATCTATGTAATTCTATGTATATATTAATAATTCATTTAAATATTCGATGCCAGTGCTTATATATAACATTTTTAGCACATGCGCAAAAGCATTTTAGCAGTAAGCCGCTGACAGCAAGCAGTAAGCAGTTGGCAGCTGACATGCAGCTGGCTGTCGTATATGGAATAGGGATCTCATACGCAGCATGGCTCATTGAATTTGTTTAATTAGATAGTCAGAACTATACACGTACACGTACATGTCCATATGTAACAAACCAAGAAAGTCCAAGAAAGAGTAGTATTTTTACATAAGATCTATAGAATAATACATTATGAATAAATAATATGCAATGTATTATAATGATTATGTGGTTCATGGTAATTCATCAAGTAAATGTAGAAAATGCCAATAAAAGTAGATTAACTTAAACTATTTGATTTATAATATAGAATCGCGTTCATTTATGAAATAAGTACCGAACATATAATGCATGTATATAATTGTCATTGATCATTCAATGCCAACCTCATTCGCGTGCAGATGCCTAGTACAGAGGTATTTGACGTAAAGAATTAAATGACAAAAATAGTATTGTAAAATTATAATAAAATCAATACACTGAAATTGAAATCTAGAACTGATTTTTTTTTAATATCGGACGAGCAAATACAAATGTTGGAAACACTTTTTTTTAACAAGCATTGAATATGATTTTTGAATTTCTACGTACCTTTAGAATTCTACCAAGATATAAACGAAGACAAATTTCCTGGCGGGAACCTGTTCTTGTAGACCGTGCATGATTAATTTACGTCTGCTGCCATCAAAGAGTGTTCTCGACAATGCGTGGTCCTTGCTCTTGGTCACGTGAGCAGTGAGGTCGACCGTGCAATGAGCGATCTTGTTGGCAATCAACCATTGAGCATGGAATCAATGGGATTCAGACAAAACAGGTGTTAAAATATATTAAAATAAAGTCTTCAACAATAAATTGAAAGGGGAAGTGCTATATATTATTTTTTTTATCAACTTTATTTTAGAAACAAGAAATTTTAATAATGGTCTATGATAACCCTCACTTTGAGTAGGGTGCTCTCGTGCATAGAGTTGTAATTTTGTAAATTTTTAACGATAAAAATACAATTGGAATATAGTGATATAGTTGTCAGTGATCTATGTAATTCTATGTATATATTAATAATTCATTTAAATATTCGATGCCAGTGCTTATATATAACATTTTTAGCACATGCGCAAAAGCATTTTAGCAGTAAGCCGCTGACAGCAAGCAGTAAGCAGTTGGCAGCTGACATGCAGCTGGCTGTCGTATATGGAATAGGGATCTCATACGCAGCATGGCTCATTGAATTTGTTTAATTAGATAGTCAGAACTATACACGTACACGTACATGTCCATATGTAACAAACCAAGAAAGTCCAAGAAAGAGTAGTATTTTGTACATAAGATCTATAGAATAATACATTATGAATAAATAATATGCAATGTATTATAATGATTATGTGGTTCATGGTAATTCATCAAGTAAATGTAGAAAATGCCAATAAAAGTAGATTAACTTAAACTATTTGATTTATAATATAGAATCGCGTTCATTTATGAAATAAGTACCGAACATATAATGCATGTATATAATTGTCATTGATCATTCAATGCCAACCTCATTCGCGTGCAGATGCCTAGTACAGAGGTATTTGACGTAAAGAATTAAATGACAAAAATAGTATTGTAAAATTATAATAAAATCAATACACTGAAATTGAAATCTAGAACTGATTTTTTTTTAATATCGGACGAGCAAATACAAATGTTGGAAACACTTTTTTTTAACAAGCATTGAATATGATTTTTGATTACAGACAGAAAATATGCCTATGTATTTACACATTTAAAATACAAAACGCGATCAAGGTTTTATATATGTTATATGATTGAGTCATTTTATGTAAATTTTTAAGATTACGTTTTTCAAGCTTTAAATACTTTAAAGAATTCTACAGAAATCTGCATATTTGAATAAATTGCTTATTTTTTTTTCTTAATAAACGTCATATCAATTTTGATAAAAATAAATTTTTCACCGCGTGAAAATATCACATTATATTTGTTAATTTATTAAAGTATAACAATGTATTATAGGGTTTTAATTTGGGGGTGGGGGTGGGGCAACGAATAGAGGGAGTAGTCCGGACACCCTTCCCCCTCTATTAAATACTAAGTACAGAAAGTTTTCCGTGGGATTTACTGAGTTACATTTCTTTGGCTGCTGCAGTATACACGATGGAACTTTCAATGCAGGAAAAATCACCGATTATTACGCAAATTTTATTCCGCAGTAAAATTTTCAAACTTGTGAAAGTTGAACTAGGTTTACCCGTTTACGACGTGATAAATTTATACTGTATGAACTCCAAACCAATGAAATGTCATCCGATTTACTCCGCCTATTGCTGTATAAAACCCACATTAACATGCATTCATATCAGATAAACTTATATTGCTTCGTATATAGCAGTAAATAAAATATGTGATCAAAGGAAACCGGAGTGAGCAATTTGTCACTAAGGTTATCGAAACGACACAGAATCTTGCCCTCCGGACGGAAACGGAAGAGGAGGTTTCGGAATGTCTGAAATTCAACAATTTATATGTGTGTATGCCCCTTTCTCTTTGAGTCTAGAAGAAGTCGAAGGAACTTCGTGCAGATTTTTAATTGCCGAAGCGGATGTGGTTGAATATATTAAACGTCTTGAGTTGAAATGGAGCTTTGAATATCAAAGTGTGAAATTGGTTTAAATAAGATAGCGTTCGCTCATCAAGCTATTCTGAACGATTCGTAAATTTCGCTGATCCTCTTGAGCGCTGACTGATTTTATTCTATTTCTGTGGAGAATATAATGAAAGAACTTTTTTTCTGTTTTTTGTCCTTCTTTTTTCATTCTTTGGTCTAAAGATTGGTCGGCATTAGTTCCTGAATAACAGATTAATTTTTGCCGCGGTGACGCGTACTTTACACGAAAAAAAGAGAGAGAGAAAAAAGAGATATTTATTAATAAATGATTTATTTTGGGATAATTGTAAGAAGTATGAAAATACAGTATTTCTGAGCCAAAATACATCATATAGCATGGGTAAAGAGCAAAATTTTAAAAAGTGGAAGTGTTCTATTTGCAAATTGTGTACTAATTAATGGCAGACACCTATCTGGGAAATAATGGTTTTTATGGCTTAATTTCATTGAGTTGAGGATGAGTAAACACCCGAGATTTCCGAAGGGAACTATAAAATTATCATTCACCCCATCTCGATGAAAAAAGTTCGGATTCTAGCTTGCGTAGTTGTAAGATGAGATGTTTCGGAGCTTAATTCTCTGAGACATGAAGAAATTACAACAAGTCTAAATACCAGAGGAGGAATTAAAACGGGCGATAATGAATTGTAAAAATCAACAGCCATTATCGATCTCCGAGGCTTGCCTGTTTCTCACGAGGATTGTTGCAGTGTTTAAGGGAAATAAAAGGCACATAAAAGATAATCTGTCTGCTCCGACCAGACGCCGGATGATGAAGATGTTCATCTCTCTCTCTCTCTCTCTCTCTCTCTCTCTCTCTCTCTCTCTCTCTCTCTCTTTTCATAGAAAGGTTATCTCCGAGGCATGGTGTACCTCCATTGTCAAGCATCACGATTTCACCATGAATGATAGAAATAGGTAAAACACTTCGCAGGGGGTGGGCTAAAGTTGGTTGTGTTTTTTATTTCTAAAAGTGTGTTGAATTTTTCTTACCCCTCCTCTTCCAAAAATTACTGATAATTACAACGAAATCTGCATCTTTTGTGGGCGGTGTTTTAAAACCCTGTTACTGCTTCAGAAACAAAATTAACACCAAATATTTAATAATCTAAATAGAATGTTACACATGCGCAGTGTTTGTTTTTTGCTCAAATAAACAAGTTAATCCGTTATATGGAAATTTTCTTTTTAAATTTTAGGTTTAGCATAACATATACCATGCAACAGTGCTTTAAAATTTGTGTAAACAAAACATGTAATTTATAAAGAAAATTTGAAATAAATACATATGTTCAAGGAACGATTTGCAGATTAATCTGTTTGTCTAGCTAGCGATTTCATAAAAAAGGCGCTTGGAGTATGTTCTGTTCATTTCCAACAAAAAAATTGATTTCGCTTATTTCATCGAAATCTCTGATCTACTAGAAATAAATCAAACGGAACGAATTCTTTCTTTTGCCTAAACGATTCGATTTTTCTTCGGATAAGATTTTATTTCAGCAAGATGTTTTGAACTAAATCTCACTCATTTATAATAAAACTTCGTCTTCTCTCTTCCTATCAGTTGCTTTTAACGTTTGGCGATTTTAAGAATGTGGTTTTCTCTTCATGAATCCCCTTTTCCCACGCTTTATCCCCTCTGTTTTTGAAAAAAAAAATGCACAATGCTAAAACAGACAATCTTCCACTGTGGTCAACACGTGCGCGTATCTTCCGGTCAGAAAGGTGTGCGCGTGCTTATTTATTTTTATTTGTCTTGGAATTCGTTTTGGTTTCATTAAAACCATTCAAAGTTCTAACCTTGTAACGGTGCGCTGCATGGAATTTCTAATTGAAAATTGGCGCATCCTCCCTTCTTTTTGACTGTATTTCCCGGTGAATGAACGAAATCCAAGAATTAAACATTTACACCAATTCAAGATGTGCTTGATCGTACATTAACTTCTCCCTCTCTTTCTCCCTTCCAATACCAGTCAAATATCAAAAGTGTATTTCAAGATTCAGGTTGTCTTCGCATCAATTAGCAATAGAAACAGGTCAATTTTATAATATTGAAAGACACAAGAGAAATTGTTTTCTATGTTCAAATTCTATTGAAGATGAATTTCATTTTATTTTAATATGTCCCATATATACGAAGGCTAACGCAAAAAATACATTAAGCCTTATTATTGGAAAAAGCCTTCAATGTCTAAACTTTTGCAGCTTTTTAATGTTGAAAATGGAAAAGAACTATGTAATTTGGGTAAATATATTCACTTTAGCTTGAAAATAAGACAAGATTTACTTAAAGCAAATTAATGTTGATATCATATGTGCACTTCTGTCACATTCTCCTGTTAACCTACCTGTACGTGGATATTGTTTATAATTGTTGTACTGATAAGCTGTACAGCTTAAAGTTAATAAAGAACTGAACTGAACAATACACTTAAAATGATTGATTCTATTACAAAGAAGAAAAAGACGTATAACTATAATTACCATATATACACTTAGATACCTTGAATTAAGTATCCCAATTTGCATCATAAGGAGTAAATGAAACTTCAAAAGCAGTTGCTAATGAGTATTTTATAAATATATAATAATTGAATTTATCAAGCTTAATTGCACATCATATACAATTGGTCCTCAGTACATTACTATCCGGCTATTTTGCAATAAGCGATAGTAAATATACATGTACTAAATGTCTCATTTGACCTCAAATGACACAGGTCAAATGCCAAATGTCAAGGCCAGTGAACAACAAGATACTATAAAAAATCTCGGTCTGCAAAAAAATCGAATGAACGGCAATATGTCATTTGTCGGGAGTGACTGTCTCCAATCATTGAATCTGGTGCAAATAGAAGGGTGTAGCGACGCTATTTTGACAACTCGCGTGAAAGCTGGATGGTATAGCATATCAAAATGGGTCAAACTTCATTCAGGTTTTGGAGGAGTACTAGTAATTGTTTTTGGTGTGTAGGTACATTGTGTGTGAATGGATGAAAGTGTATGAAATCTAAAGCCTCGTTGTGACGTTTTGGTTAAAACTATATCGCATTATGTTTTCTTTTTTTGTGTAACAGAAACATTGGAGATCGACCCAAAAATAAATCTCACGGCCTTGCTTTAAAATAAAAGCAGGCTGCGCAGTTTGCAATAGCGAAATTCGATATGCAACATGATTGGGAAACTGTGTAATAATAGACATGACGAAACCATGGAAAAGAGAATACTTCGGGAAAGTTTTGGCAACCATTCATACGGGGAAGGACGCATTCACGTAGAACTATATAGCTGAAGGCGAGAAAGGTGAGATAAATTTCATTAAATATTTACATATCATAACGATACAATGGACATTAGAGCACTTGATTTCTGGGGCGCTCTCTTCACTCCTATATATAAATGAAGTCCAATATTCTGCTACATATCCAAACAAAAAGAGTGCCAAAATCTGATAATTTTTCATTACTTAAAGAAAGACATTCGGAGTTGATTTTTTCTAGTTTCTTTTATATTAATCCGCTTTATTCTTCTATCTTTGGTGAGTGCATGTTCGTATACCGGGATGGTTCGGAATCTCGAGAGAGTTGCGCTACTCTATAGTGTAAAGATATGGTCTCTCATCTGCAGACGCTTATTAAAAACGTGGCTATGTCTGTCAGGTATTTAGACGCGGGGAATAGACAACGAATGGGGAGAAGCCCGAGGAGGGGGAGTATGTACTAATCAGCTGATCGACGGTTCGCGCGTGCTTTTGTCTGTAAGTTGCTTTTACCTCCGCGTCGGCAGTTTAGGAGTCACACTTTTTACACTATTCTTAATTTTCTCTCATCATTTTCTCGAGACGGTGAGGGAAAAAAGACCGTGCGTGTGTGAAATACTCGTAATACTGTTTTATCTTGAGAAAAGAAAAGAAAAAAACATCGTGGTATGAAAATTCGAATTTTCAAAGAAATGGATTAACCAAAATAATTACACATTTTTTTTTATTTTATCAAGAGGGAATACCGGATTAGTGAGATTTTCTAAATTTACTTGTTACGTAATATTCTGGAATACCGGTATAGTGTGCAACATTGGAACCACTTGTTGGCTTTGGTAATATCAAAATAATCTCTTGGCGGTATATATCTGTCTGAAAATCAATGAATGAAAAAAAGAGGGAGAAGAGAAAAGGAAAAGATCGTACATGCTCTGTAAAGAAATTTTAAGACGTGTGGTATTGTGTGGAGATGGTAGATTCCCAGTTTCGTTCCGAAGGAAGGCTGCTTTGGATTTAGTATCACGCGTCATATGATTGCATCACGTTCAAATCGAAGTGTTCAACTCTCTGAATCATAATGCGGGATTTAATAAAATGTTATCAAAATAGACAAACAGTCTTATCTGAAGAAGCGTCAACTCGTCTTTCAACACTAGATATAAAACTCATTTTCTTCAAATTTTCTCATTAAGGTGTTTCCATTTATATACATACAACCTGTTTGCTGAGGATCGAGGAGAAAGTGGCGGAAACTGAAGATCGATCGAAAACAAGACGAGGTGCTGGCAATTAACATTTTAAAAAAAACCAAAACTTTTTTTTTCCTAAGGATTTTATTATATAGTTGAACACGAACGAAAGGACACGAGACGACCTACGATTTTAAGGGGTGTAATGTCCCTTCTTACCTGGGGGTTATCAAACAGAGGCCTCAACTTTGGGATACAGGGAACGGAGACATGTTTTTTGTAAAGGATTCCCACCAAATTTTCCAATTGGAACAGGCATGGGACCATTCGGTGACGGATACTTTATACGATACATCGCAACTCTATACATAGTCTTAACAGCATGTGGTAAGTATTTAGTACTTTGTGTTCATACAAATTGAAAAAAAAATAAAAGTCCACGTTGTTTAATTGTCTTTTTCTCCAATTATCATCATCCCTAATTTTATTAATATTCGAATTGAAAAATAATTGAACATAAATAAACGTTTTTTATTTTCAATTATTCTCATAAGATCCTATTTTTACATTTATAAATAAATTTTTTGAATTGAAATTTATATATTTAATTTTTTACCGTAATAAAGTTCGAGTCGTGCTTTAATTTTACATAATCCCTTACCGGATGTGAGGTACCACGCATGCAGATATTGCAAAGGAAGTCGCTGGTCTTTTCTCCAAATAAGTCATCCTTATGGAAATCCACTTTTACGATATGTACGATATATGGTAACTACTATGTATAGATAAACGTTGATATTCCTCTTGGGGTGAAATATTGTTTATTTTTTAGTTTATAACGTTAATGATTTTGAAAAAAATATATGGCTTTCGTTGTTGGGGTTTTGACCAGCCCGTACCTCGCAACAAATTACTGGTAGGTTTTGAACGTAATCTTTCAATCATCAGATATGACGATGTACATCATACCTCGTAAATAATTATATAAAAGATCTTCATATCCAATTTATACTATAGAAAGAGAGTGCACATAAGTCAGTTCGAATGTGTTTAATTTTCGTTAAGTGATGAAAACGTCTCTGGAAGTGTTTCAACTTGCAGACGTTGTGGATTTTTTTCAAGGGTTGAACCAAATAATGAAAAAAAAAATGGAGAAAGAACAACGAAGTCTAAATTGAGAAAAGTTGACACCCTGCTAATCCATGCTATTGGCATGGTACCAACAACCCGTCTGGGTCAAAGATTCTTCTTGTGTAATCTTGCCTCAGAATTTCTGATTGCCTTGCTTATGTAAATACCGTGTGGTATTCTCTCGGCTGTGGTATTTTTTCCATCAAATAATTTTAGGAAGTTCGATGACTGTTTGATACTTTATATAAATATGAAAGATTTCTATTTTCTTTACACCCATTCACGGCCATTGATCTATGATTTATGACCATGTTTATAACTGTACGATCCTTATAACAATAATTTTTTTCCTTTCAAAAATAAAACTTTACTAATACAGGACTGCCAGAATGTTGCTACTTTTGGTTTTCTGCGCTGCGTAGTATTATCGCTGAAATTCTTGACCCCCTAATTTTCTCGCCCACACAAGATTGTATGTGTGGTAAATGTAAATGATGAGTAATTGGCTTTACCGCCATATTTCTGTGTCATAGTGAAGTTTGTCATATGGAGGAAGAAATTTTAGTGATGAAATAACTCTGCAATCCTAAAATGTGCTGTATTTATGACACCTACATGGTTGAAGAACCACTCGTATCTCAAGTTTGTATATCTTATCTTAAGGAAAGCTTTGAGTTACACAGAAATGGTTTTAGAATACTGAGCCATCCCTTATTAAATAATTAAACCAACCACTGTAAGCCAATTTTCCCATTGCTTGAACATGATTCAGATGTATACTAATACTAAACCTTGGACACATCAAATGCACTCCTCTTCATTTCTTATCTGTGTATTATGTGGTATTAACCCTGATAAATTGGCCCACCCTTGTGGGGAGAGAACAGACTTTATCAAGTGACACTTGATGGGCCCTAGTTCAAACTGACCACCCTTCGTCACCTGGCTGTTATCAGTATATATATTGGTCATACTTATGCAATTACTGTTGACCAGAAGCTTTGATGATGAAACATTGTGTTGACATACACTGAAGCTGACGTCGATATACCTCCTAGCAGGATTTCAAGTGCAGCCATATTTTTGTATTATTTCATTTTGATACCAGAAAGAAATGTTGGGTGGAAAAATATATTTATTAAATATTTGTTAAAAAAATTGAACACACTTGATTTTTCGGTTATCAGAATGGCATTAAGCAAGCTAAGATGCATAAGATTTATTACAGGTTTCCAAAATGATATCTTCAATCCTGAAGTCACCTAAGCAGTGTAGTGAAACATTAAGATACATTTAATCTCAATTTGATGCAGTCTTTAAAACTCCTTTTCCCCATACATCAGTAAAAATACAGCATAGGATGCTCAGTGTATTACCAAGCTGAATTTGAAAATAAATAGTCTTTGGTTAAGCCTTATCAAAGAAATGGTTAAATTTTTGCCAAATGGTGTTAAAAAAAATGAGAACAATGCAGGATGCTTGATAATACCATATACAAATTTATTATCAGCCATCCAAAGGGATTAAGCAGTGGGTGCCCAATTGTGTTTCCCTCGAATATTTGTAATTAATTAGATTTCGAGACAAAATATTGATGATTCCTACATGAAACTTCCAGGTCTTATCTTTCCTATAACTCATTTTGAAGGTTAGTTTTTAGGTTTCAAGTTTGCACCTATTTGTTTCTTTGGTTGATGAAGACGAATGGTTTCAGAGCCAAGTCTGGAAGAAGGGAATTTTCAAAGCCACTGCGATTAAAAGATTAAAATGGAAATTTATTTATACAAAAAAATAAAATTTTTCTTTGAATAGCAGTCTGAGAGTTAACCAACATATATTTTTGAAAGTAAAAGCGTTGATTGTGAATGTGGAATAAAAATGAAAAAGAAATAAATTTTATAATCAGGAATGACTAGATAATTGTTGCATGGGGAGAATGTACAGCCTGTGTGTAGCAGAACCGTTGATTACGTTTCACAGGAAGTGTAATTTATAACAGGCCATAAGTTATCGGAGACAGACAGGAGTTTAGCAGCAAGTCAATTTATTTGCAATGTGATTCATTAAGAAAATTAACAATTATAACTTCTCTTTCTCCTCCCCTCCCTCTCTCTGCAGCCAAATGCTGACTCAGTTTTCTAAAACAGGTACTTGCCACTCTGTGTATATATAATATGTGTGTAAATGTTTCCCGTGCTCCTAACAACCCACCTTTCACTTCAAAAGAAATGCAAAGATACTTGTTTGTGCTAAAGAATTTAGAACATTACATCATAGCCTGAGTGCTGCAGTATTTAGCTTGATTGAGACAGGTTTTTTTTTTGTTTCTCCTATATTCTAGACCATGTATTTAGTCTGAAAGTTCAGCTTTTGTTGAGGGAAAGTTAATGCATAGATTGTTGGTCTTTTCACATGGTGATTATATAGCAACTCTTATTGGCAACCTGTTAGCCTGCAGTGCAATGGATGCTTTTACATCACAGACCAGATAATGCTGCTCAATTTATTCTTGCGCTTTAAAACTTTTGAAGAACTCGGGATCTGCAGTGCATCTGACAGCGTTTCAGTTTAAAAATTGCAAAACCTCTCACAGATACCAATTCCGAATTCATGCTCAATTTTACCAACATGTAATCCCTCAATTCCCATTCTAGAAAAGGTGGATGATAATTTCAGACTTAATTTAACCTTCGAAATAATTCACAGCCTATCTGTAATGCGCTATTTCCAGGCTTCCTTTTTATCAGCCTTTGAAGTAATTTCATTAATGAAGGTGGAGAAAAAAAATTTAAGGATGCATGTACAGTTAATTACATAACTGAATTATTTTACAATGAAAGCATGCCTTGAATATGATGGTGCTTGCTAGCTGACTGTACCCAAGCTTGTGCAATACATGCATTACTTGTATTTTTACCTGTTCTAAATCTTGCCACATTGTTCCATTGACAGACAGTGCATTTGGCTGTCTAGAGAGTCGCAGAATGTGTATTATTCATTCTTGACATAAGTTAAGAATATGGGGGAAGATGCACATGATAAAAAGTGCAACACCAATGCATTCATCAGCTGTTTGCACATATTGGCGATAATTATTTTATATTCACAAAGAATTGGGAGGTTTTAATTACACTTGCACATTTGGGGAAGTTTTCAGACTTTAAGGGAAGACTGTAATAATCAATAGTAATCTCAGATGATTAACTAATGTTGGAGTCATCAGGTATTTTTGTGAGAAGCTATGATATCATCCAGTTTAAAACACAAAATGTCTCAATGTCAGTCAGCTTAAAAACATTTAGAATGAATGATACCGAAAATATTTGCAGGGAGGAGTTTTATTGAGTTTGAAAATGCATGAGTATTTGGTTCATTTTTTTCAAAGAAAGTATTGCTGATTTTTGCACATATTTGCTTTCTCACAGTTACTTATTCAGAATGAATAATTTGCGTGCTCCATTAGAAAAAGGTGAGATTATACTTGAGCAGTTTAAGCCTGAACCTTTGTTATTTATACAAAACAATTTACATGTGATGTTTATCTAGCAAAACCCTTACTGTAAGCTTTATTTGTGACATGAATTGTCTTCAAACCTGGAAATGGTATTAATGTAACTTCACATCACATCAAGGGGAGGAGAAAATATGAGCATCATTTGTGTTATCATTGCATTTCATAAGCACCTGGTCCGTAAGTCAGATCTGATTCAAAGTGAATTAGTAGTTTGTCATCACTAACAATAATAATGGAAGAGAACTAAATCTTTGAGAATTTAGATCTTGAAATAATACATTTGGATTCTTAAAAAGGTGATTGAAAAAAACTAGAGTTATATGACACTTTCCTCAAATATAAAAAAAACCCACACACTTCAAATTAAAGAAAAATAGTCTTGGACAAAGAAGATGGTCATGACAATAAAGTTTGTAATTGTAGGGAGAAGAAGGTTAGAGAATGGTATATGAATCTCATTTTTGCTGGGGATTGGGGTGGGGGTGGAGTTCATTTTATGGTTTTTTTTATTGGGGGGGGGGGGGGGGTGATTGACTGTAAGTAAGGATTATCTTTGACCTTTTTCTTAATCCTTATACATGTAATCAGGTCAGAGGGGGTCAAGGTTAACAAGCTTCTTGTTATTAGTAATATAATTGACTGAAGTAGTCTTCCATTAACTTTGTCAAAGTTCATCAATAATTGTGCCATATCTCCAATCTCTTAACCCTTCAAGATGGATGGAGTTGGCAATGTCTATAATAAATTCTATACATTAGATCCTTACAGAAATCTTTGCTCTTAAATTGATTCTTCAAAGGATTCATGCATCACAGCTTGGTGTTGGTGTAAAAGTATACAAATTATCTTAAACATGCACTTTCTATTGGATTTTATTTTTTATTTGATTGAGAAAGGGGTGGGTGCCTTTTAATACAAATTTCTATGCAACATAATGTTTTAATGTTGAGCATATGTTTTTTTCTCCTCAATTACTAATTCTATTTTTTTTTTTAAAAAGGGAGTAAAACTCTGGAATACCATTATTCCATCAAACATTGGACCTAAAAGTAATAAAATGTGGAAGGAGATAAACTTAGAGAGAGGTCTTGATTAGAGGTGTATCATTAAGTGATGCAGTGTTTACGTCAGTTGCTTTATTAATAAAAACTTGTTTCTTAATCAAATCTTTTGGTGGAAAAGTGAAAAAAAAAGATATATGGTTAGATGATCGAGTTGTGTACAGATTTCTTCATTATAACCTGAACTTTTTAAATCTTTTGGGGATAAATTTATGTTTTTGGGGGGATTTTATTTAAAATAAAGATAACTGGGTTTTTTTTTACCTGGCATTTTAGTTGCAGTGAGAGAGAGAGTATTTCTTAAAACTTTAACCTCAGCTTAAGCTTCAACATTATGGGACTTTCATAGGTATTGATGGAAGTATATATCTTTCTTTTTGTTTTGAAATGCAAGTATTTAGCCTCATATAGGCATGTCTGGGTTCTGCTAGAAAAGGGGAAAGTGCATCTAGGCGATGTAGGTATCTGACTGTGGATGAACAGATGCATCATATTGCTCTGTTTCCAATGTTCTGTCCCTGTGATGTAATGCTTTGTACACATACTATGATCTGCAGTGTTTTGTAATGTGTGCATGCTGAAACTAAAACTGTTGGTTTTTCCTTTCCATTGTCATCTCCTTAAAATAGACAATTCTGAGGAAATTGACTTTTTGTTTTGGATTGATCTGATGGATCGTGGATGATAATTAAGGCCTACAGGAAACGGATAAGGCCTAAAAAAAAATATTGTGTGTTTAGGGTAACCCGACCTAACCTACAAAAACGACCCGATCCTACAATTTTTAGATGTCTTTTTTCATCTGACTATGATTTTCATATTATTTCCATGAAAACCCTGTTTTTAAATATGCCAGCATGCAGAAAAAAATATGATAAAATTAAAAAAAATTCCCACCTACCTAACCTAATTTTCTCATCAGTGTTACCCTAAACACACAATTTTTTTTTTTAGGCCTAAGGAGAACAATAGTTTCTGCTCAGTATTCAGTGAATAAATCTCTGCTCCCTCATTCCATTTGAACAGTCTAATCTTTATATGATATTGTACAATCATAAGAATAGTATCGTTTCTTTTATTGACCATATTTCCAGATAATGCAACACCCAATTTTTAAAAAGTTGCTTTACGTAATATATGTGTCATGTACAGTAGCTGGAATATTAATGAAGTTCCCATGATTTATCATTGCTGTATGATGATGTTGTCTAAGAATTTTGTTAGAATTTTTCTGTTTTTCTGATGGAGGGAATACCTTGGTATTGGTTTGCATAAATACAGTATATGATTATCCATGTCTTTGATACGTTAAGTGTTAAGCTTGGCTTTTTGCCGTCTCCTGGAAAATAATTTAATGCATCTTCATATTTTATTTAGGCATGAAGATAGCAATATATTTCATAATAGAGAAAAAAGACATCGTAAATTGATCCATAGCGATTATTGAAGATGTATCACTTTTTGGGAGTTGGTGCAGAGATATAAAAGACATTCAAATTCTCTGAAGTCTTGAATTTCTAGTTTTCCTTATCAGAATCTTATTTTCATATCAGAACATTTGAAGCTTTTCTGTAATGTTCATTAAAAAGTCAGACATATGATAAATGCTCAATTTTTTTTCTTCTTCTTTATAAATTGATTCAAATAAAGGCAAAGGTGCATTTGTATTACTGCAAGAATGAGAGATTAAGACAATATTTGATGAATTTGTCTAAATTGCTGTAATACTTTTCCTTGAAAATGCCTTTTTTCTTCCAGTATGTTGTAACGGTTTCCATTCAAGTGTTTCCGCTCTTAAGCATCAAGTTGGGTTTTTTTTGTCTGTTGTGGAAACTGAAGAAAGGTTTTCACTAAGTGTTAAGCCTGCACAGCTGATCTGTTGAAAGGTCATCGTAGTTAAGTGGTCCGAATTCTTGTCAAATCTGTGCCAAGCTCAGGAGATCTTAGCCGCTATGTCTCTCAACAGACTCGCCAATGAGCTCAGACTTCTAAAAACGAGAGTAATTATGTTCCATATTCCAATGCATGTAAACCCCCACTTTCACTTCATTATCACAAGTTTATCAAAAGAAAGGCTTCTGCATAGAGTAGGGAAAGTGTTCAAAAAGACATTAATTCGGAAAACAAACCCAGAACAGATATTTTGTTCATATCAGATCTCTATCTTAAACATCATTTATAAATAAATTAGATCTTTCCATAGGATAAACAAAATATCTTTTTGTTTTGACATCTCAAAGCATGTAAGACCAGGGATTTGTTTATAGAGAAGAGTGATCAAATATGATATATATTCATGCAATGTTGTATTTCGTCAATATTTCATATGATTATTTATATTGTTGGGAGGGTTGCGATGGGGAGTTCTGTGCTCTTTCTGATCCCGTAACACAAACAGTTTGCGATGGCAGGTAGAAATGTGGACAGAAGGTCCAGGTTGGGAAGCTCATGTTAGTGGAAAGGTTTTGTGAGGGGGGGGGAGATACTGAGCAAAATATTGAGCAAAACAGATTTATCATTCAGCTAGATGTTGTTTATCTAGAGAGCCGAAAAACCTGCTTATAATTGTGTTTTGGAATCTTGTTGCGGCTTCATAATTGGTAAATGCATGTACGAGTAGGTTTTTGGCTGGTCATTTTACCAACAGAACTACAAAATTAAGAGTTGTTACTCATTAGTAACATGTATTGACCAGGTTTCAAATTTCTTGAAAATCATATGCTTTACTTGTAGAATTGTGATTTTCAATTTTTGTTTTGATTTTATTAACTTTTAGCAGATGCAAAATCTCATAAATTAAAAGACTTATAATGAATATGATATCTAAATTTGGGTATCAATTTGTCTTTTTAAATTATCTTGAATGATATGCTTCCTTTAATCCAAAAAAATAAGCATGAAAAGAAAAAAACTACTTAGCTGAGTGTTAGCAGGGTCCTCTACCAAAGGCTTACATAGTGAGGTCATGGAATGATGGATGCAGCAAATGAATGGATGAAACACTCATCCTGATAGAAAGCCACGCAGATTAATAAAGTGTCTAAACTAGATTTACATGCTTAAGACAGATTAACATGCCTGCAACATGTGTTACCTTGCAACAGGGAAGCTATTCATTTCCCCAACAATTACTTTAATCACAGTTTAATGAGGCTTAATGTGTCTGGGAACTTCTCAAGGGGAAGGAATGCTACTAATACACACATCAGAGGAATTACTGGGGAGGATTAGCCGTAACTAATAGCCTGTGGATTATCTGTTGATGTGTGCACAGATATATTGGCTGCATTGTTCACTGTCATTGCTGCACTGGGATGTATAGGGTGACCTTGCTCAACATCCGGCTCACTGTGGCTCACTAGGGCTCGATCGCATGGGTTCATTGACTTTGTCTCTTGCATAATCTGGTATCACATGTAGAGGTTAATATTTTGTGTATTTATTGAAGCACTGGTTTATGTAAAAACATGTATTCTAGATCTTTTTAATCCAGTGCCATCTATTTTCATTTTTTGTTTGCTGAACAATTTTTTTTCTTCCAAAATGTTGGAATTTTTATTTGGAGAGAAACACAAGTGCTTCCTCTTGTTTACTCCATGAAAACTTGATTTTAATTTTCTGTTAAGAACACAGTTCTTAAGTGGAGGGCATTAAAGAAGATCTCTTTCCAAGGGGATCATTTTGCATCCTGCTACTTTTTTTCACATAGGTCAATCAAGCAGTAATTTACTCGTTATAATATTGTGTGATAAGCAAATGACCTTTGCAAATCCATGCAGCACCTTTCTTATTAGGGTGCCAATTACACTGGCGAGAAATTCTGATTGCATCAACACCTCTTGGAAATCAAGCATTTATAAACAAACGTGGGAAGAATTTTGTAGCAATGGGGCATTGCATGAGAAAATAAATAAGTTCATCTACTGCTCTTGAAATCTTATAGATAATAATCTTGCATTAGTTACATTTGCCCATCTCGGTAATTGACCTTGAATAATTGCAGAATTAAACCCTGCAGCTGATAACAGAAAACTTTTGTCTTTATACACTATTAATTGCAAAACTTCTATGCACTTAAAGTCTATGATTCCGCAAGGAAAGGTATTTTTGTAACGACCATAAAGCTAAAATAAAAATCATTGATAAATTTGGCTGCCATAATGACATACAAAATGTTAAGTATTTTGCCTAATTGCTTATTTCTGCAATAAAAGACTAAATAAACAAGAAGCAGAATCCTGCTTTCTGATTACATAACTCCCAGATTTTGTTTGATAATGGCATCGTTTGTCTGTCTAGACTATGAGCTATGCTTGGATTCCCCAGACAGTCAGAGGGAGAGGAAAAGAGAGATAGAGAGCGAACACCTTTAAAAAAAAATGTTGACAAGTTAAGCAAATTTGAGAAACTCCTTCTATCAAGGTGGCCTAACAGGTGGTATGCAACTGTTCAAGTCTAAACTTAAGAGTTTTTCCAGTGCTATTTGGGCAGTTATTTTAACTGTTACTTAGAAATTGATCAATGAAGGCATTTTATTGGTCAGTGGCTTTTGAATTGATGGTTGAGATGCTGATTTATTCAATGATCATTACAAATTTCAATTGCTCTAGCTAATTTTATATCTGAACATTTTCCTTGCATCTGAGCTGTAAGAGAAAGGGAGAGTATATTAATACAGACAGTGTTTATATTGTTAATATCTTAAACTTATGAAGTGTGTTACTTTTATTGAGGTATATACGAAGTGTGTTACTTTTATTTAAGTATATACCATGGATCACTGAAAAACTTGAATTTGTGACCATGTACATTGGGACAAAAGAGATTTTACATGCAGATTTTTAAAAAATTGTTATATTGGAAATGCACATTAAGCATAATTTTTTTTTGGAGATTTTTAAGCAGCCTTTGACACAAAGCATGATCCAACATGTTGCTGCAGACTCTTTGAGGCCATTTATCATTGAAGGAGGCAAAATGAAATATCACATCAATAATATCTTTGCACTTGATCACTAGGCTTTAATCATACATGTTAAATTCTTAGCAAGAAACTTAATATACAAAGGTGGATGATTCATACATGGGAAAGGTTTTTATTTAGGGTTTGGTCCAGAATTCAGGTGAAAGGGTTTATTGTATGCATTCAGCATTCAAGGCATTGGGACTGTGGTAAAATCCTGTGTCTCTCCTTCAGTTAGTTGTGTCAAACATTTATTCTTTTCTTTCAGATTGCTCATGCAAGTACATGTACTATTGCTGAGTTTTGATTTGTCGGAAACCTTCTTTCAATTGATAAAGAATCATAACTGAAACATTGATTGATGAATATTAAAATTTATTATACAATTCATGTTTACAAATAGTTGGGAAAAAACAGGGATTGGGGAAGAGGATGATAATAGACAATTGTTAAAGGTTGCAGTCTAAGATTATCTATAGCATTTTTATGTTCAAACTCATAACATCCTTCTCCTAAATCCCCCACCCCAACTCCCATCATAAAAATCAAGCAGTGTGGGTGGATGGAGTAAATGAATACTGGTAGGAATTTACTACCAAAGGTATATACACTCACTTTAATACTAACCTCCCTGAAAAGAGTTTGACTTGGAAGTTGTAATGAATCATATTTCTTTCACCCCCCCCCCCCCCCCCCCCCCCCCAGAAAACTTGCTCTCATTAGACAGACAGAGACCTTTAAGTAGGCTGGGGTTCAGGATCCTCCTTCAGCTGCAGCTAGCACTGAGAAAACACCATTGGTCATTAGACACAGAATGCTTTGATGTTTGAAAGGAAGACAGGTTTTGTCACTCCACTTCCCATCAAAGCTGATATTCTGAGCCATTTCTGCTAAAATTCTCTCCATCAAGTAAATTAATGCAGTCAAACTGGTCAGCTTCAGTTGAAATTCATTCTCAAATTGGCCTCTGCTTCACCCAACTGCCCTACTTTCTCCTGATTAGCAGTACCTGTTAAGTCTTAGTACAAGATCCTTTAGTTCAGTTTTATTAGCATTGCAAATGATCTGATGGGTTCAAATATCCATAAATGTAGAAAGAATACCTCAGTTATTTGTGGTTTCCTCATTGAACACAATGAAATCAAATGTTCAACTAATTGAGAGACACAATCAACACATTTTAGGATTCAAATTGAATTTGAATTGTAATGCCCACAAATATCAATGAAACCAGGATCTTTGGTTGAAATGTTTTAGTCAGGAAAGGTGATATAGAACTTGTTAATCACTGACCAAATGAGAATTACCTGAAACAGGTTGTTTACCAAGTAGTTTAAATTCGTCTTTTGAGGTAAATATTTACAAATATTAATGTCATGGAAATATATGTACAAAAAACCCAACAACCCTGCATATCCTATTTCTGGATCAGTGGTATAATTATGATGTTGCACAACAAAATCCATCTCATTTGTCTTTCAGATTTGCCTGGTTATTTTATTACAATTCTTACGTAATAACATCATGTGGTTGTGTTTTGCAGGTTGTGTGTATTCCAAAAGAGATGTTCTGGACCTTATTTCAAACCTTAGGAGTCGTACTGGATATACAAATATCACTGGACAACATAACTTCACGTCAGCCATATATCTGCAAGGTTAGTACGAAAATTGGTCTAATTTTTGCAAGTGTAACATCGAATTGAAAAAAAAAGAAGAAGAAGAAGAAAGAACAATCTTGAAACAGCAGTCAGTGACGTAAATGGCAGAGATTTTGTGAAGTGGTTTTAAAATAGAAGGAAATCTGTATACATGTAAAGCAGTGTGGTAAAAATATAAAGAAGAAAAAAAATGCTCTTGCACGAATTATGATTGAAGGTTAACCATTATTGAAGATGTAATAGATATTGTTTGACTGGGGTTCTTATAGATATATCGGAAACAGTTATTAAAAGTGACAAAGCTTTTTATTTGATGTTCATGTTTTGCGCTTGTACATTGTTGCGTTAAAATGTTATGTTTTATGCTGATTTATTACTAGGGTGGCAGTTTAGACAAAAATTTTTTTTCAAAACCTATCTTAAAGACAATAATGATTTGAGATTTAAAGTTTCTAAGGGTCGATTATTCATCTGTACTTTATGCATCAGAACGCATTTATATTTTCAGACAGATACTTTATAAAAATGACTACGAAATTTATTTTTAATTTGCAAAAAGAATCCAAAAATAACCACAAGAACTGCGGATGAGTGCAGATATATATCTTTAGGATTTATTTTGAATGTAAAATCTTTCCAGACAAGATTTTGAATTTTCTATTATAATGATAGTTATTTTTTATCAGTTTATATGCATACTTTTGAGGTGGCAAGAGTCCATTATTTTGCAAGCATATAATAGTTTTACGAGTATAAGATGTTGGCATAAAGGTTGATTTAGGAACTTTCTTAGGTTTTTAATCTGTTTTTGATTTTATCTAGTGCCTGCTAATATAAAATATAAAATCCACCCATGAATTCAAAAGGAACAGCATGACATTTTAAAATGCATATGTAAGCATGATCATTTTGAAAAATTAATTTTCAGGAATATGTAAATGATTCTGAGTGGGGCAAAAATAATTTTCATGAGGAATTCATCTATGTAACAACAAGTTTCTTCCAATTCCTTTGAGTAACAAGCAGTGTCAGAGTCAGATGTCATGTCAAATTCAATTTAAACTTGCTTGTTGTGAAATTGTGAAGAATCTTTGAGAAATTCTTTATACATGGCATTCGTTGTGCTGAAGTGTTGAGATGGAGGAGCATTACATCTCAGCTAGCCATTCCAGAGCACACAAGCTGACTTTGCTCATCTTTAATTAAGAAAAAATTAACATAATTATTTTTTCCTTTAACAAACATGATTCATATTTTATATGCATGCATTTGTGAAAGTTATTAAATAAGCACAAACACAAGTTCCATAAGATTCTTGTGTGATAGTCTGGAGTCTGCATGGCCAAAAAACCCCTCTTATACCATTTGTAAGTATGTTTTGCCAAAATAACAAATTATTAAAGCTAGGACCTATTGAGATATGAATTAAGACTAAACCTGTTTCTTTGGTGTCTTGACAGTCTTGTCCTGGCTAGCTTACCATTCTTGTATTTTTGGGGATCAGTCTTTAGGTGCACTCATAAACGGTGTCTTAAAATTGTCCTAGCTAACCATTCTTGTATTTTGGGGGTCAGTCGTAGGTGCACTCCTCAGGGATATAGACCCACTTTCTACAGGTTCACCTGAGTTCAGTGGAGCTTCTTTCCTGGTATTCCTTTACATGCTCCTCCCAGCAGGAAGTTTCCCCTCAGAGTGAGTCCCTGAGGTGCTAGGTATTTAACAAGGTTTCTACGATGTCTACAAACAGCTGTGAAGTATGCTTGCAATCAACCAAGCTTAAAGACTCTGAGACAAGAGTTATGAATTAAGAATATTCTTTAGTGACTGCATTAAGCCATATGTATTTTGAATATGTCAACACCTTGTAATTGATACAGATGATATCGGGGTAACCCAGCATGTTTTGCACAAAGACATTTTGAAGGAAAAGTCAAGACATTGACAAGTCATGATAAGATTAGACCCTAAGTGTTCTTCTTGCAATTCAAGGGGGATCTGCTATAGGATTGACAGAAATAGTTCTCAGTTTTATTGCAAAATTAAATTAACTTAAACCATGTAGGTATAAGGTGATTAAAAATGGTTTATCTTTGACTACAATTGTAGCCGTACCTGTGGTTGTAGTCTTGGACTGTATATATATTCATTTAAGTCAACCATACATTCAATATTCTGAAAAGTAAGAAAAAAAAAAAAGAATAGCACCAAGAATTTCTTACTCTCTCATAGTTCATTAAAACCTTTGCATTGACTAAACTCAGAATAAGGAAAAATGGCAGCAGCAGATTTTCAATTTCAAGTCATTATCTCTTTTATGAATGAACGTCCAAAGCAATTAAACTTGGCTACTGCCTCAGAGCAAGCCCTGCTGTTCAATGATTATCTGTTGTATCAAGTTTCTTTCATTCATTCATACTTTTTAAGATTAGCAGGAAATTTTTAGCTGAGTAGAAAAAAAACTTTATTTTTTTTTGTGTGTGTGTGCTAAGGTTAGAGTTTCAGGCAACAAGAGCAAGTAGCTGATATGCAGAAGCTGAGAATTCATTCATAAATTGGGAACACACTAGGCTCTCCCCCTTCTTTTTTTTTCATCAATTACATGTGCATCCTAGACATATCATTAGTTTGCATGTTCACTGCCAATATTTGTCCTCGATTAGGCTTAATATATATAAGTTGTATAATTGTTATCTAGCATTGATGATTCTGGCAGAGGCTTGTTTGAACTGAATCAGGGAACACATAAAAAATGACTTTGATCCAACACACAGAAATGACCCTGTACCAGCATTGCTGACAAGCCATTTTTGTCATGTTGATCTAGAGGCCAAATATATATTGACTAGTAATTTCTGACCCGCTAGATGTTAAGGAAAACACAAAAAAGGAATTCTTGGTTCCTCATGATGATGGTTTCACTCATGAGGTGCAAACGGAGTTGTTTGAATATACTTACTATTTTACTGGCTAATACATCAGCTACTCACAACTTTGAGATAAGCTAAATTGCTTGTACATGTAAGCCTATTGCAAATCCCCTACATCAAGATATATTCATTACTCCAGAATGAACCGTTCCCATTTGACCCAATAACCAATCCCTGTTTAGGAGACTACATGGATCCCTCTAGAGATGAGGCATACATAAGTGTACTTGGGATCATTAATCTGAATGATTTCAGAAATTCATTTTTCTTAAACTAAATACTGGTGCTTCCCAAGTTATTGGTACTTTGATCTACCTGTCACCTTAGTTCCCTTAAATTGGTTTTACTTCTTTATTAATCATTATGCTTCATATCTACTATTGCTTTGTGAAACTGGAAAAATTCCACAATAGTATGAAGTCCACATGTATCTTAATTTCTTTCGTAGACATTCTGTCATCACAAAAGTTATCTACACTGCAACTGCAGTTGGATAAAATTGATCATTATTAATACGCAGGCCAGACGGCGAGGCTTTGGATCCCAGTGGGATTGGTCTGACATGGCTTTAGTTACGCTGCCAGACACTACATCATCTCAACCCCTAACCCAGTGAGTGATTGAGATGTCCATTCAATACAATGCAATAACAACACAATAAAACCTGCTTCCAACATGCAGTTTATGATGATGCCATGAAAAACAGCTTTGTAGACCCAAGACTATAATACAGACGGGGGTTCTGAAGGACATATCTGGCATTGTTGGGAATCGTCCCTGGTTGTGTTAGGAATGCACCTCACACATGCACAGCTTTCTGACTGATTTCCTTAATTGTGATCTAGTCTGACAGATGCTGTGATAGAACATAGAATGTAGGTGGCAATTCTACACCTGCACACAACTACATGCTGTATATATTGTGTCCAGATTTTTGCCTCCTGCATTATATACTTTGCAAGATGTGCTAATAGAAAAAATTGCAATTGAGGCTATTTGAAAAATATTTCATTTAATAAGTAAAAAATGGAATCTTCTTTCTTTCCTCTTTAAGTAGAAGTTATATTAAGTATGTTAGGTAAATATAAGTGAGATATCCCGTTCAATAAAAAATTATGACTAAATTTTATATATTTCTATACCGGTGAATTAGCTGATATTGTCCATGTTTCGTTGTCATTTTTGGAATGGTTTTAAATAATACATCATCACTGAATGATCCTCAGTTCCCCATTTTTGCAATGGTTATAAATGTATCTATGAATGACCTTGCCTGAGAAATGTCCATGCCAGCCAATCTCTTTGATCTTCTGGAACATTAATGAACAGCACAGATATATAGAATCAGAGTTTTGGATGCCACAATCTTGGAGGAAGGGCCAGTTTGCTTTGGTTGTGCATTCTTGTGGTGAAAGCATCTGTTTTCAGTCCCCAAGGTATGGGAAAGGTGGGCGCGTTATCCAGCCATGCAGGTGTTACTACATAGGACATTTCCTGAAATAACCCAACAGATCTAGAGGCTATCGGTCCTCCATCTATAATGATTCTGACACTGCCTTTGGTATATCTGTCCTATTCTACTTGTATCCAATTTGTTTTTGCAACCTTGAGTTGCTAGTGTTCTCTGTCTGGCTGACTGCACTCTTATAGGTGGCTGTAATCTGAGGTCAAATGTAATTAGTGTCCAAGTTGATTTAGATATAATTCAGACCTCACAAAGGCAGTTATTTATAGGGTGATGGTGATTCATAGATTTCTCTTATACAGCAGGAGAGAGAGAGAGAGCACTTAGAAGAAAAATGAACTGTGCTCTTTTAAGCCAAATATTAGAGACAGCAACATCAACTGACAGGTGTTATTTCATAGTGAATTGTGAATTTGCGATACTCCACAAAAATGACACCTTTTGGTTCCTTCTCCTCTTCTTTATATGTAGATAGGCCAATGGTTAAGTGGAAGCAGTGGTTCAGACCATTCTCCTCTGCTGTGGTTCTATGATTTCTGCCCCATTGACGTAACGTTTGATAACACGTACTGGTTATTTTTCCGACATTTATCTGAGAGACCTCCACAAGTTAAGCAGTTCCATCTATGTTTCTTGTCAGATCAAAGGCTCAATGATCCATCAACCCTACCATAACCTTTATTCCTGGTATTCTGTTATGTCCCATGGAATATACATCACTGAGGGGAGAGGGTCTCAGCTGCAGCAGTATCATTGCAGCACATACGGTCATAGGTACACGGTTTTCTTCTTTACAGACAGCAGTAACTTGTCAAGGTGGAATCTCTGTCCCCATACTGTGCCATAGAGCTGTTAACCATGGAGTACAAAAGCCCTCATTGCACTTGTGATTTTTTTCTCTTTTTAAGGGCATATAATTTTTGCATCTGAATGAATGATTGGAAATTTTTGAATATTTTTATTCAAAATTTTAGGTCTAATTGACTGTCCGCTGTTAATTACAGAAAGATTTATGTATTTGAACAATTTTTTTGGTAAGAGGTGGTCAAGGTCATTTTAAAGTCATTTGTCAAAGATTATAAAATAATTTAAAATAAGTAGAAACTATTATTATACCTGGTATATTGGATCATTTGGAAATAAAGAAAAGAATATTTTCTTTTGTTCTCTTCAATACCATACAATTAATACAAAACAGTCATGTATTTTATTTCCCATTGCAATTATGAACATGATTTTTCAAAATTAAATCTATGAACCAGGTGATTTGGTTGAATTGAAGTAAGCTTACAAAAACACATTATCAACCAAAAAAAAGGTGATGTGCTGAGGAGTTGGAAAGCATGGTTTTCATTGATAATTGGCCAATATCACTGCTTAATTAAAACAATACAGCTTTATTGTCTACATATTGGCTGATTTAGCAAGTTGAGAGAGAGAGAGAGAGAGAGAGAGAGAGAGAGAGAGAGAGGAGAGGAGAGAGAGAGACGGTTGAAAGTGCTATTTTGCTGACAATTAAATTCAACATTCTTTGCCTCAAGATTTGATTTGTGGTTCAGATTTAAACTTTTCCTTAAGAATGACCAATTTTGAATGGTTATTTAATATACTTATTACTTGCAATGTTATTCCTGATATTTAAATTAATCTTGTCTTGCATATCTGCTCATGTATTGATTAACGTCCGGTTCCAATTAATATTTTATGAATGAAAATTATATGCATTGATTGTAAATTATGATAAATAAGTTTTGCAACTCTTACAAACTTTTTATATTTTATTTTTCAGATTCGAGTCGATATCTAGCAGTGACCGATGCAATGTTAAATGAATCGTTAAGGATTTTGAAAGACAATAGTGAATTGACTTTTTTAATGACAATGAAACAAGAAATAGGAAATTCTGGTAGCCTTGTAGCTTTTTCATCAGAGGTTCTCAGGTACGTGAAATTTCTCTGCCATAAAATATTTTTCACATTTTAAAATTATATATACATGGTTTTAGTATTTCATTGCTTTTATGAAACTTGTAGTCTCTACTCAGATTCCTTTGTCTTACATTTGTGTTTATCAGACTATAGATTCATTCCAAAAAGTTTCAATTTGGTATTAATTTTAGTCCACAGTCAAACTAAATATGTCAAATTTGGTTGAGAACATTATTTTGTTTCCCCTGTAAATGTGCACAGTATTTTAAGACAGAGCCAGTTTACCTGAAACCAGAGAGGTACATGTATATTCATTCCTGCTATAACATACAAATTTCAAGAATGGGTAGGGATATGGTCTTTATAGCATTATATTTACAACTGATTCACAAAGAAAAATATACATGTATTGAAAACTGGCTAATATCATCATAGATTGAGTCCAGTTTTTACCTACTAGCAATGCATTTTTTCAATTATCATAGATTGAGTCCATTTTTTTTTTCAATTCATTCTCCTTGACTCTTCCATCATTTATGTTCTTCTGTTACTTATAACAGCCATACAAGATTGCTATCTGGATTTTTCAATCAACAGTGAAGGGCTTTATTATACTCGCTCCCTGTATTCTAACACATTGTACTGTGCTAGTATCTGTTTGGAGGTAGCGATTTCTTGCATACGAGGTTAATTTATGTCAGACAGCTTGAGGGGTTATCATCAGGAACTACTGATATTTGCGATTTTTCATGATAGATTTAATAAAAAGATGATAGGTCTCATACTCATAATAGCAATGGATTCTTTGTTTTTTATGACATATTATATTGATATGAAATAAAAAAAAAAATAATTATATGTATAAACTTTGGGTAACGACTCTCATATTTAATAGCTGCTCTGTAGGAAATATTGTTTTTGATAAAAAATGAAGAGTTAAATCAATTCAAATCAAAGTTTAGCATGACGTAAAAGTTGTTATATGTTATGTATCGCATTTCATAATTTCAGCAATTTTTACGATAGATATTTTTAATTCTGAATTAAAACATTTGTTTCCTAATAACTAATATGTAAATTTTAAACAAAAAATCATCAAAGATAGTTTGCATAGGACAGAATGTAAAAAAAAGGAAAGAAAAGTAGGGATTTAGGTTTTAGGCAGGCATGCACGCATTCTAATATATACTATCAGGAATTATCAAAGGATGTACGATTAGAAACGATGAGTAATCCTTTAAGGTAGCATTTGTTCTTGTGGGTTCCAGTGTAAGGAATGCACAGCACTTCCGGCCTACAAACAGATGACTGAATTATCTGCCCCAAGGTCACCAATGTTAAAACTTCGGAATCCCAATTTCCCTCTTCCTGCAACCAAAAAAAAAAAAGAAAAGAAAAGAAAAAGAGAAACAGCTTCTGACATAAAAATAGTTCGGCCTACTTGCTGCCTTTTCCCTTTTTAATGTACACCAAAATAAACATTTAATCACTGGACAGGTCTCGAGGTGGGTGTGCTTGGTAGATAACAACTAGGCGATTCTCTTTTTCCTCCCTTCTTTTTATTGCAGGCTGTTTTAGGAATTTGTACAATATTGTTTTTAGAAAGAAAAAAAAAAAGGCCACATGATAATTTTTTCTATTGTAAGGAGATAATTTCAAATTATTGTTGTTTTTTATCAATTTTTTTTTATAATTCCGAATCTGCTTTATAATTTAGATACTGTAACGATGCCCTATCTCTTCGTCCTATAACGATGACTTCTGTTTGAAAAGGGTGAAGCAAGGATCGGCAAAGCATATTTCCCGTCTTATGTTTTCTAATTGCTAATCTTGTATAACGATAAGAAACTCCTATATATAAATAATTTTGGAAGGGAACTGTGAAGACATTGCGATCACCCCTCGGTCAGGTCGTTCTGAGTCTATGTAGGTTTTTAGCTGACTTGATTGTTTTTTTTTCTGGCAATTGATAGCTTTTCTTGCCAAACGAATATTGGTGATTGTAAAAGCAGAGTATATGGCAGAATATTCAATGAAGATTTGTGACCGTGCCAAGCCAACTTAATCATTCTAATCAAATAAACAGGAGTATAGCCAAAGAAACAAATTCATACCTTTGATAAAACATTTAAGCAAGCAAATTCCTATACATATCTATAACAACATCAGCTCGTTACTTATCCCCAGCGGATTTGCTTGACATGAATTAATGAGAGAATAGCTTTAGAACAATTAGTCTTCTTTCCATTGTACAGTTGCCTAGGTTCCTTTTTTTGGGGTTACCCTTGAAGAATTCAGTTAAAATATGCTGCAGTTTGGTAAATTTAATTTGAAGGGAAGTGTGGTATGAGTCTTGCTTGCATTTTTGGAAAATTTTACGATAAGCAAATTATGTTATAGTTCATTTGAACTTGGGTTATAATTATGGTGAGAATCGGAAGAAGTCTTTGAAATTCAGACCGGTTCCTTTTAGATCATTATAATGTCTGGTAAAAAGTAAGTCAAAAAAAAAACCCTGTGTATATAACCTTGCAATGCTGTTCTGAGTGCTAAGATTTCATGCTCTGAGAGTAATCGGGTCATTTACCTATATAACTCAATTTTTTTCTGTTTTTTATGTTTCATCTTTTGCCACCAAAGAACTTCCGGTCTTGTAGACATTTTCTCCTCTGTATTGAATTATCAAGGCTGTGCTTCACTGCCTTTTGAAGAACTCCTTCATTCAGAAAACATGTAAGCCTGTTTTTCACGGTACAGTTTTGATTGGCGGTGTGGCTTTCCTGTCTGGCTTTTTGGTTGGTCCTTGGCAGTTTTTCACGTTGCGACGTTTTGAATGGGATGAAATTTGACAAGGGTAGCCCCGCTGTTTTGTGCACCATAATTGCCGGCACACGACAGGCTCTTTAAGTGCAAAATAAAAAAATCAGTACGACCCCCTCAGCTGTCTCGTAGCTATGTTATATGGCAATAAATTTCACACAAGTCAGCAAAAAATATGAATGTGTGGTCTACCATGCAGTTGTTTTACTGCGCCCATAATCCAACCACAAATATTGTATTTGATTAAAAAGAAATTAAGTCATTGAAGGCGTATAATAAACTGATATTCTGTGGTTCCTTTTTATTTTTTTTTTTGACTGTCAATCTTTGTATTCCCTGTAAATGCCAGCAGTAAACTTGGTTAGATTCTGCAAAACATTACAGCCCTTTCTGTCTTTCTCCATCCCTTATCATAGCAGCAATGAAATAGGTTTTACATTAGAATTACTCCTTAGATTTAACATTGGTAACAATTATGGTAACAATGCTAAGGGACAAAAAAACCTATTTTAGCAACTACGTCATACTTTACAGTTTTATTTGAACCAAAACTGTTACATCTACAAAGTCCATTTTTATGATGTGCTAGCTTCATACCCAAGTTATAAAATACATGTAGAATGAATACTAGAAATTATTTTTTCTCTGTATTTTTTCTTTCACTTTCTTAAAAGAATTTCCAACCCTAGCTCCACCCAAAAACATTCCCACCCACCCCCCCCAAAAAAGGGATTTTTGTGTAAATTTTAATGATTTTTATTTTGAACTGCAGATTTTTGGAGATTGAGAGCAGTGGTCAGGAGGATGAGCTTCGCATTCACTACAGCCATGACCAGCACCACTACATTTCTACATTCCGATACAGACTTGCCGACGACAAGTGGCACAAACTTGCAGTGACCCTGTCAGGCAACCATGTGACTTTATACGTGGACTGTTTAAAATTATACGAAAAGATTATACAAACTGTTGATCGTGTGCCGCCGCCATCTTCAAATATCCAGTTGTTTGTCGGCCAGCGAAACAGACAGCATGCTCTGTTTAGGGTAAGTAATGGGGTAGTACTAGTTTATAACTTAAATTTGCATGCAGCCAAAATTATTTGCTATTTGGGATTTTATGATAAAGGCTGTCATATGCAGAAGTCGAGGAAAGTCGGAAAGTCCTTGAATGTTTTCTCTCAAAAAGTTTATCCAATCCTCTAACTACAAGCAATATTGCAGAAGCTATTGGAATTCTCTATTTTAACCACAAATGGCTATTTTTGGGACTCAATACATCACTATCTTGCAAAACACCAAGTTTTAAAGCTAGGTAGCAGATGGTTTCAAATTTTCATTAACAAACCCATAAATAACCGAAGAAGACAAATGTTTACAATGGATTGAACAAGAAACAAAACCAGAGATGACCTAATATCAGCCAATCCCTTTTTCCTTTGCCCATCCTCTTCAAAATTCTCATTTTTTTAGGTGTTTTTTTTCGGGGGAAAATAAATTGATCTGATTATTGTTAACAATATGGTGATGACAAAAGTATGTTAGGTTAAGAGTCATCTTAAGGGAGTACATAACATTTCCACATAATGCTCAACAATTAGTGCTCAAGGTTGCATGGAAACAGTCATGGATAGAAATGAGAAAAGTCTAAAACTTTTATGTTACATCAACGTCTGCCTATAGATGAGGGGCGGAAAAAAATTTTGGTGAAAAAGGCATAAACTTCCAAAGTGTTCTCGCTGTTCATTCAGAATCGCATTTATTTGCCAAGCAGTGGCAATATTTCAAATTGTCTTCGACATAAAACAATCCATTTTTTAAGCCGCCTGGATGATACACCTATAAGACAGACGAGATATGCAGGAGAGATCTTTTAAATGTGTTGTTTACAGCCCTCAGATTCCCAACAGACACCAGACATTGTGTTTCTAGAACCTATTACCAATTGATGGAATTTGAAGCAAAAAATTGTTCCTCTGCCAAGGTTCCTCTTTTCCTTATAATTATTGATTTCTAGGCATTTGGCCTTTGTTTTCTTTCTCTTCCTTTCTTTCTGTCTCTGACTTTCTTTCTCTCTCACCCCCTTGTAGTTAAAGATACATGCAATGTACAATATTTATCAGTTATTCTTTCTCTCTGTCTCTCTCCTCTCTCTCTCTCTCTCTCTCTCATGTATTAATAGATCTATCATTGAATTGGAAAGAGAAGAGTACAGTACTCATACAGCATAATGTATTTACACAGATTAATTCATTTTTCACTGATATACCTCAAGAGATGTATTCAGATCAAAAAAACATTGCTCTAATCTCCAAACAGCCATCAAGTATTCACAGTAATGGCGATCGTTTTTGATTGCGCATTTTTTATTTTGATGTGGTAGATGGACCTCTGGATATGGATGTAGATTATTTATTAATTTCTCGGCACAGAAGAGCATTCACACCAATTGACATCATTTAAGTAAATAATTCAGGCATTATCGGAAATGGTTTTATGGTATACCCTTGAGGTCAGAGGAATTTTGTGAGGTTGAAGAAATAAAGTTTGAATTGAAAAAAAAAATTTCTAAAGGAAGACCAAATTGAGGTGCAGTTGCTTTATCACTTATGCATAGCTTTTCCATCATTTTCAATAAAAGGAGAATTATTTTTTATTAACTGCAGCATCAATAAAGAAGATTAGAGGATTTGAGTTTCAATAGAATAAATATTGATAGAAAAAAGTAATAATTTTATGAAACTATAGCACCAGTGAATGTCTATTAATGTATAATAATTATTGTTGATACATATATTTCAAAATGGAGTATATATCTGTTTTGTTTTACAGGGGGGTTTACAAGATGTACAAATTGTCACACAAGCTCACGGCCATCTTTTACAATGTCCAGAAACAAGTGAAGAAGCAGGTAGGAACCATTTTTTGATACTTTTAACATAGTTTTATAATAGCATTAAAACTCAAATATTGCTTTAATTTTGATTTAAAAAGAAAATAATTTTGAGGTCTTCACATGTAGAATTTTCTACTTTACATTGATCTTATATATTTAGTTTAATGATAAACGGTAATAACCTATATTAATTTCATCTGAGCTATTTTATTGACACTAGTAATCAAGTTGAAATTAATATAGTCATTTTTCTTTCTTCTTTTTTAGATTGTCCTACATGTTCACATTATAAAGCCTTACAGCATCAGGTGAAAAAACTGTCCTCATTAAACCAAAATCTGTCACTAAAGGTAGGGGGTTAGGAAGAACAGCTCCCTCAACATGCATGGCTGTTGTATCCTTATGACTCCCACACCCAGTGGTTTTGTTATGTTTCAAAACCTGATGACCTTTACAAGTTTGATGAAGATATTTTACCTCCACATTCAAAAGAGCTGAGGTCATTTGAGTTCACATTGTACATGCAGATTATTTAATTTTTTTCAATATCCTTATTTATTTTGAATACTTTCCCTCATATCTGTAAATATATTGTCTACATTGTGTCTGTTTTTACTCAGTATCTATAATTATGTCTTTAAAGTATGAAATAAATGCATTCATTCATTTCTGAATGCTCCCAATTAAGTTGCTAATTTGCTCTCTGAGTCTTAATTGAGTTGCTTTTATGCATTTATTTCTGACAGATTATGGTTTCCTTTTGTGTATATAAATATATTTATACTCTTTCGATGTTTTGATTTTTCATATTCCATTTACAAATTCAAATACAAAATGTTGAGCGAATTTCAAATTTAAAGCACTGAGAAATGACTAGTTCTTTATATTTTATATTAAGATGATATGTTATTTTTAGCTCCAGAAAGCAGAGGAGAGGATCAAAGAACTTGAGCAGTGTGAGTGCCACAAGGGGTGTACCTACAACGGAATGTCAAAGAACGAGGGTGAAGATTGGCACCCTGACCATTGCACTCTCTGTTCCTGCAAAGTAAGTTAATTCGTCCTTGTAAAACAATGCTTGTGGTCGTTGTGGAGCACCAAACACAATTACAGATTCATTCACAGCAGGCCACACATTGTCTGTTACTCATTTATTGAATGTTTGGTAATCAGTTGGTGAATGCCTTTAATATATCACAGTGTGGATCTCATTCCGACACACCTAAATTCTTACTTAGATTTGGTAGTGTATATGTGTTTTACATGAGTTCACTTTTAAATAATTTGCTGACAGAATATACTGTACTGTCTCTTTATCTTTACATTTTTCTACTTAATTTGCATTTCTAGTACTGTAAAAGTGGTTATTTATGTGTGGGGGAAATTTACACTATACTCTAGTTATGCAGTTATATGCTTAAAATACCGCCACTCGTATGGTTACAATAATGAAAACTTTAGAGTGGTAAATCATGCATCAGCATATTTAATACCCATGCATATTGTAGAAAATGCATTAATTAACTACAAGCATAAATAACTACCATTTAAATACTTAATCATTGGAATACATCCTTTTCTGTCTCTTCAACGTTCTAAATTTCCCAGGGGTATCGGCAGAAATCTACTACAGTACTATAT
This sequence comes from Magallana nippona, assembly GCA_033439105.1. Lineage (NCBI taxonomy): Eukaryota > Metazoa > Mollusca > Bivalvia > Ostreida > Ostreidae > Magallana > Magallana nippona. Next base: position 27,840,788 of record CM065919.1, read on the forward strand.
GTACTGTTACAGTGTTAGTTGCTTTCTTAATTGCAATCTTGTAAAAATATGTGTATACATATTTCTCAAAGGGTTTTAGAGTCCAGAAGGATCAAGAATAAACTTATTGATTTGATAGTGTCGTTAGAAAAATGGGGATCGAAGAAAAGTGATAGTTGTATGAGAAGGAGCAATCCAAGAGCACTGACCGATTGAAGCATGTAAACAAATCATGTTTTGGCAAATTCTATTTGTTTAGAGATATTATGCATTTTGTTCAAAAATCACTTGTTTGACATCTGTTGAATGGAGGCCAGAAAAATAAAAGTGCTTGAATTTTTTTTGGTGGATGAAAATATACTGAAAATTTTTTTGGTATTTTGGTATAGCATCTGGTGCGTGTAGTAATTTTGTGAGTATTTATATATTTTGAATCCTGGAAGGTTTCAAGAAATAGATTTTTGCACTTTATTAAAAGAGAATAAAATTAAGTTAATAAGCTTCATTCAGATTTGATCTCTCCAGTCTTTGGCTCAGACAGCCATTTGTAAATTCAAACAGATCTAGATTTAATAAGCTATGGCATTAAGTGATATTTATGTAAACACTGAAATTTCAATTTTGATAAAAAGTTTGAGACAAGTGGGCAAATATGCCTTAATGAGTTTCTTTCTCTTAAAACTGAGCATTAAGTTTAAATAGTTGAAGTTTTTATTGACATATGAAACAAAGTTTAAGAACTCTTGTTTATAAAAAAAAATCACTGTGCTTAACTAAAGCAAATTAACTAGTTAACCAGGAACAACTGTGATTAGGTTGAACTGTATTTTTATAAAAATCTTGTTCATGTAATATGCCATGTGGAGAAAAGATCTCGACTGTTTGTTTCAGAATGGTACAGTAGACTGCAAGAAGATGGACTGTCCCCCTGTGAAGTGTGACCACCCTACATTTAGTGAGGGACAGTGCTGCCCCAAATGTTTCAGTAAGTAAATTCATTGTATCATTGGGGGGGGGGGGGGGGGGGGGGGGGGGATGATGATTTCATGGGGAATTCTTTCTTTTTCCAGGCCTTATATATATGGCTCATAGGGCCAAATGGCAAGTGGTTCCCCTACAATGGATCACTTGTTGATGTCACTTAATAATTGTCAATACTGCATGGTCAACTACCGGTAAGTTAGTTACCATGCATATATATTGACATACAGCTAAAGTAGTCATTGGCTATATATACTATGATTTATAATCATTATCGATGAGCTAGATGCACATTTCTTTTTTAAAAAAAAGTTCCAATTATAGAAAAATACGATCTATCAAGCTGAAAAAACAAAATTTAATTGAATTTTTAGATTCCTGTACTGTTTTTAAGGGCTCATCAAATACTGTTGGTTTTTATGAAGCTGTTTTGCCAGTTTTACTATGATTTAACCCTAATTTCTCCAATTAGAGGAAATGAGGTGTGGAAAATGATGCAAAATGTTGAAAATTCAAGCTTTGAAGAATTAGAATTTTATGACTCTTAAAACAACATGGGATGAGTAACTTGGATCAAAATCCCTTTGTTGAGGATAAATTCAAAGGCGTCTAAAATAAAAACTGAACATGTTGGAAGAATTAAGACATTTGCAAAAAGAAAAGCTTTTCGGTATTGGAGAGATGATGTTTGTCAAAATATATTACTCCAATGTTTCACAGTGTTATCAAATAGAATATAAACACTTGGCTTTTATCTTCCAATTCAGTGAAGTGCGACAATTTTCTGGCATCATTACTACAAAAATTCAGATAAAAGGGAGGCCCGTGAAAAACAAAGCTATTTTAATTCAAAGCTCATGTTTAGTTTATTATGATGTTAATGTGAAAGGATTATCCATTAAATAATAAAAGATACTCCCAAAAACAATGCAGATATTACAGTTTATATTAAAGTCATACTTTAATTTAACTTTCCTACTGTCATATATTTTCTGTATAAAAAAGAAGAAAAACATGTCCCAAAGATTATTTATGACATAATGGGCAAAAATAAAAACAAATTTCAAGAAGAGTTCTCATTACATATCAAAAATATATTTTATGCCACTCATAAAGTTTATAGCTTTTCTTGCACGTCCTTATCAACGTTTTTGACGTCTGCTTGTGTGGAGCCACCATATTAAATTTTGAGTGTGTTCCCATACATTTTAACCTTCTCAATAGGTTGTCATCATTAAAGAAAGCCTATTACCACCCACAGATAACAGGGTAACAGATTTTGTAACACCAACACAAGGAGCACATATAACTTATACCGGAATCCATATAGTTTATTTCCTTCACGCTAAGCTAGGGCTCTTTGGGTTCTCTCTGAAGAATACATAAATTATAAAAGAGGTTGCAGATTTATTTTTCATATTTATGTAGCTTCGTTTTTTGTGTTTCATGGGGAAGGTTTTGTTATTTTTGAGGAAGAAGAGAACTGTCAAAATTTATTGAAAAGACATGATGGTTCTGAAAGAAATGATACCGGCGATAAAGACAAATTTCAATGAATAATTTATTTGTGAAAAGGAAATTTTATAAATGTCTGTAAAATGATAAATAACTGCTATGAATAATGTTTTGTAAAATAAAGCACTTTTCCCAAACACTTGTCATGATCTAAAGTGATTCTTGTAAATATTTTATCAATTTTTGCAAGAATGTAGGAGTTGAAGAAATATAGCTTTGTCATGATTTACGAGTTTACAGAATTTGTCATAGCTCAGTATTCACTGTTGTGCACTGTTTTCTTTCATCTCAAAATTAATAGGTAATGACCAAATTCTTGCAGTGAATTTTTTATAGGAACCTCCACCCCTCCAACCATCCTTTTAAAACTTTTCATAGGCTTATATGGATAAATAATGGTTATACTGTAAAATAGTAATGTTACATTGATCATAAGAGGCATTTCTACCATGTGTAAGGCACAATGTTAATTTCTTAAGGGAACTCCCCCATCCCCTAAGAAATTAACCAATCAGCCAACCAAATTTTCAAAGCTTTCAGCAGGATGAATGCATATAGGTTAAAATCTGTATAGTAAAGTTACATAAAGTATAAAAGGCATTGTATTACAATGTGTAAGGCACAATGTGAGTTTTTTATGGGGGACCCATCCCCCCTCCCCCCTCCCCCAACAAACTTTCAAAGATCTGAAAAGTTATGACAACTGTTATATACTCTGTTGAATAGTAAAATCAAGTATAAGTTACATTGAGCATAATAGGCATTGCTACAATGCATGCTTTGTTTTTTGCGAAGGAACCCCACCCCCAACCAAACTTTCAAAACTTTTTAATAGTAAGACTATATAGTGCCTAGTAAATAGAAAAACGTCTTCTGGAGCATAAGAGGCATTGCAGTACAAAAAAATTGTAACATGTAAGGTATAATGAATTTTTGATGGAAACCCCCAGCAGTATGGATATATAATAGTTTAATATAATCAGTTTAATAGTGAAGTTACATAAAGCATAAGAGGCATTGCAGCAAACGTGTAAGGCATACACGGGAGCTCTACACACAGCTGTGATTGGTCTGACGTCACTAGACGATTATCTATTGTGTTCCATTCACAGCGCAACATGATGCACCTGTACAGACATAGAGCCGTGCCAAGTCTGTCAATGCAGAGCGAGGAATCAATATAGCACTACATTTAGTAGTGCAGTTAGAGAAATAGGGGTGGGGAGGGGATAATATATATATATCTCTCTCTGTATCAAATGGAGGCTTTTATAGGTTAATATGACATTTCATATGCTTAACCGTGTTGTATAATTGTTTGTAGAGAAAATCAGGGAAAACCTATCAAATACGAAAAGATAGATTTTTTTTTTTAACTTGTATTAACCTGGTTTACATTTTGAAAATGTCTAGACGCCCTGCTTCATTTGCTTTTAGTTTACAGAAATTTTCACATTTGTAATTACAAACAGTTGCATGTACCTGTTAAGCATTCATTTTCATTATAATAATTATTTTTGAATGAAACAATAGCACAATATTCCTTGAGTTAATGATGTTTGAATATTTTTTTTTCCAGCCAACTGTTTCTCTAATGGGACATACTACAAGCATGGCGAGTCCATCAACCCCAAAGTCTGTGTCACATGTACTTGTAATGTAAGTTGACTCCCATTTTTTGTACTTTAACTAGATATTTTCACTAATTGACCAAGGTCAAATTTTTAAAGTCAGGTCAAGGTCATTTATGGAGTTCAAGGCCTACTTGGTTAATTTACCTGGAATAAAAATTGACCTTGATTGCTACCATAATTTCAACCCACCAACTTTTAATCCTGACAAAAAAATGGAAAGACTATATTATTGATTTACCTGAAATTTAACTAATTAAAAGACAAAATTTTGACTTTTACTTTGCATTAAATAAAATTTCTCAGCTGGCCTAACATTGACAAACCTATTATAATTTGGGTCAATGTTTGGTGTCAAGTCAATGTCTTTTTTTTTAAGGCTAGCCCTATATACTTTCAATTCAAGGTTTACATGTACCAGGTAGCCGATTTTCAAATTGTTGCAGATAGAGAATGAAGTCTGTAATCCATTTAATTTTCATTTAACAAATTAAAGGCTTTTTTTTTTGGGGGGGGGGGGGTTACATGAATTATATTAAGTAAGTATAAAAAGGGGTAAAGCAATTATCTTTCAAGCTAGTTTCCTTAAAAATAGGGTGCTTTTTTAAAATGTATTATATCTATGTGAAAGATTTATTTTCTCCTTGAATCAAAGAAAACAATCTAACCAATATACATTTCCTGTGCTTTTTGATACTATAAATTTTCAAATGTATCTTTTTGAAGATTTGGAAAAAAAATTACTGGTATCTCAAATTTCCCTGTTCTTGATTTTTTTGCTATGATGATGACGCAATTGTTAATTATCAATAAAAAAATGATTTTTTTTTTTATGGCTTTTACAAGAGCAAATATATGTGTATATTCTAAATATATTTTATGATCCAAGAGAAAAGAAACCTGTTGCTCAAGGTGAACAGTTGGTTTCATCCACTGACACCTATTGTGAAATAAGCCCAAGTTGCTTGATTTTTCTGTATCTCTATCATATCTTCTCGTGTAATTAAGAAGCAGATGTTCTCTGAAGCGAAATTAAAAGAAGCAACTTCTTTACATCAGGGTCAAAAGTTAATTGGAGAAACCAGGTGTATTTGGGAAAGTAAACACATATTTGCTTTATTCTATATGTCTTGAAAGTGAAACGGATATGCAAAAAGTGATTTCGGCTTTATTTTGATATATATCACAAGATAAGGGTTATTTGCATTCTGCATATTTTTACGGAATTTATTGGTTCTTTTGTGCGTTTTGGTCTTTACCGGAAATTGATTGATATTTCAAGTGTCGACTTGTTATAATGTCATCTGTATAGGGTGGTTCTCTTGAATCAAAGACGGCAGAGTTTTCTTCCTTTTGTCAAATCTGCTGGAATCGGACGGAATTCCTTTAATTCCAGATTTCCTGAGAATGAAAGGAAACCAGAAATGGGGGATGCTTTGCTCCGACAAAGTGCTGCTTTCAAAATTCAAAGGACCACGTGCCACAACGACATGGTTTTGTCTGTTGAAGGAATGCTTTTATATGTGTACTTCTGATTCGAAAATTATGTAATAAGTGTAAGCTTCCATGAGGGGGGTGAAGTGCAGGTTAACTTCCCTGTTAAGTCAACCTGTCGAGTTTTTTAAAGACTCAAGCTGACTGATTACTTGATGGTTATTTGGATAAATCAAGACGGAATTCTAATGTTCAAATTAAATTTTTACAGTTCCTTGCTGCCTTTGTTGGTTTTTCATAGAGTCAAGCAATATTTAAGCCTTGTTATTCAGTCTTATTGCCCATTCAGTAATTGCTTTCAAATCCCATATATTCTGCACTGGTGTTTGTGTAGTTATTTTAATGAAGGACAAAAGACATATATGTAGGATAAACAAATAATGAATAATTTTCCTTCTTCTAATCTCCAGTCTACATCTCTAGACTATACAATTGACAATTTATAACCATAATACAAAATACAGTTTAACTTCGATATCTCAAACACTGATATCTCGAATACAATGGATATGTCGAAGTGATTTGTAATTCCCAACCACTTATTTTTTAAGTATTTTACCCCCGATATCCTGAATACTCAGATATATCGAAGTTTTTAAACAGTCCCATCTAGTTCGAGATAACGAAGATTGACTGTAGTTTTGCTTGAGAAAAGAATACCCATAACATACGCTTGCCAAGTAATATCATTTGAATTCAGACCCTTTCCATATATGTTTACTCTATTACCTTTAAAAAAACCTCATTTTTAAAAGTCAAAAATTGTTTTATGTAGCAAACTAATGGAAACCTTGTTCTTTCACCTTTTCAGGATAGTATAATAGTATGTCACAAGAAGGACCCTGAGGTCAGTTGCCCCAATATGAACTGTCCCCCAGAAAAGAGGCTGCACATCGAGGGGGAATGCTGTCCAGTCTGTCAGGGTAAGTCTTGCTACTTTTAGGAAGGTACATTTGTACATGACTCATGTGCTGGGGGTATATGCATATCTGTGCTAGACCCCCATTGGGCTGAAATAGAGCTAAGACATAATAAAACAAACAACAGTTTCAAGGTTATTGTCTGTATCTGATTTATATTGTCTAATGACCACTAGGCTTCCCTATGACTAACTTTGATTGATTTCAGTATCATCAGACTTTAAGACTGACTGCCTCTGAATCTAATTCAACCCAGATCCTGAAAATCTTCATTTTTTTGGGATTATATAATCACACCATCGGCCCTAATTCAATATTTTCTTAAATTCTATGCCATAAGACAGTTTCATTAGACACGACTCATTCTTTTGACATATTCCTTGCACCAAAGACTATCTTTTCTTCAAAGCGTTTTACTTTTTGTGGTTAGTCACCAAAATTTATTCAATTTCCTCACCATTTTATCATGCAATGTGGCTGCATCTTTTAAACATTTGGCCATCATTTGAAAGTTTCCGTTATGTCATAGTCTAGACTCCCAGTCTCTTCCAAAATCCCAGAACTCTCAATTTGGTCCCTTTTGCCGAGAATGACTCACCATTTCTGATGGAAAGGATTTGATTTAACACTTTGCAGGCCAACTATTGCTACTGCAAATAAGAGACTCATGGGTAGTTTACTAGAAAAATTTATATCTGTCCAGGAGAAAGGAGAGTAGAAACCGTTTTGTATGGAAGATTTATTGACACTGAAAAGATCCTAGCTGTCTGAAAGGTCAGGGAGATTATCAGATAATAAGGGTGTTAATGCATTCCCCTTTGAACAATGTTCTCATGAGCATGTGAACTTTTTTGCTCTGTGGCTGAAAAAGTCAGTTAAAGTTCATCAAATTCTAATAACTATCGGAGATGGGCAATCTTTATTGGATTTTCAGTTTTTCAGTCAATTGAATTTGTTGGTGATAAATTCAGGCATTGAATGAAATAGCTGGGGTAATCTGTAGAGAGCCTTTTGTGGTTTCCACAGGAAGTCTGGCTTATCATGAGTACAGTACAAACAGATTAAACCCTAATATTTGAATAATGAAGTTCTTGGAAATCAAATACCAAATTCTTGAAATGAAATTTCAAACATGTCTTAGATAAAAAAGATGTGAGTTTGTAGTCAAAAAGTGAATTAATGAATTAATTGTTTTTAGTATAGTTGATACAAGTTTGCATACTGACTTTAATCTGCTTTACCTTTAATATCAAGGTTTTACTTAAAGAATTTTCATGAAAGTAAATTGATATAATCAATATATTGTTTCAGTATAGTTGCTACAGGTTCGCTAAACTTTTTTCACAATTGAAAATTAAAAAAAAAAATGGGTTTGTAGTTTTAAAAAAATTGCTTTCAAGTTTCACATTTAGATTAAAATATCCATCATCAAGTGTTGTTTAATGTTCCCATCAGTTCATAGCTTTGCTTCCTCTGATTGCAGCACACATTGTAAATTGTATTTGATAAAATCTCTCTCACTCTCTCTGTTTCTATGCATCAATTGACAGCTTCCCGGTCACCAGAGACCAATAAGTTCTATGTAAAGATGAGTCTGGTGTCTGTCTTCATTCTGTGCCTCTGATGTCCTGGATAAACTAGCTGGCTGACAGCTAGACTGAGCCTTGATTGGCTGAGAAAGTTTGGTGACTCATTTAGTTTCGAGTGAACTCTTTCCTGATCAATAGACTTGGGAGTTTTCGGGGTTACATTTCTGAGTTTATTCTGGAGACAAATTGACCTTCATTGGTGCTTCTGAAAAAAATTTTTGAAATGTTTTTCAGTCTATGTACTTTACAAGTATATCACACTTGAAATAGATAAATCATACAAAAGACCATAAGATATGCACTGAATTGCATGCAGAAAAAAATGAAATCATTGCACTCAAATGCAGCTGCAATCAAAAGAATCCTTTTTTTCCTGCAGTACAAATTAGTGTTGTGTCTTTCTAGTACACATTAAAGTAATCCAATTGATTGCAGACGACATGGTTGTGGTTATTTTTATTGACAAAAATTGAGTGCAAGAATTTTGTTTATGTGTATTTACAGGCACCAATTTCTGTGGCCTTGGAAACAATTGCCACTCCAATGCAACCTGCATCAACTTGACAACAAGGTTTGCCTGTCAATGTTTGCCAGGTTACCGTGGCGATGGCGTTCATTGTGAAGGTAAATCAACAACAATTTTGTCAGTAACTTGTGAATTTCATTTCAAGAAAATTAACATGACCTTCAGGCTGCAGAAATTTTTTTGGGTACACAGATTTCTAATAATTTAAAGTAAACCAAGAGGAACGAATAGAGAGAACTTTTGTTTTAAGGTTCACTTAATTTCTGTTTAATGAACAAATCCCACCTTAAGATTAGCTTGAAGGGAAAAAATTGAAAAAAAAATTAGGCAGGTTGATCAAATTTGTTACACACCACTAGCAATCACTTACAGTGCAAAATGTTTTATTTCTGTTTTATTAAATAACGAGGCTTTTTTTGCAGACTCCCCTATTCACAAATTTCCTTCACTTAGACCGTCTGCCAAGAAGATATTTGGTTTTTATTAAATCGCAACAATAAATTCTCTTCACTAAGTTTTTCACACTTTGGAGTATCGTGCCTAAAACATAATTGTACCTCATGCATGCCAAGTTTCTGCTCTCTCAATGTTCAAAAATATAGGTCAGGATTATTTCTAAGAATACCCTTTTGCTAAAATTATTTTTTGTAATAGTTTGTTCAGTGTGGTATATCTATAAGAGCTGATATTATTTTCTAAAAACTAACTTTTTTATGAAAGAAACAATTTTAATTCTTATCTTCTTCTAAATTTCTCTTTTATGAATTACCGAAGACTAATTCTAAGAAGTCTAATTCTTTATTATTAAAGAATAATACACCTCTCTCAGAAAGTCTCTGTCTCCCCATTCTCTCTCTCTCTTTCTCTCTCTCTCTCTCTCATTCATTTTCTGAATAAAATTAAGCATTTTTTTTTCAACATCTCAAGTCTGTTGGATAACCAATCAGATTCATTATATTCACTGTTGATAAGAATATCAATCTCACCATGGACTTGATGCCAATACGAATATTTCTTAAACCACAAAAAATGAAAACACTTGCCCCATTGAGTTTTAATAGACAAATTATCATTACTAATTTCTGGCCCACTGGTAAAAGATATAGGGTGAGAGAGAAAATGGATAGGTGGAGATAAAAGATCATAATTCAGTTTTAAGATGAAAGTGGTATTATCCCTGCAGAAACTGGTGTTGATGATAAGAATTCAAAAAGGTTCGTGATAATGGTGTTCGATGGCTCAGTGGTCCTGTGTATTAAACTCACTTGCAGTGCTGAAGCCCTGTATATTTAGATTATTTTTGAAATTGTACATGAGGAATATGAGACATTTTAATTTATGGAGGACTTGTTTCTGGGATGGGAGTTTCCTCATGAAAAAAAAAAATGAAACCACAGAAAAAAAAAATATTTTAACTAAGAGCAGTTAATAGCCCCAGTTCACCATTTTGGGAAACCACTGTTCAATGAATAATCTTGTATCTAATGCTGAGATTATCTCAGATTTTAATGCCCCAGACATTTTAAGACTCTAACCCTAATTACCTCTAGTTATTTTCCTCATGAAAACACCTCAAACCACAATAAAAAATTATTGTAACCAAGAGAAGATAAAATTCACAGAACACTAGATTTCAAAATGAAAAACAATTTTTGGAAACCACTGCTGATGGCATAATCTTCTATCTAATGATAAAGCTGAGATAATCTCAGATTATGCACCAGATATTTTAAGACAAGTTCTGTCTTGTCTTACCTTAACTTACCTTCAAGTTATAGACAATAATTTAAAGAACTCATCATTGTGCATGATGACCTAAAGGTCAAGGACTTTTAAATAAAGTTAATGGTCAGTGAATTAGTGCAAGGTTAGATATGGGTAGTCTGGTTACCGTTCAATGTGATCAACTCAGGTTATCAACTTTTTGCATAATTTTATTTCATCTGGTGTGCCTTTGTAAAAGTGTCTTATTTATGCAGTTAACCAAAGTGAACTTTTTTTTTCCAGATGTCAATGAATGCCTAATACAAGGAGGAAAGTATGGCCATTACTGCAATGGCCAAACAGTCTGTGAAAACACAGTGGGATCATACCTATGCAAGTGTCCCAGTGGAAGAATTCCAGAGGATCCTTACAACTGTACTGAGTCTGGATATGATTTTGCCAATTCGGCTCAGGCTAGAGCGTGGGACGGGGCTCTGATGGTGACATTCTGTTCCCTATTTATAGGGATTCTGTGGGTATCTGGGATAAGATAATGGCAGGATGTGCCATTAGAATCAAAACTTTGTGATGACCATGATTCAGAGTATGATCGAGCAGCCATCTTGGATGTATGGTCATGCCGTGTTCATGTGAATACAAACTGTTCCATCACGTACAATTCCATTTTTCTTTTTTAAATGAACAAAAAAAATTGTAGGTGTTTAATTTCTATTTAACTAAAATTATTGTGACTGCTTTTTAGAGATTTTTACTATGTGATGCTTAATAGCAATAGTAATGTATACAGTTTAAAAGCTTTTAAATGTCTTCAATGATGTACCTATAAGTATGATTTCTTTGGTATTTATTTGATTCAAATTTTCAAAGCGTTCATGATTGATAGTGTATGAACATTCACACATGTAAAATTCATTTACTCTATTATAGTATGTTCTATCAACCTATGTATATATAGACTTCATGCATATTCCATACGCAAGAAAAAAAAATAAGACATGATTTAAATTTTCTCAGTTTACTTGATTTTATTTCTTTACTAGTTGATTTGATCATGATGATTGTTGTATGAAAGACAATTAAGCTTTATGTATGAAAAATAATTGATTTGTAAGAGAGAATTATTTTTTACTACACTTGTGATATGGAGATTTGGGTGCTTGCAAATGTCTGAAAGGGATATGCCAATATCATTAATTATTTGTGATCTGTTGAAAGATGTGAGGTTAATTTGTCAGCCGTGATGGGTCATGGGTCTCCCATAATGCAGTATTTTTATTCTGTGCCTCTATGGTAAAGGTTCAGAATTGAAACTTGCAAAGATGTACATTTTGTGTATTCTGTCAAATAGTTTTCTTAACTTTTTTCTGCAACAATACATTATATTATCATACTATGAACTTTTGTTTGGGGTTAAAAGGTCAAGGTCATATAATTTTTGTCAAGGTGATAAGAGCTTTGACTATGTATTATTATATTGTATTTTTGACTTGACTGCTTTTAAAGTACTGCTGAAAATATTCATTTATTTCTCAACATATGACATTTGTTTATAATTTTGTTAAATAACTATGGAATGCTGGGTGAGAGAAAAATTATCCTTGTACTTTTGAAAAAATTACTAATATGTTGTTAAATTGCCTTGTTAATGTTATTAAAACTGCTTTGTGTATGAAATGTGATATTTGTACTAGTAATATAGGTTGTAAATATGAGGCTTCAAATACTTGATCAAACATGCAAAAGCAGTGATCAATGCTCAAAACCTTTTTAGATTAAATGGCCATTAATTGCCAGATTTGAAAAATAAGTTTTGGTTTTTCCTTGGTAAGCAGACACAGATTTTTCTTCAAAGTGCAATGACACTCATATTATTAAATTTTTAGATATTTTTTCTTCCACAATCATTTCAAATCTCTCAATCTGGGGTTGGTTTGCTGGAGCACTTGTAAATGTTGTGTCTGCAGATATCTGATATCACAGTTGTAGATATCACTTGTAGATATCACAGCTGTAAATCATGCAGACGTTTGATCAAGTGTTTGAACTGGAGAAAAAGATGTACATATTTATCCAATGGGTAAATGATTTAATAGATCAAATTTTCTACCTCTGATGTTATCTGTGTAGGATTTATTTCAAATTTAATTAAATTCCCATTTCCTACCATTCTTTTTGTTTTCTTTTTCTGATGCAAAGTGAAGTTGATGATGATGTTAGACAATGTAATTTTTTTCACTTTAGATAATGATTTCCAAATTAACTAATTGAAACTTATTTAGCTTACCTGAGGTGAAAGTTAAACATTAGAATATAAAGGTGATATTACTAATTAGCAAGCATCTAGTTATACAGATATAAATGTAGTTTAAATTTGAAATACATGTAGTTTAAACTATGTTAAACCCAGAACAGATATAATTAAAATGTTGCTGAGTTGAGCAATGTGGCCCACAGGCCTCTTACATTAAAAAACAAATTCTACAATGTGTAAAAAAAATGTTTTATTTACATTGTAAAAAATAAACCTCTCGCTGCAAATTTTAGTTCTCTTTTCTAATTAAAGTTCAGCTTTTGTCGGAATTTCTAAAACAGCTTAGAAATTAAATTTAAAACTTAAATGTATGTCTTCTTTTTTTCCAAAACACATTTTTCAGTTGTTTTTTTTTAAAGAAAAATCTGGGCATCTTTTGTTGAATAATTACTTCTTGTCAGAAAGCAATTAAGGGAGTTGGATTAATGAAATCTACATTAATTACAGAGAAGTTTAAAACATTACTCCCCCCCCCCCCTTCCCAACAAAAGAAAAACAAATTCTTTATAGAATTAATAGTACAAAGCTTTAAAAAAAGGAATAAAGAAAACCAAAATCCAAGCAGCAGAAAATGTTTCATCATTGAAGAGCAATAAAATAAGTTTTCGTAAACAAGCTCGTAATGAAAAAGAAAAAGTCAGAGAGAAATGAAGTATGTGGCATCAAGGATTGATCTGAAAAGAAAGCGTGCTAACTGACATTATTTATCTGAATATTGCACAAAAAAATTGTGAAAGCACTAGGTAGTCAATGTGCTAAGCATTCTTTACAAGAACTAGAAGAATGCCGGGATCAGCAATGAAGTTTGAGGACCCTAACAGGTGCCCCTAATGTTAACAAGTAGGGGGACTGGCTGTGAAGCCAAGTGGAAGCTTTTAACTTGAGTTTTCCAAGACAATTTTGTGGTTGGAAGAAAAATGTTTTCGGGATATAAGGGGTTTTATGAACAAGAAAATTCTAATGGAAAAAAAAATGAACTATTTAAAACATTTTTTTTCTTTTAAAGAGAAATGATTTGAGGGCTGAGAAACAAGTTTTATTTTTGTTGTTTTGAGTTACAAATATTGGTCAGGTTGGGGTGAAGTTGGGATCTTTCCAGAAAGATAGTATTAATTTCACAATCTTTTAATTTGCTGTAAATATTACGAAATTTAAAATTAAGTGGGTCAGTTGGTGTACTTGTATATATATGGCTTTGTTATGAACCACAAATTTTGACTTAATGGTTGAGTTGAGGAATTAAAAAAGCTGGGTCAATAAAAAAACAAACTACACAAAAAAAACAACAACATACAAACAAAATATGAATGATAATATAAACATAAATCACTTATAGCACATGTCATTTTTATCATCTCCATCCAGATATTTCTACAATGCCTTTTTTCCCAACAAGAAGTGTTAGCATATTTTCTGCAACTTTGTTGGATACAAAAGCTACATAGAAGTAGAGAAATATGCAAAAACTTGACACAATGCGAAGAACAAAAGCTGCATGGAGTGTACCAGGTTAACATTTTCGAGTATCAAGGTTGCATGAGAATCAATTCAATTCTTTTAAATCTTCTTTTGTAAATAATGCTGTAAATTGAGCACTAAAACTCCGAGAGAGAATCGAATTCCGAATTCCACCACATCCTTATAAAGGTATTCCCTATAATTATCTGCCAATGTGTCAGAATGCTCCGACACACAAAGATCCTATAATTAATTGTGGAGGGTGAATCTACAAGGGGGGGCCACAAGGTATTGTGTAATATAAATATTTATGTTCGCCACAAAAAAGAAACCTAGCCACATAAAACATGAATTGTATGTCTGATTAGAGAGCAGCCTTTGAATGTTTTATGCGAGGGGGGGTGTGTCGGCTCATTTCAGTGAGAGGAAATTGGGCAAATTTGCTCTTCATCCATTGAGGAGATTTCGCAATCATTAGCAAAATGCACTCTGCTAGTAGATGAGCCTTGTGTTTCATTGATGAGGAATCTAATTCAGTTTCTTCTCTTCAAACACATTGGTTAAGTTTCTTGATTCAGGTTTTTGGCAGCTTTGTATTCAGTAAGTTCAAAATCCCATGAAGTAATATCCTCTGATCGACATGTAAAATGTTCGACTTCATGAGCATGTTTCATTAACAAAAACGCAGGTTCTTTATTAAGCAGATTCCAAAATCGAAATCCACGCTACAGATATAACCATTAATAAATTCAAATGGAAGAAATATTGGTACATTATTACCAATAAGCTAAGTCTATTTCTTTATTAAAAAAATTGTCATCATCAAAAAGTCTTTATGATATGTTTAGGTGGGGGATGAGGGTCAGCTTAATTTCAAATTCAAATCAATAATTTTATTTGATTAACTTAAATCTCTTACAAATAACATTGATATTGTGTATGAATTCTGGTAAATGTGATATGTGGTTTTGGGGAGGGGGCAGCTTTAAATTTATGAGAAATGCACCCTATTTCACTTACTCAAATTACATGCAGTTAAAGAATTATGTGGTTTATAGAAATCTTTATTTACTGGTAAGAAATTTCATAGGTGTCTAAAAAGATTCATTTTAGCTTACTAGCTAATTAGCAAATGATTAAGGAAAAAGGAGAAGCTTCACTTTTCAAATTTGAATTCCATGAATAAGTTTCAACAACAAACAAACCGTGTGATCAATACCTCCATTTAACCTCGCCACCTCCAATCTGTATAAGTCTGGTGTCTGCAGTGACATAAGCGGATTTCCAGTGTTGCCAAGATCTCCCAAGTTGCAGCAGGGAGGCTTTTGCAGAATGGCGGAATGACAGGACTAATTGACATCCACTGTATTTTCTTCCTAATGCCCTTGCTCCTCAATATCTGTGGTAAAATGTTCATCTCAAGTAAAAGATTGATTGCTTTTGGGAGGATAATTGTAGTGTTTGCAATTTTCTATCCTACTGGAAATCATAATGATGGAGAGAGTTTTTTTTTCGCCTTTGGATCCTTGGAATAGGATATTACTGGGTTCAGCCAGTGCAATGGCTTTGACCAATACAAAAAGCATACAGTACAGTACGTGTATTGGCAATTTATTGAAAAAGTTTGCTGCAGACGCTCATAATACTTTTGTTCCAATGCTTTTGGAGTTCCTGACTGTCACTTATTAACTCTTTAAAAATCAATGAGTTAAATCCCAATGGATCTTATTTTTTGTGAAAAATCATAATTTCAAACAGCAATCACCTTAATAGGCTGGTTTTCACAAGATTCCCTCTGCCAATACTCTGGGCTGTGGCTGTGTTCTTGAACATTTAATTCAATTTAAGGTCTTTGTGGTCACCAATATTCATAATCTATGTTTGAAGCTAACAAAAAAAGCCAGTGAGAGAGAGAGAGAGAGAGAGAGAGAGAGAGAGAGAGAGAGAGAGAGAGAAAATCTTCAATAACATATCATCTAGGTAACAACCCATCTGTTGCTTCATTTACACAAGGATTAGAAACTAGGAATCTTATAAGCAAATGCAAGCTGCATTAGATTCAGGTAATACACACATCCCTTGTTTCCAGACACATTGATCACTTCTTTCTCTGACTAAGTCTGTCTGGGGGTACTTCATCATCTCCAAATCTCCAAATTTTGATCCCCCTTGTCAGAAAACAGCTTAAAGACATATCAGACTGCTAGAGCAAAATCCTTTGGGTTCATCCTTGCATCCAATGTACCATGAAATGAAACAAGAATTATGGGACATAAGTTTCAATTTTTTTTCTTGCATTTTCAATTACTTTGAGAAAATTAGGACAATTTGTGTGCAGTTAATCATTTTTGGTTCTCTCTCTCTCTCTCTCTCTCTCTCTCTCTCTCTCTCTCTCTCTCTCTCTCTCTCTCTCTCCAGGCTGAATGGAAATTGAGGAATGAATGGAGTTTCAAAGACCACCACAGTTAGTATTTAATGCAACATGGGGGCCAGGTAGAAATTTTTTGGGGGGTAACGAATTATTCCTCACATTGACAGAGATGAGAACAATGTCTGTCTGGCAGAAAGGCCAGATGGCTTACCACAAAGTATGCTTGGGCTAAAAAAACTGAAACATAACTCTCTTTGATCTTATTTTGCTGTTGGCACTTAAAATTATAAACAAATAGTAAAACCCACTGTTTAATTCCTAATGCTATCCCACCAGTTGAGTTTTGCTTAGATAATGCAAGGTGGTTTTTTCTGGAGATTAGATTTTGTAATTTTCTGCATGATTTTTGGCACTCAAAGGGCCCCAATTTTTTTTTTATAGAATGTAAAATATATAAACGTGAGGCTTATTCATTCAGAAGATATTTGTGTTAATTTTTCAAAACTGCTATTTTCATAACTTTATCAGTTGAGATATTTGGTGTCCTTTTCACATGCTTAGCCTCTTTAGATAAAATGTGTGCAGAAAAACTCGGCAGGATTCGCTGCATAAAGAATTGTTGCATTTATTACCTGAATTAAGAGATGATTTTTTTTTATATACAACTGTGAAGCATGCAAGAAGGGTAATGTGGTACAGTTTAGTGAATAGATGTAAGAGGTTGAAAGATTTGAAGATTCAGATGCAATTACCAAAACAAGCTACTCAGTTGTAAAGCACCTAGAAATGTGATTTATTAATTTTTTGGACCCCCAAATTGACATAGAGAAGAGTGTAGAAAATTGCATGATCTGCAGAAGTGAAAAGCTATATATTAAAAAAAGGAACTCACTTAATCTACAAGGTTTTGGTTGAGTGATTAAGAATACCCCCATTCAACGAATATCTTAGCCTCAAGATTCTTTCTCTATCTTAAAAAACTTAACCCATTTCAACATAAAACTGCATTAGATCTGTTTAAAATGAACTCACTTTTCAAGTGTCATGAACTTGAGAGGCATTTTATAGATTTATAGCTTGCATGGGAATGTTAAATGGCCTTGAATTAAATTAATCTGTACTTGTGGAACAGTAATCCATATTATAGTACTGTAAATGCCTTATTTTACGTGTCACTGAGTACTTAATTCCATGATTAAGCTGTTTTGTATCAAATATCAAGCACCAATTTTTTGTTGTAATTTCATTTAGTTTAAAACTGTCTGAAAAATAAAAG
Organism: Magallana nippona; assembly: GCA_033439105.1. Classification (NCBI taxonomy): domain Eukaryota; kingdom Metazoa; phylum Mollusca; class Bivalvia; order Ostreida; family Ostreidae; genus Magallana; species Magallana nippona. The sequence goes on from CM065919.1 coordinate 27,858,564, forward strand.
CGACATTTTAAAATCTGCGATGGTTGCTTCTCTTGATTTTACACAGATATTAATTCCCTGCCTTAAATAAGGAATTGATGTCAGTTTTAGTTTTTGAAGTAGGTATGGTAATTAGCTGGTAAGTTTGTATTTGAGATGATTGTGAAACAAACATCCTCCTCAGCATTATTGCAATAAGATGAAGACAACTCTTTAATCTTTTTAAAAAGCTTTAGAACAACAGAATTGAAGCAATTTTGCAAGAATAGAAATATGGTTTGTTAAAGGTCAGAGGTTCAATATCCTCTAAGCCCAAAAAAACCTAAAAATGGCATCAAAGTTTTCCAAAACATGCTCCTGCAACTGTTCGCACACATTGAACAGGAACTTTTATTGTGAATCAGAGGAACTGGTTTGGAAATAAATTGGACACACAAAAGAAGCTCATCATAATCCTAGCCTTAAAACTCTCCAAGTCCTTTGTCAAACATGACTCCCATCACAGCCATTGAAGCCTCTTTCCTCTGTGGTCTGAGTTGGTGCTCTGTTTCTATTAGAGGGTTCCCCCTTGAAGTCATGAAACCTTGTTAACCTCCTCTCTCATTCTCTCTCCCTCCCCTCTCTCTGCAGAATTCGGACAGGTAAAAACAATCTGTTTCCTTTATTTTTCTTTGCTTTTATTTTTCCTTTGCCACTGCCTTCCCGCCATCTGTAAACGATGAAGAATTAATCATGGTGGGGAGATGTTCAGGGTTTTGGGTGCTTTGATCTTGGCTTTTGGGGATGCCCCCAGATCTTGTGAGGCTCTCTGGGTCATTAACATGGTTTAAGTAAGACTGACAGGTTGTCAGGAAACCTGGGTAAGAGTTTGGTGTTTTTTATTTTTTAATGGTTGTTAACAAATATACAGTCTTTATTCCAACTCCCTCTCTCTTTTGTCAGATGGTTATACACACTGCATTGGCTTAATTCAAATGTACATGCATTTTCAGAGTACATTATTCATAGCATACTGGTATGATCATACTGTAAAGGTCATATACATGTTCAGCTAATTTGTAAATTTTACAACCACACTTTCCCCCCTCCAAAAATTTAATATTGGAAATCACAGAAATCTTTTTTCTTTTTTTCTTAATTTATTAGACCAAAAACATTTGATATTTAACATCACAGAAATCTTTTTAAAATAAATTTTAGCAACAAGGTATCTAAAATTACCATATACATGCATGTACATGTATATTTACTTCTGGGAAATTCAAAAAAAATTCCTCTCTTTGTTTCAAAGCAAATTATAAAAAGTAGTCTAATTTTTATCTATTACACCAGATGAATATATGTCTTTCCATATGTCATTGAAAAATTTCACTGATGATGTAAAAACAATTAAAAGGGTGATAACTTTGTAATTTGTTCTGGTGTCAGGAACCTCTATATAGCGTTTAATAAGTAGTTGACCCCGGGCGATAAATCTGTCGATTTCATTGATGGTTTCCACCATTTACAATGCAGTGGTGTAGATCGATGCAAACAGGTACCGGTATATATATATGTATACGTCCTATGGTGGTTTTCTGTCTAATCTACAGATGTTGGAATTGTCTTACATAACTGATGGCTTTCAAGGATTAAACTGCAATTATGCACACTCAAAGAGGCATTCCAAAGAATGCCATCAAATGCAAAAAGGTTTCTCCTAAGCCCTTGGCTCTTTTTAAAAAAAAAAGAATAATTTTTTTACCATCTTTCAAACCGGATGGAATAAATCACTTCGCTCTAACAAGTGTTAAGTGTAAGAGCTAGAAGGAGAAAAAATTTCGTATGAATTTTGTGCCAACCATTTTCTTAAAAGTGTTTGGTTTTTGCTTTTCTTTTTTAAAAGATCAACACTTTTGTTAATTTTTTGAACATGAATGTTACGTTTTTGGTTTCTAAGATGAAACTCGTTGAATTTTCGTGTTTCTGTTTAAGTGTATTAGCTATAAGGTATTTAGCCTTTTTTTCCCTTGGAAAAATGGTATCAGTAACCCATTTCTCGTAAAACTGTTCATTCTTCTTTTGAACCATAGCTTTAGAGTCCACAGTTTGGCAGACGGGGTTGTGATTTGTCACTATTTGCACGTTTTTCGGGTAAAAAGCTGCCTTTAAATAAGATAGATATAAACATCCAATTATTGTTTTTGTAAGAGACACCCTAAAGTTGGTACATTGTCTAAAGATTATGTTTGTCATGTTTTATTTAAGGTATGACCATTCCAGAAAAAAATCACACTTTCCATTTTATAGCAAACCCCTGCTTTTTATACTCACAGTCCATTCCTAATTAAATGACAGAATTAATATCCAGGTAAAATCAGGTAAAAAATACCCCTCACTGTTATTTTTCTAACAGTTGTGAATTAAGTGAAATTATAATAAAGGTTTTGTGCTTGCAATTTGATAATATCAGAATTTGATACAAAATGGTGGATTCATGGAATTAATAAGTATTTGCGCAAAATAAAGAATCTATACAGTAAGTTTTCCAAAGATCAACTCCTAGCTTGATTGATCTATATATACACTATTGATTCATGGTATATTCAGTTTACGATTCCTTGTCTCTAAATTCTAAATTGAAAACATTTACAATGTGACCTTGCGTGTACCTGAACCTATATATCTGTAGCAGATCATGCAGTTCTGAAATTTGTCAGAGTGCAAAGATGTTGAATGCCTAGGGCAGGGGGAAGTAGACATACCCCCCTGTTTTTATGCACGTTCTGGATAAAAAAAAATAAAAATAGCCCGGTGATAATTGTTTTATGAATGATAGCCCCGGATAAGAAATTGTCAGAAATATGTACATTTGATATGTAGAGTTTATCTGTGTTCCTTTTTGAAGTTGGTTTTATACTTCAAGCAAAAAGGGTTGAAAAGTTTTATAATAAATTTCTGATATAGGTCAAATGCAGGTGAGCCAGGAACCTTAGTCATAAATCCAGAGCTACTCAAGAGTCAAATTAACTTCAATTTAGAAATGTTTGTAAATTTCGTCATCATTTAAAAAAAATGAATTTAATTTTCATTGATAATGGAAAATTGCTGAGTAAGATATATGGGTGCACTTTTTAAAAATCTTTTTTTGCGCAGACAAAAATTCGGTTACACAAGCGATTTTTTTTTTTTTCAAAAACTTGCATGTTGAAAAAAACCTTTCAAATACATGCTTATAAAAACCATTTTCCTCCTTAACATAGTGAGATTCACTGATTTGAGTTTTTTATTCTCAATTTTTATGCTTTGTTTTTTTTTTCAACAATAAAAAGGGAAAAAATTGCACATGTTGAAGCAAATTTTTAGGGCAGGGCGGTTTTGAATGTTTCATTGTCTTAAAACCCAGTTTCATTCATTTAGTTAAAGTGCAGAAAGGCAATATGGAATCAATAACTGCCGTCAAAAAACGTGAAATAGACAAAAAACGAAATACAACTGTACCACTATTTGAACTCTTTGATGCTTGAACCATGAAATCTCCATGCAGTTTCAAATGTGAGGAGATAATTTCAGTTAAGTTGGCAAACAGTGTCATAATTATATCTCAGGCACTAAATGAAGTTATGAATTTACATCAAAATTGATTCACAGAGTTTTTAAGATATTAACAAAAATTGCGCACAATCTGTCACTTTAAAGAGTGGCTTTTGCAATTGTCCTCTTCTTATGTCAATAAACAATGGTTTTTGCATGTCATTGTTTAGTGGTATATCAGTTTTGAATGTCATTAACCAGTGGTTAAATAGATTTTACATGTAATACTCTTGTTTAGTGGTTGAGCAGTTTTAACATGTCATTGTTTAGTGGTTAAGTGGTTTTTGCATGTCATTGTTTAGTGGTTGAATGGTTTTTGCATGTCATTGTTTAGTGGTTGAGCAGTTTTAACATGTCATTGTTTAGTGGTTGAATGGTTTTTGCATGTCATTGTTTAGTGGTTGAGCAGTTCTAACATGTCATTGTTTAGTGGTTGAATGGTTTAAATGTGTCATTGTTTAGTGGTTGAGTGGCTTTTGCATGTCATTGTTTAGTGGTTGAATGGTCTTTGCATGTCATTGTTTAATGGTTGAGCAGTTTTAACATGTCATTGTTTAGTGGGTTAGTGGTTTTTGCATGTCATTGTTTAGTGGTTGAATGGATTTAATGTGTCATTGTTTAGTGGTTGAGTGGTTTTTGCATGTCATTGTTTAGTGGTTGAATGGTTTTTGCATGTCATTGTTTAGTGGTTGAGCAGTTTTACATGTTATTGTTTAGTGGTTAAGTAATTTTTAGTGGTTAAGTAGTGTTTTTGCATGTCATTGTTTAGTGGTTCAATGGTTTTTGCATGTCATTGTTTAGTGGTTGAGCAGTTTTTACGTGTCATTGTTTAGTGGTTGAGTGGTTTTTGCATGTCACTGTTTAGTGGTTGAGCAGTTTTTACATGACATTATTTAGTGGTTGAGCAGTTTGTACGTGTCATTGTTCAGTGGTTCATTGAGTTTTGCATGTCATTGTTTAGTGGTTGAATGGAATTTAAATGTCAACACCTATGTCAGTAAGCCATTGTGTCTATTATGCCTCATGATTCCTTCATCAGTAAGCTATACTATTCCTATGTCAACATTTAGCCATGTTTTTATAAGCCTTGATGTCATTAAGAACCTATTAGTATTCTCCCGGCTCCTTTTAATGATGGTTATAGATAGGTATTCACATGTCCTATTGAGATTAGATATTACACTTGTAAAAATGCATGTGGCTGGCCCGGGAATTGAACCCAAGAAACCGTACAACTCTATTCAGGAGCTCTACCACTGAGCTACCCAGGCAACACAGTTCATATAGCCCCAATTACTATAGTGCTAATGAGTCCAACCTCTGTGTCAGAGCTCCTAGGTATTCATATTATGTCTGACTTCTGTGTCATCATCCTTGGTACTAATACGTCTTACTCTTGTGTCAGAAATCCTGTGTATTTTCATGTCCTTCTCCTGCATCAAAAATCCTATGTCAATGTACTAGTATGTCCCAGATATGTGTCATTAATCAGATTCAGATCAAATTATCAGTTTGTTATGATTACAATGTATAATTTATTAGTACTTAGTCTAATCTTATTATTAGGGATGTTGATAAAAATATTTTGGATATGAGCTGCTCACCAGGGTGTCATGAGTTTCAATACAATTTGCAAAACTTAAAAATTATTTTGTAAAGATGAAATAAAAAAAAATTTATTCTAATCAGAATAATTGATATGTATTTTCTTAAGAGGGCTTGATGGTGGTGACCATTTCTAGACAGTATTGGTCTCCTTTGAAAGGAGATTTCTATATAAAAATATAGAAATATGCCAAAATTTAAAAGGTAAAATATATGAAATTTGTTCATTACTTAAGAACAGTTTATAGCTAAAAAAATTATAATTATGTTAAAATTTTAGGTAGATCTGATGGTTAATTTGTTGACATTCCATTCTCTGCCTCCTTAAGGATCCTCGACAACCTGTGGCTTCAACTTTTTATGACTGTTTGTCACAACATGGCAATTTCAACCCATTTTAAAACTGTTTATATTGCCAACTCTGGGTGTCTATCTCTGTAGTGCAATGGGTATAGCCCTTCTCTACTGACCTGCAGGTCCAACATTCGAATAAGTTTGGTCTTGTATGCAAAACTTTACCCTAAGGTCTGGTCAGGACCCTTCAACAACTGTTTAATATCAAAATGCTTTTTGAATTTTGAGATTTCAGCAATAAAATCATTACTGAAAAATTAGAACTTATAAAATTGCATATTCATTACTTTGATAATGTCCCCCTTCATCCCCGTGCAGCCCCCACCACCCTAATTAAAAAAAAAACTTGCTGAGCTGGCTTAACTCAATTTTTGCTCACTTGACCTATTTACACCTATGACATCATAGTCTGCACTTCTGAAGCATTTGAGATGTTGTTCTTTTAAAAATTAGCCTCATTAGCTCTCTGTGTTAAAAGAAAATCCATTTTGATGAAAGTCAGAGGCACTGACTATTGGGGCTTTTAATCTCGAGGAGTCAACTCACATAAATCTGTCTGGAGGTCAGAGAGAGACTTTGTGATTAAATAGTTCTGAACTCGGAAACAGTCTTTTCATTAGACAAGTTTTACATGAATAGGTCATTACCCTGTCTTTGTTGACTGATTAACTTAATTAAGACAGGCTTTAATTAAGCAACGTATGTATTCATCAATGAAAGAGAGACAACTCAATGTGAATACCATAAATCATTTGATCTCTCTCTCTCTCTCTCTCTCTCTCTCTCTCTCTCTCTCTCTCTCTCTCTCTCTCTCTCTCTCTCTCTCCTCTTTTCCTACACTAACATGAGGAACATTGATGTTTTTCTTTCAATATTATTTATTATCAGTTTATAGAACAAAGAGGCTAAATGTTTAAATGTTACATGTAGTAAAAGTTGGAAGGGGGGGGGGGGGGCCTTCCTTAAAATCTTGATCTTGATGTTATAAATTCAGGTATATAGCATTCTGCACCTTCCAGTAAGGTCAGAAAAAAACATTAATTAAATATTAACGTATGATATTTTCTCTTCAAACTTATTAGATAACTTATGACTGTAGGGTAGTTTCATCTGTTAATGTTTTGTACATTGCATAGCGACACTTCAAACGTCTGAAAACACGAAATGCGATTCAGTTACTGGATGCTGTTTATGCTACAAAATATAGTCACCTTAATACTTGATGGAAAAAATGAATAATAAAAATAATTTATATTTGGATGGACACTAAACTGGACAATATGTCAAGCTTGGGTGAAAAGTAATCTTCAATGAGATACAGTCTTTTGTTGGTATTTTGAATCGCATCGCGTTTCGTGTTTCGAACGTTTGAAGTGTCGCTATGCAATGAAGAAAATTTGTCTAGAGAAAACGCTGTTAAATATGTTTTATTTATGCTGTGTTTTGAATAATCGAAGAAAATTGACAAACTGTACGATGATAAATCGGCAATTTATATGCTTCAAGAACTGTATGCTTCACAAATCCTATCAAATGTAGACCTAATTCATGCATTTGCAACCCTCATCAATTTGGGGTATATCGATCGAATCAATTTTAAAAATAATATTTTTGTCGGAATGTTTTGTGCTCGTTTAGCTACTGATTTGAAATACCAGAAAGCGACCCGCTAAATACTGAAGGTGTTATGTCATAAAAACTACTGTCAAAATCGCTACTTCAAAGATTGAAATATTTTGTGACAAATGTCTGTTTCCTTACATAATCTCCTTTCTGTTGATACCAAACAACCAATTTTTAACGTGCGTATTATATATTTTGCAATTTTTAACTAAGTTGTAAAAAGAGACTCGGAGTAAAATGACTGTAGTTTTCCCCTTCATCCTATAATTATACACTGAATCAGTTTTCAATTGGCTTGGCACCGACACCTCAATTCATTCAGTTTTATATCTAACGTAAATGGAAAAAAAATGTAAAAGTTAATTAAATCATCTATCATTATTTTTCTTATCAATGAGCGGAAATTTAAGAATAAATATATAATTCTTTTTATTTCATCAAATGAAAATTAATTGCTGATAGTTTTTAGTTATTAATCCTAAAGCACAACAACGTGTATATATATATATATATATATATATATATATATATATATATATATATATATATATATATATATATATATATATAGTTTCATCGTTAATACGCTGATAAAACACAAGTAAAAATCCAGGTCAAATCTTGGATTGAAAGCAGACTATAATTGCTATCAAAACAAAAAACACTGTGTGCAAAACGGGAACAAACCACATCAAGATAGGTAAGAAAGGTTTTTTTTTTATAATAACAAAATTAATTTTACTTTTTATTTTAACAATGCAGCGAGTTAAAAAGACAAGGTGTCACGTACTTATTGGTTCGCATGATCTTGCCATAAAGATAGGTAACTCTTGCTTGCATATGCTTTTTGAACGCTTCATCAAGTCATCAAGTTTTCTCCCTTTACAGAGAGCAAATTTTGCTATTTGACAGATTAATTCAATCAAATTTGACATGTAGTTCTGGCAAATTGTACATAATCATATGGCTGATTAATCATGGGAATTATCACGTGCATGGTACAATAATCTTACAAAGTTTTTAAAGTTAGGTACATTTCTAGCTATTCCTGAATAGAGAAGGGAGAGATGCATGTGGAGAGTTATGATAATTATGAACCCGCCAATTTAACCCACATCCAATTAGTAAATTAAAATCTCAGAACAAAAAGTATAGAAAGCAGAAGCACAATTAGCTTGCAGAAATTAAATTTACTCTATGTAATAATTTTTCTTTTGTTGAAGTATTAATACAGGCAATCAATTATCAATTAAAGCGGGTATAACGTGTGTCTGATTTAAGGAATTAATGTCAAAATTTGAAAGAGGAAATATCATTGAATGGTCTGGTAACTTGATGTTGACATCCCATTAATTATGAATATGTCTATGATAAATCCTACATTTAAATGTCTTCCACACCATTAAATATTGATTGCAGAATTTTTAACAGCCGTACTTTTGATTTTATTGCAGGTAAAAATTTGCAAACAGGATGCACATCTGTTTAAATATTTGCTGGTACAAGATATTATTGACTAAAATTTCAACCATTGAATCATCAAGTAAGATTAAAAAACTTTGAGAAGGTGTTTTATATCAGGAACATTTTTAAAGGGATTGGGATGCTGGTATACATTTACCAGTTTATGTTTTTATGTACATGCATCGTTAATTTAATGCATGTATTGCATCAAATATATCACTCAAGGTAGATGATTTATCATATAAGAAAATTGATATGAAAATTGTACTAAACTGCTTGATCCCAAATATCTCATTTAGAGAGAGAGCTTCCCTAGCTATTAATGTTTCACAGTTCACATGTATTAAATGCATGTATTACATGTATTAAAATTACATAAGTACTTAAAAAGGAAAAAGAAAATCGAAGAAAAAAATAATTTGTATATAAATACCTCTACAAAAGACATGTAGAGTTTGTTCTGCAAGCTAACAAATTACCCATCAGATTAATCTAGAATGTTAAGATGAATTGTTTTGATATACACTATCAATTAGTAAAGAATAAATCCTTATTTTTTACTTTTTGGTCATTTTCCTATATTTTTATATAGAACTCTTCTTTTAAAGGAGATCAACACTTTCCAAAAAATGGCCATGTCCATCGAGTCCTCTTAATTAACCACTAAGTGGTAAATGTATGATAGTGTCCCTTTATTGTATAAAAGTATTGCATGATTTCTTCTACTCTCTGACTGTTAAATCCAAATTAAAGCTGATATCAGGCAGGTGTCTTAATTTACTCAGTCAATGCAAGATTATAACTTTACTTAGTTAGTTGTGTGTGTGTGTGGGGGGGGGGGGGGGGGGGGGGGGGGGGGTAGACAATAATTTCCTGTACAAAAGACATGTAGAGTCTGATATGCAGGATAACATTCAATTTCAATTTCTAGTTGTAATAATTCAAAAAAATCATTATGAACCTGATAGATGGAATGTCACATGTCCCTGTAAGCACTTAAAAACTGGTTTGCTTGGGGAGGGGGGTGGGGGGCTGGGGGGATGGGGTTCTATTGAGTTAGGGATAATTTAAAAGTGCTCAGAATTCATTGAAACTATTTTGCAGGAAATAACACATCATATCGACGTGCTGACTGTTGTGCAGCCAATCATTACATCTGTACTTAAAGGAAATTGAAAATAAAAAAAAAATGCACAAAAGAAAATAAAACCTTACTGATAGCCTGTGTGCAATACATTGGCTGCAATTTGAAGTAAATTGCTTCTTCAACGCCAACAAACGCCTCATTGAAATCAATAAAATCATTGGTAGAAGGATATTATGCAATGTTCTATCCGATGTTTGATGATCCAAAGATCATTAACTATTAATTAAGCAGCTTTCACATGATTTGGATCAATGAGGTCTTGTGCAGCAAATGATTTCTCTTCAGTATCGCGAAATAAGATCAACATGGCTTCAATGGCAAATCAATGGATTAATCCCTTACAAAATAATTTCAATTACAAAATGGAATGCAATTTGATTGAGCTAGAACTAATAACAAATCTGTGGAAAGAAAAAAGAAAATTTCAATTGGTACAAAACAAAAATAGTTTTTGATAACCTACAATTGGATATGCAGCCATGTGAATTCAAACTAATTAGGCAGTGCATTGAGTACTTAAAATAGTATCTTGAATTTTGGCTATTAAATCGTTTAAACATCAAATAGGCAAAAAATTGCTCCTAAGTTAACAAAATTTCCCTGCTTAAAATCAGATATATATATATAGTACAAGTATATTTGTTGGATACACATCTCTATTCAAATAAACATTCCTTATTTGCTGTTATGTATATAAAGCAAATATTGAATGAAAATTAACTGATATATGATATGTTTATATATAGATACCAGCAGAACATGTCCTATCTAAAAATTTATTAAGCTAATTTGTAAACATGGCTGGGCTTCAATTCAATGACATATTTATTCAAATGATATTGCTTTTAAGTGTACCCTTATAATAGATGAATATAATACTAAAGATTTTGATAATATGTGATTAAATTTTGATAGAATAAAAAAAAATTCTAATTAACCAAAATGACTTGTAGTTATGAATGGAGTAGGTTTATGTTAAATTTTAATGTGTAACATTTCATTAGATGTACTGGTAAGATGAGCAAATAATTAAGAATGAAAAGTATTGCTTATCGCTATTTAAAATTATTGTTTCAACCTTTAATTATAAGATGCATGAGTTATTAAAGCATTGGATTACAATCTGAAAACCCTTCACCAATGAATATGGTTATAGGTATGGATAATAATACAATGTATATTGTTTACTTTACATTTGGTTGTGTATTCTTTTTAGCCTTTTTGGCAGAAAGCAGCTTCCGCTAAATCAAGAACATTGCCAAATGTCAAACATATATGAAAATAAATAGGTGCATTCAGAAATGTGCTAAATCGAATCCATGCTAAACCTGTTGAAAAATCATTTTCCTCCAAATATCATACATGCTAAATATATTTACATTATTTTACAGTATTTCAGCAAATCCATAGAGATAGGGCCATTATTTTCAATTTGTTTGTAATCTGTCAAACTAGATGAACCTAGAACTGTACATCACTCCAAGGTAAAATGAATTTAATTGTCAAATACTGCATGCTTCAACATAATATTTATTTTTTTTTAAACATGCAATGACGATTAAATTGGGTACAGTTTAACATATTGCATAATAAGAGAGAGAGAGAGAGAGGTTTTTAAACTGATCTATAGAAAAAGGTGGTACAATCTTCAGTGAAATCTACATTCAACAAAAAAGGAGGAAAAACAGATTTTATCATCTCAACAACAAATTTATTCCTGTTTACTAATCTAGTCTGGAACATGTACATCATGTTTATATTGCTTATTGTTTTTTGAAAGATCAAAAAGTAAGATGAACAGAAATAAAATTACTTTAAAGGTAATTGTACCACACACAACTCTAAAAGGTTTCCACCAGGTGAAATTTTGAATTTTCTTTGTTATGGCTACCAGTGAAGTTATGCCAAGCACAATACACCATTACTAGGAATACAGTGAGGTCGTTGTAAATTTTGACCTACAGAGAACCAGTTTTAAGCCTTTCGGGCTTAAACTATGTACGATTTCTTTCTGATTTATATAAACCTCTTAATCCAGTCTTTAGATTAGTGATTGGAGATCCAGTTAGAGCAAAAAAATGTTCCAATTGTTTCGATGTACCTACGATATGTACCTTTCCTTTTAAAACTATAAGACATTCAAATTCAAAAAAAAAGTTAGGTAGACTCTATTTTAAAGGTAGTTTCTAGTGTATTGAAACTTTGCCAGGTGAATTAAATGTACCAAGTGCATACTCGAACATGTCATAAATTTGCGCTCTAGTGCTATCTTTACACACTATTAGTCTAGTTGTAGGGGAGATTTTATGTGTATTGCCTAACAATTTTCTGTAGGTTACTGCAACATGCAAAGCATATTCAAATATTAAAGCACTTTTAAGAAGCTTTTTGATGCCTTTGTGTGTATATACCCCAACTGAATTTAAGGCTTTAACTTTGCAAGGCTGACATTGATAATACGAACTTCAATGAGCAATCAATAGCTTAAATTTTTGTTTGAAATTTTTTTTGTTATTGTTTTTACTTAAAGATTATTGTAAAACCTTCTTTATGCGTGGTTATTCAAAGGTTTTTTTTTATGCTTTCTGTCTATGCAGTAGACCAGCCATTAAGGAAATTACCTTTCTGCATGGCATTTAATTAGAAAATATGTATTTCCCAGCAGAATTCCCAGTTCTTTATACATTGAAGTTTTGCCTGTCTGCATTTGTTCTACTACCAGATTCTGAAGTTTAAAAAAAAATCATAAATATTGATGGGGAACTACGTCAATAAATCAGCAAGCCAATTTTACGGGCCTTAATGGTATTTTCGTCTCTGAAATCATGGAATTTTCCTGAAATTGAGATATTGAAAGGATGGAAATGACATTTTTTGTCCTTGGGCTTCTTTACATGCAGGAAAGGGAATGACTCATTGTGCGTATTCTTTTGGTACACAGAAACCAATCTATGGTTAAAATGTATAATTAAAAATATCACCTTTGGGTAAAAATTGATTAATATATCATAGTTCAGTTGGTGCCATTTTTTTCTTCTCAGTCTTGAACTATTGTGAAGCATGTTGAATCAATATCCTAGCTACCCAAATATTAATACCACAAGTTTCTCTGTAACCAATGCATAGCAGTGCATCAGAGAGATTTTTATGGCAAGTACTCAAAAATTATTTTAAAAAAAAAACCCATCAACCCAAAACTTCCTTTTCCAATTGCGTGTTAGAGAATTACTCCTATATTATTGCAATTGTCTCCCTTGAAAGCATTTTCTCCTTCCTCTTTTTTGCGATACAGAGGAGAGAGCTACATGTATTTTCTTAGGAAAAATAAAATAACAAGAAGAAATCCATGTATTTCAACAATGCATATTTTATTCTGTTAGTTGTTTCTACAGAAATATGGTGTCACTGATCAATTTACATGCTGCTGTCATGTACAGGGAGATAACTCTTTAAAAAAAAACTATTTGATACTGACTTTAACACAGAAAGACTGAAACATTGAGCAAAAAAAGTCCACCACACTCAAGAATTGTCAAGTTTGCTGTTGTTGTTATTTTACAGCAGCAATCAAACAATATTACACACACTGTGAAATTCTGCTGAAGGAATTTTATAAACTCCTCGAAAAAAATGTCATATACATCGAAAAAGCACCCTGACAATTCTTGAAATGTTTTTAATAGAAATATACTGAAACTAATAATAAATATGGCTATTTTAATCTAAAATTCATAAATATTTGAATGTTTTTGGCAAACTGATCTAATCAATAAGCTGTATATTTTTTGTTTATGTCACAAGGTTTTAAAACAAACACAACCATTTATGATTTAGTGCATTCCATATGATCACAAATACTGGAGAAACTCGAGAAAGTAGAGAGCGCGAGAAAAAGAGGGCATAATTCACTGTTTTTGTCAACACAGAACTTAAACTAGTGACTGTATAGAAATAGAAAAAATATAAACGAGTTTGTTTTGTATTAAAAATGACAATAATAATACTATATCACGTAGAGGAAAAAAAAACTTTGTACAATGAAAAAAAAAAAATATTACATACATATAATATTATTATACAGCTGACATATTAAAGTCACAATCATACGATGATAATGCAGTTATGGCTTAAGAGAAAAAATAATCCCAACACGATTCACTCCTGAGGCTCAAGTCCGAGTTCTCTTACACTACTTGTAGGCTAGGCTTATATCCAGCAATAATACTTTTATGTAGTGAGTCCCTGTTTGCATCCTAATACTGCTTTTTTTTCACAAATACAAAGTGTATTGGAACTGAAAAATTTCAACTAAAAAATGAAACAGTTAGTTTAATTAAATTCTTTTTTATTTTAATGTTGTTCAACGCAATTTATCACAGCCTTGGTAAATACATGCATACAAAAACAAAAAAAACATCACTTGATGAAAGTATAAAAAAAAAAGTAAATGGACGGAATGTAAAAAACCAATCACTTTTTTATCATAAAGAATATTATAAACCAGTGCTAAAATGTACTAGAAACCTGAAAAAAGTTCTTTTTTGATTTGGAAATGTGTTCAAATCTTAATATAAAAACTCGGTATAACATCTCTTAAGAAAAAAAAAAAAAAAAAAGGAAAAAAATGATCCTAAAATTATGAATTAGAATGTATGTTCAAGTTCAATCGGCCTGGTCTACGATAAGGGGAGCTAAGTATTGGCTGTGACGGATTCCAAAGGAGAACTCGGGCATCTTCTTTTTGTGAGTCCAGACCTGTGAAAGGAGAGGAAAAATATGACAGATTTGAAAAATGGTTCAACTAAACCATTGATAAATCCAATAAAAAAATCTAAAATCATAATTTTCTGAAAATCACATAATTTTTCCTCTCTCTGTTATTTTACAGATTTATAACAATATCATTCATATATAATCAATATTTTATTAATGTGAAATCATCAAAATTTGTGGGGTCCAATTTTCTTTGATTGTCAATTTTTCACTGGCTCAGAGGCAATTTTTTGAATTTACTTGTATGATAAATGTACATATGTATTAATTAGTCGAGGATGTAAATTCAAAGACAAGGTGGTCAACCCATGAAATCCACAAAAATTGAGCCACTACAAATTCCAATGATTCTATAATATTTAGATTTTGCATGAAAAAAGAGAGGGTGGTGGATCTTACAGTTTCAGGGGAGTGAGCACCGGGTCCAGGTTTGCGGGTGGTGTCTCCAGGCATGACATTTCGGCTGGTCATGCTGTACAGTGGCGACTTATCCTTGTAGATGCTGGGATCGGCTGTGTCATAAGTTCCTGGTCCAGGGGTCTGAAATAGCACCACCAATAATTAGATATCACTTTTGAATAAAAGGCTACGGTAAATACTAAGCGATGGATTCAACTGTGTACTTGCTATGTGAGTGCTAGTAACTGACTGAACACTTTGAGAGAGAGAGAGAGAGAGAGAGAGAGAGAGAGAGAGAGAGAGAGAGAGAGCAAAAGGTCCCAAAACTAATGCCCATTCCTCTTAATGGGAAAAATCATTTGGAAAAAGGAAGCTTGTGCAAGTGTCTTAATTCATTCAACAAGAAGTACCGGTACTCTGGGTACATTTATCTGTCTAGGTTAGAATTTGAGTGG
The DNA here is from genome assembly GCA_033439105.1 of Magallana nippona. NCBI lineage: Eukaryota > Metazoa > Mollusca > Bivalvia > Ostreida > Ostreidae > Magallana > Magallana nippona. The sequence goes on from CM065919.1 coordinate 27,873,936, forward strand.
ATGGAAAATAAAGGTATTTAATCAAAGTAGCTAGACTTTGTTTATTAAAGTAGCATAGATGGTGTTCTTCAGACTTGTTTGTCAACCACTTGACAGATTACCTATATGGAGGAGAGGTCTGGCCATTATTTACTATTCTGACCACACAATAAACAGTCTTCTAGACAGTTCAGTACACACAGTCAGATCAAATTGGTTTTGAATGAAGTCCTATAAGTATCTGTGTGTGTATAAAGTCAAAATTCCGAAGGAACCTTTTACTTGTAAAATGTGTTGATTATAAGGTTAGATCTAGTGTCCTCATTAGTTTTTAAAGATTTTTTAGGGGGTGGGGGAGTGGGTTTGCATCCTGATAAGCCATCTAAATAGTGTCCTTATCAGCTCACTTTAAATTAAGTGTCAAGAGTGTGTGGCAATAACAGGGTAAATAACATTTAACACCCCCCCCCCCAAAAAAATGTTATAAAGCTGTCTTGTCAGTTATAATAACCTTTAAAAAACTAATTAAAGGGGGATAACTCATTACTAAAAAGGTGACTAAGAGAAGCTTCTAACCTTGGCCAGATCCTCGTGGAATCCTCCCTGCTTTTGTCTGCCAGACATGGAGAAGATTGGGGCCTGGGGTTTGCCAGATTCCTTCGTGGTTCCCAACATTGGTGTCAGAGTGTAGTTGTTAGGAGCTGAAATAGGAAATTGTTTCAAAAATATTGAACACCTTTTTTTACAACTTATCACCAAATCAAACTCATTTTCTTTGAAAAGGTTCTTTTTTTATCAATATGCATTTCAATTATGGCTGTTTAAAGATTAACTCATTGATTTTTGGATCAGATGAGATCCAAAATGGCTTTTTCTTTTTTGCCTTCATTTGATCTGTTTAATAGCAACAAAACTATGATAAATAGGCATCTTATGTCTGTACAGATCCAGTTGGAACCGTTTCCACATGAAACAAATTACCTGTGTCGATATTCAAGTGAACAGAGCCAATAATAGAAAAAAATGTCCCGGGGAGACTCTCCATAAAATCAATGGTCAGATATTGAATCAAGAATCAATCATGCTATTTCACCCAGCGCTAATTCGTCCAATTTTCTCCCAGTCTGGAATACCCCCCAAACCATTGCAAATACACTTCAAAATGATAAAGTTTTTGGGTTTATTGACTGTATCTTAGGTACACAAGGAGAGAAATCCCCCTGACACAATTGAAGTAGGGCTGTTTTAAACAATACAGCTATGCTATTATAGATCTGTTTGGGGAATTATTGTACCTCTGTTTTCAAAATTTGAAAATTATATTGCCTCATCCTGAGTTTGACTGTAAACTAATATGAATATGCCTGTAAACTAATGTGAATTTGCCTGTAAACATCCTTAGAGTTATATGTGATAAAAGACTGTAAAAAAGAAGGAATCTCACCAGGTGTGTTATCAGTTCTCCTGTTCCTGTGGCGAGTTCCAAAGCTGTAGGCAGGGTGGCGGAAGTGAGCGGTGGGTCCAACACCCTCAGGGCTGTAAGCCCCGGGGCCAGGCACTTTAAACATGGTTCCGTCCTTTTGGCGGCTGTATAATGAGTAATGGGGGGGTGCCATCATTTCCGTCCCTGTAAACCTTGGGGTTGGGGTAATAGCACGGTCCAGGACTGCAGTCATCCCTGAATTTTCCGTGGCGAACACCGAACGGGTAGGCAGAGCCCTTTTGGTGAACACTGCGGGGATCATGGGATTTCTGTCCCACCAAACCTGGAAGTCCGTAACAGGGGCCGGGGCTGCTGTACATGGCAGCAATGGGGCCGCGGGGCTTTGTATAATTGTACACCATGGTTGATTAATTTGTTACTTATCTACACTGACTCACTGATTCCTGTAAAAAAGAGAAAGAAAAAAAAATCATTGAACATATATTAACTAAATATCAAAAACTAATACATGTATTGAATTAAAGGAATTCTCCGTCAATGTAATGCAAAACTTGAAGAAAAAAAATCAAGCCATTTTTTGTTTCTACCTCATTTCAAAAGTATTGTCTAAACTTTCAGTGGGGTGAGGGAGTGGGGGGGGGGGGGGGGGGGGGGGGGGGGGGATTATAACAAAATGTTTAATTCAATCTGGAATATAAGTTGCTAAGCTGAGAAAAAATCTTATTGAGAAGCACAAAGAAGGTGGAAGTATAAAATCAAAATGGAGAACAGAACATTGTTGGTTTTTTTTATGTATAGAATCAATATTCGCACCAGAAGAAACTAGCAACAATAAAAAGAATCAGCATGACAAATAACCAAATCATTACCTCAACTAATAGAATAAGTTTCCAATATCATTCAATCAAGAAATCCTAACACAGTTTTACACAGAGAAATATCCAAAGTTGAAATATATATATATATTGGACTTCAATATCCCAACCCTAGGCCAGCAGTAACCATATATTTAACTGTTTTGTGTTTGGTCCAATTGTTTGCACTCCGGGCTCCCCGGCAACCAATGCCCAGGCCAATGCAAGTAACGGCTTTTGGATTTAAAGGGACTGTATTCACCGTTAATTCAAGAAAAGACCTGTACGTCACTGAATATATACACTTTAAAAACTTTAATCAATAGCTGATTATAACCTCATACAGAGCGAAACAAAAATTAAATACAATGCAGTTTTTAATATTGATTATCTGCACTATGTTTTTAAAAATCCTTCATAACACTTTGTAATTGACGACCGGGGATTTGTTGTTTTTTATTTACACTAAATCAGATGAGCCAGACAGAATGAAATAAATCCTAAAATTTCAATTGTATACATTACTTGCAAGGTGAGATAGTTAAAATCCTCACAATTATTTTTGATTCCACTAATTTTTCAGATCCAATCTGGCAGAACATTTGAATATGAGGTGCATTAATAATATATGTATCTGGGTTGTATAATCTGTTTCATTATAGGAAACTCAATAATGCCTAGTATCCAATTGCTGTTTTGACAATTCAAACCTGAATTAATATTTAATGAAATTTTTTCAATATAGTCTAGTAGGCTTGATTTAAACTTACGTTTGCCCATAAAATTTTCAACCATCATTGAACACAAAGGTATACTTATAGATCAAAAGTTGATGTACGGTAATGTATGTATTTACATTTTACGGAGATATCTTTTTTAAAAGCAAGGTGAAATTGAATACCTTTTCGATAAAGCACTGAAAATATTTAGCGGTAGTGACATCATAAATCTACACCTTTTCAATTTACAGATTTGTAAAATTTTTCGACTCTAGATGTGTACAATAAGGTCAAATCTTGTACAAGCAATAAAATTTCTGGCAGTGTTAAGATAACCAAGTCACATTGCATATGTGCGTGTTGATAAAAGATAAAACTGGGTGACATATTTTTCTATTGTGGAAAAAAAAATTCAATCACAAAGAAATGTCAGATAACTCTGGCTCTACCCACTAGGTAGTTTCCTGGCAAAATTAAGTTGCCATCTCAAAGGCAGACAACATTACTCATCAAGAGAAAAGTTTATCAAATATTCAAGTTTCTTTTTCCCAACGGTACAACCTGCACTGAATTATATAAGAATGGCCTGCTTGAGATGTTGTTAGCTAACTAATCAATGGGGAATTTCGTTTTGAACAATGTAAACTGCTCGTATTTTGATTGCGTAGTACAAAGACGATTGATTTTTTTTTTTCTTTTAGCTGTTTAATTTTAATAAACTCAGTCTTAATATTAATTAAATATCCATAGTATATTAAATAGTAATGTGACTATTTACAGTATACGAAAGTTGCAACTGAGTTTGAATGTCCATCCCTTCCTGGCCTCTCCCTAGCTACCCCCTGCCTCACCCCCTCCCCCATCCCCTCTCCTTTAAGTCAGAGAATGTGTCAATAATTACCAGGACTGAGTTAAATCTACCTAACTCTAATTGCAGAACTTGAAACCTTTGATTTCAATACAAGTTTCCTCTTCTAAAAGTTACAATATGGCTGAATATCTGCCTTGCCCCTTGCTCTGCCCCATTTTTATAAATGGAATATTTCGAATTGCCAAAAATAAGCATTAATCCCAATGTCTTAATTTCCTTACACAATGTCTAGGTAGAACTTCTGCAAAGTAACTTAATTAATAGGTCTTAAAAATTTTGGTTCACACAAAACAAGTTTGTATAAAATTTACAAATATTTGTATGAAATGGATATTCCTTGAAAAGGGAGATCAAGAGAAAATAGTTAAAAGGGTGTTTAAGCTAGGGGATGTGGAAGAGGGCTTTTTATAATACGACCCTGGCAAACAATTAATCAGGTATTGATGTATAGATATTTGAGGCTAACCCTTCACCTAAGAATTCACGATTAAATAGACTGTTGCTTCAAGAACCTCATTGACAAAAGTTTAAATGATAAATAGTACATAAAGATATGTAACAACTGACCTAGCAAACAAATTGGCCCAGGTTTTATATATATTTCCATAGTACAAACTACTGGTATTTAAACTGAACTGTGCCGTGGAGATTTTCAGGTTTTTAAGCCCCTAGCTATAAAATCAGATCCATGGTTCATGCTGGACAGATTTTACATGAATATACGGTAAACATTAATCCCTTGATTATTGGGTTTAATTGAGTTTCTAAGTTTACACTTAGCTTATTAAGAGCCCTCAAAGTCTCTATAACATTTGGTCAGTCTGAATGGGATTCATTGTCTGAATAGATCAAATGGGATTCATTATCAATGCTATTCAAATCAATGGTTTAGGTGTATATACATGTATGTATACCTGCATGGACAGTCAAATCAGAGAAAAGGTGACATTTACAAATATTTGAGGTTGAATTCACCTGGAAATGAGGTGGATACCAGGTGAAACCTCAAACCTTTACATCAAAAACAAACCAGAGAGAAACTTGACATTTGAGGTGGATTTTACCTGGAAACGAGGTGTATTCTAAGCAAAAATTAGATGTGTATTTCAAATCGTAACTTTAAAGGAGCCTAGTATTTCCAATGAACTATATATTATAGAAGTTAACCCCTTTCTCGTTATTCTCAATGTGTCCGAAAAAAGCAGTGACTAAGCAGATAGAACGCCTTTATTTAAGTTATGCCAAGTCAGTTTTTAAAAAGAGAATTTGCATGGTCACATGATCATATCATTCATGAAATATGAATGCAATAAAACATTGAAATGTATATTTTTTAGATTTAAAGTATATATGTTTGATTACAAACCATTTCCTTTTTTTCCAGTGTACATTACCAATCTGAATTTTAAACCATACCTAGCTGACTCACAAGTTGCCATGAAATTTAAATGGATTAAAATTGAGAATAAAAAATTTCAAGCCGGGCTGAGAAGCAATTTATCACGCTCTATGCATGAGATATAATGGGAAGTCTTCAAACTTAACTGTCTATCATTTATGCAAATACAATGTTCTAAAAAAATTCTAAAGGCTTAAATCAACTGTGAAATGTTTATATTTCAAGGAGATAAATTAATTTCAAAAAGTAAATTAACATGGGTTTCAATCAAGCAATGCAAACAGTATCTTTGGAATCATTAATATTTGTTTTAAATTTACCATTCTCAACTTTGATTTTGGAAAGAGTAAAATACTTTCATTCTTTATATGACTGAATCATGAGGTTTCAAAATCTATTGAATTTTGAAGACAGATAATCAAAAACCTATATAAATACCAGAAATTATCAAAATTCTTCAAACCATTTAACAAAAACATCGTTGTCATACCAACATACTCTCTTACCAAAAAAATTTCTTAGTCTTGAGGACTTTTTTTTAAATCTACATGAACATATACCGTCAATAATGATCAGTTTTTCCAGTTTTAATCTTTAGAACTGCATTTTATTTCTACTCTGGGACCTAGAATTTCACATCGTGCATATAAAACATTAATACTACAAAGCATAAATATGTACTGCAATGCAATGAATACGCATGCATGTTTCTCGAATAATCTCTGAGGAACTTTCAAGACACGACTGAATTACTTTATCCATGAGCTTTCATGTATGAAATATGCTCCAGAGTTGTAAATTATGAATTACGTGACTTTGTGGTAGACTCACCTCTTGATGGCGGCTGAGTGAGATCCTAAATAAAACAACCAACCTGTCTTATCTTCCTTTTTCGCAGAAGGTTGTCAGACAAACAGACCGACGTCACGGCACTGCACACGTGTTGTGTATCGCAAAAAACGATTGGTAGACAGCTAGGCAACGCTTCCCTAGCGACCTGGAAACAAGGGATGTAACTCTGTTCCCCGGTGAAAAGAATATAGAGTTATCTTTCCCCGGCAAATTAATTATCGAGTACAAAATTAAATAAATAGTTTAAAAAGGAAGAACGTTGATTATATTGTCTATAAAAATCTAGAAAATTAAAGGAATAATTTGATTTTACGGGAAAAATTTTAGAAAATAAAATATTGTATTTTATTTTAACAATTTGTGATGATAAAAGCTTAAAAGTATCAATCTATTTAAAACTAAGAATTGATTTATTCATGTCAGTCTTCTATTACCGGTATATCCATGTGATAAAAATTCTCAATATTTTTGTTGAATGTTTCGCAATCATCAAACATTAATTAATTTTTCATTTTTTAAATATTTATTTATTTATTTTTTTTTTTTGGGGGGGGGGGGGGTCAGGGACAAAAAACTGCAAAATATGAATAATTCTGACTTTATCCTGGAGATTGTTAAATGTTTCAAAAGATAAAATTTAAGAAATTTACATATACCTTTAATAACAAACTGTTTAATAAACTTTATCTAGATACTTCTTTAATTTAAGAATTTCTTGATTTTTTAAGGTTTTGATGGTTAAAACATTTTATTCACGTTACAAAAGTAATGTGATTACTTGCTATATAGATTTTTATCAATTTTTGTTATCATAAATGGAAAAATATATTTAAAATATCAAGCATCATAGAACAATTATTCTTAGCAATATGATCATAATGTGAATGCATTCAAATGCTTTCACATACTATCTTTGAAGAAAATTTACTTTAGAATTGATAATTGGAATTCATAGTTACAACACAAGACATGCAATATTCCTATCTAATAAAACTCAATTTCGTAGATTCTTGAAAGGCATTTCTTCAGATCATGCATTCAATTTTGGTTTCTAACAATTATTTTTAATCTAATAAATTATGTTTTTACTTTTAAATTAGCCATATTGTGGTTGTCTTTCTTGAAAAAATTGTACACCATTTTATTATTGTAATTTATAGCTTAAAAGAACACAAACAATATCATATTAATTTTGTAATGGAATGTTTAATTTTTGAAATTCAGCAATTTGAAAAATGAATTTACATGTCAAAGTATATGTTTCACAATATCCAAAGACAAGTTTTACATTAGGCAAGTAGAACAAGATATCATTCCATTTTCTCAAGGAATCAAGGCATTTGGCACTATTTGTTTGATAAATATCATGCATAATATACAGTACATATTAAAGACTATAGGGTTAATATCTAAGTGCAAAAATGTTAAGATAGAGATCGTAGGCACAAGAGACAGAGGAGAGGAAAAGATGAATATTAGGTGTGACAATACTGTGAAAAAAATAGGAATTTAAAAATGGTCTACATTCTATACTTGGTGACTGAGACAGAGTGCATGAGATCTACTGAATTTTCAGTTGAAAAAAAATTGGGATTAATTCAAGATCCACTGAATTTTCAGTTGAAAACAAAAAAGGGATCACAAAGATTCAGAAAAATATTAGTGAAAAATTGGGAGATCAATTGAATTGTTAGTTGAAATATAGGGATCCATTATAGTAAATAGTAAAAAGTGTAAAGAATACTATCAATGTTAAGACATTCTAATTCTAAAGTTATTTGAGGTGACAATAAATAATGTTCAATTTATACAAATATATGTACAATATCACATGTTATACAGTTGTTAAAAAAATATAAGATTGCACTAGAGACAATGAACCCTGCATTATCTGAAAAGGTACATATCAAGAGATTTCATTTATATAGAAAGAGCACCATAAGTCCGATAAACTGAGTTCCATCGTTACAACATTCCATGGAAGTTCTTGACATACAGCTCTGGGTGACACTTTTGGAACTGTCGGAGACGCTGTTTCTTTTCTTTGAGGGTAAAGTTGGTGTTGTCAAGGATACCGTTCATCATGGAGACCAGCGCTGAGTTTGTGCACTCCGTGGCCTGTTTCTGGTACTCATCTGAAGTCACCTGACTACAGTATGCATTATCTGTAGAACAAGTTCAAAATGAACATTATATTTCAGATATTCTCGTTATGAATTTATTTTCAACTAAGGTGCACGGTTTTATCATCAGAAAAGGGAGGCAAATAAATAAAATTCAGAAACTAATAGTATAAAAAATATTTCTATCATTTCAGTTGTCTCTGAAAAGTCAGACTCTTCGGGGTCTTTGCATTGCATGAATACTTCAGACAAAATGTATCGGTGCATTTCAAAATTTCTGTGAACAACTATAAAGACACACACCTCGTACAGGAGAGACTTCGCCAGTTTTCAGGTCGTTAAGACGTGTGACCACTCGCTCTTTGATTTCCTTGGGAACAGTGAAGATCCGCTTTAGATTCTTCATCAGGAACAGGACCAGAACTCGAGCGAGCTTGTGAGCCACCACTTTGTGTTGAATGATACAGTCAGTGAATGTGTCCAGAACCAGTGTCTCGTTGTTAACCTACAACAGTAATTAAATTTTATTAGTCATGGCTAATATCAGTTAAATGACTATTATATATACATGTATCATTCAGCAATACACTTCTTTAAAACTAAATTTTGAACATCCTGTCAGTACTAGTATTACTGGACTTGTAACATGTAAATGGATCGAAACCTTCCCATTTTAAAAAGTTTACTTTAATTCTAGTTTTTGATTAAGAGATTTACAGAAAACATTACCTTAGAATCAACAGAGAAGTCTGTCATCTCAGCACAGGCCACCATGAACTTGAGCAGACGGCGAAGTTCTTCCCTGATGTGCCAGGGCAGGATGATCATGTCCAGCTGTAGTGAGGCAATGGCAACCTCCTGCTTCTGCTGGATGATGAAATTCAAGATGGCCAGGTGAACCTCGATGAAATTCTCTGGCAACAGGGAATCACTCCGCGATTTGTAATGGCCGCTGAGAACATGGAAAGCTTGGATCTTGGCGGCTGGGTTCTGTTCGCGGACAAAGTCTTTCTCTAGCACTAGTAAACCTTTGGGCAGACATTCTATGCAGTTGAGGGCTGTCCTCATGAAGGGGTCGGAGACGCTGTTCATGCATACACTGTTGTAGTGTTTGGAGACCGAGTTGGTCAACATTAGGCTCTGTTTGGTGCTCTTCTTGCCAGATTTTTGTTCTGTCAGAAGACCTTCCAGGAATGGGATCTCTACAATGGTCAGCAACTGGCACAGGGCAACCTCTCTCCAAAGGCACTCCATAGCTGAAAACAAAAGAAGAATTTATTATGCAACAGAGAAATAGGCATTACAACTTGCATGTAAATTATCATTTTTTTTTTTTTTTTTTACATGAGTTTTATGAAAAGTGAAACAAAATAAAAGTTTTATTACAGAGAAAAAAATTTGGTCGTAATATATTCTTTTAAGGAATTGCCATTTATGATGAAAACTTACCTTCTGGTGGTATAGGAGAGTCCCTGTAACTACTGCGGTTTAGGATAGATGTGTCAGACTTTAGAGAACTTCGACTCCTGCGTCGTGTGAAGGACTGATGAAGGGAGATAATCTCCTGTAGCACTTGTCCTTTCTTGTTGACAGCAATGGGGTTACAGACCACACTGTCGTCTAAACCATTCTCCTGGTCAGGACTCAGTCTGTGAAATTATACAAAAAATAATTCATGAGATGAAAAGAAATCACAAGGCCCTAATCAAATAATCTACCAGTAATCTTTATATTTAGCGATAATTTCTAGACAATTTTTTTGTTTGCTTTGCCAAATATTCTTATAATTTTAATGCTAGAAATATTATTTTTGAGTTATTATTAAGTGATTTCTAATTAGTTTTGAAAAAATCAAAATATACTAGGACACTATCTGAAGCAAATCCGTTGAAAATATTTTTCAAAAAATTCTGATAGATCTTTACCTGATGGACTGATTTCCCCTGCAATCTTCCATGATGGAGTAGTCGTGTTCTTCGTCGGAGGAGCTGGTTTCTATGATGGTGGAGTTGGAGTTCTCCAGGCCCTCGGGGGGATCCATGCCCACGAACCTGTAGAGCTTGCTGTGACTGTCATCAAACATCTTCTTGATCTCGCTGGTGCGGTTACTGATGGAGCAGAAAACCTGGCGGTCCATCAGAGACTGACAGAGCTGTGGAAAATATAAGTCCAAAATAAGTAAAATTGATAAATTTTAAGTTTAAAATTAAGTATGAAATATAGAGCTTCTTGCAGTGAATTTGAACACATAGCATAAGGGGGATAACTCTATTTCACTCTTTGAAAAAAAAATCATTACACTTGCATTTTAGAAATATTTGACTTAGCAAAATACCAATACTTTTGATTCTTATTAGCAATATTAATGTAAATATCATTTAAAACACACAATCATTTAATAAAAAAAATCTTCAGCATGTTCAAATCAATATGAAACGAAAAAAATATTTCATCTTGTAGATCTTTTTTAAAATAAAAATTCAACACCCTAAAATAATAAAAAGAATTTTCATCAAATTAATTATTTTTATAAAATACCAACCTTAACAGCCTTGTCTCTCGACAGATCTGTACTGAATGTGTTTTTCTCACTCAGTAAGTAAGTCATGACGACATCCACAGCGTGGGCGCCGGAGAAGCTATTGTCATAAGTCTTCATCTTGTAGCGACGTCTCTTGACCTCCACATGGGTCTTCAAGTGATCCACGATTTCATTCCAGATCTGAGTAGCCCGAAATGGCCCTACAAATAAGCAAAAAAATAGTTGAAATATAAAGATATCTAAATTCTAGGAATGCTTTTATCTAACTAGCTCAAATTACAACAATTGTTTGTCTTGCCTGGATTAATCAAGAGATAAACTTCTCAACTATATTTTTTTAAATGTAATTTTAAGTCTAGAATTATTAAAAGATTTTACTTTCCAAAACATTTAATTACAAATTACTTTCTAAAGTTTCTTTTAAATCAAAGATAAAAAAAATAAATACCCAAAAGAGTTCAAAGTAAAGTTGAATCAAAAATTCATTTCAAAAATTAATAAAAAGTTAAATTTCAAGAGCTTTCAGTCTTAATACCTCTACAAGATCTATGAATTTCTCCAGTCACATTCAGACTGATATTCCCAAGAGTCCTAGTCATGGTGGCAGTTTTCATGTAAATGTCCAGTTCTCAAAATATCTCTTGATATTTAAAGGCAGACTGTGATAGTTTCCCTTTACCCCCTTCTAAGTTTCCCACACCCATTATATACCCCATACTTGGGTGTTTACTTAGGGTCACACAAGCATTTCTAGCAGTGATCTACTCTCTCTCAGTCTGTCAGTGTTCAATTTGTTAATTGGTCTAAAAACTAAGGCAGTCTGCTTACTTCTTTTTCTTTCTCCTATTATCGAGTCCTGTTTATTTAGCAGGTCTGGCTAATTAGTAATTAACTTAGATTAAAAGTTTTTCTCAGGGTTCCTGACTGTAAAATATTGACAGGTGTACTCTCACAACATTTGGATAATGTATCTAAATTAGGAGAGTTACTTCTTATATTTTAAGTACTTAGACAACTAAATTGTTGTTGTTGATCATGTTGATTTTTAAATAAATAATTCTCCTGATCTGCAAATATTTTTATAAGTTCTTTAGATTTAAAATTTTAATTTCTTAATTTTCAGCTAATCTCTATTAAGTAAAAAAAACCAAAGTTGAGCAGACTGTCTAGACTATTAGTCTCCATCAAAGCTTTCAAAAGATCAACAAGAATTTTTTATTATTATTATTTAAAAAATTCAAAACTTACTTGATGGGGTTACAGCTTGAACCATTGTTAAGAATCTTTGATGATAAAGTTTCTCATATATAAAATAATATGCTGCTGCTTGATATCAAACTAAGTATGTTTCTCTCTTCAATCTCAAATATCTAATGCTTAAAAACATTTCCTCTCTGACAATATATAAACCATATTTGTTTCCAATTCACTTAACACCCACACATTATATCCATTTTCCTTTTATTTTTTCCACTTGTTTTAATTAAACTAGGAAGATGTAACTGACATATGCCTTAACACCTGATTTCACACCTGTTTATAATTGGTTTTTAACACCTTTGTATACCTATTTCTCAGGGTCTCAAAAAGCGTGTGGAACCCACTATACAACATATTGCTTTGTGAATCTGATGAAGGTGAGATTTTTTACCTTGAGGGAAGAAAATGACATGCTGAAAGACAGGATTCTGGTAATAATTGACCATTAAATTTCACTTTCATGCTGGTTTAAAATAATTAAAAAAATCATCCATCCGATTTGGTTTTCCTTTGAACTTTGGAAACTTGATAAATGGGTTTTTGTAAAAATACATGCATTAATCATTTATTTATTTTTCTCATTATGACTTACAACTTTACAACCTTTATTTTATTTCATAACAGAAAGAATGAGACTCAAAAATGAAAATCAGCTGATATTAACTTGTCAAACAGTAGGCTTAATTCTTACCAGAAATCAGCAATTTCACTCAACTCATTGTGATTCAGAGAAGATTTACGGATGAAAGGTATGATCTTAGAGCCATTATTATCATTTATGAAAATCCTTATGCATATTACTGGTAAGCTTGTCAATCATAAAACATTCATTATGAGTATATGGTTACACAACTAAAAAAAGAAAATACAGTAAAATAAATCTACAATGATAGTTATTGTTTACAACACTATACTTTTAGTTGTGAAATGAACAATTTAGTTTTACATGTTTTACAGGTGGTGAAAAAAAAATGATTGTTTGTGCACGATTTTGAAATGAATACCTGCAATCTCCTCACTCATGTATTTATTGCAATTTTCTTGTAACATTATAAGAGACAAAGTGTTTTAAAATTTAATAAATTAATAAATATCTAGCATGTACATGCATGTACCTTGTATGGCAAGGGTCTATATATAGGAAATGCCAGCTGTCTAATACAATTACAATATATGTTTGCCAAGAAATAAAATATTGTTTGAATAAAATAAAATTAAATTAAGAACTGAAAAGCCATCAAAGAAAATACTACTTTGAATTCAAATCTGCATTGAATTTTAAAAGACCCTGGCCAAGACAATGTGATTAAAGAAGGAGATTGAGTTTGACAATCGATATAAGAGCACTTATTTCTGATATATTTATGCAGTTTTAATAAAAGTGTACAGTAAGTTGCATTAAATAGTTGAACTGAAAAACTTAATTTTTTTTTTTATATGCTGTTTCATGTTTCAAGATACATGTTGAATTTTAAAGGCACTAAATAACTGTAATTATAAATTTTCAGCACCCTTAAGACGTAAGATTCTTAATTTTTATAAAAACTTTGTAAGATTTGAATTACCTTAAGATTTTGTTTTAAAGTTTGGTTTAAATTTATTCAGAACTAAAGAAAAAATCAACATACAAAAAGATGTTTAGCAAGAATATTCAAAGAGTTTTAAAGCACAGTTTATAGTTTTAATCTTTTATAGCTGCTTTAATGGAAATTTCATAAGACTTCTTCTTGTAAAGGAAAACAAGTGCTACAGATCACCTGCAGAAGGTTTCGCTTAAGTCACATTAAATTGATATTGGGATTCTCATCCTGATTTGCCAAAAATATGGGTCGGGTGGGTGGATTTTATTTTTTATTTTTTTTTTAAATATCAATTTCACTGTTCATGTTCAACTGCATTGCACTATTTTTTTAAATTGTTAAAGCTAATATGAGTAAACCAACCAATTTGTAATCTTTAATTCTATTTTATTTCAACTCGACTGTTAATGCATGTAGACATATATATCCTTATGATAACAAACATGACTGGAATCAAACAATAATCCACATGTCAACAAGTCATTAAAATGTTCTGACTTTTTTTGCATACTCAGCCCGATTTTTTTCACTCAATTTATTTTTTTCAAAATAAAATAAAATACATCGGGCAGGCGGGGATAAGAATTTAATTTTGTGGCCTAAGATTTCCTTAGCCAAATTCTGAGTAGATGCATTTATGTACATTTGGTACATTACACTTAATTAAGTTGTTATGGTGTAAATCAGTTAATTTCCTAGCCCATAAGCTGTGTTTGAAAACTTAATGAAATTTTTCAAATTAATAAACCTTATACCTTATATAATCTATTCATTAATTGTTGTAAAGATGAATTCAAATAAATTTCAAATCTTTGCTTGCATAATATTGTCAAAATTAAACAAGTCAGTTATTCAGGCCTGACACTTTTAAACATTTTAATACTTAGAAATCTTACCAGAGTTCAAAATTCTGTTAAAATAAGTTATATGAGAGAGAGAGAGAGAGAGGAATGTCAATGTCTGTCTAACACAATAGAAGGAAGACCAAGATTACAAACATGTTATGAACCATTTGACTCTCTGTAAAATCTGATTGATTAGAAACATGTACCGGTATTACAAGATTTACCACTAGGCAAGCTGACATTTTAATATCTAGCCCTAGGCATTGAAATTCATGTGTCAATGTGCAACAAAACCAAGAGTTACATGTATAGTATATGCACACTCAAAGATTATAAGCCATACAACAAGACAAAAATACATCTTTAAACTAATTTATAACAATGAAATCATTATAATAATAGTCATAAAATAAAAAAAATGCAAATAGAAGTATATAAACAGTTAACATTTTAATTATAGCAAATCATGAATCTATAACCCCCCCCCCCCAAAAAAAAAAAATGAAACAATTAATTAGGTTCCGCTATATGAAAACAAAAGTTAAACAAACCCCAAACACCTTCGAAGTGTAATTATGACAATGACTTATCAAAACATAATTAACATATAGACCAGCTGCCTATTATTGTCACAGTGTCAGAGCAGTGACTGTGTACACAGAAGTGTGCACACTATGATTATAATACATCATATTATAAAAAACCGCCAAAGTTCCGAGTTGCTCACTTCCATTTATCTATATATTATTTAAAACTTTAAAACCACTGTCATCCTGAACGATTCGATCACAACGAGCTAAGTTCTATACAACAACTGCAGTCAACCATATCAATGCCAACAGGTGCCCGTTTTGTTTACAGCTTAAATCGGAGGTAAACAATTTTACACTTCGCTTCAAATCAATCCCGAATTACATTAGTGAATAAATTACCTATATTAATCTTCGAAGCTCTGAGGGGAATCGATCGTCGGAAACTGTTATATGATACAGGACTCTCTAACAAGCTGTCCTCACGCATCGCCATTTTTCCTGTTTTCGAATTTCGTGCCCTCGACAATCCCATAATGCACCACTGCTTCCGTAAACAAATGCACGTACCCTGAAGTCAAAGTGATGCAACCCGTGGCTTTCATATGGAGAACTATTAGTTATGAAGCTGATTTTTTTTTAAAATGAAAATTTTTAACCTTGCTCAAATAAAAAAAAAGAAGAAGATTTATACAATAATTTCCATCGAAATCAAGATGGATTAGACTGTTGGTAGAGAAAATAAGCATGATAAGAGAGATCAAATTTACGGTTATATGCCTACCTGAGGAAAAGAGTAAAATTATTATACATGTATATTCATTATTTTTTTTTTACTTATTGTCGCTAGAAACTGTTCATCTGTTCCCTTATGTATCTGTCTACCAAGATTTAAGACAAAATGCAATCGATGTATGTACACACTGCTATAGGTAAAACTAAATGTACATGTATAGTGTATAGTTTTACATTGTTTGTGTACATGCAATATTATAGGCATAACTCATCTTATGAGAAGCGAAGTGTATCGAAAAGCCTTGGCTAGCGAAGATGATAATTTTTGAAAATAGACGAAAAACCGAAATTAAAAAGAGCTGGTAAACATAAAAACCAAAGAAAATATTTTAAAGGTTTTGACTCCGAATAATACTGAAAAAGCAGGTTGGCTTATAATTATCTAAAAAACACATACAATAATTTATTTTTAAAAATAAAAATTAATATTGAAATATGAAGGACCTCATCGTAATTTTTGGCAAGTAATGGAAATAAACGTACTTTTGCTTCTCTTTCTCCTGAGAAGATAGGGGTAGGAATAACCGCTGAACAAAAAAAATCTGCTATAGCTCGCAAATCAATAACTTACCAGCTTAACCTCTTTCCCCTTCATCCCCCCTCCAACCCACTCATTTCATATTTTTTGTGTTTTCGCGCCAAATGCGTGTCTTCGGATACTCTCCAGACTTTAACATGATATGTATTTCGTCACTTCCGTAAACATTGCAAAGAGTGTATGTTTCATGGATTAGCGTCACCTCATGTAGACCAAGACGGTTCTAGAAAAGCATAACAGATACGGGAAAGAGTTACGCACCAAGACACCTATAGGTCCGGTCAAACGATTTTATTCAATCACAATCGCGAGTTATCAACCGTATTACCGATGGATTTATCTTGAAAGGTACAGTATTTTGTAGCCTGCTTTGTTTACGTCCGTCAGCTGTTTAGCATCTTTCTGACGTATATTACCAAATATAGAATCTTGTGCGTCCAGGATTAATTATGTTTTATTTAAGGTAAACGATATGAATATTTTTACCAAATTTTCATGGTTCTGCCAATTATAGCCTAACGTTATTGGTTATAGATGTCTAAATATCATTTCATCAAATTAATATACATAACAGTAATTGATGTACATATATATGCATATTATTAAGCGTAAAAAACAAAACAAGATAGCAAACGCTCTTAACAAAGTGTCAGTACTGTGTTATATTCATTGTTAATTAATCAATAATTAAAAGAAACATTTTAAACAGCTATAAATTAATATTTAGCATTTGGTTCACAGCCAAAATTAACTTTTACTTCTCATGCAGTATATGTTTACCAAGTATTTATAGATGTGAACAATGACATTGATATATTTTTGAAATACTGCCAAAGTTTGAAAGGTATTGATTTTCAGGCAGATTTAAATGAGTTTTTCAACCATCCACCTGTGTGTAGCTGCATTAATAACTAACTATAAATAGTTGACTGACACATCCAGTAAAATCATAAGTTGTATATAGTCGTCTGATCAGAATCAGATTTATTTCTAATACGTACCGTATAAAATCATGATAAAATTTTAAAATTAACAGTTATTTGTGTTTAAGGTACAAATGTTATACAAGTGTGGTACTAATTGATTTTTTTTTCTCAACTTTATCAAGGATTCTGAAAAAACTACATTACAGTTCTATTTAATTTGTGAAAGAAGAGAAGACTAATATGTCAGATAAGGAAAGCCCTGACAGTCTGGACAATTCCTTGAATGGGGAGTTTCCGCTCCAAGAAAAAGATGATGGGGAATTGAATATGTCAGTAGGAAGTTCACAAAGTGATTCAGAAACAGAGAAGAAAGTCAGGACTGAGTCTCCAATTTCCCCCCGGATTCCTCCAGCATTTATGGTAGCAGGTATTTGTGATTTCATTTGACAGCAAGGTTAGAATGGGCTGATCTGTGTGGTGGGTGTCAGGTGGGACCGAAACCCCCACCCCACCCCTAAAAAAAAAAATAGGCCTTAGACCTCACCTGATGAACAAAATTATCCCACAGACCCCCTCTCGATAAAATTTCTGGATCTATACAGTATGTTCATATACCTATGCATGTACTGCAATGATTTTATATTTAGAATTAAAATCTATATTTATATAAGAACTACACTGTAGTAAGTAATGAGATTCTCTTTTAATTGAATTCCAGATACATGTAGCTTTCCAATAATATAAATAAAATTGAAATATTAATTAAATGGGTGGGGGGGGGGAGGCTTGGGTTGGTGGGGGGGGGGGGGGGGGGGAGGGGTTGGCTTGGACCCCCCTTTTAGATCCACGCATGCTGATAAATTGATGATTAAAAAACAATGCAGAAGTTAAACGCATGGATGTGATACTTGGTTCACTGTTAAAATGGAACTTAAACACTTTAAACAGCCCAATTTACCAATATCTTGCATTGTACTGTACATTAAAAATATATTTATTCATTTATCAAATGACAATTGAATATATATCATCAGTGTTATTTCAAATATTCCAGCCTCCCCTCCTAAATTCTTGAGCTTTGAGCAGTTGATGGAGGCAGCCAGTGGAGTCAAAAACATGGCCCTGGCTCACGAGATTGCTGTCAACACGGACTTTAAACTGGAAAGCTTCCAACCCCCTGATGACAGGTACTGGACAATTCAATTCCCCAGACAAACAACAACAACTAGACATTTGGTTTCTAATGTCTAGCATAGCAGCAGTATATATGTATCATAGCATTAGAGAATTTAAATTTTTTGCCTTTAATATTTGATAGACTAAGTGTGATTTTAAGTTCATGTAAATTTATGCTTTGATGCATGTGTTTTTGGTTTTAAACACTGGAAGGAAGAAAGATTTAGAAATAAGAATAGAGTATGCAATTTAACTACCGGGAGTATACTTAAACAATAAAATGCTTTCTTTGGTGATTCATGCGGGTATGAAGGTAGCGACATTCCAGATAAATTCATTACTTCAGCAAAATTAGCAGATACAATGTATTCGTTATACATTATAGTTACATGCATCAATATTATCCCCCAAATTACAAAATGAAGAATTAATTGCAGCAAAGATAAGTTGTACAAACTATGATTTTCATCTTTCATAGTTACTGTATCTATATACTTTCACTCCGTTACAGCATCGAGAAGAAGGTTAAGGACACGGTCAGAAGAGCATTCTGGGATGCCTTCCAGGCCAAATTAAACGAAGATCCTCCAGACTTCTCCCACGCCTTGGTCCTTATTGGAGAAGTTAAAGAAGTATGTGCCACAGAAATTGTTAAATGCAGGATGTTTTTAATCTTTGAAAGGAGTAAACCCATGTGCACTCAACTTGAATGCTTTTGTCACTAAGACCAGTTAGGTCCAACTTCCAACAGGAGCTAAAATTCACAAAGATTAGAATATCTTCTTCAAGATAATACATTGTTACAGAGTTCAGTTTATATGAAGATTAATTCTAACACAAGTGAAGATAGGATATATATGATAGTTACAATTATAAGAGGATTAAAATCATGTAACATTATTTGTTTATGGGTTAATAAAGGTGAAAGGTAAAAACAATGAAAGTACAATGGAAGTAAAACTGATGTATCAATTTTGTAATATAAGTATACTGTTTTTATAAAACACATTTAATTTTCATTACAAATGTAAAAAAAAATCTCGGATCCCGGATTAAGAAATTTCAATTTATATCAAATTCTCCTTATACCTTAATAATAAGAATGTGTATTCTCCTTTGTCTCCTTCAATTAAAAAATCAGTGAATCAATGTATATATATGTACATGTACAATATAATTTAATGAAATTACTGAGACATTCACGCAACAATTTATGATTTTTTTTTTCTCTTAGAATATAATGATGCTACTCCTGCCGCAGCACGTGCGATTCAGGGCCCAGATCTGTGAGGTGCTTGACATTGACTTGATCAGACAGAAGCTTGAAAACGACGCCTTTGACATCTACTACTACTCGAACTACATCATCGGGGTCATGGAGAAACTGTGTGCCCCGGTCAGAGACGATCAAGTGGCCAAACTCAAGACAATCAAAGAAGTTGTCCCCCTTTTCAAGTAAGTTCTGCATATATAAATTTGTTAGAGCTTAATGATTGATTTTGTTATTGATTTATTTGAAGTAAATAAATAAATTAAAAAATTTTCATGGTTTGAGAAAAGATACATTAATTTTCAAAAATCAAGGGATAGTATTTCTATTGTTTGACTATAAATATATTACATGGGTGAAAACAGATTAAGTGATATGTGATGCACCCTAATATTAAGGTACATAAATGAATCCCTTAAAAAATATATATGTTTTCACAAAAGGAGTTAAATTTGAAAATTGACTAAATCAAGAATCATTATTAGGCATAGTTACCAATCAATAACTATCGAGGAATAAACTTTGATAATAAATTTGCATATCTTTTTCAGAGAGATCTTTGAGGTGCTGGACCTAATGAAGATGGACATGGCAAACTTCACCATCCAGCAGATCAGGCCGTACTGTCAGCAGCAGTCCGTGGAATATGAACGTAAAAAGTTCCAAGATTTCCTCAAGTCACAGCAAGGTCAGACATTGATATGAAAAATTTTTAAAGGCATCACCAGAATACAAGACATGTTTAGACATGTAGACATCTATAACTGTGATAGAAAATTCTGTGGTAGTAGATTTCAAATTTGATGACACTTGCATTTGTATGTGCAATGGGAAAAAATGAGTTTAAGAAAACATTTAGCTGAAATAATAAGGAATTTAGTGGCAGTATTATACATGTATCTGCTCTTGGCAAGATTTGGGATGGAAATATGCCTTTGACTTCACCAAGGAAGGAGTTTTAAAGTCCAAGTTCTAATGCCAACCCTACTGTTGATTAAATAACAATATTTATTTATCATGTTACATAACTATAATGATATTTTCCTTCTATCAGAGGCAGGAATTGATGGGCTAGAATACACCAAAGCCTGGTTGAAGAGAAGTCACGACAAGATCACAGATGTGAATGCAGTGGAAGAGGCCATGTCGTTACCCCTGGCAACCCCAGCAGCCATCATGAATGAAGCCTATATTGAATTGTTGGACTTTGATGAGAAAAATGTCATTCCAGAGGTAAAATGGTGAAATAAACTTTGCAGCTGTTTATTATTCTTGTAGAACAGTATCAGCTTTGAACTTATTTCTAAAACTTTGATATATCCAGATTATTTATTTGATAAGGGATTAAGTTCATGTGCTGCTTATACACACTGTGGTTTTTTCCAGATTTTTACATGACTTACTACATACATGTCATTGAAATTTTCATAAAATGTTGGACCAAAATGTACTCACTTAAATATACTACTATTGAAAACTGTCCAACATATTCAATTATTAAATCAAGAGCATGTAATACACGAAAATGGTGTTTTTTTCTCACCTTGAATTGAATGACCTACCGATAATAAATATAGGAATAGTCAGTTTACCATTTCATACTGTAGATTCCTATTTAAACGTGAGGAATTAATATCTGCGTAAAATCGCAAGAAGTACATCTCCCGAATTTTAAAATCTTGCTTTTATTATTCTGACATATGTAAACTATATGAAACTATGATAAAAATTCAGTATTCGCGAATTTATAATCTGGCAATTTGATGGAAAATGGCTGAATCGCGGGATGAAGTAATTGCGTTAACTAAGGAATGTATATTTGCTATAATCTACCAGCTGAAACTAAAATATGTCAACTGATACAATATCTGTTGATGTAATATTTACAAATGAATAAAAAACATTTTGTTAAAAAGCTAATCTTTATTAAATCATCTTTACAGACTCTTGTAATGGACCATACAAGGATCTCAGAGCAGATGGAAAGTGCTCACAGACTAGCCCTAATTTCCTCTGTCCTGATGATCACCTACAGTACAGTGGGAGCCTCCATCTCAGGAGTTCAAGCCCTGAAAGAAAAGTTAAAATCAGAGATCTGCACCTTACTGGAAGGAGTCCCAGAAAGGTGAGGGAAAACATAACCTTTTAGTGTGTATCCTTGCACTTTTTATTCACTTTTTGATTTGCAGTCAAACTTAAGTAAGTCTGTGAATTTTTTATCTGTATCAACAATGCTGTTTATAAATTGTGCCATTAGTGAAGTTGAAAATGTATATTTTCATAAAAACTTTTTTACTCTGGTAATATTCATGTGAACCATTATGTAAACCAGTTTCTTGTCAACGTTGCTGTAAAAATGAGTATTTTTAAAAATTATCTCCCCCTAGTCCAGGAAAATTTTGTCATAGTTGTAATCAGCTCCTCTATATATTTAACTGTAGTGATCTTCCGAAAGTGATGGGTAATGTTGGTGAGCAAGTGAACAAGACAGTGAACGAGTTCCTGTCATCTCATGGCTTCTCGGCTCGAGACGAGGCTCAGCAAAGGTTACTGGTGGGTCAGATTACTGAGATGTCCAGCAAGGACAATAGGGTCTACAAACTACTGTGTAAGTCACCAGCTCATTTCAGGATGGGGGATTTCCCCCAATATTTTTTACTTGTTATTTTGAACTATGGTGAAAGCTAAAGATGACGGTAAACATTCGTACATAACACAAAACTTCGGTTTTGATTTTCTCATAGGAATGACAAGTCAATAGTGATAGTGATATATAAAAATGTTACTAGAAGTTGTCAGAAGTTGTTTATATTAAAAGTAATCATAAGTTAAAACTAGTATGTACCATAGGCTCAAGTTACAACTAGTATATATGAAAGGTAAAGAGTACGAAATAAATATAAAGCATGTTGAACATTATGTATCGAAATTCTTAGATTGAATATTATTATAACGAGATCAAACTTCTGAAACAAGACTGCTTTCTTTTTAAATTATATTGTAATTTGATTTCATTGATATTTTCAGTTAAAAGACTATTGGACTTTCTGAGACAAATCATTTCTTCCCAACACAAGGAGCCCCTCAAGGTGCCCCCTGGGTTTTCTGCGGTGGAGCGTGAACTCAGTCAGCTGTGTGGTCGCTTCCTGCGACTGATCTCCTACAACAGATCCGTGTTCGGCTCATTCTACACAGACATCATCAACACACTCCTACAAAAACACATGGCTGATTTGTCTCCAAGGTAACCAGTGGTGAGGTCATGATGAGGTCATGGTATCCTGGCCAATATATGAAGGATGGAAGGTCTTTGTGTGAGCTTGTTAGTCAAAGGAACTGTACATGTTTGGAGACCAAAGTGTGAATGCATGAAGATTAGAATTATCTTAGGAAATAAAACTTGGAAAAAATTATTAGTATCAATGGGAGTAAGAGTGTTAGAAGATTGCATGGAATGGTTGAGAGCACATTATAAGGGAGATAACTCTGTGGAACAGCTTATTGTCAGTGAACTGTTTGTTTATTTTGTATATTAAGTGACTTTAGCTGAGGTGATCAAATAAAGAGCTTTTTTGAAGAATGAATGGGAGAGTTGATGAATAATATTCAGAGCACATCTTAAGGGAGATAACTCTAAATATTTCTTGATGTCAATGTAGTGCATGTTCATCGTGTGTATTAAAAAATGACTTTTAATTCCATGATAGTTCAAAAGACTGAACAGGGACGTTTTAACAGGTTTGTATGATGGTTTTAAAATTATTTTAAGGAGATAATTGTACCAATCAGCTTATTGTCAATTTGATATTAATTTTTGTGCATTGAGTGACTGTTGTTGCCATTATCAAAAAATAAAAAAAATAAAAAATTATCAATTATAATAGCATTTAGAAAAAAAATACATGTATGCACAAGATTTTTTTCATAAGAAATAAGCAAATATAAAATTTTTCAAAATCAAATATTTATACAAAATACAATATGACAGTATATCACCATATGTTGAAATGTGTGCCAATGTACCGGTATTGTCTTTCATTAACCTTCATCAGAGTTTTTCTTTTTTTTTTTTTTTTTTTTTTGAAGGGGGAAGGTGTCAGTGGGTATTTTTTTAAACATAACTTGAGGCATTTTAATTTATTTGTAGTCACAGTCATTTTATTATAATTATTGATGATGGCCAGTGCTATGAGCAATATTTAATTCCTGTAGACAAAAAAAATATACATGTACCAAGTCTTGTAATCTGATCCAGAATTTTCCTACCATGAAAAATTTTAAAACTCAGAATGAGATGATCATTTAATTGTACCAGGTATTTTTTTAGTTTTTGAGTTTTATTATACTAATACATTTTTCAAAAGTTTTAAGATTTTTTTCAATATTATCTATCCTGCCAATGAATTGTGATCAACTGAAATTATATTACCGATAGATATAATTTTTTTATGTTTTTATTTTCTCTTTTTATTGGTATATATAAAATGTACATATAGTTTTCAAGTTTGCATAGATCTATGTATAGTGCAATGAAAATCAATTCTGCTACATTATATATATAATATGATATTGCTGTAAATGTAGCAGAGATGTGCTAATATGTACACTATGTATGGTGTGAAAAATTAAATGTTGATGATACAGTCTATTGAATTTTAATTGATTTTTTTCAATTTTCAATTCCCCCCCCCCCCGTTTATTATTCACACACAGCACACAGTGCTGCAGCTTATTCTTCATTAAAACCAAAATGCGTGACAACAGAGAGAATACCGGTATTGCTTTACATTGCTTGTTCATGTAGTTATGTTAAAAAAGTTTTATCAGAAATTCATCAGAAAAATTGTCTCAAGATATCAGTGGGTGAAAAATTTGAAAATTATGGGGAAGGCTCTGCTAGAATGAGATCCTTATTCCGGATTTTATAAAATGCTTGTGAATTTCTGTTTACCGGTAATTGCTATTTTAAAATCGTGTCAAGATTTTTTTACTTCAATTACCGGTACTGTTTTGTTTGGCACTTAGGAACAGTGGAGTGGGAGTTGGGGATAGTAGCTGTAGTACTGTAGCTCTATGGTCAGCAAAAAATTTTGATGGGCAACCATAGAGCTAGAGCTAACTCTATGGTCACCCATCAAATGTTTTCTGACTGGAGAACTACATTTCTGCAGCCAGGGGGAAAGGGGATTGTGTTGTAGAGAGTAAGCATGTTTTCTTACCATTTCATCATAAAGATGACTACGGTAGTTAAAATGAGTAGAGGAGGATGGGAATGGAGTGGAATTTCATTTTTAACAGATTAAGACTGGTTCCTTAAAAGAGTTATCTGATAAATGTATACTAGAATTTAAGATAAGGAGACATTTATAGAAAATAATTTTTTTTATTCCAATTAAAACATCCAGTTAAACACGGAAGTATAAAAAAAAATCTGGAGAAATATAACCAATGATCAATGTGGCAATTTTTCTGTAACATGTCAACAATCACACTGTAAAGAGACCTGAAGCCTTAATGTAGGCAAGACTAGCTAAATAAAAGACAAATTCTGACACATGAAAGGAAACTACAAACAAAATCTGAAAATAAATTTTAAAAAACAATAACTGTATTTTTTCTACTTTTCCTTTTTTGTATGATAAGACTGTAATTTGATGAAAACTTTTATATGTTATGAGTTCATTAATCTCGGTAATTAAAATGTCAATTAGAATAAGATCACAGCCAGCATTGATTCTTTGTTTCAACAAGGTCAGGAATATCTGCCATCCAATAACAGTCAATGGTACAACTAGATAATTTATCAAATGATATTTCAAGACATTTTTAAAATGATGCAGACATGGATCTCAATACTACATGTAATATCAGGAAGTAATACATGCTGGAATGGGAACAGGTTTACCTCTATCAGTGCTTTGCCATGGGACTCATGGACATTGAGAAATGAGGAAACTTGAAGGGTTCCATGCAGGACCTTTGCGACCCAAAGCCATGCCAATATTACAAATTAAAAAACTTGCCTGATGATGGTTTCTAAGTTGTATGCATGATGACATGAATGTAAGTTATAACACCAAGTCTCTATTCTAAGATATGGATAAACTTGTCATGAATATGAACACAGAACAGAATTTAAATATCATTGGAAGATGCATATTGGGCACATTGGAAATCCATGGCAGTTACAACAATTAAAAAAACTCCACCAGATAAGTGCATATTTGATGGAAGAAAAAAAAATGAACACAGTACACAAATTACATACACACCGTAGTTGATATACACATTGTAGTTGGTACTTTGAAAAACACTCAAGGCATAATACAAGTACTAGAGATTAAATTTTCAATTATAGTAACTATCTATATTAATATCATTCCTCTCCCTCAGGTTTTTGGGGTGTTTTTCTGACATCAGTTGAACCTGCCCTATTATTACTCTTCTGACTCTGACGTGATGCCCTGTTTGAATACACCTCCCCTGGGTGGGGGGACACTTTCCCTGAATTAGTCCCATCCTTGACCTCTGAACTCCCAGCATTCAAGTCCATGACGATAGTCCCAGCAGCGACACTGGACTTTCTTCTCCCCTCCTGAGTCGAAGGAACCTCTAGTTTAGGAATCAGGGATTTGTCAAAGAAGTTGAAGTCAAATATTCGGATTTTGTTGCCATTCCCACTGGCTATTCTAAGGTCGTCAAAGTATATACACTTCACATTCCCCTTCTGTCCTTTAGTCTGAATGCTCTCTTTTCTGTAAACAAAGAAAAATGAAGTTGTTGAACCCCATAATCTTGAGCAAAAATTGGTAAGAATGAAAACCAAATGGACATAACTCTTACCTTTGAAGGTCCCAGTATTTGACTAGACCGTCTTTTCCAGAGCTGACAATGGTTCCCTGCATTTTCTCTTTATCTGTTACTTTTAGTTTTACAGATTCAATCCTGCGAACAAACAGACATGTACATGTTATACTGTCATAATGCATGTACTGGTATATATATAAAAGATACACTTATAGCCTCTATTGTGGTTTGAACCCATGTCCGCTGACTGTACAATTCTACCAGTACACCCATTAGGCAGAGCTAGAAAGCATACCATAGCTAACTCATCAATATGCATTTGTAGCAGTTATATATAATTATACACATGGGAAACGTTTTGAGACATAGGTGTTTGGGAAAATAAATTAAAAGAATACCTTGTAAAATATTTTTTCTATATTTGTACCTTTTCATGTGGCCTTCAAAGGTCCTGATGAGCTTACACCTATCGGTGTTATAGAGACAGACGGTCTCCCCGTAGCTACAGGCGATCAGTCCCTTACTGTAGCTGACCGACATGATGGAGGTGGAGGGGCTGGCCCAGATCGTCTGCTTCTTCACCCCCGTCACCCTGTCCCAGATACGCACCGTCTACAAAAATCACAGACTCTGAAAATCATGGTCAATGATCAACATTGGAAATACATGTAGCTTTCACTGACTAATCTTTCCAGATTCCCTAGTCAATAGACATATAGAATGATATCTGGTTAAAATGTTATTTTATAAGCTAGCACTATGTATTAATTCAGAGAGGTTTTAAAAGCATCTCTTGATTTTGTGGTTTATAGTTCTGATAATTATTCATGATAAAAAAATTATTAAACTATTTTTCAGAGTTTAAACATATCATAAAACAGACTCTTGGCTCAGTTACTTTACAAGTACAGGCAGTAAATGCATTTTCGGCTGTAACGATATACATCTCTGTTTTTGAGAAGTCCGTTAGTTCCCTTTATCATTATAAAGAGGCTTGATTCCAAGTACCCTACAACTCGATCTACATGCATTTCAAAGGTGTATCAAATTTTTCACCAAGCAGACTAGTTTTCCCCTCCTTACCCTATCAGCTGACCCTGTGATGACCAGTGATCCATCCTCTGACATGTCCACAGCAAAGATGGCAGCGTTGTGTCCTGTCAGTGTGGTCAGTAGGAGACAGCGCGATATGTCCCATACCTTGGCCTGTACGGAAATCAAAATCAACCAGGTGGGTAAGTACCATACTTAATCCAAACAAAATTTATTTCAAATTTTTTATATCCTTACATTTTAAATTTTATGTGTAATACTATGCATGGCCTCATTGGAAAACTAATTTAGGTCAAAATTCAGCATTTTTGTTTTAAAAAACTTAAAAAAGCTAAATCCTTTTGAATGAGCTGACACTGTCTACTCTATCAATATTTTATTGTACATGCATATCATACTACAGTTATAGTGAAGTTCATGTGCAATGATCCCCCTTGATTGCAAATATCCTTTCTCATCAATATTTAAAAATAACTGAATATCATTTTCACTCAATCCTCACTTAATTGCTGATCTAACTATGGTACTCTCTCCAAATGATTGCCGACATTCCCTTTTTTTGTCTCTGTCTGAAACCCTCAGTCAGCTTAGCATACTTTGAGATCAGAAGATCTCTGACTATAGCACCCTGATATTCTTTCTCCATGATACATGATGTGAATATAATTTTCACTCATTCCTCAATACTGCCGATCTATCTAATCTCTCTCAATAACTATTACAGACATCATCTCTCTCTCTGTCTGCCTTGCACCCACAGTTTGGTCTTGCTTCTCTTGTGTAGAAAAATTAGATATACCAGTACCATGGGTTTCTCTCTCTCTCTTGCTCTTTCTCACTGTCTCTCTCTCTCTCTCTGCCTTGCACCCACCGTTCGGTCCTGAGAGGCGGAGACCAGGATGTTCTCGTGTCGTACCAGGGCCCACACTGGCCCCTCGTGTGCTATCAGAGTTCTACAGCACGAACCATTATTCATATTCCACACCTAATAAAAAATAAAAAAACCCGAACTCTAAATCATTATATATTTAATGTTTTTACATAATGAAAACTTAAAACAAAACTCCATATCATAAATAATGTTCCACATCTAATAAAAAACAGAAAAAAAAACTGCAAAACTCCATCATGCTGATATAGAGGGCGGTCATGATTTCCTTAAGTTTCATTTTTCTGATGTATTTATGAATTCTGATGCCCATTGAAATATTTTGACATTGTAAAATAAAGTAAGTTTTAAATTTGGCATGTAATTACTACTAATAAAACCTAATCATGGTGAATCTACTCCATGTATTATGAGTTGAGCAAACATCCTCAATATGTGTAGTGGAAACACGCCCTTCTCAGCCATAAGAGTTTAAAAGTCTGTCAGCATAAATGAGGTCAAAATTCTATTCATGTACCCAATGTCATTTATATTTTGATATAACAGTTTATGACGTCCACATTTTTCAAATGAATAAGAAAATCAGTAATACTGCGATTACTCTTACCAGCCCATTAGAATTTTTTTACCACTTTTTCTTTTTTTCAAAATTGAAGTGATACTACCGAAATTCTTTAGTCAGCTAGGAAACTGAATGAATATATACTGCAATTTCTCTGAATTAAACAACTAAAGGTTTTTCACCACTTCTGCTAAAACTTAAATACAAAACTGAATTAAGAGGGTAGATGGATGTGGCCATTTTTAGACTTCATTAATCTCCTTTAAATGAAGAGCTCTGTATAAAGATATAGCGAAATATTCAAAGTTATGATCTAAAATATTTGGAATTTTTCTTTACAAATAAATAATTTATGGCAAAAAATATAATACCGGTATATAAGGTTCGAAGGTAGATATGGTATTTGTTGACCATCCAGTCTTCTTAACACTTTTATAATACAAGGCGTGGGAACTTGCCTCTTTGGCAATTAAACTGGTTCTCACCTTAATGGTTCCATCGTAGGAGCCACTGACCAGCAGGGTCTGGGTGAAGAAGTTGAGACACCACACCCCTCTCTCATGACCCCTCAG
Source organism: Magallana nippona (assembly GCA_033439105.1). Lineage (NCBI taxonomy): Eukaryota > Metazoa > Mollusca > Bivalvia > Ostreida > Ostreidae > Magallana > Magallana nippona. The sequence continues at coordinate 27,903,522 of CM065919.1, forward strand.
GGTCTGTAGAAGTTTGCCCGTCTTCATGTCCCACAACTTGATCAGTTTGTCCTGACCCCCACTGGCCAGGGTCCTGCCATCAAAGATGATCTCCTCTACCCTAGCAAAATATACCAGTAGTTGGTTACAGAGTGTACAATGCATTTCTCTCTCTCTCTCTCTCTCTCTCTCTCTCTCTCTCTCTCTCTCTCTCTCTCTCTCTCTCTCAGCTCACTGTCTCTCAAAGGGATCTTTAATTGTAAAATTGGAATTTGAGGGCAACAAAGAGTTCAGCTTGTAAGAGTGGGATTCACTTTATGCTCGTTTTGTCATAATTGGCAGTTACACTTTGGTTAAGGAAGATGGGGTAACTTTTGAAATGTAAAAGGTCATAGCAAATGAAAAATAGTTGCGCCTTTGTTCAATGTCCCTTTATAAAAATGAATTAGATGAATTAATCCTAAAATTCTCCATTATTTTAAAATGTACCAGGTAATAACTTACTGGTCACAGTGACCTTTGAGGTCAAGGACACGACATGCCCCACTCTCCCAGTTCTTGGCCAGGTAAACATTGTCCCTGTTCACGGTTTTCCAGTTTGGATTTGAGGGGACAGGGACCTTGATTTCAATGTGTTCACACTTGTCCTTCCAGACTTCATTCTTATTGGCAAGACTGTACCAATTCTTACTGACCTGAATAAAAAGTAAAAAAAAACATTATTTTTTTCCCTTCAAAATATTGAATTTTCTACATTTATTAAAGAATGCAAGTAAAGATATTTGATATCCTGAACAAAACTGTATATTAAAACAAATTTACATTAGTTAATTTTTTTTTCACACAATTCAATCTGTAATATATTCACAATTACTTCATATTGAAATGTTAAAAACTGAGAACATCTTAAGGCACAGGTATTCTCAACAATTGACACTTTTACTCATGACAACTTTAAATTAGAATGCATGAAAGTATATATTTTTAAGCCACCACTTGAAACATGAACTTCTTGAATCAATACATTGACATGCACAACAATTAAAGGTCTCATGACATGCAAAACTTAAATTTAACACAGACCCTTGAACATGTGAGAATCTCGTATGGAGTGAGGTATTTGAGAATCTTCAGGGCCACTTTTTCCGGTAAGAGGGCCAGAAAATCACGATGTTGTCGCACCTGCAAAAGAAGAGATTACCGTACTTTTACCGGGGCTTGTGCATATTTGTTTTTTGTCGGTCCTTCTAAATTCTGACATAGATAAATCATATAATTGCTGAAATTTGGTCTCACTTTCTGTTATAAATTTGTTGACTAAATTCAAATAATGGTGAACGTTTTTTTCCAATCTTAGTTAGATGTTCGATATCTGCTGAGTAATAAAATATTTTTGGAATTACGCGAGAATCGATGTCTGTCTGGAAATTTCTGTAATCTTTAAGCACAGACATTTTATTTTTAGTTTTATAAATGGTCATACAAGTATTTATATTTGACCACTGTCAAATGAAATCTTTAAACAGCAAAGAAAATTTTTATCAGCTAGTAAACCTGTTCTACGTACCGATAAAAAACTCGATATAAAATACTGTTGGCGAGCGTCAAGCTTCAGAATGACCTTGTGCAGAAATTCGTTTCTTTTCACGTCTGCAAATTTAAAACGGAACCAATATCATTAAATTATCAAAATGGAGAAATAAATATCATTATGTCAGATTGCCTGCCCTGAGCTTTTTGATTTTGTATCAACAATCGTTTGTATGATTTATCTTGGGCAAACACCACTTCCTGATAAAAAGCGTCACCCTTGCTCATTGAAAACGACGAAGAGTTACGACAAATTGAAAAGCAATATATTAAGCAACACTGGGGGAAGGGTGCATTTAAGCGATAATCCTATGGCGTTTCTGAATTGTGAAGAGCTGGGATTTGGGGATCAATTTCGGGTGACCCTAGTTACTAGGATATATTGTAAAAAGACTTGAAATTTCAAAGTGCAGAGCAATTCCTGATATCAATTTAAAATTTGGAATTGGGCAATAAATGTTTTTAAGTGATCCTTGAGATTTCAAGCATTGAAAGTCAATGAATGTGTACACATTGGAAAAGTTTCATAAATTTGGTTCAAAATATATATTATGCTGAACATGCATTGAATTTAAATTTGTTGCACTGTAATTACGTGTGATATGAAATTTGAACATGAAACATTTGTAACAAATGTAACAACTTCTTTGTTATATACTTAATAATCAAAGTCTATGTGTCAAGCAAATTGATTGCAGCATATGATATAGACCAGGTTACTTGATTATTGACTTAATTTGAAAAAGCTTTTTGAATTCATCACCTTCCCAAGAAAGTTGTGATAATGAATAGTGAAAAAGAATGAAATTTAAAGATCTCAAAGAAAAGTTAAGGAGACAGTACCTGGTATATAATTTATCAAAAAAAAAAAAAAAAAAGAACAAAACCCTAAAAATAACACACACAAATCTTTGCCTCTTATAGGCCTAAATCATCTAAAAAATTGTGCGTTATTCTTTTGTAATCAATTTGATAACTTGAATTATAAATAAATCAAAGACAGTTTGAAAATTCAATATAGGATAGAGCAATAAATGCATGGTAGCTTTTCAATCATACTATATAATGACTATATGGTCTTCTGAGAAATGAACCATCTTCACAAGTATATGTATATCCTAGGCAGGGAAGAGTCATTATAAAAACGTATATATACAGTCACTAGTTTATAGCAAGCAGTAGTGACAAACTTAACTAAATAGGATTGGGAATTCCCCCTACTAAAACTCCCTATAAACCCATCCTTCCGTTCAAAAAAATTTATCTACTGTAAACTAGAAGAAAAAATAGGGGGCTATAAATTTGAATAAAAATTTCAATCCAATATTTATTGGGTCAGTGATAAATTAACCAGTAAAAAAAGCTGAACTATATTTATTTTACAACGATTGATAAACAAGTTCTTCAAATTATATTAATATCTTTTGTTGACACGGATGTTAGCACGAGGGGGTCATTTAAATTAACCAGTACATCCTGGTAAATATACCGCACAAGTCTTGGAACTCCATTGCCTTACCTGACCAATCACTCATGTACCAGTTGATAACAGTTCTAGCATTCTCATCCAAATCAGAAGGTCTCTCATCTTTAGCCTGTGTGATAAACGAAATCAAAATTAGCAAATTTGAATTATATCTAGCTTAATCAAGTGTATATAACCAGGCAGAGCCAATAATACAATATGTAAATTTTTTCATATTGTAACTTAAGTTTGATTTAGGATATTACAAAAAACTACCCTTGGTATATCAAAATATATTCGTATAACAAGGAAACCATATGCTAGCAGGCAGCAAATTCATGAGAAATGATGATCATAAAAAATAACTATACACACCTTTTCATCAGACATTAGCACAGAAAAGGGGCATATTAAATCAAGCTCACTGGTTGCAAGCATAGCAAAAAATGGTCTATCAACTGCATGTCAAAATTTCCAAGGGCCACATCTTTGCAAAAAATCAGTTCAATAAGCACACAAAAAATCAGGTGGAGAAAAAATTAGGAAGAGGAATAGGAGGATGTACATGCTTTGAGTCTTTGCTTGATCTTGAGATAAACTGGCCTTTTTGTAACTATACTCACTAATATAGATTTCTTTATTTTCAAAAAGAAAAATGCATTTCATTAAAGAAATAATATCAAATATTTGCATCCTGTTATTAAATTTTTTCGTATGCTTCAGGTCAGAATGGTCTGTGTTTCACTTACATGTAAATTTTTGGCACATTTTTCAGGAAGGATGCTGAGAGACACGGTGTTGATTGGCCTTGGTGCTGATTGGTCCATGGAAGTGAGGCTCTGTAGAGAGTTACTGAGGCTCTGAGGTTTGCCCTCATCTTGAATATGTCGTTTGACAGGCATTTCTAGGAATCTGACAGATAAAAGTAAATCCTTGGGATCATGATCAAATTATCTAAAGCTCATACATACCCATGTTATATAATATTTTGATACCTAATTATCCTTGCAAACTTTTTGATTCCACTCTATGTATGATCATGTACAATTCTAAACATTTACAGATTGTTTATACAAGCTGACTGACCTGAGCACGGTATGACTAGAATGTAGCTCATCTTTCCTGAGCATGGCATGACTAGACTGGAGCTTGTCTTACCTGAGCATGGCGTGACTAGACTGGAGCTTGTCTTACCTGAGCACAGCGTGACTAGCCTAGAGCTTGTCTTACCTGAGCACGGCATGACTAGACTGGAGCTTGTCTTACCTGAGCACGGCATGACTAGACTGGAGCTTGTCTTACCTGAGCACGGCGTGACTAGACTGGAGCTTGTCTTACCTGAGTATTGTACCTAAGCACAGCGTGACTAGACTGGAGCTTGTCTTACCTGAGTATGGCATGACTTGACTGGAGCTTGTCTTACCTGAGCATGGCGTGACTAGACTGGAGCTTGTCTTACCTGAGTATGGCATGACTTGACTGGAGCTTGTCTTGCCTGAGTATGGCGTGACTAGACTGGAGCTTGTCTTACCTGAGTATGGCGTGACTAGACTGGAACTTGTCTTACCTGAGCACGGCGTGACTTGACTTGAGCTTGTCTTGCCTGAGCATGGTACCTGAGCATGGCATGACTAGACTGGAGCTTGTCTTACCTGAGCACGGCGTGACTAGACTGGAGCTTGTCTTACCTGAGTATGGCATGACTAGACTGGAGCTTGTCTTACCTGAGTATGGCGTGACTAGACTGGAGCTTGTCTTACCTGAGCACGGCGTGACTAGACTGGAGCTTGTCTTACCTGAGCACGGCGTGACTAGACTGGAGCTTGTCTGGGTTGTGAGTGAGCAGGGGGTGCTGTATTGTACACTCCCTGGTACTCTTGCTTCTCTCCAAGGACTTCTTGCCTTGTTTTATATTGGGGAGAGTCTCCTTGGGCTTGGAGCCTACCAATGAACTGTAGAGGGAAAAAGGGGTAGCTTAAAATCAGAATTTCTTTCTGAATTAAGAATGGGAACTGAAAGATGATATTCGCAACACCATAAGGAATGTACAATTTTTTACAATTCATGACACATACCAGGAACGAGATAATCCATTTCTCTTTTTGCTGAAAATGTTAGATTGGAGAACATGTTAGGATTGTACAGAGGTTGAAAGCTGATTGCAGGAATTTAGAGAAGATTATAACATGTTAAGAGTAAGCACTTTAGTTTAATTGAAAAAATATTAAAGATAAAAATATATAGTTTATGTATTCAAAAGGATATAGAGGTTACAATGGTGTTTTTTCAAAGGACCTGATAATTTATCTGAAGTTAAGGAAAAGATATTGAGTGATCATGCAGTGTAAGGAAATCTTGTCTAATGCGTGAAAAAAAATGAATATATGAGCTTTTTTAATACATAAGCAAGTAAAAGGTCCTCATAACAACAAGGCTTTGTGCATATATCATCCAAAAATTAAAGCATGGAAGGTTAGATCAAATTTGGGATATAACTGTAGCAACCAAAATTGTCCCTTTCCCTTCGATGATGAAATCTGTCTATACCTGTATTCTGTGTAGACTTTCTCGACTTTGATTTCCTTCTCGATGGGGATTTCTGGGAAGCGTACAGCAAGCTTCTCTTTCGCTTGATTCTTCACATCTTCGTCAGATCGGAAGTAACCAGATTTCACACGATAGAAGTTATTCTGTCTGTGGAGAATCAATTTTTGCTGAAAGAAATAATTATCTTAATTAGAAAAAATATTTTTAAAAAAAACCCAAACAAGCCAGTTATGTTGACAATGTATTGTTAAGCTAAAAATAACCCGAATACAGTTAAACCAGCTAAAGGTGAAGTGCCTCCTGGGATGACCAATTATAGTTTGTTATAAAAGCAAATCTCAGCTAATTTATGATACATTTTCAGAGTAGAAAAAAATTGAACTGACTTTTGCAGGGGGCATGAATTCGTTACAAGTGTGTTTGATGTATTATACTGTAAGTACTTTAGGTTCTTCCATTTTAATTTGTACATGTACCTAAGTGACATGAAAGTTATGGTCATATCATTATAATTATGATTTTCATTCAAAACTACAAGAATCTTTTTTTTCAAATCTCATTGCATAGAAATTTGATGATTTTGTTTCTAAAATTAAAGTTGATTTGATTTTGCTGGTTTTGATTGGTACCTGACATGAAAGTTATGGTCATGTCTGTAATCATTTACAATTAAACTACAAACCGGGCTTCACGAGAAACTTTTATCAAATCAAATTGAAAAGAAATTTTATGGTTTTATGTAGGAAAAAAGTCATTTGTACTCAGATTCTACTTGGTCATCAAAATATCTGAATCAATAAATGTTATCAAACACAGTTATCAGAATACGAGGATTAGATAATCATAATCATCATCATCATGCTTTTTCAATCTTTAATGATGTGTATTTTAACATAATAATTACAATTGATTTTATCCATAATCCACAATGCAGTTTGAACAATGATGACATAGTGGCCTGGAGTATTTGAAGGATTACAGCATCATATAAGCATTTGCAATGCAAGCTATTAAACTCAAAGGATAAATGAATAGTTTATTTAGATACATTGATTTCACGACATTGTATCCAAGGTTTTTATTTGCGTATTTAAAAGGAGGCTTTATCTTTGACTGTAATGATGCATTTTGGCGAGGGATAAAAGATTACATATTTTAGATTGTCTAAACACTATAACGTCAGTGAAGAAATAATGTGGACTTAAAAGCTTTGTACCGTTATTATCTTATTATAAGTATATGGAAATTGTGAACTCTAGATAAGTGCAGTTTTGAAATAAAAACAAACATTGTGAACATGCAATTTCACTCCATTACCAACAGCAAAACACTATATCCCATGGACGAAAATTGGTCCAAGTAGCACCAATACATTGGAGAATTAAGTTGTTTTTACACTTGAGAGTCCCATTGAAAATCTAATACGAGAGAAAACAATTAGAATGTCTCAAGCTTAAAGAATGAAATTACCTGGAAATCAAAAAGCAAACAAACTGAAGTTCTCCAGATTTGCCCTAGTCATGATAAATTGACAGACATTCGGTCAGATGTCTTATCAATATTTAAGAGACCAGAAAAAACAAGATATGATTTCTCTCTCTCTCTCTCTCTCTCTCTCTCTCTCTCTCTCTCTCTCTCTCTCTCTCTCTCTCTCTCTCTCTCAATTTCCTTGTATAAGTTGGAAGCAATTTTTGAAAAATCTCTGATTTCTCTCTCTCTTCTTGAATAGAATAGTTTTCTCTCTGACATTTCTCCTCTCAATCAATTTCCTTGAATAAGTTTCAACTCTCTCTCTCTCTCTCTCTCCCTCTCTTTCTCTCTCTCTCTCTCTCTCTCTCTCTCTCTCTCTCTCTCTCTCTCTCTCTCTCAATTTCCTTGTATAAGTTGGAAGCAATTTTTGAAAAATCTCTGATTTCTCTCTCTCTTCTTGAATAGAATAGCTTTCTCTCTGACATTTCTCCTCTCAATTTCTTTGATTAAGTTTCAACTCTCTCTCTCTCTCTCTCTCTCTCTCTCTCTCTCTCTCTCTCTCTCTCTCTGTCTCTTTCAAAACTTTTACAAAGCATAGAATGTGATCAATATCTTTTGTCTATATATGATGACTTGTGTAAAAAATGGATAATAACCATCTTTGAATCAAATGACTACTTCAATAAGGGGAAAGGCTACAGCATTGTGATGTATTGATTTGCATTGCAGCACCACAAATGTGAATTAATACACTTTGTTCTTATTACTGTAACTTTAATGAACATCTTAGAAAATCAGTGTTGCAATGCCAACATAATTATATAAAAAACCATCACAATACAACATAATGAATAGATCTGAGAACATGAAATGGAAGAAATTCAATAATCCCATAGCTGCATTATGTTACAAGGAGTTTTCTGAATTATTGATACCATAGAAATTCTTTCTCTCAGAGTTATACTTTTTGATCCCCTATTGGAATTATCTTTTGAATGCCATTATGCACTGAAACATTGATTGAAAGTATTTCTTTGGATAAATAGAAGTTCTAGTATCAATCATTGAGAAAGTAAAATTATGCAAAAACTTGAACGCATAGAATCCATTATTTTTGCATGATAATCAGAATAATAAGATATATTTACTGTATTAATTGCTTCTACATCCTACAGATATTCGATAAATAATTTAAACACAAAAATAAGCCAAAAATATCACAGCCTCAACATTACTGATGGTCATTAACTGTGGGTTACATGTACTAGTAAACATGTATATATACAAGTCATGCATATTTGCTTGACTGTTAAAATACTGATAATATTTAGGTGAACATAACTTTAAGGATTATAACTGACCAAAACATATCCTAAAGTTTTGCAATGGCAGTGAATCAAATGCACACAAAAAATAAATGGTGTAATTAGATTAAACAATCCCCACACTAAGAAAGTCTGAGACAAGTACCTGGACCTCCCTGCTAGTGTGAGTACTGAAGGGTTTGAACTCCATGGAGGGGTACATGCTCTGTGCGGTGTACATGAAGTCGCGGTGCAGATGCGGCTGCATAACAGTGTACAGGAACTGGAACTGTGTGTGGTTGCTCCGCCGCAAAATCCACTCCAGCAAGTGGCATCTCTGTGGGAGAAAATTCAGAAATTTACATCATTATACATGTATAAAATAAAAGATTGATTACTGTAAACCATAGAGAGTTGATATGTTCAAACTCATATCAAGTGTAATTCTGAATGAAAATGTTGCAATTATATAGTGGCATCTGTATGGAAAAATTTTGAAATAATTAATTCTATTATTTAAATTACCAGATTAATGAATTACCTAATTAACCAGGGTATTGCTTACCGGTATATGAAACAAATTCTGAACATATGCTAAATTTCAAAATTTTATCCCTTTTATTTCTTATTTAAGATTCTGATTGCAAATATTACATATGCCTTTATGTGAAATAAAAAAAATTGGGGCCTCCAGTGTAGGTATTTTGTACTATACTCAACTTATATTTATCTAGGTTTTAGTTTGTTTGTTTTCATGGTCTCCCCTTTTGTCAAGTTGGGTAATATCTTTTAAACTAAATTATACAAGTAAATGTAATTGCTACAACATTCTCCAATCATCTCTTTTAAGTCTTTGTTGAAAAGAGCAGGCAATTTTTTTTTCTAAAAGAACACCATGTTTTATTACTCAAAACAAAAACTTAATGATGGTAGGAGAAATATTGACAAACACTTTTAGACAATCTGTTCATGTGCTCAAAGAGCAGCATGCCCCACTTGAAAATGAGGCACTTCTCTCACAAATCAATGATTATCACTAAATATGATATGTTGGTTTTCGACTTGTTTAAATAAATCCCGTTTTTAACTATTGAGTAACTACTCATTGTTAGCCATTTCGTCAAAGAGTTTTACTGATCAATGACTCACTTCCTGTATGGGAGATTAGTTTGCTAAGGCTGGGAGCTGAGTTTAACCTAAATGAATTAATACATGTACATATGTAGCTTTTAGAGAATTCCCATTTTGAAAGTAATTTCAATATGCTGATGTACATTTTTGTTTTAAAATAAGCATGTAAAAAAGTTTTTGCACAGACTTTTCACATTTAGTCATATATCAATCTTTTACAAAATGCAATAATTCTGGCTATATAGTAAGAGAATGATTTCTTACTTCATATCCATGAATCAGTCTCTCTCTCTCTCTCTCTCTCTCTCTCTCTCTCTCTCTCTCTCTCTCTCAGGGCTTTTTTGTAATCATGCAGTGAAATTATGTTGAATTAAACAAAATATGAGGTATAGGTTTAGGGTCTTCTCTCTCTCTCTCTCTCTCTCTCTCTCTCTCTCTCTCTCTCTCTCTCTCTCTCTCTCTCTCATGACTTTTATTGGCACTTCTTGTCTAGGCTTTCCTTTTCCTATTTTTCCTATGCAATGAAATCATGTTAAATTTAACAAATATGTCATTCAGGGTCACCCATCAATCATTTCTAATATCTAAATTAAATCCTCCAACTCAAAATTCCGCTAAATGGCCCATGATTTTTGTAATCAACCATTGGTATATGACGCAGTGTGGTTTAATTGAGTTTTAACTTTTAATTCAAGTGCAAGGTTTTGAAATTTGAAAAATATCTTTCAATGACCCTTACATTATCACAGTTATTACCAAATAAAACATCAGTTTCATCCATTAATGTGCAATAAAAATGTCATAATTTTCCTTTTTTTTGTAAAAGTCATACAACCAATTTGGACTTGGGGAAATGTGTACAAAACAATCTAACATCCAAATCAATAGTTTTTCATTGACATGAAAAGAGATTCGGGTCAATTTTCTCTCGGAGATTAAAAGATATAAATCTTCCATGGTAAAATTGCTAAGATTATCGAAAACAGTTTTTGCCCTAAAATATCATTCTGCAATCTGTGGTACAAAATGATTACCGGTACAAGCATTTGGTCGCTATAAACAAATGACAAGTTTATCAATACTTTAATAGTACATATACCAGAAGCTATTAATTCATCTTCCCTGTCAATTTCACAGTTTTAATAGAGTTTCCTCACCCACCCCACCCTTCCCCCTCAATTTCCCATAAAATATTAGAATAGAGTTCTTTTTCATCTACTATTAATTATTTTAAACTATGCTGTATAAACAAGAGGATCTTTAATTTGAAAAATGAAAAATTTATATACATATATATTGTGGTACTATAATTAATATACATAAGTATAATATGTCACTATTTAACAAGTTTCATTTCATGTACCGGTAGATATAAGATATGTTTGATACCCTTGAATCTAAAGCTATCATAATGAATTAAAATAGGAAAAAGGCAATACTTATTGCATGAACATATCATTAAACAATTACGTGTACTTCGATATTAGTTAAATAGTGTATAATATTATATACTTCTTATATGTGGACTGGCTAACCCTATACGCCCCACCCCAATTTTCATTCTTCAATGTATGTAATTTTGAGGTAATTGTTGTTCTCAACGCATAAATGTACATGCTCATGAACTTTTACACCCAATTATTCAAGGAATGAGACATGTATATTTTTCATTAGGTAATTGCTTATGTAACCTGTGTATTCAGACACATAACTAACAGTATGTTACACTTTCCATATCATTGAAATGAGTTTATTCCGGCATTTTTTCTTCTTCTTTTTTAAAGTGATTTATCAACAGGGAGATCAAAAGCTATTGCCATTGTTTGAAGCAATAATAATAAGCCTGAATTCTTTGTTGCCTTGCATTTAAACCTTTTGTTATCTTATAAGAAAAGCTTAATCTTTCATCAGGCATTAAGACTTTTAAAAAATTGTTTTGCCATTGAAACTTAATCGGGCCTGTCTAGCAATATACTGGTATGGGTGACAGGAACAATATTTGTTTTAAAGTTTTCTTTTATCGCCCATGCAGTCCATTTCATTAAAATAACTTTCTAATTTCTTGGTTACATCATTGTCTCAAATTTTAAATAACTGGTTGTTCAAAGATATTGGTTATAGCATTTTTTTTCTTTCTAGCAATTAAGTGATTTTCTTTTCTTTTCCAGACTTTTGTTAATTTTAAAAACATTTTTAGCTGTAAATTTCAGAAAAGGAGTAAGTTCTACAATAGTCATATTGAATGAAAAAATCAAGATATAATTTATTGCCTTGGTAAAAACTGCAGATTTTTACTTTCAGGAAATATTTTGTTGTTGTACCAAATGGTTCATTTAAATCAAGTTTTACAATCTTGTACATAAGATTTTGATATTATGCCTCAGTATTATTAAGCCTCTCAATTCTATTGTAAAGAAGAAAGGGAGGAGGGGGGGGGGGTGTCAACACTTTGATAATCTGTAACATCATAAATTAATATTTATTAACAATAGGTTTTTATTTTTATTTGGAAATAATTAACTAGAGCAACAATGTAATCTCAAATGGGGCATGTATCATACACCTAGGCCCCATAATTTTAATTATTAAAGTCTATTAATTAATAAAATCATCAAATAAACTGTAAAGTCAACCAAATCAAAATCACATATTTTTTTAACATTTTTCTTTTTACCTGAGAATGGTCCCAACTTTCTAGCCATAGCGAGATTTTATCCAACTGCCTGTCAAATTCCACGCTACTATAGGTCGGGTGTCTTCCCCCGTGCCCTCTCCAGTTTGGCGCGTGAGTACGGTCTGATTCAGTCTCCCCATCGGAACTCCTCTTCTTCCTGTACCTCGGAAACAAATTCGGCTTTGCGTCAGCATCGTCAAAAACCGGTATAGAAATGTTCAACTCCGGTATCTTTCTTTTCTCTACACTAGTCATAATTTAAATGCTCCCACAGATAGTTCTGTTCGGTATTATCCAAGATTTCATCAAATATTTTTGCGCCAAAGCATTTATGAATTAAGAAAAAAAATTATATCATTTTATCGTCTGCCCAAACTTGGCGTGCATTAGTTCAAGTTAAAGATCGCTAAAATGTTCTAACCCACTTGGCAACGCGCCGTGATAGTGTTACTTTTAAACCCGTTTGGCATTATATACATATATACTTGTGTTTCGTTAACTTCTTGTATCGATAATTATTGATACAGATTTAGGGGTTAATCAGAAATTTACCTTAATGGAGGGATTAAGGAACAAGGAGTGGTGGAAAATATGGCTGATAATTCTCATAGACATCTCCAGCATTCGATGCTTTTAATTTCAAGAAGACATTTTATGCATGAGTTACGATACTACTTTAACCACAATTATGGTATTAACTCTTCAAGTATTTGTAACCGATTTAAAACTTGTTTTCATGAGGGATTTTATTTGGGCGCATGTAACTTTGAACACATTCATTCTGTACATTGCTAAATGAAATCATAAAAAAAAAATCAAAAGAGAGCTGAAATCATGCAGTATATTCTAAATGGTAGACATGTAGCCAAATCCTCAAAATAAGGTCTTTTTAGGCAAATGGATTTTTACTTTGTATCAAAAAACACAGCAATATTTTTTTTACTCAACCACTTTACAAAACCACTCATATTTTGTTTTATCTAGATTTGCACCTATTCTCAGTACAAAATGTCCGTACACATCGTACCCACTTCACACTGTTCAAGATAACATGGTTTCTCGATCGTTCTTGGAACATGGTCTATAACCTTCCTTGTATGCGTATATGTCTTAAATATATATCTATTGCTTGTTTCTTATATCTGTTACTTAACCTTTTTGTTTTTTTTTAAAACATGAATAATAAGAATTAACTGCAATTAAAAGTAAAGAATAATATGTTTTATTAACGATATTTGACATTCACTTTAAATTGAATGTTTTGAATTTGACCAAAAAACCAAAAAAAAAAAAGAACAAAAACCAAAACAAAATAACAACAAAAACCAAAAAAAAAAAAACCCAAAAAACAAAAACAAACTACAGAGGTAGTCGACAATATAGCAATTTTAACAAACATGATAAATTCAATTCACAATTTTGTTCACTGTCTATTTCAATCCCAGAAATTTTCGAATTCTTTCACGTAGTCCACACTTTTCCTTCTTCGTTGAGAGAGTCTGAAAAGAAAAAGGACCAAGTCACGACATATATATGAATATTAATAAAAATCTTCATGGATTTTTTGTTTGTTGATAAACCCGAATTTACGATAGATTTATGATAACTATTGTAATGTAAATACCTCAATTTTGTCCTCTTCCTCGTCTTCATTTTCATCATCAACACCAGCCTGTGCACCATCTAGGGAGTCTGGGGGTGGTGCAAGTTCAGGTGATGCCACAGGGCTAGATAAATCTGGATAACTCTGACCCTGCGAAGGCAGAGTATTTCATATTTTATAATACTTTCCAGGTATGCAATTTCCATGTACATGAAAAATACCCCAGTATAACGAATAAATGTGAAATGAAGAATTAGACACAAAACTCTTTCCACTCTTTTACATATATAATGAGATGCATGCATATCAAATATATTTCAATCAGTTTGCAGCCATATTGAATTACAGTTTTGAGACATTTTTCAATTGACTGAAAAAGAAATATATGAAAAGGGAACATAGCAGGAACGATAACTCTGCATAAAGTCTGTTCTAGCTCTTTCAATCATCCAACTCTCTCCCTCTTGCATATGTTTATTGAATGTTTATTGTACAATCTTCATGTTGCCCCTTGATGGCCCTTACTTGGTCAATAAAGAAATTGAAAATTGAAATTGAAAATTAAAGAAATTCTAATTTGAAATAATTAATTACCTGGAGAGGATGGTCATCATCGGTTTGCTTAAAAGTGTTGATGTTGAAGAGGAACAGCTTTATTGGTACGAACCCGTCGCACGCCTCCTCCTCTAATAGTTTAAACTTTTTCCTTTCAGAGATAGTTTGCTATAAAAATTAAAAAAAATTGTCATTTACATTCCAAAATAAAACATTATGACAGCGTTAGGTATGTAAATTAGTCTATAGTAAATAATTTGCTAAGTTCGTTATGCTATAGTCATGCAATTACAGAAAATTGAACGTCGCAGATTTCCAATGCAAACATAAGGGGAAATATACACTGAATGTAAATATATATGCATGCATACTTACCAGTAGCTCGGAAAAGACCAACATCATTCTCTCTTTGTTCTTCTGTAATTTTCGCTGAGGGTGAAACCTCTACGGGAAAAGAACAATAGACATGCAACGTATGTTTGATTTTTATATAAATTCCTAGAATCAGAAATACGGTAACTATAGCTTACCATTAATTCTGCAAAAACTTCACGCATTCTATCCTTGATCTGTTTTGTTCTTTGCAGAGCATGAAAAGTCTGAAAAAGATGAAATAAATACTGTAGATGCCTACTTAAACGCAAGGAATTAATATCTGCGTAAAATCACGAGAAGCACCCTTCGCGGATTTTTAAATCTCGCCATTATTTTCTAAGAATTGAGAACTATAAGATATAAGAATAAAAGTTCCGCGTTCGCGATTTTATATTCTCGGCTTCTCGCGATTTGATACAACACAGCGGGATCGCAGAATTAAGTACTCGCATAATATAAGGAATTTACAGTATTGCGACTTAATAATTGACGAAATCAAAACATAATGTTCTTTTAAAACATGCAACGTTTAACATGTATTGTATTTTTTTTTGATTCAGTACTGTTGACTATACATTTATATAAATGCGCTCACCATTAGCTCTGCAAAAACTCTAGCCATGAGTTCCTTGGACATTCTCATATTTTGCTCATCATGAAACATCTGTAGAAAGAAAGGAAACGAAACACTTAAAAATGCTTTAAATACCTGATCAAAAAGTTTGACTCCACACATGTATTTCATAACTGTTAAGTACTCTTAACCTTTAGCTCTGTAAATACTGTACGCATTTGCTCCTTGATCTTTTCTGTCTTTCGTTGTTCAAGAAATGTCTGTGTTAAAATTGGAATAATATTATAACTGGTTCCATCTATATTCGATGCATTAAATTACCACTGTTATAGCATTGATTTATTGATTGATTGAAAATAATACGGAAATGATACGTTAAATATTTTACATTTAGATGCAATATTGTCTTACCCTTAGCTCTGAAAAAACTTCACGCATTTGTCTCTTGTTCGTTTGAATCGTCTGCTCATCATGGAACGTCTGCAAAAATTGAAATCAAATTATTAAGATACACATAATAAATTGCGTGTTTATTTCTGTACATTTTGAAAAAAAATTAGATGTTCATTTCTTATCCTCCAAATGTTGATTTTATCCGGCGTGTACAATAACTTACCATTAGCTCTTGGAAAACATCAAGCATTCTCTCTTTGTTTTTCTTGATCTTTTGTTGAACGTGACATGTCTGCAAAATCAAAATAGAATCAATACTCTTTTAAATTATATCATACTTTATTAATATATCTATTAACAAATAAACTGTATTTCAAATTTGCAACAAATATAAATTATATACCATTAGCTCTTCCAAAACTCCAAGCATTTGTTCTTTGACCTTTTTTTCCCGCTGCTCTGCTTGAAACGTCTGTAAAATTGAAATAAATATGACAAAAAATGCTTTAAAAATTATGATATTTTAAAATATTTATGCTGGTGAAAAAGTTCTTACCAATAATTCCTTCATTTCAATATCTCTTCTTCCTATTTTCTTCTGAATCTCCATCAGATTTCCTTTCTTTTCACATGGAACTCTCTTTGGTTGGTCCTGAAAATATGCAATATAAAACTAGATTATTGATTCGTTTATTTATCTCATTCATTCAGAGATCAATGTAATTTTTTTATACACGAAAAGTTATGATTAAGACGAAACAACGTCCATCTAAATACATGTATTCTACCTCTCACTTTTAACTGAATATGAATATGAAGTTTTAATTCTATTATTAATAATTTGTAAATTATTTTCAAAATTCAATTCCGCGTAAACGTACATGTACAAATAGATCCTCTAAAATATGACGATATAACTGTTTTAGTTGTGTTAATTACATAATCACATAAAGATGTGTACCATGGGGGCTTTGCTTTGAAGTGGCAAATGGGTGAATCTCGTGACCCAAGATGGCATGGAGACCTGTTAAATTAAATTAATTTTTATTTTTTTCATTCATTGATCTGCACGTTCTACATGACATTAATTAAGATTTAAGAGTTGGTGTTAGATATTTCAAAGTAATTTTTTATGATAACATAGTGTTAATATGAATGTTTCTGAAAACGAAATATTTACTAATAAATCTCTATGGACCTGCTCCACAGTTCGTCTTCTGGTTCTCCTTTCGATCTGAGTTTGATTCTGCAGAAATGAAAATTTGAACTTATCTTAGAGACTTACCATAAGAGGAACTTAGAATACGAGACGAATACAAATTTCAAGACGTCAATACGTTCAGAGACAAATACCAAATACATTGATAGCGGGATGCATGCGTTTGTTCAGGGATATTGAAGTATTGAAACTTCGATTATTAAGGTGAAACTTGAAATAAGAACACAGTTCATCAAACGCTTAATATATCGAAATGGTAAAATCGTAATTTTACTTAAACTTTACCCACGTAAACTTTATTTGGAGTTTTTCGACAGTAAAAAAATCATACTCACATTCTTCTCCATCCTTCCTTTTCGTTGTAGCAACAACAATGATTATGACGTCATAGAAAACGACCGTCATCGTGACGTATGAATTACGCCGTCAAAGTTGTATTTTGTGCAAGCGTGTTGTGCTGAGTTATGTTAGCGCGACTGCGTGTTGTGCAACGTTGTGTTAGCGGCGGCAAGTTGTATAAAGTTGTGTTAGCAAGACGGCGTGCTGTGCAAAATTGTGTTTGAGTGACAGTGTGTTTTGATAGTTGTGATAGTGCGACAGCCTGCTATGGAAAGTAACAATAGCAAATAGCAAAGTTGCGTGCTTTGCAAAGTTATGTTATAAGGAGAGAGAGAGAGAGAGAGAGAGAGAGAGAGAGAGAGAGAGAGAGAGAGAGAGAGAGAGAGAGAGTTAATCGTGGGAGGGTCGGATATTTAAAACTCCAACTAAAATTAATTGTTATACATGCTCTTAAAAGGGCTGGATGGTCGTGGCCATTTTAGGCTATATTTACCTCATTTAGATGAAGAGCTCTGTATTAAGATATAAGACTTTAAAGCTGAAATGTTTGCATTTTATCTTCCCTAAATAATTGATTAAGGCTTAAAATGTCATATTTATAAGATTAAGGCAGACCGATCTGATGGTTAATCAGTTGAAAACAATTCCACTACCCTCATGATCAGTTTGATAAAGGAATATCTAAGGGCGGACTTCATTGTCCCATATCGGCGTAAACCAAAATGCGCCGGTTATATGACCGGCTTAAAACTGCGAATTGGTAAATGAAATAACGCGGCCTAAAAACAAAAATGGGAGGACATGTTGTTGTTATAAATGTTTATTCTAACAGATGTAACAAGACAAAATTAAATATTCATAAAAGTACCAAGAAATACAGATATTTTTTCGTAGTTTATACACAAAATTTCAAATTTTTTTTTTCTCGCATTATCACCCGTGTGAGATCGGTTTGTCCAGTGTGAGATTTTTCTGTCTTACACTGTGTATAACTACGCCGCTTAAAAAGCGTAAACAAACGTTGTCTGCTGTATGGAAAAACAAAATGATGGATTGAGAATATCCACTAAGTAACTGTTTTGCTTAATTAGTTACAATTTATTATATTTTTATTGAAAAAAACTGTTGTATGCTCTCATTTTGACTTGCACTTTTTGAAGCACGCGGAGGGATAAACCGAACGTAATCTTTTGAATGTCATAACAGGAAGTTGTCAGACCTCGTTTTTTAACGTAATATAAGAGGTATAGAATAGGCTATTTTTCATATGCTATAACCAGGCACTATAACCAGGATGTGCGCATGCGTGAACCAACTTTCTATCGGGATCGGTAAATGTTTGGGAGGAAATTCGAAAGCTATTTGGAGGAACTTCGAACTGATATATGTGCAATTTAAAAATTACAGGAAAATGCGATTTTAACATTAAATGTCCATTAAAAGTGATAAAAATGTTATGTACATTAGATTTTACACCAAAAAGTTAAATGAATAATTCAGAGAACAAAAAAAAGCAATTTTATAGGAAAACAACAGGCATTTAATTAGCATCGGAGGGGGGTGGAGTGGGGCAGGGACAGGGGGACGGGACTGCCCCCCCCCCCCCAGTGCACGTTTTCTGGCAGCAAACATTTTCTTGAATTTACTTATAAAAAAGGGAATTAACATAGAGGCCTCCCCCCCCCAATGTTTTTGGGTACCATGTAAAAATTGAAATGAAAGGGAGGAAATAAACTGTGAAATTGAAGTTAAAGGTACATTTAGCCCCCCTACCCCCACGGATTAGGATTTTCAATTTTTTAAAAAGAATTTCTGGGTTGTTTTTTTTTGTTTTGTTTTGTTTTTTGCAGGTCAAGATTGGATTTTATGTAATCCAATATTACCTAGTGCATTGTGCCATTTGCCAGGTTATACAAACACTTTAGTCCATAATAAATTTTAAAAAATCCAAGTCTAGGAGAGGGAGAGAGGAAAAATCTATTTTGATTTTCTTTTTCTCAAAGGCTATTTTGGGGGATAATATTAAGGGTAAACATGTCACTGACCCCTTGTAGATCTATCAATCACCCATCACTAGAGTCTGTGTGCCCATCCCCTGGGTCTGTACAACCATAACCAGAGCCAGTATACCCATCACCAGGGTCCCAATACCTATCACCAGGGTCAGAGTTCGTATCACCAGGGTCTGTTTGGCCATCACCAGGGTCTGTACACTCATAACCAGGGTCAGTATACCTATCACAAAGGTCTCTATACCTCTCACCAGGGTCAGAGTACGTATCACCAGAGTCACCCGGGTCTGTACACCCATAACCAGGGCCAGTATACCCATCACCAGGGTCTCAATACCTATCACCAGGGTCAGAGTTCGTATCACCAGGGTCTGTATGGCCATCACCAGGGTCTGTACACCCATAACCAGGGCCAGAATACCCATCACCAGGGTCTCAATACCTATCTCCAGGGTCAGAGTTCGTATCACCAGGGTCTGTATGGCCATCACCAGGGTCTGTACACCCATAACCAGGGCCAGAATACCCATCACCAGGGTCTCAATACCTATCACCAGGGTCAGAGTTCGTATCACCAGGGTCTGTATTACTATCACCAGGATCTGTACACCCATAACCAGGGCCAGTTTACCCATCACCAGGGTCTCAATACCTATCGCCAGGGTCAGATTCGTATCATAAGGGTCTGTATGACCATCACCAGGGTCTGTACACCCATAACCAGGGCCAGTATACCAATCACCAGGGTTTAAATACCTATCACCAGGGTCAGAGTTCGTATCACCAGGGTCTGTATGGCCATCACCAGGGTCTGTATACCCATAACCAGGGCCAGTATACCCATCACCAGGGTCTCAATACCTATCACCAGGGTCAGAGTTCGTATCACCAGGGTCTGTATGGCCATCATCTGGGTCTGTACACCCATAACCAGGGCCAGTATACCCACCCCTAGGGTCTCAATACCTGTCACCAGGGTCAGAGTACGTATCACCAGACTCTGTGTGCATATCACCAGAGTCTGTATACCCATAACCAGAATCAGTAAACGTATCACTAGGGTCTGTAAGCCTATTACAAGGGTCACTATACCCATCACTAGAATTTGTGTGCCTTTCACAAAGGTCTGTACACCCATAGCCAGGGCCAGTATACCCATCACCAGGGTCAGTAAATCTATTACCAGGGTCAGAGTACATATTCTGAAACTCTGTGTATCCATCACCAGGGTCTGAAAATTAATTCAGCAGTGTCATAATACCCATTATTAGTGTCTGTGTGCCCATCACAGGTGTCTGTTTGCCCATAACCAGGGCCAGTATACTCATCACCAGGGTCTCAGTACCTAATACCAGTGTCAGTGTACATATTACCAAGGTCTGTGTGCCCATCACTAGGGTCAGAATACGTATCACCAGAACGGTAAACCTATGACTTTGGTCATCATACCTATCACTAGTGTCCGTGTTCGTAGTACTAGGGTCTGTGTGCACTTTACCATGGTCTATATATCCTTAACCAGGGTCATTTTACCCATCTCCAGGTTCTTAATAACTATCACCAGGGAGTGTACGCATCACTAGGGTCTATGTGCCCATCATCAGGGTCAGTATACCTATCACAACAGTCAGTGCACTTATCAACAGGGTTTGTACATCATATACCTTGGTTAGTAGACTTTTATCATGATCTTTACACTTATTACCTATTACTTATCACCAGAATCAGTTTACCTAACGTCCGGGTCAGAATACATATCACTATGCCCATCATCAGGATCAGTATATATATCACATAGCTCTGTGTGCCCATCACTGAGGTCTAAATACGTATCACAAGAGTCTGCAAATCTATCACAAGGGGCAGTATATTCATCACTAGAGTCTGTGTGCCCATCACCATAGTATGTATGCCCATAACCAGGGCCAGTATATACCTATCAACAGGGCCAGAGTTCGTATCACGAGGGTCTGTATGTCTATCACGAGGGTCTGTGTGCCCATTCTTAAGGTCAGTATACCTATCATAAGAGTCTGTGTCACCGGTACATCTATCACATTCTCTATCACCAGGGTCAGTATACCTATCGACAGAGTTCTTGTACGTATCACAAGGGTTTGTGACCCATCGTCCCTGGTGATAGGTACTAAGACCTTGATGATGGGTATACTGACTGTAGTTGTGGGTACACTGACTCTGGTTATGGGTATACAGATCATAGTGATGGACACACAGACCCTGGTGATACAAACACTGACCCTAGTAATATGTATACTGACCACGGTGATAGGTTTACAGTTCTGGTGATACATACTCTGACCCTGGTAATGGGTATACTGACCCTGATGTTAGGCCCACAGACCCCACACAGGTACTGAGACCCTGGACGGGTATACTGACCCTGGTTATTGGTGTTGGGACCATTGTGATTGGCACACAAACTCTAGTGATGGGTGTAATGACCCTGGTGATAGGTTTGCAGACCCTAGTGATACGTTTACTGACCCTGGTTATGTGTGTACTGACCCTGGTAATATGCACATACCTTGGTGTTACGTACACACAGACACTAATGATAGGTATAATGACCCTATTAATAGATTTACAGACCCTGGTGATACGTATTTAGACCCTGGATATGGGTACAGAGAGCTTGGTGATATGTACTGGTGATGGATTTACAGACCGTTGTGATACAAACGCTGACCCTGGTTATATGTATACAGACCCTGGTGATGAGGACACAGACTCTAGTGACACGTACTCTGACCCTGGTGATAGGTATTGAGACCCTGGTGATGGGTAAACTGGCCCTGGTTATGGGTGTACAGATCCTGGTGATAGTCATACAGGCCCTGGTGATACGACATCTGACCCTGGTGATAGGTATTGAGACCCTGGTGATGGGTATACTTGCCCTGGTTATGGTTGTCAGACCCTGGTGATGGCCATACAGACCCTGGTGATACGAACTCTGACCCTGGTGATAGGTATTGAGACCCTGGTGATGGGTATACTGGCCCTGGTTATGGGTGTACAGACCCTGGTGATGGTCATACAGACCTTTATGATACGAATCTGACCCTACTGTTAGGTATTGAGACCCTGGTGATGGGTATACTGGCCCTGGTTATGGGTGTACAGACCCGGGTGACTCTGGTGATACGTACTCTGACCCTGGTAATAGGTATTGAGACCCTGGTGATGGGTATCCTGACCCTGGTTATGGTTGTCAGACCCTGGTGATGGCCATACAGACCCTGGTGATACGAACTCTGACCCTTGTGATAGGTATTGAGACCCTGGTGATGGGTATTCTGGCCCTGGTTATGGGTGTACAGACCCTGGTGATGGTCATACAGACCCTGGTGATACGACCTCTGACCCTGGTGATGGGTATACTGGCCCTGGTTATGGGTGTACAGACCCTGGTGATGGTCATACAGACCCTTATGATACGAATCTGACCCTGGCGATAGGTATTGAGACCCTGGTGATGGGTATACTGGCCCTGGTTATGGGTGTACAGATCCTGGTGATAGTCATACAGACCCTGGTGATACGAACTGTGACCCTGGTGATAGGTATTGAGACGCTGGTGATGGGTATTCTGACCCTGGTTATGGTTGTCAGACCCTGGTGATGGCCATACAGACCCTGGTGATACGAACTCTGACCCTTGTGATAGGTATTGAGACCCTGGTGATGGGTATTCTGGCTCTGGTTATGGGTGTACAGACCCTGGTGATGGTCATACAGACCCTGGTGATACGACCTCTGACCCTGGTGATGGGTATACTGGCCCTGGTTATGGGTGTACAGACCCTGGTGATGGTCATACAGACCCTTATGATACGAATCTGACCCTGGCGATAGGTATTGAGACCCTGGTGATGGGTATACTGGCCCTGGTTATGGGTGTACAGATCCTGGTGATAGTCATACAGACCCTGGTGATACGAACTGTGACCCTGGTGATAGGTATTGAGACCCTGGTGATGGGTATTCTGACCCTGGTTATGGTTGTCAGACCCTGGTGATGGCCATACAGACCCTGGTGATACGAACTCTGACCCTTGTGATAGGTATTGAGACCCTGGTGATGGGTATTCTGGCCCTGGTTATGGGTGTACAGACCCTGGTGATGGCCATACAGACCCTGGTGATACGAACTCTGACCCTGGTGATAGGTATTGAGACCCTGGTGATGGGTATACTGGCCCTGGTTATGGGTGTACAGACCCTCGTGATGGTCATACAGACCCTTATGATACGAATCTGACCCTGCTGTTAGGTATTGAGACCCTGGTGATTGGTATACTGGCCCTGGTTATGGGTGTACAGACCCGGGTGACTCTGGTGATACGTACTCTGACCCTGGTGATAGGTATAGAGACCTTTGTGATAGGTATACTGACCCTGGTTATGAGTGTACAGACCCTGGTGATGGCCAAACAGACCCTGGTGATACGAACTCTGACCCTGGTGATAGGTATTAGGACCCTGGTGATGGGTATACTGGCCCTGGTTATGGGTGTACAGACCCTGGTGATGGCCATACAGACCCTGGTGATACGAACTCTGACCCTGGTGATAGGTATTGAGACCCTGGTGATGGGAATACTGGCCCTGGTTATGGGTGTACAGACCCTGGTGATGGTCATACAGACCCTTATGATACGAATCTGACCCTGGCGATAGGTATTGAGACCCTGGTGATGGGTAAACTGGCCCTGGTTATGGGTGTACAGATCCTGGTGATAGTCATACAGACCCTGGTGATACGAACTCTGACCCTGGTGATAGGTATTGAGACATTGGTGATGGGTATACTGGCCCTGGTTATGGGTGTACAGACCCTCGTGATGGTCATACAGACCCTTATGATACGAATCTGACCCTGGCGATAGGTATTGAGACCCTGGTGATGGGTAAACTGGCCCTGGTTATGGGTGTACAGATCCTGGTGATAGTCATACAGACCCTGGTGATACGAACTGTGACCCTGGTGATAGGTATTGAGACCCTGGTGATGGGTATTCTGACCCTGGTTATGGTTGTCAGACCCTGGTGATGGCCATACAGACCCTGGTGATACGAACTCTGACCCTTGTGATAGGTATTGAGACCCTGGTGATGGGTATTCTGGCCCTGGTTATGGGTGTACAGACCCTGGTGATGGCCATACAGACCCTGGTGATACGAACTCTGACCCTGGTGATAGGTATTGAGACCCTGGTGATGGGTATACTGGCCCTGGTTATGGGTGTACAGACCCTGGTGATGGTCATACAGACCCTTATGATACGAATCTGACCCTGCTGTTAGGTATTGAGACCCTGGTGATGGGTATACTGGCCCTGGTTATGGGTGTACAGACCCGGGTGACTCTGGTGATACGTACTCTGACCCTGGTGAGAGGTATAGAGACCTTTGTGATAGGTATACTGACCCTGGTTATGAGTGTACAGACCCTGGTGATGGCAAAACAGACCCTGGTGATACGAACTCTGACCCTGGTGATAGGTATTGGGACCCTGGTGATGGGTATACTGGCTCTGGTTATGGTTGTACAGACCCAGGGGATGGGCACACAGACTCTAGTGATGGGTGATTGATAGATCTACAAGGGGTCAGTGACATGTTTACCCTTAATATTATCCCCCAAAATAGCTTTTGAGAAAAAGAAAATCAAAATAGATTTTTCCTCTCTCCCTCTCCTAGACTTGGATTTTTTAAAATTTATTATGGACTAAAGTGTTTGTATAACCTGGCAAATGGCACAATGCACTAGGTAATATTGGATTACATAAAATCCAATCTTGACCTGCAAAAAACAAAACAAAACAAAACAAAACCCAGAAATTCTTTTTAAAAAATTGAAAATCCTAATCCGTGGGGGTAGGGGGGCTAAATGTACCTTTAACTTCAATTTCACAGTTTATTTCCTCCCTTTCATTTCAATTTTTACATGGTACCCAAAAACATTGGGGGGGGGGGGGGGGGGGGGGACCTCTATGTTAATTCCCTTTTTTATAAGTAAATTCAAGAAAATGTTTGCTGCCAGAAAACGTGCACTGGGGGGGGGGGGGGGGGGGGGCAGTCCCGTCCCCCTGTCCCTGCCCCACTCCACCCCCCTCCGATGCTAATTAAATGCCTGTTGTTTTCCTATAAAATTGCTTTTTTTTGTTCTCTGAATTATTTATTTAACTTTTTGGTGTAAAATCTAATGTACATAACATTTTTATCACTTTTAATGAACATTTAATGTTAAAATCGCATTTTCCTGTAATTTTTAAATTGCACATATATCAGTTCGAAGTTCCTCCAAATAGCTTTCGAATTTCCTCCCAAACATTTACCGATCCCGATAGAAAGTTGGTTCACGCATGCGCACATCCTGGTTATAGTGCCTGGTTATAGCATATGAAAAATAACCTATTCTATACCTCAATATAATGCGAGAAAAATAATCATTCATTATATACTCGTTTGAGATAGTGAAATTCCACCTCAGGGCCAAGCCTCGTCCTAGACAGTGAAACTTGTCCCCTCAGTGAAATTTCACTATCCCACACTCGTAATAATGAATGATTCTATTAATCTGCCAAACTGATAGCCTTATTATGCATTCTGTAGTCTCAGTCTGCTTCACATATTAAACGTTCTGTAACGTTGTCAATGAACATTTGTTTAATCATTAAATATGCCAATTTATTAACAAATATCTACATTTTTTCATCTCATTATCTAACCGCGAGCTATCCGCCATACTTGAAAAACGGCGAATTTTACGCCGGTGTTTCCAAACCGGCGAGATCGGCGTACGCCGACAAACCTTCCCCGGTCAAATGAAGCAACAAGTCGGATTACCAAAATTCCTCATTCAGGTTTTTCGAAACGAACATTTATATTTATTTAAGGTGTTCAATCCATTACTATCATATCATATCTAATAAATTGTAAGTTTGATCACTTAAATCTTAGTATGATTTCAAAAGGTTTATTAGATTAAAAAATCGCCTTTGGAATTTCTAAAAAATATTAAATAGTAACAATTTATCACATCTTAAAGTTAACATTGAAGTCTATGGAAAAAGTACATTTTTTAAACATATCTCTTTAGTACAAGTTATTTTCTTACAAATCTCTTCATAAAATGTTGCTTATACCCCAAAAGTCATACATATGTAAATTACCGTACCTATTTTGAGAAAATGATATTTTGTGCAAATAATTAATTTAATGGTCCTGAATTTGGTTTAAGTCAGCCTTATAATAATTTTAAAAGACGTAATTAGTTAAGATTCATCAAAATTGTTCAATTCACCTTAGTTATGGATGGACTACTGTATATAGGGCTATTTTCGCCCCGTGTTATTTTCGCCCTTCTTCACTTGCAAACAGTTTCGCCCCGTCTTGAATTCACCCTGGCAAAGTTGTGTTTAAAGAGAGATAATTTGGAACATTGGAATTCGCCCAGTCTTAAATTCGCCCACTGACAACGAGGGCGAAAAGGGCAAAATAAAACGGGGTCGAATTTTCCCTGGAAACAGTATCTTAACATTTTTAGCCGGGCTCATTGGATAAGAAAAGGCCAGGCTATAGCTTTAGCGGATGTTGACTGAACAACCGTTCGCACTAAAATGTAGTTCCAATGTAGAATGTATAGCATGTCAGTTGGTTAGTGTAAGTTTATATCTGATATATTACAAAATTAAACAGTACATGGTGTAATCTTCTTCTGTAACATTCTAAATACTCCGTGTTGCAATTATGTAAAGTTAACGGCTGAGCAGCGGAATGCATTGTTTTCACTTATCGAGAATTAGGGAGGACTTCATTTGTAAAACCGATGTACGCCGAATGTGCCGAATGACCGAATGTCCATCCAATTTAAATATCCTCGAGTGTCCAGATTTTCATATTTTCAGTACATCACACACGTCTGGTATTATATCTGCAGTTTGATTCATTTAAGTACAGATTGAACTCTCCTCACTCTGTGTGGCCAAAGTAGACGTGTGCCTTACTAAAATATCAATAGTTTAATTAAGATAATCATTTTAACTATGTGCCTACAGAGTGAACTCGTAAAGCCCGACTTTCAGTACTTTGATTCTATATTGAACATAATTTGGTAGATACTGTATAACCTCCTTCAACACGTTTATTTCTTATATCTATTACTTTTACCTTTTTGTTTGTTTTAAACAAGAAAAATAATCACTAACTGCAATTAAAAGTGGAGGAATTGAATTTTATTAATGACATTCACTTTGAATTTCTTGAAGATTTTGAAAGTTGGCAGTAAAACAAACAACAGAGCTGTAGCACACAATATAAAATTTTAAACAAATATTAGAAACCCAGTGTAAATTTTGTTTGATCATTGTCTATTTCAATCCGAAAAATCTTCGAATTCTTCTACGTAGTCCATATTTTTTCTTCTCTTTCTTTGAGGGAATCTGAAAAGAAAGAAAGATCACAGCCATCTATATACATATGTTTAATAAACATCTTTACACAAAAAAAACCAACCAAAATAAAAACAAAAAACGATCTCAAGCAAGATTTATGATAACTGTTGTAATGTGACTACCTCCATGTTGTCCTCTTCGTCGTCTTCATTTTCATCACCAACAACAGCCTGGGCACCGTTTAGGGATTCTATGAGAGGTGCAAGTTCAGCTGATGCCACGGGGCTAGATAAGTCTGGATAACTCGGCCCCTGCGAAGACAGAATATTTCATATTTTAATATACCTTCCAGTTATGTAATTTCCACACATTTATTAGGAAAGGCAATAACACGAATCAGAGTAACATTATTAAATGTTCAAATAGGCGCATAACTCTAGCCCCCCCCCCCCCCCCCCCCTTCATGTATACATATTGAAATGCATGTGTTCACATTTCAGTTTGTGACCAAATTAGGGTACAGTTTTGAGACGATTTTCTAAGCAACATGAATGAAGAAGATCCTTAGAAATGGGAACATAGTATGAACGATAACTCTGGATTTGGAACTTCTTATTTGGAACTAGTTAATACCTGGATTAAATGGTCATCGCTTGATTTAAATGTGCTGATATTGAAGAGAAACAGTTTCCTGGGAACGAACTCCTCGCACGCCTCCTCCTCCTCCTCCTCCTCCAAAAGTTTGAACTTTTTCCTTTCAGAGTTCATTTCCTAAAAATCAAATCAAAAATGTCATTTGTCATTAAACTTCCAAGAATAAAAAAATATGACAGCGTTAGCTATGTAAATTAGTCTATAGTAAATAATTTGCTAATACTGTAATGTATACATGGTTATTTTCGCACCATGTTATTTTCGCCCTTCTTCGGTTGCAAACCGTTTCGCCCTGTCTTGAATTCGCCCACCCAAAGTTGTGTTTAAAGATAAATAATTAAGACATTGGAATTCGCCCAGTCTTAAATTCGCCCGATGACAACAAGGGGCGAAATGGCGAAAATAAAACTGGGGGGGGGGGGGGTATTTCCTTACATACGGTATTCGTTATGCTTGCCATGCATTCACATATATCCATGTACTTACCAGTAGCTCGGCAAACACTAACTGCATTCTCTCCTTGCTCTTCTGCTGTGTTTTCCATTGAGCGTGAAAAGTCTAGAGGAAAACAACAAGGATTATATATATCGACTCTTGATAGTTTTTTTTATTGTATATTCTTAAAATTGTATTCATTATATGCAACGTAAATATGTTTGATCATTATATGCATCGTTATATACATTAGCTTACCATTAGTTCTGCAAAAACTCCAGTCATTTGTTGTTTGTTCTTTTTTAGCTGTTGCTGAGCGTGAAACGTCTGGAAAATGAAAATAGATTTGATGACAAGGCCGGGATTTTTAGGAATCGTGTTTACATCATAAATAAATAATATATATAATAGTGTAAAATAAATCAATATATACGTTCTTGAAAAAAATTTCTTACCAATAATTCCTTCATAACAATCTCTCTTCTTTCTTTTTCTTTTTGCAACTCCATCAGATTTCGTTCCTTTTCGCACTGAACACTCTTTTGTTGGTCCTGAAAATATGCAATATGAATTTTGTTTTTATATTCAGATTTAATTCATGAAACAATTAATATACATGTAATTTAAGATTAACATCATGTCCTATGCCTTGCTTTCATCTAGTGATATGAAATTTTGATTAAAGGATTAATCATTTTGTCTATGATTTTTTTTACATACCAGTAGCTCCTTTAAAACTTGACGCATGCGTTCTCTGTACACATCTGTTGAATTTTCTCTCTCAGTTCCGTGGCTCTGTTGATCCTGTAAATGAAATAGTGATTAAAATATGAAAGAAGATGAGTGAATAAGTCGTGTAAAATGTCTATATGAGAAACGATAAGAAACTGTAAAATTAAAATATCAACAAATATGAAATTTCTTTTTAAAATTATAAAAAAACAATTTATATTTAACATAAAGTCGATTTGTAACCCTTAAATATGTTAAACACTTTGAATATGTTGATTTACGTGTCAAAACCTTCAAATAGTGTCATTTTTTAGAACTTCAATGCGATTTTTTTTATAGAGTGGGTCTGAGCTCCATATTTTTGTCATAGTCTAAATAAATAAGGTTAAATGGAAATCAAACCGATTTCAAGCAACAAAAACGTGGAGAGATGACCCACTATACTTTAAAATGTAATTTTGTTTATCAATAATTGAACATTTTAGAAAAATAATACAAGTCCGTAGATTTGTGGCCAAAGTCTCATATAGCATTTAAACAGCGCACTTTGTTGTGACTGAAATCGCTCAGTGGTTAGAGCACCAGACATACGGTGACCTTACAGAGCTAAGGTTTTTAGATTATGGGTTCGATATCACCAAAACTTTAGGGTTTTTTTTTCCCCTTATCATTTGTTAAAATATTCAAAACTGAATTTAATAGTTGAAAATTGTCCTTTTGTAAACGTATTATAACATTATCAAATATATTTTAGGCGAAAAAAAAATCTGAAATTGTATTTTACGACTCAACCAAATGGGCATTTGCGCTATCTTATCCCCCCCCCCCCCCCCATCTTCAAAATTTCAAAAAAAATATGAATTCAATTAAATGATTTTTAAAACTTTTGAAAATCTTACTTTGATTTCTTCTCCCCAGTCTATGACGACAAGGCTTGTTCGAGAATCTTGTTGAGTCTGAAATTGATGTACATGATTTTAAAACTATAAATAAATGCAGATTTATAATAATATGACAATTCTATCGATCATAAATAATAGTTGTTTTAATTGGAATTGTTTATTATTAAGTTAACTCATTCAGATATGTACCATGGGAGTTTTGCTTTGAAGTGGCGAATTGTCG
Source organism: Magallana nippona (assembly GCA_033439105.1). Taxonomy (NCBI): domain Eukaryota; kingdom Metazoa; phylum Mollusca; class Bivalvia; order Ostreida; family Ostreidae; genus Magallana; species Magallana nippona. The sequence goes on from CM065919.1 coordinate 27,934,118, forward strand.
TCTCTCTTGGCCCAAGATGGCATGAAAACCTGATAAATCAAATCATGCAATCAATTTTCTTGTTTTTTAAATAAGTCATCGTGGAGGTTTTACATGAAATCAAGATTTAAGATTTAGATTAAACTACCATGTTTCACATGCGTGCAGTTCTGTTTGTATATTTTCAGAATCTGCGTAGATTCAATTTTGAAATGCTCATGATTAATTAAAGAAATTGCATGTAACTTACGTTTAGATTAGCATGTCTCTCATGAATGGTCTTCAGATTTCCTGACTTGTTCACATGAGCCACTAAGTCCTTCTGCATAAATATCCAAACATTAATTGTTGTTTAAATCTGTTTTTTTTGGGGGTGGGGTGGGGTGGGGGTGGGGGTGTTTAAAATCTCACTATATACACTTGTGATAATACAGTATGTTGTAAAAATATTGGCAAGATGGGAATAATCCGTTGTCTGTGGTACACATAAAGTTAACAGCATTCTCTATGATATATGTACTATTTTCATGTTCGACTTTTAATATGAAGTGTTTACCAATAAATCCCTCTGGACCTGCTCCACATTTCGTCTTCTTGTTCTCTTTGTGCTCTGAGTTTGATTCTGAAGAAAAGAAAAATTCTTCTAATCTAAGAAACTAACCAAAAGATCTAAAGAGGAATACCAATTTCGGGAAATTCGAATGCACAAATTTACTCAGAGATATTAAAAATATTGAAACTTCGATTATTCAGTTTAAAATTTGAAATAACACAACAATCAAACGCTTATATCGGAGTGATAAAAGAGCAATGATTCATTCAAAGTGACATTTATCTGTAGTTAATTACGGTAAAATAACCATACTTACATTCTTCTCCATCGTCCCTTTTCGTTGTAGTAACAACAATGGTTATGACGTCATAGATAACGATTGTCATGACGTATGACTCTCTCTCTCTCTCTCTCTCTCTCTCTCTCTCTCTCTCTCTCTCTCTCTCTGCAGAAAATGTTTGATCCACCAATCTACATTTCCCGCTTATTTTAATGTTTTCAAACAATGTCGTAAAGAATTTATTGTCAAATTAATGTGTATATATATAACTTACATAATTAACTATATATATTGATGTGTCGACTAAATCTATTAGAATAAAGCCACATTTTCTTTTGCCCACAAGAGTATATGGCATGTCGCACTGGTATATGGCATGTCGTAAATACGAAGCAGTTCGAATTATCTCGGAAATCATGTTTATCGCATGATGGCGACAGTAGTTTTAGACAATGGAGCCGGTGCTGCTAAAGTGGGATATGCAACTGACAAAGAACCAAGGTCTTTTTTCTTATAATGAACCATTTGGTTTTCAAACCCTCTTCGGTAAAATGTTCAAAATGTCAAAAGTCTCAAATGTAGATTGATTGCAGTTGTTTCGAATTTTCTCTGAAGCTTATTAACGGTATTGCTCAGTAATGAATACAGTTATACTGTAAAATTGATAAAAGAGTTTATTTAGTGTAATGTATTTTTTATCTTGCTTACAGGATAGTTCCAAATTGTGTGACCAAAGCTAAGAATGTCAGGACCAGGATATTTATTGGCGATCAAATTGATGATTGTAAAGATCTATCAGGACTGTATTATCTCTTGCCGTTTCAAAAGGTATATTTTTAACCATGATTTATGGTAATCAGTTAGAACTATTTGAAATAGATTCAGTTGCTAGAATTTATATTTCACAATGAAGATAGAAGGAGTGTAATCTCGGAGAGATTCTTCGAGACTGAAAACTTTTTAACTGAAGTCTCTTCAGAATCTTCGGCCATTGACAATAATTTCAGCAAGATTTGCCAGAAGAGGCATCAGTCAAATCTTTACTTAGATTTAAAAGTGTGATGTAGGCCGATGTAAGGAATTTGAACAGGGATTTAATCTGTTTACTTTAAAAAGAAAGATGTAATTGTTTTTAAGTTATTTAATTTTCGTTTTACAGGGATATCTAGTCAATTGGGATATAGAACGACAAGTGTGGGACTATATGTTTGGAAAAGATGCTCTAAAGGTTGTCATCATACTTTTTTTCTTTATTTCGTAAATGAAAAGCAGTCTGAAATTTCTTTTTATAATAAATACAAACAATTTTTTTCCCTAGTAGCTCTGAGTAATAAAGAGATAAAGGAAGACATATGACTGTGATGTGATTAATAATTGATCATTTTAAAAGCTTTTATGAAAATGAATAATTATTGTTTTGTTCATAAATTTCCTTCAGGTAGATTTCAATGAAACCAATATAATTGTGACTGAGCCATATTTTAACTTCAATTCCGTCCAAGAGGCTATGAATGAAATCTTTTTTGAGGAATATGCATTTAAATCTGTTTTAAAAACAAATCGTAAGTACCTGATTCTAGTTCATTTTTTTATTTCGTTTAGCATGTGTTTAGATTTCCTTGATTTTATATCTTTTATGAAATATCAATTTGATATTTAAAAAAAAAGAAGATTTATTAATAAGTATTTAAAGCAATATAATATCTTTAACATTTTGTGGAGTTATTTAAATTTATAGGAACCATTGTCAGATTCTATTGTTAATTTTTCTAAAGTTCATGGGGATGTTCTTACATAGATTTCTCTATAGTGTAATGTTTAACGGTGCTACCGTTGGGGCGAGCGCAGCAGGAATTACACATATCATGCATCATGGATAAATTATCAACATATATATTTAACTGTTTAATTTTATCTTTATTCCTTTTCATTTTTAACAAAATGACGAGGCTGTAACTTTGATATCAATAATATATTTTAGTGTCTTCCCTACTTATACTTACTATATATGCAAAATTAGCTTGGATCGATATGGCAATAAAGTATGGAACATGCATGTATATATACCATCCCTCTATCTACTAAACAATGAGTACACACAGTATACATATGTTTGATCCACCTCTTAATTTATCATGGGAAATATAGTGCAAGATCACTGTGACGTCATACATAAAATTTCATTCGCTTTGTTTACGTATCTCGACACAATACAAAGGAATCGAATGAAAGCAAGCTTGTAGAAAATCTTTTGGTTCTCACCAAAGCTTGTGTGATACTCAAAAAGTGTCTTCAATCCTCAAGGAACCATAAATTACAAGTTAAATGTCAGCCATTTTTGGCATAGCACTACGGGAGCTAGAAGGCATGATGGGATGCTGCCAAAAACTTTTTCTTGATGAATCTGTAGGTTCAGCTCATTCTTTTTCCTGAGCACTGATTCTTAGAGCTTGCTTCGCCAGCTATAAAGAATAAAGACTGCGTCATTACTATTACAAAGAAGTTGTCAGCATTTGTTGGGGATGTTAATTTGTGAGTGAGGGGTATCCTTAAAATCCCCGAAAATTGAGCCATTGTGAACTTTTTAATCACAGTATCCAGGATGCTTAAGTTGTGCTTTATTAATCCAGAGAGAGAGAGAGAGAGAGAGAGAGAGAGAGAGAGAGTATTGATGTTTTAAACTAAATGAAAATCTTGATCAATACTCTGATGTAGAGTTTGTATTATCATTATTTAGGACTTATTAAGTATGGTTATGTATGGTAAGTTATATGCTTATTGATTATATTCTTTAGCCTCCCTCCTCAGCCAGTACAAGTCCACCAAGGAGAACAATGCTCCGCCCCTGTGTAGCGTGGTGCTGGACACTGGTTACTCCTTCTCTCATGTGGTGCCTTATTTAAAGGGAAAGAAGATCCCAGAGGCAGTCAAAAGGTAAAGAAAAGATACGAAACATGATTTCAAGTTTAAGGGTCCACGACACCTTTGGGAAAAGTTTTGCATACAAGGCCACTTTTTTTGTGTACTAAGTTGTTTTTCAAGAAGGGCCGATCCAAATTTTCAGAAAAATAATATAAAATTTTGTTTGAAGTCAGGTGAGTGAATTTATCCAAACTGTCATGTTTACTAGAAAAATCAGCATAAATAAAATGAGATTTGAAAACGTTTTTAAAGAGGGAACTTACATTGGATATGTTTTCATTCTTTAATTTAATTTAATTTAAATAATAAGATATTGTACATTTGTTCATACAGTAGAATGTGTGACAGCTTTTATGGGGTTTTTTTCAGAGTAAATGTAGGTGGCAAAGTTTTAACAAATCATCTGAAGGAAGTGATATCTTACAGGTATTTATTCTCAGCTTACTATACTTTGATGTTTGTATTTACTGAGTGATGAAACCTGCTTTACTCCATCTAAAATGATTCAAACTGTTCGAGTTACCTGCCCTTGAATGCCTTTTTGTTTGAATCTCTAGCATTATAGATTGGAATCCCAGGAAAATTGGCTCAAGAATAAAAAATTTAAAAAACGCTGCTAGATTCTCAAGATAGATATATATATACATGTATATCAAAGCCTAAAATATAATTTCCATACACACGCAAAGAAGTTTTTTAACAGTAACTATTGTAATTGTACTTGAATATTTTCATTCTTTAGTTTAGTATAGAGGATAAAGCTACTTGTCCGATACTAGTATCTTGTGTTTAGAGCTGGGTTTCTATTCCAAAGTATTGTTGGTTTTTTTTTTTACTTTAGTATGCATAGAGGAGATATACATCAGTTTAGAAATGATGTTTTAATGATTTAAATGTAGGCAACATGTAGTTTTATTTCTACCATAGTGCATTGACTATGGTAAGTATATTTGTTCTTGAAAAAATCGTAAAACATTGATACTATGAATATTAAAGCTGAAACATTTACTGTTATCTCAAACTTTGTGTAATGGCCTGTTGAGAATTTTTTGAAATCAATTGTTAAAAAGTAGAGAGAAAAAATTACCTGTGAGTAGTTCAAGAGGACTAAGTGATTGTTGCCATTTTTAGACTATATTAATTTCCTTGAGAAGAAGAGCTCTCTATAAAAAAATTGACAATTATTCAAATTTCAAAGGAAAAGTATTTGGAACTTTTCTTTTAGAAATATTTTTATTTGAAGAAATAATCTTTGAAATGTTAAGGTAGATTGTATGAGTAATCTAATGACCACCTAACCTACTGAACTAATGTAGAATTTCTCTGACAGACAGCTGATGGTGATGGATGAAACATATGTCATTAACCAAGTGAAGGAGGATGTCTGCTATGTGTCGTCACAGTTTATGAAAGATATGGAGATTGCCAAGTAAGTCATAGAGAATATATATGATTACACTAAATAGAACCAGGAAAGATAAATTTAAGTGTATAGCACACTTGAATTGATTTCTTCTTGTAAAATATGAATTGTTAGTCATGAATGTTACCATTAGAGTGTAACTTAACGAGCACAAGGACTTTACCAAAACAAGACAGTTGTGTGAAATATTAAATTATTTAAGTTCTTAGAATAAATTGTTTGATTTTATAACCCCCCCCCCCCCCCACCCTATATTTTTAAGTGTAACTTATTCTCCTTCAGGAAGAAAGGTAAAGAGAACACGATAGCCAGGGACTATGTTCTGCCTGACTATACCCACATCAAGAGAGGCTACGTCAGACCCCCAGAAGAGACCACAGGGAAGGCCAAGGATGGAGAGCAGGTTTGTATGATACATGTACCGGTATTTGCATGGTGGAAATACCTGAAAATTTTACAACGACTATAATTTCAGAAAATCTATCATTATGTTAATGAGTTCTATGAGAGGCACTTTCATTTACTGCATATATACATGCATGCATGAAAATGTTACGAATTCCTCACTTTAGCAAACTAAACCTCCATGCAAATGTTTTGTTACATGGACATTTTAAAATTTACCATGTAGAAATACCAATTATGATGTATTATGTGATATGATATTGTATCATATGAATCTATTTTTTATCATATATTATGTTATGATATTGTATTATGTGATCAAATAATGATGTATAGCAATACAATACTGTATCATATTATATGATACAATATCATATCTTGATATAATGTCATATCAAGTTACAATATCATATTGTATCATTAAATATAACAGTATTATATTGTATCATATTATATATCATATGATACAATATTGTATAGTATCATTGGATGCAATATCATATTTTATAGTTGTCTATTGATAAACATTGTATCTTATAATACTGTATGAAATTAACTTATGATTTTTCAAAAGAAATTTTAACATATGATATACGTTATTGTGTCAAACCACACTACAGTATCTATGAATGTCCAAGATCATTAACTAAGATTTTCATATAATATGATAAAGGTGGTCTCATAAAGGTGATGCCTCATAAAGGTGATGCCTCGTCTCGGTGAGCTTTGTAATCTGTGATTACCTATGTTTACATTATAATTATATATGTGTACAATGCTCCTTTCTTAATCTAGTGTATAATTATCATCATCATTATATGGAAAAAAAGGGAGGGTAACATATAGGAATATTATTCTTAAGATGGGAAATGGAAGTATTCTTAACACTAATGTAAAAGATTTCTGTGTGTTATTACCAGTAAACGTGTGAATATATGTATATGCTCAAAACAGTATGCATCAATAATGATAATGTGAAAGTTCGTTCACCTGTTTGTGGGTGAATATGTAAATGCAGAGACCCTCCTCTGGTTTATTATGTGCATATATTAGTAATTTATGGAAATGATCTTTGTTCATTAGATGTATAGGTGTGTTCCCCGAACGGCTACTCACCAATTAGGCAATTAGACAAGTATGGGGCCCTAGTAAGGGGCACAAGAAGAGTTTACCTGTGTTCTTCTGGATAGTATAAGATTTGATTATTTATTAATTTCTTTATATTTTGAGAATGATCCTATTTTACTGTAGCAAGTCAAAAGGTGTTTTTTTTCTTCTTTTTTTTTTTATTTATAATGTCTTAAAAGTGGCATATAGGCTTGACGGACCAATTGTTGATATAACGTTTGAAAATGTATATACATGTACTAGTACATGTCACTATTAATAAAACACTAACTACTGCTACTACTATAGACACAAACTAAGATAGTCTTCTCCTTGTTATATGCATTTTATATTAAATTAACTCATTTTCCTATATAATAATTAATATTTCATGTATAGTTGACATACAAAATAGGTAATAGATGCTTATTCAAAATTTTTTAAAATATTTGTAATAAAGGCAAACAATCTTTATCAGAAAAAAATAATGCTTATATGAAAATATACGAATGTAAATATTTAGTGAGAGTCTTTTCAATTTTTGGGTTTTGTTTTTAGCTCACCTGAGCTGAAAGCTTAAGCGAGCTTTTCTAATCACTTTATGTCTGTCTGTCTGTAAACTTTTTACATTTTCGACTTCTTCTCCAGAACCACTGGGCCGATTTTGACCAAAGTTGGCACAAAGCATCCTTAGGTGAAGGGGATTCAAGTTTTTTAAATTAAGGGCCATGCCCCTTTCCAGGGGAGATAATTAAAAAATCATTGAAAATTTGTTGGTATTTTCAAAAATCTTCTTCTCAAAAACCAATTGGCCAGAAAAGCTGAAACTTGTGTGGAAGCATCCTCAGGTAGTGTAGATTCAAGTTTGTTCAAATTATGATGCCCGGGGGTAGGAAGGAACCACAATGTGGGGGGGGGGGGGTGAATTTTTACATAGGAATATATAGAGTAAATCTTTAAAAATCTTCTTCTCTGAAACTGATCAGCCAGAAAAGCTGTAACTTATGTGGAAGCATCCTCAGGTAGTGTAGATTCAAGTTTGTTCAAATCATGATTCCCAGTGGTAGGGTGGGGCCACAATGGGTGGTCGAATTTTTACATAGGAATATATAGAGTAAATCTTTAAAAATCGTCTTCTCTAAAACTGATCAGCCACTGTAACTTGTGTGGAAGCATCCTCAGGTAGTAAAGATTCAAGTTTGTTCAAATCATGATTTCCGGGGATAGGGTGTGGCCACAATGTGGGGGGGGGGGGGGGGGGTGAATTTTTACATAGTAATATATATAGTAAATCTTTAAAAATCTTCTTCTCTGAAACTGATCAGCCAGAAAAGCTGTAACTTATGTGGAAGCATCCTCAGGTAGTGTAGATTCAAGTTTGTTCAAATTATGATCCCGGGGGGTAGGGTGGGGCCACAATAGGGGGGTTGAATTTTTACACAGGAATATATAGAGTAAATTTTTAAAAATCTTCTTCTCTTAAACTGATCAGCCAGAAAAGCTTTCGTTTTTTGAAAAATGACTGAAAACTGCATTATTGTTGTGCTATAAAAATCCCCTAATAACTATATTTATAGAAGCATCCATTTATTTCAAACAAATTTATGCTAATGTAACTGATTTAGAAAATCTTGGTGAACACAGGTGTGCCCCTTTTGAGGACCTCATAATTGGCTAAAATAATTGGATGTTGCAGTAAACTTGAATACATTTTCTAGATCGAAGGTTAAGGTCATAACAGACCTATGTGAACAATCCTTGTCTGGACTATTATTTTCCTTCTTCCCCTGCAATCTAGCTTATACTTCATTGATAGAGTGCCTTTAGGTAAAGGGTATGCAAAGACCACAAACCAAGTTTCTAGGTCAAAGGTACACGTCATATCAGGCCTTTGTGAAAAATCCTTGTCTGGACCATATACTCTCTTCACTTAGCTCAATCTAGTTTAGTCTTTACTAAATGACTGTTTGTAGGTAAGAGGTGTTCTGTAACCTTTAGTCAAATTTCTATGTCAAATGTCAAGGTCATATCAGACCTCTGTAAAATCCTTAAAACCCTTTCCCCCCCCTTGGCCCTATCTGACTTATACTACACCCAGAGAGTGATTGTTCAAAGAAAGATTTGTAATGATCTTTAACTAAACTTCTAAATCAGAAATTAAAAATAAAGCGGTCAAATTTAAAACACAGTGGTGCCTTTGGGATAGTCACCATCTCATTGATAACTCTGAATTCAAATTTTCTTTTGTAGATAATCCGTATGAACAACGAGAGGTTTGCTATCCCTGAGCTTCTCTTCCATCCGTCTGATGTTGGGGTCCAAGAGATGGGCGTGGCCGAGGCTCTTGTGTACGCCATTAGTACTCTGCCTGAAGGTCTGTACAATTTTTCCTCTTAATAGGGCTGGGTCATACCCATTAATTTTTGTATCATATTTATCTCCTGTAGATAAAGAACGTTGTAAGAAAATGTAGAAAAACATTCAAAATTTAAATCTTAAATATTTTGATTTTTCTTTATATAATACTGTTTATGGTAAAAAAAATATATTTAAAATTTAAAAGCAAATCTGACTGGTAATTTGTTGACCATTCAGGCTCCTTAACTGCAGAGAGTTTTAATGTTTCTATACACTCCCAATGGAACTCCTGTACTAGATGATAGTGTTCACCATAATTACTGTAAAACTTACTTATAAGGAAGTCAAATGGAAAAATGCTTATGAACCAAAATTCATTATATATACATATAAGTGTAAGGTATATGCAAGGATGAGGGAATATATATCACTCCCTTATAACACAGTTTTCGATTCTTACAAGTGAGTATTGACCCATTGATTTAAATGACAATACATTTTGTATATGTGGATTTTCTCCGGGCACTCCGGCTTCCTCCCACATCAATGACCCCTTTGCGCTAACATTCGTGCCAACGAAAGATATTAATATAAGTTGTAAAACTTGTTTATCAATCGTTGTAAAATAAGTAAAGTTCGGGGTTTTTTTTGTATATGTACCAGTATACCATTACTAAACTGTTTGTGTTTTTTTTTTTTTGCTTAGAAATGCAGCCCCATATGTATACCAACATCGTACTGACCGGCGGCAATTGTTTATTACCAGGCTTCTCTGATAGATTGTAAGTAAATACAGTCATAACTATTTGTACTGTTGACATTCACAAATTTCATTGCTTTGCTGGTTAAAAGTAGAATTGACTGTATACAGGGTTATTTTCGCCCCATGTAATATTTGCCCTTCTACACTTGCAAACATTTTCCCCCGTCTTAAATTCGTCCAGACACAGTTGTTTTTTTTAAAAGGAGTAACATGAGATACTGGAATTCGCCCAATCTTTAATTCGCCTGCTGACAACGAGGGCGAAAGGGGCAAAAATAAAATGTGGCTAAATATTTCCCTGTATACAGTAGTCCCTTTCATGATACACCATTCATTTTATCAAAGAATTATTTTTTTAAAAATCAAAGAGACTCATGTAGCATCCATTTTGAAAGATGGTTGTTAAATGAGACAACTGATGAAAGTTTTGCATAACAAGCAAATGCCAAAAAGAAAAGAAATAAATTCATATTGAAAGTGTAGGGATATATTGTTCAAAACTTTCCTGAAAAGCATTCATAAGGGAGCTTTAAGTATTCTTGCTTTTTGGTTCAATCTTTCAGTTATTATTGGTTTTTTTGTTTTTGTTTACATCGTGGGCCGAGGTTGTTTGTTATAATAAGAGAAATACATTTTCAACTGAGGTTTACTTTCCAGTTATGCTGATGTGAGAAGTATGGCACCTGAAGATTTTGACATCAAAGTGAAAACCCCCAACAAGTAATTGTTATCTTATTTTGAATCTCTGTTTCATGTTTGCTTGATTATCCTTGCGATAATTTCTGATATACATGCATGAACATGATGAATCATAAAAATACTTGTATATGCATTTAAAAACCACAGATCTAGAGCTATTTAGATAAAAATTTATCACAAAACAAATAATCTAGGAAAACCATACAAACTTAAAATTTATTTATAAACACCAGTATCAATATCATTATATAATTAGTATAATTATATAATATACAGTAAAACACGCTTATAGTGAACACGCTTATAATGAATTGGCATTAAATTGTGAAGCTAACAGGTATATTGAATAACGTTTTAATATAAGGAAGCAAATTCACCCGTCCCTGGCACTTCGTTGTAAGCGTGTTTTACTATTTTAATAGTATCATGATAATTTTTTGTGTATGATATTGACACTGAATGATTGGATTGTTTTTTAACCTCTTGGAAAAACTAAATCATTATTTTATCATCAAAGAATGATAGCATTAAATAAAACATTACTGACTTGGTTCAAGGTTGACAATCAATCTGTAATCTGGGGCAACAGTTTTATCAATGGTACAAAGTATAGATTACATAAAGACACAGTTTCTAGCTAATCTAAGAAATGTGCTGATACACATGTAATTGATAGCTTCAAAATGTTGATTTTCACATGGCAGGTTTTGTTCAAACCGATTGTTTTTCAGCAAAGACTTGCAGATAAGAAATGCATGCCAATTAGATATGGTGCAAAATTAGTTGATTGGATATGGTGCAAAATTAGTTAATTAGATATGGTGCAAAATTAGTTGAACTGAACTTTACAATACTGGCCAGTATTGGCCCTTGTTAAAAAGAGAGAGAGAGAGAGAGAGAGAGAGAGAGAGAGAGAGAGAGAGAGAGAGAGAGAGAGAGAGAGAGAAAGAGTGAGAAGAGAGAGAAAAAAGAATGAAAATGAGAAAGAGAGGAGAGAAGGGGGAAGATGTAAATGAAATTAAAATGTTTAATCACGACAATTTATTTCAGCCCTATAACCTATGCCTGGGAAGGTGGATGCATGCTTGCTAACACGGAGGACTACAAGAAAATGGCGGTCACGAGAGAACAATACGAAGAACACGGACATACTATCTGCTCAGAAGCATTCGACATCTGACACTAGTGTTAAACATAAATGTACATGTAATCCACCTTCATCACACAAGATCAATCTGACACAAGTGTAAAACATGTACTGTATGTGTAATCTACCTTCATCACACAAGATCAATCTGATACGAGTGTAAAACATGTACTGTACATGTAATCTACATATGTACCTTCATCACACAAGATCAATCTGATGCGAGTGTAAAACATGTACTGTACATGTAATCTACATAAGTACCTTCATCACACAAGATCAATCGGACACAAGTGTAAAACATGTACTGTAAATGTTATCCACCAATTTTATACATGATGAACAGTGTTTGATAACTTGTCATAGTTTGAAAGGCCTGATCAAGAAGTAATGGTATTTCAGAATATTAATGCACCTTTCATAGTGTTCAAATTTAGGAAAAAATACCAAACCAGAGGATGGAAAATGTTTACCAGCCATTTTTATGAATATCAGTGGACCTTCTTTTTGTTCAATTGAAAGAAAAAAAATTTTTATAAATTTTTTAAAAAATATCTAAAGGGTTGCTCCAAGTGTCGAGCATCACAGAATTCACCTCACACCTTCAGTCATTTGTTGTTGAGATTTTTAATTTGTAGATCGTTGTAGATTGAATTGATGCCTAGGTGATGTGAAGAAGTAGCATTTTATTGTGGACAGCAAATTATTTGTACATTTTATACACATGAACTTGATACTGTTAAGGCATTGTAATATCTGTATGAACACTGCCACTGTTGGTTTTTTTTTTAAAACAATTGAAGACAAATTGTTTTTGTGGGTTATTGTTAACTTTCAGAGGTACAGATCAATTTCAAATGGGTTTTCAGTTAAATTCCGAATTGTGTTCAACTATATTTAACTAGCATAAACTTGTTGTATATTAACTTTCAGTTTCATTGAAATACATTGTATTTTATTATTCAATATTGCTTTTTTTATATTGATAACTTCCACCAAAAAAAATATTGCGCAATAAAAAAATTGATAGAAGCTGTTTATTGATAAAAATATTTCTTAATTTTTAATGATATATATGTACATGTATCTATACATATGTGTGAGAGAGACAATGCATTAACAAGCTCACAAATGATACCCCCTTCTGAGAAAATGTCATATCTCAAGTATTTTTCTATTAGAAATTAATGGATGCACCTATTTTTCTTGTAGTGACCTTGAACTTGCACAAATGACCAAAGCTCAAGGTCAGGACAAATTTACAAGTCACAAACAATCTTTGTGTCAAATTTTAGCTTCTAATCATTTTACATTACAAGATACGGCCTAAACTGGAATTATGCATTTTTTTAAAACAATGACCTTGAACTTACACGACTGACCCTGGGTCAAGTTCATGACACAACCTCAGGTCATAAGCAATCTTTATGTGAAGTAGGAACTCGATCCCAATGTTTCTCTATAAGAAAGGTATAAAGCAGAGACAAATTATGAACTTTTTCTTCCAATGATCTTGAACATGCCCAAATGACCCAGGGACAAAATCACGACACACCCTCAGATTATAAGCAATTGTTGTGTGAAAGAACTTCTAATGTTTCTCCATAAGAAAGATATGGACCAGACACAAAATTTTCACCTTTTAGTGACATTGAATTTGCCTAAATGACCTTGGGTCAAAATCATGACACCTCAGGTCATAAGCAATCTTTGTGTGAAGTAAGAACTTCCAATGTTTCTCCATAAGAAAGATTATAGAACGGACACAATTGCACAGACAGACGGACGGACAAGGTGATGGTGATCCCTATATATGACAGCACACCTGTTTGTCTAGCATCCTATGTTTTTTCACACAAGATTTAATAGATCTTTCAAAAATGAACAGTTATTGTGAAATTAATAATCATAATTAAATATACATACTGTCTAGCAAATTTCCAATAAACTGACACGATTTAAAAAATGACAGACACGCCATTATCCGAGATGCTAAAGCACACCCGTGTTTATATATAAAGGCCCCTAAAATTAAAGATCCATAAATAAAAACACAGAAATATATGTACCAGAAGACAAACCAATACGTTACTGTTATATATATATTCACGATCACAAAAATCCATGGAAATAGATTCCCCGATGGTTTTCGTGTATTCTACATTTGTGATGTTGTATGTAGCTAGCCATAAAAGATTATGCTCGCTTCTATTTAGTACAAGTGGTCGGTGTAGCCGAATTTTCTCGACCAATAATTTCCCTTGGGAGTTTTTCCAGCGTGAGATTGGATGAATCGGGGCGCTCCATGAACGCACTCACTCTCCGTTGTTCTTCTGCTGACCTGATAATTATAATGCAGAATATAACATTCATATAAAACGTAGGCATGTATACTAATTAGTTATAATAGTTATAAAGCTTAGTTATGATTAAAACGATTTTTGACAATATATGACCATGGCATATTGTCAATCATTTAACAAGAAACAGTGTTTAGATTTTTATAAACATTAAGAAGCTCAAACACTCTGATTGCTCCATAATTTTAACAATAACCAATTTTTTTTAAAAGAATGAAAAAAAAAAACCATTCCTGTTAACGTTCCAATTTCAAAAACACTTTGTGCCATATACTAGTAGTACATGTATCTTACGTTTATCTAGCTGGTACATGTATTGATAAATTCTTAAGTTCGCATTTCAACGATGATATAACATAAACTTGTACATAGAGGCATAATGATTGACAGATAGAAGTACAGACAGACAGATATCGAGATACTGACCTCCTGGTTCTTCTAATGAAGACCCCCGCCATGATGATTAACAGAGCCGCCATTGCAGCTACCCCAATAATTGTATACAACACCGTGTTCTCTACCGCCCGCCTCTCAGCTGGGCGAAAAACAATAATATAGAAAATTTTAAAAAAAATGAAGTGTCTGAAAAAAATATCTTGTTACACGGATATTTAATTCACCCCGGGAATATTTCACTCTGCAAAAAATTCACCAAGGAACATTTCAATCATTTCGAGAATATTTTACTCGATCATTCCGTAATATCATGTTATCTACTCCAGGGATGTTAATATCTATGTATGGATCACGCAGGTTTTGGAGGAGGATATGTACAATAGTTGAACAGACATAGGTTCATGAGATGCAATGTAAAAAATATAAATTTTCTTTTAAAAACAAAGAAATTCTATTATACAACTGATTTAATTTTATTGAACTCATCTCGGGCAGAAGAACCACTTCCATTTTCCACGTGATCGGGATTCGCAGGACCTTGCAATAAATAAATTACATTAAAAGACATCATTTTGAGAGAAATGATGTTCGATTTAAAAGATTCATAATTATCTTATGTGATGCTTTTAAAAATCAATCGAGCAAGTAAATGTAATACACCCAATCGAAACACTGAATCAAAAATCTTTCAAAAGGGTCCATACGGTAAAAGTAAAATTTGTTCAAACCACTGTTTTGTTAGTAAATGTATTTTTAAGCAAGTAGGAAAAATAGTTATTTCGCAATTATCATTTTGAGTAAAGTATCACGAAGGTAATTAAATAAGTCAGTGAGTGAGTTAGTAAATAACCAACGAAGGCCAGCTAGTTAGCGAGCGAGTGAGTAGATAAGTGTGTAAGTAAGCCAGTCAGTCAGCGAGTGAGTGAGTAAAACTCTCAATCAGCGAGTGAGTTAGTAAATAAGACAGTCAGCGAGTGAGATAGTAAATAAGACAGTCAGCGAGTGAGTTAGTAAGTAAGACAGTAAGCAAGTGAGTTAGTAAGTAGGACAGTCAGCAAGTGAGTTAGTAAGTAACACGCTCAGTCAGCGAGTGAGTTAGTAAATAACACTGACAGTCAGTGAGTGAGTTAGTAATAAGACAGTCAGCGAGTGAGTTAGTAAGGAAGACAGTCAGCGAGTGAGTTAGTAAGTAAGACAGTAAGCAAGTGAGTCAGTAAGTAAATAAGACAGTCAGCAAGTGAGTTAGTAAATAACACAGACAGTCAGCGAGTGAGTTAGTAAATAACACAGACAGTCAGCGAGTGAGTTAGTAATAAGACAGTCAGCGAGTGAGTTAGTAATAAGACAATCAGCGAGTGAGTTAGTAATAAGACAATCAGCGAGTGAGTTAGTAAGTAAGACAGTAAGCAAGTGAGTCAGTAAGTAAATAAGACAGTCAGCAAGTGAGTTATTAAGTAAGTCAAGTCAATCAATCAATCAGGGAATGAGTGAGATAGAAAGTAAGTAGGTAAGCGGTTAACATGAACTGTCAATTGAGTAAGAAAGCAAGTAAGATGATAAGTAAGTAATTTACCTACCTGGGTTCTTTTTACCCGGTATGTTTGTTGTCTTTATGTTGTCGCTGTCTTTGTTTCCGTGGCCTCCAGATGTATGATTCTTAGTATTATTAGGGCTGTTTGGATGTTTTGATGTTATTCCACCACCAGCAAAAGTATTTGACGCCGTAGTGGTCGTTGTTAATAGCTCAGGATTGCATTCCACTTCAAGCTTTCCTTTACTTGCTTTGGTAAAGTAAAATACATGTATATTTGTTTTAACATTTTAAATATTCAAATAAATAATTTAGCCTGTTTTTGATTTGTTATTTTAAATTCTTTTTCTTTTTTACTGACGGAAAGTTCTGATACTCATAATACATATTCATTGCGATATAATATAATCCAATAGTTCGTGTTAATATTCGTCTTTGTCTATAATTTTAAGTTTAACGACGAACGACAAATTAAAATTTCCTGCGTATAAAATTTGACTGATTTAAGATTCTTTTTGTGATAGATTTATCCAAATTAAGGAGGTCCAATGATCAACAAATTACCTGTCAGATCTACCTAAAAATTTCAGATATGAATTTGTAAGACGTAAACTATTATTTAGTAAAGAAATGATTCATATATTTTAGCTTTGAAATTAAAAAAAAATCCTATTCTAAAGTATCTTTATGCAGAACTATTCTTCTTTGGGAGATATGTATGGTCTAAACTTGACCACAACCATCCAGCCCTCTTAATGAAACATAGAACCTTTACTCGTACCTTGTACAAGAATCCATATCTGTTGTGCCTCAGGTCCATCTTCCGTGTACGAGACGTTCAACTCATTTACACTAGAAGAATAGATGGTTTCATATTCCGCATAGATGGTGCTATTTTCACATTCAACGACTTTGGAATTATTTCCTTCGTTAAATGTCAGACGATTACTTGAATAGCTGGGACATTCTCCAGTAAAGTTACCATATGATGTGTTCACTGGCTGAAGGCGAACATCAATTGCCAAAACCTGAATGGTCGAATCGCTAGCCGATTCAAATCTACACTCGCAAGACTCTTGAATTAAATAATGTGGTTTCCGATACAAGTAAACGGTCCCATTTTCTGATACAAACTTCTCATAACTGCAAAAGTTCTTAATTCTCTTTGCTGTAAATATCATACATATGACCACGTCATTATTAAAATATGAATCATGATAAATATTAACAGTTCGTTGAGCGACATTTATTCACATGTTTTAACTTTGTTTATATATAAAATACAATGCAATTCAGAAACGATAAAAATATGTTTACAAACATTCTATTTGTTTACATGTATGTATAAAAATATGTAAACATTTTCCCCATTTTCTATCTTCTTTTAAATGGTTCCTGTTTTATTTTACTCTAGAAAATATACATATTCTGCTGATTATTTTCGTGAATCAAACAAACAAAAAAAAAAACAAAAAGAACAACAACATTGGACATGGTAAAACAAAAAATTAAAGCGTTTATAAATAAGCTTGCTTTCAAAATAATTTCACATGTTATAGCCTCCATAATCTTAATCTAATGAACTTTTATAAGTGTTTACTCTTGTTTTCTTTT
The DNA here is from genome assembly GCA_033439105.1 of Magallana nippona. Lineage (NCBI taxonomy): Eukaryota > Metazoa > Mollusca > Bivalvia > Ostreida > Ostreidae > Magallana > Magallana nippona. The sequence continues at coordinate 27,951,655 of CM065919.1, forward strand.
ACGACATTGAATTATTATGAGGAACTCTAACCCTGGTCCTTATATTAGGTATAAATAATGTATAATTTTGATTCAAATGATAAATTAGTTCTTTAGAAGGTAAATTATATCTTAAGGTAGAAGTCCGGGGAATTGCAATTTCAAGAAAAATCCCTTGAAATTCACCTATGAATGCTTTAAATTAAATGAAAGCATTGTTGAAATGCAGTGGTTTGATAGAAAGAAAGAAAATCCCCCCCCAAAAAAACCAAAAACTTAAAAAACCTAAACCACTCCCCCCACCCAAAAAAAGAAAACTAAAAAAAAAACCCAAGAGATGACAGAACAAACTCTCATGACCTAAAGTTCAGATTAGCTTAAATATGCTTACAAGAGTCAAATATAATGTATTTTACTATTTCGATTCTGTTCTCGGTATTCTTTACACAACGTATAAATACAGAAGAGCCATCTTACCTTCAACACAATCAAAGACAACTTGAACATAGTTGGAGTATCTTCGAGTATTGTTAGTACATTCCATATAATGCCGTGGAGTAGCAGTGTTTTGTGATATACCTTGTAATTTCGACAAGCGTGATAAGTACAGATACTTATACTTATATTCTGTGATGTTTTTTAAGCAATCACCGTCCTCAAAGTGACAACAAGTCGTGTTATGGCCATGCTCTGCCTCTATGTTTAGGGGACACTCTTCGTTAATATACCACTTCATACCATACTGTAGTTCTTTGACGGCTATCACTCTATCTGATCCTTGACATTGCGAGTTCATGTAATGGTTGCCATAACACATGGATGTAGTGTTTTCTCCAAGAGCTTCAGAAATACAAATGCAACATATAAGATATAGTAAATATCAGATTCTATCCATCTGTTCTCTCAATCACTCACTTATGATCATACAAGAACATACACACGCACCCTCACATACATGCACGCACGCACACACACACGCATATACATGCACGCACAAACGCTTATGCTTACCATATTTTTGACTTATGATAACATGTACATAATTTAAAAAAAAACATTAATGGGTCATGTGATCAAAATTTTGACTGCATTCCAACCAAGTTCACATTAATTGGGAACCATTTATTATTGTTCTTCATTTGTAACTTAAAGTATACATGTAATTGTCGCGCATATATGTTCACAAAACACCTCAAGAACACCAATTTAAGCAAAGTCACAGTGAAACACAATACATACCAATATTTAGTAAACCCGCCACCGAGAGCAGCAGAAGAAAGCATTTCTCCATTTTGATTTCATTTTACAGAAGTAGGGTATTTGATTGCATATTTCAATCACAAATATATTTCTTCAGCCAGTGTTTATACAGGATCACGATAAAATTCTTGATAAGATATGTGTAAGTTCAACGTGCACTTGTGATTTTAATGTAATCTTGAACAAACTGAAGGTTCAAATTATTGCTCGACAGGGAGGTAAAATAAGGTAAAAAAAAAAAAAAATCAATGAAATGTAGGTATACGTATTGATACATATTGATTGAAAATAGACAAAATGTTTTCAAATTATTTGATATTACCACATAACGTATTAATCGAGTGTACGAAAAACAAAACAAAGAAAACCAAATAAAAAAAAACAACAACAATAGGATTATGGTTTTTTTTAAAGTCCAATTCTGCAACTCTACGTTGTGAAAACATATATATCTCTCTTAAGATTCAACAACAATACTAGAAACTCACCTAAATATAGCATTCTGAAAATAAAGTTCCTAGTATCCAAGTATATTAGTATTTTTGTTATGTGAATACTGAAAATATACACACTTGTTAGCTAATTTAAAAATTGAATTACTGTAAAATTGAGGAAATGTCGTAAGATATATACTGTCCGACGGGACAGTGCTTGCTTCTGACACCGGAAATTGTTAAACAAACATTGACCACGCGACATGTTAACAGGTGGCTGTTTATGTAATGGCGAAAACACTGGCTAGATTTTGTTAGATGCAAGAAACAGTGGTCAGAAGGCATAAATATTCGAATAATGAAATAAAATTGAATTAAAAACACTTTACCACTTTTCATTTTACTCTTACAGGTGTTTACCTGGATATACCATTTTTAGAACAGTGAAATAGTTCACAATCGATCAATTAGAATTTATATTGTTTTGAAAATAAGCCGTGATTTTGATCTCAACGTTAACAGGATGTTTTCATTGATAATAAGCCGCGATTTGAAAATAAGACGGTTTTGAAAATAAGCCCCCACTTTCTTACCAAAAGTTAAAATAAGCCGCGGCTTATTTTCAAGGTTTTAGGGTATGTCAAAAGAGTAAAGATTAGGAAGCTGAATGGTCAACAAATTAATTGAACCGTCAGATCTGCCTTAAATTTTAAGATATTGTTTGTTTAGGTATAAACTATTATTTAGTAAAGAAAAAATATACATATTTTACTTTTTAAATTTGGGTATTTCCTATATTTTTTTTATATAGAGCTCTCCGTCTAAAGGAGAACTATACAGTCTTAGAAAGACCACGAACATCGAGACCTCTTAATATGTTGATTGTTTGTTGATACAGGGCAAAACACCAATAGGGTAATAAGTTTTTAATTCATTTCATTCTGCAATACGCAAGGCGACGTCCCTAGCTGGGCCTCATTACTAGCCTTGCTTTTGATGTAAAGGTAGGAATGAATTACATGTTGATGCTTTGTAGAAAACGTGGGATACGTGACACAGATTAAACAAGAAATCTAGATAATACATGTATTTATACCTCCAACCTATCTCACAAAGATGTTAAAAAGTAGAGGATTTCTTTTCATTCAAAATAACTTTGAATATAAAATTTTTTTCAGTTATCTAGTGCATTACCTAATTAAGACAGTTACATATACTTCTGGTAAACAAAATGTCTGGAAAGAAGGGTTTCGTTTCAATTTTGGGCATCGCATTAAGAGTCATTACATATTCATTTGTAACTTAAAGTATACATGTAATTGTCGCGCATATATGTTCACAAAACACCTCAAGAACACCAATTTAAGCAAAGTCACAGTGAAACACAATACATACCAATATTTAGTAAACCCGCCACCGAGAGCAGCAGAAGAAAGCATTTCTCCATTTTGATTTCATTTTACAGAAGTAGGGTATTTGATTGCATATTTCAATCACAGATATATTTCTTCAGCCAGTGTTTATACAGGATCACGATAAAATTCTTGATAAGATATGTGTAAGTTCAACGTGCACTTGTGATTTTAATGTAATCTTGAACAAACTGAAGGTTCAAATTATTTTGATCTCAACGTTAACAGGATGTTTTCATTGATAATAAGCCGCGATTTGAAAATAAGACGGTTTTGAAAATAAGCCCCCACTTTCTTACCAAAAGTTAAAATAAGCCGCGGCTTATTTTCAAGGTTTTAGGGTATGTCAAAAGAGTAAAGATTAGGAAGCTGAATGGTCAACAAATTAATTGAACCGTCAGATCTGCCTTAAATTTTAAGATATTGTTTGTTTAGGTATAAACTATTATTTAGTAAAGAAAAAATATACATATTTTACTTTTTAAATTTGGGTATTTCCTATATTTTTTTTTATATAGAGCTCTCCGTCTAAAGGAGAACTATACAGTCTTAGAAAGACCACGAACATCGAGACCTCTTAATATGTTGATTGTTTGTTGATACAGGGCAAAACACCAATAGGGTAATAAGTTTTTAATTCATTTCATTCTGCAATACGCAAGGCGACGTCCCTAGCTGGGCCTCATTACTAGCCTTGCTTCTGATGTAAAGGAAAGAATGAATTACATGTTGATGCTTTGTAGAAAACGTGGGATACGTGACACAGATTAAACAAGTAATCTAGATAATACATGTATTTATACCTCCAACCTATCTCACAAAGATGTTAAAAAGTAGAGGATTTCTTTTCATTCAAAATAACTTTGAATATAAAAATTTTTTCAGTTATCTAGTGCATTACCTAATTAAGACAGTTACATATACTTCTGGTAAACAAAATGTCTGGAAAGAAGGGTTTCGTTTCAATTTTGGGCATCGCATTAAGAGTCATTACATATACAGCTAAGTCAGCTCTTCTTTTGTAAAATGCAGCGATTTTTTGTCAGAGAGGAAAAAAGTATATGTAGTTATGAATATTTATATGTACCTATGACTGAGCACTTTACAAGTCGTTTGTCAAATGATCCGTCGAGTACATGGTTAGAGGGGTATCTTGGTCACTTATTTGCATTTTTTCATCACACTACTCATTAAGAAACCTTTATTAGCAGATGATCCAAAAGACATACATTTGACGTTTTTTGCTCATCCTGATAGAATGGATTTATTGTCATCAGTTAAAACTAGTAGAAAAAGATGTGTCTGTTATGCATTAGTTTGTTGCTGTTTTATAATAGGAACACTGACCATGATTGTCTACAATTATGTGTCTAAAAGGACCAAGGGAGGAGAACCCGTTTTCCATGCGAACGACCATGACCAAACAGGAGGGAAGCAAAGTCGGAAAGATGATGATCTGTTCTTGCAGAGGAGTGTCCAATTATTCGACAATGGACCAAAATTTGATGCTTCTTTCTCGCCTTTGTATCATAAACAACCGCGAACACAATCCTTCTTACATACACCACAGAAATATTTTGGTTCTGAAAGAGTTGTGCCGAACGTAGATTGTGGTTTGCTGTTTGAACAAAACGACAAAGAAATAAAGAAAGTTCGTGAAATGAATGTAACAAATGAATCGCAGTCATTTTGCCAACGAACAGAGGTTTGTGAAAGTTTCATCAAAACAAGAGGATACATCATGGATCCATTAACAGACGAGGAGAGGAATTTTCCGATTGCCTACAGTATTCTTGTTTATAAAAGTCCAGAGCAATTTGAAATTCTTTTGAGGTCCATATACCGGCCCCAAAATATGTACTGTGTTCACGTGGATAGAAAAACAGTTGAAAACATCTTCAATGAATTTCTATGCATTCTACGATGCTTTCCTAATGTGAAGATGGCGTCCAAAAGAACTGAGGTGAATTGGGGAAAAATAAGTGTTTTATTGCCAGAAACTACATGCATGAAAGACCTTTTATAAATTCCTAAATGGAAATATTTCATTAACTTAACTGGACAGGAATTTCCTCTTCGTACAAATTATGAATTGGTAAAAATATTGCAAATTTATAACGGTTCGAACGACGGGGAAGGCACCATCAGAAGGTTTGCACAATTTTTATAATATGTACATAAAATTACATGAAACAAGTTTCGACTAAGAACTATGAAATAATGACAATATAACACTTTTCAATTACAAAGAGTCCCTATACCATCACAATATTTGATTTTGATTCATCCTTTTGTTTATTTGCTCCAATTCGACATTCATCAAATTAGAGCAAACAAGGACAGATGGAATATTAATGAGAAACCTCCCCATACTATCCAGCCAGTCAAAGGATCTGTCCACGTGACTCTAAACAGAAAAGTTGTGGAATACGTCATCACTAATGATGTAGCTGCCGATTTTCTTACATGGGTGAGCAAAACAAGTATTCCAGATGAGACGTTCTTTGCAACTTTGATTCATAATCCACAGCTGGGAATTCCGGGAAGTTTTAAAGGTAAAAAAAATAAGGTGATTACTAAGTAAACGCTGTCCTTATGGCATTTTTTAATTTTAACAATAAATGCCTAAATGCATATTTTTATTGTTAAAATTAAAATATGTCAGAAGGACAGTACTGGTTTCTTAGACAATACACCTATTTTGAATTTAAGAGTAAATGTAGCATTTGCTTTGTGAGTCAGTAAGTAAATAAGACAGTCAGCAAGTGAGTTAGTAAATAAGACAGTCAGCGAGTGAGTTAGTAATAAGACAGTCAGCGAGTGGATTAGTAATAAGGCAATCAGCGAGTGAGTTAGTAAGTAAGTAAGACAGTCAGCGAGTGAGTTAGTAAGTAAGACAGTAAGCAAGTGAGTTATTAAGTAAGACAGTTAGCGAGTGAGTTAGTAAATAACACTGACAGTCAGCGAGTGAGTTAGTAATAACACAGTCAGCGAGTGAGTTAGTAAGTAAGACAGTCAGCGAGTGAGTTAGTAAGTAAGACAGTAAGCAAGTGAGTTATTAAGTAAGACAGTTAGCGAGTGAGTTAGTAAATAACACTGACAGTCAGCGAGTGAGTTAGTAATAACACAGTCAGCGAGTGAGTTAGTAAGTAAGACAGTCAGCGAGTGAGTTAGTAATAACACAGTCAGCGAGTGAGTTATTAAGTAAGTCAAGTCAATCAATCAATCAGGGAATGAGTGAGATAGAAAGTAAGTAGGTAAGCGGTTAACATGAACTGTCAATTGAGTAAGAAAGCAAGTAAGATGATAAGTAAGTAATTTACCTACCTGGGTTCTTTTTACCCGGTATGTTTGTTGTCTTTATGTTGTCGCTGTCTTTGTTTCCGTGGCCTCCAGATGTATGATTGTTAGTATTATTAGGGTTGTTTGGATGTTTTGATGTTATTCCACCACCAGCAAAAGTATTTGACGCCGTAGTGGTCGTTGTTAATAGCTCAGGATTGCATTCCACTTCAAGCTTTCCTTTACTTGCTTTGGTAAAGTAAAATACATGTATATTTGTTTTAACATTTTAAATATTCAAATAAATAATTTAGCCTGTTTTCGATTTGTTAATTTAATTCTTTTTCTTTGTCACTGACGGAAAGTTCTGATACTCATAATACATATTCATTGCGATATAATATAATCCAATAGTTCGTGTTAATATTCGTCTTTGTCTATAATTTTAAGTTTAACGACGAACGACAAATTAAAATTTCCTGCGTATAAAATTTGACTGATTTAAGATTCTTTTTGTGATAGATTTATCCAAATTAAGGAGTTCCAATGATCAACAAATTACCCGTCAGATCTACCTAAAAATTTTAGATATGAATTTGTAAGACGTAAACTATTATTTAGTAAAGAAATGATTCATATATTTTAGCTTTGAAATTAAAAAAAAAAATCCTATTCTAAAGTATCTTTATGCAGAACTATTCTTCTTTGGGAGATATGTATGGTCTAAACTTGACCACAACCATCCAGCCCTCTTAATGAAACATAGAACCTTTACTCGTACCTTGTACAAGAATCCATATCTGTTGTGCCTCAGGTCCATCTTCCGTGTACGAGACGTTCAACTCATTTACACTAGAAGAATAGATGGTTTCATATTCCGCATAGATGGTGCTATTTTCACATTCAACGACTTTGGAATTATTTCCTTCGTTAAATGTCAGACGATTACTGGAATAGCTGGGACATTCTCCAGTAAAGTTACCATATGATGTGTTCACTGGCTGAAGGCGAACATCAATTGCCAAAACCTGAATGGTCGAATCGCTAGCCGATTCAAATCTACACTCGCAAGACTCTTGAATTAAATAATGTGGTTTCCGATACAAGTAAACGGTCCCATTTTCTGATACAAACTTCTCATAACTGCAAAAGTTCTTAATTCTCTTTGCTGTAAATATCATACATATGACCACGTCATTATTAAAATATGAATCATGATAAATATTAACAGTTCCTTGAGCGACATTCATTCACATGTTTAACTTTGTTTATATATACAGGTGAATCTCGATAACTCGAACTTCATGGGACCATGATTAAACTTCGAGAGATCAAGAGTTCGAGAGATCGAAAGTTTAAAAAAATCCGGAAATTTTTGTTCCCGTCATGTTGGTTCTAAAATTATAGTAGCCGGAAGTTTATATTCATAACATGGAATGATAGTCTAACATGGTTTCATTTGTATTTTCTGCTACTTTACATCAAATTTAACAATACAGAAATAAGTTTTGTGTTTATTTATTGTTTTGTTAACTTATAATTTTTTAAAAAGTATTTTATGTTTTCTTGATCACAGAATAGTTTAAATAAAGACCGGTTTAATTTACCGTTAATTTCACAAGTTGTTGAAATTAATAGATCAGTTACAAATTAACTATCTACCCTTTGAAGGAAGCAAGGGGTAGTGTCACTTCCGTAATTAACCAATTAACACTACCACGCTAGCCCCAGGGGTTCACTCGATCATCCAGGTAAGGTCCACGCGGAGCTAATTATACGCTTGATCGGTCGCGTGTGTACACAGCCACCACTTCGAGTTATCAAGAGTCAAAAACAATGAAATATGTATAACGGGACCCAGATTTTACTTCGAGAGATCAAGAACTTCGAGAGATCGGAGTTCGAGAGATCAAGAGTAAATTTGCTTAGTTATATAGGGAAAAAAATCGGGACCGTGATTTCACTTCGAGAGATCAAGAACTTCGAGAGATCGAAGTTCGAGCCATCGAGTGTCACCTGTAAAATACAATGCAATTCAGAAACGATAAAAATATGTTTACAAACATTTTATTTGTTTACATGTATGTATAAAAATATGTAAACATTTTCCCCATTTTCTATCTTCTTTTAAATGGTTCCTGTTTTATTTTACTCTAGAAAATATACATATTCTGCTGATTATTTTCGTGAATCAAAAAAAACAAAAAACAAAACAACATGGGACATGGTAAAAAAAAAATTAAAGCGTTTATAAATAAGCTTGCTTTCAAAATAATTTCACACGTTATAGCCTCCATAATCTTAATCTAATGAACTTTTGTAAGTGTTTACTCTTGTTTTCTTTTACGACATTGAATTATTATTGGGAACTCTAACCCTGGTCCTTATATTAGGTATAAATAATGTATAATTTTGATTCAAATGATAAATTAGTTCTTTAGAAGGTAAATTATATCTTAAGGCAGAAGTCCGGGGAATTGCAATTTCAAGAAAAATCCCTTGAAATTCACCTATGAATGCTTTAAATTGTAATGAAAGCATTGTTGAAATGCAGTGGTTTGATAGAAAGAAAGAACCCCCCCCCCCCCGAAAAAAACCCAAAAACTTAAAAAACCTAAACCAATCCCCCCACCCAAAAAAAGAAAACTAAAAAAAAACCCAAGAGATGACAGAACAAACTCTCATGACCTAAAGTTCTGATTAGCTTAAATATGCTTACAAGAGTCAAATATAATGTATTTCACTATTTCGATTCTGTTCTCGGTATTCTTTACACAACGTATAAATACAGAAGAGCCATCTTACCTTCAACACAATCAAAGACAACTTGAACATAGTTGGAGTATCTTCGAGTATTGTTAGTACATTCCATATAATGCCGTGGAGTAACAGTGTTTTGTGATATACCTTGTAATTTCGACAAGCGTGATAAGTACAGATACTTATACTTATATTCTGTGATGTGTTTTAAGCAATCACCGTCCTCAAAGTGACAACAAGTCGTGTTATGGCCATGCTGTGCCTCTATGTTTAGGGGACACTCTTCGTTAATATACCACTTCATACCATACTGTAGTTCTTTGACGGCTATCACTCTATCTGATCCTTGACATTGCGAGTTCATGTAATGGTTGCCATAACACGTGGATGTAGTGTATTCTCCAAGAGCTTCAGAAATACAAATGCAACATATAAGATATAGTAAATATCAGATTCTATCCATCTGTTCTCTCACTCACTCACTTATGATCATACAAGAACATACACACGCACCCTCACATACATGCACGCACGCACACACACACACGCATATACATGCACGCACAAACGCTTATGCTTACCATATTTTTAACTTATGGTAACATGTACATAATTTAAAAAAAAACATTAATGGGTCATGTGATCAAAATTTTGACTGCATTCCAACCAAGTTCACATTAATTGGGAACCATTTATTATTGTTCTTCATTTGTAACTTAAAGTATACATGTAATTGTCGCGCATATATGTTCACAAAACACCTCAAGAACACCAATTTAAGCAAAGTCACAGTGAAACACAATACATACCAATATTTAGTAAACCCGCCACCGAGAGAAGCAGAAGAAAGCATTTCTCCATTTTGATTTCATTTTACAGAAGTAGGGTATTTGATTGCATATTTCAATCACAAATATATTTCTTCAGCCAGTGTTTATACAGGATCACGATAAAATTCTTGATAAGATATGTGTAAGTTCAACGTGCACTTGTGATTTTAATGTAATCTTGAACAAACTGAAGGTTCAAATTATTGCTCGACAGGGAGGTAAAATAAGGTAAAAAAAAAAAAAAAATCAATGAAATGTAGGTATACATATTGATACATATTGATTGAAAATAGACAAAATGTTTTCAAATTATTTGATATTACCACATAACGTATTAATCGAGTGTGCGAAAAACAAAACAAAGAAAACCAAATAAAAAAAAACCCAACAACAATAGGATTATGTTTTTGTTTAAAGTCCAATTCTGCAACTCTACGTTGTGAAAACATATATATCTCTCTTAAGATTCAACAACAATACTAGAAACTCACCTAAATATAGCATTCTGAAAATAAAGTTCCTAGTATCCAAGTATATTAGTATTTTTGTTATGTGAATACTGAAAATATACACACTTGTTAGCTAATTTAAAAATTGAATTACTGTAAAATTGAGGAAATGTCGTAAGATATATACTGTCCGACGGGACAGTGCTTGCTTCTGACACCGGAAATTGTTAAACAAACATTGACCACGCGACATGTTAACAGGTGGCTGTTTATGTAATGGCGAATACACTGGCTAGATTTTGTTAGATGCAAGAAACGGTGGTCAGAAGGCATAAATATTCGAATAATGAAATAAAATTGAATTAAAAACACTTTACCACTTTTCATTTTACTCTTACGGGTGTTTACCTGGATGTACCATTTTTAGAACAGTGAAATAGTTCACAATCGATCAATTAGAATTTATATTGTTTTGAAAATAAGCCGTGATTTTGATCTCAACGTTAACAGGATGTTTTCATTGATAATAAGCCGCGATTTGAAAATAAGACGGTTTTGAAAATAAGCCCCCACTTTCTTACCAAAAGTTAAAATAAGCCGCGGCTTATTTTCAAGGTTTTAGGGTATGTCAAAAGAGTAAAGATTAGGAAGCTGAATGGTCAACAAATTAATTGAACCGTCAGATCTGCCTTAAATTTTAAGATATTGTTTGTTTAGGTATAAACTATTATTTAGTAAAGAAAAAATATACATATTTTACTTTTTAAATTTGGGTATTTCCTATATTTTTTTATATAGAGCTCTCCGTCTAAAGGAGAACTATACAGTCTTAGAATGACCACGAACATCGAGACCTCTTAATATGTTGATTGTTTGTTGATACAGGACAAAACACCAATAGGGTAATAAGTTTTTAATTCATTTCATACTGCAATACGCAAGGCGACGTCCCTAGCTGGGCCTCATTACTAGCCTTGCTTCTGATGTAAAGGAAAGAATGAATTACATGTTGATGCTTTGTAGAAAACGTGGGATACGTGACACAGATTAAACAAGTAATCTAGATAATACATGTATTTATACCTCCAACCTATCTCACAAAGATGTTAAAAAGTAGAGGATTTCTTTTCATTCAAAATAACTTTGAATATAAAATTTTTTTCAGTTATCTAGTGCATTACCTAATTAAGACAGTTACATATACTTCTGGTAAACAAAATGTCTGGAAAGAAGGGTTTCGTTTCAATTTTGGGCATCGCATTAAGAGTCATTACATATACAGCTAAGTCAGCTCTTCTTTTGTAAAATGCAGCGATTTTTTGTCAGAGAGGAAAAAAGTATATGTAGTTATGAATATTTATATGTACCTATGACTGAGCACTTTACAAGTCGTTTGTCAAATGATCCGTCGAGTACATGGTTAGAGGGGTATCTTGGTCACTTATTTGCATTTTTTCATCACACTACTCATTAAGAAACCTTTATTAGCAGATGATCCAAAAGACATACATTTGACGTTTTTTGCTCATCCTGATAGAATGGATTTATTGTCATCAGTTAAAACTAGTAGAAAAAGATGTGTCTGTTATGCATTAGTTTGTTGCTGTTTTATAATAGGAACACTGACCATGATTGTCTACAATTATGTGTCTAAAAGGACCAAGGGAGGAGAACCCGTTTTCCATGCGAACGACCATGACCAAACAGGAGGGAAGCAAAGTCGGAAAGATGATGATCTGTTCTTGCAGAGGAGTGTCCAATTATTCGACAATGGACCAAAATTTGATGCTTCTTTCTCGCCTTTGTATCATAAACAACCGCGAACACAATCCTTCTTACATACACCACAGAAATATTTTGGTTCTGAAAGAGTTGTGCCGAACGTAGATTGTGGTTTGCTGTTTGAACAAAACGACAAAGAAATAAAGAAAGTTCGTGAAATGAATGTAACAAATGAATCGCAGTCATTTTGCCAACGAACAGAGGTTTGTGAAAGTTTCATCAAAACAAGAGGATACATCATGGATCCATTAACAGACGAGGAGAGGAATTTTCCGATTGCCTACAGTATTCTTGTTTATAAAAGTCCAGAGCAATTTGAAATTCTTTTGAGGTCCATATACCGGCCCCAAAATATGTACTGTGTTCACGTGGATAGAAAAACAGTTGAAAACATCTTCAATGAATTTCTATGCATTCTACGATGCTTTCCTAATGTGAAGATGGCGTCCAAAAGAACTGAGGTGAATTGGGGAAAAATAAGTGTTTTATTGCCAGAAACTACATGCATGAAAGACCTTTTATTAATTCCTAAATGGAAATATTTCATTAACTTAACTGGACAGGAATTTCCTCTTCGTACAAATTATGAATTGGTAAAAATATTGCAAATTTATAACGGTTCGAACGACGGGGAAGGCACCATCAGAAGGTTTGCACAATTTTTATAATATGTACATAAAATTACATGAAACTAGTTTCGACTAAGAACTATGAAATAATGACAATATAACACTTTTCAATTACAAAGAGTCCCTATACCATCACAATATTTGATTTTGATTCATCCTTTTGTTTATTTGCTCCAATTCGACATTCATCAAATTAGAGCAAACAAGGACAGATGGAATATTAATGAGAAACCTCCCCATACCATCCAGCCAGTCAAAGGATCTGTCCACGTGACTCTAAACAGAAAAGTTGTGGAATACGTCATCACTAATGATGTAGCTGCCGATTTTCTTACATGGGTGAGCAAAACAAGTATTCCAGATGAGACGTTCTTTGCAACTTTGATTCATAATCCACAGCTGGGAATTCCGGGAAGTTTTAAAGGTAAAAAAAATAAGGTGATTACTAAGTAAACGCTGTCCTTATGGCATTTTTTAATTTTAACAATAAATGCCAAAATGCATATTTTTATTGTTAAAATTAAAATATGTCAGAAGGACAGTACTGGTTTCTTAGACAATACACCTATTTTGAATTTAAGAGTAAATGTAGCATTTGCTTTGTGAGTCAGTAAGTAAATAAGACAGTCAGCAAGTGAGTTAGTAAATAAGACAGTCAGCGAGTGAGTTAGTAATAAGACAGTCAGCGAGTGGATTAGTAATAAGGCAATCAGCGAGTGAGTTAGTAAGTAAGTAAGACAGTCAGCGAGTGAGTTAGTAAGTAAGACAGTACGCAAGTGAGTTATTAAGTAAGACAGTTAGCGAGTGAGTTAGTAAATAACACTGACAGTCAGCGAGTGAGTTAGTAATAACACAGTCAGCGAGTGAGTTAGTAAGTAAGACAGTCAGCGAGTGAGTTAGTAAGTAAGACAGTAAGCAAGTGAGTTATTAAGTAAGACAGTTAGCGAGTGAGTTAGTAAATAACACTGACAGTCAGCGAGTGAGTTAGTAATAACACAGTCAGCGAGTGAGTTAGTAAGTAAGACAGTCAGCGAGTGAGTTAGTAATAACACAGTCAGCGAGTGAGTTATTAAGTAAGTCAAGTCAATCAATCAATCAGGGAATGAGTGAGATAGAAAGTAAGTAGGTAAGCGGTTAACATGAACTGTCAATTGAGTAAGAAAGCAAGTAAGATGATAAGTAAGTAATTTACCTACCTGGGTTCTTTTTACCCGGTATGTTTGTTGTCTTTATGTTGTCGCTGTCTTTGTTTCCGTGGCCTCCAGATGTATGATTGTTAGTATTATTAGGGTTGTTTGGATGTTTTGATGTTATTCCACCACCAGCAAAAGTATTTGACGCCGTAGTGGTCGTTGTTAATAGCTCAGGATTGCATTCCACTTCAAGCTTTCCTTTACTTGCTTTGGTAAAGTAAAATACATGTATATTTGTTTTAACATTTTAAATATTCAAATAAATAATTTAGCCTGTTTTCGATTTGTTAATTTAATTCTTTTTCTTTGTCACTGACGGAAAGTTCTGATACTCATAATACATATTCATTGCGATATAATATAATCCAATAGTTCGTGTTAATATTCGTCTTTGTCTATAATTTTAAGTTTAACGACGAACGACAAATTAAAATTTCCTGCGTATAAAATTTGACTGATTTAAGATTCTTTTTGTGATAGATTTATCCAAATTAAGGAGTTCCAATGATCAACAAATTACCCGTCAGATCTACCTAAAAATTTTAGATATGAATTTGTAAGACGTAAACTATTATTTAGTAAAGAAATGATTCATATATTTTAGCTTTGAAATTAAAAAAAAAAATCCTATTCTAAAGTATCTTTATGCAGAACTATTCTTCTTTGGGAGATATGTATGGTCTAAACTTGACCACAACCATCCAGCCCTCTTAATGAAACATAGAACCTTTACTCGTACCTTGTACAAGAATCCATATCTGTTGTGCCTCAGGTCCATCTTCCGTGTACGAGACGTTCAACTCATTTACACTAGAAGAATAGATGGTTTCATATTCCGCATAGATGGTGCTATTTTCACATTCAACGACTTTGGAATTATTTCCTTCGTTAAATGTCAGACGATTACTGGAATAGCTGGGACATTCTCCAGTAAAGTTACCATATGATGTGTTCACTGGCTGAAGGCGAACATCAATTGCCAAAACCTGAATGGTCGAATCGCTAGCCGATTCAAATCTACACTCGCAAGACTCTTGAATTAAATAATGTGGTTTCCGATACAAGTAAACGGTCCCATTTTCTGATACAAACTTCTCATAACTGCAAAAGTTCTTAATTCTCTTTGCTGTAAATATCATACATATGACCACGTCATTATTAAAATATGAATCATGATAAATATTAACAGTTCCTTGAGCGACATTTATTCACATGTTTAACTTTGTTTATATATAAAATACAATGCAATTCAGAAACGATAAAAATATGTTTACAAACATTCTATTTGTTTACATGTATGTATAAAAATATGTAAACATTTTCCCCATTTTCTATCTTCTTTTAAATGGTTCCTGTTTTATTTTACTCTAGAAAATATACATATTCTGCTGATTATTTTCGTGAATAAAAAAAAAAAAAAAACAACAACAACATGGGACATGGTAAAAAAAAAAAATTAAAGCGTTTATAAATAAGCTTGCTTTCAAAATAATTTCACATGTTATAGCCTCCATAATCTTAATCTAATGAACTTTTGTAAGTGTTTACTCTTGTTTTCTTTTACGACATTGAATTATTATTGGGAACTCTAACCCTGGTCCTTATATTAGGTATAAATAATGTATAATTTTGATTCAAATGATAAATTAGTTCTTTAGAAGGTAAATTATATCTTAAGGCAGAAGTCCGGGGAATTGCAATTTCAAGAAAAATCCCTTGAAATTCACCTATGAATGCTTTAAATTGTAATGAAAGCATTGTTGAAATGCAGTGGTTTGATAGAAAGAAAGAAACCCCCCCCCCCCGAAAAAAAACCCAAAAACTTAAAAAACCTAAACCACTCCCCCCACCCAAAAAAAGAAAACTAAAAAAAAAACCCCAAGAGATGACAGAACAAACTCTCATGACCTAAAGTTCTGATTAGCTTAAATATGCTTACAAGAGTCAAATATAATGTATTTCACTATTTCGATTCTGTTCTCGGTATTCTTTACACAACGTATAAATACAGAAGAGCCATCTTACCTTCAACACAATCAAAGACAACTTGAACATAGTTGGAGTATCTTCGAGTATTGTTAGTACATTCCATATAATGCCGTGGAGTAACAGTGTTTTGTGATATACCTTGTAATTTCGACAAGCGTGATAAGTACAGATACTTATCCTTATATTCTGTGATGTGTTTTAAGCAATCACCGTCCTCAAAGTGACAACAAGTCGTGTTATGGCCATGCTGTGCCTCTATGTTTAGGGGACACTCTTCGTTAATATACCACTTCATACCATACTGTAGTTCTTTGACGGCTATCACTCTATCTGATCCTTGACATTGCGAGTTCATGTAATGGTTGCCATAACACGTGGATGTAGTGTATTCTCCAAGAGCTTCAGAAATACAAATGCAACATATAAGATATAGTAAATATCAGATTCTATCCATCTGTTCTCTCACTCACTCACTTATGATCATACAAGAACATACACACGCACCCTCACATACATGCACGCACGCACACACACACACGCATATACATGCACGCACAAACGCTTATGCTTACCATATTTTTAACTTATGGTAACATGTACATAATTTAAAAAAAAACATTAATGGGTCATGTGATCAAAATTTTGACTGCATTCCAACCAAGTTCACATTAATTGGGAACCATTTATTATTGTTCTTCATTTGTAACTTAAAGTATACATGTAATTGTCGCGCATATATGTTCACAAAACACCTCAAGAACACCAATTTAAGCAAAGTCACAGTGAAACACAATACATACCAATATTTAGTAAACCCGCCACCGAGAGCAGCAGAAGAAAGCATTTCTCCATTTTGATTTCATTTTACAGAAGTAGGGTATTTGATTGCATATTTCAATCACAAATATATTTCTTCAGCCAGTGTTTATACAGGATCACGATAAAATTCTTGATAAGATATGTGTAAGTTCAACGTGCACTTGTGATTTTAATGTAATCTTGAACAAACTGAAGGTTCAAATTATTGCTCGACAGGGAGGTAAAATAAGGTAAAAAAAAAAAAATCAATGAAATGTAGGTATACATATTGATACATATTGATTGAAAATAGACAAAATGTTTTCAAATTATTTGATATTACCACATAACGTATTAATCGAGTGTGCGAAAAACAAAACAAAGAAAACCAAATAAAAAAAAACCCAACAACAATAGGATTATGTTTTTTTTTAAAGTCCAATTCTGCAACTCTACGTTGTTAAAACATATATATCTCTCTTAAGATTCAACAACAATACTAGAAACTCACCTAAATATAGCATTCTGAAAATAAAGTTCCTAGTATCCAAGTATATTAGTATTTTTGTTATGTGAATACTGAAAATATACACACTTGTTAGCTAATTTAAAAATTGAATTACTGTAAAATTGAGGAAATGTCGTAAGATATATACTGTTCGACGGGACAGTGCTTGCTTCTGACACTGGAAATTGTTAAACAAACATTGACCACGCGACATGTTAACAGGTGGCTGTTTATGTAATGGCGAATACACTGGCTAGATTTTGTTAGATGCAAGAAACGGTGGTCAGAAGGCATAAATATTCGAATAATGAAATAAAATTGAATTAAAAACACTTTACCACTTTTCATTTTACTCTTACGGGTGTTTACCTGGATGTACCATTTTTAGAACAGTGAAATAGTTCACAATCGATCAATTAGAATTTATATTGTTTTGAAAATAAGCCGTGATTTTGATCTCAACGTTAACAGGATGTTTTCATTGATAATAAGCCGCGATTTGAAAATAAGACGGTTTTGAAAATAAGCCCCCACTTTCTTACCAAAAGTTAAAATAAGCCGCGGCTTATTTTCAAGGTTTTAGGGTATGTCAAAAGAGTAAAGATTAGGAAGCTGAATGGTCAACAAATTAATTGAACCGTCAGATCTGCCTTAAATTTTAAGATATTGTTTGTTTAGGTATAAACTATTATTTAGTAAAGAAAAAATATACATATTTTACTTTTAAAATTTGGGTATTTCCTATATTTTTTTTATATAGAGCTCTCCGTCTAAAGGAGAACTATACAGTCTTAGAATGACCACGAACATCGAGACCTCTTAATATGTTGATTGTTTGTTGATACAGGACAAAACACCAATAGGGTAATAAGTTTTTAATTCATTTCATACTGCAATACGCAAGGCGACGTCCCTAGCTGGGCCTCATTACTAGCCTTGCTTCTGATGTAAAGGAAAGAATGAATTACATGTTGATGCTTTGTAGAAAACGTGGGATACGTGACACAGATTAAACAAGTAATCTAGATAATACATGTATTTATACCTCCAACCTATCTCACAAAGATGTTAAAAAGTAGAGGATTTCTTTTCATTCAAAATAACTTTGAATATAAAATTTTTTTCAGTTATCTAGTGCATTACCTAATTAAGACAGTTACATATACTTCTGGTAAACAAAATGTCTGGAAAGAAGGGTTTCGTTTCAATTTTGGGCATCGCATTAAGAGTCATTACATATACAGCTAAGTCAGCTCTTCTTTTGTAAAATGCAGCGATTTTTTGTCAGAGAGGAAAAAAGTATATGTAGTTATGAATATTTATATGTACCTATGACTGAGCACTTTACAAGTCGTTTGTCAAATGATCCGTCGAGTACATGGTTAGAGGGGTATCTTGGTCACTTATTTGCATTTTTTCATCACACTACTCATTAAGAAACCTTTATTAGCAGATGATCCAAAAGACATATATTTGACGTTTTTTGCTCATCCTGATAGAATGGATTTATTGTCATCAGTTAAAACTAGTAGAAAAAGATGTGTCTGTTATGCATTAGTTTGTTGCTGTTTTATAATAGGAACACTGACCATGATTGTCTACAATTATGTGTCTAAAAGGACCAAGGGAGGAGAACCCGTTTTCCATGCGAACGACCATGACCAAACAGGAGGGAAGCAAAGTCGGAAAGATGATGATCTGTTCTTGCAGAGGAGTGTCCAATTATTCGACAATGGACCAAAATTTGATGCTTCTTTCTCGCCTTTGTATCATAAACAACCGCGAACACAATCCTTCTTACATACACCACAGAAATATTTTGGTTCTGAAAGAGTTGTGCCGAACGTAGATTGTGGTTTGCTGTTTGAACAAAACGACAAAGAAATAAAGAAAGTTCGTGAAATGAATGTAACAAATGAATCGCAGTCATTTTGCCAACGAACAGAGGTTTGTGAAAGTTTCATCAAAACAAGAGGATACATCATGGATCCATTAACAGACGAGGAGAGGAATTTTCCGATTGCCTACAGTATTCTTGTTTATAAAAGTCCAGAGCAATTTGAAATTCTTTTGAGGTCCATATACCGGCCCCAAAATATGTACTGTGTTCACGTGGATAGAAAAACAGTTGAAAACATCTTCAATGAATTTCTATGCATTCTACGATGCTTTCCTAATGTGAAGATGGCGTCCAAAAGAACTGAGGTGAATTGGGGAAAAATAAGTGTTTTATTGCCAGAAACTACATGCATGAAAGACCTTTTATTAATTCCTAAATGGAAATATTTCATTAACTTAACTGGACAGGAATTTCCTCTTCGTACAAATTATGAATTGGTAAAAATATTGCAAATTTATAACGGTTCGAACGACGGGGAAGGCATCATCAGAAGGTTTGCACAATTTTTATAATATGTACATAAAATTACATGAAACAAGTTTCGACTAAGAACTATGAAATAATGACAATATAACACTTTTCAATTACAAAGAGTCCCTATACCATCACAATATTTGATTTTGATTCATCCTTTTGTTTATTTGCTCCAATTCGACATTCATCAAATTAGAGCAAACAAGGACAGATGGAATATTAATGAGAAACCTCCCCATACTATCCAGCCAGTCAAAGGATCTGTCCACGTGACTCTAAACAGAAAAGTTGTGGAATACGTCATCACTAATGATGTAGCTGCCGATTTTCTTACATGGGTGAGCAAAACAAGTATTCCAGATGAGACGTTCTTTGCAACTTTGATTCATAATCCACAGCTGGGAATTCCGGGAAGTTTTCAAGGTAAAAAAAATAAGGTGATTACTAAGTAAACGCTGTCCTTATGGCATTTTTTAATTTTAACAATAAATGCCAAAATGCATATTTTTATTGTTAAAATTAAAATATGTCAGAAGGACAGTACTGGTTTCTTAGACAATACACCTATTTTGAATTTAAGAGTAAATGTAGCATTTGCTTTGTGAGTCAGTAAGTAAATAAGACAGTCAGCAAGTGAGTTAGTAAATAAGACAGTCAGCGAGTGAGTTAGTAATAAGACAGTCAGCGAGTGGATTAGTAATAAGGCAATCAGCGAGTGAGTGAGTTAGTAAGTAAGACAGTAAGCAAGTGAGTTATTAAGTAAGACAGTTAGCGAGTGAGTTAGTAAATAACACTGACAGTCAGCGAGTGAGTTAGTAATAACACAGTCAGCGAGTGAGTTAGTAAGTAAGACAGTCAGCGAGTGAGTTAGTAAGTAAGACAGTAAGCAAGTGAGTTATTAAGTAAGACAGTTAGCGAGTGAGTTAGTAAATAACACTGACAGTCAGCGAGTGAGTTAGTAATAACACAGTCAGCGAGTGAGTTAGCAAGTAAGACAGTCAGCGAGTGAGTTAGTAATAACACAGTCAGCGAGTGAGTTATTAAGTAAATCAAGTCAATCAATCAATCAGGGAATGAGTGAGATAGAAAGTAAGTAGGTAAGCGGTTAACATGAACTGTCAATTGAGTAAGAAAGCAAGTAAGATGATAAGTAAGTAATTTACCTACCTGGGTTCTTTTTACCCGGTATGTTTGTTGTCTTTATGTTGTCGCTGTCTTTGTTTCCGTGGCCTCCAGATGTATGATTGTTAGTATTATTAGGGTTGTTTGGATGTTTTGATGTTATTCCACCACCAGCAAAAGTATTTGACGCCGTAGTGGTCGTTGTTAATAGCTCAGGATTGCATTCCACTTCAAGCTTTCCTTTACTTGCTTTGGTAAAGTAAAATACATGTATATTTGTTTTAACATTTTAAATATTCAAATAAATAATTTAGCCTGTTTTCGATTTGTTAATTTAATTCTTTTTCTTTGTCACTGACGGAAAGTTCTGATACTCATAATACATATTCATTGCGATATAATATAATCCAATAGTTCGTGTTAATATTCGTCTTTGTCTATAATTTTAAGTTTAACGACGAACGACAAATTAAAATTTCCTGCGTATAAAATTTGACTGATTTAAGATTCTTTTTGTGATAGATTTATCCAAATTAAGGAGTTCCAATGATCAACAAATTACCCGTCAGATCTACCTAAAAATTTTAGATATGAATTTGTAAGACGTAAACTATTATTTAGCAAAGAAATGATTCATATATTTTAGCTTTGAAATTAAAAAAAAAAAATCCTATTCTAAAGTATCTTTATGCAGAACTATTCTTCTTTGGGAGATATGTATGGTCTAAACTTGACCACAACCATCCAGCCCTCTTAATGAAACATAGAACCTTTACTCGTACCTTGTACAAGAATCCATATCTGTTGTGCCTCAGGTCCATCTTCCGTGTACGAGACGTTCAACTCATTTACACTAGAAGAATAGATGGTTTCATATTCCGCATAGATGGTGCTATTTTCACATTCAACAACTTTGGAATTATTTCCTTCGTTAAATGTCAGACGATTACTGGAATAGCTGGGACATTCTCCGGTAAAGTTACCATATGATGTGTTCACTGGCTGAAGGCGAACATCAATTGCCAAAACCTGAATGGTCGAATCGCTAGCCGATTCAAATCTACATTCGCAAGACTCTTGAATTAAATAATGTGGTTTCCGATACAAGTAAACGGTCCCATTTTCTGATACAAACTTCTCATAACTGCAAAAGTTCTTAATTCTCTTTGCTGTAAATATCATACATATGACCACGTCATTATTAAAATATGAATCATGATAAATATCAACAGTTCCTTGAGCGACATTTATTCACATGTTTAACTTTGTTTATATATAAAATACAATGCAATTCAGAAACGATAAAAATATGTTTACAAACATTCTATTTGTTTACATGTATGTATAAAAATATGTAAACATTTTCCCCATTTTCTATCTTCTTTTAAATGGTTCCTGTTTTATTTTACTCTAGAAAATATACATATTCTGCTGATTATTTTCGTGAATCAAAAAAAAAAAAAAAAAAAAAACAACATGGGACATGGTAAAAAAAAAAAAATTAAAGCGTTTATAAATAAGCTTGCTTTCAAAATAATTTCACATGTTATAGCCTCCATAATCTTAATCTAATGAACTTTTGTAAGTGTTTACTCTTGTTTTCTTTTACGACATTGAATTATTATTGGGAACTCTAACCCTGGTCCTTATATTAGGTATAAATAATGTATAATTTTGATTCAAATGATAAATTAGTTCTTTAGAAGGTAAATTATATCTTAAGGCAGAAGTCCGGGGACTTGCAATTTCAAGAAAAATCCCTTGAAATTCACCTATGAATGCTTTAAATTGTAATGAAAGCATTGTTGAAATGCAGTGGTTTGATAGAAAGAAAGAAACCCCCCCCCCCCCCGAAAAAAAACCCAAAAACTTAAAAAACCTAAACCACTCCCCCCACCCAAAAAAAGAAAACTAAAAAAAAAAAAAAACCCAAGAGATGACAGAACAAACTCTCATGACCTAAAGTTCTGATTAGCTTAAATATGCTTACAAGAGTCAAATATAATGTATTTCACTATTTCGATTCTGTTCTCGGTATTCTTTACACAACGTATAAATACAGAAGAGCCATCTTACCTTCAACACAATCAAAGACAACTTGAACATAGTTGGAGTATCTTCGAGTATTGTTAGTACATTCCATATAATGCCGTGGAGTAACAGTGTTTTGTGATATACCTTGTAATTTCGACAAGCGTGATAAGTACAGATACTTATCCTTATATTCTGTGATGTGTTTTAAGCAATCACCGTCCTCAAAGTGACAACAAGTCGTGTTATGGCCATGCTGTACCTCTATGTTTAGGGGACACTCTTCGTTAATATACCACTTCATACCATACTGTAGTTCTTTGACGGCTATCACTCTATCTGATCCTTGACATTGCGAGTTCATGTAATGGTTGCCATAACACGTGGATGTAGTGTATTCTCCAAGAGCTTCAGAAATACAAATGCAACATATAAGATATAGTAAATATCAGATTCTATCCATCTGTTCTCTCACTCACTCACTTATGATCATACAAGAACATACACACGCACCCTCACATACATGCACGCACGCACACACACACACGCATATACATGCACGCACAAACGCTTATGCTTACCATATTTTTAACTTATGGTAACATGTACATAATTTAAAAAAAAACATTAATGGGTCATGTGATCAAAATTTTGACTGCATTCCAACCAAGTTCACATTAATTGGGAACCATTTATTATTGTTCTTCATTTGTAACTTAAAGTATACATGTAATTGTCGCGCATATATGTTCACAAAACACCTCAAGAACACCAATTTAAGCAAAGTCACAGTGAAACACAATACATACCAATATTTAGTAAACCCGCCACCGAGAGCAGCAGAAGAAAGCATTTCTCCATTTTGATTTCATTTTACAGAAGTAGGGTATTTGATTGCATATTTCAATCACAAATATATTTCTTCAGCCAGTGTTTATACAGGATCACGATAAAATTCTTGATAAGATATGTGTAAGTTCAACGTGCACTTGTGATTTTAATGTAATCTTGAACAAAATGAAGGTTCAAATTATTGCTCGACAGGGAGGTAAAATAAGGTAAAAAAAAAAAAAATCAATGAAATGTAGGTATACATATTGATACATATTGATTGAAAATAGACAAAATGTTTTCAAATTATTTGATATTACCACATAACGTATTAATCGAGTGTGCGAAAAACAAAACAAAGAAAACCAAATAAAAAAAACCCAACAACAATAGGATTATGGTTTTTTTTAAAGTCCAATTCTGCAACTCTACGTTGTTAAAACATATATATCTCTCTTAAGATTCAACAACAATACTAGAAACTCACCTAAATATAGCATTCTGAAAATAAAGTTCCTAGTATCCAAGTATATTAGTATTTTTGTTATGTGAATACTGAAAATATACACACTTGTTAGCTAATTTAAAAATTGAATTACTGTAAAATTGAGGAAATGTCGTAAGATATATACTGTCCGACGGGACAGTGCTTGCTTCTGACACCGGAAATTGTTAAACAAACATTGACCACGCGACATGTTAACAGGTGGCTGTTTATGTAATGGCGAATACACTGGCTAGATTTTGTTAGATGCAAGAAACGGTGGTCAGAAGGCATAAATATTCGAATAATGAAATAAAATTGAATTAAAAACACTTTACCACTTTTCATTTTACTCTTACGGGTGTTTACCTGGATGTACCATTTTTAGAACAGTGAAATAGTTCACAATCGATCAATTAGAATTTATATTGTTTTGAAAATAAGCCGTGATTTTGATCTCAACGTTAACAGGATGTTTTCATTGATAATAAGCCGCGATCTGAAAATAAGACGGTTTTGAAAATAAGCCCCCACTTTCTTACCAAAAGTTAAAATAAGCCGCGGCTTATTTTCAAGGTTTTAGGGTATGTCAAAAGAGTAAAGATTAGGAAGCTGAATGGTCAACAAATTAATTGAACCGTCAGATCTGCCTTAAATTTTAAGATATTGTTTGTTTAGGTATAAACTATTATTTAGTAAAGAAAAAATATACATATTTTACTTTTAAAATTTGGGTATTTCCTATATTTTTTTATATAGAGCTCTCCGTCTAAAGGAGAACTATACAGTCTTAGAATGACCACGAACATCGAGACCTCTTAATATGTTGATTGTTTGTTGATACAGGACAAAACACCAATAGGGTAATAAGTTTTTAATTCATTTCATACTGCAATACGCAAGGCGACGTCCCTAGCTGGGCCTCATTACTAGCCTTGCTTCTGATGTAAAGGAAAGAATGAATTACATGTTGATGCTTTGTAGAAAACGTGGGATACGTGACACAGATTAAACAAGTAATCTAGATAATACATGTATTTATACCTCCAACCTATCTCACAAAGATGTTAAAAAGTAGAGGATTTCTTTTCATTCAAAATAACTTTGAATATAAAATTTTTTTCAGTTATCTAGTGCATTACCTAATTAAGACAGTTACATATACTTCTGGTAAACAAAATGTCTGGAAAGAAGGGTTTCGTTTCAATTTTGGGCATCGCATTAAGAGTCATTACATATACAGCTAAGTCAGCTCTTCTTTTGTAAAATGCAGCGATTTTTTGTCAGAGAGGAAAAAAGTATATGTAGTTATGAATATTTATATGTACCTATGACTGAGCACTTTACAAGTCATTTGTCAAATGATCCGTCGAGTACATGGTTAGAGGGGTATCTTGGTCACTTATTTGCATTTTTTCATCACACTACTCATTAAGAAACCTTTATTAGCAGATGATCCAAAAGACATACATTTGACGTTTTTTGCTCATCCTGATAGAATGGATTTATTGTCATCAGTTAAAACTAGTAGAAAAAGATGTGTCTGTTATGCATTAGTTTGTTGCTGTTTTATAATAGGAACACTGACCATGATTGTCTACAATTATGTGTCTAAAAGGACCAAGGGAGGAGAACCCGTTTTCCATGCGAACGACCATGACCAAACAGGAGGGAAGCAAAGTCGGAAAGATGATGATCTGTTCTTGCAGAGGAGTGTCCAATTATTCGACAATGGACCAAAATTTGATGCTTCTTTCTCGCCTTTGTATCATAAACAACCGCGAACACAATCCTTCTTACATACACCACAGAAATATTTTGGTTCTGAAAGAGTTGTGCCGAACGTAGATTGTGGTTTGCTGTTTGAACAAAACGACAAAGAAATAAAGAAAGTTCGTGAAATGAATGTAACAAATGAATCGCAGTCATTTTGCCAACGAACAGAGGTTTGTGAAAGTTTCATCAAAACAAGAGGATACATCATGGATCCATTAACAGACGAGGAGAGGAATTTTCCGATTGCCTACAGTATTCTTGTTTATAAAAGTCCAGAGCAATTTGAAATTCTTTTGAGGTCCATATACCGGCCCCAAAATATGTACTGTGTTCACGTGGATAGAAAAACAGTTGAAAACATCTTCAATGAATTTCTATGCATTCTACGATGCTTTCCTAATGTGAAGATGGCGTCCAAAAGAACTGAGGTGAATTGGGGAAAAATAAGTGTTTTATTGCCAGAAACTACATGCATGAAAGACCTTTTATTAATTCCTAAATGGAAATATTTCATTAACTTAACTGGACAGGAATTTCCTCTTCGTACAAATTATGAATTGGTAAAAATATTGCAAATTTATAACGGTTCGAACGACGGGGAAGGCACCATCAAAAGGTTTGCACAATTGTTATAATATGTACATAAAATTACATGAAACAAGTTTCGACTAAGAACTATGAAATAATGACAATATAACACTTTTCAATTACAAAGAGTCCCTATACCATCACAATATTTGATTTTGATTCATCCTTTTGTTTATTTGCTCCAATTCGACATTCATCAAATTAGAGCAAACAAGGACAGATGGAATATTAATGAGAAACCTCCCCATACTATCCAGCCAGTCAAAGGATCTGTCCACGTGACTCTAAACAGAAAAGTTGTGGAATACGTCATCACTAATGATGTAGCTGCCGATTTTCTTACATGGGTGAGCAAAACAAGTATTCCAGATGAGACGTTCTTTGCAACTTTGATTCATAATCCACAGCTGGGAATTCCGGGAAGTTTTAAAGGTAAAAAAAAATAAGGTGATTACTAAGTAAACGCTGTTCTTATGGCATTTTTTTAAATTTTAACAATAAATGCCAAAATGCATATTTTTATTGTTAAAATTAAAATATGTCAGAAGGACAGTACTGGTTTCTTAGACAATACACCTATTTTGAATTTAAGAGTAAATGTAGCATTTGCTTTGTAGGAGATCTGGAAACAGATTTTGGCATAAGAAAGCCTTTTCTATCACGATTTGTAAACTGGGCGGGTTCATCAAATATTCCCCCGTGTCATGGTAAATATGTTCGATCTGTCTGTGTGTTTGGAGTCGGGGATCTTTCTTTATTGGCTCGACGACCAGAATTCTTTACCAATAAATTCCACACCGATTACCAGGAAGCCGCTCTGCTTTGTATGGATCAGTTAATATACAACCGAACCAGAAATGAGTATTATCAACGGTTAAAATTTGATTTACAGTATTATGAAAAACTAACACATATCAGGAACATTGTATAGATGTTTGCAAATGTAATAAAGAGTATTTGTACGTTTCATTGTATTTATTTTACATGTAATTGTTACTGATAACAATGCGTATAATAAAATATTTAACGACACAGATGTAATCTTTTCAATCTCATAAAATCGCCCTCTAATGGCGAATATTATATATAACCATTTCTATCAACCAATTGTTTGTAATTGTGGTTTAATCGACAATTATTTTTATGACCGTAATGTGTAAATAAAATCATATTTTATAAAACGTGAGAAAAATGTTGTGAGTGGCAATACTTGGACACAGTTCTAAAGATTAACATATCCCATTCTGTCATCTGAATATAAAGTAAAGGGTCTGGAACTGTGATTGAACGGAAGAGCTATGCCATTCAGTCACAGTTAAGAAAACTTTATTCACCTTTCTATTGAGTGAATGGCAGAGCTACATGCTGTGGATACGACTGATTTGATAATGCGATGTTTAGAATGCCTGAAACTAACAAGGAGCAACGCTATTAAAAACACCAAAAATAATGCTATGAAAACTTCAGTTTCCAAATACTTAGATTGAAACAACTTCTTCCTAGAAATAATGAATCAGCATCAGTGTGATATCTTATATTACCAATAAAGACAAATTCATGGTACAATATACATCAACATGAATTTGTCTTTATTGGTAATATAAGATACCGGTATCACACTGATGCTGATTCATTATTTCTAGGAAGAAGTTTTTTCAATCTAAGTATTTGGAAACTGAAGAATGTCACTAAAACAATGAAATGTGACACTACACAATTTGTTTGAAAAAAAAAATCCTAAACATTTTACTGCAACTGCAAGTACATCTACTCATTTAATTACTGATTCATTGATTAATATTTAATAAAAAATTATTAAACTAAAAGAAAATGTTACAACATTAAAAAGAAGAAGGCACCGATTCTTTCAATATGTGGTGCCCCTAAAATCTAAAAGTTGTTTAAATCACATGTAAATAAACTTATATCATCTTGAACACGTGTATGTATAAAGTACCAAGTTATATACTTTTATCTTGTTTTCAAAAAAAAATAAAAGCTTCCACATTTTGTCATATTTATAAGATGTAGTGACAAATTAGGAAAATGGGCAAATTTCTCATTATACTTTGAAGAGGAAAATATATCCGAGCCGTCGCCCACTACGAAATTAATATATTTTATATTTTATATGATATCAAATGCTAAAGTCACAATGTGAATTTCGTCGTGGGCGACGACTGTGGACATGATGTTCTATTCAGAAAACTTCTGAAGCATTTATGCCTTCTGCTCTTTTAAGAAAAATATGGGAGAATGTTTTGTTTAAGATGTCATAATTACCCTTGTGATAGTCAAATCAGGTAACTTTTTATAAATTCTTAATTTTTAGGCATTCTTGTGTAAAAAGGTATTTTTCAATTTTTTTTTTATATTTTTGAAAAACCCTTTAATACAGTGCCACATATGACTGAAGACTGAAACTTTACTTCGTTCTTCAAAGTCACAAACATAAATGAACTTAAAGATAAATGAATGAATAAATAAATAAATAAATAAAAAAAATATATACTTTTTCTTGTTGCTTGTACTCCAAGAAAGGTAACTCATTGATACAAAAGAACGGTACATAAAACTGAATTCAATGCAAATAAAATGCGGAAATTCAATTCATCCCCAGTGTGTTTATATTGTCATGACTTTTAAATTGATGATTTTTCAGATTACGCAAGGTAAATGTCTAAGCTACATGTAGTTAGCCAGTTTAATGATGACATCATAATTGATTTGATGTATCTTTCTCCCGCTTTTTTGGCATTAATAATTATTTGGTATCTTTCCTCCAGGTTTATGGCAGTATGGCAAGTAAATATGTGGAAAATGAAACACGTTTTCTTGAGGTTCTATTTACAATAATAGGGAAATTCGTTATTCATTTTCATATTTATAACGTTGTCGCCATATAATAAATATTCACGAAATATCTTTTGTTTTGTAGACAAATTGCATAAAACATATGCTAACACATTAAGGTAATTATCCATACGTCACAAAACAACGTCTGACGTAATTCACGCGTTATTACGTCTATTCCGTGCCCGATCTAATTGAGACCTAACGCTAAACCAAGAACCCAAGCTGACCTAGAAATTGATTTAAAACAAATCTATGAAAAATCCTGACAACTGCAAACAATTATTAACCAGCAGAATGAAAACAGGACTGAATTGTGTCGATTGCATACTCGTTTTGAAAATATAGACCGCTTACTTTTTTCCTGTATAAACATCATTGCGTTGGAAGGTTGAATTTAATCAGAATCTTTGAACATTAATTCCAGAAAGTCGATAAACATCCAAAAGAAAATCATGACCGAGATCGATTCCAGTGCATAAGGGAGATAAATACACAAAGGGAAATAATTTGATCTACTTGTTAAGCTCCATCATCTTTAACCCCTTTCGCTTAGCATTGAGCATAAATATATTTTCCAAAAAAAAAATATTTTTAGAATTAAAATTATACGCTGAAGAAATGTTACTTCATTTGTAGAACAGTCTTTGAAACCAGTACAAATAGTTGAATAGAGGTTTTGTCATGAAATCATATCAGGTAATTAGCATTATCCACGTACATGTATGTGACTGCAATTTCTAAATACCGATCTCGATCCATAATACTTACCGATATCCAAAGAAACCATTTTATGGGATTTAAATAATACAGATTAATCAACGGTTTATTCAAATCATGTTTTCTATTTAACATTAAGCTAAACATATTTTTGAGAGTGATGAAATAATAAACCTATGCACAATTTAAGGACCTTTTTTCAAAATATATATTTTAATGATTTTCACCAAAAATACGCCCATTGTGATCCTGAAAAGGTCGGTACTTTGGGTAATTTTATTTCCCATTGATTGAGAATTCTGTACGTAAATTAAATTACAAGAGCTGAAATTTCGTTTTCTTTTGTCTCATTTGTAAGCAAATTTATCTATTTTTTGATAAATAAGCAAGTGTAACATAAAATTATTTGTTTTGAAAAATTAATTCGTTCATTTTACATAGGATATCAGTCAAAAAATAACTTTCTGAAAGTCAGATTTCAGGCTTAGGCTAATATTCTTTATAAAGAAAAATGACAATAACAAACTGTCAACCATCTCAAAAGTCCATAAAACGAAATACAAATGCAAAGCAGAGCAACATGGACCTCCAAAAAGATAGAGATGGGATCAGGTGCCTAGGAGGAGTAAGCATCCCCTGCCCACCGGTCGCACCCGCCGTGTGCTCATTGTCAAGATCATGAAAAAGGAAAAGTCGTAGTCAGTTGGGTGTATAAATAATGGTCTAACAAGTATGAAAATTGCAGTCAGCATGTGTCTTACTGAAACATTGTACTTGCTGACAAGGTCATTGTATCGACCATAGAACTTGCGTAAAGATGATTTTAATCGAAGTTCTTGATATTCTTGTTCCAACAACTTGTTTGTTAGTAGTGTGCCTTGTTTAATAAATAAGCTGAGAGACATAAACCCCATAAGCAAGTGATTATGGTATGTTGCTACATAAGTAAGGGAAGTTGACGATGGAAAAATTAAAATCATCACGTTTATCATATAGTTTTGTTATTAGGTTACCATTAACGTCTTTTTCTGGTAAAATATCTAAATATGAAACATATGTTTCAGAATCTGTGGCATCTTTTATTTCAAGCTCACTGGGATATACTGAGTTAACATAAGAGTGAAAGTAACGTAACAGTTGTTAATGGATAAAACATCATCAATATATCTAAATGTTGAGTTCAATGCCACAGCAAGAGCTTTATTCTTTTCTTGCACTAGCTTTTGAATAAATTCTGCTTCATAAGAATATAAAAATAAGTCAGCCAATAAAGGACCATTTTCGCGAATAACAGAGTTGTGATCAAGCTCTCTGGATCATGTTATTTATGTATGAAAAAAGCACCATTTTCCGCAATCGGTTCTATTTTTAGTAACGGCCCTAGCTTTTATAATACCGATGGACCAGCCAACTGGGTAAAAATTGATAAGATCATATCCTTAGATACATTTTTAAGAAATATGAAACAATTCTGTACGTATTTTATTTATCAAGTGGGGTATAGATCATTACCTTAAAAGCAATTTTTAAATATAAATTTATGTTTAGACAATTATTTTCTAAGAATAATATAAGAATAAATATTAGTGTAGCACTTTGTTTATTCTAAATATGTTACTTCGAAATTTTTTAAAACAATTCATACAATAGGGCGTTTGTTCAAATTTTTTGCATAAACATCATAGAATATTTATTCAAATATCTCGTAGAAAAGGACACAAATTCCCTATAGTGTAACCGAGCAATTTACAGGCCGACGATGACGTAAGGTGATTCTACAAATAAACAAAGATACGAACATATATACACAGTTTATAAATTACAATTCAAATACATATTTAAGTTTTATCATGATCAACGTTAATTGATCACTCACTTTTATATTTAATTCAATAAATACCTTGCGCGAGACGATATAGTCTAAAATCACCGGACCTAGAGAAATACAATTTCTGAATATTACCGACTTTTATTACAAAAGAAACCAAGTGAAATTCAATAGATAGACCAAAAAAGTGTTCACTAACTCAATCCATACGCGGACACGAGCTAATTAACGTAACGTAATGTTAGAGACATTGTAACCTTTAAGAAATATGGATCTGAAATATGAAATGGCTATACAAAATAATTTTTATTCAGACCAAAATAACATTGCATCAGAAAAACGGGATAACGTAGAGTGACATGTGCAGATCACAAAGAAACGGTTTTAAACTTTTTTTCTTTGTAAGTAAGTGATCAGTTTCAGAAAATGATGTTAAGGATTCATAATATCACTATGCTTACCTGGATAATAGGATCCCGCTCTGTAAAATTAAATTTTACGATTTGTAAATTTTTACTTAGTCGTTACAAGTGTTTTACAAACACGGTTTTGGCAGCATGTCCATTGTCATCGAAAATTACGCAACGCGTCAGAAAGTTTTAGATCAAAATGATTGATTTACTGAGATAAAATCCAAACAACGGAGTTTATACATCCATTGCTGGTCCATTGATAATCAAACATGTACGATTTAATAATGATTTTGAAAGAAATAAGATTCATCAAAAGAAAGAGATATGTTTAGCACTTTATTTTCTTTCGCTTTTCAATGTCATGCATTAATAACATGTCAAAAGAGGTATGCTTTAATATTAGACTGAAATAACAAATAAATGATGAAAATGATAGAGATATTCAATCAAAATAGTGTGATTTGAACCAATAGGACAAATACAACTTTTTCGACGCAGGAGTACAGTTTGATACGTCTTTTGCCCCTTTGTACAATAGTTTATTAAGATCAACTGTTGAATCTTTCTAGTAT
The DNA here is from genome assembly GCA_033439105.1 of Magallana nippona. Taxonomy (NCBI): domain Eukaryota; kingdom Metazoa; phylum Mollusca; class Bivalvia; order Ostreida; family Ostreidae; genus Magallana; species Magallana nippona. Next base: position 27,984,552 of record CM065919.1, read on the forward strand.
AATGCTGCAAGGCTGCAAGGGACAGAAAGACGTTTGTCTGTACAAACGAAGACAGTAGTTTTCTTTTTAAAAATGCCTTGTATGAAATCGAGCGAGTTCGTAAAATGAATATTACAAATGAATCAAACTTCCTGAAATTTAGAAATTCTTCTGAAAAGCAATTTATCAGTCACAAGACATTTACTGTGTTTACGTGGACAATTAAACAACAGATAACTATATTTCGCAAATTAATAAAAAAAACTTTTTTGCGACGACTATGTTTGCGACCTAAGCCTAATTCGGACCCGTGTTGCTTTAACTATACGACAAGGACGAAAATTTCTCGCCAGCGAATAAAAGTTGGTTTGCAGTATATATTTACATGCATTGCAAAGTGTTCTTCATAAATGTTTTTTAGTGTCAGAAGAAATGTGAACTAGGGAACAGTAAGCGTTTTATCAGCTGATCTTTTGTGCATGAAAAACCTTTTATCAGATACTTAATGGAAACATTTCATCAATCTAACTGGACAGGAGTTTCCAGTGAACTAATTATAAATTAGTTATGAAATAACAAGCTTTTAATGCTTTAAACGATTGTGAAGGCACAATTCTGATCAGAGAGGTTTGCAACATCAGTTGACTAGTATATTAGAAATAAAGAAACGATATACTGGTAGTCTTTTCATAATAGCAACACAAAATACAAACATTGTGGTGTAATGACAGATATTGTTTTTATATATTCATAATATGATCGGATATATATCTAACTTGATTTAACATTTTATCACAATTTAATTAACTTCCCTGAAACCTATTCTAGGTCTGACAAGGATAGATGAAATATAAAAGAGAATCCTTACCACAATACAGTTCCGGTGCTCTGTCCACGTAACACTGAACATGATATTTGTGGAATACGTCATCACTAACAGGGTAGCTGCTGACTTCCTTGAATGGGTAAATAAAAAAGTCATCCCAGCTGAAACATTCTTTGCAACTTTAGTTCATAATTCTCAGCTAGAAATACCTGGAAGTTTCAAAGGTAGGTGAACTCGTTTCCATTTAGAGAGTTTCACGCCGTTTTTTTTTTCGATTTTAGCCAAATCACTGAATTAATGTTGAGAAAAAAATATTGTTTATTCAAATGTTTAGAAAGGAGAACTGGAAACATATTTTGGAATACGAAAGCCATTTCTTTCCCGATTTAAAAACTGGAATGGGACATTGAATTCTTGGCTATGTGGTGGTAAATTCGATCGATTTGCATTTTTGGAATCGAATATCTCGCTTGTTTACCTCGTTGACCAGAATTCTTTGCCAATAAATTTTAATCCAATTACCAAGGTCATGCTTTACTTTGCATGTATTTCGAAAGTTTAAAACATATAAAGAATATTGTCGAGGATAAATGACGTTTCTTAGCCTGCAAAAAAAAGCACGTTATACAACAGTAATGATTTTTGTTATATTAAGTATTTTTCTACGACATCACACATTCTCTGTCAATTATAACACTTTTGATTTTAACTGTTAATGTTTCTCATCTCTCACTGTGGTCGTATCGCTAGTTTCTTGATAGATCTATCATTTAAAGAAATAAACAAGGCATACTTCAAAAATTCAAAGACAAGAGAATAAGGATTAATTTTTCTTGTTTTTTGGGAAATATTCTGCACAAAAGTTCACTGTAAACTTATTGGATTAATAGTTTAGGTTAATTTTACGTTGATTTTGTTATATCTAGTGTGGTGCAATTATGTCTATGCTTATTATATGATTACAATATATACGTATACGGATGCAGATCATGCAAAGTTTCTGTTGTTATTTGAATGATTTAATGATTGACATGTTCTTAACTTGTTATGGACTACTTACATGTATCGGGTAAACCAAAGGTCTATGTGTATAGAACACTAATATCTGAAACTTGATAATTTATTTGTCTGTCATGAATAAAATGTAAAAATGTAGCCAAAAATACGTAATTAATATTAGAAAAAGGACAAATTTTGTCTGCTAATTTTTATGCTTAGATTTTCGATGTTTGGGAGAAATGACGTAACAAGAAAAAATGTAATAAGGCGGGTATGCTAAGGCTGCCCGATTGATTTCAAGGCGATGTGTAGAAAGCCACTTGTATGTATTTCATAAGATATGATATCATAATTAACTTTGACGCCACGATCTGCTGTCTAAATGTATTGTAACGTTATAAGGGAATTTTATTGAACATTATAAAACCGCTTGATTCCTTTACATTGAAGCTGTTATAAATACTAGATTTTGAATTCAATATTATCAATATTAAGTATAAAAAATCATCGGTTTTAAAGCTTTGTATTAGGTAAATAACTATTCATAATTTAATGCTTTGGAGATTCCCCCTGCTACGTGCAAACTAATAAATGGATATATGTATGCATGTAAAAAACAGCTTTGCGCTAGTGAAAGATAAAAGCAATCGTAGTATATTTTACGTGAAATTGGGAATAAAATAAAACCAATGAGAATCATGCTGTGGGGGGACCTATCAATTGACCCAATTTTGTGTAAACCGAGCTTAAAAGGTAAAAATATGCCTAGTTTCGATGATGGTGCGAAATGTTTTGATAATATTTCAAATAAACGAAACATCTATATGAACCCAACCCCCAGCAAGAACTGCAAAATACATTACTTATCAAAGGATTTTTCATAAAAAAATATTTTTGATTTAATGTCATTAATGACTTGCGCCAATGCGATTTATATAGATCATTTGCCCTGTTAGGATACGTGCTTAAGAAGAACATATTACGTCACAAAAATGCATCAAATATAGTGTTTGGTATGGTTGTTAATTTATGTAATAAAAAAATAAAATAATTCGCCCAGTTAAAGTAATTTTTCAATTATGAATATAATATCATTTTCCGATATGAATTTAGCTTTGGATAGCCTTAATATAGCTGCGAAAGCCTTATTGTTATACCCACACTTTCTAAAGAAAGTTCGGGTATATTGTTGTTACCCTGTTCCGTCTGTCCGTCCGTCCGTCCGTCCGTCCGTCCGTCCGTCCGTCTGTCACGTTTTACTTTCTCAAACTGCTCTTACATCTTATAAATCAGCAAACTGAACTCTTGGAGTATGATTTGGGGTGTCATGTTTCAAAAATTCTCTGGTAGTCCTGGGGGTCAAATAATTGGTAAAAATGACGTTTTTTGACAAAAAACCTTCTTCCTCGAACTCCTTTTACATTTTCAACAGTAGACAAATCATCTCTTGGAATATGTTTTGGGGTGTCCTATAGATGCGCAATAAGGTTTCGGAAATTTCAATTTTGTCCTGGGGGTCATTAAATGGCTGAAAAATGACGTTTTTTTGTTTTTTTTTTTTTACAAAAAGTCTGGTTTCAAAAAACGTCCATTTCTTTTTGCAGTAGCCTAATGATCTAATAGGATATGCTTCGGGGTGTCATGTTGACGTGTAATCATGTTTCAGAATTTTTGTTTTTATCACGGGGGTCTGTGGGCATCAAAAAATGACGCTTGTTTTGCAAAATTGCAAAAAAAAATATGGTTCCCAGAACTCCTCTTTCAATTTATGCAGTAGCTATGTCATCTCTTGAGATATGATAGGGACTGTCCTATAGATGTGCAATAAAGTTTTCAAAATTTAAATTTCATGCAGGGAGTCAAATAGTAGCTGAAAATTGACGTTTATCACTCCTAAAAAAAAACCTACTTCTCAGAACTCCTCTCATGATTTTATGAATAGCCACATCATATCTTGGGGTATGATAGGGGCTGTCATATAGTCATGCAATAAGGTTTTAAAAATATACCGGTAAATTTGATTCTGAGGGTCAATACTATCTGCAAAATGATGTTCCGTCCCATAAAAAAACCTTATTCCTGGACCTCCTCTTATATCTTGTGATTGAAATAACGTACCATAAGATGCATAAGGAGGAAGAATATATAAAATTATGCTTTAGGGGTGGGGATCACAAGCATTTTTTTCAAGTTATTTGATCATTTCTGATTTTGGGAGGGTGGGGTGGGGTTAAGGTGACCCCTAGAGGCCATGACCTACTAATACCACAAAAAGATTTGCCTTGACATGGTCATGGTTGAAGAAACAAATATATATATATGGTTTAGGAGTGGGGATTTTGATGATTTTGAGGATATTTTAAAAATATTTAACTATTCATGTTTTCGGGGGGTGGGAGATTCAGAGTCTCTTTTCACATTTTTACAGTAGCAAAATCATTTCTTGATTGGTATTTTTCTGTATGATATCAGATGTACATAAAGAGATTTTGGAAATTGCTTTTTAATCTTAAAGATAAACAAAATGTTATATGTAATTGTAGAAATTGTAGAGTCAGTCAACAAAAACCTAGAGCTTGCTGTAAAAAACAAAGCAGGGTCAACATTGGGCTAGGGCTAGGAATTACACTACATATGAATAAGATTAATAATTGATTAGTTCCAACTCTGGAAAGTCACTGGATATCTCAAAGGGGGCATAACCTATATACATGTACCAATTGATGTGCAATGACACAAGGAGGAAGAATAAATATGGTCTAGGGTGGAGATCTCAACAGTTATTAAAATGTATTATAATTTCCTATTTCAGAGGAGGGGGGGGGGGGGTGGTTGTTTAAAAACAACTCCAGGGGGTGGGGGAATAACCCAAGGGGCAGGGGCCAATTTGTCTTAAATGTATCTAATGTATCTTGACATGAATAGCAGAATTGGACAGAATGATCACCATAGGGCATCTGCAGAGTGGGGCCCTAAATAGTTACAAAATCAATCTATTGATAATACGTTATAAATGTATTTAGAAATGTCTTTATTTTCAAAATGATTAACAAATTAATCAGTCAAAATGAGTTATAAATAACCGATTGGCAATTCTGCAATTGATTGCATGATCCCTAGTATAATATCACATGTATTTTTTTTTTATATATAATTATACATGTATGTTAACAATCAGGATTTAAATGCACAAATTTTCATGAGTCATAAATCTTGACATACCACATATCTCTTGACAAAAAAGAATAAGCAATTTAAAATAAAAGAAAATTAGTCATTAACTCTTTTTCTATTACTGGTGTATGATGATGGGGTAGGGGTTATAATGGGAAAAAAAAGCTGCAGCATGCCTTCATTCTCACTAGAAATGTATATCTAATCCACACATCCTGGGGATGGGGAACGGTTAAGGCCCCTTCCCCTTCCTTTCTATTATAACTCATATAAACATGATATTTAAAACCCAAATTTCATACAAAATAGAGTTAATATGGAGTCAACTCAATAGTGCAAGTCTGACAAATGAAAAAATAAAAACATTCTGCAATTAAAATGACAGAAACTGTAGATAAGCTTATTTAAATAAAGATGATGATACAGTATGCTGGCAAAGGGAGATTACATTTTAGAAAGTGAAAGTAAAACTTAATTAGCTGTTTTGTATACCGGTGTCTCATGATATTGCGCTTCTACATGTATTATACTTACCTATAATGGTCAACATCATAATGATAAGCCAATGAGCACAATATGAATTCCTTTAGCTGATCACCACAAAAGAAACGTTTATTCGTGTTAATTAATCCTATTCTGCATATCGAAAACACACATGCATGTGCACCATGTGATACTCATCAAACCAAAGAGCTGGGTAAAACTAGTACCCGCTAATGCAACCTGTAGACCTGTGTTGTGTACGTAACTTCAGACAAAGATCATTAAATTGTAACATATTGCATGTATTTTCATAACTTTATTCTTTAAGACCCCTTGCACAATTTAGTTATGTAATTAACCATGTAAAGCACAATTTTCAGCTTTAAGGTGGTATTGGACACCCACATATTTTGATGTACTCCTTATTGAACGAAACATTAAATAAAGTGTATGAAATATAATATTTTCCCCCAAAATAATGTTACCTAACAGTTAGGCCTAAGAAAAAAAATTGTGTGTTTAGGGTAACACTGATGAAAAAATTAGGTTAGGTAGGTAGGGATTTTTTTTCTATTTTATCATATTTTTCTCTGCATGAGGGCACAAATACAAGTATAAAATCCTAAGAATGTTTGTTTGTGTCATATTTAAAAACGGGTTTTTAATGGAAATAATATGAAGATCACAAACAGATGCAAACAGTTCAACCCCAAATTGTACATAAAGGCAATATGTGTATTATTGGATGTGAACTCATCATTTATGAAAATTATAATTTTTAAAAAGTACCGGAAATTGCATGTGGCCTTCTTTTTGACTAAAACTGGTACAAGAGAGTGTTATTTAGAGGCTAACACTTGGTGCGGGTATTACTGTCTAATGACAGCATCTAGTATCTGTTTGAAAATACCGCTCTTTTGGTTTGACATAAAACTGATGACATAGACTGACAGGAGTAATGTTGTTTTTCAATTTTATTTATTATCTGATCAGATGATGAAAATCTAATCTATATGTTTATTCATATTATCAAGTTGATAACATATAATATGTAATATAAAACAACAGTATGAAGTTGATAAAAGAAGATTATCAACAGTCTCGATTGAAGTCATCATTTCGTTAGTTCTATGGTCGATACAACGACCTTGTCGAATGCTGACTGACGCTTTTCATACTTATTGTTAGGCCATTATTTATCACCGAATGGTCTACAGATTTTTCTGTTTTCCCGATTACGATAAAGAGTGCACGGCGGGTGTGACCGGTCAGCAGAGGATGCTCACTCCTCCATAGAACCTTATCCTACCTCTAATTTTTGTAGAGGTCCGTGTTTGCTCTGCTCCTGTTTTGTATTTTGCCTCTAGACCTTTGATTTTGTACTCTGTTCGTTATCGCCACATTTCATTGTTAACATTCATTTGTAAAGAAAGTAGAAAGTTCTTAATTAATAGTTTCTTTTAGTCATTAACGCGTTTTCATATGAATTAATTTTGTAAACAAAAGTATTGTCATGCCTTTTTTTTCATGTTGTCTCCTTATCTATAACTTTCCTGGGCACATTCACAAATGCCAGCAAACGGGAATCGTTCATAAATATGCATCAGAAATAATTTCTTTCTCCTTTTATCAAATATCATAAGTATCCCATTTTATACCAATCGGCAATCTGTCGAATTTGTCTCAAGGTATTCTTTTTATACAGCTCAGCTTACGGACAAAATTTGGGTCTGGTTTCTACCATTGCGAAATATCATATTCACCTTTAAAGAATTCAAGGACAACAGTGATAAAGTTTGAGTATGTGTTGTACGTGCCTTCCGAAATGCAGATGCCATTTAAACTTGTAAAATTTTATCAGGACGAAGTCTAAGTCTAACCATACTGTGTCACCTGTTGATGAAAGACATATGATGTGATGCCCCGTTCTTTGGTGTTTGACTTCAGTTAGAAGTTCAAGATAATAGAACTACGACGTCGTCTGTTTAAACTCAGTGCAAACTCTTGTCAATTTTTGATTAGATGTGGTAACTTGCAAATCGTTTATTAAATCAGTCTAGTAGCCTACCATGGGATTCAAGACTCTAGATTTAAAGTTAGCTTCGAGTATTTGTATTATTGTATTATTGTACTTGAAGGCACAGGAAACTATTTTTCTTAAAAGAAACTTTGATTTTCCAATTGTCCCTGATAACCAACACATATGATTGTTCAATGTCATGAGCACTAAATTTATACATTCTTCTCAGACAAATGAATTGTAAATTTTGGTTAAATGAGTCACTGTACAAAATGCATGTACATTTTTATTGATATGTATTTTGTTCACACATTGATGTAGAGTACGATAAAATAGAATTAAAATGATTTAATTCAAATTCTATAATGAAGTTAACATGTACTTTACATCAATGCTTTTTTAAAACTCTAAATCGGATACTAAAAATATCTCAAACATGTTTTTTATGAGAGCATACAAAAAGCAATAGAGCATACAAATGTTTATTATATCCTACATATAACATGTATATATAGGTGTTAATTTTGAAATCATATATGTACTTGTTTTTTGTGATTTAAAGATGACGAAATATAATAGCATAAAATACCGTGACAAGCAATGTGGTTTATGATCTCTTTCGTTGTACGAGGAGAATGCACAAAAGGCGGCACGCACTGCTCGAACTCGCACTGTATGAGATAAGGTGAAAGACTAGCGTTGTCTACAACATACAATTCAATAGTAATTGATGAAAGGATCGTGTATATCATAAATTCATGAAATCAAACATTTATACTAGTTTATAAGATATCATTAAAACGGTAGCAATGCAATAATGTTTATATTTGAATGACCAAACATATCGTTATGACGCAGCGATGTCACATTTATGTAATGTTATAAACATTGTATCTTTCTATTTATTCATCAAAATTTAATCAAATTTCTAATTCAAATTAAAAGTTTGATTTGGCAAATTATGATTTAATATTACCATTTTATATTACAACGAATACGAAAAGCACGGTGCGTTGTGAGACATTTCATTTGGATCAACCTTTGTAAAACACGTTTATCATGACCATGTTTCAGAGATATAAAAATCATAATCATATACAACGTGTTTTTCTATATCTACGCTGTAACTTGTTGACAGTTGTTTTTCTTGTAATACGTATATAAAATGTTGTTTTAGTTTTCTTGACCTTATGAGCATTCCTTGTCCGGTCATAGTCTGCGCTTTCAATGCACTCAGTAACCTGATGTCAATGTGGATATCAGTGCATTTAATGACCTGCATTATCTTTAATAAAATAACAGATGGGTTCAGATAAGATAAGTCCAGTTAAAAGTGCCCATTTATCTAAAAGACTGATTTTCAAAAATCGAAATACATTAGACATTTATATTTCTTACAATGGATTTGAAGTATTTACAACTTTCAAACAAAACAAAGTGGGTATTTTATTTGTTATTAAGTATTAAGTGTGTTTTCATTTTTACAATGATGATGAATAATTCTTTCTCGGAAAATAGAAACGAAGTCGAACCGGTTATGAATGAGACAAACCAAAACTCTACACACGAATTGGAGAAACGTCCAACTGAAGATCAATTCGTGCGAAGGATAATCAAGGTTTTCGACAGTGGACCACAATTTGATGCTTCCTTCTCACCTTTGTATCAAAACAAATCTTCAACAATCATCGGCAGAAATACTCGACATGAAAACTTTGTCACAGACAGACATGTATCAAATGTGGATTGTAGTTTGCTGTTTAAACAAAATTTAAAAGAAATAGAGACAGTTCGCAAACTGAATACTACAAACAAATCACCTTCGTTTTGCGATCAAACAAACGAGTGTAACAAGTTTCTTTTATCAAGAGGATACATAATGGATCCTTTAACCGATGAGGAAAGAGATTTCTCGATTGCCTACAGTATTCTTGTTTACGAAAGCCCAGAACAATTTGAAATTCTTCTGAGAGCCATATACCGACCACAAAATGCTTATTGTGTTCACGTTGACAGAAAGACAACTGAAAATGTGTTCAATGAATTCTCCTGCATTGCACAATGCTTTCCAAATGTGAAGTTAGCATCTAAGAGAATTGAAGTTGATTGGGGAAAAATAGGAGTTGTACTAGCGGAGCTCTTGTGCATGAAAGACCTTTTATCATTTTCAAAATGGAAATATTTCATTAACTTAACTGGTCAGGAGTTTCCACTCCGTACCAATTATGAATTAGTGAAGATATTAAAAATATATAATGGTTCCAACGACGGGGAAGGCACAGTTAAAAGGTTTGTAATTTACTCACGCATACCAATAATAATATAATAAAAATAATTCAATTTCAGAGGACAAATGTATCTTATTTAAAGGGCTAACAAAGACAGATGGAAAATCAAAGAAAAGCCTCCCCATAATATAAATCCAGTAAAAGGCTCAGTCCATATCACACTGAATAGAAAGTTTGTTGAATACCTCGCCAACAATAGTATAGCTGCGGATTTTCTCACATGGGTAAACAAAACAAAAATTCCAGATGAGACATACTTCGCCACACTAATTCACAACCCTCAACTTGGAATTCCAGGAAGTTTTAAAGGTAAAAGAAACTGCAGGAAAAGTTATACAATAATTTCATTCAATTCTTCTTGGTTACGCAATTCAAATTGGCAAAAAAAGAGCTATTGGTATGATTTCTTTATATTTGATTTGAATTCAATTTGGTTAAATTTACATTGTTAATGTCTTATTTTCTGCACCCATAGTAATTATTAACTTATGTGGTAAAAGTTTACGCTTTATAAATCATGAAAAAGTTTATAATAAAAACTCATAAATTCATTACTGGTTTCAATATATGAAATAGGTACGAGATTTTTAAAATATAAACTGGATAGTTAAAATTTGTTACTATTATATATATATATATATATATATATATATATATATATATATATATATATATATATATATATATATATATATATGCCGTTTTAACGCTGTTTTTGGTATGTTGGAAACCTAACCCAAACTTTGTCTGTGAGATGATCTTCATAAGCGAGAAACGTTCTGCAAATTATCCAATTAAGTTACAATACATTTAAATGTGTTGAATATAATTTCCAGTTAATTTATTTACTGACCGACCCGTCAGTAAACACCCCAGTTTTAAATATTCATTATCACCTGATCTCGTGATATCGATCGCAAGCCTATTCAGTGTGTAAACAAGAAGTCGACGCCAAAGCGTGGTCTGCATGCTGGTAGCAGGGTAATTTATTCGTAGACAATAGAAAGAAAAACAGAGACATTAATGTTTTGAATTGCTGTGATTCTTCTTCCCCCACGCTGTTCCTCTTGATTACTTTTCCCGCGGTCATGCGCAGATTTACTTTTATAAATATGCATAAGAACATTGTCATCTCTCCTTACATAAACTAAACAGAATATTCAATAAACACCAATGAATAACCTTGCACATTCATCACAGTGTTTTTTTTTAATACACGTCATCACACTGACACAGTTTGGGTCGGGTTTACAAAAACAAAACAAAAACAGCGTTAAAAACGGCATTTATGACTTTAAAAGGATATACAATTCATTTTTATAGGGGATCTGGAAACGGATTTCGGTGTACAAAAACCTTTTCTATCTCGTTTCAAAAACTGGGAAAGTTCACCCAATTCTTTACCATGTAATGGTAAATATGTTCGAACGATCTGTGTTTTTGGAGTTGGAGATCTTCCTCTTCTTGCTCGTCGACCTGAGTTCTTTGCCAATAAATTCAATCTTGATTACCAAAGAGAATCTTTACTTTGTATGGATGAACTAATTTTTAACAGAACAAGGGATGAATATTATCAGCGACTGCATTTTGATACAGAGTATTATGAAAACCTAAAACATATTCGAAACATTGTATAAATGTATTTTCAATACCCATTTAATAAATTAAAATAGCGTATATGCATCATTGCGTGTTTGTTTCATGTATTTTCCTCAAACTGGCTAGAAACTGTTCAGAACGTTCCATCATTGGAATGACAGATAAGCATTGTTTGTAATAACATTCAATTTTTAAACAGAAGTGTACAACTTAATGCCCATTCGGAAAAAAATAAGTTATAAAATCCTCTGACCTTTCTTCAAAAGGGCAATTCAAATGTTTCCAATAGATTTTCAAACTGTCCGCTGCACACATGAATTGATTAAACTTGAAAATAGTTCTATTCTTGAGTTGTTCCTTACTTTGGATTTTACTAGAAATTCATTCATTGGGCCACTATACATCGACATGCACAATATACAAGTTTTACAAGTTGGTTCCCAGAAGGCTGAAAATCATAGAGGAAAAGCTTCAATCGCTGGTGGCTCTTATTGATGATTATCCTGTTAACCTCATTAATCTATAATAACATAATGACAGAAGTGTTTAATTCTTATATATTTAGTAATTAATAAAGTAAATGTGGTATATGAAGGTTCAAATCCGTTGTTTGCAATGATTAATTGTCATGCATCAATAACGCTTTTATAATATACTATGTATAGGCAAGGAACTTTCTAACAATTTTTTCTCCACTATTTGTAAGAAATCAGAATATCTAATAATATTGTGATTAAACAACATTCTTCAAACTTATTTAGGAGCGCAATAGAAATAGCAGAATATATCTTCTCTGAGCACAATTCTGAAGTCACAATTATAATTATAAAGTTTTACATGTTCATATTAATTTAGTATTGTTCACTATATATTTTTTGAAACATATTAATTCACATAATCTCTACGTTATTTAAGAAAATATACATCAATTTTAATTGCAAAGACGCAGTTCTACGGAACAAAGTAGCGCTTGCAGAAGTTGAGATTTATTAACCTCCTTTCCTAGCGAAGCCAATAGGCATATTTAAACAAAACTTCCTATGTCAATTATAACTTTTTGATATAACTTCACATGTCTCAAAAATTATTTGAATCGTTTTCAGCAAACTCTATAAAGGTCGGGTTCAATACATGTATATCCATTGTCAGTTTGAGGTCTTATTACGTGTCTTTCAAGCATAACAATTTTACTTTATATCCATAAGGCTTACAGTAAGAGAGTGGAAATTTTTGGAGAATTGAAGTTTTAATCGTGGGTTGAACAAATAAAATGTCATACGCTTATCTGTATTAATGATTGTGGTTTATAACGACACGCATGCAGATCCATTGATTACTGGGGTCCATCAAGTATTAAGAAGATGTGCGTTTCCGCGAAACTATCATATGCTCGGTCTACCTAGCGTTTTGAAGATTTGCGCATAGAGAGAGCGTCTGGTTGATTGCAACTTATTTAAATACATTTTAAAATATATTTCAAGAACAAGAGTTATTTGTCAAGCGTTTTCAATACATAAAGAGAAACAAGATAAAGGAAACAAAAATTTAAATTTGCACTACATAATTAGTACGAGATTTGTTTAATTGTATTTAGAATCACCAAAATCAAAGTATATTTTAAGCGCGCAATTGATATATTTTTTTCATGTTTAATTTATTCATATTTTCAATAAATATTCATCATTTTTATAATTATACTTCTTGGTATCATTTTACCATATTCAATTTGGCTTCATAACGTTTTAAAGTAAAAAATGATTCACTTGATCACAGATCCATAACAAAGGTTAATTCGGTTTTCATCAAAGTTGCGAGTTTCTTCAAAGTCTTTATTAGTGTAACGTGTACAGGAATGGTATTTGATATCATTTGATCAGTTTGTAAAAAATCTGCTCACAATAGAAAAGAGACACTTACAATTCTTACAACACTTTTATGTACATGTAGACTTTAAAAATTTTAAAGAGAGAGAGAGAGAGAGAGAGAGAGAGAGAGAGAGAGAGAGAGAGAGAGAGAGAGAGAGAGAGAGTTTATTATTATAATCAAAAACGCCTCTTTGTCTCTGCCAAACGTATCAAGTTTAATTTGTTTAAAGCAATTGAAAAAGTGATCCGGTTTTTGGAAATTAAAAAAATCAATAGGTTTTCATAATAAATGAAAAGCTATAAAGGACGCAGGTCAGAACTTTAGAAATCGACCAGAGAAGATAACATTGCCTTAGATAGTGTTTGAGCCTGCAAGAATCTATTCTATTTACAGCAAAACTATTACACAGAGTCCAAAACAAAATCGTATTGAAATTGTGTAGTTTGTCTTCTAAATATTAAATGGTAACGAAGATTTTGAAAAAAAATAATTTTAAAGCACTTTAAATCTTTTGCCTAGCAAATTAGCAACAGCTGGAGTTTATAGATTTACACACATTGTCTTCAAACACAGATTGCACATCAAATGCAGCCAAGATTGGCTTAGTAGTTGCAAAAAGGAATATAAAGGTTTGCAACGGACAAATTATGGATGGCGGAATTGATAAACAGTAGTTGGTTGACTGATGGACTACAAACATCTTATATCCATATTTGGGTCGTTTTGCTACACCAATAAAGGATTGGCTCCTTTGATGATTGCTTATGTGTTGTACGTTGATAAACATAAATAAATCACACGTTTTGTAAAGTTATTAATCTAAAAATCAACATAGATAAAGAATATAATATAGAAATAAAGATGTATAATTGCTGATTTATCTATAATTGATTTAATTAAAATAGAGAGAAACATACATTATTGTGAATGAACTGAACATATGTTCTAATCGAACACACTCACAATGCTAAAGATTGATACTGGTATCGAACGACGACGCGGAGCAGTCTCATTAATTCTTTCAAACACCAATAATTCAAAAGTTTGAATTTTTATTTGTCAGCGAATCGTCGACCGATCGTCGAGCGTTGAGCCATATGTTCATTAACTAATCCGCAATTAAAAAACATATAAACAAATCCGCAATTGCTGAATATTCACTCGTGACACGTAGGCACCGCTTCAATTATTGGCGAAGAAATGTGCAGCATGGCCGCTGCTTATCGAAGGTAGATGTTTAACGATCCGTAAAAGGTCAGTCGTCCGTCAGTCGACTTATAAAAATCGCCCGACAGACCAGTTGACCCTCGGACAATTTTCGGTCGTCATTCAGTGTCTGTCGGCCGACATTGAAGAAAAACCCAGCTGCCTGAATGTCGACCGACCGATGCCAGACAAACAAAAACTATCTGCCGATGGTCGAAAGATGATTATTGGTTGCTCGACGGAGCATTCAACGGCTGCTTCAACTGAAGAAATCGCCACCGATGCAGAAAAAATTATAACTTGGACACAAAAATGTTCGGCCGACAAAAAACGAGGTCGATATCCGCCAGGACACCGGCTGATGTACTACCGACTGTCGCCCGAAGAATCCCATTTTTGCCTCTAAAATCGTCTGCCGTTGGAAATGTGGGTGAGGTTTTATCGAGATCAGAAATATTCTAATTGTCACGTTGAACAAATTTAATTTAATTATCCAACGTAGAAACCGGTTTAATTTAGATACTACTTAGGCTGATTCATTATAATAGAACCTTAGAATTTTTAGAACTCTTTAGATTTATGCTAAACAGCAAAATTTAATGACAGTATCTCCATATTTGAATGTACGTAGTGTTGAACCTTTCAGACAGTCAATGTGGGTTAGAAAAATTAAACCTCCAGTTAACTAGCTATTTATGTTGAACCAGATGTCAAACATATTTTATTGTATTGTTAAAAAAAGCAATTTCATTCTTTTTGTATTTTAGAGTAATTGAGTTGTTTTCTTATTGTGATAGAATGAATCGTAAAATACGAGTACTAAAATACCAGGTACATCGAGAGGAAAGATATTTTTTACGAAGTTCACCGTAATAAGTACTGCTTTTGAATTTTACTAGATAAAGACTAACTGTTTCCTACTTGCTAGGTGTTCGAATTATTACTTTTCATCCGATACAGTGATTTCCAAGCACTGACTGTTTTTAAAATTGATACATCGTTTCTCACTTATTTATATCACTTTTTATATTATTTCCTGTAGGACAAATGGTATCTTAAGATAGTTAACTTTAAAAAAAAACCCACCCAATTAAACTGAAAATTCCATTGTACCGAGGAACATGATTACTGTAATGCAGAAAATGTACTGCAGAAGAGTCAAATCTTAAAGTATCTATGCCTGAGTAGCACAGGTTACACAATCCGAATAATTACATTAACAAATTAATTTCCAAGATTGCAGATTTGTCACTCTTGTTCACGATTTCCTCCCCTAAGTACAAGCAGGCACTGACAGCCACTTAATCCAGGCTAATGACGCAAATACCAGACAGTAATCTGTAGCTGAAACACTTCCTCTGTTTACTGTCCCGAAGATATACATAAACATCACCAAAGACCAGAAGCAGAATATAGTATTAACACAAAATTGTATTTCTTTTTCTTTTTAATGTGGAAGGAATGTAACTGGTCTTCGTTCTTTCGGTTTTAGTATTTATAAGTTAGTTTAACATAGCTATATTACATTTAAAGTTGAAACTTCTACTGTAAATAGTTTATTTTTAGTATTCCTCATATTTAGATAGATATTATAACTGTCTAATTTTTTTTATAATCTAGGAAATAGCATCTTGACTATATAATTAAGTAGCTATTTCCGGATTTTTCTGACTTAGATAACAGCTTTTTTGATTTGTTTTGTGACTTAAGTTACCCAATAGAATACATACGTACACGATCGTATTCGATCAGTGTCACTTCAGTTAGTTAAGGCAAAGTATCCTTCTTTTTTATCACCTAAACATCCAGGTTTTCTAAGTTTCACAGTTTGTTAAACATGAGTAATGCATGATTTTATAGAGTTTGGTAATGAAGCATGACCGATTTTTTAAAGTTTACAGCATTTTTGCGATACACTTTTCATGATCAGCAATTTAGGTTTAGAGAAGCTTATTGCTTACCAAGTTGCAAACTTGTTCAAAGTGTTCAAGAAGTGCAGGTTGTATTTTTAGGATGGTTTATTTAGTAATAATTGGATACTTTTAAGTTTACGAAGATTTGTATGTTCTCTCAGAAGTAGATTTTTACCGCATAAAGATCTAACTCGATCCTTATATAGTTTTCATTAAAACTGAATCATTTAATCATTTTAGATTCTATAGTTATCCCAAAGGAACATCTTTAGGAATGTCATATTTTCCACTTTTTAAATATGTGTGATTATCTTTTTTCAAGATGATTCATTCTAAATCAGGATGCTCATAAGAAAAAAAATACAATAATTAATTTTCACATTTAAAAATGATGCATATAACTTTTTTTAAATGTTAATGCAACTACTTTTCTAATGTTTAACAGACTTTTAACTCTAATATATTTTTTTAAATTGTACAATCTTATTTTTTTTTTATCTCTGAGGTTGTCATTTTAAGGCGTAGACTATACTAGACCTGGCCTCAAGATCATGAAGCAATTTCAGACTTAAGTCAAAATTTCAGTCAGTCATAAAATGATTGTTTATCAAAATATGACCATTGACATCTGTAATTAACAATGTTATATCAAGACACGTTGAATAGCATTTCAATTTTGACAGTGGTTTCAATGAAGAATCATTAAAAATGTGTACAATTTTTGACTTAAGTCTTAGATTATTCATGATCCTGACGCCAGGAATTCTTTTAAATGCATGGTTAAAATTTAACTGGAGCCGGATAAGTCAGTCACGATCAAAGTTTGCTTACAAGAATTATTATCCTAGTCATAATTGTTTCGGTTAAACCTCTGTCAAACCGGGGCTGCGTCCTCAAGGCGATCCTGATGCGTCCTAAAAATTGTAAAACGCCAAGGTGTACGCAGTAGAGTCTCCTACAGCGCAGCAACAACGCAGCGGCATCTGCATTTGTTGCGGTGGGATTGCCAAAATGTCATGCGACGGCGCACACTTTGAGCATGCAAAAGTACGAGCCGTGGCTCTTCGTTCTGATAAACTCGCGGTAGAAACGAAGTGGGGTCGCTGTGACAGCGCCGTAAAGTCTCCAACAAAAGCACTAAAGCTCCGTTGGCGCGCTCAAGTAACGCACATAATCGAGGTATAGACGCAGCAATAAGTCGATTGCGCTTGCACAGAGACCTCTCGGAGCCTTTTGTGATGTCACTGGGTCTCTAGCGCGCTCTTACTGCACATTCGCAGCGTTTGAATGTGTTGTTTTTCATTTCGCTGCGTTCAAACAGCGACCCCAAACAGCTGTTGATGCGATTATCGCGCTCTCTTGGCGTTTCTTCTACGTTCATTATCGTTTATAACGCTCTTTGGTATTTCTAGTGCAATGTCAGCCAGACCACACATCTTGAACAATGGTTGTTGTACTATAGCAAGGGATATACTATTTTCAAACATGATGTGGATAACCATGTAAAAAGTAGCATTTGCGATTACTTCAGGACCTATTCGTTCATGTAATTTATGCCATTTTTATTACTTGCCATTCTATGTTTTCTAACAGCTAATAACAGTTATTTTTTGTAGACACGTCTACCAAGATTTTTGTCTTGTCACAAATTATTTTGATAGTGATGTTTCAATTACCTTATCCTTATGTTATTAAAACAAAAAAAAAGACTTTTATTTATTTGTGATTAAGTTAAAAATTCTTGTTGTTTTGCGTACAAATTAAAATGTATATACCCATAAGTAAAGAACATCTTGTGTACGCAGCCAGTGCACTGAGTACGCCGTGAACGCGAAGTAAAAATCTCTTAGCACGTCATGAGCGTTTGGCGGATACTCGGCGAGAGCGCAGTTAATCGCCAAGTAGTACTCACCGCGGGGACTCCGAAGAAACGCCTCGGTCGCCGTCAGCACGCCTTGACATCTTTATTTGCAAAAATTAAAATAAAAATAATTTAAGATAAAATTGTACAATTTTTCTGATTTTTTTCTGCGATCCTACGGCGATTGCAGAAAATTTACAAAGCCGTGACCGCTTTGTGGGAACGCAACATGCAAATTGCAAATATGAAAAAGCGATCAAATTGAGAAATAGAATAAAAAGAAAATATATATTTTAGTTTGCCAGCAATTTTTGTAGAATACATAATATAGTAACTCTATTGTTGCACGTTTCATTTCATTATAAAATTTTTCTTCTCACTATTTAATTTAATAAGTATTTTATTCAAGTATGTAAGAATACATTGAATATGATCGAACAGCAGGCACAATGCCTATTTATGTTTTCTCCTATAGTCAAGGTATAATATTTATACATCGTTTTACGCAGAATGTATTATTATTGTCATACATTTGAATTTTGTGTAATAGGTTGAAATTATAAATAGCATTGGAAGGAGGTACAACACAAGAAAAAAACAAAACAAAAAGGAAAATGGGGAAAAAATAATAATAAAAAAAGAGAATAATAATCAGATAATAATAATGAAATGTACAGATTACTTACTAGATAAAAAAATAGCTGTTGAGTAGAAAAAAAGAAAAAAATGATATCAAAAAATGATAATAGACAGATGAAAAGCTTGTGGGAGAATAAAAAAAAATCTTATCACTATGAACACTTTGTAAAACTAGCATTTCATAGTCACCCATTATGTTTATTAAAAAACATTTTCATTGGAAAGAAAAAAAGCTGACGACAACTATACAACCGTTTTATTGAAAGCTCTAGATTTTATCGGACAGAGGATAATTTACTTCGTCTTACTGATTAACAGTATCCCACTTTCTGTGTCTCACTCAAAACATGTGTTGCATAAATAGCTGTCAAACAAGGAGTGCACATTCCGGAATCACTGATTATTTCGCATCGCGAAAGAAAAGTAAAGAAAATAAAATTAATCGATAGGGGAAAAAATTCCGAACAACGGCCTGAATTTATAAGATATACATGACCCCTCAAACGTGTCTGTTCTTAAAGCGACTACAATGACTTCAAAATATACTAACGGAAAAATATTTCTGATTTGCGTTTTATTTTATAGTTTTTTTCTTACACTTATAACACATTATATTTCAAAATTCAATGTGTATCATCCAATAATTAATAGAACCTATCTTGAAACCAATTATAAAAATCGGACGAATCCTGATCCAAAGAGGAGACAAATGGACAATGATTTAGAGATGCAATTTAGATACAAACTGTTTAACATTGGGCCACAGTTTGGCGCATCGTTTTCACCTTTGTACAAAGGCTCATATGCAGGGAATGGTTCACTTAAAGGATTCTTTGGTCCCGCAAGACGTGTCTCAAACGTGGATTGTAGTCTGATGTTTGAAAACGATTTGAACGAAATCAAAAACGTTCGTAAAAGGAACACGACAATACCATCACCGCCACGTACACTGTGTCAGCAAACAAAAAACTGCGAACATTTTGTTTCATCAAGAGGATATATAACAGATTCTTTATCAGACGAGGAGAAACATTTCCCAATTGCCTACAGCATTCTTGTTTACAAAAGTCCAGAACAATTTGAATTTCTTTTGAGAGCCATTTACCGACCACAAAATGTTTACTGTGTTCATGTGGACGGGAAAACACCTCGTAACGTCTTCAATGAGTTTAAATGCATCACCAGTTGCTTTCCAAACGTTTTCTTAGCGTCGAAGAGATATACGGTGAGCTGGGGGAAAATAAGTGTTTTATTACCAGAGATTGAATGCATGAGAAACCTGTTATCATTTTCAAATTGGAAATATTTCATCAATCTCACTGGACAGGAATTTCCACTTCGTACAAATTATGAGTTAGTGAAAATATTAAAAATTTATAACAGCTCCAGTGACGCAGAAGGAACTATCAAGAGGTTTGCATGTTATGACCTTATATATTACAAATGTTTTGCAATATTTTCACTAGATATCCATGTACTCTCCATTTTATTCGATGATTCTTTTACCCTTAATTTGATTTAGTATCTTGCATCATAACATAAATCCCCCTAATTTCTTTATAACGTTGTTTGCACATACAATTGTACTTAATAAGAAAGGAAGGTGGTATAGGACACCCGTCAAAATTTAACGTGGACAAAAAAAAACATTATAATCAAAATACTTTCACCGGTTAAGAATTTTCAAATTTAACAATTGACCAAAAATATGTTTTTATTAAAGTTTTTGAAATGGTCAAAATTATAAAATCAAAAGGGGGATTCAAAATCTTGACTTACAGATTCGTAGTTACATGGAACACTTTATCCCAGTGTGCTACGCTGTTGGGAAACAATGTTTGAAAAGAAAACAAATCATAAAATTATACTTTATCTTATTGTTTATTTCGAAAGGAAGTACGTCGTAATATGAAGATGTCCCATATTACCTTAAAGAATAGATGTCTATTTTTCAGAATTCACACGGCTCTCTAAAGACTTTGTTTTTTTTAATGTATCTACAGACCCTTACGATGACAAACTTACAGAAATACACGTTTTGCTTTAGTTATATAGCTTCTTAGGGCATTTCGATGAAAAGAGTTGTTTTTGTTTATTTGAAAATATCAATCACCCATGAACTTTTCTAATTTTTTAAATATTTTATATCAAACAAGAGCAAACAAAGATAGATGGAATATAACAGAGCAACCTCCCCATGATATATATCCCGTAAAAGGATCCGTCCACGTGACTCTAAGCAGAAAGTTTGTGGAGTATGTCATCAATAATGATGTAGCTGCCGATTTTCTTACATGGGTAAACAAAACAGAAGTCCCAGACGAAACATACTTTGCTACCTTGATTCATAGTCCACAGCTTAGAATTCCAGGAAGTTTCAAAGGTATGTAAAACACATCTATATCTTTTTCGTTATAAGGAATTACAATATTATAATATTATTTCTAAAGCAGCTTTAAACTGCAGAGAAACAGAAATTCAAAAGCAGATAATTTTCAATCGTGTTGGGAGGTTGATACACTGTACATCCTGTTAACTGTTAAGTCAGACATAATTTTCCATTTTTGTTTTTGTAGGAGACGTGGAAACAGATTTCGGTGTACGGAAACCTTTTCTATCTCGTTTTAAAAACTGGGCGAATTCACCTAATTCATTAACTTGCCATGGGAAATTTGTTCGATCGATTTGCATATTTGGAGTTGGAGATCTTCCTCTTCTTGCTCGTCGCCCAGAGTTCTTTGCCAATAAATTTCACAACAATTACCAAAGGCAAACCTTACTTTGTATGGATGAACTAATTTACAACAGGACAAGGGAGCAATATTACCAGCGACTGATGTTTGATACAGAATATTATGAAAAAATAACACACATAAAAAACATTGTAGAGTAATAATAGTTAAAGCATACCAACACCAAATTTTAAAAAGGGAAATGAATGTTTATCTTATTTTTTGATGTATTAAAGCTATTAAACGTTTTAATTTTCGGTTGGATTATGAATACATAATATACTTTAATTTGTATGAGAACGTAGAAAATAAAACAAAAATTCCCTATCGATGGTCAAAATAAACAGGATGATAAGTTATTTATGAAGGCAATCTATCATTTTTATTAATGTTTACATGTATCCCCTGCTTGAATTAAGAATATGAATATGCCCACAAGAAAACAAGTTGTAGAATTAAGGACAATATCAATTATATATATATATATATATATATATATATATATATATATATATATATATATATATATATATATATGTTGTGTGTCTGCATGAGCATTTGACCTTCAAAACGTTTATAAAATTGACTTCGACAGGCATTTGCTTAAGCTATAATATCCTGAAAGACTAACGGTTGTGTTATAAATAATTTTCAAATTATTTTAGTGTATTTAAAAGCATTAAAAAAAACTTATCGATAAGCGACTAAATCAATATAAAGTACTATTTCAAGTTTGGTGAGAGATATTACATAACAAGACATGACAAAGATGCTTCAACAACACCTAAATCAACGTTTTCAAATCCATCTTTTTCAATTACATGGCTTCTTGATTTTCATTCGTAATTATTAATGAATTGGATGAAACATGAACAAACGCATGTCATTGGAAAAATATCATGCTTTAACGATAATCAATGATTGGTATATGTATATATTATGTTTTAGACTATAGCTGCAGTATGTTAACTTTAGCATAACTTCTTGAAGGAAACCAAAGTTTAAGTCGAACTTAATACTGCTATCAATATCCATGCATTGTTTTTAAACATTATTGCTAAAGTTTCATTATTCTAGTTTAATTTCTATTTTTTTCAAAAGAAAATCATCATCATAATGATCTAAAGATCCAGTCTTTATGCTTAGTAATAACATTCTACTTCAGAAAAGGGCATTTTAAATTTATCAGTACATCAATTTATTTTGTATTCTTAGGCCTTTGCTAAGTGATAAGTACATAGATGAAGGTGGGCACCTTTTTAACACATACTTTCTAATTTCTACAGATTTCATCACAGAACAGATGTTTTCACATTGCAATAGTTTTTATAAGGCATCAATATTATCTATTGATTATAATTAGAAGTATATTGAGAAAAAAATCTCATAATGCTTTGTTAAAAAGAGGATGAAAGATTAGAAAGGGTTATAAATCTAGCGATAGATGTCCTGGAATGAAAAGGCAACACCTTGCAATTGAGTTTTATTAACGATGTCTGATAAATGAGCAGATGTTCAAAAGAAAATAAAAACACTTTTATAGAGTAAATTGCTTTGTATTTTTTGAACAACACACATGCTAAATTTCAGATAAGAACATTTTTATAATGAGGGATTTAACAAAAGGAACCTTTTAATTCTTGTTGAAACTAAATTGTTTACCCGTTAATATGAAGAAGTCTTTTTCTAATCTACGTAAGGTGATTTCTTTCTGTAATTTTTGCCATGCATAAGAACGCAGGAGCGTAATAAGAATTTCAATGTCAGTCCGTCTGGTTTGGGCAGAAAGTGAGGAGGAAGGGACCAAATTTATCTAAAATATCTTGACAATCGAAACAAAAAGGGGAACACGAAACACAATATTCTTTAATTCTCAATTATCATATTTTGTTTGGGGGGGGGTGGTGTTAGGCGAAATGTTTCGTATTTCATAAAACACTATTCCAAAAAAAACCCCAAACAAATGGATGAGTTGGAGGGCAGTTCGTTTTAAACTCATATTTCTACGCCTAGATAAAACAAAAGAGTAGCCACTTCCCCCCGCTGTAGCATATATATTTATGTCAACTTCAACTTGATATATTATGCCTTATGATAAATTCGTATAACAATTAATTAGTCAACCGATATTTCTAATTACCCCAAGTTCAAAATTGAAAAAATCATGTTTATTTAAAAAGTAAGAAAAAAATCCAACAAATTCAAAAGATTGGAATGTCTCCTCTAGCTTCACAGTTTGAAGACTGGCATAACAATAAGAGTCTACAAGGTTTTTTCATTGGGAATGAAATGAAAATACCATTATCAAAATGTTAATAAAAAGTGCACAGGGATCCCAAAAACCTCGAATTGAAAAATGCAAGATTTTTCCAGGCATAAGTATTTTACTTAAATCGATAAACAGTTGAAGACTAGTACTGTACCCTGAGACAGAGTATACATGTATATACACTGTAATCTGGATAGAAAAAAAGTTAGTCTTTAGTACGATGGATGGTATAATGTTGACTTTGCTCTTGGCAAATTATCACAATAACTGTCGAGTCTTAAATGTAAATGAAAGGAAATTCAACTCTTTTATAACTTCCTGTATTAGCGTGTTCCTTGTACATCTATGCAAATGCCCAAACTCTCTTACATATGAGTAAAATATATACATAAAACTTTTAATGGTATCAAAGGCAATATATGTCATTTCTAAAAAATGAATTAAACTAAGCATGATTTAGCGGATCTACTTCCTACTCACATTAATTCTGCGCAAAAAATCCATATTTTCTTCTAATTTTGTAACTCTACATACATTAACATGTATTTCATACTTTGATGTCTGTCTTTAATTATAAACATTTATCAAAAATTCTTGTTTAGGTCTGCTATGTTAGAGAATCATAATTTTATCCTTTTTCAGTTTTTCATTTGTAACTTTCATGTGCAATACTGGAAATTAAAAAGTGATGTTTTCAATCATGTTACATTATACAATAATCGTTTGGTTTATATGAATTATTGTAAATCATTGTGACGAATAGATATCAATTATCAATCGTCGTACTCATGTATTTTTATAATGGAACGAAAATATTTCCTTGACTAGTATTGTACAAAATTTTAATACATTAAAGTACTTAAATTCTACTTCATTATCTTGTTGATCTCCTAAAGGAAATGAACCATGTTGAGATAGTCAACAAATCAAGGAAGAATATAAAATTATCAAATTTTTCAATACTATTACTAGAATTTAGTTTTTGGACGTAAAGGGGAAGTTCAAGTACAATAAATAAATTCATTAAAAAAGATTTTTTTAAGTGAACGGTAATCTTACTTATGTTTTCAAGATCAATACAAAATGTGGTATCAAATCTTTTTCATTAAAAATAAGAAATACTTTTACAGTTCCAGTTCGATTAAAAATGTCAGATATGATCGTCTACTTTATCGTTGTTAAACGCATTTATATAATTATCGGCTTGTGTATCTTTTGTTTTGTCACTTTAGTGTATTGACTGTCCAGGAATATGTAGTGACTACAGTTAAATCAACCGTGAACCAGTCACAAACAACAACTCGATGATCATAAATAGGCACATTTCACTTATTTTAGGATCTAAGCGAAAAGTCTGCCAACTGAAATACAATGTTACCTTCTATGTTATGGCGTAAGAAGTTTTATTGGTGTATTCTGCTGATTCTCTGACGATAAAGTCTAATTACTTTACTATATGATAACCAGTGAGACCTCTGTAATGTTTCGTATAATGCAAGAAATTTAATATCAAGTTTGATGTTGTTTTCTTTTGATCCAGAATGTATTACTGTTGTCTTATAATCAGGCAACACGTTGACATATTCTTCATGAAAGCTTTACATTCAGAAACTGAAGCGGGTCCATACGTTTTTGTATTATGTTTTTGTAAGTTTTTGTTATTTAAATATAATTATTTAAATCTATATTAAATAAAGCATCTCAATTCAGATATAATTAGTTGACGATTTGTTTAACTCTTCAAAAACGGATTTGATTTATATTTAGCTGGATTATGAACATCCTTACACTACTGGCTCTAAAAAACCCTGTCCGTTTGAAAATCCCCTGTCTTTCCCTGTCACCCCCTGTGTTTTCCCTGTCATCCCCTGTGCACCCCCTGTCAGCCCCTGTACACAGCCCCTGTACACCCTGTTATCCCCTGTCAGCCACTGTACACACCCCCTGTGTGCCACTGTAAGCCCCTGTCACCCCCTGTACGCCACTGTCATCCCCTGTAAGCCACTGTATTCCCCTGTACATGCCCCTGACATCCCCTGTACGGTTTTAAACAGTTTATAACAGCCTTTTCTGTTATTTAATTTCAATATTTTTTTTTCTTAGTTCAATTATTTAACTCTCGTGTGTTATAGATTGAGCTATAAATCAATTTTTGCACTCGACAGAGCGCCGACTCACAAGACACACTGTTATTGTAATTTTAGAAATTATAATATGTTTTCATTCATAATTTATTGATACAGTACTTTAATCATCATGCTTACAACTAAAGGCTGGAGATTCACCGGGTGGTAAATCTCAGGTGAGGGCGGGGATTATTTTCGGTAGGTGTGAAAGCCTTCAGGGCATTTAGTCCTTTAGCGGCAGGGAACATCACTACTCGTAATGTTTGAAAAATAGATATAAGAAATACTGTGAATTATTTCTACAAAGACCAAGCACAGCAAATGGTGTTTAGCATTTAATTTTGTGTATCTAAACAAATATTTGCAAACTGCAACATGTTAATACGAATGCAGAATGTACATGTATAAGCAGCCATGTTACGATAGAGCACGTCTTTCTTTTTTTATAACAAGTTCCTGATTATACCTTTATTAATTTCCCGTGAATAAAAAAATAAAGCGTCAATAGCTTGTAAGTTTGCCTAAGAAATAATTTTAGTATGTTTGTTAAATATGTTTCTGAGCGGCTTATTGGACCCTTGAATTGAATTTTATCTGATGATTAACTCTCATAAACAATTTAATACTTTCTAAAATCTAATTTTCATTTCCCTTTTTTACTGCGAAGTGGAAGATATCAAAGATAATTGTATTTATTGCCAGTGAACAGAAATCCGCGGCCTTTGTCAGAACATTCACAACATACATGTAAATGTAGCACTAGTGTTTACTATACATGCAGGAGTTTATATAGATACGGAGAGAGAGAGAGAGAGAGAGAGAGAGAGAGAGAGAGAGAGAGAGAGAGAGTTTGCATTGATTTTGAATTAAAAGTTACTAAAATTAGTTTACCCGGGTATTAATTTCCTAAAAAGTTAACATGCAATCCTTTTTTCATTCAATTCTTTATCATTATTTAGATTAACTTAAAGCGATCATATTAATTTTAATCCACCAATGTTTTATTTTACACCATATCAATTGATCAAAGAATTGATTGAAGTTACAGTTTTCAAAGAAGAGGATGTTGACATTATTTTTTCACTTGGTCAGTGGTTATATAATAGCTACTGTACACAGCCCTTCTTGACAATTTGCAGAGCACACGGTAGCGAGGTAGAGAAAATGAGATGACAGACACGCGTGTACATGTATATACACACACTTCCTCAGATCTGAATGGTTGGTCACTGATAATATAATTATAGCTACTGTATACACAACCCTTCTTGACAATTTGCAGTGCACGGTAGCGAGGATGGGAACAATGAGGTGACAGACACACGTGTACTTGTATATACACACACACTTTTTTCCTAAGATCTGAATGCTCGGTAATGCTAAACAATTATTCAATATGTTGTTTAAACGCCGCTTATGACTTTCTTTCGCAGTATGTCAAGTAAAGAAAACAGAAATTTAAAATTTTGATTTATCAGTTCTACATGTAAGAATATCAAACATGAGAAGAAAGGGCTTAAAATTCGGAACATCATTTGACTCAGTTATATGAATTAAACCGTATTGCTCTCAAATTTTGTCATTTTTCAAATTCAGAATTTAAATAAATGTATAATATTTTTTTAATCTAAAACCCGAAGACCAGAACATTGTTTTAAGATCATGCATGCGTGCCGTTACCGGTATTTGTATACATGTATTAAATTATTCACGAACTATATCATGATTGCTTTATATGTATGAGGATAATTTTATACAATAATGCATATGAATTACTAAACTGACCAATGCAACCTCATAAAAGTTAAAAGTGTCAAAGGGCCGGACTAATCCCCCCTCTAAAAAATCAACTCTCTCTCTCTCTTAATTTATCAGGAAAAAAACAATGGCTGAATGCAAATATAATCGATTGCGATTTACATGACTTAGATATTAACTAATTAACTTTCTGCTAAATAGAATCAACATGCATTTCATTGGGACGATGTTATTCTATGCATCATTACACAAGGCAAAACAGTCAAAATATAGGTGATCATTTCGATCGGTGTGTGATTATCTGCACGTGCTAATCATGGTGTGTTATTAAAGGCCGAACATTTTTACCGGGTGATAAATCTCAGGTGAGAGCGGGGCTTAATTTTTAGAGGTGTGAAAGCCTCCGGGGGTTGTAGTCTACCTGCGGTCGTGAACGTTGCTAATCTCTAAACACAGGAAGCAATTAAATTAATACACAGGAAGTAAATAATTAGTCAGAATGAATTGATCTTAGTTGGAATATCTTATTGTTCTAAATGTCCATATGAAGCGATTTAATACGAATATGAATCCAATCTAACAGTTGGATTGTACGTTCTACATCGATGTCTGTGTCGTCCGAATTTTCTCCAAACACACGTGTGTACAGCACAAATGTACAACGGACCTGGCCAGATCACGCTCGGACGATCACGTCAATCAAACTGGGTGCTATTGTTTTAAAACTTGATCGACAGGCGGCCTCGTTTTGAAGTTTGTACAGGTAAACAAGGGGGGGGGGGGGGTAAAATGTTCGGCCTTTAAGCGCGTTAACTCAGACAGGCTACATGGCACAGAATGTTGCAGATTTCCCACACATCCTCCATCTAGATTTTTTTTTTTCGCAAATTACAAAACACGGTTATTTGTTTAAATACATGGAATAAAATATTAAGCGGTTTATCGGTATATATTTATCTTGATATGTGTCTATTTTGAGTCAGAATTATTCACGTTTGTAATAATGTTGCCCTCTATGAAATATAATGAAAAACAAACACCGTCTAAACCATGAATGCTTTTCTTGCTTTCCATTTCCTTATGTATCAGAAACTGCTAAATATATATTTAAGAAAACCCGAAAACATAATTAAAAACTATTTTTTTTACTTTAGCAAGCAATTAAAGACCGTACAGGGGATGTCAGGGGCATGCACAGGGAAATACAGTGGCTTACAGTGGGTGACAGGGGCGTACAGGGGGTGACAGGGGCTTACAGTGGCACACAGGGGATGTGTACAGGGGCTGACAGGGGATTGCAGGGTGTACAGGGAATGTGTACAGGGGCTGACAGGGGGTGCACAGGGGATGACAGGGAAAACACAGGGGGTGACAGGGAAAGACAGGGGATTTTCATACGGACAGGGGTTTTCGAAGCCAGTAGTGTTATTTATAATTGATCTCAAATTTTGCAATCATTATAGATGTTATGTATAGTTATAAACGGAAGAACTTTGCATAAGCACATATACTATACGCAATTATAACAAGTGTTCTGAATCAATTCGACGTCGACATAGCTGTCCAAAATGAATTTTATGTTGATAATTTTCCCTCTTATCTGGACACCGGTTTTATCATTGTGTGGAAGGTATGCTATTACTATAAAATACTACTATCTTAATCTTTTCTTATTTCAAAACGTTTATTTTAAAATTATACAAACATAAACATATTTATTTATATATTTGTGATGATAATTTTATTTGAAAGCTATATTGGACCCGTATGCTGTGCAGGGACGTATTGGAATGATGAAACATCAAGTTGTGAAAGTAATTACGATATTTACTTATAATCTATTTATTACTTCACAGGTTCTGTAATGTATTTTATTCACAGATTATATTTGACTATAATGTTGATATTCTTTACGTAGAATGCCCTTTAGGGTACCAAGACATTAACTGTTCCAAGATCTGTACATATCCGACTTTTGGCAAAAGGTGTCAGGGAATCTGCAACTGCAAGCCTAGCGAATGTGACTTTAGATTTGGATGTAAAATATTTGACGGTATACATGTATTTAAAACATATTGTGATAACTCATTATTGTGGAAAGTCCATTAGAGTCTGTTTAATGATGGCTTTAAGCTGTTTCACTCATGTTTCACATAATACCTTGCTTTCTCAATCATTCAATTGCGTTCTAGTAATGCATTTAAGCTACGAACATGTATTTATTGAACTCGGTATATTAGACTTACTTTAATAAAAATATATAAATATAACATTTTCATATATATTGATATCCAAATTTTTTTTGATTTATTTTACGCAATAATTACCTTTCAGATGTTTCCATCAATAAGACGTTTCATTCAACACCTCAGATTATAACAACGTCAAAGACAACGAAAATTACATCTTCTGACCATCCTACTTTTATCCAAGGCTTTTCAAATTCAGTTTTTTACATTATTGTCGCGTTTGTCGTTCTATTTGGAATTTTTGTGGTAATTTATTTCTATAAGCATTGTGTGAAACGGAATGAAGTGTCCAACAATAAAAAAGAGGAACACTTTTCAAGTAAGGTTATCGAGTATAAAAGTTTATTCCGGGAAAGCCACCAACACCCTCCGATAGATAATGCTACTGATCCAATGTATCTGGAACCGGTAACGAATGTCCATTATGATGAAATCAACAACTTTGATGAAACAGACGATCAAATGATTGCTGGTGTTTGAACGGTTAAGAAAGAATCTAGTTTCACAGTGACATAAATAACTCAAATACCCAAGACCTCCATTCTTTGGTAGCAATTGTCATATACCGATAAACTCATTATTGCAAAACTCAAACTAATAATTCGTCAGTTTATCATGACCTTTCTGTTGGTATATAAATTTCTCATTTAGGAAATAAAAGCTAAAAAAAAACGAAAATGGTGCATCCTCTATTGAAATACTGTGTCTAACTGTCCATGCCCAACATAATCAAAGTTAAACATTTGGACACAAGCAAACCTAGCTGCAGGTTTGTAGCTCACGGTCTGAAAAAATTCGGATGGACGACCTGGGAGCTACAGTGCCACCCATTGAAAAAAATGTATATTTATTGCGCACAAAAACGTGCGCTAGTTTTGGACCGCTTAACCTTCTTAATACACAAATTCTGTGAAAAAAAATATTACCATTAAATTCTTCATGCAATTTACTACTGATATCGTCTCTTTTACTTGCCTTTGATAGTCTTTTTAACACCATCACCAGCCCCGTAAAGTGAAGTGGTGCAGTTTGTTAACATGTAATAATGGCGACCTCCGATCTCGATGTGAATTTAACATACTTCAATTTACGAGGTCGGTAGCGTGTTCCGGAGAAAGTCAGAGGCGAGTAAAGAAACGATATCAGTTTCATGTAAATTTCATGAAGAATTTAATGGTACTAATTGTTTCCACAGAATTTGCATATAAATAAGGTCAATCAGTCCAAAACTAGCGCACGTTTTTGTGCCCAATAAATATACAATGTTTTCAATGGGTGGCACTGTAGCTCCCAGGTCGTCCATCCGAATTTTTTCAGACCAGGAGCTACAGACCTGCAGCTAAAGCAAACCAATTTTGTATGAAGGCTTACCTTTAAGCGGTCAGCGAGGAAAAAGATGTGCAAACTTATTACTTTAACATCAGTATAAGACGTAGAATTATGGCTGGATGTTGTTTGGATGATAATCAATTTAAACATCTTTTCTCAACATTAAAAAAACAAAACAAAACAGATTTTTCTTTACATGGAGGTTTAAAGAATGTCTAATTTGATTAACCCCATTGAAATGCATCTAAAATACTTACGCATGTAATTTCCATGCGTGGCTGTGCAGCACAAATGTTCACCATATTGTTTCACCACAAGGAACCATGTTATTCAATTCCTTTTAGAATCACCTTTGGTGCCATAATCATATCATAAACAAGGACTTTGTCATTATCTCTATCTGCGTATTTCACTTCAGCACAGTAACATTAAAGTCTCACCAGCCTGCTGTATAAATCACTCACCGTTTGGTACTAATTGTTTTATGACATTGTAGAGCAAGTCTTCATTCAAACACATTCCTCATTTTAACTCAAAACATCTATAGATTGAGCGTTTTATTTAACTTAAGTGGATGAACGCCAATGCAATGTCAACGCTGTATACATTTTGTATTTTATATCAAATGCATTTAAGAGGGATGTACAGCAATCTTGTACAGTTGAGAAAAATGTAAACATTTCTTGAACTGGCTTGTTTCTGCCAAAATCTGGCTAAAACTGTTGTCAAAGGATAAAAAAGCAATAAATATGAGGTTCTACATGTTTTGTATGCAAATTACGCATAAGAATGCCTTTTATTCACTTAGAACAGCTGTAAAATAGCGCAGTTCCATGCTTACTTTGAAGATTTAAAAATCTGAAAAATAAGAAATGAGTTCACTGGTGTCATCTCTACAGCCATTTGTTAAGAAAATGGTTGAATCTTGCACATTAATGTACTAACTTTGCCTCAAAATGGGTACCCTATTTTCATCAGTTGGCATGGGTTCTAAAAAAGAAAATTCCAGTCTATACTTAGAAACGCTGTATCTATGGAGGCACATTGACGTTATATTTTCATCGAAAAAAAAGTCAATTAAAAACAATCTGTGTTGAATGTGACAGTACTAAAAGTAGGGAAGGGGTCCAAAAAATTGTTTTGAATAAAAAATATACATGTATTTTTCAATGAAATTATAAATCAATGTACCTCAATAGACGGACAAAAATATTTCGAGCGAATTGATGGTTTTTGAGATGCATTTCAAGAATAGGGTACTAGTACCCTCTTTTGAGAAAAAGTTACAACTTAAATAAGCAAGCTTTGGCCTTTTTCTCAACAAATAAATATAGAGTGGACGCTAATGACTTCCATACATACTTTTTGATAAAAATAGGATTTTTAGTCTATTACTGCGCAGTTTAAAGTGATTAAAAAGGCATTGTTCGGCTCTTCTATGCGTAATGTGCATACAAAACAACATGTACAACCTCTTATTTATTGCTTTTTTATATTTCGACAACAGTTTTAGTCAGTTTTGGGCAGAAACAAGCAAGTTTAAAAAATGTTTATATTTCTATTCTCAAATGATCTTATGTTCAGCGATGATCTGTGTTTTTTAGGAATATGAAGTCATTCCTTGACGTTTAAAAAAACAATCTTGGTCAAATCTATCATAAGGCCCTTTGTGCTTATATGGAATTCATCACGCCCCGACCATAATTATCCCCTCTTATATTCAAAGATGATTCTTTATTACCAATATTCATATAATTTTCAATTTAATTATAATTACAATTAAATATCAAACTGACATTTGTTATTTTTTTTTCATTTTACTCTGAAAACTCTGCTTGAGCTGTAACAGTACGTCATTGGTGAACTGTATTGAACTATTCGTAACAAATTCTAATCGTATTGCTATAGCAGACAAAGAACGGGCAAATGTTAATAGTTCTAAATAAAAGCAAAAAAATAGCACTAAAAATACGTATATTTACATTTAACGCTTTCATAAAAATACAACTGGCATGTGACTTTTTATTTGTTATATTTCTTAAAAATTGTTAGTCTTGTATCGTTTATAATCATAAATCTACTTGTTATATTGGTTTTAGTGCTGCAACCAACAACATATACCCTTACTAGGTGTAGAAAAGTATTCATCCGGTGAACACAAAAACGCTAAACCACTGCACTTCATTTATAAAAAGTGTATGTACTACTATGGCATACTCTTAAACCTGGCCTGGCCACATTGGCCTGGTCTCAAAATTGGCCTGGCGTCACTTTTGGCCTCTCTGCTTGGCCTTAAACTTTGGCCTGGCCTCTAAAATTGGATTTGCTTCAAATTTGTCCTTTACCAAATTTTGTGGCCTCAATTTTAATTTTTAAGTTTCTTGACATATTCGATGATTTTTCTTGATTTTTCTTGATTAATGTTCATACACATGAAATATCACACTAGATGGCTTTTAATGTCGTATAGTAATATTTCTATTGAAACATAATAATCCATATATGACTTCAGGTATAAGTGATTGATTCTAAGTACTTTAATAATGTAATACTACCACTTTATTACCATGACATATTTTTTTCAATGTACTCAAACTGCTTTCAGGATCGGACAATACCTTCATCAAGTACTTGTTTGAGAAAAAATAATGGTAGAGGCCAATTTGTTTATTCTAACCAACATTAAAAGTCAGAAAATGATGTACTGATGTACTGTGCGCAAGATCACAAATAAAAGCCCCCGCAAAGAAACTATTATGCAATTTTTTACAACGACCTTAAACTGGAACAAATGACCTTGGGTCAAAATCATGAAACATTCTTAGGTCATAAACATTTTTTATATGAAGTGGGAACTTTCAATGCTTCTCAAAAATATGGACCAGACACGAATTATGCTCTCTTCTTTCCAGTGACCTTCAAATTGCCCAATGACCTTCGGTCAGAATCATAACACACCCTTAGGTCATGAGCAATCGTTGTATATAGTAGGAACTTCCAATATTTTCCATAAGAAAGATTAGGACTGGACACGATTGCACAGACGGACGAACAGACGGACGAAAGGACAGATTTCAAAATTTTGTTTGCAGGGGGTGTAAAAATAAGGGATTAATGATCAAAAATCATATACATATATAATGAAAATGACTTGGTTTAACCATGGCATACATATTATTCACATTACATGTAGCATGTAGATAGTTACTGCAACGGCGTTCCATAGTCTATGAATAACTATCGATCAAAACGGCATATGATACACAGTGGGTCTTGGATTTCAATTTTCAATTGTAAGTAAGATTGACTACATTTATTGTTATCCCAAGAAGAATATACATGATAAACTCATCAAAAGAGTACATTGTATAGATGATAAAATATTTAAAAGAAATTATTTGTACCTTACTTTCGATTTGAATGTTTTAAATTGGAGTGTGTATACGTAATGAAACTATATACAGCGTTTTTAAACAATGCAAATGTTTCATGATATTAAGATGAATAAAAAGAAATTGGAATTACAAAACCCTTACCACATATGTAGTATGTGACAGTTAAGACTATTGAACCTCGAGTTCTTTTTTACAACTTCCTATTTACGTATTATTTATACCCATTTAGTCTATTTACTCATTTTTTTTTTAACTTTGAGTCATGGACAGAAGTGGGTAAATGTCAGAGCTTAACCTAGCTCTCCTTTTAACTGATTTTATTTGGGCAGTGGTTTTAATGAAAAAAAAATGAAGTATATATTGTAATCATACCAATATCGACCAACAGGGTACATGTTTTATAATAAAATGCTCACTATAATAAATATTCAGCTCAATCTAGCTAAAATGTTTAACATAATATTACTCATTGTCTGCTCTGTTGTTAATAATATTATGTTGGGGATATACAAAATGAACCCCATGATTTACAATTTGATTTGTTTTGTAGAGAATGTGTTTTATTGACCTTGTTTGAAAATAGATGATGCTTAAAAGGTGTATTCGTCAACTTTTCTTATTTATTATACTGTATGAGGGACTACATGTAATACCCACGGTAAGACCTTTTTGCATATAATAACTTGCACAAAAAATCCTTCTTTTTTTTTTTAGAATTTTAACTAGTAACAGTTGAAGGTGAATGTTTTTGTTTTCATACATGTGTATCCAATATTGATGTTTATGTGGGAGTTCTAAATTATGTAGGTTTTAGGATGTGAACCATGTCAATTTTCTGTTTTTACTGAAACGGAAGTTGACACCTGTCCTGAAACACAAGACGAATTAAACATAAGAAAAGCGATGAAAAAATGCGAAACATGGGCAAAACTTCAAAATTGTACGGAGCCAGAGAGGTTTAAATATCACTGCGCTATGAATGAACATGAGAACAAATTCATCGAAGTGTGTGCAAAAGAACACCGTATTAACAGTAGGTTGTTTAAATTCATAGTACATTTATAAATATCTAACTACACATTTATGTATGTATTGTTATTCAAAAATAATTATGGGAAATATTAATTGATGAAAACTGTATGTGCTCAAGAGAAAATTGACAAACACAAATGTTTCCTAGTGAAGCCAAGTAAAAATGACATTTTTATCACCATATTTCTACAATCATCAGTCGTGAGAGTGGATAATGCTTTTGCATGTGATGTACTATTTGATATTAGATAAAAAGAAGTTTACTTTGAGGGTACAATGTCAATGAATAAGTACATGTAGATACATGCTATATGAAAAAACAAATCCGAGAAGTATTGTTGTTATAATTTTATTCGGTCATTTTAAAATATCATTCAAAGTGCGGTACTTTTTATGATTCATGCAAGTTAATTGGGGTTTTTCTTTAAGTTTAAAGCAATATGACCTGTATTGTTTTAGATTTTGATTTGCTATAAAAAGCAGATTTAATAAAAACTCAGCGTATAACTTTAACTTCTATTGATAAAATGAAAAAAAAAATAGATCATAAAATTTTATCAGGAAAATAAAAAAAATATATAGGAATTATTGAACAGGGCGATAATGATATTAACTCAATCAGGGCTTTTAAGTAACTTTTCCTCTCAAAAATACGATTAAAAGGTCATAAACCATTCTTTTTTGTCATTTCAGTAAAAAATGTCGATTTTAAAATTTTAAAACAAACATTTTCGACATTAAAACTGCAGCTCATACATGATTAATATACATTATTTCAAATATTTTGAATCACCAATGAAATGAAGAATACATGTAAACTTCCAAATGTAAGGTAACTCACGCCGTACATCAAGGTAATGCATGAATTTATGTCGATCGATTTGATTGAATGTTATCATAGGTCAGTGGTAAAGTATCAAATTTTTGAACCGCAGATCCTATGTTCAAATCCACGCGAGACTGATTTAGATTTTAGAAAAATCATATTTCCTTACTTTTTTTTTTCCTTTGCCTATTTGACTTATATACTTCTTATGCATCATGCCATCTTTCATAGTGTAGTATTTTTCTACCGATTTGATACCCCCCCCCCCCGCCCCCAAAAAATTAAAAAAAAAAACTTAAGGTATGATGAGCCACCTTAATTAACTGATCGAGTAAGCTAGCATTTTAAAGGATATGCTGTTATCGACATACACGTTGTACAAGAGATTTTAAAGATTCATATTTATAATGAAGGGGTCTTTGAAGGCCTATTTTCTTTATTTCTTATAGAGCTATAGTTGTTCATGTTCTCTGTAGATGCTATGATTTTGTAATACACTTTAAAACATATCTCAATTAGACCCCCCCCCCCCAAAAAAAAAAAAAAAAATTGTGTATGATACTTTGCCTTAAGGGTAACCTGTTGTCATCCAAGTTCTAACAAAGCATTTGTGTTATGGTCTATGCTAACTATTCATACGCTGATATGTATTTATTTTAATTTTTTGTCATAGTATTTTAAGTATTTTTTTTGTGAACAAACGCATGTTTTAGGAGAGAAATCAAAAGCATAAACATACTATTATATTTGAACATGTATTTCTTAATATTGTTATCTTAACATACATGCTATTTTTCAGGAGGTCATTGTACAGAATATAACAGATTAGGAAGAACCATACAGGAACATCAGATTTTGAAATGCAGTACATTCAAACCGGAATGTCCCCCAACTTATCTGTCTTCAGAAGCTTATCTATGTAAGTTTTAACAGTTCTGTTTTGATTTAATACATGTATTTTTGACAACATTTTATCTTTGTGTTTTTTCTTTAACTAAAAGGTTTAATATTTTTTTTGACAAAGTGTTAAGCAAAAGAAACACAATGGTGTTATTTCAAACGTATTCAACTTTCGTAACTTATTTATTGTTCATTGATTTTGCAAAGGTAAAGATTGTTATGACATTGTGAGATTACAAAAGAATGGATCATGTTCAACTGAGCCTCAAGACATCACAAATGCAATGAACAAACCAAACAACACCCATGAAGTAATGAACAGCAACTGTAATGATTCATCTGGGTAATTACCCCTAATCTGTAATTTTAATATGACATTACGCACCTTTCGATATAAACAATTCATTTAATTAATAAATACAAGCTAAATTATATAAGTAATTTGACTGCATTTTCAAAGAAATGTGACTGCTACATTGCAAAAAACTTTAAACCTTAACACTGACATAAGCTAAGAATGAAAAACAAGTCAGAATTTGTACTGTATTTCGCATTCAAGCAAATATTAAATACATATTTCTTTTAGATAATTTCCCTTGTGTGTTGAATTGATTTAACTTTTGAATGAAAAACTCAGTTTCATTTGTAATACACTCTACATTCAAAATATTTATGTAAAAATGATACAAATGATTGCAAAACATGCACGAAAGAGACATAGTTTTAATATTTAGTTAACGTATTGAATGACAAAGGCTGATTAGAATAATTTGAAAACGTGATTAATTTTATAAAGAATTGGCACTAAACTATAATAGTTAAG
The DNA here is from genome assembly GCA_033439105.1 of Magallana nippona. Lineage (NCBI taxonomy): Eukaryota > Metazoa > Mollusca > Bivalvia > Ostreida > Ostreidae > Magallana > Magallana nippona. Next base: position 28,022,844 of record CM065919.1, read on the forward strand.
GTTAAAACATATCTAAAGTATTCAAAATTCTAAATTTATTTCTAAATGTATATGATGAATTTAAATATTGGGAGCTGTTGATAATTGGCGCGTGTCTCCACGACTTCTGTACTTTTTTTTTTATCACACTTGTAACTTTTGCGTTCAAGGAAAGTCGGAATGAACCGTAAGCTAATTTTTTTTTTATTTATCCTCTAATGGTCTATCTGTATATTTAAGGACTTCGCTTTGAGTGCACATTAACACCATTACCTCTAGTCCTCAATACCTAGCTACCTGCGTATTATCTTACATGTCCTGAAGACTTTCTGTTGTTCTCAATAGTGCAACGAACTACCGTAACGGTTCTGCAAATTGATATTTTAATCAAAATATTCTGCAAACAAAAAACCATGACAACGCATTAATGCATGTATTTAACTATTGTAACTCATTAATTCATTTAAAATAGAATACTGCTAGAATATCACATCAATTAATTTCTCTAGATGATCTTACAATATTTACATTTTTCAGTGTCTTTGCCTGATAACACTACGTATCGATTTTGTACTATAGAGTCCAATAAATTCAAATGACTTATAATTGGGGTGCAAGCGAGGTTTGGTTATTTATTTTCAGATATTTAATCGTACAATTGCTGTAAATTATATAAATATAAGTAGTAAGGAATCATTCTTTGAATCTTATGAGGTGGATTTGATCCCGTCCAGATCAAAGTCATAGTACTCAAAGAATTCCTTAAATAAAGTACAAATTGATCTCACTGGGTGATTTGTCTTTTAATAGAAATAAAAAACACAAATTTTTCATGGTTATTAATATCATTTTTTTAATTTATATCTTTTGGATTTTTGACAGAAAATAAACTTTAATGCAAGCCGTCCTCTGGTGACACATTAGTAAAATGGAATATCTGTTTTCAACACCAGATTTGTACCTGACACTCATTTATTAGAATATGATCCCCGGAGCTTGTGTTTATTTGTACTATGTAAACTCTGTACACAAAACGCAGATCTTTGTCACTCTTTCGTACTTAAACTGGTGTTACCAAGACCCGGACTTCAATTTCGATGATGCTAAAAGATTTTGCTCCAGTAACTTGCAGGAACAAAATAATTAATAATTACAATATTCACATTGTTAGACGCCTGAAAATAAAATGCTACAGGCCCGAAACTAAAAATACATTTTGACTATCTGTATTTGTTTTTAGAACCTTAAACAATATGATTTTTTTTAAATTAAAGATAGTTCTTTTGTTAACGGTTTAAAATATCATTTGATATGGCAGTATGCTCAATTCATTCCATTATATTATACTAATTCTTTTGAAACAACGGTTGTATATCAATGACAATATAGCAATCATTTATGTTTTACAGGTGCGATTTTAAAGTCTGTGTAGCTCTTGCAGTTGTCGCTGGTATTGAGTTTGTCATCATCATTTTCATGATCATTAGAGCACGAAGACAGAGACAAAAGCAGAGTAAGACGAAATTAAAATTTAAATTTTAAAATATATTAAATTTTACCAAACTTAATCATGATCTATTTTTAGAATTATGTTTTCCAAGTGTCTATTATTAGCCGTGTCCTTCACTATGTTGTGGTGTATGACAGCCCTTTAATGTAATATTTACAGATTTTCTGTTCTTTCTGTTCTTCGACAATAAACATTTAGGTTGTTTGAGTATGTAAATTTTGTAATATAATTTATTTTCCCAAATCTTTCCTTAAAAATTTACTTAGTATACATTCTCCCTGTTATAGTTTTTGAAAACATGATTGTATTTTACTATACCTTTTTATCTTTTTGTATTTCAATTTCGAACTATTTATTCTATGTCACTAGTTGTTTGAACACTGTGCCGGATATTTATGCCAGTGTCATGGTGTACTTTTGCACCCGTCTGAGGTGCATGTTTCTAAAAATTCATATGATAGACCATTGCTTAAAGAGTTTAAGTACCCCTTTTTATTGATGAAACTGACCTGTCAGGTAAAATATTTACCTTTGAAATATGAATTCCTATAGGAGAATATTTTTCCATAGAAAAAAAAATTCCTATAGGATATTTATAATTTTCAGCCAGAATAAAAGAACTTCACATAGAAATTTAAAAAACGATAGGATTTCAATAAAACTCCCATGGGCTTTTAAAATCGGATAAGAAGTCTTAATTTCCTGAAGAAATACTCCCGGTCTGAACTAAATTCCTGTATGAAATAATTTTATCCTTTAGGAAATATTATTCCCGTAGGATTTTTCAGAATTTAATTCCTGCAGGATTTGAAAAAATACTGTAAGAAAATTATTTTGCCTATGGGAATTATTTTTCTCCTATGGGGTATGAATTTTTTAAAGGTAAATATCTCCCCTGTCAGCTGAGACACACTATAACAAAATATTTGTCTATTATTTGGTATACACATATATAGGTTTTTACAAAACATCTTAAGCGGGTGCAAAAATGGCACCTTGGCACTGTCATAATTATCCGGTGCAGTGTTTTTGACCTTTTAACTTTGAACATGTAATCTTTTAAATGGCTAATTTTAATATTGAGCTAGTAATTGCTTTTAATAATTTCATAATTGTTAGACTAAATTTCATTCATCTGAACAGATGACAGTATAGGAAGAAATTGTATAGCTTTTCAAAGAAAACAGTTATGCAAATGCACTTGAAGGAAATATCCAATTAAAATAAACAAAAGAAACTAAAATCCAGGCGCAAATTTTAACAATGCTCTTTCAGAACGTTGTTTTTGTGGTGTTCTCCAGTTCATCATACATATACAAGATCACGTACTATTTAGTAAATAATGAAATAATGGATCGGACAGCAGAACACCATTTATTTCTTGTTTTTCATGGATTTTACTTTATTATTATATTTAGACCAAGAAAAAATAATGAAAAATGGAGATGACGATATTAACTTCCCAATGGTAAAAAAATCATCTTAACTTTCATTCTTATAAGGTAAGATTGGAAAAATGCAATTTGAAAAAAAATTATATAGTTTTTATTCAATAAACGTGTTAGAAAGATAAATTTCGTAAAATATATTAGCGCGTGTTTTATACTTATTGCCTTTGTTTACTTTTATTGGCATAAAATGTTCACACATTGCTCATCGACTGGAAAATTCATTTTACACCTCGAACCACTATGTACAAGTCATGTGCAGATTGCAAAAATGATATTAATTCAATTGTATTTTCTATTTAATTATCTCGTGTTAAATATTTCAAAAATAAAGCATAATGACCATCAATCAAGAAATCGGAGAAATATTTAAGAGATAAAAGCATTGTTTAACACATCATAACCAGCTATATTTTAAGCTTCCCACAACCCCACATATGATACATAATCAAATGACAAGTACGTATTCTGCCGTATTCTGCTGATAACTATATTACAGAAACCAGCGGCTGTGCCTTTTAGAAAACCATTCAACATCATATTTGTATTATTAATTTCTGCTTCTATATTTACTTCAACAGTTTAAAGAAATTTTTTTAACAAAAACAATAACTCTAACAATTTTTTTTTTTTTTTTACAAAAAATGCTCTTTTCTGTTATCATTGAAACTTTTTTCTTTTCAAATGGAAATCTCGTTAATGCTTCAACATTCATTCACGCCATATAATAAGGAGGTCGAAAGGGCTACACTATCGTTAAACTTTTTATGTTGAAACAAGTTCGCTAAATCCACTAGGCCATTATGCAATAAACAAGATTTAATAATTCTAAATAAATAAATAAAGTTGAGCCTGTAGCAGCGCACTTTGCAAAAAATACGCACGTTGGAATAAAAATCAAATTGCGTCAAAGGAACCAAGTCATTGCACTTTGAAAAAAAAATTAAAGTGCATTATGATCATGAGTGTACATCATCATTTTTTATTATGGACGCAACATCCGTATGTTTCTTTGCATTAAATTGCTTATCTAATAAATAATTTCATTTCGATAGGTCAGATAGTTACATGTACAGCCATCTAAACGTTATCAGCTCAAAACCACAGCAGGTCATGCACTTTTTGCATTGATTTTAAAGATATGCGTAATTCCATGCCATCATGTTTGATCATTAAGCTAATATTAAATTAACGCAGTTTGAAATGTAGGATAATAGGAAGAGGATGTTTAACGTGGTATTGGACACCTGTCAATAACAATGTTGATAAAAGTATATTATTACTATAATGCTTTCACCGTTTTAAAATTTTCAAATTTTACAAAATTTGACCTAAAATATGTTTTCAATTTTTTTGAAAGGTTAAAGTAATTATAGCCCCAGCAGGATTCAAACTCATGACTTATAGATTCTTAGTTAACGCTCTAACCAATTGCGCTACGCTAGTGCTGTTAGGTAACAATTTTTGGATAGAAAAGTTTTATAAATTTACGCTTGATTTGATTGTTTATTTTGATCGGAAATAGGTCACAATATACAGAAGTCCCATACCACTTTGAAGACACCGTCACAAGGTCGGCTCTTTCTTTCAAAACATCAGAGTCTTTTCCCACATAGATTTGTTTTACTACAATTTTAATTTAATCCAGTTTAACAGTTCGCATTTTCCATTTACGATGATCATTGTTAGTGAATGATGCGATTAAACATTGACCTCAGGTTCAATATTTGTTAAGTGGTAAATTGCAACTTTGTTCTTCTATATACACATGTATATGTAAGGTTGTGCATACGATTTTTAATTGTAGCTGTAAATATATAATTCTACTAATGTGACTCATTGCTTTGGTCCTTTGTTTGTTTGGCTCTTTTTGTTGTTCATTTGATATTGTGGAATCGTTTTATATTCGTTAGGGTCAATGTTTGTGTGAAGCCAAAATTTTCCTGGTTTGTTAGGACGTAATTTCGTTGGTAGTGTAATCGGGATAATTTCAATAAGTATTAAACAAATGATTGTGTATAGGTTCGTGGGGATGTAAATTCGTGGGCAAGGTTTACCCACGAAAGCCACGAACATTGGTCCCCCACGAACAATAATGATCTTTAATGTATCTTTAAAGACAAAATACTTAAAGAAAAGGACAATTTGTAAAACACATATAGTTAACAAACCCTAGGAATATGTTCAATATAGTTAACATAACATATAGTTAACAAACCCTAGGAATATGTTCAATGGGGATTGTTTTAAATACTCAAATAAAAATGTCTTCTGGGTATCGGCTAAAGGTAATATAGTTTCATAGTACTAATTGAAATGCTAAAAAAAAACAATCCTCGGCAACGCTGTTTTGTTTTATGTGTGTTTTTGCAAATAAACACAGTTTCTTATGTATGGTTATGAATGATGATAATGGTAGAAAATTGTTTGAATATTTGTTTAATGTTTTTTTTTTTTTGTTTATAGATTCAACAGATTATTTTCTAGAGTGGTCACAGATTTACCTTTACGTTCTTCTTCTCGTTTTTCGGCTGCACCTTTTTATTTTATGTATGTTTTAATGTATCAGAGAATCTGTATAAGTCTTTAATTGAAAGGTTCAAAGAAATTATATTTCATTTTTTGTTGTATGATTTTAAATGAATCTGAGAGTACATATATAAATTGAATATGCCAACCACACAATGTAATGAAGTAGTATTTTCAAAAGAAATGAAATCCATAATTTAATAATTAATGTTATTCAATATAGTTTTTTTCTTTTTATGTTACATAGGCTATAGCAAGTACACCGCGTTACTGAAATAAGGACATTATTTTTAATGTATGAAAGGACTATATTTGGTATGGTCAAATATTTGCCCCCAATTTTAAACAATTTTTAAATAGTATCGTATACAAATCAAATCTTCATAAATCATTGTACAAAGGATTTCTATCACTTGAATCTACATTTTAGTCATCATTGCTCATTCGCTGTTTATCTATGACGTCACCTAAATGACCCAATCCCCGCAATTGTGCAAAGAAATGAAAATATTGTCATTTTTCTTTATATTTTTCGTTCGGAAGTATAGAGCGCAAGTAAGATTTTGACATATGTTTTTCTTCATATAATTATTAATCTCATACGTGTGGCGTATACTACCCGTGTGATAAACCTTTGCTTTATCAAACGGGTGATGCTTTATCAAATACTTCCGGTCCGAACTTTTTTTGACACAGCCCCTCGCTTCAACGCTTCAGTGACCTATTTTTGATGACTTTCTAGTATTTTCCATATAGCTATATCTACTACCAAATATTGATTTAAAATGGATTTTGTCGAAGAATTAAATTACAAATATAAAGGAAAACACATAACTGTGAAGTTTATAAAACTGCAAATCACGTTAGCTATCAAGGAGTTCATTCTGACGACGCAATGAAAACAGACCGCTTTGGTTGTGTTTCTATACAAGAACTTACCGAAATAATGTCTCCCAAGACTTTTATTTCACCAGCAGTAAGCATCCTTATTCAGTTTTTTCAACTTCGAATCATTAGGCTAGACTTCGTTTTATGAAACATCAACAACTGTTCCTCGTTCGAGTCAATTCAAACTAACGAGCATTCGCAACTTTGTGTATGTCAACAAACTTGATTATTCAAGTCTTCTGATCAGTATTTCAATTTAATTAAGTGATAAAGCTCTACGAAAAATTATTTAGAGATAAAAAATTATTTCAAGGTTTATTTCAGTGAAACTTTACATTAAAACAGTTATATTTATCTCTGAAATGACGTACTAAATTGTATTGCGCGGGGTCACAATAACCGCATAACACAACGTTGCATCATCGTTTAATATTTGAAAAAAAATCGATTCGGGTCATATTAGGGACTTTATCAAAAGCTTCATAATATAAATCAAATTGTATGAGATAAATAGAACATCTATAATTGTGTGATTTTATATTTGCTTTATCCAACTCGTTGAAATGGTTATATTCGCTCGGCAAGCCTCGGGAATATATACACCATTTCAACTCGTTGGATAAAACAAATATAAAATCACACAATATAGATATCCTCTATATATACACATCATACTAAAAATGGTACTTGAGCAAGCCTGCGCTCGATGTTTCCCAGTCGAAAAACCATCGAAAAACACCCGTATTTTGCTAGAAATCATCAATTTATCAAAATAAGACAATTTATGTGACGTCATTTCTACATTATGACTTCACTGTGGTGATAACCTTTTACACATTTTCAATATGATTTCAACTACCTTCAATCTTATTTTTAAAGCTCTTTCAAAAACTTTAATTTTGGGGGCGAAAAATGCATAATACCGCACATAGTCCTTTGATCATATACAGTAATTAACTACCGATTTAAACGAAAGATCTAAATTCGAAAGATCCTTCTAACTAAAGGAAAATTTTAAACATTTTAGACCGTCTATGTTAAACTTTCTTAACAATTTTAAACTGAATTTTGCTCCCTATTTCATTGGCAATCACTTTTATGAAATGCTCACTTTATATTATTGTGTTTTCGATGCACAGTGTGGAATACAGAAGTTTTTATACATACAAGGGTCGATTCAAAATAAAAAATGGCACTAAAAGCATCGCGCTACTCATTGATGCTATAAATAGAATTTGAATTTCAAAATTTAAAAGATAATTTCACGAAACACAATTTGCTGTAACTTTAATTAAATAGAATAAAAGCAGTGTTCGCTTATTTTACATGTAAATTGGCCGCGTTATGAATTGACGTCTTGTTTGACTTTCGTATTTTAGAGTGAACTATAAACTAGTTATTAATACGAAAAGCTGACGGCTTTTACACAGAATACACACAACTTTAAAACAAATATAGCATATACTTTTCAAATATATGTTTACTTTAAAGGAACTTAATTGTTTCTTTTGATTATATTCTTTTCATATCTCAGTAAAAGAAAAATGGCCGATCATACGAAAAGAATTTATTTTTGTTTTGATTTGGTAGAAATCACCAGAACATGTATTTAAATTCAAATATCAACCATAAAGAGAGAGAGAAAGTGAACATAATGATTACAATTTGATTTTAATCTTATACATTTTAAAGTAAATGGTCGGAATACAGACGGTCATAGGACGTTGTAAGGCTTTATTTATGACTTTGTGGAACTGTTAATTTGCCTTATCGCTAAAAAACCGCAATACGATAATTATACTATCCTACACTAAAAGTGCGATGGTTTATTCATCAAGGTAAAACAGATGATTTTAGAGAAACGAAATCAAAACAAAAATATTAATAGAGCATCACAGTTAATTATGAAAAAAACAACATCACTCATATTATGGACATAAAACAAATGTCAACAATCCATAAATAACATCGCCTAAATGCGGCGACTATCCTTACCCCACGCTTCATAAATATTTATCTTAATAAATTTTAAAAGCCTTTTGAAACTTAATAATGAGTCCTGTAACCTTTTTTTTCTATCATGAGATTTTATCAATTTAACACTCTCAGTGAAAGGTTAATGGAGGTAATCCATTTTTCCCCAGCAAGCATCTGTTTTCTGACGTAAATAAGCCACATTGCTGCTGGTGACTGGGTCAATGTTTATACAGAGTTGTTAGAACTGGGTCAATGTTTATACAGAGTTGATAAAACTTAAGAAAAATTATGCCTGGATGTGAAGCAAAATTGTGTACTGTCATGAGAGGACAACGATTCATTATATTTCTAATACTGACCCGTAGGTAACTATATATGATTTGTGCAAAAAATGAATAACATGTAACATTAACTGCTGGTGGAAATGCATCATTCTGAGATCTAAAATCTTCCTCCATAAACCCTGCTTCAAAATGACAACTCTCTACATTCATTTCAAGTTTCAATTCACATTTTAATAATAGCATTTTAACTCTGTTACTAAGCGTGTGTAAAAATCCAATGTGTCTCACTGACGTCAGCATCGGTGCTGACCTCTCCTAGATGCTTAGAGATAACCCAGCAGGGAAGTAATGATTTTAACAATATGGCAGCGTCCATGGGTCGCAAAAATTAGTTATTCTTAATGGTATATCTTCTTTCTGAGGAAAGCTGTGTCTAAATGGTTTTCAGAAATCATTATATACATCAAACTGACAAATTTGAGCCCTTGATTATTTGTTCATGTTCACTTCCCTTTAAAGCGTATTATCTGTTGCAGAAAAGTTTAGATCTGTTTAAATTGCTAGTGTCTGTCGCTTGAAAACGATTTCCACTACTGTATCGCGTCTGTGACATTTATTTGGATTAACCCTTGTATTTTTTTTTTGACTGAAAGTGTTTGAATCTCATTTACTAGAAATATTTTTTCTATTTGGTTTTTTAGTTTGCCCTCCATATTAAGTTGTTCATATTTTGTATTTGTTTCTTTTTTAATAAACTATGTGAAACAATAAATCCCACAGAAAAGGCTACCGTTTGATGCATTATATACTGTTATTTTTTTTTTTTACACAATTTATAACATTTAGACTATTGAAGGCTTTAAATCATATAATTCATATTGGACCGCATTAAAAAATATGTTATTCCTGCTTCAACATACGATTACGGTTTAATAGTTGGAATTATGATAATGGTTAGACAGATGTCACCTATCAAATCATATTTTATCTTTTTTCTTAGCTTGATAACTAGACCAGTGGCTATGCTAGGTAATAAATTACTTCATTTGATAACTTTTATTAAAGTTGATGTACTATTACAATTTATTGTCAGTGTTAAGAAAGGTGCGATGTTAAAGAAATGTATGTCACTATTCAGAAAATAAATATGTTATCAAACCTGTATTTGTCAATTTTAATCGCCACACGTGCATGTAAACGCGCAATTATTGAGTTAAACTTTAGTATTATATTAATTATAAAACCGACTAGTAAAAAAAAAGTTAAAAAGCCAATAATTTTTTTAAAAACGATAAATCTCAATGTGTTGTGTGTGTATTATTTTTTTTTTATCAGAATTGTATAAATGTACAGATTATTATACAATCATTATATATATATTGAATGGAAAATATACATTTTATTTGTGTAACCTGTTTGAGCTGTCGTGTACAATAAAATAAATTGTAAATTTAATCGCCTAGTTTGTTAGGAAAAAGATGAGGTAGGAGAAATGGTCTGATACAGCTTTAAAAGTAGATACTTAATAGCAATACAAAAAACATATTACATTTTCCCCTCAAAACTTTTCTCCGAAATTTCACACTCGTCAATTTCATGTTTAAAATAAATATATGGAGTCTCATATTTCATCTTCGACGCTCGAGGAACTCCGAGATTTATTTATCGTGGAAAAGACATTTTTTCAAATAAACTTGTTTAAGAATAAACATTGTGATTATTAACAACAAGTACATGTACAATGTACACTTTTGAATTTTTTGGGAGTCGAAATCAAGTCCAACATTGAAGATTTTGTGCTATGGTACGTTGTATGATCACTTGCCAGTAATATGCATAGATAGCAAAATCGTCTTTTATGGGTTTGGGTCTGACATCATCATGATATTTTTCGTGCAGTCCATGGTTTTTCTTAGATTGTTGAAGGTTTCGACCGATTGATAAACTGGATAGAACTGGATCGTGTTGATTTCAGCCCTGTCAGTTTCTCTAGAGCTATGAATCACAATCAGTTTTCTTACTCGGTAGATTTAAATATAATAAAGACATACTGTATTTAACAACAAAGAAACAAATGATATTACTTCCGCGTGACTGAAAAAATGTCCCTTTAAACACTACAACAAAATTGAACATATTTCAGAATAGATAATAAATTAAATGATTTAAAGTCATAATAACATTAAATATTATATCCAAAAAGGTGTATGGTTACAAGCAGTATATTACACTTTTTTTCTATTTGGAGCAGACTCTGGGTAGTACATTGTAATATGCCAAACTTTACTTCTTAGTAATATGCATTTAAGGACATCAAAAGACGTTACACAGTGATGCATATCATAAACATATCATGTATTGCAGACCATGAACAAAATTCGAGCAGTTAGTTTAGTAGACTAATATAAAACACATTAAACTAGTTGTGGCGATATTACAGTATAACTAATGCTATGTCCCATATTTTCTTTATTTCTAGCTTTGACTGAAGCTAGATTCCTCCCAGATCTGGTATAATTAGTACTGGGAACGGATTTTGGTGGATTGGCTGGTTCAACTTCCTATGATGGTTTCTCAATCGGAATTCCACAGTAATCGACCGGCATGGTGCATCAGTTTACTCTGATGAAAAAGGAATAAAAGTATCATCAACTTCAGGATTATCCAGTAATGTGGCGGAAGTTGGTCTGATATGTCGTCTGTTCTGTCGGTATCGTTTCCCGCACTGTGTTTGGGGAATATATGATCTTGGAGAAATGTGTTGCTGTATAACTACTGCAGGAGTCAATTTGTTGTCATGTCGCGTAACGGTAGTTTCTCCAGGATAGAGAATCACGCAATTTCTTTCCTGCATGTGTATCGTAGTTAAGCTTTTGTTGGTATTTGCGGGTTTTCAAGCGTTCTTGAACGGCCTGCATGCCAACTGAATTAGATTCCAAAAGTAGTTATGCTGTAGGTGAGTACGTTTTTAGACATATATTAAAGAAGAGTTGTGTTGGAAACTTTCCTGTTGGAAGTGTGGGCTTGTGTTTGAGTGAAAAAACTATAATCCTTTGAAAATGCACGGAAATTTTCACAAGCGAATAGGGGCCCATTGTCCGATATTAGTTTGTCAAGTATCCCATTACGTGAAAAGATACCTCTCAGGTGTAAGATGGTGTTGTCCCTGGTTTGGTTTTCAAGTTTTGCAAATTCAGGCCATTTTGAGAAATGATCATCACAAAGTAAGTAAGAGTGTACTTTGTTATCAAACAAATCAGCAAAAATGATGGACAATGGACGTGATGGGGTTTCTGTCTCCACAAGTGGTTCCTTGGGATAAGATCTGCTGTTAAGCGCACAGATTGGACATTTTCCCACTACTTCTTGGATTGATGATGTCATTCCTGGCCAAAATAAGGATTCTCGAGCTCTACTCTTACATTTGACAACTCTTAGGTAAGAGCTGTGTATGCGATCTAGGATTTCTTTTTGTAGTTTTGACGGTACAAAAATTTTGTGTCCCTTGATGTCATGCCATCCAGATTTGACTACTGCCTGTGAAGTTTGTAAATCCAGGTGGTCTTGAGTAGCTTGCTGGAAGTTCTCATATTGCACAGAGATATCGGTAAGTAGCTAATCGAGTTAACTTTAATGTCAGGAATAAGCTGCCCCTTCGTGTTATTGATGAAGGATAGTGAGGGTATCTGCGATAAACTTGGTCTTGCCTGGTTTGAAATCAACCTTTACGTCATAGCACTGTAGTGTGAGCAGAATTGACTGTAGTCGAGCAGGTGCTTGATAAAGAGGTTTTCGAAAAGTCGACTGGAGTGGCTTATGACCACTCTCTCTCAATATGTGTCGACCAAACACATATTGATGAAATTTTGTACATCCCTAGGATATGCCCAAAGCCTCTTTTTCAATCTTAGCATAGTTCTGCTGGCTCTTCGTTAATGCGCGTGACCCATACGCAATAGGTTGGCCTTCCTGGACAAGTGCAACGCCAAGGCCTTTCGAGCTTGCATCTACTGTCAATGTCAAAGTCAATGGCTTCTTAGGGTCAAAATATCGCAAAGCAGGTGTGTTGCTCACAAGGTGCTTCAAGTTCTGGAAACTGTCTTCTTGTGGCTTGTCCCAATGGAAGTGTATGTCTTTTACAAGAAGTAATCTGAGTGGTGCACTTACTTCAGACAAATTCGGTAAGAACTTTCCAATGTATTGTATGAAATTAAACCAAGAAAGGTTTGAAGTTCAGAGATATTCTGCGAATCAGGCATACCTTTCACAGCGCGAATCTTCTCAGGGTCGGGCTGGATCCGTACAGAGGTAAATACATGACCAACATACGCGATATGGTCCTTATAAACCGGCACTTCTCTGGACTCAATTTCAGATGGCGTACTGTTCAAATTTCTCGTAATAAATACTCAGCTTCTTGCGATCTTCTTTTCCTAAGTTCTACGCAGCGAAGATATATCGGCCTTTGTCTTCAACCCATTTCATTAGAAATGCACATTTCTTGGGATCCGATTTCGATTTTAGCGGCTGCTGTTTAAGGGGATGTGCGGCCATCTTGTACATTTGAGGATCAAAATGTAAACACTTTTTAAACTGACTTGTTTCTGGCCAAAACTGACAAGAACTGTTGTCAAAAGAAAAAAAGCAATAAATATTAGGTTTTACATTTTGTTTCGTACGCAAATTACGCATACAAGAACAGAACAATGCCCTTTTTAATCACTAACACGTGTGTCACAATAACAAGTACTTTATTAAACTGACTTCCTGTCAAACCAACAAAAAACAAGTCGTACATAAATAATCCGATATACATGACATATATTATAGATATTGCCCTTAATATCTTCTTTTTTTTTTTATCTTTTTTTTTTTTTTTTTTTGACTTACTTCAGCTTAAAACTCAAGTGAGCTTTTCTGATCACTTTTTGTTCGGCGTCTGTCTGTATGCCCGTCGATCTGTAAACTTTTTAAAATACATTTTTGGTATCTTCTGCACGATCACTGGGCCAATTTGAACCAAACTTTACATTAAACATTCCTAGGTAAAGGAGATTTTTGTTTTTCAAATTAAGGCCCATGTCGTCATCATTCAAAGGGGGATAATTATGAATTATTGAAAATTTGATCGCATTTCTTAAAAATCTTTTAAGAACTATTTGGAAATAAAATCTCAAACCTTTGTGGAAGTATAAGATTAGAATCAATTATGCTCCCATCATGATCTTTTGGAAAAAGGGTAGGGCCATCTTGGGAAGAGGGTCTACTTTTACATGAGAAAAATGACATGTTTGTTGCAAAATCCTCTTCCTTTTTAAATACTGAATTTCAATTTAAAGATACATCTACGAGGGTGTTCAATAAATAATGTCACTAATCAGATTCCTTAAAATACAGGGTTCAATTGTCCTTTGAATTTCATTTCACGCATGATTTAGTTCATATTATATTTATGGACGTTTATCTGACAACTTTTCATCATCGAATACTCCTTTGAGAAGCTGATATATAACCCCTACTCGAGACAATGTATGAATATATGAATGGTATGTCATCATCCTATAAGGCTGAAATTAGAGGCTACATAAAAGCATATGTCAGACTAGGAAAAGACTCGAAAGAAATTTTCAAAGAACTGTGTGGTGTGTATGGAAACAAGTGTATGTCATTGAGACAAGTTTACAGGTGGGTCAGAAAATTCAAAAATGGCCAAACAGATCTTAAGAATAAGCAACGTCCTGGAGCATCTCGTACGGCTTCAACAGATGCAATACTTGCAAACATAACCGATATCATTACTAATACTTTAATAGGGAAGGTCCTGTAGTTCCAGTTTCTTTTCCAAACGGCCGATCAATCACCGAACATGTATACAATAAATATGTGCATAAGGAAGTTAAGAAACATTATGAAAGGAAGAAACCAAAGTCTGGAATTCACAAAATTCGAGTTCTTCATGACAACGCACCAGCACATTAATTCCAGATTGTGAGATCATTTTTGGAAAATGAAAAGGTTCATGTTTTGCCCCATCCTCCTTATTCACCCGACTTGTCTCCCTGTGACTTTTTTCTTTTTCTTAAATTAAAAAAGCACTTGCCAGGGAGAAGATATGCTTCAAGGAATGAGTAGGGCTCTGTTATTTAACAGTACATGAATACCATTTCCCAAAAACGTTATATGATAAATTGGTTGAAATTATGTGTGTCTGTTAAAGGAGAGTATTTTGAAGGTAACCATTAAAAAAAATATTTATGTTATGTTATGTTATTTTTGTACAACGATGACATTATTTATTGAACGCCCCTCGTAATATCATATACAATATTGTGCTTTACATGTTCGAATTTTCAGATGATTATTATAAATGTGGATTAAGTTTGAGATAAGTGGCTTATCTTTGTAGACTAAGAGAGACCCAAATTTTTATTTTATTTTCTAATTTTGTAAAAAAAAAAAAAAAAAAAGTATCGGTCATTTAACAGTCAATGGACTTATCAGGGAGCCTCATATGCTTGCATTTTAACCTTCGTTTTGTAGTATAATCCCTAATCCGAAACTCATCTGATCGTTAACCCCGCATTTATTATTTGACATTTGCTAACATTAATTCTAAGAAGGGGGAACAAGTGTCGGATGAACATCAGATTATCTATACCCAAGTTCCAGGGACCAAAAATTATAATCTTTTGGTATAAAAAGAGCTGTAAGGTTACTTGTCAATACGTAAATTGAAAGTTGCTTTGAGATTTAATAGCTTTGGCGCACGTTTGTAAAAGTTGCAATTTCTGATCTTCTATCAACGTATTGTGAAGGAAAATGAATCTAGTGCATTAATTATGGGCTATTGTGCACAATGAGTTACAAATTAATATCATTCTGAATTCCGTATAATATATTATAGATCAATAAATCGCCATAAAGAGAAATGCGTTGTTCCTTTATTTCTGTTGCAATACAAGCCAAATACCTTGCAGTTATGAAATTAAAACACACTGTGTATGCATCCAAGTACTGAATACTGATGGGAGTTGATGTTATTGATCATTATTTATTTTAAAATCAACGATATCTAATGTCGCATGGCATGTAGTTTCTTAGCTGTATTTGAATAATTACGCACATCTTTAATATGAATTCTCGGGCTTTTCCTAAAGAATTTCGTGTATAGACGGACAAACCTATATGAATATGTTGTATTTAAAGATAGACTTAACGCCATCAAACTTTACGATGCATTATGTTTCAGTAATCGAAATATTTCTGAAAAATTGTATCCATACAGTTTTTTAACAAACAAGTAATAATAAAGTCTAGTCTACGCCTGTACTGGTTCCATCTTTAGATTGGGTAATCTGCCCTTGATTCCAAACTCTGGCGTAGGAACACATACATGTACAAAAAACGTCTAAATTGTTCGAACCATTTAAAATCTGACTATTTTAATGGTATTTATAAATAAGTTTTCTTGAAAAAAATATATAGATTATTTTCAAGTACATGTACTAAGTTTTGTCAGCGTTGATGGTTTTCCATTCATGATTATTCTTAGGTCCAAACACTGTTTCACTTCCGTTTTGCCAGAGTAACTGCGTAGGAGAGTTGATTAAATCATCTCCCAAAAACAGAGAGACATATATCAAACCAGAAAAAATATAATAAAAACTCTAAACATTTTGACTACATGTATGTGGCCAAATTGGCCCGACCCAAGGGCCTGAATCCCTGGCCAGATGTTATGAATTTCACAAATTATGTATACGATTTCTTCACAGACATAACAATTTTATTATGCATTCTTTTTATCTCCCCCTGATGTGGATGATTTTCTATATTTAAATAGATTTTCATAATGTGGCCATATTGGCCCGTCAAAGGGCCAGAACCCCTGATCCATGAAATATGAAATTCGCAATATTGGTATAGGTCTTCATGAGCATTCAGTTTATTTCCCAATACTGTGGAAGATGATTTAATACAGTTTCACTAAATGACCTCATTGGTACCGCCTTAGGGCCGGGCCTGAACCCTTGACCCAGGGGCAATAAATTTCACAATTTAGGTAAAGGGTTCTCTTAAATTTATATGGGATTAGATAAAATTTTTAAAATTTATTACATTTGCACAATACGGTCATATTGACCCACCCTAGGGTCTAAACCCAGAATCAGAGGCCATGATTTTTCTTTTTACAATTTTGGTAGAAGGCTTCATCAACATCACAACCATTCATTTAGTTTCTTCCCATGTGTACCGTGGAAGTAGAAAAGAAGATTTTCGAAAAATTAACCTTTCTTTCAAAAAGTTATTTAGAAGTAAAAAAAAAATGTAAAATTGTTAACGGATGACGCACCACAACGAACAAAGACCTATTACATTAAGTCACAGGAGAGACTCAGGTGACAGTATTAAAATCGATGTTGATTGATACTATTTTAATTTTAAAAGAAAAATCGCGCTTGCGAGCTGATTCTGCTCTTTATATCATTGAATTAATCGATATAATTATTATAGCATGCAAACAAAACATTGACATACAAGTGAAACTAAGTGTCAGCCCAATTGCTTGTATAATTATACAGGCCGAGGTAAGAATTTACGACAGATACATGTACCTGGATTCGAAACGTATTTGGTCATAAAAGAAATGTAAGCACGTCAATAATGAATATTATTAAAAAGTTAGGATTTTATGTAAGATAAAGATAAAACACCTATCACAACGGTGCCATTATCATGATTTATTGTTATATGATTAAAGATTACCTTTCGTTTTTATTTGGACCCCTCCCCCCAAAACACACACACACACGCAATACAGAACCAATTTTCATAAAGCTGCTCAAACTGCATTGAGGGTTTATAAGAATTTGTTAAGACTCTAGCATGTATGTTAATGTAAAGACATTCTGGTTTTAAACGGAGGTTTGTTTAAACGAAACTATCATGTTTCTTAAACTAGCATGGAAACGCTTAAAAATATATTTCTTGATTAAATCAAGATACACGACTATTGTCAAGGAGGTATCATAAATCTTATCAAAGGAAAATGTCATCTGAAATCATACCTACTTATCCGTTTCCCACCGTATTTTACGTCTTTACAGGCACGTTTTTGAAAGTAGGGGGGGGGGGGGGCAACCTAAACCTAATCCTAATCCAAAGAAATCCTGACAAAATATTTGCATACCATTTAAATCCTAATCTGTGCAGGTGCCCCCTTTCCCCCTCCTGGTGCTACATGCCTGTATAGTATACGTATCTGTATAGTAAATAACGTAACCCTTTGCATAACATAGATTTATAGGAGTCTTATTAAAAGCAAACTTTGCTGTCGACCAACGGATCTCTTATTGCAAAATCTGAAATTCAGTAAAGATTCATTTAGTTTTCATTTATTAATACAGATCATGTAACAACCAAGAATTGCATAACACTTTATTATGTTGACATAGACATTCAGCATAATATACATGCTGTGGGTGACATGTTTCATCTTTGTTACGATCATGATCGAGAAGATTATCAAGCTTAACATATTGGATTGAATGTTTGAAACAAACACGTGTGAGTGGTTGTCGGAGTATTTCATGTATATACATGTACTAGATAGCATGTTTTTATGTCCTTGAGGAAGAAAACGCCAAAACATTTGCTAGAGAATTAGTTATAAAATTGTTTTAAAACAAATTGAATAAAATAACCCACTACTGCATATATTATGATATTGTTGTTAATTTGTGAGATTAAAGATCTTAAGTGTGTGACAATATACTACAATGTATAAGCAATTGTGTTGACATACTGTGTCAAATCAACAAGTCCTCAGTTATCGCTCTACAGAAGACCTCGATTTTTCAAAAACATTTTTAAAAATAAAAATCTTCATTTCGTGTCCCGGAGGTCGGAATTAAGGTCGATGAAGGTCGCACCGAGACACATTTGATAACACTATTGATGAATGAAGAAACCCAAGGAGACCAACTAGGGTTGAAATAAACCAACTAATGTAAACTATTTTGATCCAAAGCGGCTGCAAGTTTTGTTTTACAAGAATATGTAAAATAGACATATAGACATATTCAGATATTATCTTTAATATATTTCAACTTCAAAAATGATTTTAATTTCTGAAATATTTGGGAAGTAATATCATTAATGCCGGTAGGGAATAAATAACAGTAAAGTCTTGTTTTTCTAACCATGCATTTTCTTATACATACATACATACATATATATATATATATATATATATATATATATATATATATATATATATATATATATATATATATATATATATACTTTTGAAATCAGGTTTAAATTTAAGCTGGAAGTCGGCCAATTTCAAGAGAAGTTTTTAATGTTACTTTTAAGCATATATATATGTGCACGGATTCATTCTTTGACTTAGTACATGAATACACGTACAGGTAAGACACAGTGTTATCCAGATTGTGAAATAAAGCATTGTTTTATCTTTAGCTTGTATACTAGTATGAATAAAATCATGCCAGTGCATTGTGTGATCTGGACTATTGTATGATTGAGAAGAATTTCTTTAATTAATATTCCTTTATTATTTTAAGTTTCCTCAGCGGTCAGAATGTTGATATTGATTTTGAGGTTATACAATCATAATACATATTTGCGCTAATAAATTAACATGCACGTGTATTCAATTCACAATTTTATCTTTGGTGAATTTCAACATCTTAAACACTAACTTTGAAGTATGCATGAAACTGCACAAACTAAGTTTAAATGTGTCGTATTCAAAAAAAAGTGCGTGCTTTATTTCTTCACAAATCTCTAAACGACGAAGTACCGATTAAAAGAAGTAATTAAAAATACGATATATGCTTACTTTGTAATCGATAACAACCCGAGTTTATGAATATCGGATAATATTTTGTGGGTGAATGTGACAGGCAATCGGGTTTCATTTGACAATGTATCACATAATAAAAGACGTTTGTACCTTTTGAAGGTCAAATATTGTTTGTAATGTTAATATTATCTTTTAGGTTCTTACCTGTGGGTATGAACAAATATTGTTACGTTTAATTTTTGTTCTCAATTTTGCAGACCAGTTATTCGGGTTTGATTTTTTAAAAATAAGGATCCGATACAACTTTCAATGCATTGTAAGGTGTACATCTTCTGCATAGCAATTTATCTTGAGACGTTCCAAAGTGTATGATTAATTGTATACTTATGAACTTTATAAGATTTTTAATTATTTATAATGTACGGAATCAAAGTATTTGAATTAAACTGTTTTATTTTAACAATGAAAAACATTATTTTACTAAAATTTCCAGATATTCGGAGGAATTATCTGTCCATGGTCGAAGCAAACAGCGAAAAAAGTTGCATCATGCCCAAATAACAGGAAGGAAATGGAAATCAGAGCAGGGTTAAAAGAATGTGAATTAAAGGCTCACGAACAAAATTGTTCATCAGTAGAGAAAATCAAGTATCACTGTGTTATGAACGAGCTCGAAGACGCATTCATTGAAGTCTGTGCACCTGTATATCACATACACGGTAACTATGCCAATCTGTTAGTGATTAATGCAGTTGCAAAGTAGTAATTTCTATTCATATTGAAATAGTGTTGCTCATCAAATTATCTAAAGCTTTTTTGTCAAATTGAATGTAGTTAATTTTCAATTAACATAACATTAAATTGACATACAGTAGGTATAGTGCAGGAAACATTGCCACGAATTGACTAGTCGCATTATTTAAAGCAGATAACGTTTTATTGACAAGTACAGCGAGATCAGATTCGCGTGTATCTACTTTACAGGCGACGGCGTTATGTAACTCGGAGGCTTCATAAAACACAGGGACTTGACTCAATATGAGCAACAAAAAAAGGAATATAATATAATAAAGAAGAAGGGAAATAAGAAGCCGCCATTGATTTCTTTGCACCTTGCTTTAAACTCTCAAAACTTTGGTATAATTTACAACACTTTTTTAAATATATTTCTTATTCGAAAGGCAGAATATTGTTCTGTGTTGACAAAAAAAATATGACTTCACAGAAACTTTTTATGACATATTTGAATTTCCGAGAAGTAGGTCGCCGTCGTTAACCCTACAAATTTTCCCATGCAAATTTAAGGTTCACCTTTGGATGACGCTTTAAAACTAAATTTTAACTGCCCCTGGGCCATGGTCGTCCTTACAATACTTAAATGTTTGTTGATAGCCGGGGCTGAGAGATACAATTTATTTTCACCAGTTGAGGATTTTCGATTGTCAAATATGGTTGACCTGATTGAACTCTGAGGTTAATAGCTGATGAAAATGAATTTGATTTTTAACATACGATTAACAAATCATCAAATATTGTGAGGACCACCTTGAACAATGGCGCGCTAAAATGAAGTGCGAAGGATGATAGATGCGTAATGTCAAGGAAATAAACGGAGAAAAGTGGTTATGGTAAAAAGCAAATATTGACATTGACCCAAGTTGCGTGTCCTAAGGTTTACGCCCCAAGAGACATACGTGTAAAATATTTGTGAAGACCATATTACCCTCCCTTTGTTCCAATCTGCCTCATAACTCACAAACAGATTGTTTTGGGTAGAAGGGTGTTTAGTAACCTTGAATAAATCATGCAGGTCGAAGGTAAAGGTCGTATTCGACCTTAAAAAAAGGTCCTTGTTTTGGCCATATTTGTTATCTCCTCGGCCCGTTCAATGTGCACTTACATGTAAATTATAAAGAGTGCTTGTTGATAAAGGGTGGCCAGTGAACTTGAATTCTGTTTCTTGATCAACTTTGAACTTCATAGTAGAGTGCTTTCAAATTCAGTTTTTGAACTCAATTTCTCCCCCTTGTCTCAATCTTGCTCAGACGTTACTCCGCCTGTAGGTAAAGTGTTTTCAGTGATTTTAAATTAAGTTATGTTATTGGTGCCAAGGTCATACCAGACCTCTGTTAAATCCTTTTCCATACCCGTGTTTGCTCCCCCTTTTCCCTATCTACAATGATTTCTTACCCATTGAGTGATTGCTGGATGAAAGATATTCAATTATCTCGACTTACTTTTTTAAGTCGGTGGTTAAGGTAAAAGCAAAGTCATTTAATTAAAAAAAGCTTTTCCTACTAATGCCTTTTATGAAAGCAGTGGCCATCTCAATGAAATCCGTACAATGTATGTACAGGAAATTTCCTGCCTCTCATTGGAACTGCCGGGATCTTTAGCTCGATGATAATCATGTAATATAGACAACATTAAAATAAAAACAAAAAACACATGACATTTAGATATCAATGTTGTGACGAATGTATAAAGGAATCTTGAGAAAAAAATAGCAAACCGATGACTGTATTTGCTGTAGAATCAATACATTTATATCGGAGAGATAAAACTTAATATTCTTTTGCTTTTTAAGAATAAGAAAATTAGTTAAAATACACATATATTACTCTTTTATAGGATATTGCACCGAGTATAATGTAGTCGGTTCTGTCGTACAGGCACATCACAACCTGAAATGCAGTGACGTTACACCTCCTTGTGCATCATCGTATTTATCAACAGAAGCGTATCTTTGTAAGATATTTTCTTCTCACTTTCTTTATCCAATTCTCTCTTTCTCCCGAGGAGCTGGTTCTCACCTTAACATCCAGATGCTTTTTTTGACATGGTTTCTTGCACATAGCGTTTAATATGTGTCTTTGCTGAACAGTTATTATAGACGAACTGTTGAGATTGATGATATCCCCAAAGGGCTACCCAACAATAAATCAGATAGACAGTGATCACTGCTTTGATGTAGAAGTGCAGATTTAGATCTAATAACTCCACCTGCTACTATTAAAGGAGACAGGGACGTCCTTAGACCTGCGTAATCTAAACAATTACAACGATCATAAACGTGTTTTACCTGATCCTAGAACTCTACTCTGTTAATTTCATCTAAATCCTTTTTTAATCATTTAAATTCCTAGCTGTTTTAGCAAAAACAATGCATACAGATTGTTTTAATATAAATATTGTTTGTTGGAAAAAGATAAAGGCTGCAATGACGTTGTCAAAAAGAAACTTTGTGGCTCATCTGAAACATCTGCTCTGTCATGTCCTGTCACACAATACAGCTCCACAGATATATATTGGCTTGTTTCAAGCACAAGTTCTCCCACTGGAAATTTGACAGATAGTGAGATACGGTAAGCACGATGCTGTTATTTTTGTAAAGTCACCAATTTCATTAAATCTCCCAAAAAGTGGATAAGGGGATCATGCTACTTGGAGATGAAACAACCGGTTATTAAGCTTACATTTATAGCCCCCTCACTAGCCGTTTACTACGCCATTAAAATTCTACTTTTGTCTGATATCTCCAAAAGATGCGTCACTTCATTTTTACGATCACTAGAAATGTAAAATCAAACTGGTGGGTTAGATGTTATCCTTATATGTTTTTTTTAACCCTTATCTAATTGATGAACGATTTGTTTTGACCAATTTATTTGTATTTAGTTACATGTACATGTGTTGCATACAAGCTATTTGAACTGGAAGTTAAAATAGTAAACTATTATGAATTATTTTACATTATTGCTTTGGTTAAAGGTATAACACCAAAGATTGGAAACCATACAATGGTACTGCTTTAATAACTACCATAACCATTACCACGGCATTAATGTTCCTCTTTATTGGTGGCATCTTAATGTTCAATGTTCATAAAAAATGGAGGACAAAACAACAATGTAAAGGTAAGCTTCATTATTATTTATAAATGTACGGTTAATTTTCAAGTGAATGAGAAACTAATTTACATGACTAGGTTTATTAACAATCTGCAAACATATTCGACGCTCTCTGTAGCCTCTCGATGTTTAAGGTGGTGTGTGATACCTTGATATATTTAAAGTGGAATAAAGCGCATCATACACAATTTTACAGCTATTTGAAAATAATTTTATGTAATTTTTAAAAACAAATGTACATATATAAATTTTAAAACCCCTAGAGGGTGTCCAACGTAGTGACTTGCTAAATAGGATTTAACGCTCTTCTCTTAATGCTCAAAGATGAAACATAATAAGAAGGGTTGTTGCAAAATAATACCTCATGCAATATGATGCCTTTGGAGCTGCCAGAGGCGAGATAAAAGATAAATACTGTCAGTCGTAGTCAAATGGAGATCAAGGACACATTTAAGTTTATATGCATAATGATATTTAATATGTCAATGTAAATGACTCGCGGTTATAAATCTTTGAGATTTGTAAAAGGGTTTAAATGCCTAATAGAGATCATATCAATACAAGACGTTTTGAAGGGTTTTTCCTATGTGAAATGAATGAACAAGTTGAAGTCGACCAATACAATTAACACATTTTACCCCTGTGTTATAATGCATGTAAAAAAGGAATGAAATTTATAGCATTGTTCATTCAGCGCAATGCATATTCAATAAATGAAGACAAACCATGAAGTGACGGTCTTCTCTTACACTTTCGAATTACACAAATTTGTATTTAAGTATAGTGTGTAGTTTTATTAAGTGTTCTGCAAAAAGAAATTGTCTGCATTGAAATGCTTTAATACCGTAACATCCTCTTTCTATCGACATTTAAAGTTAAAACAGCTACACTTTAAAGACGTCTTATTCACCGTCATTGATAACGTCAATTCGTTTTTCTCACTGTGTTGTAGAACAAGAAACCATTGCATTGAGCAAAGTGGAAATGTGTTTGCTTAACTGATTTGGGAAGGATCCAATGCCTAATTGATTACATATTTTGCTCAACGGCGTTTGTTTCGTGTTTTTATATAAGGATTTTTTACTCAGAATGGAAACTTATTTACCTGTGGTGTTTGTTGAATATATATTTAAAACTCATGTGAATACCTCTTAGATTTACAATGTACTTTGATATCCTTTTTTGTTTACAATTTCATATGGCATCATTATATCGATCTAAGTAATATATTACGAAGAGAACGAGTGTGCATTCAATTTCAAACATCAATTCATGTGAATTGAATTCAGTGACAAAAAAAGGAGAAATGTTGTCTTATTTGATAGATTTGACTTTAGACACTAGTACTGCTTTAGATTGATAACTATTACGCTGGCAATGCAAATCCAATTAATGGGGCACTTTAAATTACGACTGTAATGTAAACTTCAAACCTTACAACTAACCATAGCCATACGTATAAGTAACCTTTTGATTGCTGCAAGGATTCAAGATGCCAAGGCTGAGAAACAATTATGAAGGAAATTATTTTAAATACCCTCTTATACGACCAACAAAGGGCATTCAATTTGCAATCCAGATGATTAAAGGGTGGAATTTTACTCGACAATGGAGGACATCGCTGGGCACATGATAAAAGAATATTTCTCTTTATCGTCGTTTATCGACTTTTGTTCGCTTTTTTAAAAATATTTTTCTATATCATCATTTCTCGACTTGTGTTCGCTTTTTTTTTTTTATATTTTTGGCGACGATTTTACATCAATATTGAAGACGTATTGTTTTGTTTTTTTTGTTAGGCTTATATTATCTAATAAAAGGAAGTAAATTGTTTGACTGGTGTATTCATTGTTGGACCTGGGGCTAAGCATTTACATGACTTTGACTGTATACGATATGGATGGATGATAATAAAGTCTGTAATGCTATGAACCATTTGGCATGACTCTTTAGATAGATTATTGTAAAAGAGAAAGGGAATGATTTAAAAAAAAATTATCAAGGTGAAATTTGAAAATTTTGATGCTGAATAATATGTGTTGTTATTATTTTTATTCAAAATGCACAAAGGGGTTAATCTGATTGCAGAAGTAAGTGTCTATGGTTGATGTCTATCCTTTTAAAGGATGACGTTCGCATTGCAATACCATTTTGGCATCTATATATAACTAGTTCAGCAACTTCGCTGATAGATGTACGTTTATAATATAAATTCACTTACCCCACCTTCCTTAAATTATTGTCATTTACCTAAAATTGTCCTTCGCTTTCAATAAAAGTGGAAGATATTAATTTGGGTCTGTATATGTTCGTCCTTATGTATGTCCCTCTTTATATGTGTTACCCTTTCGTTTTCATACAATATCTCAAAAATCCTTTAAGCTTTTGCCATTAACTTTAAAATCAAAACTTTTCATTGACTAAAGAAATCTAATGATTTTGAGAGCAAAAGGTCAAGTTCATAAAATCAAACAGTCATTTTATAATAACATTTTTGTTCCCGGGCGTTATCTAAAAAAACATTTGCAATGAAATTAGTTTCACAACTCGTAAAAGCCTTAAAAAACATATTTTGAGATCAAAAGAAAGGTCATGAAAAATAACATTAAGTATTGTGTAACACACCCGTTTCCGAAACTTATTTTTTTTTTTTTTTTTTTTTTACAGAAGTCCATTAGGAACCTATAAAATATTTTGATATCACATTTCAGTAATATACATGATTACATTTCTATTATTATAATATATGATTATGTATTCTTTTGACTTTTTCGGGGATAATGATT
This sequence comes from Magallana nippona, assembly GCA_033439105.1. NCBI lineage: Eukaryota > Metazoa > Mollusca > Bivalvia > Ostreida > Ostreidae > Magallana > Magallana nippona. Next base: position 28,048,987 of record CM065919.1, read on the forward strand.
CGGTCGGTCATATATCAAGCGATCAAGCCTTAAAATGTAAAGGGATTTATGGAACTTTATTTACTGGTCGATGAATAAAGGAAACGTTTGATTGGTTTCTGAGAAGAAGATTTTTAAAGAATTACTCTATATATTCCTATGTAAAAATTCGACCCCCATTGTAGCCCCACCCTACCACCGGGGGTCATGATTTTCACAACTTTAAATCTACACTACATGAGGATGCTTCCAAACAAGTTTCAGCTTTCCTAGCCAAATGGTTCTTGAGAAGAAGATTTTTAAAGATTTATTCGATATATTCCTATTCCCTATATTCCTATTCCCCCCATTGTGGCCCCACCCTACCCCTTGGAACATGATTTTTATAACATTGAATCTACACTAATTGAGGATGCTTCCACACAAATTTAAGTTTTCCTAGCTAATTAGTTTCTGAGAAGAAATTTTTAAAGATTTACTCTATATATTCCTATGTTCCTATATTACCCCCCTCCCATATTTTGGCCCCACCCTACCCTCTGGGATCATGATTTTCACAACTTTGATTCTACACTACCTGCGTATGCTTCCACACAAGCTTCATATTTCCTGACTGATTAAATTCTGAGAAGAAGATTTTTAAAGAATTACTCTATATATTCCTATGTAAAAATTCGACCCCCATTGTGGCCCCAACCTACGCCCGGGGATCATGATTTTCACAATTTTAAATCTACACTACCTGAGGATGATTCCACACAAGTTTCAGCTTTCCTGGCGAAATGGTTCTTGAGAAGAAGATTTTTAAAGATATACTCTATATATTCTTGTGTTAAAATTCGACCCCCCCCCCAATTGTGGCCCCATCCTACCCCCGGAGGTCATGATTTTTACTAATTTTAATCTACACTACCTGAGGATGCTTCCACACAAGTTTCAGCTTTCCTGGCTGATTGGATTTTGAGAAGAAGATTTTTAAAGATTATTTACTCTATATATTCTTATGTAAAAATTCGATCCCCATTGTGGCCCCATCCTACCCCCGGGGTTCATTTTGCTTATTTGAGGAAGATATGCTACGACAAAGGTAGATTTATACTGAAAAGGAGGATATTCGGACTTTTTTTCATTTTCTTTTTTTTCTTAAAAGGACTTAGACACGATGAGATCAATTTTTTATTTTTTTATTTTTATGTATAAAATGGTTTACTTGACGTGCATTTTAAAATGATTGACCAACATTTGAATGTTAGATGTCAAGTGTCAAGCGAGATACAGACGTAAGAATTCATTGTTATGTAAACAAAGCTCGAGTCTTATATGTGTTTACAAATAATGTAATGTAAAGAAATTACCATTAATTTGACAAAATGACTCGTGGCAAACAAGATAAACTGATTCAGTTTGTTCATAAAAATATCATAAACAAAAGAAAGCACCTTTTCATTGAAACTTTTACCAATTCAACACATATTCAAACAATAACAAGACTCGAGCTTTGTTTACAAAACAAAGAATTTTAAACTCTGTATCTTGCTTGTAAATGTAACTCGATATTTTGACTTTCAAATTTTGATGAAGCATAAACAATATCCATATTATTTAATCATTAATTAATTAAAAATGGAAAAATAAATTTTGAAAATTTTGAGCTCAAATCGCGTCCAAGTCCCTTTAAAAACTTTCTGTAGCAATGTAATTGCAAAGGTCTACATGTTTTTTCATATCATTTTACATATTTTACAGTTGTATTATCTTGTGTATAATTTTATTTCACTGGCAGGCACGCGATGGGAAAAATCTAAAAAATACATAAAATTTATTTCAGATAGAATATCTCGAAAATTTGATCATTGACCTAATATAATGTTAATGTCGACAATAAAGACAATAAAAATAGTTTGTAATACTAGATCAAAGATGGGGAGAATTTTGAAAATTGAGAGAAGAAATTCGGACTGGATTAAAAATTCGGACTGGATTAAATTAAAAAAATTGAGCTTAAAACGATTCATAGAAATAACAAATTAGTAAACATATTCGTATTTTACCATTTTCAACCCAAACCATTGCTTTATTATTTCTAATAATTTCAAAATAAAGAAAACCTTGGTAAGGGTGGGAAATTTTGACAAATTTTTCAATAAACAATCAAAGGTCACTAGCATAAAAAGTAAGTCATTGACCTAGTTATTTGAAAATGAAAATTAGCATATTAGATTAAAATACTTAGATTTTTAAAGGTAAAATTCATTTTTTAAACGATTTTTCCGTTGTTCGGTAGGTGAGCGTTGTCATTTGTAGGAGTACGTTATAAAAAGTAACATAAAAGAAAAAGTAAAAAATGTACGCCTTTGAAATATTTTACTCATAGAAAAATGCTATCATCAAAATTATTTTTCTTCATTTTTGAATGAATCCATTGTACCAATTTACATTTGTAATACTCCAAATACATAGCAAAATTTGGTGCATTTTAGAATTTTGAGATGACCCCCAATTCTACCAGACGATAGAATTAAGTATATTTTACATATAAGGTAGAACATGATATTACTAATGACATATTACAATTTAAAGAAAATAGCTGTTGTAGTACATTTTATTGTTTTAATCTGCTTCGAAGTGCGGAAAATGACAATTTCCTATACATGTAATTATACTCCTATAAAACATGTACCTGGATGTTAAGATGGTCCTTAAAATGAACCACATTGTTGATTTTCTTGAAACTTCGCAAATATACTAGAGTTGTTGTATATTACATATGGTTAAAAAATAAAGAATTTTGTTATTGTAGTTTTTACGCAATTAAACCCAAATCGGCCTCCTCAAATAAATCTTTTTTTGCGTTATTTGTCAATAGTTAATGAACTTCCAAAGCCAATGAGCATTAGTATTCTTATCTAATATGACTCCAAACATAAAATGTTTGATCAGTCGATATGAAAATAATATATCAAAATGTGGGTTTTCGAATACAATCTAGTCGGTATCGATGATATCGGGAGAACGGCCATTGATATTGACAAAAATAAACTATATCCACACATGTTGAATAGATATAATGGTATATTCATTTACAGTAAAATATTACATCATCTGAGAACTTTCAACTGCCTCTAATTTTTAATCATTTTAAGGAATCAGGTTGAGATAAAGTGGCTTCGAATTCTGACAATACCAAATAAATACCTAAGCAACGAAAAACAATGTCTAAGCATATTCATAAAACTACAGTTAAAAGTGTTAAATACAGTGTTTATTTAGTGCTTTTGCTGACAATATTAAATAGCTTTCATTAGGAATAAATAATGATAATATTGTTCAATGGTTCCTTAAATTTGGGTTGACATTCCATAAAGCATTCGTTATGTTAGGACGGGTTGTCTAAATTTCCTTACACACGTTCACTTCAAAGAATTTCTCGGACATTCTACCACAGATAATGTCTAAAATTCAGGGAAGTAGCATAGTTTTTGAAAGTGGGAAGGGGGGGGGGGGGGCAGACTCATCCTAAAAACCTTGACAAGCCACAAAAAATACCTTTTGGGGGGGGGGGGGTAACGTACTATACCTACATGTATAACTTCAATTTCACTATTTATTACCATATTTTCATTTCAATTTTATTACAGAAAAAGTGTGGGGGTTGGGGCAACTCCATGATAATTTAATTTTTACTATATAATTTTGAGATAAATGTTTGCTGCGATAAAAAACTGCCCCCACCCCCTCCCCGATGCTACGTGCCTGGACCTGTCTTTGAAATTCTTTTAAACACCCTGATCAGCCTTATCAAGTGTTGTAGTGTTGTTCGTGAGCATAAATGGCGAATTTCAGATGTTCAATTTTTGCCGACGTTCAACATGTTTTATAATAAAGTCTAAAGCACAACATCTGTCGTCAAATGTCTTGAAAATATTGTGCCTCGTATCGTAAATTATGCGGTTTTTGTATGTTAGAAAATGTAGTTATATGGCATGATTGTATAAGTGATCCGAATTTTCCCGTAAAGCTACAAATATCCTTAAGATTATGTTTGGAATCCTTGCAAGATAGATAATTTACAAATGGCTTGCTTCTATGAAAACACGAAATGTAAACACTTTACAAAAAGGAAAAAAACCCCACACCCACAAGTGTCTAGCACACGCGTAAACAATGAGTAATATTTTAAGTTAAAAAAAACCACGCATCTTTTCTAAACATTTATTATTTTGAAAACTTTATTATAAATGTTTTGATTACCACTCTTTTTCTGAATTATTGAAATAGTGTTTTCATCATTCATTTTATCAATTTAAATTAGGGTGAGTCTAAAGGATAGAAAATATGAAAATTGGTTTTGACATTTAAGGGGAAAGACTTTTTTATTGATAAGCGCAGAATTCCATGAGAAATTTAATCTGCCATAACCTTATATTTTTTGCCATGTATATACGAACAGGTGGCTTATATTTCACTTCCATACAAAATATTATAATAAGGCTTTGACATGTCTATGTCCTGTAACATGTACTAAGTTTAGTGTTGTAATGAAACATCAATATCCTTTATTTCACGAATTTTTTGTTTCCTTATATTTAGTAATACATGTATTTATCGACCTAAAAATCTTAATAAACAATATAACAATGGAAATGTATTGCGTGTATTACATGATTGCGCAAAATAACATCATCACTTGAGTACGTTTGACTTAAAAGTCAGTTGTAGGATAATGATCCTCTTCATACCTACATCAACATGATTTGGCTACTATGTATGTTTCCTCTGATATGGAAATCAGCTCTTCCGTTTTGTGGAAGGTATGATCCTTCATTTTTCAGGCTTACCCTCTCCTTTATATTCAATCAACAGTCGATATGTATGCTGCTCTCTAATTATAATTAAATCAGCTTACAGGGAAAACAATGTTGTGAAGGCACATACTGGAATGAAACAAAATCAAGATGTGAAGGTGAGCAATTTATGTTTGTGTTTCATTAAATTAATTCATAATAATTTTCACACATTTAATTTTTTTTAACTAGAATGTCCATTGGGTTACCGTGATATTAATTGCTCTAAAGTCTGCGACTTTCCGTACTTTGGAAAAGACTGTCAGAGTAAATGCAACTGCAGCAACATACTTTGTGACCATAAATGGGGTTGTTCTAGATATATAGGTATGGTTTGTAAAATTTTCAGTCGGCAATTATCCAAAGCTATGTTTTGTTATATTGATTTCTAATCATTTTCATTTTCCATTCTTTGCAGACATTATCGAATCTTTACCGCAAACATCATTTGGAACATCCGTCTATATAATTAATACAACAACAAAACTGGTAGAAACAAAGTTTCCGAAAAATTCGCCTATCCTCCAAGCCTTGCAGAGCTCAATTTTTTACATAGCTGTTGCATTTGTTGCTTTCTTTGGACTATTCTCTTCGACATATTTCTACAAACATTGTATAAAAAAGACATCTGTAATTAATGGTAAGGCAGATGAACCACTCTCTGATCGACAAGAACTGTACAATATGCTTCATCAGCACGTTCATATTAGAAGAGAGATTAATAACGAGTCGGCGTATCTTGAACCAGTCTCTAGTGTACACTATGAGGAAATTGACACTTACGCGGAGCCGGATGAACAATAATATTTATCTGGCATTCCATTACAGGAAATGAATGATATATCTGAATGTTATATTTCAAAAATTCACGTTTTCCTCCAAATATTTTGAATGTATGCACCAACACGACTGTAAAATGTAAATGAAAAATAACAAAATTGTTTTTTTTGTTTTGCATTTTATGTATATACATGTAAATGTAATGTGCCTTATTTTTTTTTTACTTATATGTAAACCACTGAAATAGGTGACTTACTCTTATTTACATTAAACCGTCGTCTTACGTATTAAATTTTCTTTATATTTTTTACCGTCTTTTTTGTAAACGTCTTTTTTGACAATTCTGGTTTTTGAAATAATATCTTTAGCAAAAGAAAAAAAATATTATGATGTTTATTTTTTTCCTATTGGTTTTTCTATGGAATATAAATAGGAAAATGTACATTTTATTTTTCAAAAGCATTGGAGTGGCCAGGCCCCATTCCCATAGTAGCTACGTGCCTGCAATAATTGCAATATTTAAATATAATTTTTTCCTCAGTATTATCTATGATATATTTTTTAAACTTAAAAAATTCATAAACACTGGTGTTTTGGTACGATCTAATTATCAATTGATGAATACATCTAAAGATATTTTCAACAAAATATATTTTATAGACTATGAAGCAGCCAAAATGACGGAACTTATTATGATAATCAAGGAGATTTGACAAAAATGTCACCTTGGGAGGACTTGCAGTTCTTGTATTTTGAAAATTTAAAAACATGCAATGTAACAACCGTTAATGATACGACGCCGTTTAATGATATAAATAGTATTAAGCGTTGCAATTGCAACGCTTAATGCTATAAACTATTGTATTAACAGTTGACATGTCCAACTGTTAATGATAAAACGCCGCTAAATGATAGAATTGTATCATTAAGCGTAACAAATGCACAGCAGCCTTAACGCTTAATGAAACAAGCAAATATCGACACCCTCAACCGCTAATGATACAAACTTTATATCATTAAGCGTTGCAGTCGCACCCTTTAATGATACAAAATTGTATAAATGAATGAAATTGAATCTTTTCATTTTCTTCAATTTGCTCAACAATCAAAATTTTAGTTTTAAAGAACAATTCTATGTAAAAATCAAAATTGTATATAGGAGCTCTGGCACGCATGGCTACCAATTATCTTTATATTGCATACAATGATACATATTGATGTAATAAGAAGCTAGATAACATAAAATTGTTGCTGAGGGCTACCGTTGCCATGGTAACGGAGACCAAAGATACAACAAAGGCAAATCTTATCAACATTAAAGCAATATAAAGAGTAATTTCAGCTTATCTAAGTTATAAAATGTAAAAATTTTAATTAACTATTTGTTCAATTTTCAAATTATAGAAAAACATTGATGGGCAAATCAACATCTAAAGAATGCTTTCATGGAAAGCGAAAATTATTTTTATTTTGAAAAAATATTTTCGTATTTTTAAATACCATAGAATATATTATTATTGAACCAAACTCTTAGATGTATAGCTGTATCTAAAATATGTATATATATAAAAATTGAAACATGTTACTATGGTAACAAGGTTAAAAATTTAAAAAAATGAAGAAAACCATAGTGATTATGTAAATCGAAAATTATTATTTTAAATACAATTTACAACCATTCTGTGTTGCTATTTGTGGGAAACCTTTGAACATATATATTAATGAAAAAATGACAATAACAAACCGTCAACCATCTCAAAAATCCATAAAACGAAATACACGGACCTCCAAAAAGATAGAAGTAGGATCAGGTGCCTAGCAGGAGTGAGCATCCTCTGCTGACCGGTCACACCCGCCGTGTGCTCTTTGATGGGAAAAAACGGAAAAGTCCGTAGACAATTAGGTGATAAATTATGGTCTACCAATTAGTATGAAAAACGTCAGTCAGCATGCGACCCAGTGGATGATTGTATTTGCTGACAAGATCGTTGTATCGACCATAGAACTTACGAAAAGATGACTTCAAACGAGACTGTTGATATCAACTTGTTTGTCAGTAGCTTGCCTCGCCTTAGAAACTGTTCATACGAAGAGCATGCCCTTGCGTATCGAATTGACTGAGAGACAAAAACACCATATGCAGGTGAGGAAGGTATATTGCTACATAAGTAAGGAAAGTTGACTATAGAAAAATTGAAGTCATTGCGTTTATCATAAAGTTTTGTTGTTAGGTTACCATCAATGTCATTTCCAGTAAAATATCCAAATATGAAACAGATGACGTAGACTCTGTGGTATCTTTTATTTCAAGTTCACTGGGATAACTTCGCTTCGATTCGCGTCTCGTTTAATATGATGGTGCAGGCCTTGCAACTCCACATGATCATAGACGCGGGGACTTTCTTTCGCGATTAACTTCCGATAAACTGTTTCGCCACGACCAATGTTCGCGACCAAGCCTTATCCAGACCCGTGTTGTTATACATGTAACAACCACACGACAAGGGATGGTTTGTGGCGGTAAATATTCGCGATTACGAGGTTCTCATGACCTCGCAAAAATTTCTCGCACGCGAATAAATGTTGGTTTACAGTATAGGCATCACCGGAAATATAAATCTTTCGCTTTTTAAGCGTTTAGCATATACACTGAACGCTTTATGTCATTTAACCAAAACAATTACGCAGCTGAATGCCTAGTTACAGTGCAACCTATAATTAAACAAAATATTGAGCGCACTGAAAGTTAGACCAGTTAAAAGTGTGTGTATAACATTTTTTTAACAAGATTTCAAAATTTCCTCTTTAATCTAATATAGTTATTTTACAGACCTTATATACATTTACCGAATTTTGACCCACAGTTGGGAAACTAAATGACATATTTAATGAAAAGAATAAATAGGATCAGCAGTATGAATAAAAAAATGTTTTGAGAGAAAAATATTTGTTCATTGTGTCATTAAATGACATCATCCTCAAAAAACACAGGTGATTTTAAAATGAAAATATGCATGCCAGATAATACCTACATAATAATACAACAGAAAAACTCGGTTATAGCAAAGTATCAGGGACCAGTGGATTTACTTCGTTATACATATATTCGTATAACGAATCCGTAATGGTAAGTCTAGTGAATTCGCTATACACGTGTTTTTCTTCAAGATGACTATCACTTGTGGTTACTGAGGCATCAAATAAAATATCTACTTTAGAAACCTTAAATATACAAATGGTAATGACAAAAGCTCTATGATTTGATTGCACAGTCTTAATATTTTTGTTTTGTATGATATAATTATTGCACTAAACTGAATGGCCGTTTGATTTTTCTATCATGGTGTTCATACGTATAATGTCTAATATGCATGACAGAAATCCGAATAAAATCATAAAGGATGATCAATTTTGTATTTTTTTTAACTCTTGACGGCATGTGTCCAGAACTATTCTTACGAAATTTCCAAGCAGTGTCTACATGTATATATCTACATGATTGTACAATACAATTTATCATCGTCATATACAATACCTATCATCATCCATAAATTTTATTCATACATCGAACAATTATATTGTATTTTGTTAATTTACCGGGTGAAAGTAAAACACGACAGAACTCTCAACAGACTCTTATTGGTTTACCAAAAACAAATAATAAAACGGACGTTCCATACTTCACCAAAAGCCGCGTAGATAACCCCCCCCCCAACAAAATACTTTACTCTTTGTGTGAATTAAATTTGTATCCAGTTGTCATATTGTAAATTTTCAATTTAAACTCGGTTATGGTATTTTCAAAATTTACAATATGAAACAAAAATATATGGTTATTTTAATGATATAGAAATTCATAATAAGTCTGTGTAGCATAACGGGTAGAACCCCACCCCTCCCTTTATCAATCTGCCTGTGGCTGAAAACCCAAAACATCGATCTCGAACAACAGTCAACACTTACATTGGCATAATTGCCTCCGTAGATTTAGCTTCCCCCCCCCCCCCAAAAAAAAAATTTAAAAAAATAAATTAAAAAAGAAGATAAATAAATAAACAAAGACTAAAATATAACATTTAGTTTCTTGATAACACACGACCCTTAAAATTCGTTCTTTAGTTAATAGATAATAGAGTATTGATAATTTCGTGAGTTATATGACGAGGAAAGCCCTGTCTGTAGCACTGTGCATTCCGCTTCCTCTAAGCAGCCGGTCTCCCAAAGGCATCCCGCAAAAATCACGCATTTGTTTAAAAAAATCTACATATTCAAGTTTTTATGCGCTAATTGCCAAATTTACTTGTGTATAAAGACAATCATGTGAAAGTGTGTATGCATTCGCTTCTGTTTTTTGATCACAGTATCATCTGCTGTTTTCATTCAAAAGTTTGTTCAATGTACATGGTATAAATATTATCTATAATCTATATATTCCGATGTGAAAATTTGACCCTCCACTGTGACCCCACCCTACCCCCCGGAGAGCATGGTTTGAACAAACTTGAATCTACACTACCTGAGGATGCTTTCACATAAGTTACAGTTTTTCTGGCTGATCAGTTTCAGAGAAGAAGATTTTTAAAGATTTACTCTATATATTCCTATGTAAAAATTCAACCCCCATTGTGGCCCCACCTTACCCCCCGGGGAGCATGATTTGAACAAACTTGAATCTACACTACTTGAGGATGCTTCAATATAAGTTACAGCTTTTCTGGCTGATCAGTTTCATCGAAGAAGATTTTTAAAGATAAATTTAATATATTCCTATGTAAAAAACTGACCCACATTGTGGCCTCACCATACCAGATTTACTCTATATATCCCTATGTACAAATTTAACCCCCCCCCCATTGTGGCCCCAACCTACCCCCGGGATCATGATTTGAACAAACTTGAATCTACACTACCTGAGGATGCTTCCACATAAGTTACAGCTTTTCTGGCTGATCAGTTTCATAGAAGAAGATTTTTAAAGATTTACTCTATATATTCCTAAAAACAATTTGATCCTCCATTGTGGCCCTACCTTTCTCCCAGGGATCATGATTTGAACAAACTAGAATCTACACTACCTGAGGATGCTTCCACAAAAGTTTCAGCTTTTTTGGCCAAATGGTTTTTGAGAAGAAGATTTGTTAAAAATATCAACAAATTTTCAATGATTTTTTAATTATCTCCTCTTGAAAGAGGACTTGACCCTTCATTTTAACAAATTTGAATCCCCTGCACCTAAGAATGCTTTGTGCCAACTTTGGATGAAATCGGCCCATTTGTTCTGGAGAAGAAGTCGAAAATGTAAAAAGTTTACGGACAGACAGACAGACGGACAGACGGACGCCGGACAAAAAGTGATCAGAGAAGCTCACTTGAGCTTTCAGCTCAGGTGAGCTAAAAACGGGGAGGGGGAAATTACTAATATTGTGATCATACCCGTCATTGTATTGTCAAATCTTAGAATATAATAACATACATATTTAAACAATTCGAAATAGAATGATAGATTGCTGTTCAGGTGAGCATTGTAGTCCACATGTCATTTGCTGTTAATTCACATTTTTCTCCTATGCCTGACATTAGACATATAAACTATCAAGAGTGGGTCCTTATTACTCAAAATAGAGCAGCGTACATGTATGTAGGCAAAGAGCCGTGTTTCTGTGTTTCTTATTAGCTTGTACCTATGTAGTAACCTCTAATGATACACCCTCTAATGATATAAAGTTGCATTAGAGGACCGATTCGTAACCATTAATGATATAATTTCATCATTGACGTACTAACCAATCGTCCATTATTAATGCAATTCAAAATTATATAACTGGTCAAAATTCAAATCAATTAACGATATGTTATAAAAAAGCATAACATGTCGTATATTATTTAATGAAATAATTTCTATTGCATCAGTTGATGCACTTAAACCTTTTATGAAACCTCTCTTTATATATATTTCTTTGTTGGCAGAGATTGTCATTAGTATTATATTGATTATCAACAAAGTAGATAAAGTACATTGTTGCCCGATAGTGGTTAAGAAGATGGGTGGATAAGGCGTGCATTATGCCTATACACGGACGGATAAGAAACTGGAAAAATAAGATATGAATAAATTTTATATTTTTAAAAAGAAATTTTTCAGAACAATGTGTATTTTACATATCATCGATTTGTAACCCTTAAATGTGTTCAATACTTGGAATATGTTGACTCAAACAGGCGTATACGTATCAAAACCTCCAAATAGGGTCATTTTTACATCTTCAAGACCTTTTCTTTCATAGAGTTGGTCTGTGCTCCATATTTTTCTCATAGTCCGAATAAGGTCTAATGAAAAACAAACCGATTTCAATCAACAAAAACGTGGAGAGATGACCCACTATACATTAAAATTATATTTTGTATCCCAACAATTGAACGTTTTGAAAAAGTAATACAAGTCCGTAAATTCGTGGTCAAAGTCACGCATAGTATTTAAACAGCGTAGTTTGTTGCGTCTGAAATGGCTCAGTGGTTGGAGCGCCAGATCTAGACATACTCTGTAGGCGAGAGATTTGGGTTATCGATTCTTTATTATTTACATTTTTTAGTGCCTTCAGTTGAGTACAATAATGTATACCACTGTGCCAGATAATTATGCTAGTGCCAAGGTGACTTTTGTGCGTCGTCAAAGGTGCATGTTCCGGAAAATTTATGCATGTAATATAAGTTAAGAGAAGTATGAGCTAAATTATTTAAAAAAAAATAACCAATCTAAAAGAGTACATAACTGACCACTATTGATATATCTTTATTCATATATTGCATTAGCCCTCGTTGATGGTTTTACTAAATGGATGGATTTTGACACCTTCACTTATATGTAGTAGATATCCATGCAACCACTAAGCCAAGCATATCGTTGAATAACTGATCATAATATTAACACAAGAAAACTAATAAAATTTGTCTACATGAAAGGCCGATTCATTACTGAAGATCGGATATAGTATGAAGGAGTACATGAAAAATGGAATTTTTTTTAAAAAGTACTATATTATATATAATTGTATCATTAATGGTTGAAGTTCATCCTCTAATGCAATAAAAATTATATCTTTAAAGGTCAACGATTTACTTATTTTGCGTGTTTTTTTATTATATCATTAATGGGCGTGATTTTTGACCTTTAATGATATAATTTTGAAATTGTATCATTAGTGGACCGCTAGGTAGTTCGTTAATAATATAATTATATCATTAACGGTCAGACGTCTGACCACTAATGCAACTTTATATCATTAGTGGATACTGTACATGTATCATTAGAGGTTGCTACAAAGCATATCTTAAACGAGCACAAAATTACCATTTTGGTACTGGCATACTTATCTGGCATAACGTTCTGTTTTCAGAAGGTTTTGACATATATTTTTTGAAAGGTTTTTTGAAACACTTTTAAATGCTTATTATTAGAACTTCTATGTAAATGAGCATATCAATTCAATACGCTTTGTATGATGTCATTGAACGCTCGCTTAAGTTTATGTTTACATGCATACTTTGTTAAGTGCTATTTTACTATTTATAAGCCTAATGCTAAGTCGGTCGATCATGGTCACATGAAGGTAAGGTAAAGGTCCTTTAAAATTGAATAATATTTACAGTCTCTATCAGTATAAATAGCAGTGATCGAGAATAAAGATTAATCTTAAACAGAGCAATACCCTGAAAGGAACATTCTAATCAGGTATGGAAAGGTGGTTGTGATAAACAATTTTTGCATTCGTTTTAAACTTTAAAGTTGATTATTCTTGGGGTTGAGGATTATCAAAAAAGGCAATATTTTCAGGAATGCAAATTTTTAATAATATTAGACTTCACTAGACATTTAACTTACGATTTCATTTTATTCAATCTTTTTAATAAATAAAATGGATGCTGTTTGCAACAAAGGTGCAAACAGAATTTATTCAAAATAACTTAACATGCTTTAAAAAGACAAAAACTATTATAAAATGGATTTATGAATCATTATTTACTTATTAAAAATGCATATATGTTTGTCAAATGTTCAATAATGTTATGGTTTACATTCCTTTAGCAGTGGCGATCGGTCTGAAAAAAACACATTGATTCCAACAAAAGAGTAGATGAAAAGGTAATATCTTTAGAAGGAAATGTGATTACGTAGCTCATCAATAATTCAAAATGTTTTTTGCTTTTATCTAGGTAACATTTACTTGTCTCAGTGCTTGTATAATAATTGGTTCAATCAGTATATAAATTTTTGACAGCAAACATAGCAAGTTAAATCTATTTTTTTTTCTTATTGATAAGAATAAACATTCATAAAATGTTATTCTAAATGTAGTGCTGAGTTATTTATTGATTATTTTCAAATACCATATCTGTATCGTTTTGAGGGATATACTGACGTTTTCATAAACCAGCACTTAGGAAATTCTAGAGCGGGTTCAAATCCATCGAGTATATATACTCTCCTATTCACCATCTAATACTCTCCTTTTCTTATTCAACGGGTTGTAATTTTAAATGTACATTGTATTTATTACTTCAATGAAATTCAAGAATTTATTTAGAAGTAAACATCATTTACATTTTAACTAAATAATAATATAACACGTCTTGTTTATTTAAATACCTTTAATTCCAGACGCAAAAGAAATAAACAATTCATGCACTAATGCATAATAACGACCCTACAAAGAAGAAAAACATATACAATGTACATGTGACACAATGACTGTGTTGCTGCATTCCACTACAAAATAACATCTGACATGGCCGAGTTATCGGGTAAAGGAAGTTGTTGTACCTAGTAAATTGTAAACAGCTATTTTCGTTTCTAATTTTGCAAAGCAATTACAAGGAATTTAAACCTCCCCAGAGTTTTTTTGTAATACTCTGTAGGCGAGTGATTTGGGTTATCGATTCTTTATTATTTACAATTTTCAGTGCCTTTAGTTTCGTACAATAATGTATACCACTGTGCCAGATAATTATGCTAGTGCCAAGGTGACTTTTGTGCGTCGTCAAAGGTGCATGTTCCGGAAAATTTATATATGTTATATAATAGACATTTGCTTAAAAAGTTGATAAATACGTTTGTAATTCACCTGTCAAGTAAGATTTTACCTTATAAATATTCCTATATGTAACTTTTTTTTAAAAGGAAAAACCATTTTCTATCACATATATTATTATTGTTACATCAAAGGATCTTGTTGAATTTAAAGCAGAACACACAAAGTGGGTTATGAAGGAATTATTAACATTCTTTTGAACACAAAATGCTTTTCGGTTATTGCTAAATAAAAACCATATACACATTTACTTGTAGTTGTGCTTTTTATAGTTAGATTGACGAGTTGTCTGCCTTTAGTAAGGACTTTGCTTTCAGCAAATTTCTGCTAAAACAGAAAATAGAAAATAATAGTGATTGCAAATGGCGAGAGAGAGAGAGAGAGAGAGAGAGAGAGAGAGAGAGAGAGAGAGACGTGACTATTATAGTTTTAGTGGTGGTCTGAATTATTACATAGGCTGATTTCAAATGTCAGTGAATAAGAAGAATTTATTACGGATACCTGGAATTAACAACTATGTTCTTGAATAGAGATGTGTAAAAATGCAAATGCTATTTCTTTTTTAAAGGAATTTATTGAGGTCCAAATTACGTAACTATATTTGTACTTGTATGTCTGTTTTGACTGTCTATAACACTAAATTTAAGGTGTAACTGGATGATTAATGAATGTTCGTTTGTCAAACTCATGTGTATTAAAGATATATTTGATAAAGATTTTGAAAAATATATGTATTAAAATCAAATCATGCTGAAAATTTATATATGCTGTTAGCACCAAAAAAAAAAATATATATATACTCTCTTACATCTTAACTCATATAAGGGTTATATTCTTGATTTTGCTTTGGTACATAATCTTATACTTTGTCCATAAAAATAATAAGTTTAAGCAAAATAAATTGTAAGAAACACTAATAACTAATATGTCAAAGTCAAAGTCAATTACATTCCTTAAAGGAGTTCTTTTATTCTAATTGAAAATTCTAAAGATTCTGGAGGAAAAATGTTTTTCCTATGGGAACATCTAGAAGTGGCTATAAACTCTTTAAGCAAAGATCTATCGTACAATTGCAACATTTTTTAATCTTTCGAATCATGCACCTTAGACTGACCCAAAAAATCTACCTTGGTTCTGGCAGAATTATTTGGCACATCGGTATGTTTTCATTAAGAAATGTTTTTGAAAGGTTTAAATTTAAATCTATAAATATATCAGAAAGCCTAAATATAAAATTCTTATCATAAGAACTATTTTGTACAGAAGTACATTTATTAAATACGCTTTGAATGTTATTATTGAACGATTGCCAAAATATTCTCTGAATATTATAAGATGATCAAATACGGTCAGGGGTTAACAAATCTACCATAAAGCTATTCGGGCTTTATTGGATTTGATCTTTCCCGACCGTATTTGATCCCCTCATAATAATCAAATAATGAGTCCTTATTTCTGAAATATTTATCGCTAAATTTATATAAGTAAACGTTTTCCTGCATCAACGCTTGTATGATAATTGGAACAATCAGTGTGTAAATTAATAACAGCAAATTTGAGTAAAAGTAAAATTTAATGTAATTTCTTATTGATTATACAAACATTCATATCATGTTTCTTTTATCATAGGGCTGTGTTATTTATTGATGATTTTAAAATACCATACATGTATCATTTTGGGGTATATACGATCATTCTTTTTTATATAATCAATTTTATTTGTATAGACATGTGCTGGCACAGGGAATATAGTGGGTTCATATCCATCGAAAACTCATACAACTGGCTGTAATTTTATATGTACACAGTATTTACATGTATGACTTCAAGAAAATTCAGAATCTTGTTTAGGAGTAAACATGACATACATTTTAAGTAAATAATAATATCAAACGTCTCGTTCATTATATAAATACTTTTAACTCGAGACGCAAATAAATAATTATGCATCAATGCGTAACATTGACCCAAAAAGAAGAAAAATATTCTATGTACATGTAACACAATGACTGTATTGCCGTATTTAACGTCTTTGTTTACATTCTCACAAGGCCGAGATACAAGATAAAGCAAGTTGATTTGACCTAGTTAATTGTAAACATTTCTGCAAAGGAATTCTTAAAGGAATTTAAACCTATATATAGCTGCATTTTGTCATGCTTTATTTTTGTAGGCCAGTGATACTTTTTAGTGCCTCTAGTTGAGCAACACTGTGTCATATAAATATGCCAGTGCCAATGTCACTTGGTCAGAATATGCTGCTATTTTATATAAAAAAAACTGCGAGTAAAATAGGAGTGTTGAGGAAATTACGGTAATTTATATCATCTGAATTATTGTTGAAATATGTTAATACAATTGGTTTTTAATGTTGGATGCCTCTTGCGGATTACTTTGTGTACAGAACAGTTTTTCTTGTTTTTAAAGTTTTACATGGCTTAACTACAAATTATCTAGACTTCTTTGAATATGTAAATGAAATAAATACATATATAAATGCAAAGACACTTGATTTAATATAATAAAAATCATTGCAGATAACTTTTTCAAATACTAAAAATACTAAAAATAAAAAAAAAATACAAAAGAAAGATTAGCAATTAATTATAAACAATACAGAGAATAGTAAAATACGAAATACGTTATATGAGTTAAAAGAATTAAACTATCTTTTACTGAAAGAGATAACGCATACCACATATTTTGTTTCAAGTGCTTTGCATTTCTAGTTGGATTTAGACTTCAAAAGCACGCGTTAACACATCGATGGACTCTAATGAATATTGTTAAATCAGTTACTTACATGTATGCAGATTGATTATTTTCAAATCACACAATCAACTGTGATAAATAATTTTAGGTTCTTTTCCTCAGAAATATGTTATAATCTAAATTATTTCTATAAATCAATTCAGCCTTGCTGCATTATAGATAAAAATTGCTGTAAGTTTGGCAATATTAATCTAAAAGATATTATAATTCCAGTAATAGTTATTTTTCTTATCATTGGAACAGTATATCCTAATATGACTCAAGTGTTCACAAAATTTTATCTTTAAATTTTGCAGATCGGGTATTTGGATTGATTTCAAATTAGACAGAAACCATGCAACTTGAATTAATTTGTATCATCCTTGGCATAGTGATTTATCTACATACACTTGAATTTGTAAGATTTTATTTACTAAACATATGAATCGTTTAGAATAATGTCTTATATACGTGATAATTTTTTCAATAATATTGAAATTTAATAATGCATGACAGTTGCAACAAAATTGTTAAACGTTCTATAGGCATTCGGCGGAGTAATCTGTCCGTGGTCAAGGTACACATCACAAAAAGTTGCTTCTTGTCCTGAAAGCCAGAAGGAGATCGAAGTCAGAGCAAATGAGAAAAATTGTGAATCAATAGCTCACAAACAAAATTGTACAACGCCTGAGAAAATAAAGTATCACTGTGTCATGAACGAGCTCGAGAACGCTTTTATTGAAGTTTGTGCGCCCGAATATCGCATACATGGTATGTTTCATGTTTGAATAAAATCAAGTAAATTCAATAATATAAATACTGGTATTGATATAATCTAAATCAAATCGTTGGTTACTTACATACCAATTAATGTCTTCTATATCTATCTTTTTCCTCTGGTTAACTTGGATATATCATTAGGTCTTTCCATCTTTCAGGTGAAAGACCTTTTGTATTCTTCTTCGTCTTTTTAAATTATATTGAAACAACTTTTTCTTTACTTATTTGGCCATCAAAAGTTATGGCACCATTTGACTCTTTGCCTGAAAACTCACAGAACTTACACAGTTATTGCCCTTTGTGATGGAAATGACTGATATCGCTACTCCTCTGAAACCATAAGCAATAGAGACGACACTTTTACTAATGTGTTTAGTTCACTTAGAGGCTCTTTCAATCTATTCATTTTCATGGAAGCAGAGAGACTCTTTAAGACATTTCAAAATATAACCCTTGGATCCTACCTTGAAATAATTATAGAGTTATTGCCCCATTGTAAAAATGCTTGTTATCGCTATTCCTCTTAAACCGTTAGAGGTAGAGACTTGAAACTTTTATTATTGTATTTAGTTCACATAGAGACTCCTTCAATCTATCCATACCGAAAGAGCCCGAGGCCCTCTTTGGGGGGGGGGGGGGGGGGGTAGCCGCGGTGCATTGTAAAAATTAAAAGTATTTTGATAATGCACTGCTCAGGTTAATATTTACCGGATTAAAACACCTAGTGGTAAAATTCAAAAATTTAAATGTTTGATTCTTTTGTTATGATTATTTCTATCTCTGCAAAAAAGGGGGGCAAGACCCCCTAATCACTGGTTCCAACGCCTATGTATTGTATAGAAATCACCAGCAAGAGAGCACGGGTCTACGTGCTATTAACATAATTACTTAATTACTTTAATGATTCATAATAATCAGAAAATGCAAGTCGTATTGGACGAAAAGATTAAATTTCGAAACTAAATGCAGAGTTCAATGATAAATTTATCATAAAGAAAAGAACAATAAGGAAACTTTGTTTAAATGATGAAGATATGTTCACGTTTCTGTTACAGGATACTGCACAGAGTATAATGAAATTGGCACTGTTATTCAGGCACACCACAATTTAAAATGCGAAAACGTGAAACCTCCATGTGATTCATCATATTTATCTACAGAAGCATATCGTCGTAAGATATTCTCTCTCTCACTCACTCTCTCTCTCTCTTTCTCTCTCTCTTTTTTACCAAGACAATTACAGGTT
Source organism: Magallana nippona (assembly GCA_033439105.1). Lineage (NCBI taxonomy): Eukaryota > Metazoa > Mollusca > Bivalvia > Ostreida > Ostreidae > Magallana > Magallana nippona. The sequence continues at coordinate 28,068,453 of CM065919.1, forward strand.
ATGTTATAAATGGCATGTTTTTTCAAGAGTTTATATCATTTTTTTAGATTATGTTGTTCAAAGATTGTGTGCACTTCTGTCTTTCAAATCTAAGCCTTTAAAATAACTTTACAAAATAAATGTATCAGAGCCAGTTTTATTAAAATGATAGTTGACACAAGAAGACATTGATTAACAGAATTCTTTTATAATATTTTGGATTTAAACAATTATGTTAATTGTTTTAAGTTTGATTTACATCTTGTATTTTATAAATTTTCTTTTCCTTCGGTTTTCTTCCGTTTAGATTAGCAACTTTAGCAAAACTTGTCTTTAATGATTTTTTAACAATAAATGTTTTTTATGATGGATTATTGCATTTTTTTAAGTTAAAGGCTGCTATGACATAGTAAGAAGTAATATCCAGACGTCATCTACTAAATTGACATTGCCTGTTTCAAGCACACCCGGGTACTTCAGGTTACCAGTCTTAGACAGCAATAGTGTACAATGGTATAGTAATATTCTTATTTTTTAATTTGAAACTAATTTTTACTTATGAAAAACTAAACGAGCTTAAGGTAGTCCATCCATAACTGAGGTTAATTTATCAATTTTGATTGATATAAACTACATTAATACATATTTTAAAATTATTAGGAGGCTGACATAAATCAAACTCGGGAATATGTATGGAGTCAATTAAATGAACTTTTTGTACTTGGAACTTTTTAACAGAGTTGTCTGCCCCTTGCAAAAATTACGAGAAAATAATTTCTAGAAATATGTACTGTAAATTATGATTTTTTTGGAATTTTCAAAGGAAGAAAAAGTTTCTGCAACTTTATACCGAGAGATTTGTGAGAAAATTATTTTTTCTATAAAGATACATTTAAAGATGCATTTTTTTTTTACATAGATTCAATGTTAAATTCAAGATGTGATAAATTTGTTAATATTCAAATTTTTAGAATTTTTAAAAGATGAATCTTTATTATTTTAACATAAGATTTTAGTAATCAAACTTGCAATCAATTAGATATGAAAAATGATAGTTATGGATGTACTACCTTAAAGACTACGTTCCATCTATCCATCTATCTATCTATCTATCTATCTATCTATCTATCTATCTGTCTATCTATCCATTCACATTGCAAGCTTCATATTCTTTACCCATATTATGTAAACTAAACTAAAAGTACTTAGTTTTGATTGATAATAAATGTTTCTAAATGATAACATGATATTTTGCAGCATACAATTGACACCTCTGTTATACCTGTTAACATTACTATACACTGTGAGCTGCATTTAAGGTGATTGTTGCTGCAGTAAATAATAGTTGTAAGTACCTTATTATTCACACTACTGTTTTATTTTTTTTGCCATTATTTTTAGCATTATATTAGTCGATATGCTGTTAATTGCTGACCATCACCCACAACCTAAGCATTATCATTGCTTACACCGGCGGCAATTAGCTGGTCTGTTCGAGACGATAATAAATTTGCCGCATTAAGGCATGCTGTGTGTACGTCTATAGTGTTACAAAAAGTGAAATATCGTTTCCGAAAACTTTTAAAGAACCATGCAAAACATCACTAGACTGGGACTAGTATACATGTATATCAAAATAATGATTAACAAATAGCTAGATGTCCTGTGGCCTTCATATAACAATAAATACCTCTCCTGTGCCTATATACATGTTTCTATAAAACGAAGTCAACATGCCGAATGATTATATTAGTTATAATATATCATTGCTGCAATAAAAACGGTGAAGTAAATTTAATATATTAGCATTATCTAGTAAATGAAAACACTATTCTTAAAAAAACTCTAAAGGTATTAAATATTATTCAAATATTTCACAAATAACAATGCGTTTTTATGACATTTGATTTTAATGCATTTAAAAAAATATGTATTCTTGTTCATCTAACACTTTGAAAATCTTCTCCTTTGCAGAGTTAATGGCGCTTAATCCGTAATCCGTGTTATCATTGTTGATTCCAATGCCAGTTTGTTTTTCGAATAAGTTTGACTTGAGTTGAAAATGAGCCAAGGATTATTCCGATGCTAAGAAATGGAGCCAGTGGTTTATATATTGACACTGTAGATGAGATCAATTACAACCAATCAAAAACAACTATAAAAATATTGATTTAAATGAATATGAGACGTTATGTAGATTTGTTGATCAGTAATCTGTAAATTTCTTTGTTTATAATTCAGTTACAGATAACAAACGCCGAAATATGTTTCGCATACAATAAGCATAATATTAAAATTCTGCACGAACCATGTTGTCCTCCAACGTGAAAAATCGTAATCGTGTTTTAGCATCGATTACATATAATTAATAAACCACTTATTTAGATATGTAAACAAACAACATACAAATATTTCTCTAATCAAGATGCCCATAGGCCACATCGCTCACCTGAGCCATAATAGCCATAAAAAAGCAGCCTTCTGAAGTCATATACAAAATATTTGGACAGTGTAGTAGAATAAAACCTGTATAAAAAGTTTTTCAAATTTTCCCCCTGATGTTCTCTTGTTAAATATTAAACCCCTTTTGTAACAAGATGATATCATAGTTATATAACATATTGAGCATTGTAGATCTCAGGAAGATTATATTAACATATAAACCTACATCAAACTTTGATTCCATTGTGGGGACCAAGATTTGCTCAGGGGCCACTGTCTAAACAATTTAGAAACACAAAATGTCAAGATGCTTGTTTATAAGTAACACCATATAACATTCAATGTAACATTTAAGTTATTGAAAATAATCTAAACAATTTTTCCTATGTAAAATGCGACCCCCTAGAGTGACCTCACCCTACCCCCGAATATCATAATTTTAACATTTTAAATTTTGTATTTTAAAGGATTTTCTCTGTTTATTATATAAAAAAATTCTATTATGATTATGATGATATTCTCCCTCCTCTATTGTGGTCCCACCCTAACCCAAGGGATTTGATTTAAGCAAATTTTGAACTAACACTTCCGAACCCTTCCACACAATGTTCAACTTTTCCTGACAAATGGTTTTCGAGAAGATTTTTCTTTTTTTTCTATATATTCCTATATATTAATTTCGATCCTCCTTTTTGACCCCACCCTAACCGCATGGTGATCACGATTTGAACAAACTAAAACCTACAACACCTGAGGATGCTTCCAAACAAGTTACAACTTCTCTGGACAAATAGTTTTTGAAAAAGAATATTTTTCATTTTTTTTCTATTTATTAAATGTAAAAGTTTCGATCCTCCTTTGTGGCCCCACCCTAACCCCTTGGGATCATGATTTGAACAAACTTAAATCTACATCACCTGAGGATGCTTCCAAACAAGTTACAGCTTTTATAGACATATTGTTTTTAAAAAGATTTTTGATTTTTTTTTCTCTATATAAACCTATGTAATCCCCCATGTGGCCCCACCCTTCCCCTGGGGATCATAATTTGAACAAACTGGAATCTACACCAAAGGATGCTTCCATACAAGTTACAGCTATTTTGGTCAAATGGTTTTTAAGAGGAAAAATTCAAAATTTTCTCTATATATTTTCTAATGTAAAACTTTGCCACCTCCCCTCCCCCCCCCCCCCCATTGTGGTCCCATCTACCACCGGGAATCATGATTTAAACTTAAATCTACACCACCTGTGAGGATTTTTCCTCAAAAGTATAATAGTTGACTTTTGGAATCACTAGCATTATGGCCAATGCTTTCAACAAATACTATACAGCAATTTTTAAATAAAAAAATGTATACTATGTAAAATTTATGAACGCTATTGCATTCTTTTTTCATTTCAACTTGCATTATTAAATCTTGAAACAAAGTCAATAAAAGAGGTTGAATTCTGTGTTTACAGATTAGATTTATCGACTAACGATATAACACAAAGTATTTCTTAATACTCTTCTTTCTTTGGTTTATACATGGCACGTGACTGCCATGTATATTTCTATGTCCTGCTGGAGAGAACTATTATTAATCAACAGGGCAGACGCTTAACATACAGATACATGTATATTGTTATAAAAGTACCTTGATCAAAAGGGTCGAATCACGTCTCGTTGCCAGGCGCAGAACATCGAAACAAACTCGAAGCGTATAATGATTTTATGATATACCCTTGTGTATTTAAAAATTTTAATTACAAATGTACAAAATTAAAATCAATAGTATGGCGTTTACTTATTCATCAAAACTATGTGTAAACGAACTCTTTTGAAACGCGCCAAAATACAGACGTTATTTAATATTTACAACGTTATTAGAGAGTGGTGATATGGATTTTGAAACCTACAGTGTAGTAATTCGGACAATCGTATCAAGAAAAACTGATGGGAACATGCACATGTATAAATATAATAAATGTATTTATCTCGACATTTCATATTATTGAATACAGAACTTATGTTCCCTATACGCTCATTTTATGTAGAGTACTGGTAGCTGCCCTTTAAAATGATGTGACTTCCTTCTGTTTTGAGCAGAATGAAATGGCAGCATCGAAATTTGCTCGTACGTCTGCGGTGGAAATAGAAAAAAAAACCAACACGTTTAAGATTAAATAGCAAAAAAAAAAATACAAAGTAAACAAGGATTTTCAAAAAGACTTTTTAAAAAAGGGAAAGATTCGAATAAGAATTTTAAAAAGAGTTCTACTGTGTAAAATTGTACATGACAATTTAGCATAAATCATAAATTGGCGTTTACCATCGCTTCTCTACTTTAACCTTAGGAGTGGGGTGGGGGCATATAAGGTTTGATACTGACTCACTTCGGAAATATATCGGGTTGATAAATTTCATAGTCGGCTCTAGCCGTCTATGTAATTGATCAATCCGACAGATTTTTTATATGAAGTATGCATTAAAAACAGTTTCTGAAATATTGTTATAGATTGTAGCTGGCTTGATCATTAAACAGAGGTCTTTAAAGGGGCATGGTCATGATTTTTGCTTAAAATGAATAAGAAGATAGACAAATCGGCTTGAAAAAGATTGTTTACTGGTATATTGAACCTATGTTAAAAAACAGGGCACGAGCCTTGTTTACATGACAAAGAATTGTGAGCTCTGTATCTTGCTTATAACTTAACGACTGACGCTCAACTTATTTGATCATTAGAAATGCTTTTCTAAAGCATTGTAAATGATAAAAACAGAAAAAAAGAATTTGATCAAAATCGTGACAATGTCCTCTTAATACCTATGAAGAATTCTGTTGGTTCCTCAACGTAAGAACTGTAACAAATACAAAAGTTTATCAGTAATTACATAACAAGAAATCAGAAAATACACTTAGCACACAAACAAGCACTTATACACAAATGCATTCTGTAGGCTTCTTATTATTAACCAGTATTGATAGCATTTGCTATTTAACTAACTCAGTTGTAATGTAAATAACAACCATATATTAATTTTATTTACGTATTAATCTCAGTAAATAATTAAAGTCATTACCGGTAGCAATAAAAAAAATATTACGTTGATATTTCACTCAAACATGTAAACAAACCTGGCGCTTTACCTTACTTTACGGTACAGAGGGGAATAACTGGGGAGGGGAGTTACTAATGAGACAAAATTCTACGCGTGCAGCAAATAATTCCGCTTGTAACAGTTTAGGTAGGAAGTGAAAACTATTTGATCAAAATACAGTATGAAATATTGAATACAAAATACTAAGAGGCCATTCATTATCCAAATAACGTTTAACTACACGTGAGTCAAAATGGCGCCATGTATGAAATCCACTATAGCCATACTTGTACGTAAATGTATTAAATACAGAGTACATTAAATATATGTATATGGACAAGATCAGGGACATTAAACGTTACAGTTGGCATAAAATACATGCATACATGTATAATTGTAAAATACCTTGTTCTCCTGACCAAGTCGCTAAGAGTTACAATGTTCGTTTATTGTTCTCGTTAAACCATATGCACAAAGATGCTGGGCGGAAGTTACATTATTAAAAAAAAGTCATCGGACCCAAAAATAGAAAAAATTGCCCATCCGGAATTGATTACTTAAAATCATACATACATGCGATAGACAAAATTGTAAATAAAAACTATTTAAAGTTTGAAGTTTTGAACAAAATTACGACATTTACAAAGTTCTATGTTAAGTAAAGCTTGCTTAAAAATTGCAATTGACAAATATTGCCTTAGTTTCATGAGTTTGCACTTTCAAGATAAACTGGATTTCTGCTACCTCTCAGGCTTAACACTACACGTATGTATATTGGCTCATATTGGTCTTCAAACTTCGCAGGATGTTTCGAATCTAAATCAGGACAATAAAATCCTCCAGTCGGTAGGTCAGCAGTTGTGACCAATACACAAGTCGATTTATATCGACTTTCAGCGATTGCCTCGACAAAACAAGATTCCTCTTGTCACTGTCTTGTCTGTTCTTCCCGATATTCCTAATCTTGTGAGCAGTTTCCTCACTGATTGCGCTGGTAACCTTCTACAACCGATCTCAATGGGAAACCATTCACACTATCAGTACAGGCTGCCATTTATTTTGTATACTTAGCTTAAGGCTTTTTTGTCATGTATCTGCTAACTATTTTCTTCCAATGACACGGTCAGCTCTATAGTGGCCTAAGTCTTTGACTGATAGAGAAAATATGTGTGTAGATTAATTTCTAATTTAGAAAAAAAACAATTTTTTTCTTCAGATCCATAATAGTAAACAAAAATAAAGTTGATTAATGTGAAGATATTTTCTTTTCCATGACATTATTTTGCTTTCTTGCGTAGTCGAGTGACAATTGGCAAGGTTTTTATCGCAAACTGATTTCTCCTATATTTTAAACAACTAAAAAACGAACGAAAAACATGAATTATTCTTCATTTCTCATCTACTGATTTTCATTTTTAGAGGGAAACATTGATATGCTCTCTCCATTGTTGATTTCTTGTGAAGAAAATTTGAGTTAATGCTACCCAAATCTAATTCCTGTGAAATATTTCCTACAATCACTCTATACATATTTTGAACCGTTGACATCAGTCGGTTTTTTGTTATTTAGCACTTTGTTCGACCCTTTTGGCGTCGTGTAAGTTTTGTTAAAGTAGTTGCTTGGACTGAAAAGATCTTCTTCCGAGATTCTTACCAATATGATATACAATGTATATTCGCTGCACCGCCTTGACGTCAAATTTTTATAAGCCAACGTGCTATTTCTACGGCTTGATTAATATACTTAAGCACCTTCCGTATTTCAACTGGCACAAGTGAAACTTGCAATAAAGTTAGTTACAATAAAAAGCAAAATGAGCATGCAGTATTTGATTTTTTTATTTGAATGTAATACAGGTTTACCGGTATTTTTAAGTAGAAGTTTAATTTTTTATTTACATATGCAAATATGTTTCCTTATATGAACCTATAGAAAAGCGAAAACGTTCAATTCTGTATGAACTTTTTCATGACGTCACAATGATCATAGCACGCACTTATCGCTTGTCGCTTGGATTATAAAAACTCGATGATTTTAACAATTCTGAACATTTTGCCTTTTTTCAAATGCATATATATGTACTAAACAGCAATGTTAAAAAGTTCACCGAAATATGAACTTGGTTGGTACGTGATCAAATCTTCACAAAATTTGATCACGTGACCAACCAAGTTCACATCCCGGTGAAAGTTTTAACTTGCTGTTTTTTTCTTAATTAATTTCTGAGTTATGAGTGAACCTTTGACTTGTTTAGTTACCGTCGTAAACAAAATATTATTTTTTTTCAGAATATTACTTTATTCAGATATTTATTTACGTTTGTTCATATTTTAATCTAATTAAAATTAGATCTTTGATCCGCTCCTAATAGATCGCTACACAATATTAGAAAAAATCAAACAAAAGATTTAATAACAACTAGCATTCTATATTTATTAATGTTTCTATTTAGTTCATGATTCTGTTACTCAACATCAGATGCATCCATATCCGCACTACTCACACTATCAAAGTCTTCTGATTCACAACGTCCAAGAAAATACTGCTGCAGTGGTAATTGTTTGCAGTTTTGACAAGTACAAGCCAATTCACAAATATCGCAACAACTGTGATTTCTGGTTGTTAAAGAATCTATTTGGGATGTTGTAAGGAATTCTTTCATAATGGAAGCTCTTCGACATGTCTGAGTGGTGTAAATGTGCTTTATACTAATATGTGCATGTTGCAGGTGATATTAATTGTATAACAACAATACAATGGACTCATTGCCATCGCTGCCAATTCTTCCTACTTCCTGAACTAAGTCTGTAATTGAAGATGATATACCATATAAAATCACTGAAATACAGTTAACAATATCTATGCCCATTCCAAGGGCAGAAGTTGCTATTACAACTTTTATTTCACTGTCACCATCCTGAAGCTTTTTAATAATGTCACTTTTCTTTTCATCTGACGTCTCCGAATGGAACATGTCTACTTTATTAACTAACGTTGGGTTTTCACTACATAAATAATTGTACAAATCTGACACCTGCTTAACACTTGTAGCATAAATAATTGTCCGTGGAAAAGCCTCCAGCTCCAGAAAATCCAGTAACCACTGCATAGACATTTTTATGAAGCTGTCAATTTTTTTAACATAATACATAATATTTGATTTATCTGGTGATCTTATTATCAATTGCAATGTGGTACATTCTTTTTGTAACCCTAGTTCCTTCATAACTGTTCGGCGAATTTCCTTGTTGCAAGTTGCACTGTCGGCCAATAAATTTGCCGAGGGAAACATAGACCTTAGTTCCCCTATGTGCCGGAACCATTTTCTAAAGACCAACTGCTCGTCATCCCCTAATCCTCCCCTGCAAGTAAAATTGTGCAATACATCTATATCTATACTACAATAGTATAAAAACAATGAAGCAAACAAATGTAAATTTAGCCAGATCCATGGTATTGTGTTAAAGTTAAAAATGACAGATATATTGAATGAAAATCAATGCACAATGACATCAAGAGGGATTTATTAGATTGAAAAAAAAATCAGGTTTCTTACCATGTGTACATAGTGTGGCATTCATCTACCACAATTGTATCTACTTTAAATCCTTTAAGTATTTGCCGGAAGACACTGCTGCCAACCAACGCCTCTGGTGATGCAATTAGTTAATCGAACTTGCCCTCTGCTATAATCTGCTCACAGTCTGTACTCTCACCTGTGTAAGTTGTAAACGTGTAGTATAATCTTGGTAATGTAGATGCATAACTGATATTGGAGTGGGCCTAAAAGCAAATGTTAAAGGGGGCTTCATTGGCATTTTCGTTTTATCTCCGCTTCCTTCCTTCTATGAATGCATTGAACACAAAATAGCACTTACCTTTGTAAACTGTTTTCATGTTTGTAATAAAGTTCAATCTGTCCACTTGATCTTGCATTAACGCAATTATAGGCGAACACACAATACTTTTGCCAACATTGTTAGGGTCTGCACCTACAATCTGTAGCTCTCTTCTCAACGGTATCAACATTTGATACGGTAATGACTTTCCATACCCGGTCGGTAAAATTGCCATACAGTCTTTTTTCTTTAAAGCTGGCAACGTAATTTCACTTTGTTCATCTTTTAACTTGTCTATCTTAAAATCTTGTAAAACTTTCTCGATTGCTGTCTCTATTTCTCTGTCGGACGCCATTATTTTTTCCCGAACTTTTTCTCGAACTGCGTATAAAAAGAGCTCTCTGATTGGCTGAACTGAATAATGAATATGCATGAATTACAGGTCACTGGATTTGACCTGTGAAAGGGGTTTCGTTAGATCTTTGTGTAGCGATCTATTAGGAGCGGATCAAAGATCTAATTTTAATTAGATTGTTCATATTTACGCCAATTTTCACTAAAATCCGTCACTTGGAAAGAAAGAAAAATATATTACATGTAGTTTTATAAATGATTTCCAAACACGCTTGTACTAATCTTTCGGTTAATTTTCAGATATTAAGAGAATTGTAAATAAGAAATAACACACCGATAGCCATTTAGTTCTACACAAGTAAAGACTCTTACTGTGTGGCTTTCACATTTGCTTTAAATAAGGTCTGGCTGTTCTCTTTATCATTCATTGCTATTCGTGCAGAAGAAAACTCCTCAAGTGAATTTTGCATTGGCGTTTGCATTTTTACTCGCAAGATAGCCAGCCAGGTTTCATCACCCTTTCGATTAAAATTTCATGAAGTGCTGCAGCATATGTTTCTTGAAGAGAGTGAATACTTTATATTTGCTAATGTTAAATATGTTTAAGCTAAAACCAGCTATTCGAAATTAGGATGCTACTCATACGGGTTATTTAAAACATGACACTGGTACTGAATCAGTGTACTGTCCATCCAATGCAGAATTAATACAGAAGTTAACTCACTCTTTCCAATAAAAATTGGGCACCACATTGAAAAATTCAGTAAGATAAAATGTACATAAAGGCATCTGAGGAATACAGCAAACCCCTCATTTTTGAAATAACGTCAACTTAGTTTAATGTATCATATTAATTGATAAGAATTTTGAAGACATGTCGTCTTTAGCTAAAAGCAGAACTGAGAGCAAAATCTGTACTGAACTAGTTGTACAAGAGTTATTGTGTTCTATTGGAAACATACTTAGTAGCTACTAATTTATAAAGCAGGCCACTGTTCTAAAAAAAAACTGCAAATAGATACGTATTCACTTTTTACATATTACAAAACAGTCAATTGAATATCTATTCATGAGGAAACACTTATATTACAAATAAAGTTTGGTCCAGTTGCTGATTTAAAAGTTTGTTTTCTCAGTTTCGTAATTCCAATTTTATCCCACGCAACAAGTTGAAAGGGATATAATGTTTTAATACGTCTGTCTTTAAGTCAACTAGTCAGCTTATACGTAAGTCCCGTGGTTTTTGCCAGCAAATGCAACTCCTTTATACAACGCACAGAATTTCCTGTAAATTGCATATATGTGGGCATTTAGGATATATTGTGAAGATAGGCATGTTACTAAAATTGCTATCCTATTGTTTGGATATTTGACTCTCTTGGACTTATGAATTATGTTGTTGTAAAAGGAAAATGTATAGGTATGCATATTTGCACGAAATTTGCATGAAATTATTTTTCCGAGATATATTACCCTTTAAAGGGGCATGGTCATGCGTTTGGTCAAATTTAATTTTTCTATTTTCATTGTTTACAGTGCTTTTGATATGCAATTATTATGATCAACCAAAATTTGAGTGTCAACCGTAGAGTAAAGAGCTTAAAATTCTTTGTTATGAAAAGAAAGTTCGTGCCATGTTTTTGTTTACTTTGTTTTAATATACTGGTTACAGTTCTTTTTCAAACTAATTTTTCTATTTGCTAATTCGCTTTGAATACACATAAACAGTTCCTAGCATTTGTCACATCCATTTCAGGTCTAAATCTGAAATTTTCTTGTCAACATTCAAAATGTAAACAAAAGTATGACCTGAGCTTTGTGAACATAACAGAGTGTTGTGAACACTATATCTCGCTTACAACTCTACGACTGACAATCAAATTTTTGTTGACTATTCGAAATGCCTTACTGCAACATTGTAAACATTAAAAACAAATGTTTACAATGCTGCAATAAGGCATTTACAATAGTCAGAAATCCAGAAAAACAAATCATTATTATCACGATATAGCGTTGCCTAAATATCAGAAAAAAAGATTGTCTTCCTTAACATCTTCATCAGAAAAATTCTCACTGAATATCAAAATAGTCGATGGAAAATGTTCAAACATAATTTCCTTTTTCAGATGTATAATAAGTAAATTGTATCATGCTCTTAAATAACACTTCCGATAAAACATGTTCAGCTGTTTCGTTTAAATCATCCATATTTTTCACTTGTTTTATTTCCTTATTTTTTTTTATCATGCTTCAGGAATTATCAGACATCTAGTGTTTAGAACGCTGTATGAAATTACAATGCGTAATAATTCATCCGCTTACACAAACTGTTACAGCATCATCACTCTGGATTTCTGAAAAGGCTCATATCAATATAGAAGACGAGATTGATATGATTTGGTTGATCTGTGTGTATCCTTGGATGCTGAGTTCTGCGCTACAGATATGTAGAGGGTACCACTAACTATTTCTTTTGCTTCATATATTTTTGCGCCAAACACATAAATTAATTCACATATTTGTTAATATCTGATTTAAACTAAAACAATATCAGCTTACAGGGAAACAAATGCTGTGACGGAACATACTGGAATGATAAAAGCAAAAGATGTGAAGGTAAGATTTTTTTTATTCATTATTAAATATCATTTTGGAAATTTTTTATACTATTAGTTCTATGTTCAGTGTCGACCATGAACACTTGTTAAAATTCTCTCTAAAATAGTGTGTCCAGTGGGTCACTATGAAATTAATTGTTCTAAGACCTGTCCCTTTCCGTATTTTGAAAAAGACTGCCAGGGTGTTTGCAACTGCAGCTTAATGTTTTGTAACCATAGAGCGGGTTGTAATAGATATAAAGGTATGTTTTTTTAAATACATAATTACATCTTCATGAAACTTATCAGTTATAGTTTTAATTTTTATTTAATGATCTTAACGCAATTTTTATTTCTTCCAGAGGATAGTAAATCTCTAGCACAATCTTTTTTTGTGACATCAAAAATAAGAGACATTACTTCTGAAGAGGGAAGCTTTTCATCTTCTGGCGATGTGTCTATTTCTACAAGCTCCTTGTTCTACATAGCTGTCGCATTTGTAATCTTTTTCGGATTATTTTCTGGTACTTATTTCTATAAACATTGTATTAAACAAACTCCGTTACCGGATAGTAAAATAATTGACCGACCATCTGACCAACAGGAGCAGTACAATATGCTTGTTCATTCCAGTCCGATTGACAACAGCGAACCAGCTTACCTTGAGCCAATTTCTAATGTACATTACGAAGAAATCGAAAATCAAGTAGTGGCATTTGATCATCTGTAGTTTTGATACGGGATGTGTAGTAAATGCTAATTCGGTGAAATGTTTAGAAAATGACAAAAGAACTCTCAAAGTTTTAACATGAAATTACTATTGAACAAACGTTACTGTGTTTACAAATAGTTACAATGTAGTGTAGACAACGTCATACTGTACTGGAATGTTTTGCATCTCTATCAATTATAATTACATGTTATTCAATACAAACATTTTGTGTTTCGTGATTTGTAATAGCCAGATTAACTGAGTCTAAAATGAAATCTGAAAAGACACTCTCTCCCCTGTCTGTCTGTCTATCCCTCTCTCTCTTTCTCATTTCGTAACTAACAATTGTTACGACATAAGCATTAGATGATGATTTATTCAATATAAGTACATATTATCAACGGAATAAAAAAGATAAAACATATTTTTTGTCAAATAGTGCATAATTAACAGATATATACAAATACACATACTTTTGTGAAACACAATCAAGGTGTCGCTCCTTAGTTCAAGTAATTATTCTTTGAGGCATATTAAAATAATAACCCATTTTCACAGGCTTTAATTTGTCATTTTGTTTAATTAAGAAATAAACACAATTTAAAAAGCTCACTGGGATATGAAGTTGGTTGGTCAAGTGATTAAATCCTGTGAAGCCCGAAGGGCTTCTCAGTAGATTTGATCACGTACCAACCAAATTCATATCCCGGTGAACTTTTTAACATTGCTGTTTATTATTTATATTTACGTTTGAGAGAGACAAATCGTTCAGAACTGTTAAAATTACCGAGATTTTATGTTTACAATAGTCCAAGCGACAAACGATAATCGCGTGCGGTTATCATCGTCACGGAAACGTTCACACAGAATTGAACGTTTTCGCTATTCTATAGGTTCATATAAGGAAGCATATTTGCAAATGTAAATATCACTAGTTTAGGAGCTTGGCGACGACTTTAGTGATATTTCTCTATTTTGAGACAATATATTCCAAACCTGACCTTTTGAAGAAATATTTCTAACAATGGATAATGTTATCGATTTTTTTTATTATAATAAATTGACCTTAGGATGGCCCCTGAGATTTATAATCTATTTTATCAAAACGGAAATCTATGATTTTAAAATACTCAAGTATCAACTTTTTTCAATTAAGTTAAATCAGATAATTATACACTGTACATACTTTATATATAAAAATAGGCATTGATATCTTATTACACATGTATAAGATGTATTCTCTGATTATACATACAAAATATATGCATACATATGTTCAAACGCAAGCAAAAGGGCATTAATCCACATTGGGAAAATGTAAATAATGCAGTTATATAACTATGAAAGCAAGCTATAATGTTTGCAAATTCAATAAAACAATAAGTTCTTAATGAATCAATGGACAAGCGGCATCGAGGAAAAACTTATTACATTTCAAATGTACATTGACTTGTTATCGTAAGTTGCAATTTTTTTCACTAAACGGACGGTAGTATATTAGTATACAAAACAACATAATATGCTTATTGGAAATATTTACATAACAAATCATAAAAATGGATGGGCAATAGGAAGAAATTGACATTTATAAATATAAATGTGTATAATAGTTTCAGCTCCTTTAAAACTTTCTCACCCCCACCCCCCCCCCCCCCCCAAAAGGAAAGTTTTTTCAATCAAACTGAAAAGGTTACAGCCAAAAGAATACAATCTGATACAACTGTACTAATAAAATGATTGACATTAGACATCTTCGCTAGCCAAGGGTGACGATCCACGGTGTTTCTTCATTCACATGAATAGAATATGAAAGAGAAACACCGTGGATCGTCACCCTTGGCTGGCGAAGATGGAAATTAAATTGAATTGATACACTGTAAGGTTTACATTTAATATCAACACCAAAAAGGCTCATGAACCACATCTCTTGCTAGAGCAACAATAATCGTCGCAAATATGAATATAAATTAATACATTAAAAATAAGTTTATTAAATCACGGCCAAATTGATGATTCTTCCTCCAAATATCATACATGCAAATTTAAGATTAATTTAATAATTTAATATTTACACAATGCATTTAAAATACAGTCAAACATACGTACATACCCTTCAATATTCATAACATTTTAAATATTTTGCCATTTATTTTGAGGCAGAATAGAAAATTCAAGCGGATAAGAATAACAGATAAATATTTCAAAAACTGTATATTTTTGTTATTCCTGATGCAGGGAATTTTCTTTCAATTTAAGTGACTCGGAGGTCTGTGATTATAGCTGTTTAAAAATGATGTAAAAATACTACGCACATATCCTGTTGGGTAATGATCCAATTTTTCTTCATTCATTCTACTGACACGTCTGTTTTGAACTCAGATGCACTGATTATATGTACATTATTGACAAAATGCTTTAACATTTTATCATATGAAAATTTGTATAAAATATATATATATTGCGTTCAGTTATGCGGGTGATGTAAACCCAAATAGATATACAATATCAAAGATAACACTCTACCTAATTCTTAATAACATTTCTTTTTTTACTTTTCAAGCAAAAAACAAAATACCCTCCCCCCCAAAAAAAAAAAAAAATGATGAATATAAATTACAATAACACATTCATATAATAAACCGTTCAATGTTTAAACCCAATTTTCATAAACCTATTTGTCATTGATGGAAAAAAACCCACTTCATACTACATTCAGTGTGTTTAAACATATAGTTTTAAAGCGTCACTTGATATTGTGCTACCATATAACTTAATTTTAGAAATAAAAAAAGAAATGTTTGTACCTGGATAAATAATGCTCTTTGTAAAGTATTCAAAGACACATTTACATGTAAGATGCCAAACATCTTAGCATGCATGTAGGATACCGTTGCGTTGTTTACATTTCATATTCCAAATGATATGAATGTTCCGATTTTATGGTGTTAACAAATTGCCTTTCCTGGTTTGTACTTGAACTGCATCTTTTATTGCATTTTCAAATTCTCGACTAAATTTACATTTACAAGTTGAGCATTTAATGTCTGGAGAATTCATAGTTTCACTTTCCAATGCTGTTTCACATCTTGATATGCATCGTTGTATAATAGCTAACATTTTATGTTGTGTATTTTTTTCGTGAAGTAGCTCATCAACTAACCGAAATTGTTGGTCTAAAGATGGGAGTTTAGCACATATCTTTTTCATTGATCCATGTGCCAGTAGGATACATATTCGAACAAGACATTCAAGTTCTAAATGCGCATTATATCTCTCACAAGAATTGATTTTTTTTAACAATACATGAAAGAGAAATTGTGTCACCTGCAATATTCTCTTTTTGAAGAATGCTGAGCATGCATGCTATTAGACTATATGACACCTGTTCCATTGCACATTTAAGAAGATCTGTATCCGTGAGGTTTTTCTGCTTTGCAGCATCATTAATGTCCGGAGAATTCATGGTTTCACTTTCCAATGCTGTTTCACATCTTGATATGCATCGTTGTATAATAGTTTTCACTAAATATTCACGGCAATCCTCTTCATATCTAAGGTCCAATTTATGTGTAAATTTTGATCCGCTCTAAGTATGGTAAAACAAAAGGACAAGAAACAGAGTCTTTACACCATTTGTTTTGTCGTTTGCTATCTCACTATCTAAATGATGTATCACACAATCTCTTGGGTATTCAAAAACTCTTGTGTTTTGGGTAATAGTATCGTCAAATGCATACAAATGAGCACAAAGCGGAAATCCAATTGATGAATTCTCTTTATCTTTTATATAACTGTCAAATAGTGTCTTAGCATATGTATTTTCATAGTTTTTCAATTCCTTTGCAAATTTAAACTGGGATTCCAATATTTCATTTTTTTTCTTCGTCTGACAAGGAATACGCACCCTCTCGAACGAAACATGCATTATCAATTGAGAAAGCGTCTGCATTTATATGCTCAAATGCTTCTTCTGCAACATATTCTTTAGCCGTTATTAAAAGATGTATATCTTTGGATTTCTTGACATGCCGAAAAAAGAAGTAACAAAGGGAATACCACCAGTGTCGCACGGTTTCGCGACGAATAATACCGTCAAGTATATTGTCAATGTACACAAGAAGTTCTGTTTTTTTCGTGTACCTTGATTGCCAAGAGATCCTCATAGCATACTATTTTTTGCTTTTTCCAGTCTCTAAAATAGTCGTTGTTCATGATGTGGATTGCAGTTAACGTCTTACCACAGCCTTGTTGCCCAAGAATTATAGCAATTTTGTTCTTTTGAAGTATTTCTAAGCATTTTTTTTGTAAATTTCGTTTTCACAAATGTTTTGCTTACATTTGCATAAACCTCTAAAAAGGCATCTGTTCTTCCTGATAAAAAATATGAAGTATGAAAATTAAATACATTATGGATATTAATAACATTTTATTAGTAAAAGTTGCATCAATGAAAAATATGTGAAATGTTACAAGTTTGGGCCATGTATTGAGTTGTATCCATAAGAAAGTACAAATCATTGCATACCAAACAGATATAGATAAACGTTTATCTTTACGCTTACTGTTATTAATCTCATTTATTGCATTTGTATAAAACTACCTTAATGAATTTTATTTTTTTTTTTCATATTCAACAGGAGACTAATGAGTCACAAATGGGTCACATCGTTTATATAAGCAACAATGTATAATGATTCAAGTATACTACTAAGTAAACTAGTTTTACAATATTAATCGCAACCCACTGTTTCTTACGGTGGCTGCAATAGGACATATGCTTGATATATATTTTTGAATTTGTGGCCACAAAATAAAAGTCGTTTCTACAAAATAAAACACACACCCACGAAATGAAAGTTGCTTCTAAGAAATAATCAAAGTACTGAAAGTACTGTTAGACGGTGGCGCCATTTGAAAGTGGCATATTACATGTATGTAAATTATTGTTGTCGAAAATCCACAGCCAGCGTCTCATACATGTACTAATACCTAACGCTTACTCGCACAACTAGTCGTGAGCTACTTACATGGATAATTCTGTGGAAATCGTAGTTGTGTTCACAATCCACACTTTACAAATGTTGTGTCTCTTTATCGTCATCTTTTTGGGAAAATCCATAGATTTATCACAGTAGCCTTTGTAGTATAGAAGTTTGTATCTATATGTTTTGTATCTATATCAGTTGATATTAAAACTCCGTTTTTGGTAATACATGTACTACACAAATGTATTTTGATTGCCCCAGAATGACTCATTAAATATGTAGGTTGTCACCACATATTGAATGAATAAATCAAATCCAAAGCGATTTCATCACAGTACGCCAAACTACATGTATTTGATTGTATAAAGAAGGGGAATTTTGGTTTTTTCCCTTTTGACCTTTGGGGTGACCCTGCAAATGGGGAATAACTTTTGAAAAGTGTGGATTGGACTTTTGTGCTTTAAAGATATTGTAGATTTCTCAAAGTAACAAGAACAAATAAAGCTTTAGTATGATAAAATACTTATCAGGTTTTTACTAACTATTTGGGCATACATGTAGTATGTTTATTGTCCCTCTCGACAGCATTTTCCCTCAATTTCTTCACGGGGAAAAAGTTGCATCATCACACTTGCTTGTGGACCATCACACTTGCTTTTGTCCTCATAGTCAGTTATACATTTAGGTGTACAGAAAACGGAATGGTTTGCAAGAACCTGTTTGATAAAACTGATATTGCTTTTGGAATGCACGTCATCATGAAACAGAAGAGTCAATCAATATTTTATCTTCGACTGTAGTGGATTATTTCCATTTGCTCACAACGAAAGTGAATAAAAATTTTAGAAAAAAAATATCATACAATATTCAGTCGCGTCAGTTTCATTAATCAACGTTTTAAAGTACATTTGTCTAATTGTATTTAGCTATAGATTTATTCAAATCATTTGAATGAATTTAGGAAAGTCACATGTATATTTTATCGCTTCTCAGTACACTTTAACACGCATAATTTACTTGCAACATTAAACTTTTCTAGTAAACTTACAAGAAATATAGATTAATTATTCAAAATTAGTTTTTAAAAACACCAAACAAACAAAATCCAAGTTAAACGCATGTGTTTTCTGACCGTACAGCTGTGTATATAAATTTCATTTTATTCTTTGCATATAGCATGGATGTATACGCTACGGTCGATGTAGCATTTCGTTGAGTGATGACACTTATTTCAATTGCGAGTCGCAACAAACTGGCGCATTTATATAGGCCCGCCTATTTGTAAATGGAAACAAATGTCGGAGAAAGCTCATACTCGCGAGTTAAAAACTATTTGAGAACAAAAGGGGTGATATTTACGTACATGTGTAAATAATGTTATCTGTTTGCGAAAAAATCCCCGAAAACCAAAGAAAAGGTTCTCTAGTAGCAGAGCCGGGTGCATATGGATTAAAGTCACAGATTGTACTTCGCTCATCAAATTGCGTTATTTCAGTTAAATGTGAAAAATTCGTCAGAAACTGTTAAGTGAACAAAATTATTATATCTTACATTACCGTTCAAAATGTACCATAAATGTATATGGACTATTGCATGAGTTGAACCGATTGTTTTTTCTCAAAAAAAGCTAGCGTTTACTGCAAATTAGAGATACACGAGCTGATACGCCGTGCAATCCATAAGACGTTTTACAGCATGTCTTTAATCCCTTATTTGCTTACAAAAAATCTGAACTGAAAATCTTTAAAACATCGTAAAATGTTGTTTGTTTATACATGTACATGTAAAATGGCGACTTGATTTGCACGTGAATTTTACAATCCGAGGTCTATCGATTAGCGTGTTTGAGAGAAAGTCAGCAGCAAGTAAAGCGTCAACATCAGTAGTAAATATTGTCTGATGAATATTGAGGTGCCTGTAATAATATTAATGTTCCTACAGACTGAGTGGGTTACAAAATTAAGTAAATCACAGGATAGTCCAAAATTAAACACATTTGTATCGTAAATTTCAAGTTTTTTGTGTGTTAAAAGAACACATGAACACTTGTAGAAGAAAGTGTGCCATTGATCGGTTGAAGTTCAATAAAATGTAATTAATCTAATATTCATTATCAGTATCTGTTGTGAATTCTTTAGAATAAGTTACAAAAAAATAAATATTTTTCCTCAACTAAAATTAATGCGTTGAAAATGAATTAATTTATCGATGAAGCATACTTGCTGAAATATGAAATGGCAAACTTTTTTAAATTGTGTATGTTTCTGACAATTGTTTACATTATAAAAAAAACAAGAAGCGATTATTGTGAGATGTCTTAGCCAATTATCGCAGTGATATAGTTTATGCTGACCTGATACACAGTTTAACGTCACAACTGGCAGTTGGTGCATAAATTATCGATACCGCGTAAGCAGACATGGTAACGGCTCATTTAAAATAAAACACAATTTCATAAATTATTTAAATATATGTACAAAATGATTAGCAGCTATAATGCTTAAAATATCTGAAAAGATTAAAATTACTGAAATCGACACATAGATAAACATTGCGTGTAACACTGCATGCCTAACAGAGTTATCATTCGTTATCCGCTAGGGTCCCCGTGAGAAATACTCTTCCGGTCAGGACCGTAGCAATAGACCGTGGCTATTTATAGCCACCGTCTAAAAATCGTGGCCACGAAATAACACTTATTTCCAAGAAATAAAATTTGTGGCCTGGAAATAAACTTTTGTTCCCACGAAATAAAATTTGTTCACACGATAAAAAAATATATTTATTAGAGATAAAGAGTTAGGTATACATCTTAAATCCATTCAATTCTCATTTTGTTACAACAAATAAAAAATTGTCTGAACCAAGTTCATTTCGTGGCCACGAATTTTATTTCGTTGGAACGAATTTTATTTCTTTGCCACGACTTTAATTTCGTGGGAACGCCCTTTTTATGTCGTGGCCACGACTTTCATTTCGAGGCTACGAATTTCTATTTTGTGGGAACGAATTTGAGTTTTTGGGAGCGAATTTTATTTCGTAGCCAAGAATTGAATATATATATATATCAAGCATATGTCCTATAGCAGCAACCGCGGTTTCTAGAACAAATATCTAAAATGTGAAAATTTGAGACGTGTTTAAAAACCCACATAAAACTGATCAGACAAGCTCGTTTTAGTTTTCTACTCAAGTCGTAAAAACGTCACCTAACTTATATATTGATTTGAATATAATGCAATAGAATCTTTCAAACGCTTTGTTTTAGTTATAAACTAAAGAGGTTAAAAGTGATAGTATTAAAATGTTAGATTCTTTGTTATCATGATTTGCACTATTACTAAAAAAAAGTGCAAGTTTTTCTGTACCAAAAGTTGCAGTGATTTTAATTAATTTCTTTTGCACTAATTCTTTCTTAACCCGTGGATGTTTTTTCGCAGCAGAAAAATCTTAAAGTCTTAAACCACTGGCAACTGATTGCCATAGAACATCTTATTGGATATGAAAAAATGACAATAACAAACCGTCAACCATCTCAAAAATCCATAAAACGAGATACAAATTCAAAGCAGAGCAACACGAACCTCCAAAATGATAGAGGTAGGATTAGGTGCCTAGGAGGAGTGAGCATCCTCTGCTGACCGGTCACACCCGCCGTGTGCTCTTTGTCGTAATCGGGGGAAAAAACCCGGAAAATTAGTATGAAAAACGTCTGTCAGCATGCGACCCAGTGGATGATTGTATTTGCTGACAAGGTCGTTGTATCTACCATAGAACTTACGAAAAGATGACTTCAAACGAGCCTGTTGATAGTCCAGTTTTATCAACTTGTTTGTCAGTAGCTTGCCTCGCCTTAGAAACTGTTCATACGATGAGCATGCCCTTGCGTATCGAATTAACAGAGAGACAAAAACACCATATGCAGGTGATGAAGGTATATTGCTACATAAGTAAGGAAAGTTGACTATAGAAAAATTGAAGTCATCGCGTTTATCATAAAGTTTTGTTGTTAGGTTACCATCAATGTCCATTTCCAGTAAAATATCCAAATATGAAACAGATGACGCAGACTCTGTGGTATCTTTTATTTCAAGTTCACTGGGATATATCGAGTCCACGTAAGTATGGAAATAACAATTGTTAATTGATAATACGTCGTCGATATACCTGAATGTTGAGTTGAAGGCCACAGCGAGTGATTTATATTTTTCACGTACAAGTTTTTGAATAAATTCTGCTTCACAGGAATACAAAAATAGGTCTGCTAACAATGGGGCACGATTGGTACCCATGGGAATTCCAACAGATTGTTGGAAGACTTGATTTCCAAAAACTACATAGATGTTGTCTATCAGAAACTCAAGCATCTTTTTAATGTCAACTTCAGAGTACTTGTGTGTGCAATCAGAATGGTTTTTTACAAAATAATTTTTCTGATTTCCAATGACAAGGTAAGCATTTTTACGACTTCTATTTTTATTGAAGAAACAACTGTCGATGATATCAAAAAACCTAGATTTTAATTTGTCATGGGGAATGGTTGTATAAAGCGTTGAAAATCGTACGTTTTGATGCTATTGATTTGGGTAAGATTTTGTGACCTCAAAGTTTCTAATAATTCTTTAGAGTTTTTTAGTATCCACATCTGATTCACACCACTTCTGGAGTATATTGTTGTACAGTACTCTTGAAGGTTCTCCTTCACTACTGTAAGAATTTTAGTAAGGAGTAAAGAGAGAGGTTTTGTAGAACATTTACTGGAACCAGCTATATATCTCTGTTTTAAGGACTTTTGTGAAGCTTTGGAATCCAGTACAAATAAGGTAAATCAAATTCATTTTGTTTATGGGGGATATTTAAGATATCCATAACCGATTTATGATTTTGAAGTATTTCCTGCTTGGAAAGGCTGCTATTGGTGTAAGTAGGATTACCATGTGTAGAATCGAAACCTAGTTCTTTGAAAATGCAATTAATATAATGTGCCTTACAAACAAAGACAATGTTGTTACTTGCCTTATCAGCAGGGACCAGTACATACTGATCGTGTAATCTATCTAGTTCTTTTCTCACTTCTGCTTTATTGAAAACAGAAGGATAGATGGTTTTCATTTGACCTCTCAGTCGTTTAATACGAGATTTTAATATACATCTGATGCTTTTAATCCATTCTGACAAGGTATCAAGGTCTTCTTTTTCAGATTTTGCCCATCGCTTGGCGTAATCTTCTACAGAATTCATGATATGTATAAAATTACGACGCCATGTGAAGGATCTAGGCTCCTTAAATTTTGGTCCTTTCATAATAAGTGATCTTAGGTCTTCGTTGTTAACTAAATTAACATCACCAGTAATGAAGTGCCCGGCAGGACTACAGTTGTAGGGTGAAGAAGAACATGAACACGTAGGAGGATTATCTTTCAGATGTTCGATACTAAGGTCTTGTAGAGATTGTTTGTAATTGAAGAGTTTGGAAGCAATGGTTGAAGTATAATTGTAGGAAATACAGGGGGTTGACTTTATCTTGAAATATGGCGGAATGCAGGACTGAACTTTTTTGTGATTAAGAATATTGCTTAAATTAACGGCATCGATTCCCTTGTTGGCATACTGCAGTTTGAAAAAATAACGTGGTGCATGAGCAGTATTTTCTGTTTGTGTAGGTTTAAAAAGCCAATGATAAGCAATATCCATAATCATGGATCCGAGTCTGTATTCCGGTGTAGAAAAATCAAAAAGCGGCTTTTACTTGACTTTTTCAAGAAGATTGTTTAGCTCTTTCAAAGGGACAGAGTAAAGTTTGGTGCGAATGCAATGGAGACCCAATTGTTTATTTACATAAGGTAATAATGAATTAAAGGAAACATTGTATAATTGGTTTGTTATAAGACCGATGTCCATGACTACGCCTACGTCTCTTGGTGTTGTTAAAAAGTCCCATTACATAAACATCGGTACACTGTGGACTTGAAAGAATCCCCACACTTTCAACATTATCGTTGCATCCATACGGAAAGGCCGTACCTAGTTTTCTTATCCAAAGTTCTTCTTGTTGTCTACGGAATGGCGTACTCAGCGATGGGCTATTGGTATGATGGTAAATTTTTTCTAGAATTCTAACATTCATAGACAAAACAGAATGATCAGGGGAATTAAAATGCTTGTATAAAAGCTGCTGACCGCCGTTATTGATTTGAAAACTATGACCTGATATTCATTTGTTTAGTGAACCTTTGGTTTCACCAACATAGATGAGTCCACAAAGGGTACATTCAATTCCGTAGACAACATTAGAGGTTTTACAGTTCAAATTTTCCCACGTTTTGGTATTAAAACTTTTCCCAGTTAGATTGCTTGTAAAAGAGGTCTTTGTGATCAAAGTGTCACAGGTTTTACAGTTTTTGGCAGAACATTTAGAAATAGAACACATAGAATCAGAATCTGCAAATATATCTGTGAGAGAAACATGGCATTGCTTTAATACATTGAAGGAGCTGTTGTTTTTATACCAAAACTGGGAATCTGTTGACTGTACATATGAGATTTGTTTAATATCCCTAAAGACAATCCGAGGTACACCAAATGAACTCCTAGAGTCTGTGTCCCTTATAGACTCCGAGGAGTGACGCCTTATTATACTGGACGACGCGTCTGCCAGTATGGTAGTGTTATATGTCGTACTGCTCATGAAAGAGAAAGTACCGAACGACAAGTATCCTCGGGGACAGACTGTCCACCAGCAGAGATACATGTTCGGTGGTTAAAATGAAAAAATGACAATAACAAACCGTCAACCATCTCAAAAATTCATAAAATGAAATACAAATTCAAAGCAGAGCAACACGGACCTCCAAAATGATAGAGGTAGGATCAGGTGCCTAGGAGGAGTGAGCATCCTCTGCTGACCGGTCACACCCGCCGTGTGCTCTTTGTCGTAATCGGGGGAAAAAACCCAGAAAAGTCCGTAGACAATTAGGTGATAAATTATTGTCTAACAATTAGTATGAAAAACGTCTGTCAGCATGCGACCCAGTGGATGATTGTATTTGCTGACAAGGTCGTTGTATCGACCATAGAACTTACGAAAAGATGACTTCAAACGAGCCTGTTGATAGTCCTGTTTTATCAACTTGTTTGTCAGTAGCTTGCCTCGCCTTAGAAACTGTTCATACGATTAGCATGCCCTTGCGTATCGAATTAACAGAGAGACAAAAACACCATATGCAGGTGATGAAGGTATATTGCTACAAAAGTAAGGAAAGTTGACTATAGAAAAATTGAAGTCATCGCGTTTATCATAAAGTTTTGTTGTTAGGTTACCATCAATGTCCATTTCCAGTAAAATATCCAAATATGAAACAGATGACGCAGACTCTGTGGTATCTTTTATTTCAAGTTCACTGGGATATATCGAGTCCACGTAAGTATGGAAATAACAATTGTTAATTGATAATACGTCGTCGATATACCTGAATGTTGAGTTGAAGGCCACAGCGAGTGGTCGTTTAAGCTTAGGTTCCAGCTTTTCAGGCCTAATAGTTTTTGAGAAGAAGATTTTTAAAGATTTTCTCAATATATTCCTATGTAAAAATTCATCCCCAATTGTGGACCCACCCTATCCCCGAGGACCATGATTTGTACACACTTGAATCTACACTACCTGAGGATGCTTCCACATAAGTTCAAGCTTTTCAGACCTAATAGGTTTTTAGAAGAAGATTTTTAAAGATTTTCTCAATATATTCTTATGTAAAAAGTCATCCCCAATTGTGGCCCCACCCTATCCCTGAGGACCATGATTTGAACGCACTTGAATCTACACTACCTGAGGATGCTTCCACATAAGTTCCAGCTTTTCAGACCTAATAGTTTTGGGGAAGATTTTTAAAGATTTTCTCTATATATTCCTATTTAAAACTTGATCCCAAATTGTGGCACCACCCTACCCCTGAGGATCATGATTTGAACAAACATGAATCCACACTACCTGAGGATGCTTCCACACAAGTTCCAGCTCTTTTGGTCATATTGTTTTTGAGAAGAAAAAGTTTTGAAAAATACCAACAAATTTTCAATAATTCTAAATTATCTCCCCTTTAAAGAAAACGTGGCCCTTTATTTGAACAAACCTGAATCCCATTCACCAAGTAATGCTTTCTGCCAAGTTTGGTTGAAATCGGCCCAGTGGTTCTTGAGAAGAAGATGAACATGTGAAAAGTTTACGACGACGACAACGACAGACAACGGCTCAGGTGAGCTAAAAACGCAAACGAACGATTCTATACCATTAATCACGCAAAATCAAAAAAAAATTTCAAGAATAAATAAGGAAAACGTATTGCTTTAATTTGTATTACAATGCTGGTGTTTTATTGAAAAGCGGCATGTACAGTAGCCATGCACTATTTTATTTTTACGAGGTAAACGATAGGATAGGATCAAGGCACCAATTAAATTGTTTTGTCTCCAGAGTCCACAACGAATATTAAGATCTATCATAAGTTAAAGAAAATTAAGTGTAAAAGAAATGAAGATAATGCATAATCTACACGAATTTATTTACATACGGGTTGATTTATATTTAATCCAAATCTCTATTTAAGATTTAATTGTGCGAGATACATGTAAATTTGTTACCTTGTTCCAAAGAATTTCGATTTTACACATCTCATATTTCCATAATATAACTTACATATTTGATTTAATTCAATTTATTCTAAATTTTTAAGTGTCTAAATAAATCTAAATTCTAATGAATGTTTATACGATTTAACGGAGAGATATGCGTATCGTATTTTCATTTGAAAGAAAACCAAGGGAATATTTGTTTAATTTTAATCGCGGAATGTGTAAGCTTGACCGCTTTCATTCAACATGTGTCTCTTGCTTTACGCTAATATGATTAAAGTTATGTGTCTAGATAAGATGGATGCTTGATATCGACTAATTCCAAAACCATGCATAAATACTCGACCAATCAAAGGATTAAATGAGTTGTTGAACTACTTACTGTTTAGCGACAAAAGAAATATTTTAAAAAGATTAGCGCTGACATGATACATGTATGTAAACAATTTTCTTCTATAAAAAAGTTTTAAAGTCACGCTGTTGCGCTGTTTTAAAAACTAATTGTCGTTGTTTTACAATAAATCCCGGCATTCCGTAAAAAAGGTACAAAACGAAAAAAAAACCGCACGATCCCGCACAATCCAAAACGCAAACCAGTTTTTCTGATACCCGCACGATCCCGCACGTTTCATGAACGATCACCCACGGTCTACGAACTATTTAACACGATTGGCTTGTCTAAAATAACGTTGTTACCACTGTAGTTATAGTTTATTAAATTGTATGTTTTGTAAAAAATATTCTAAAAGATAAGAATTAATTAAATTTAAAGATGATAAAATTATTTGGGAATCATTGAGTAAATGGAGGTAATTAAGATAAATATGATTTCTGTTTAAATATGTTTTTTTCCTTATGGATACATCAGTATGTCTTACATTATAATCTTATAACATTTGATGTTTTGATCCGCCCATGGATATCGCTACATGTACACAAGCGTCTGTAGTAATTAAATACAAGATAACGTCCGAATGACCTTATACATCCTCATGTAGTGTACATTGAAGTTTGTTCAAATCATGATCCCCGGGGTATGGTGGATCCACAAGAGGGGGGGGGGGCTTAAATTTTTACATAGGAAGATATAGGGGAAAATCTTTACTTTAAAAATCTGGAGGAAAAGCATTCAGCCTAAAAAGCTGAAACTTGTGTTAAAGCACAGTTTATGCAGATTAAAGTTTGATCAAAAAATGATTCCCTAGAGAAAAGTGGGACCTCAAAGAGGTGATTTTTATTAAGGAATAGAATGGATACAATAGTTCATCAAATAACAAAATTAGAAGAACTGGAAAGAAAATGAAGATACAGATACTTATTTGTACTTACATAACTCGATGATAATTTTTGTTGGGACTCGTTTTAAATGAAAAAATTAAGCATTTAAAAAATGTTTTCATGAATCAGTCGGACTATATCACTCTGCTTCCCTGAAGAGAATTAAATACAAATATATGTACTATTTATCCATAAATAAAGCCACTGAAAAATATTAATTGTGTTCTATAAATACATATTATGTCCTTCATGTTCCAACTTCTGTTTGGAGTTTTCCTTAAGGTTTCTGGGGCGCTTGATACATTGGTAGCAACGTTATTGTTGACAAACGACAAGCACGATTCGGATACACGAACGATCACGCACGATGCACGAACGATTACGCACGGTACACGGATGATCACTAACTTACAGAATTTTCACGAAATACGAACAATAACGATAAAAAACGCAAACGAACGATTCTACAACACCATTTATCACACGCAAAATCAAAATTAAATTCTAATATTAGAATTAAGAAAACGTATTGCTTTAATTTGCATTACAATAAGCCTGTGTTTTATTGAAAAGCGGCATGTAAAGTACCCATGCACTGTTTTATTTTAATTAAATTTACAGTAAACGATATGATAGGATCCATACACCAATTAAATTGTTTTGACTCAACAAGTTTTACCTTCTATCATAAGTTTTTAGTAAATTAGTGTAAAAGAAATGAAGATAATACATAAACTACACGATTTACACATCCCATATTTCCATAATATACGATAGTACTTGATTGAATTTTATCTATTCTAAATTTTAAAGAGTTTAAATAAATTTTAATTCTGATGAAAGTTTATACAATATAACAGAGAGGAATGCGTATCGTATTTTCATTTGAAGAAAACTTAGGGAATATTTGTTTAGATTTGAACGGGGAATGGGTAAGATTGACCGTTTTAATTTAACGTGTCTCTCTTGATAGACGCTAATAGTATTAAAATTATGTGTCAAGATATGATAGATACTTCGCCTTGATATAGGCTGATTGCAAAAGCATTCAAAACTAACTCGGCCGATCAAAGGATTAAATGAGTTGTTGAATAACTATTTAACGAAAAGAGAGAATATTTTAAATAGATTAGCGCTGATATGATACATGTATGTACTAAACAATTGTCAATATTCTTCAATAAAAAAGTGTTAAATTCACATTATTGCGTTGTTATAAAAACTACTCGTCGTTATTTTATAATAAAGCCTGGCATTCCGTAAAAAAAATTCCAAAACGAAAAAAAACGCACGATCACGCACGGTAAAAAACGCAAACCAATTTTTCTGATACATGCATGATCCCGCACGTTACACGAACGATCATCCACGGTACACGAACTATTTAACACGATTGGCATGTCAACAATAACTTTGTTACCACTGTAGCTGCCATTGGGGTTTTTTGAACACCTCAACCATTTTATCATTGCTGTAAAGGATTGGCAGGTTCTTCTTTAGAACAGCATTTAGACCCCTAAGGACAGGGGGGTGGTAAGTAGTGACAAATGTGACTTTGTTGTCATTGTTTTTAGGTTTGTATTTCAAAAGGGATAATCGATCTTCTTTAGCTAAATCATCAATTGCATTTTGTACAGAGTGCGGGCTGTAGCCCCTCGCAAATAAGTGGGATTTTATCAGTTTACTTTGCTCAGAGTATAGTTCTTGAATTGAACAAATACGTCTGACTCTGGTGGCTAGGCCTTTTGGTATGCATCTAATCATATGAGTTGGGTGGCAGCTAGAAGTCATTAAATATAGGTGGAAATCTGTAGGTTTAGTATGAAGATTGAAATCGAGTTTACCATCGACTAAAGTTGAAGTAGTGTCAAGAAACGTATTGTTGAATGAGGAAATTTCAGTCGTAAATTTGATAGAATGATGGAAAGAATTGACAAAGGTGATAAAATCATCGAGGTTGTTTCTGTTGTCAAACCACTTCATTTCGATGTCGTCTATGAAGCGCAATCAACTAACAGGTTTGAAAGGTGACTGTGTTAGTAGGTTGCGCTCTAGATTACCCATGAATTTATTGGCAGTGGCACTGACTTGAAGGTAATGTTCTCCATTGAACATAAAATTATTGAATTTTAGAACATGCTCTAGGAGCTTGATGCGAGAATCAGTTGAAGGGATCTGAACCTATCTAGGTCCATTACTTCTTTACAGGCTGCAATACCTTCATCATTCGGGATGTTGGAGTAAAGGGGTGTAACATCCATCGTCACCAGAATAGTATTACATGTATCTGGGAGATCTGAAGATGGTGTTTTGTTAAGATACTCTGTTGTGTCTTTAAGATATGATGGTAAATTTTCAACATATGGACGGAGGTCGCCCCAGAAACCTTAAAGACATGGTGGTAAGAACCAAACTAAAGAACCCTCTACCTAATGGTGGCTTTAAGACTTATTCTGACACCAGATATCTGTTGTGCAAACACAGCTCTGATGCAGACGACTTTTCTAGCCCCATTACTGGCCGTACTTACAAAAATTTTTGCAAAAACTTCTTGTCGTACTGACAACTGTATATACCTCATTAATTGTAAATTTTGTCAGAAACAATACGTAGCGAAAACAGGAGACATCCGCAGGCGCATCAATAACCATCGTTCCACCATCAAAACTAAGAAAATTAAAGAACCCGTCGGGGAACATTTTAACTTAGATGGTCACAAATGGGAGGACATGATGGGTTTGGATGCATAGACTGAAGTCATTCCGCCTTGACGGCATGAACAAATTAAGTGACTTCACCAAAATGAACATCAACTAAAGCATCCTGATTTTTTTCTTAGCACCATCATCTTTTTGGTTCCATGTACAAACTATCAATTCACATTAATTCAACTTATTAGCTCGTTTCTTAATCGGTTTAATTTATACGGGTTCTTTTTATTTTCGTTTTATTTTGATAGTTTTATTTGTTTTTTTAATCCATTTTATTTTCTTTATTTAACTCCTGTTAGTTTTTACACTTTTATGAATATTTAAATGGTCATTTACAGAGCCTGTCTCCCCTACAAACCTTCATTACGGATTACCCTACTAGTACAACTTAATTAAAAGCAACTCCTTATCAGCAAATTAATTCGTTCGCGTTATCTTTCAATACTCCTACACAGACCGTCCGCTGCGTCGCACGTGAGTTTTCTTTCTCGGGCTTATGATCTTTAATACAAAGATGTAGTTGCCACGTTCAAATCCGGTGTTTCATATATTATGTAGATTTAAGTTTAGTGCTATTTTTGTAGATGTTTTTCTCCTTTCATATGTAGTTTTTATTTTGTTGTCCTGAAGAAGGGACGGGTTGTCCCGAAAATTTGACAATATTTTACTATTTACTTTTACTATTTTATTATTATTGATATTTTATATATATATATATATATATATATATATATATATATATATATATATATATATATATATATACATTTATATATATATATTGACTCCAGAGCGATAGGCCGCATTACGAACACCTTCTCTAACACTGAATCAAAACTGTTTAAAATGAAGTTGTTGTTCTTTTTAATAGTTTCTTTAGTAGTGTTAGTTGTAGTGATAGATTTTGTTTTCTTTGCTTTTATCCAATTAATTAAAAAATACTTAACATATACATGTACTATTAAGATTAATTACACGTGTATATTCACGAACGCTCTATTGGTAAATATAATAACAGTCAATTGGTTCATTGCAAGCAGTAAATATAGTTACGACCTAGTTAATTAATAATACAAGTTCTGTAATGGGTCTCACAAATGTTACACGTTTTCCATCTCTGATGACGCGAATCTCTACAGTACTGACTTTGCCATCACTCTCACTCGGGAAAACTCATGTAACGAGACCAAGAGGACACTGACCGCGATGAACCGGCAGATCGCGCATGGGGACGACATCACCAGTCTTCTGTTTTCTTCTATTTAGCAATGAAGTCCTTCTGTGTTAACATCGATGGATCCTCTGGATCTGTAGAAATAGGACATATTGGTCCAGAGTTCATGATTGCGGTAACTTCGCACATAAACGTACTCAACACTTCATGAGTAATTTCCTTGGTTTTAGTGTTGAGTAGATGAGCATCAAGAATCGTCCTTGCAATCCCGATCATTTTTTCCCATGATCCGGCCATGTGCGATGCATGGGGAGGATTAAATTTCCATTTGGTTCCTTGGTAGACAGAAATTTCTTTGCTGGACCAGACTCTACGTAAATCGCATCAACATTAATGTGGTCTAACGTACCTACGAAGTTTGTTCCACGATCTGATCGGAATTCCCTTACGGCTTCTCGTATGGATATAAATCCTGTAAGGGCATTTATAAATGCTGAACTGCTAAGCTCCTATATGGACTGCCCTAGATGTGAGACAGCTGAAGAGTATGGCCCATCTCTTCGAGTGTGCTAGTCATCTTAGTGTTCTGCGGGCTACAATGTTCCACGGACCAAATTAGTCGACTCATACGATGGTAAACGGAGGTGACAGAACAACTCTGCTGACAGGTCAGCCATGATTTGTTGAGCGGAAGGTCTACGTTGTTTCCTACAAATCACACACCTCTGTAACACAGAGGTTGATAATCTCCTCGGCTCCTATAATCTAGAAACCATGGATCGTAGGTCACCTTTTGTGAACACTCTTCTTTAGTGTTGTACCTTATGAAATCATCTGACAAGTGAGACGGCCGCATGCGATTTCTTGTCAATGATGCAGACTGTCAGAATTCCATCCTTGTCCAGAAAGGGGTTGAGCTGTATTAGAGGTGTACTGTCTTTCAAACAGTTGATTTCTTTTTTGAATGAAAGTCTCTGAGAACTAGGGAGAATGAACAGGTCAGTTTTGCGTGTTTCTTCAACACTCTCTAAAGGGAAGGTCCCATCTTTGTTTTTCTGGCGGAGACATCTTCTTAGAAGTCTGAATGCACAAACTAAACTGTGGCATGTTGAGAATTTCACAAATCGATCAGCAATAAATTGCTGTACAGAAATTTTCTTCACCACTGGTTTCATTTCCTTGTCACTGTCAGGTTCAATCAATGAAAGTCTTCATCTAAGCTAATGTTTATATGGTCCAGAAATCCATTTATCTATCACTTCAGTAACTGGTTTACCAGGTCTGGTCCGATATCTGCCGGGTTG
The DNA here is from genome assembly GCA_033439105.1 of Magallana nippona. NCBI lineage: Eukaryota > Metazoa > Mollusca > Bivalvia > Ostreida > Ostreidae > Magallana > Magallana nippona. The sequence continues at coordinate 28,101,542 of CM065919.1, forward strand.
TTTTTTGTTGAAACATAGTTCCACTGCTCAGATTTGGAAAGTTGATGGATGATGCTCACACGGTTGCTAACGTAGTTGTAAAAACGTCTTGAGCGATTGTTCAAATATCGTAACATAACTTTAGAGTCTGTGAAGAATTTGACGGAATCACAAGGTAAGTCCAATTATTTGTTATCTTGCTACTCAGTTCTGTGGTTACATTTAACACAGCACCGCACAATTCCAATCTTGGAATAGTTTGTCCTGATGAGGGTGCTACTTTGGACTTTCCCATAATGAATCCGACATTGATGTTGTCTTGTTTGTCGACTGCATACAGGTAAGCGACAGCTGAAATGGCTTTTTCAGATGCGTCAGAGTGTATGTGTACTTCACAGAATTTTTATTCGCTATATGAAATCTTAGTGAACATCCGTGGAATGTAAATGTCACTGAATGAACTTTTGATTCTTTTTACTGTAGCCATAAAGGTTCTTTGTCACTTGAAAATGGTTGGTCCAAATCACTTGTACATTTACAGAATTCTCGCATGAGCAGTCTTCCATGGATGACAATAGGAGCTATGAAATGAAAGGATCAAATATACTTTTCACGATTGATAAAACTCCACGTTTGGTAAAAGGTTCGTCCTGAAAATTTGCATTAAAGGTTAATCAGTCACTGTTAAGTCCCATGCAATACCAAGGCTCTGTTGCAGTGGAAGACTGTCTGTACCGATATCTATCGAATTCAAGTTCTTCTCTAGGTCTTCCATCGGGAATTGGATGATGACATCAAGATTGTTGGAAACTAATTTATGTAGTCTGATTTTTCCTTCTTCATATAACACAGATTGGGTCTTCAATAGTTTCACTGCTTCAAAACTGATTGGGACGGAAGCAATCCCATCGTCAAAATAGAAGTTTCTGTACACATAACTTTTTTCATCATCGTCTGCGTTTTGCACTAGATATGCTGTGTTTACAAACACATTGACTTTCATACAGTACTCGATGATTGTAAAACATTTGTTCAATACCGGCCATAATTCAAACAGCATCTTTACGAAAGAGCAATAATACACCATTAAGGTCATTCACAAATTTTGGTCCACTCAATATGACCACAGGATGAACAACCATCTTTATTTTGTTTAATGACCGGATAAACTTAAAAAAAAATAAAAGAAAGAATTCCATTGTCGTACTTAGTTTGTGTGAATGCGCGTTCTTCTACGAAAACGAATTCTTAATAAAAACGAATTGATGTAGATTTGTATTATTAAATTTTGAATCCGGTTCAATGAAAATTATGAATTTAACATCATGTGCCAACAGTCATACAATTGATGGTTTTCGATTAAGTATCATTTAGTCACATATTAAATATTAATTACTAATGTGTGTGTGTGTGTGTGTGTGTGTGTGAGAGAGAGAGAGAGAGAGAGAGAGAGAGATTTCACTGATTAGTTTATAATAGGAAACAAACATACTTTAATATAATATAACAGATTTAGAGACGGGAATTGCACTCGCCCCTACAATAATTTTGAAACAAAAAAAATGAAATTTTATAACGGCAATCTGTGTTCATTGGAGCGATGTTGATAATAGCGATCTGTGTTCAATGGAGCGACTGTGTTTACACAAGCAAAACTTGAGTGAAGATACATATTTCTGCATGGTGTGTGTTGACAATTAAAACCGCCTGGAACACCCTTCCACTTCCTTGGAAACAATATCATCAACCGGATCACCCCCTCCCAACCCAACATGGAGCTTTTGCATTTTATTTATGTATTTTAGATGAATCTGTTCAGCTTGATCAAATTGACTTAAAGGGTACTTAAAGATGGTGTAAAGACAACTTAAAGGGAGCGTAAATCCCACTTACAAATGCTTAAAGGTGGCTTAAAGATGGTAAAGATGATATTCTGAATTTCGGACTCTGAAATGTTGCTTTTTAATCAAAACACATTGGAACATGGTTTAAAGATGGTTTCACGGTGACTGTCAATTCTGGTAGTTTTGTATGTTGTAATGTTTGGTTTGTGGAATCTGTCTAAATAAACATCCCCGACCACGACACATCCAAGATTTAATCGTTGTGCAAATTGTGCATTTCGAGCTTCGATGCGTTGATCCTTGACATGATGTGCCTCTGCCAAATCTCGTCCTATAAGTAAAGTACCTGTGCATCTGGATTGAGCACAGGAATTGGTGAGTTACGCAGATGTGGTTGATGGCGTTTGACATCCGTTGTTCCCTTCGATCGTCTAGAATGTCATTACACTCAGTTACCATCGGGAGTTCCATGATTACGGATCAGTCGATGAATGACACAAAGAAACCTAAGGCTCTGCGTCCATTCATCTGTTGACGTCCTAAAGGGGCGAACAGCAGCAAGGCCGAGAAAAATCGAGCCTGGTTAGAAATAACAGAGGAAATTAATGCGTAAGTCTTTTATTTTTAAACATGCTGAAAATGAAGTGTGGTAAACACAATAATTATTTCCAAAATAATTTTCTCCCATGCATATTCTTTTCGGCCAGCAGCGATGCAATCGTGACAAACACATGATCAGCTTTTCTGTGAATGTGTCGTAGATACAAAAAATAGTTGGGTATACAGTAAAGTAAAGAGCTATATTCATAAATACAAAGCAACTCTTCCATATCATTTTGTCAACAGAGTTTGGCGATAAATGAAAAGTCACTCATCTAAAACAGACTCATGAAGTCCTTAGTTCGGAACTATGTATAGAGACTCAGACTGTGTACATTTTACGTCATGGCTGATAACATATGTGGGTGTCGCATCATTTCGACCACACAGATATTCGGCACGGATGCACATTTCATTCTTGAATGGATACTACTGATGGTTTCCTTAAACAAGTCACAATAAAAAAGATAATTTAAATTCAATTGAAAGCATTCACTGTCACCATTAATTACTAAAACTTATCTTATCTCCTATTTCTTTATAAAAAAGGCAACAACAAAATAGAGAACTGTTAAGCAAGTAAAGAAACAATGGTCCAATATGAAGCAGCGAGGTAACATACACATTCACTTTTTTATTCTGTAGAGATTTTTCGAAATTGATATATCATGAGCAGTTGGGTGAATCACTGAACTTAAGTAAATTTCATTTTATAAGCCAAGAGAATCAACAGTCAATACAAATACCCAGCGACAGGTGGTGGACCAAAGCCATCATCTCCCTACCCCATGGAGGAGGCCATGTTGACCTTCTTAGCAGGGAAGCCCTCACTGGGTGGAATAGATGGGGGTTTGGAAACGGCTTCTACAACTACAGGTAAATAATAAAACATCTCACCCATATAAACAAATAAACAACAAACTTTTAACAGAACAGGCTATTCAGGTGTGTTGGGATATTTTAAAATAATTCAAGTAGATTAAAGAAATAGTATTTGGAATTGTAAAACATATGTTTAAATATTGCAGATATAAAAGCATGAAATTTATCTAAAATGATTTTCAATGTAATTATTTTCATTGTTTTTAATACTGATTTAGGATGTTTCTTGCAGGAGATCAACCCCAACTTCATGAACATGAAGCTACATGTAGGACTGCATGTACCAATCCTGCATGTTCCAGTACTAGTGTACCGGTACAGCAGTCGGCTGATAAAAATCCTCCCAAAAGAGAGAGAAACAGTGATATCAGTGAGATTCATATGGAGGTGTTGGCAGCCATATTAAGATTGAAGTGCGATTATATTAAACTGAAAAGAAAAAGGGTGTCTGCAGAACTGGAATTAATCGAGACGCAGAAAAATTCTTTAAAAAAATGGTTCTTTGAACAACTTGTCACTCTCTCAATTTTCAGAAGTTTAATGCAGTTTTATTTTGAGAAAAATCTTCCCACTTAGCTAGTAAATCATATTTTTGCCTTTTTTGTGTGGGTTGTTTTTTTTTGTTTTTGTTTTTGTTTTTTTTTTTTTTGTTTTTTGTTTTTTTGTTTTTTGTTTGATCATACATTTTATCAAAATAACCATTTAGTTTTATAGCAACTGCCGCTTTTTAAAAAGGAAAATGTTATTTGAGAAGATATTTAAATTCCATACATGAAATATCAATCTCCCAGATTTATACTCATTTTATTACGGTAAATGCAGTTAAAATAAGGAAATATATAACCCCGATAATATATGGGCAATATTACAATTAAATTCTATTTGGAACTTTGATATAGTAAAAAGTGTCTATAAAAACATAATCAAATACATATGTACCAATATTCTCTCTCTCTCTCTCTCTCTCTCTCTCTCTCTCTCTCTCTCTCTCTCTCTCTCTCTCTCTCTCTCTCTCTCTCTGATGCTTGCTATGTGAGATTATTTTATCATAAATCAAATCAACTTCACCGTATACAACCCCAACACGGGGGAGTCGACAAAAAGTATGGAGGAGTCGACTTCAGAGTATGGGGGAGTTGGTTTTTCATCGCTTCAAATCCAGACGAAAAGTACATGTAGGTCACGGCTTTTATTGGTATTTATTTGTTTATTTGTTTCCAAATAGTATCTACCGCACGGAAGACTGCGATAGTCAAACTTTACGTTGCTAAAAGTCCAAATGCTCTAATCGTCGAGTAGTCTCAAACACTTCGAAACTATTTGACAGATTTCAATAGGGTGGTCAAAACATGCATGATTTGCAAAATCTGCGAGTTATTACAGGGTTTAGCCAGTTGAAACATTCAAACAAATGCTAGACCCATTACGTGCACAAGTTAAATCTTGGCAAATCTTTATAAAAATTAATATTCGTAGCATATTTTGTTGAGAGTGTTAGTGTAACGTGGGGGGGGGGGGGTCGTTTCTTAAGAAGCTGAACTCAGAGGGGAGTGGATAAATTCTATTTAAATTATTTTAATAGGGTGTATTCAAAGGTTTTTCAATGGAAATAATAAAAAAATCAAAGGCCGGAACGGCCACAAAGGCGTCGAGCTGACATTTTTTTCTTTTATATAGAATGATACCAATAATTTGAATTTCTGTACTAATAGTCATATCAAATGATATTAGACTTAGAATAGAAAGTATATGAATTATGTTTTCTGCTGCTTTAAAAACAAAAATCAGTATATTTTCTTATAAAATAGGTAGTGGTGCTTTTTTAATACAATAACACATCATAATTGCAAAAATCGAAGAAATTCCAAAGTTCAAAAATAATTTGTTTCTTTCTGCTTCAAACAGTCTTTGAACAACTTTCACAGGTTCATAATTTGAATACATTAACAGTGTGTCCCTAATTATAATAATAAAACATACATTTATTTATTTCAATTCCCGTTTGAAACAAGATTTCCTATGGTATGGTTGTTTACAAACAAATCCACAACACGTGCTATCTAAAATGCTCGACCAAACTAACTGCATTATCGAGTTTATTTTTTGCAACGAAATTACTAGATACGTTTATCGCTTACATTTATTTTGGAGACCGTGCCCGATAACAAATAAATTTACATCTAAAATGTTATTTCTATCGGGCACTGTCTCCAATTAAAATGTAAGCGATAAACTAAAATAATATCTAGTGAATCTTTACACTTAGGCCTGATTGTATTCATCCGCCATTTCTTGATTAAGCAAATTTATTCTTATGCAATGAGTTGTCAATCACCAGGGAGGCAAAGTTGGGTTTTTTGTACACAATTTAGTTGAATAAATGGAAAAAAATCTTGTAATACGTTTAATACTTTTAGGAACTTATTTCTTAATAATGCGCATTTAAAAGGCGGTGCAGCGCGTGAATTTTGGACGATTGCCAATCCAGACGATCGCTAGAAGGCTGCCGAGCATTAGCTCGACGCCTTAAAAACGAGCTACCTTGATTAAACTTTATCTTGTGTAATGAAGAAATTTGGCGTTATGAAAAAAATGCCGCAATGTTTACTTCATATGATTTATATATTTACATGTGATTTAATTTTGCTTTAAAATTCCAAAGATTAAAGAATAAATACAGTTGCGCATGACTGTGTGGAACAAGATTGGTGCGCCTATTTGTGTTTTATTTAAATAAACAGTCATTTTTTTAAACATTGCAGATATGACACGAAAGAAATCTTCACTTTGGCTCAATCAACCCCAAAAAAAGAAAATCTCAACAGCTATTAAATATTCATCCAGTAAACTGGAACACAAATACCTTACACACACCACAAAAATCTCCCATTCTTCGACGTCTTACCGCAATTAGATTGGCAAGAGGTTCCCCATCCCCTTTAAAAAGAACACCAAAACGACAAAGAATGTTCAGCCCCATTATTTTAAAAATATGAGGCCGAATACACTGATGTGTCAACAGCAAATGCAGAAACTCAAACACATGACACCACAGATAACAATTTCATTTCACAAGCAATTGAAAAATTGTCAAGTGAAGATCACGAAAAAGCTGACGAAGTTACAAAATTCATACAACTCTTGAAAGAAGGTGGATATCCTGTAGATAACATAGCGTTTTTGCTGTTTTTTGAAACTGTACGATTTTTCTGCTGTGATCTTTCTAGCGAGATGCAACCCCAATCCAACCTCAGATCTTTTCAGTACTTTTAGTACTTTGATTTCATTTGCTCTGAATTGTTTGTACCATGCAAAATCCTATAGTTATTATATAAAAAAAATTGCGGAACTCCTACATGGACGATTTAGTGATATAGCTGGACGTGTTGCACTGTACAAATACCGGTATGTGCTTTGCTGTTATTCACATTAAATCCGGGTGCAAAATTATGAGTGTATTCTGTACTATTCCTCTTCAAGGCAAGCTTTTGGAAAAGCCGTTACTTGTATTTCACTTTACGACTACTGTTCGTGAGTAGAAATCTACGAGGAAAATTCCGCAATATTACAAATCATTCGGGCGTTATTATAATGAACGTTTGATTTAAAGCAATGCTTTTTATAGATTTAACATTATTTCTTCTCTCTCTCTCTCTCTCTCTCTCTCTCTCTCTCTCTCTCTCTCTCTCTCTCTCTCTCTCTCTCTCTCTCTCTCTTACACAAGTTCAATCATTATACTTTAAATGTTAGCGTTTTAAGTATTTTTAACAATTAATTTCGATTTCGATTTTGAAAAAAAATGTTGAGAACGATTAAGGAAAGCAAAATCTGTAAATTAACACACTTGTCTACGGATCCGTTTTCAGATACATGTAAATTCAGTACTTACGTTAATTTTCGGCAGGTATTTTGAAACCTCGTTGATGAAAGCATTTTGTGCCAAATTGCTTTTTTATGATCTAAGTTCTATAATTCAAGATGAAATTATATTTTTATTAAGAACGCTCATATGTATCCAGAACCCATATTCTTAAGTATGTTTTTGAATTTGAAACTTTAAAGAAGGCTATTGTCCCTTATGTGTATTTACATTGTGTATGTGGCTTCGACAAATCACAGGCGCGGATCATGAAACGCTTTTCTAAGGATGATAAATTTAAATTGTTATTGTTAAGTAAACAACTTGGACAATGCAAGGTTTGCGAAAACTATTTGATGAACGGGTTGAACTAAAAATTAAATACAGAGTGCACGTCTTCCTATCTTAAGAGATAATTCGGTTTCTGGGTTGCTGTGGAGATGATTCTAATGCCGTGTTTTCCTTATCCGAATATACAAATTAATTTAATTACTCTTAAGTTCGACACACGCATGAACTAAATTGACGTGAAAATATTTCACACAACGATGGTTTTACGAAGAGATTTCTTTTGAATATGTTTAGGAAAATCCCAAAAGCCGCTTAAAACTTTATGTCTTAAAAAAATTATATTTACTGTAAACAAATAAAGATGTCGACGCCGAACATTTATTATTGCCATTTTAATCAAATATTTTACAATGTCTTTGCCTGTTGAGCGTCAAAAAATATCTATTTTCGGATTGTAATAATATCTACGAAATTTATCTCTCGATAGAAAGGGGGGGGGGGGGGGAGGGAGGTAATCCGTCCCTCATTAAAAAAAAGCGAAAGGAAAAGTGAATACCCATGATACATACATGTAATATTATATTCTCGGTCGGCTCTGGACATATTTTACCCTGTATTTAAAGCATTATTTCTTTAAATTTTGCCCCTTCTCAAAGGTAACTGATAACAAAATGCTATTTTGATCTACACTTTAAGAGTTTTTTTTTTTAAATTACGTTTTGAAATGTGAAAATTTAACTGAGGAATGAAATGTCTTCTGGTTTTTTTTTCTAATCTAAATTTACAGCTTTAAATTATTAATCATAATTTATATCAACCTGTAAAGTTATCTCTCTAATTAATTATGTCACTATATTTTCTTTAATTACTCATAATTGTTTTCAACACATTTTATACATTGTATAAAATTTTTTTTGTGATAATTGAATAGATAAATTTCCAATTTTACACAATATATTATAATATTTTAAAAGAAATTGATGTCGGCAAGTAGAATTTTGGTATGGGATAACGCATTGATTGAGGGGGAGGGGCATGTCATTATCACATCAAACGATACCGAGAGACCACCTTTCAGGTAAAAAGGGGATGTGTACAATATATTTGCAACACCTGACTGTGTTTTTAGAACAATGAAGCCATTATCAACAGACACCAGAGATTCACACCTTTTGTTTTAAAACTGGGCAACACCGGATGAGTACAATATATTTGCAGCACCTTTTATTTTGAAACAATGAAGCCAATTTCGACAGACACATGAGTATCGCACCATTTTAAATCACAGACATTGTAATTTTACCTCAAATGTAATGATTTTTAGCGCCATTACATTCACTTCTAAACTAGTATTATACTATAATTTAATAAAATTTTAAATGATTAAATCTGCATGTTCTTAAAAGGATTAACTTATAAGTCATAATAAATACCCTCCCAAAAAAGATTTCGAAAACTAAAAAAAAAAAGAAACTACAATTATGAAAAAAAACTTCAAAACAGAAATTAAGAAAAACCAGACACAGATTACTGAAAATTAAAGCGTATGTCTTGAAAAAACTAACTAAAGCATTATCAAAACTTAATAATTGTAAATATCACTCCTTCAATTAGAAAATATAGTTACATGTATCTATTATTATTTTTAATCATTCTTTGTCTAAAAAAATAGCGTTGTGAAAATGTTTTAAATTAGGTAAAATGAGTAAAATTGCACGATACGTTACGAAATCGTTGCCTTATAAATACTCACAATCTGCTTGAAATTTCATGATGTTTTATCTTAGATAAGATATCAAGTTACTAATAAAGTAAAACATAAACTCTTATAACCACAGATTGTTTTACTCATTTTACACACGGAGGAATTAATTATGTAACACTTCATTTTTCTTTTCAACCTGTCACGGGTCGCAGCAAGGGTTAAAGTGTAAACATGTGTCTACCTGCGGCCAGGTGCAATAAGCAGCACGTTCTCTATTGGATGATACATTCACGTTATCATTTAAAAATTAATTTAGAGGGGCATGGATTACCTGTAAGACTCGATCCTAGATGCTAAATGGGGAATGACATTTCGCATAACAAATACTATTGAGTTTAACCTTTTTCTTTTAATTTTAATGTAAAAAAATACACACATTATAAAGCCGACAATTGTAATTTTTAAAATATGATTTTTTTAAAGTGTACTGTCGTCAGTGCGGACATAATGTGACGCTCTTATTGATTAAAATTATTGGCGAATATGTTCCATAACGGCGGACATAAACGGAAATTTTGTTTAAGATACTATTAGACGGATATTTCGTAACGTCGAACTTAAAATGGCGATTAAAAAGTAAAAATGATGAAATTTATAAGGTGGCGGACATAATGTGACGATTTTTAAAAAAAAGTGGCGGACATTTCGTGATGGCGGACATAACGGGACGATTATTTCAAATAAGTGGCGGACATATCGTGACGGCGGACATAACATGACGGCGGACATAACGTGACCCACCACCCCTGTCTACATCCTCTTTGGATTTTGAACTGTTCTGACAGGAAGCCACATTGTAAAACAGAAGCCTTAAAATCTTTTTTGAGAATCTTTATCCAATTTATGATATTATTTCCAAATCCAACGTATTCTAAAGCTTGGTATATAAAGGACAATGAAACAGAATCAAAGGCTTTCTCAAAGTCAATGAGAACTAAAAGACCAAAGATATGTAATTAATATTAGAAAAAGGACACATTTTATCTGCTAATCTTTTATGCTTAAACTCTCAACTTTTGGAAAAAACGACGTAATAAGGAAAACATGTTTTAGAGCCTTTTATTATACCTCAATGTGATTATTCTCTATAACGCGTCATCTGATTGGTCTAGAGAGTCACGTGACAGGGCGTCGTGTCTCCCGGGGAAGAAATTCGTGTGTCACCTCTTCGGAAATCTCGGGATTTTGATTCCAAAGGTATGAAAAAGTAAATATGAGCACAAGATTGACAAATATGATTAAATCAAAAGTATTTAATAATTTAAATTTTCTTTAAACCACAAAATCAATTTAACTATATTTGATTCGAATTTATGAAAGAAAAGAGAGACAATTAAAAAAATCCCAAACAATCACGACGTTATTGCTTTCGACATGTCGAAAATTATTAGAAATTTAGAAATCGATTATTTTGTTTAATATATTGTTCGGTATAATAAAACTTTTATTGCATGAATGTTCGGGAAATATGAAGAATTATTCCCCCAGAAAAATCACATTTCTCTCGGGCGAAGCCCTCGGGAAATATGATTTTTCTTAGGGGAATAAATCGTCATATTTTCCTCACTTTCATGCAATAAATGTATGATGATATCTGTTTAAAAAACTGTTCTTTTGTTTTGACATAAAACTGATGACATAGACTGACAGGAGTAATGTGTTTTTTTAATTTTATTTATTATCTGATCAGATGATGAAAATCTTGTCTATATGTTTATTCATTGTTATCATTCATTTGTAAAGAAAGTTCTGAAGTAATAGTTTCTTTTAGTCATTGAAACATTTTTATATGATTTAATTTCGTAAACAAAAAGTTGTTATGCCTCTTTCCCCATGTTGTCTCTTTATTTACTTTCCTGATCACATTAACAAATACCAGCAAAGAATCGTTATACATATGTATCAGAAATAATCTCTTTCTCCTTTTATGCAATATCTGTTTTTAATTTGTATTTCGTTTTATGGATTTTTGAGAAGGTTTACAGTTTGTTATTGTCATTTTTCATCATAAGTATCCCAATTTATACCAATCGATAATATGTCGCATTTGTCAAAAGGTTTTCTTTTATACAGCTCAGCTTACGGACAAAATTTGGGTCTGGTTTCTACCATTGCAAAATATCAATGATAAAGTTTGAGTATGTGTTGTACGTGACTTTTGAAATGCAGATGCAATTTAAACTTGTGAAATTGTAACAGGACGAAGTCTAGATCTAACCATATCGTGTCACCTGTTGATAAAAGACATATGCTGTAATGCCCCGTTCTTTTGTGTTTGATTTCAGATAGAAGTTCAAGATAATAGAACTATGACACCGTCTGTTTAAACTCAGCACAAATTCTTGTCAATTTTTGATTAGATGCAGTAACTTGCGAATCGTTTATTGAATCAGTCTAGCAGCATACCACAGGATTCAAGACTTTTATTAAGAGAACCATTGATTTTCAAAGTGTCCCTGATAACCAGCACGTATGATTGTTCAATGTCATGATCCCTAAATATTATACATTCTTTTCAGACAAATGAATTGAAAATATTGGGTAAATTAGTCACCGTACGAAATACATGTACAATTTTTATTGATATCTATTTTGCTCACACATTAATGTATTGTACGAGAAGATAGCATTAAAATAATTTAATTCACATTCTATAATGAAGGTATCTTGTAGTTTACATCAATGCTTTTTCTTTTTTTTAAAGTTTAAATCGAATACTAGAAATGTCTAAAACATGTTTTTACAACATTATGAAAGCATACTTTATCAAGGGCCATAAAAGCAATAGAGCAAACAAATGTTTATCATATCCTACATACACCATGTATATATAGGTGTTAATTTTGAATTAATATATGTACTTGTTTTTGTGATAAGAAGATGACGAAATATATTAGCATTAATTAGCGTGACAAGCAATATGGTTTATGACCTCTTTCGAGAAGAAAAAACCGGCATGCACTATTCGAACTCGCACTGAATGAGATAAGATGAAAGACCAGCATTGTCCACAACATACATTTCAGCAGTAATTGATGAAAGGATGTCAATTCAGATCTGAAAATTTTGAGGCATTATGATAATTATTTCTGAAGACAATATATTTTATTGAGCGGGAGATGAGAAAAGTCGCCACACTCTGGCGACGCCGTTTCTGGATTTTTGGCGTTATGTTAACACTTCATAATTTAGTCTTAAAGAAAGAATTGGCCATGATGCTCTATTTTGATTTGTATTCTTTTTTCGGTATTTGATAAATTAGTACTCTTTTTGTGTTCGATAAAGTAGTATATTGGATCATCTGATGTGCGATCAGTTGTATCGATGGCTTTTCAAAAAGTCATGAACGTAGCCTAAAAATATTGCTGATGACAAAAAAATCCGGCTTTTACTTTCTGTCAGAGAGTGTGTCTTATGACTATTTAATTTAGTTATTAGCATGGAAATTATTTTTTTTATAAAACATTTGAACAACATTGAGGGGCGAGGTTCTCTCTCTCTCTCTCTCTCTCTCTCTCTCTCTCTCTCTCTCTCTAAACAAAACATGCATCGTATCACTATTTGCATATCCGGCCTTTTTACCCCTAGATATAGAAACAAAAAACCACTATGCAGTTAACCTAAATAGATAATGACGTTTCCTAAATTTAAAAAATCCAGTTAGAAATAGTCTTTATATTTGTTTTACAATATTATGTTGTTTGTTTTTTCCAAATTTTAAACCATGTAATTTACTCTGAGAAAAAAAACCCTTTAAAAAACACGTAAATTTATGACACGGCGATGTCACGTTTTTATCATGCTACAAACATTCATATCGTTTGAATAATTAAACAAAATTTAATTAAATTTGTAATTTGATTTAAATGTTTGAATTGGAAAATTTTGATTTAATATTATCATTTTATATAATACATTGCCCATGAGCAGCTCTGTTCGTTGTGCGACATTCCTTTTGGTTCAACCCCTGTAAAACACGTTTATCATGACCATGTTTCAGAGAAAATTAACATAAACAACGTATGTATTTGTTCTACGAACATCATTATGTATGTTCATGTTATTTGTTATTTTAACTGAAATTTCGGTCTATGAATGACAATGATACAATTTGATTCATTATCACGAAAAAAATATTTAGTTGGATCTTTCAGTGTTAACATTACCACAAATAAATATTAGGACGTATGCCCCATAGTCATCGTCTTCTTGGAGTAAAACGTATATTTACGAACGTTGATTCTTTCCTACATACACGCTGTAACTTCTTTATTTTTTTTTTCTTAGACCTTGAAATGCATATATAAAATCTTGTTTTAGTTTTCTATACCTAATGAGCATTCCATGTTCGATCATAGTCTGCGTTTTCAATGCACTCAGTAACCTAATGTCATTGCGGATATCAGTGCATTTAAGGACCTGAAATATCTTCAATAAAATAACAGACGGGTTCAGATAAGAGAAATCCAGATAAAACTGCGCAATAATCTAAAAGACTGATTATTAAAAAAACAAAACAAAAGACATTAGACATTTCTATTTCTTACAATGGATTTGATGTATTTACAACTTAGAAATAAAACCAAGTGGATATTTTATGTGCTATTGAGCATTTGTGTTTTTATTTCTACAATGATGCTTAACAATTCTTTGTCAGAAAATAGAAGGAAAGTTGAATCGGTTATCACTAGGACGAACTATCACGCTTCAGGAGAACTGGAGAAAAGGGCAACTGAAGAGCAATTCGTGCGAAGGATAATCAAGGTTTTCGACAGTGGACCACAATTTGATGCTTCCTTCTCACCTTTGTATCAAAACAAATCTTCAACAATCATCGGCAGAAATACTCGACATGAAAACTTTGTCACAGACAGACTTGTATTAAATGTGGATTGTAGTTTGCTGTTTAAACAAAACTCAAAAGAAATAGAGAGAGTTCGCAACCTGAATACTACAAGCAAATCACCATCGTTTTGCAATCAAACAAACGAGTGTAACAAGTTTCTTTTATCAAGAGGATACATAATGGATCCTTTAACCGACGAGGAAAGAGATTTTTCGATTGCCTATAGTATTCTTGTTTACGAAAGCCCAGAACAATTTGAAATTCTTCTGAGAGCCATATACCGACCACAAAATGCTTATTGTGTTCACGTTGACAGAAAGACAACTGAAAACGTGTTCAATGAATTTTCATGCATTGCACAATGCTTTCCAAATGTGAAGTTAGCATCTAAGAGAATTGAGGTGGATTGGGGAGAAATAGGAGTTGTACTAGCGGAGCTATTGTGCATGAAAGACCTTTTATCATTTTCAAAATGGAAGTATTTCATTAATTTAACTGGTCAGGAGTTTCCACTGCGTACCAATTATGAATTAGTGAAAATATTAAAAATATATAATGGTTCCAACGATGGGGAAGGCACAATTAAAAGGTTTGCAATCTTCTCACGCATACCAATAACAGTGTATTAAATATAATTAAATTTCACAGGATGAATTTATCTTTTGTAAAAGGGCAAACAAAGACTGATGGGAAATTGGAGAAAAGCCTCCCCATAATATCCACCCAGTAAAAGGATCAGTCCACGTTACACTGAATAGAAAGTTTGTTGAATACCTCGTCAACAGTAGTGTAGCTGCTGATTTTTTCACTTGGGTAAACAAAACAAAAATTCCAGATGAGACATACTTCGCCACACTAATTCACAACCCTCAACTTGGAATTCCAGGAAGTTTTAAAGGTAAGAGAAGCTGCAGGAAAAGTTATACAATAATTCAACTCAATACAATTGACTAAAAAGAGCTGTTGGTATTGCCTACGTCACAGTATGATTTCTTCACATTGTTGTAAAAATGTACGCTTTACAGACCGTTAAAAAGTTTTTCAAAACTCAAAATTTCATTACTGGTTTGAATAAGAAATAGGTAGAAGACTTTTGAAATATAAACTTCATAGTCAATATCTGTTTTTAATGTGAAGGATACTAATATACAATTTATTTTTATAGGAGATCTAGAAACGGATTTTGGTGTACAAAAACCTTTTCTATCACGTTTTAAAAACTGGGAAAGTTTTTTACCATGTAAAGGTAAATATGTTCGATCGATCTGTATATTTGGAGTTGAAGATCTTCCTCTTCTTGCTCGTCGACCTGAGTTCTTTGCCAATAAATTTCATCTTGATTACCAAAGAGAATCTTTACTTTGTATGGATGAACTAATTTTTAATAGGACATGGGATGAATATTACCAACGACTGCATTTTGATACAGAGTATTATAAAAACTTAAAACATATTCGAAACATTGTATGAATGTATTTACATGTTCGAATGCCCATTTGATAAATAAAATTAGCGTTTATGCATAAATGCTCTTTATTTCATGTGTTTTATAAAACTGGCTTTTATGGTCAAAACGTTCCACCTCCAGAATTGTAGATAAGCATTGTTTGTAATATCATTCAGAATTGCACAACTTAATACCTATTCAGGAAAAATTAAGGTAGAAAACCGTTTTACCTTTCTTAAAAGAGTCAATTCAAAGTTTTCACGATTCGTCAAAAGATTCTCAATCTTTCCACCGCAGAAGTAGTTAACATGATTAAGCTGAAAATAATATTATTACAGTTTTGTTTCTTACTTTGGAATTTATTAGAAATTATTCACTGGGTCACTATGCATCGACATGCAGATGCACAATATACAAGTATGTACTAGTTGCTTTTCTAAAGGCTAAAATTATAGAGGAAACGCTCCAATCGCTGGTGGCCCTTATCGATGATAATCTGGTTAACCTCATTTATCTACAAGTCTGCTTATGAATTTGTGAAAAAAGTGTTGATACTCTATATATTTAGTAATTAAGAAAGTAAATGGGTTATATGGGGAATAAAATCCGTTTTTACATTGATTAATTTTCACGCATCGGTAACGTTTTTATAATATACATTAAGAAACTCTCTAATAGATGTTTTTCTTCATTTATTTTTAAGAAATACAAAAATATTTTAAGAAATAAGAATATCTAATATATGTAATATTGTGATTAAACAGCATTATTTAAACTTATTTAGGGCCGCAGTAGAAATAACAGAATATTGCTTAATTGAGCACAGTTCTAAAGTCAAAATTATCATTATATAGTTTTACATATTCATATTTGTATTGTTCACTATTTTAAAAATACAAAAAACATATTATTTCACATCATCTCTACTGTGTTTTAAAAATATGCATATAATTGCAAAGACGCAGTTCTAGGAAAAATAGAGTTTGCAGACCTGTCCCATTGTAAATTAAAATTGATAGACGGTTAAACATGTACAGAACTTCAATATAAGACAAAAATGCGTTAATTTGAGATTTATTTACCTCCTTTTCTAACGAAGACTATAGGCATATTTAAACAAAACTTCCTATGTCAATTATAACTTTTGATATAAACTCACTGTCTTAAAAATTATACTGAACGTTTTGAACAAACTATATAACGTTAGTTTTCAGTTCATGTATATCAATTGTCAATCTTAGATCTTATAACGTGTCTTTCAAATACTAGAAATTTATGTGATATGCATCACGATTAGAATAAGAGAAAGGTGATTTTCGGAGAATATGAGCCGTTATCGTGGGTTGGAAAAATACATTGTCATCCGCTTATCTTTATTAAATTGTGGTTTTATAACGATACACACGCAGACCCATCGATTACTGGGGTCCATCAAGTGTTAATAAGAGGTGCTTTTCCGAGAAACTATGATATGCTCAGTCTATCTGTGCTTCGAAGATTTGCGCATGGAGCGAGCGTCTGGTTGATTTCTACTTATTTAAATACATTTTAAAACGTATGCAGGAACAAGTGTTATTTGTTAAGCGTTTTAAATACATTTTCAAAAACATGTCGACAAACATAAAGGAAAAAAAATTTTAAATTTGCGATACATAGTGAGTACGAGATTTGTTTAATTGTATTTAGAATCACCAAAATCAAAGTACATTTTAAGCACGCAATTGATATATTTTGTCATGTTTGATTTATTCATATTTTCAATAAATATTTATCCTTTTTATACACATGTATTTCTTTATATCCTTTTTTACCATATTCAATTTGGCTCCACAATGCTTCAAAGTAAAAGATGATTCACTTGATCACAGAACCAGAACAAAGGTTAATTCGGTTTTCATCAGAGTTGCGGTTTTCCGAGACTATGATAGCAGGGAATGGGAATCCAACGAATTTGAATAATAGAGGCATTGAAGTTGTGCACATCGGTTTTTGTTTTTTGATTTCGCTTTTGATTTAGAAAAAGGTAGGGGGTCAAAAACGGGATTTCAAAAAGTGCAAAAATTTACACATATTTTCCTTTGTATCTTTTAAACAAAACATATTTTGTTAAGACATGAAGAATAAAAGTTGTGCATGATATCAAGGGCTTTCATTTGACACCATTGAAAAAGGGATGGCCCCTTAAATTAGGGGCCAAGAGCCCTTTAAAATATTTGCTTAATAACTCAAAAAATGGCTAAGAATTCGATATGGCTGTCGCTTGAAAAGTTGTTCATTGGGATCTTATCAATGTCGTTACAATGTTATTTTGTTAAGGTATTTTGTTTGCTGTGTCAACCGTAGTTTCTTTTGATTATAGTACTAAAAGACATGGCGTTTTATAATCACGGCATGCATCAAAAGACAGAAGTTTATTGCACGATCGTCGCGAGCGCTAGACATGGTATACACATGGTATACACAGGACGTGTAAACGAATGTCAATCATTTTCTAACACCCAATCTGGGGCCTCAATTCAGTTGATTGACAGGGGTACACTGACCAGGTAAATTTCATGGCGGTGCTTATTTTCTCGGTCTTTAGCCACAAACTTTTTTATTGGTGGATTCAGCTTACCGCTGATTGGCTGCTGGTTCAGACTAAATTATGCACGGACAGAACAACAACTTATCAGAGAATGAAAAATTCACCGGGATACTCGTGACTGTCGAAATTGGGGTATTTTTCTAAAGTGTACACTTGTGATAAAACATACATATGGTACATATAGCTGTAGCTCTACGAGGAAAATTTGGTTTAGCAAATATAAAGCTACAGTGCATACGATACTTACGAAAAACTTGCAATTTACGGTGCACGAAAATAACGCTAGTTATGAAAAGATTATCATCATATCATACCACATTTTGTGCAAATAATCCATTTAAATAATTCATTTAGTCTACTACTGTTAATTGTCACTTTACTTGCCCCAAACGTTCTCCTTCTAAACATCTAAACAACCTTTAGGCTTAATCGGAAAGCGGATCAAGAGCTGTCATTTTTATATGTATAGAAACCAGTGAAACCACGCCAGTGTATGGAGCTGGTGATCGGTGGTTCAGAGACAAGTAAAATATAGAAATCTGCGGTAAAATGTTTGTGGATATTTTAGAATATATATTTACACCGAAAGTGATAGGGTAACCGAAGAAGAAACTAATCGGATACTTGCCTTATAAATGAAGACGCACATGTACATACCCCCTGCACTTTCCACTTCCCTCTCGTTCATTCATATCATCGTCAATTCGTTTATTGACTGTCGATTGCCGATCGAAAGGTGTAGAAATCGAGGATTTCATGTCTATCACTTCGACTGGTCAGTTAGTAGGTAATACATGTACATTATACATTTACGATATATACATGAAATGAACGCGGAGCACATGCAACTTTTACATAAATATTATATTTTGTTTAACTCTGAACAATAGCTTGAGACTATGGTTTAACGCCCGTTTACACACAGAGAGAGAGAGAGAGAGAGAGAGAGAGAGAGAGAGAGAGAGAGAGAGAGAGAGAAAGAGAGAGAGAGTTTTGCACAGAATTTAAACATAGAGGATAGTCGATAATGACTCCATATTGGGGAAAAATGAACTGTTCTTAGAAATCCTGCTTTCAGCGCAGTAACGGATAGAAAACTCGTGGGTTCCGACGATGATGATTAGAGTACAAATATACATACATAATATTTTGGTCAATATACATATATATTTAAAAAGTACAAAATATTAATAACTAAAACATATAAATGCACATGTGTATGTGATATGATGGAAATAATTGTAAAACAGGTTATTCTTAGTGCAGCACTAAAGTTGCGAGTAAGATTTTTATACACCCGCAAACGAAGTTTGAGGGGGTATATAGGAATCACTTTGTCCATCCGTCCGCTGTCTGTCTAGGCAAAATTTGTCTTATCCATATCTTTCTTATGGAGAAACATTGGAAGTTCTTGCTTCACACAAATATTGCTTATGACCAGAGAGTCTGTAGTGACCTTTACGCAAGGTCATTTGGGCAAGGTCAAGGTCACTGGCAGGAAAATTGCAAAATTTGTATCCTGTCTAGATCCTAGTTTCTTATGGAGAAACATTGGAAATATTTACTTCATACAAAGTTTGCTTATGACCTGAGGGTGTGTCTTGACCTTGATCCAATGTATTTAGGCAAGGTGTAGATTACTGGCAGGAAACCTGCAAAATTCGTATCCTGTCCATGTTTTTTATGAAAAAATATTGGAAGTTCTTACTTCACACAAAGATTGCTTATGACCTGAGTGTGTGTAATGAACTTGACCCAAGGTCGTTTTGGTTAAGGTCATGGTAACTGGCAGGAATAGTGCAAAATTTGTGTCCGGTCCGTATCAATTTTGTAGAAAAAATTGAAAGTTCTAATTTTCACAAAGATGGCTTATGACCTGATGTGTAATGATTTGCCCCTAGGTCATTTTGGCAAATTCAAGGACATTGGAAGAAAAAGTTCACAATGTGTTTGCATTATACTGTTTTTTAAGGAGAAACATTGGAAGTTTCTATTTAATATAAAGATTGCTAATGACCCGAGGATATGACATGAACTTGACCCAGAGTGAGTTGTACAAGTTCAAGGTCATGTTATAAAATGCTTAATTTCTGTGTGTGTCATCTAATCATTATCTTGATGGAAATGATTAGAAGTTAAAATTTAACTCAAAGATTGCTGATGATCTGTAAATATGTTCTGACTTGAGATTTGGTCATTTGTGCAAGTCCAGTGTCACTATAGGAAAAAGAAGCATCAATAATTTTCTAATAGAGAACTATTTGATTTATGAGTTTTTCTTAGCGGGGGTATCAATTGTGAGCTTGCTCACAGTACCTCTAGTTGGTCCAGTGAGAGCACAGCTCCCCCCTTATTGCAACCAAAATTTCCCTTAAACTAACATCTTGAAAATTTCATTTTGGGGCATTGCCCCCCCCCCCCTCCCCCCCCCCACACACACTTTTAAGGAGAAGGGGAAAAAAATTGGCAAATTTAAAACAAAATCATATTAAACGATAAAAGTTAGAGCTGCCTCACAACTCCCCCTTCCCCTACCATCATCACGGATTAGGATTTTGAAGATTTGCTTGTTAAGATTTGGGATAAATTTGTTCACCGAGCAAAAACGATGCTGAGTGCTTACATGGCCTAACATTATACGGAGAGGTGTCCCTCCCGCTGAGTACCTCTCGTATAGCACACCCTCAGGTGGGAGAAGGCGTCATCGTTTCAATTGTTTAATTTTAACACTGCACTTTACACAAATTATTCCATATGTAAGTGATAGAGCTGTAAGTATGAGATCAGGAAAATGATTATGAAACATAACACTTTTTGGTTCATGCATTAGCGCAGAGGGTTTTGTCTTGATTACACTTTGATATAGGGCTAGGCCTAGTTTGTATCGTGTCATCGGTTGTACATAAATGTATTTATCGGTTTGTATTTCTGTTATATACATGTACATATATGTGTTTGTTAAAGTTATCCTAACCTGATATAAACATGAAGTAAGTTAAACAGAGAACTTGTCTGGTATGAAAATAATACTTTGAAATTGAACCTCGTTTTCGATTTTCTGAGCTGACTATAATCATATAGACAATCCAGTCTGATTAAAACTACTCCCCTTCTCCTTACACTCGTCAGGGCCTGATAGGTATCGATCAAAGGTCATCTTCAAATGACCTCAACATTTGCATACAATCTAAATATACTCCTACTTACCAAAGACATAGAAAACGGACTCCTTTTGATGAGTTCCAATTAATTTTCTAAAGCTCTTATAGGTCGAAAGTAATGGTCGTGTGAAGATGACCTCCAATCAATACCTGTCAGACCCTGAGAAGTGTTAGGAGAAGGGACTGGTTTTAATCAGTGATTGACAGTCCTTTCTCGACACGAAGCTTCAACGGAAGACCTCCTCGTTGCTTTGCAACGAGCACGGCTCTAGTTTTTAATTCTGTTATTGGGTCTTGGAACATTATATAAGCATTAGTTAATCGTCATTTGTAAGATTTCTCGGGTTTCGGTGAATTGTTGATTCGTAATCCGTTCGATGAAAGTTTGACATTTGTACTTGCGTCATTCGTGATTTGTATTTCTAGATTTGTAAGGCAATGCACCATTATGACGACAGGGGGCGCACGCTACGTCGAATCTTATGGGAAATAAACCCAAGAAATCTTACAAATGACGATTTACAAATGGTTAGCATTTCTTCATTTACATTTAACGAATAACGCATTTAGAAAACATAAATACATAATTACATAGATAGAATATTGCCCGTTGGCTTTCCATACACTTTTATACACATTATATATATGTGGAACTATAATTCAATACCAATGGTTATTCAATTCGACTTTATATTCCTGATATTTCATACATGTATAGATGACATAAACAGTATGTATATAATTATAAGGATGACACTACTTTGTTCATGTGTTCAAGAGGGAATATTCTATGTAATGGAATAACTCAATATTTGTCATAACTCATGTATTTATATTTTGTACAAAAAGAACACTTAGTTTGTTGTTTGTTTTCTTCAATTTGATTCTTATTTGAACAATGAATTACAATGAGTGTGATTTTACAACTCTCTTCAAATAGATTTAGCAAACTTTAAAACATGTCTTTGTATTTATTTACCGACGGGTTATCTGATATCCGAATTCATTTGATTTCAAGCAGTCCTTTATTTGAAAAAAAATCAAATGAGTGGGATTCTTATCGTATGCTTCGGCAAAATTTCCTTGAATTGCTTTTTACGCAGAAACACAGCAGAAACACAGCAGTAAATGTCAGCGCTTTTAAGGCATGATCACGATATTTGTCAAAAATTTGTTTCCCGATTTTAAAGTTTACAATGCTTCAGTAAGGCAATTTTAATAGTCATCAGAAATATCACTGTTAGTGGTCGAGTTATAAGCGAGCTAAAGAGCTCACAATTCTTTGTTTAGTAAACAAAGTTCTTGTTTACATTTTGAATGTTGATAAGAAAATTCCAGCTTTAGACCTGAAATGAATGTGACAAACGCTAGGAACTTTTTTTTATGTTCAAAACGAATTAATAAACCAATGTAAACAAAAACGTGGCACGAGCCTTGTTTCCATATCAAAGAATTGTAAGCTCTGTTTCTTGCTTATAATTCTACAACTGACACTCAAATTTTGATAGATCTACTGAAGCATTCTAAACAATAAAAATAGAAAAAAAATAAAATTTGACCAAAATCATGACCATGCCCCTTTAAAGATACGTGTAGTTAGTGGCTCATAAATATCAAGAAAATAAAAACATATTCTTTCGGATGTTTTATGTTAAAAGCATAAATGGAAAATATGTTAAAACTATATATACGCAGGAATGTTTTTATTAGGTAAGAATAAATTGCTCCTTATTTTCGCAAGATTTTACAAGAAGAATGTGGTTTTTATAATACAGCTGTTTCTTTCTTAGTCAACCAATATTACCATGTGATGTATCTCATAACGGTAATTAGTCGCTCAATAAAATTAAATAAAATATTAAAATTAGACGTGTGTGTGTGTGTGTGTGTGTGTGTGTGTGTGTGAGAGAGAGAGAGAGAGAGAGAGAGAGAGAGAGAGAGAGAGAGAGAGAGAGAGATGATTATTGTTATAATCGAAGAAACGTCTAACAAACAAACAATGTTGTCTCTGCCAAAGGTGTCAAGTTTGATTTTTTTTAAACAAAGGTTTTCATAATAAATAAAACGCTACAAAGGACGCCGATCAGAACGTTAGAAATCGACCAGAGAAGATAACTTTATCTAGAGAGTGTTTTGATGTCTGCAAGAATCCAGAAAATAGGAAAATAATATACATTTTATTTACAGCAAATCAATAACACAGTGTCCAAAACGAAATTGCAATGGAATTACATATTTTGTCTTCTAGATATTAAAAGTTAAGGAATATTTTGAATTTTTTTTTAAAGCACTTTAAATCTTTTGCCTAGCTGGAGATTTAAAAACAGCTGGAGTTTATAAGTTTACAAAAAAATTCTTCAATCAGAGATTGCACATCAAATTCAGCCAAAATTGACTTAATAGTTGCAGAAAGGAATATAAAGGTTTGCAACGGACACATTATTGATGGCGGAATAAAATATACAGAAGTAGGTTGGCTGAAGAACTACAGCAATCAGATATTAATCCATATATGCGTAATTATGCTAGACCAATTAAGGATTGCCTCCTTTGATGATTGCAAATATGTTGTACGTTTATAATATAGCTGAAGGGCTATATTTCAAAATGTCATAAGAAGCCCTATTACATCCATGGAAAGTTTTCCTATCCCATCTTAAGCAAAAGTAATATGAAAACTCATTATTAAACAGATTTTCGAATGAACTTGAACCTTTATGTTGTTTTGATTTGATCCCAATCTCAAAAAAGCAAAAAAATTGTAATTGTTTTTCAAGGACAATAACTTTAAGGAGAGATCGGATCCTTATGATATGAGAGATTCTTAAAGTCAACTAAAGAACATTGGTAAAAGTTTCAAGTCTCTATCTCTTACAGTTTAAGAGGAATAGCGATAACAAGCATGATTATAATAGGGGCAATAGCTCTATACCTATTTCACGATAGGGGCTGAAGGACTATATTTTGAAATATCATAAGAAGTCCTACTACATCTATGGAAAAATTTTACTATTAGTTAAGTATAAAAAATCTACATTATTCATATTTAACATTCCAAGATTGTACTTTAGATTTTACGTCAACAGTTAAACATTTTGGGCATCATTTTTTTCACATGATCTTCGATGGTCAACATATATTGATAATATATTATCTAATGCATACAAGGCATTGATAAAACTTTAATTCAAGGTCATTCATAAAACTTTATCCCTGTTACACACTGCTTTTATAAGACCTCATTTGGAATATCTCAAGTTATATGGTGGGTGCTCAAACCAAGCCTCAGAAAAACTTAATTTGTAGTTAGAATAATCGAAAACAAATTATGTTTTACGACACCTGTGATATATTTGTTTTTTATTTCATTATTCATATTTTTAATAAATACCCTTCTAAGCTTGTTTATGGTTATCTTTCCAATATCATAATCAAGTTGGTTCCACAATTCAACCAAAATATGTTGAACACAGAACCAGAACAAAGGTTAAATCGGTTTTCATTAGAGTTGCGGGTTTTTTATTAGTGTAAAGTGTACAGGAATTGCATTTGATTTCATTTGATGCTCATTCAGTTTGTACAGAGTCCAGTCATGATCGAAAGAAAACACTTATAGTTCTTTGTCGAACACTTTTACACACATTTAAAACTACATTTAATTTAATTTCAAAAGTTTTCATTCCGAGTTTACGGTCCTGTTGTATTTATGCCCCCGCTCAGAAGGAGAGGGAGGTGTACTGTTTTACCCATGTTTGTCTGTCTGTCTGTCTGTCTGTCTGTCTGTGCGTCTGTCTGTCCGTAACATATTTTCGTCAAAGATTTCTCAGCAACTATTAATCGAAGATGCTTGAAATTTTAACACACTTTTTGTTTAGCCATACCATATGGTGGGAGTCATTTTTGTACTAACCAGACGTCAACTTCCTATTAGATGTCGGTCTGTTTATTTTTAGCCTAATATTTCTTACACATTTTCGTCACAGATTTCTCAGCAACTATCAATCGCAGATGTTTGAAATGATACTTTGCATTTTCCACGATCTCTCATGTTTAGGTATGCCATATGGTGGTATTTATTTTTGAACAAAATCGATGTGAACTTCCTGTAAAATGTTGACTTAGATTATTTTGTTTACTAAATTCAGAGCGGGGGTATCACTAGTGAGCATTGACTCACAGATATCTTGTTCATTCACATTTACAGAACATATTCAGTTGTTTGAATATAAATTAAAGGAAGACACCACTTTATTCTATTTTTAAGAGGGTATATTTTATGTTATGCATTAACTCGATATTTGTCATTTCTAATCCACATATTTTAATCATATTTCTATTCTAAAAAAAACAATTGGTTTGTGGTCTTTTGTTTTAATGATTTTACAGAGTGGTTTCAAAAAGATGTGTCTAATATCTAATGTCAATGAAACGCAGCAGGAAATGTCAAAGCTTTATACATATATGTAGTAAGTTGACCCTCATTATTTAGAAAATGTGAACAATTTCTTTTAGATGTTTTATGTTAAATGAACACAAAACATAAATTGAAAATATGTTAAAAGTTTACACATGCAAGAATGTTTATAACTCTGTAAGTAGAAATTGCTCTTTATTTGTGCAATGATTTTATGTTAAAAGAACACAAACATAAATAGAAAATATGTTGAAACTAGACACATGTAGGAATGTTTTAAAATATATTACTGTAAGAAGAATATGTTTCTAATTTCGTGAGATTATCCCTCTAAAGAATAGGTCGGTTATTTTAAAACTGTTATGGCATTTTACTCCTTCTCTGCTTACTATTATTAATATGTAATATATATGATAGCAGGAATTACAGTCTGTTAATAAAAAAGCAAGAAGGGCAAAGTATTTCATTACAATTCAAAAATATTTAAAATATGGGAGAGAGAAAGGAAAAATTTGATGTTTATTATAATCGAAAAATAAACAATATTTTCTTTGCCAAAGGTGTGAGGTTAATTTATCTTAATGCAATTAAAAATGTAATCTGGTTTCTAGAGCTTTAAAATTCATTAGATTTTCAAAGCTTTAAAGGACGCCGAGTAGGACTTTAGAAATCGACCAGTAAATGTAAGAATGTTTTGATGCTTGTAAGAATCCAGAAAGTAGGAAACAGATATCTAAAGCAAACCCTTAACACAGAACCATAAACAAAATTGTATTGGAAATATCTTGTTTGTCTTATGGATATTAAAAGGTGATGAAGATTTTAAAAATGTTTCAAAACACTATAAATCTTTTTCATAGGCAATTAGCAACAGCTCGCGTTTATCTAGATCTTCACACCTATTTTCTTCAATCACAGATTGCACATGAATTTAAGCCGAGATTGGCTTTCTAGATGCACAAAAGATATAAAGGAATACAATATAAATGCAATGCACAAACTTTGGATGGCGGAATTGGATATACAGTAGAAGGTTGGCTAATGGACTAAACATCAGAAACTAATCAGGATTTGCGTAATTTGGTTAGATCAATTAACAGGGATTGCCTCCTTTGATGACTTTTATTGTGTTGTTCTTTATACAAGGTAAAACCTCAAGTATTGTAAAATGATTTATCTAAAAATCAACATAGATAAAAAAAAAATACCTATGAT
Source organism: Magallana nippona (assembly GCA_033439105.1). Lineage (NCBI taxonomy): Eukaryota > Metazoa > Mollusca > Bivalvia > Ostreida > Ostreidae > Magallana > Magallana nippona. Next base: position 28,128,432 of record CM065919.1, read on the forward strand.
TGAGCACTTCAAAATTTGCCTGTCAAATGATCCGTCGAGTACAAACAGAACTTAACTTGGGTTTTTGACAACTTACTCTTTCGTGAAAGATCATCCAAAAGAAATACATTGGAAGTTTTCTTATCTCGATAGAATGGAATTTTGCTCATCATATCGAACTATAAGAAAAAAACCGTGTCCGTTATGCGTTAGTTTGTTTCTGTCTTATAATAGGCAAAGTGGTCATTCTCTATCATATGTCTAAAAAGACAACGAGAGGAAAATTCGTTTTCCATACAAACGACCAGGACGTAACTGGAGGCAAGCAAAGTCTGAAAGCTGATGATCTGTTCTTACAGAGGAGTGCCCATTTGTTTGACAATGGACCACAATTGGATGCTTCTTTCTCGCATCCTTCGAACATACATCACAGAAATGCTTTGATTCTGAAAGAGTTGTGCCGAAGGTAGATTGTGGTTTGCTGTTTCAACAAAATGACAGAGAAATCGAGAAAGTTCGTGAAATAAACGTATCAAATGGATCGCAGTCATTTTGTCAACAAACAAAAGTATGTGAACATTTCATCAAAACAAGAGGATACATTATGGATCCGTTAACAGATGAGGAGAGGAATTTTCCAATTGCCTACAGTGTTCGTGTTTATAAAAGTTCAGAGCAATTTGAAATTCTTTTGAGGTCCATTTACCGGCCACAAAATATGTACTGTGTCCACGTGGATAGAAAACAGTTGAAAACATCTTCAATGAATTTTTATGCATTCTACGATGCTTTCCTAATGTGAAGATGGCGTCTAAAAGAACTGATGTGAATTGGGGAAAAATAAGTGTTTTATTGCCAGACCTTACATGCATGAAACACCTTTTATTAATTCCTAAATTGAAATATTTCATTAACTTAACTGGACAGGAATTTCCTCTTCGTAGAAATTATGAATTGTAAAAATATTGCAAATTTATAACGGTTCGAACGACGGAGAAGGCACCATCAAAAGGTTTGCATCATTTTTATAATATGTACATGAAATTACATGAAACAAGTTTCGACTAAGAACTATGAAATAATGACAATATAACACTTTTCAATTACAAAAAGTAACTATACCATCACAATATTTGATTTTGATTCATCCTTTTGTTTATTTGCTCAAATTCGACATTCATCAAATTAGGTCAAATAAGGAAAGATGGAATATTAATGAGAAACCTCCCCATAATATCCAGCCAGTCAAAGGAGCTGTCCACGTGACTCTAAACAGCAACAGAACAGAACCAGAAATGAGTATTATCAACGGTTAAAATTTGATTTACAGTATTATGAAAAACTAACACATATCAGGAACATTGTATAGATGTTTGAATATGTAATAAAAAGTATTTGTACGTTTCATTGTATTTATTTTACATGTAATTGTTACTGATAACAATGCATGTAACAAAATATTTAACGACACAAATGTAATCTTTTCAGTCTCATGAAATCGCCCTCTACGGGCAAATATTATATATTACCATTTCTATCAACCAATTTTTTGTAAGTGTGGTTTAATCGACAATAATTTTTATGACCGTAATGTGTAAATAAAATCATATTTTATAAAACTTGAGAAAAATGTTGTGAGATGCAATACTTGGACACAGTTCAAAAAAATTAACATATCCCATTCTGTCATCTGAATATAAAGTAAAGGGTCTGGAACTGTGATTGAACGAAAGAGCTATGCCATTCAGTCACAGTTAAGAAAACTTTATTCACCTTTCTACCGAGTGAATTGCAGAGATACATGCTGTGGATACGACTGGTTTGATAATGCAGTAAGTTTAGGATGCCTGAAACTAACAAGGAGCGACGCTATTAAAAACACCAAAAATAATGCTATGAAAACTTCAGTTTTCCAAATACTTAGATTGAAACAACTTCTTCCTAGAAATAATGAATCAGCATCAGTGTGATATCTTATATTACCAATAAAGACAAATTCATGGTACAATATACATCAACATGAATTTGTCTTTATTGGTAATATAAGATACCGGTATCACACTGATGCTGATTCATTATTTCTAGGAAGAAGTTTTTTCAATCTAAGTATTTGGAAACTGAAGAATGTCACTAAAACAATGAAATGTGACACTACACAATTTGTTTGAAAAAAAAAATCCTAAACATTTTACTGCAACTGCAAGTACATCTACTCATTTAATTACTGATTCATTGATTAATATTTAATAAAAAATTATTAAACTATAAGAAAATGTTACAACATTAAAAAGAAGAAGGCACCGATTCTTTCAATATGTGGTGCCCCTAAAATTTAAAAGTTGTTTAAATCACATGAAAATAAACTTATATCATCTTGAACACGTGTATGTATAAAGTACCAAGTTATATACTTTTATCTTGTTTTCAAAAAAAAAATAAAAGCTTCCACATTTTGTCATATTTATAAGATGTAGTGACAAATTAGGAAAATGGGCAAATTTCTCATTATACTTTGAAGAGGAAAATATATCCGAGCCGTCGCCCACAACGAAATTAATATATTTTATATTTTATATGATATCAAATGCTAAAGTCACATTGTGAATTTCGTCGTGGGCGACGACTGTGGACATGATGTTCTATTCAGAAAACTTCTGAAGCATTTATGCCTTCTGCTCTTTTAAGAAAAATATGGGAGAATGTTTTGTTTAAGATGTCAAAATTACCCTTGTGATAGTCAAATCAGGTAACTTTTTATAAATTCTTAATTTTTAGGCATTCTTGTGTAAAAAGGTATTTTTCAATTTTTTTTTTATATTTTTGAAAAACCCTTTAATACAGTGCCACATATGACTGAAGACTGAAACTTTACTTCGTTCTTCAAATTCACAAACATAAATGAACTTAAAGATAAATGAATGAATAAATAAATAAATAAATAAAAAAAATATATAATTTTTCTTGTTGTTTGTACTCCAAGAAAGGTAACTCATTGATACAAAAGAACGGTAAATAAAACTGAATTCAATGCAAATAAAATGCGGAAATTCAATTCATCCCCAGTGTGTTTATATTGTCATGACTTTTAAATTGATGATTTTTCAGATTACGCAAGGTAAATGTCTAAGCTACATGTAGTTGGCCAGTTTAATGATGACATCATAATTGATTTGATGTATCTTTCTCCCGCTTTTTTGGCATTAATAATTATTTGGTATCTTTCCTCCAGGTTTATGGCAGTATGGCAAGTAAATATGTGGAAAATGAAACACGTTTTCTTGAGGTTCTATTTACAATAATAGGGAAATTCTTTATTCATTTTCATATTTATAACGTTGTCGCCATATAATAAATATTCACGAAATATCTTTTGTTTTGTAGACAAATTGCATAAAACATATGCTAACACATTAAGGTAATTATCCATACGTCACAAAACAACGTCTGACGCAATTCACGCGTTATTACGTCTATTCCGTGCCCGATCTAATTGAGACCTAACGCTAAACCAAGAACCCAAGCTGACCTAGAAATTGATTTAAAACAAATCTATGAAAAATCCTGACAACTGCAAACAATTATTAACCAGCAGAATGAAAACAGGACTGAATTGTGTCGATTGCATACTCGTTTTGAAAATATAGACCGCTTACTTTTTTCCTGTATAAACATCATTGCGTTGGAAGGTTGAATTTAATCAGAATCTTTGAACATTAATTCCAGAAAGTCGATAAACATCCAAAAGAAAATCATGACCGAGATCGATTCCAGTGCATAAGGGAGATAAATACACAAAGGGAAATAATTTGATCTACTTGTTAACCTCCATCATCTTTAGCCCATTCGCTTAGCATTGAGCATAAATATATTTTCCCCCCAAAAAAATATTTTTAGAATTAAAATCATACGCTGAAGAAATGTTACTTCATTTGTAGAACAGTCTTTGAAACCAGTACAAATAGTTGAATAGAGGTTTTGTCATGAAATCATATCAGGGAATTAGCATTATCCACGTACATGTATGTGACTGCAATTTCTAAATACCGATCTCGATCCATAATACCTACCGATATCCAAAGAAACCATTTTATGGGATTTAAATAATACAGATTAATCAACGGTTTACTCAAATCATGTTTTCTATTTAACATTAAGCTAAACATATTTTTTAGAGTGATGAAATAATAAACCTATGCACAATTTAATTTTTAAGGACCTTTTTTCAAAATATATATTTTAATGATTTTCACCAAAAATACGCCCATTGTGATCCTGAAAAGGTCGGTACTTTGGGTAATTTTATTTCCCATTGATTGAGAATTCTGTACGTAAATCAAATTACAAGAGCTGAAATTTCGTTTTCTTTTATCTCATTTGTAAGCAAATTTATCTATTTTTTGATAAATAAGCAAGTGTAACATAAAATTATTTGTTTTGAAAAATTAATTCGTTCATTTTACATAGGATATCAGTCAGAAAATAACTTTCTGAAAGTCAAATTTCAGGCTTAGGCTAATATTCTTTATAAAGAAAAATGACAATAACAAACTGTCAACCATCTCAAAAGTCCATAAAACGAAATACAAATGCAAAGCAGAGCAACATGGACCTCCAAAAAGATAGAGGTGGGATCAGGTGCCTAGGAGGAGTAAGCATCCCCTGCCCACCGGTCGCACCCGCCGTGTGCTCATTGTCAAGATCATGAAAAACGAAAAAACCGTAGTCAGTTGGGTGTATAAATAATGGTCTAACAAGTATGAAAATTGCAGTCAGTGTGCCTTGTTTAATAAATAAGCTGAGAGACATAAACCCCATAAGCAAGTGATTATGGTATGTTGCTACATAAGTAAGGGAAGTTGACGATGGAAAAATTAAGATCATCACGTTTATCATATAGTTTTGTTATTAGGTTACCATTAACGTCTTTTTCTGGTAAAATATCTAAATATGAAACAAATGTTTCAGAATCTGTTGTATCTTTTATTTCAAGCTCACTGGGATATAAGGATCAAGTTATTTATGTATGAAAAAAGCACCATTTTCCGCAATCGGTTCTATTTTTAGTAACGGCCCTAGCTTTTATAATACCGATGGACCAGCCAACTGGGTAAAAATTGATAAGATCATATCCTTAGATACATTTTTAAGAAATATGAAACAATTCTGTACGTATTTTATTTATCAAGTGGGGTATAGATCATTACCTTAAAAGCAATTTTTAAATATAAATTTATGTTTAGACAATTTTTTCAAAGAATAAGATAAGAATAAATATTAGTGTAGCACTTTGTTTATTCTAAATGTGTTACTTCGAAATTTTTTAAAATAATTCATACAATAGGGCGTTTGTTCAAATTTTTTGCATATACATCATAGAATATTTATTCAAATATCTCGTAGAAAAGGATACAAATTACCTATAGTGTAACTTACACAATTTACAGGCCGACGATGGCGTAAGGTGATTTTACAAATAAACAAAGATACGAACATATATACACAGTTTGTACATTACAATTCAAATACATATTTAAGTTTTATCATAATCTACGATAATTTGATCACTCACTTTTATATTTAATTCAATAAATACCTTGCGCGAGACGATATAGCCTAAAATTACCGGACCTAGAGAAATACAATTTCTGAATATTACCGGTTTTTATTGCAAAAGAAACCAAGTGAAATAGATAAGCCAAAAAAGTGTTCACTAACTCAATCCATACGCGGACACGAGCTAACCTAACGTAATGTTAGAGACATTGTAACCTTTGAGAAATATGGATCTGAAATGTTAAAATAAGAAATGGCTATCAAAATAAGTGATAAATTTTTATTCAGACCACAATAGCATTGCATCAGAAAAACGGGATAACGTAGAGTGAAATGCGCAGATCATAAAGAAACGGTTTTAAACTTTTTTTCTTTGTAAGTAAGTGATCAGTTTCAGAAAATGATGTTTAGGATTCATAATATCACTGTGCTTACCTGGATAATAGGATCCCACTCTGTTAAATTAAATTTTACGATTTGTAAATCTTTACTTAATCGTTACAAGTGTTTTACAAACACAGTTTTGGCAGCATGTCCATTGTTATCGAAAATTACGCAACGCGTCAGAAAGTTTTAGATCAAAATGATTGATTTACTGAGATAAAATCCAAACAACGGAGTTTATACATCCATTGATGGTCCATTGCAATCAAACATGTACGATTTAATAATGATTTTGAAAGAAATGAGATTCATCAAAAGAGAGACATTTTTGGCACTATTTTCTTTTGCTTTTCAATGTCATGCATTAATAACATGTCAAAAGAGGTATGCTTTAATATTAGACTGAAATAACAAACAAATGATGAAAATGATAGAGATATTCAATCAAAATAGTGTGATTTGAACCAATAGGACAAATACAACTTTTTCGACGCAGGAGTACAGTTTGATACGTCTTTTGCCCCTTTGTACAATAGTTTATTAAGATCAACTGTTGAATCTTTCTAGTATAATGCTGCAAGGCTGCAAGGGACAGAAAGACGTTTGTCTGTACAAACGAAGACAGTAGTTTTCTTTTTAAAAATGCCTTGTATGAAATCGAGCGAGTTCGTAAAATGAATATTACAAATGAATCAAACTTCCTGAAATTTAGAAATTCTTCTGAAAAGCAATTTATCAGTCACAAGACATTTACTGTGTTTACGTGGACAATTAAACAACAGATAACTATATTTCGCAATTTAATAAAAAAAAACTTTTTTGCGACGACTATGTTTGCGACCTAAGCCTAATTCGGACCCGTGTTGCTTTAACTATACGACAAGGACGAAAATTTCTCGCCAGCGAATAAAAGTTGGTTTGCAGTATATATTTACATGCATTGCAAAGTGTTCTTCATAAATGTTTTTTAGTGTCAGAAGAAATGTGAACTAGGGAACAGTAAGCGTTTTATCAGCTGATCTTTTGTGCATGAAAAACCTTTTATCAGATACTTAATGGAAACATTTCATCAATCTAACTGGACAGGAGTTTCCAGTGAACTAATTATAAATTAGTTATGAAATAACAAGCTTTTAATGCTTTAAACGATTGTGAAGGCACAATTCTGATCAGAGAGGTTTGCAACATCAGTTGACTAGTATATTAGAAATAAAGAAACGATATACTGGTAGTCTTTTCATAATAGCAACACAAAATACAAACATTGTGGTGTAATGACAGATATTGTTTTTATATATTCATAATATGATCGGATATATATCTTACTTGATTTAACATTTTATCACAATTTAATTAACTTCCCTGAAACCTATTCTAGGTCTAACAAGGATAGATGGAATATAACAGAGAATCCTTACCACAATACAGTTCCGGTGCTCTGTCCACGTAACACTGAACATAATATTTGTGGAATACGTCATCACTAACAGGGTAGCTGCTGACTTCCTTGAATGGGTAAATAAAAAAGTCATCCCAGCTGAAACATTCTTTGCAACTTTAGTTCATAATTCTCAGCTAGAAATACCTGGAAGTTTCAAAGGTAGGTGAACTCGTTTCCATTTAGAGAGTTTCACGCCGTTTTTTTTTTTCGATTTTAGCCAAATCACTGAATTAATGTTGAGAAAAAAATATTGTTTATTCAAATGTTTAGAAAGGAGAACTGGAAACATATTTTGGAATACGAAAACCATTTCTTTCCCGATTTAAAAACTGGAATGGGACATTGAATTCTTGGCTATGTCGTGGTAAATTCGATCGATTTGCATTTTTGGAATCGAATATCTCGCTTGTTTACCTCGTTGACCAGAATTCTTTGCCAATAAATTTTAATCCAATTACCAAGGTCATGCTTTACTTTGCATGTATTTCGAAAGTTTAAAACATATAAAGAATATTGTCGAGGATAAATGACGTTTCTTAGCCTGCAAAAAAGCACGTTATACAACAATAATGATTTTTGTTATATTAAGTATTTTTCTACGACATCACACATTCTCTGTCAATTATAACACTTTTGATTTTAACTGTTAATGTTTCTCATCTCTCACTGTGGTCGTATCGCTAGTTTCTTGATAGATCTATCATTTAAAGAAATAAACAAGGCGTACTTCAAAAATTCAAAGACAAGAGAATAAGGATTAATTTTTCTTGTTTTTTGGGAAATATTCTGCACAAAAGTTCACTGTAAACTTATTGGATTAATAGTTTAGGTTAATTTTACGTTGATTTTGTTATATCTAGTGTGGTGCAATTATGTCTATGCTTATTATATGATTACAATATATACGTATACGGATGCAGATCATGCAAAGTTTCTGTTGTTATTTGAATGATTTAATGATTGACATGTTCTTAACTTGTTATGGACTACTTACATGTATCGGGTAAACCAAAGGTCTATGTGTATAGAACACTAATATCTGAAACTTGATAATTTATTTGTCTGTCATGAATAAAATGTAAAAATGTAGCCAAAAATACGTAATTAATATTAGAAAAAGGACAAATTTTGTCTGCTAATTTTTATGCTTAGATTTTCGATGTTTGGGAGAAATGACGTAACAAGAAAAAATGTAATAAGGCGGGTATGCTAAGGCTGCCCGATTGATTTCAAGGCGATGTGTAGAAAGCCACTTGTATGTACTTCATACGATATGATGTCATAATTAACTTTGACGCCACGATCTGCTGTCTAAATGTATTGTAACGTTATAAGGGAATTTTATTGAACATTATAAAACCGCTTGATTCCTTTACATTGAAGCTGTAATAAATATAGATTTTGAATTCAATATTATCAATATTAAGTATAAAAAATCATCGGTTTTAAAGCTTTGTATTAGGTAAATAACTATTCATAATTTAATGCTTTGGAGATTCCCCCTGCTACGTGCAAACTAATAAATGGATATATGTATGCATGTAAAAAACAGTTTTGCGCTAGTGAAAGATAAAAGCAATCGTAGTATATTTTACGTGAAATTGGGAATAAAATAAAACCAATGAGAATCATGCTGTGGGGGGACCTATCAATTGACCCAATTTTGTGTAAACCGAGCTTAAAAGGTAAAAATATGCCTAGTTTCGATGATGGTGCGAAATGTTTTGATAATATTTCAAATAAACGAAACATCTATATGAACCCAACCCCCAGCAAGAACTGCAAAATACATTACTTATCAAAGGATTTTTCAGAAAAAAATATTTTTGATTTAATGTCATTAATGACTTGCGCCAATGCGATTTATATAGATCATTTGCCCTGTTAGGATACGTGCTTAAGAAGAACATATTACGTCACAAAAATGCATCAAATATAGTGTTTGGTATGGTTGTTAATTTATGTAATGAAAAAATAAAATAATTCGCCCAGTTAAAGTAATTTTTCAATTATGAATATAATATCATTTTCCGATATGAATTTAGCTTTGGATAGCCTTAATATAGCTGCGAAAGCCTTATTGTTATACCCACACTTTCTAAAGAAAGTTCGGGTATATTGTTGTTACCCTGTTCCGTCTGTCCGTCCGTCCGTCCGTCCGTTCGTCCGTCCGTCTGTCACGTTTTACTTTCTCAAACTGCTCTTACATCTTATAAATCAGCAAACTGAACTCTTGGAGTATGATTTGGGGTGTCATGTTTCAAAAATTCTCTGGTAGTCCTGGGGGTCAAATAATTGGTAAAAATGACGTTTTTTGACAAAAAACCTTCTTCCTCGAACTCCTTTTACATTTTCAACAGTAGACAAATCATCTCTTGGAATATGTTTTGGGGTGTCCTATAGATGCGCAATAAGGTTTCGGAAATTTCAATTTTGTCCTGGGGGTCATTAAATGGCTGAAAAATGACGTTTTTTTTTTTTTTTTTTTTTACAAAAAGTCTGGTTTCAAAAAACGTCCATTTCTTTTTGCAGTAGCCTAATGATCTAATAGGATATGCTTCTGGGTGTCATGTTGACGTGTAATCATGTTTCAGAATTTTTGTTTTTATCACGGGGGTCTGTGGGCATAAAAAAATGACGCTTGTTTTGCAAAATTGCAAAAAAAAATATGGTTCCCAGAACTCCTCTTTCAATTTATGCAGTAGCTATGTCATCTCTTGAGATATGATAGGGACTGTACTATAGATGTGCAATAAAGTTTTCAAAATTTAAATTTCATGCAGGGAGTCAAATAGTAGCTGAAAATTGACGTATATCATTCCTAAAAAAAACCCTACTTCTCAGAACTCCTCTCATGATTTAATGAATAGCCACATCATATCTTGGGGTATGATAGGGGCTGTCATATAGTCATGCAATAAGGTTTTAAAAATATACCGGTAAATTTGATTCTGAGGGTCAATACTATCTGCAAAATGATGTTCCGTCCCATAAAAAAACCTTATTCCTGGACCTCCTCTTATATCTTGTGATTGAAATAACGTACCATAAGATGCATAAGGAGGAAGAATATATAAAATTATGCTTTAGGGGTGGGGATCACAAGCATTTTTTTCAAGTTATTTGATCATTTCTGATTTTGGGAGGGTGGGGTGGGGTTAAGGTGACCCCTAGAGGCCATGACCTACTAATACCACAAAAAGATTTGCCTTGACTTGGTCATGGTTGAAGAAACAAAAATATAGTTTTAGAACTTGTGTCTTATCCTTTTGATTTATTCAATAAAATATGTTCAATTCAATTCAAACAAAAATATATATGGTTTAGGAGTGGGGATTTTGATGATTTTGAGGATATTTTAAAAATATTTAACTATTCATGTTTTCGGGGGGTGGGAGATTCAGAGTCTCTTTTCACATTTTTACAGTAGCAAAATCATTTCTTGATTGGTATTTTTCTGTATGATATCAGATGTACATAAAGAGATTTTGGAAATTGCTTTTTAATCTTAAAGATAAACAAAATGTTATATGTAATTGTAGAAATTGTAGAGTCAGTCAACAAAAACCTAGAGCTTGCTGTAAAAAACAAAGCAGGGTCAACATTGGGCTAGGGCTAGGAATTACACTACATATGAATAAGATTAATAATTGATTAGTTCCAACTCTGGAAAGTCACTGGATATCTCAAAGGGGGCATAACCTATATACATGTACCAATTGATGTGCAATGACACAAGGAGGAAGAATAAATATGGTCTAGGGTGGAGATCTCAACAGTTATTAAAATGTATTATAATTTCCTATTTCAGAGGAGGGGGGGGGGGGTGGTTGTTTAAAAACAACTCCAGGGGGTGGGGGAATAACACAAGGGGCAGGGGCCAATTTGTCTTAAATGTATCTAATGTATCTTGACATGATCAGCAGAATTGGACAGAATGATCACCATAGGGCATCTGCAGAGTGGGGCCCTAAATAGTTACAAAATCAATCTATTGATAATACGTTATAAATGTATTTAGAAATGTCTTTATTTTCAAAATGATTAACAAATTAATCAGTCAAAATGAGTTATAAATAACCGATTGGCAATTCTGCAATTGATTGCATGATCCCTAGTATAATATCACATGTATTTTTTTTTTATATATAATTATACATGTATGTTAACAATCAGGATTTAAATGCACAAATTTTCATGAGTCATAAATCTTGACATACCACATATCTCTTGACAAAAAAGAATAAGCAATTTAAAATAAAAGAAAATTAGTCATTAACTCTTTTTCTATTACTGGTGTATGATGATGGGGTAGGGGTTATAATGGGAAAAAAAAGCTGCAGCATGCCTTCATTCTCACTAGAAATGTATATCTAATCCACACATCCTGGGGATGGGGAACGGTTAAGGCCCCTTCCCCTTCCTTCCTATTATAACTCATATAAACATGATATTTAAAACCCAAATTTCATACAAAATAGAGTTAATATGGAGTCAACTCAATAGTGCAAGTCTGACAAATGAAAAAATAAAAACATTCTGCAATTAAAATGACAGAAACTGTAGATAAGCTTATTTAAATAAAGATGATGATACAGTATGCTGGCAAAGGGAGATTACATTTTAGAAAGTGAAAGTAAAACTTAATTAGCTGTTATTGTATACCGGTGTCTCATGATATTGCGCTTCTACATGTATTATACTTACCTATATTGGTCAACATCATAATGATAAGCCAATGAGCACAATATGAATTCCTTTAGCTGATCACCACAAAAGAAACGTTTATTCGTGTTAATTAATCCTATTCTGCATATCGAAAACACACATGCATGTGCACCATGTGATACTCATCAAACCAAAGAGCTGGGTAAAACTAGTACCCGCTAATGCAACCTGTAGACCTGTGTTGTGTACGTAACTTCAGACAAAGATCATTTAATTGTAACATATTGCATGTATTTTCATAACTTTATTCTTTAAGACCCCTTGCACAATTTAGTTATGTAATTAACCATGTAAAGCACAATTTTCAGCTTTAAGGTGGTATTGGACACCCACATATTTTGATGTACTCCTTATTGAACGAAACATTAAATAAAGTGTATGAAATATAATATTTTCCCCCAAAATAATGTTACCTAACAGTTAGGCCTAAGAAAAAAAATTGTGTGTTTAGGGTAACACTGATGAAAAAATTAGGTTAGGTAGGTAGGGATTTTTTTTCTATTTTATCATATTTTTCTCTGCATGAGGGCACAAATACAAGTATAAAATCCTAAGAATGTTTGTTTGTGTCATATTTAAAAACGGGTTTTTAATGGAAATAATATGAAGATCACAAACAGATGCAAACAGTTCAACCCCAAATTGTACATAAAGGCAATATGTGTATTGTTGGATGTGAACTCATCATTTATGAAAATTATAATTTTTAAAAAGTACCGGAAATTGCATGTGGCCTTCTTTTTGACTAAAACTGGTACAAGAGAGTGTTATTTAGAGGCTAACACTTGGTGCGGGTATTACTGTCTAATGACAGCATCTAGTATCTGTTTGAAAATACCGCTCTTTTGGTTTGACATAAAACTGATGACATAGACTGACAGGAGTAATGTTGTTTTTCAATTTTATTTATTATCTGATCAGATGATGAAAATCTAATCTATATGTTTATTCATATTATCAAGTTGATAACATATAATATGTAATATAAAACAACAGTATGAAGTTGATAAAAGAAGATTATCAACAGTCTCGATTGAAGTCATCATTTCGTTAGTTCTATGGTCGATACAACGACCTTGTCGAATGCTGACTGACGCTTTTCATACTTATTGTTAGTCCATTATTTATCACCGAATGGTCTACAGATTTTTCTGTTTTCCCGATTACGATAAAGAGTGCACGGCGGGTGTGACCGGTCAGCAGAGGATGCTCACTCCTCCATAGAACCTTATCCTACCTCTAATTTTTGTAGAGGTCCGTGTTTGCTCTGCTCCTGTTTTGTATTTTGCCTCTAGACCTTTGATTTTGTACTCTGTTCGTTATCGCCACATTTCATTGTTAACATTCATTTGTAAAGAAAGTAGAAAGTTCTTAATTAATAGTTTCTCTTTTAGTCATTAACGCGTTTTCATATGAATTAATTTTGTAAACAAAAGTATTGTCATGCCTTTTTTTTCATGCTGTCTCCTTATCTATAACTTTCCTGGGCACATTCACAAATGCCAGCAAACGGGAATCGTTCATAAATATGCATCAGAAATAATTTCTTTCTCCTTTTATCAAATATCATAAGTATCCCATTTTATACCAATCGGCAATCTGTCGAATTTGTCTCAAGGTATTCTTTTTTATACAGCTCAGCTTACGGACAAAATTTTGGTCTGGTTTCTACCATTGCGAAATATCATATTCACCTTTAAAGAATTCAAGGACAACAGTGATAAAGTTTGAGTATGTGTTGTACGTGCCTTCCGAAATGCAGATGCCATTTAAACTTGTAAAATTTTATCAGGACGAAGTCTAAATCTAACCATACTGTGTCACCTGTTGATGAAAGACATATGATGTGATGCCCCGTTCTTTGGTGTTTGACTTCAGTTAGAAGTTCAAGATAATAGAACTACGACGTCGTCTGTTTAAACTCAGTGCAAACTCTTGTCAATTTTTGATTAGATGTGGTAACTTGCAAATCGTTTATTAAATCAGTCTAGTAGCCTACCATAGGATTCAAGACTCTAGATTTAAAGTTAGCTTCGAGTATTTGTATTATTGTATTATTGTACTTGAAGGCACAGGAAACTATTTTTCTTAAAAGAAACTTTGATTTTCCAATTGTCCCTGATAACCAATACATATGATTGTTCAATGTCATGAGCACTAAATTTATACATTCTTCTCAGACAAATGAATTGTAAATTTTGGTTAAATGAGTCACTGTACAAAATGCATGTACATTTTTATTGATATGTATTTTGTTCACACATTGATGTAGAGTACGATAAAATAGAATTAAAATGATTTAATTCAAATTCTATAATGAAGTTAACATGTACTTTACATCAATGCTTTTTTAAAACTCTAAATCGGATACTAAAAATATCTCAAACATGTTTTTTTCCATGTTTTTTATGAGAGCATAGAGCATACAAATGTTTATTATATCCTACATATAACATGTATATATGGGTGTTAATTTTGAAATCATATATGTACTTGTTTTTTGTGATTTAAATTGTTTAAACAAAATTTGAAAGAAATAGAGACAGTTCGCAAACTGAATACTACAAACAAATCACCTTCGTTTTGCAATCAAACAAACGAGTGTAACAAGTTTCTTTTATCAAGAGGATACATAATGGATCCTTTAAACGATGAGGAGAGAGATTTCTCGATTGCCTACAGTATTCTTGTTTACGAAAGCCCAGAACAATTTGAAATTCTTCTGAGAGCCATATACCGACCACAAAATGCTTATTGTGTTCACGTTGACAGAAAGACAACTGAAAATGTGTTCAATGAATTCTCCTGCATTGCACAATGCTTTCCAAATGTGAAGTTAGCATCTAAGAGAATTGAAGTTGATTGGGGAAAAATAGGAGTTGTACTAGCGGAGCTCTTGTGCATGAAAGACCTTTTATCATTTTCAAAATGGAAATATTTCATTAACTTAACTGGTCAGGAGTTTCCACTCCGTACCAATTATGAATTAGTGAAGATATTAAAAATATATAATGGTTCCAACGACGGGGAAGGCACAGTTAAAAGGTTTGTAATTTACTCACGCATACCAATAATAATATAATAAAAATAATTCAATTTCAGAGGGCAAATGTATCTTATTTAAAGGGCTAACAAAGACAGATGGAAAATCAAAGAAAAGCCTCCCCATAATATAAATCCAGTAAAAGGCTCAGTCCATATCACACTGAATAGAAAGTTTGTTGAATACCTCGCCAACAATAGTATAGCTGCGGATTTTCTCACATGGGTAAACAAAACAAAAATTCCAGATGAGACATACTTCGCCACACTAATTCACAACCCTCAACTTGGAATTCCAGGAAGTTTTAAAGGTAAAAGAAACTGCAGGAAAAGTTATACAATAATTTAATTCAATTCTTCTTGGTTACGCAATTCAAATTGGCAAAAAAAGAGCTATTGGTATGATTTCTTTATATTTGATTTGAATTCAATTTGGTTAAATTTACATTGTTAATGTCTTATTTTCTGCACCCATAGTAATTATTAACTTATGTGGTAAAAGTTTATGCTTTATAAATCATGAAAAAGTTTATAATAAAAACTCATAAATTCATTACTGGTTTAATATATGAAATAGGTACGAGATTTTTAAAATATAAACTGGATAGTTAAAATTTGTTACTATTATATATATATATATATATGCCGTTTTAACGCTGTTTTTGGTATGTTGGAAACCTAACCCAAACTTTGTCTGTGAGATGATCTTCATAAGCGAGAAACGTTCTGCAAATTATCCAATTAAGTTACAATACATTTAAATGTGTTGAATATAATTTCCAGTTAATTTATTTACTGACCGACCCGTCAGTAAACACCCCAGTTTTAAATATTCATTATCACCTGATCTCGTGATATCGATCGCAAGCCTATTCAGTGTGTAAACAAGAAGTCGACGCCAAAGCGTGGTCTGCATGCTGGTAGCAGGGTAATTTATTCGTAGACAATAGAAAGAAAAACAGAGACATTAATGTTTTGAATTGCTGTGATTCTTCTTCCCCCACGCTGTTCCTCTTGATTACTTTTCCCGCGGTCATGCGCAGATTTACATTTATAAATATGCATAAGAACAACGCATCTCTCCTTACATAAACTAAACAGAATATTCAATAAACACCAATGAATAACCTTGCACATTCATCACAGTGTTTTTTTTAATACACGTCATCACACTGACACAGTTTGGGTTGGGTTTACAAAAACAAAACAAAAACAGCGTTAAAAACGGCATTTATGACTTTAAAGGATATACAATTCATTTTTATAGGGGATCTGGAAACGGATTTCGGTGTACAAAAACCTTTTCTATCTCGTTTCAAAAACTGGGAAAGTTCACCCAATTCTTTACCATGTAATGGTAAATATGTTCGAACGATCTGTGTTTTTGGAGTTGGAGATCTTCCTCTTCTTGCTCGTCGACCTGAGTTCTTTGCCAATAAATTCAATCTTGATTACCAAAGAGAATCTTTACTTTGTATGGATGAACTAATTTTTAACAGAACAAGGGATGAATATTATCAGCGACTGCATTTTGATACAGAGTATTATGAAAACCTAAAACATATTCGAAACATTGTATAAATGTATTTTCAATACCCATTTAATAAATTAAAATAGCGTATATGCATCATTGCGTGTTTGTTTCATGTATTTTCCTCAAACTGGCTAGAAACTGTTCAGAACGTTCCATCATTGGAATGACAGATAAGCATTGTTTGTAATAACATTCAATTTTTAAACAGAAGTGTACAACTTAATGCCCATTCGGAAAAAAATAAGTTATAAAATCCTCTGACCTTTCTTCAAAAGGGCAATTCAAATGTTTCCAATAGATTTTCAAACTGTCCGCTGCACACATGAATTGATTAAACTTGAAAATAGTTCTATTCTTGAGTTGTTCCTTACTTTGGATTTTACTAGAAATTCATTCATTGGGCCACTATACATCGACATGCACAATATACAAGTTTTACAAGTTGGTTCCCAGAAGGCTGAAAATCATAGAGGAAAAGCTTCAATCGCTGGTGGCTCTTATTGATGATTATCCTGTTAACCTCATTAATCTATAATAACATAATGACAGAAGTGTTTAATTTTTATATATTTAGTAATTAATAAAGTAAATGTGGTATATGGGGGTTCAAATCCGTTGTTTGCAATGATTAATTGTCACGCATCAATAACGCTTTTATAATATACTATGTATAGGCAAGGAACTTTCTAACAATTTTTTCTCCACTATTTGTAAGAAATCAGAATATCTAATAATATTGTGATTAAACAACATTCTTCAAACTTATTTAGGAGCGCAATAGAAATAGCAGAATATATCTTCTCTGAGCACAATTCTGAAGTCACAATTATAATTATAAAGTTTTACATGTTCATATTAATTTAGTATTGTTCACTATATATTTTTTGAAACATATTAATTCACATCATCTCTACGTTATTTAAGAAAATATACATCAATTTTAATTGCAAAGACGCAGTTCTACGGAACAAAGTAGCGCTTGCAGAAGTTGAGATTTATTAACCTCCTTTCCTAGCGAAGCCAATAGGCAT
The DNA here is from genome assembly GCA_033439105.1 of Magallana nippona. Lineage (NCBI taxonomy): Eukaryota > Metazoa > Mollusca > Bivalvia > Ostreida > Ostreidae > Magallana > Magallana nippona. The sequence goes on from CM065919.1 coordinate 28,146,124, forward strand.
ATTTAAACAAAACTTCCTATGTCAATTATAACTTTTTGATATAACTTCACATGTCTCAAAAATTATTTGAATCGTTTTCAGCAAACTCTATAAAGGTCGGGTTCAATACATGTATATCCATTGTCAGTTTTAGGTCTTATTACGTGTCTTTCAAGCATAACAATTTTACTTTATATCCATAAGGCTTACAGTAAGAGAGTGGAAATTTTTGGAGAATTGAAGTTTTAATCGTGGGTTGAACAAATAAAATGTCATACGCTTATCTGTATTAATGATTGTGGTTTATAACGACACGCATGCAGATCCATTGATTACTGGGGCCCATCAAGTATTAAGAAGATGTGCGTTTCCGCGAAACTATCATATGCTCAGTCTACCTAGCGTTTTGAAGATTTGCGCATAGAGAGAGCGTCTGGTTGATTGCAACTTATTTAAATACATTTTAAAATATATTTCAAGAACAAGAGTTATTTGTCAAGCGTTTTCAATACATAAAGAGAAACACGATATAGGAAACAAAAATTTAAATTTGCACTACATAATTAGTACGAGATTTGTTTAATTGTATTTAGAATCACCAAAATCAAAGTATATTCTAAGCGCGCAATTGATATATTTTTTTCATGTTTAATTTATTCATATATTCAATAAATATTCATCATTTTTATAATTATATTTCTTGGTATCATTTTACCATATTCAATTTGGCTTCATAATGTTTTAAAGTAAAAAATGATTCACTTGATCACAGATCCATAACAAAGGTTAATTCGGTTTTCATCAGAGTTGCGAGTTTCTTCAAAGTCTTTATTAGTGTAACGTGTACAGGAATGGTATTTGATATCATTTGATCAGTTTGTAAAAAATCTGCTCACAATAGAAAAGAGACACTTACAATTCTTACAACACTTTTATGTACATGTAGACTTTAAAAATCTTAAAGAGAGAGAGAGAGAGAGAGAGAGAGAGAGAGAGAGAGAGAGAGAGAGAGAGAGATTATTATTATAATCAAAAACGCCTCTTTGTCTCTGCCAAACGTGTCAAGTTTAATTTGTTTAAAGCAATTGAAAAAGTGATCCGGTTTTTGGAAATTAAAAAAATCAATAGGTTTTCATAATAAATGAAAAGCTATAAAGGACGCAGGTCAGAACTTTAGAAATCGACCAGACAAGATAACATTGCCTTAGAGAGTGTTTGAGCCTGCAAGAATCTATTCTATTTACAGCAAAACTATTACACAGAGTCCAAAACAAAATCGTATTGGAATTGTGTAGTTTGTCTTCTAGATATTAAATGGTAACGAAGATTTTGAAAAAAAATAATTTTAAAGCACTTTAAATCTTTTGCCTAGCAAATTAGCAACAGCTAGAGTTTATAGATTTACACACATTGTCTTCAAACACAGATTGCACATCAAATGCAGCCAAGATTGGCTTAGTAGTTGCAAAAAGGAATATAAAGGTTTGCAACGGACAAATTATGGATGGCGGAATTGATAAACAGTAGTTGGTTGACTGATGGACTACAAACATCTTATATCCATATTTGGGTCGTTTTGCTACACCAATAAAGGATTGGCTCCTTTGATGATTGCTTATGTGTTGTACGTGGATAAACATAAATAAATCACACGTTTTGTAAAGTTATTAATCTAAAAATCAACATAGATAAAGAATATAGTATAGAAATAAAGATGTATGATTGCTGATTTATCTATAATTGATTTAATTAAAATAGAGAGAAACATACATTTATGTGAATGAACTGAACATATGTTCTAATCGAACACACTCACAATGCTAAACATTGATACTGGTATCGAACGACGACGCGGAGCAGTCTCATTAATTCTTTCAAACACCAATAATTCAAAAGTTTGAATTTTTATTAGTCAGCGAATCGTCGACCGATCGTCGAGCGTTGAGCCATATGTTCATTAACTAATCCACAATTAAAAAACATATAAACAAATCCGCAATTGCTGAATATTCACTCGTGACACGTAGGCACCGCTTCAATTATTGGCGAAGAAATGTGCAGCATGGCCGCTGCTTATCGAAGGTAGATGTTTAACGATCCGTAAAAGGTCAGTCGTCCGTCAGTCGACTTATAAAAATCGCCCGATAGACCAGTTGACCCTCGGACAACTTTCGGTCGTCATTCAGTGTCTGTCGGCCGACATTGAAGAAAAACCCAGCTGCCTTAATGTCGACCGACCGATGCCAGACAAACAAAAACTATCTGCCGATGGTCGAAAGATGATTATTGGTTGCTCGACGGAGCATTCAACGGCTGCTTCAACTGAAGAAATCGGCCACCGATGCAGAAAAAATTATAACTTGGACACAAAAATGTTCGGCCGACAAAAAACGAGGTCGATATCCGCCAGGACACCGGCTGATGTACTACCGACTGTCGCCCGAAGAATCCCATTTTTGCCTCTAAAACCGTCTGCCGTTGGAAATGTGGGTGAGGTTTTATCGAGATCAGACATATTCTAATTGTCACGTTGACCAAATTTAATTTAATTATCCAACGTAGAAACCGGTTTAATTTAGATACTACTTAGGCTGATTCATTATACACAGCTAATTGTGCCACGTACGTTTCACATATGTTAGAACTTAACACATATACAACATACGTTAAACATACGTGACACACACGTGAAGTCAAACCGTACGTTACACATACGTTGAGAAATGCATGGTTAACATACGTGTGATAACATACGTTCAACATCACATACGTTTAACGTACGTTAAATTTTACATATGTTAAACGTATGTGAAACACATGTTCTACATATGTAAATCTCAACCACATGTTACACATGTTAAAAAACACACGGTTAACATGAATTCTAACAACCGTATGTTACACGTACGTTATTTAACACATGTGATACATATGTGTGAAGAACAGCCTTGTTAATGTGCATGTTTATTGGTTTAAACTTAATTATATATCTAGTTATGAATAAATTAAGTTGTTTTATTAACAGAAGCCACGTGTCTTTTTAAAATTAATTTATTAACGAATCCGGATTTAAGACGGAATCGGCTTTAGTTTTGTTGATGACGAAATATACGTCACATTTTTACGTCACGGAGGCAGAAGATCGAACTGCAGGATGAATTTAGCAGAGGTAAGGATTGTCAAGCATTCGTTTTCATTTACTTGAATTTGAAAATTATATCGTACAATTACCGATGGCAAAAGTGTAAACATGTAGCACGGAGCTGTAACTGTGTTCTCCGGGAAAATTCGGGTTGAATTAATGACGATAAAAATGATGTTTCCCCAGAGAGCTACATCTCAGAAGCTATTTGGTTTAGTTAATTTAGAAGAATCAATACTTATGGAAACCCATAAAATATATGTCGATCTTGTATAAGACGCATTTGAAAACTAAAAAATTGAAAGTAGCGAAAAACTAGAGCAAAGCCTATGCAAAGTAACGAGTAGGTCTTCCAATGCACCTATAAGTGAAATGATTACCGAGTTGCATATATTAAGTTTTATTCTTATTGCTTGGTAATTGAAACATTTTTATAGGCATGCATTGGCTGCCTGGCATATCCCTGGGAGAGGACATCAACTAGCTAACACAGTCAGTGACATATGTCTCTTTGAATTGATAAAATGTAAGTACACATACCATGGCATTTCACAATTTAAACATTTTTTAAGGTTATCAACACCACTGGGAAATTTTTTCCACACAAACCCGAACTAATAAATTACTTAAAGGTATGGATTTCTAGCATGTGTTCAACTTAAAAAACTTAAATTTTTGGAGAAAAAATAACTTGTAAAATTTTATTGTTATTCATGAAAACAAAATACCCTGCAATATTCGAAATCAGGACCTGTGGGTCAGTAGATTATCATTAAAGCGACAACCGTTGTGCTAAAGATATATACAACTTTTTTGGCAATACATGTATATACTGTTTCATAATGAGTTAAAATCGCCATGTTGTGACGTACTGTCATAAAACGTAGAAGTCATGGGGTGTTCAGGATCATTAAACTGTTGCATGACATCTATATAAGAATATTTGTATCTCTTAGTAAGTAAGTGTAAAATAAGTTTAAAAATTTTCCTATTCATATGTGTATGCATGAATGTCATCATTTAATTTGATTTATGTTATAATATATTATACAAATGTACTCATAATGCAATTCATTTTGATATATTTAACCATTTCTCTATTGTATGTATTATATTTTGTAGCAGATGGATATAATACAGAGGTTTCAAAGATCTGTTTTGATGCAGCCTAAATATTTTGTAATGAATGATCCAGGATCCAAAACAATCTTCTTGAGTTCAAAGACAATTGCAATGTTGTTGCTAGTTTAGTGACAAATTAAGATAATTCAATTTAGATAAGGATTAGTACAGGCATGTATCCAGTCTCCCCCCCCCCACCCCCAGCCCCTATTTTTTTTTTTTTGTCGCAGCAAAGATTTTTCTTAAATTTATATATAAAAAAGTGAATTATCAAGCAGTTGCCCCCCCCCCCCACCCACTATTTTGGGACTATGTAAAACTATGTGTAAGTGTACTTTAGAATATTATTTCACCCAAATTATTCAAGCTTATTGGCATCAAGAAAATATTTACCTGTATACATTGTTTTCCGCTTACATGTATGAATTATGTTTTTGTATCATGTATTTAAAAACTCTGATTATTGTATGTACTTAACCCTTTACCATTTGGGCATTTTGAAACAAATTGTTAGGGCCGAAACGAGGTTTTGATTTCTGAATGAGTAATCCCTTAGAGAAAAGAACTTTTTTCCATTGAAATTCCATTGAATTTTCATTGATTTTCCAGTTTTCATTGAAATGCCATTGATTGTGCATTTATTTTTCTTGTGTCTTCATCTGACCAGTTTTATACCTATCAGTTAAATAGCTGTTTTCAGATAACTGCATTTTCAATGGTCTGCAACTCTCAGTGAAACACCAGTTTTCTATTTCACTTAAACTTCAATGCTACTGTTTCCCAGTAAAATACCATTTATTTTCAGAAACAGTTAAATGGAATTCTTATACACATTTCTAGATTTATACACATTTCTAGATTTACATTGTATTTCCATCTGAGTTGCCAATCTGGGTCACTGGCCTCTGCCAGATAAACTGACCACTAGGAATTAAGATCACTGCATTACAGGAAGTTGAGTTGCAAATTTTGAATGTTCATCTTGGAGCCTAAATGTGATGTACATTGTCATGAAAATGTGTTATCACTGGGCATCTAGCTCTTTCTTGGCATATTTAGAAAGTGAATTTATGGAACTTTTTATGGGGATATATTCTTAGTCACTTGAGGAAATATTTTTGATATTAAATTCCTACACTAGTATGATTTGATACAAATATTAATATATTTGTGTAAAGACTAACTTTAAAACATTTACACACTATCAAGTGATTTAAGTGTTGCAAGCAGCTTCTGCATGGATGTATTGAAAAAAAGAGTTCTATAATATAGCTTCGTGCATGTCTAGCATTTTAGATTGCATTTGGAAGTCAATAATCTAGTAAATAATTAATGCATGTAAATATGCATGTGCATGCATGAGAACATTTAAATAATATTTACTTATTATCAAGCACAATTAAGTTGTCCTTATTTATTAATGCTCTTATGAATTTTGTACAGTCACATGTTTAACAAGCAGTATGTATACGTATTATAAAAGGGAGATTTGAATTCTATTGAGATTTCTCTAGGTCAGTATTCTGCAAATTGTTCAGAGTTATCTTATGATGCAACTTGGTCTTGACCTACTTATCTTCTATAAGGCAATCAAATATAATAATCAATGGAAAATCAATGGGTTTTCAATGCATTTGCGTAAACCATCCTTTTTCCATTAATTTATCATTGAAAGATGACCTCATTTAACTGGTGCAAACTAATTTGCATAAGTATTCATTTTCAATGGTGTTTCATTAGACTTTCACTGTGTTTTCACTGTGTTTTAACTGAAAACTGGAAATTCAATGGTTTTTCTTGGTAGACAATGTATAATGCCATTTTATGAATTTTATGCGAGATCTTGGTAACTGGAAAAGCAAAGGGGTTTCAATGTTCAGAAATAAACTACAGAAATAATGGAAATTCAATGCCATTCTTTTCTGTAAGGGAATGTGAACATCTAAAGATATATGTATCATATATGAAAACGATTGTATTGATGTCAAGATATCATGCATGACATAAAATTGGTTGCCATGGTAAATTTCACGTATAGGCTGGGAAAAGAGCACAAACAATATAAATTTTCTATAAAACCAGACACACTGTCTTAAAAAAACATTTAAGTTTGTTTTAACATTTTAGAAAAAAGTTCAAACAAGCATTGTCATGGGAAAACATTAAAAAGTAAGAAGTTAGAGTTGGACAGAAATCAGGATGAATATACTAGAGGTAAAAAATTATTTTGTCAAATTAATACTGTCTTGTGATTGACTCTTCTATTTTGCCTCTCTCTCTCTCTCTCTCTCTCTCTCTCTCTCTCTCTCTCTCTCTCTGAGAGCTTGCAAATAAAAGACAAAGTTATTAACAATTACAAGAGGATGAAAAACTTTCAAAACTTCATGTTGTATTTGCAATAAAATCTAAATCTAAATCTGTTATTCTTTAACAATATTGTTGAATGAAAAAGCAACTAAGGCATTTTTAAATTTAACCTTATCATACAATAAATTTAATGTCAAATTCTTTGTTTTCTTTTTCAGAAACTATTAAAGTACAGAAGAATGACAACAATATCAATCTAAATGTAATCATTTGAAGGAATTAAATTCATTTTTAATCTCGAAACTGTCTTTTTTCTTTAACACTTATTTTAGATTAACAAGTAGCTGGAAATGCAAAATGAATGGAATGTTTCCAAAGATCCACTGAAGTTACTGAGTATTCAATTGAAGTGATTCAAGCAGCAAGATGAAGTGTATGAAGAATGAACTGAAAAATTGAAAAAATATTCAAGTAATTTAATTTTAAGAAATATACATGTGATACGTATGTAATACATATGAAAAACGTACGTTGGATCCACATACGTTTAACATATGGCATATATCACGTATGTATAACACACGTGTAACATACGTTTCACATATGTTCGTTAACGTACGTTAAACATATGTGGTACTTAAATCACGTTAAACATACGTGGCGTCACATACGTATCACATATGTTTAACGTATGTGAAACATGTGGCACATTTTGCTGTATAGAACCTTAGAATTTTTAGAACTCTTTAGATTTATGCTAAACAGCAAATGTAATGACAGTATCTCCATATTTGAATGTACGTAGTGTTGAACCTTTCAGACAGTCAATGTGGGTTAGAAAAATTAAACCTCCAGTTATCTAGCTATTTATGTTGAACCAGATGTCAAACATATTTTATTGTATTGTTAAAAAAAGCAATTTCATTTTTTTGTATTTTAGAGTAATTGAGTTGTTTTCTTATTGTGATAGAATGAATCGTAAAATACGAGTACTAAAATACAAGGTACATCTAGAGGAAAGATAGTTTATATGAAGTTCACCGTAATAAGTACTGCTTTTGAATTTTACTAGATAAAGACTGTTTCCTACTTGCTAGGTGTTCGAAATATTACTGTACATCCGATACAGTAATTTCCAAGAACTGACTGTTTTTAAAATTGATACATCGTTTCTCACTTATTTTTACCACTTTTTATATTATTTCCTGTAGGACAAATGGTATCTTAAGATAGTTAACTTAAAAAAAAATAACCCACCCAATTAAACTGAAAATTCCATTGTACCGAGGAACATGATTACTGTAATGCAGAAAATGTACTGCAGAAGAGTCAAATCTTAAAGTATCTATGCCTGAGTAGCACAGGTTACACAATCCGAATAATTACATTAACAAATTAATTACCAAGATTGCAAATTTTCTCCTCACTATTTTTTTTTCTTCTCCCACAACTTGACAACAATTATAAAAATCGAACGAATCCTGATCCAATGAAGAGACAAATGGAAAATGATTTAGAGATGCAATTTAGATACAAACTGTTTAACATTGGACCACAGTTTGGCGCATCGTTTTCACCTTTGTACAAAGGCTCATATGCAGGGAATGGTTCACTTCAAAAATTCTTTGGTCCTGCAAGACGTGTTTCAAACGTGGATTGTAGTCTGATATTTGAAAACGATTTGAACGAAATCAAAAACGTTCGTAAAATGAACACGAAAATACCATCACCGCCATTGTGTCAGCAAACAAAAAACTGTGAACATTTTGTTTCATCAAGAGGATATATAACAGATTCTCTATCAGACGAGGAGAGACATTTCCCAATTGCCTACAGCATTCTTGTTTACAAAAGTCCAGAAGAATTTGAATTTCTTTTGAGAGCCATTTACCGACCACAAAATGTGTACTGTGTTCACGTGGACGGTAAAACACCTCGTAATGTCTTCAATGGATTTAAATGCATCACAAGTTGCTTTCCAAACGTTATCTTAGCGTCGAAGAGATATACGGTGAACTGGGGGAAAATAAGGGTTTTATTACCAGAGATTGAGTGCATGAGAAACCTGTTATCATTTTCGAATTGGAAATATTTTATCAATCTCACTGGACAGGAATTTCCACTTCGTACAAATTATGAGCTAGTGAAAATATTAAAAATCTATAACGGTTCAAATGACGCAGAGGGGACGATCAAGAGGTATGCATTTTATAACATTAAAATTATTTTAATGTTTTCAACATTCAGTTTTTGATATAACATTCATTCTTATCATGACCAAGATATATTCCAAGGGGTTTGCGATTTATTTTAACGTTATCAATCAAAGTTTCATTTTCATTTTCATTTTCATAACTTTACTGAAGTTCTGAATAGTTTCTAGTGCATTTTCAAAGAATTTGGTCTTTTTACCATATTTGTACAATCATCCGCATGTTGTATTATTTTGTATTCTCTTTCATTATCTTCATTGAACTTAAGTCCATCTTAAGTCAGATATTTCCTTATCTGGATTACTAAGATTACATGTACCACTACGAAAATAAACAATAAAGCAGACACAGGACAACCTTGTCTTATTCCTCTTTTCATTTCACAAGATTCTGAAATTCATCCATTATTTTTTTTTATTTTAAAGATAGGTTTATTGTATAGTAGCTTAATCATATTAATGATTTGATCACCAAACTTGAGTCAAACGCTTTCTCAAAATCAAGGCAAAGTAAAATACCATAGAAATTATTTTCCATGTTATACTCAAATATATCTGATATAAAACGGGCATTTTCGCCAATGTATCTAACTTTTATATATGCACTTTGTTCACGGTCTATAACTCTGTTTGCCATTTTTTGTAAACGATTAGCCAGAACTTGTGTCAATATTTTGTAGTCGACATGTATGACATTAAAATTATTTAAATGTTTGTCAACATTTCTATTATCAGATATGTACATATTGGATACTTCTATTACATGTAAAGAATTATTCATTTACTCTAAAGAGTAATATCAGAAGGAGTTTCTCCCGGTTGACGACCATATTGTGGGTCAAACTGCCTTGATGCTTCATTATTCAACAAATTTCGACGTGCACCACTGGGTATTTTAAGGTGGTATGGGACACCTGTCGATATTAATGTGGATAACAGTACATTAAATTCAAAATACTTTCACCGTTTTGAAATTTTCAAATTTTACAATATTTGACCAAAAATATGTTTAAAATATTTTTGGAAAGGTAAACAATTATAAAAGCCCCAATCGGATTCGAACTCATGACTTACATATTCATAGATCACGCTCTAACCCATTTCACTACACTGTTAGGTAACAATTTATGGAAAGAAAAAGAATATAAAATTTTGTTTGATGTTATTGTTTATTGCGATCGGAAGTACGTCACAACATGGAGGTGTCCCATGCCACCTTAACGCAGATAAATCTTTTTAAATGACATATATGCGTTTGTTAGGGCTTCCTTTATTTTGTATTTGTTGTGCTGTTCGGATGTTTCCCTGTACATTTTTACTATGCTCAAAGTGGAAAAATTCTTTTCCCTGACCCACAAGATAGCAAGCAAGGGAAATAATTCTTAACAGATCTTCTAAATTCAAATTTAGTATCGGCATTATAGAATAAATTTCTTTATACCATTATTTGCACATACAAAATACACTCGTATAGAAATTGGAATGTTTTTATTTACATGAATATTGATTATTTCAACATGATTATTTTTTTAGTACGGACATGGTTGTCTAAATACTTTGTTACTCATATTTGTACTTACAAAAATAAAACTTTTACATATAGTTTCATAATGCATTTCAATGAAATAAAAAGTAATGTTTAACAGTGGTTTTAAAAATCTTTTCTTATATTAAATTAGAGCAAACAAAGATAGATTGAATATAACAGAGAAACCTCCTCATAATATACATCCCGTAAAAGGATCTGTCCACGTGACTCTTAGCAGAAAGTTTGTGGAGTACGTCATCAATAACGATGTAGCTGCTGATTTTCTTACATGGGTAAACAAAACAGAAGTCCCAGACGAAACATACTTTGCGACCTTGATTCATAATCCCCAGCTCGGCATCTCAGGGAGTTTCAAGGGTAAGTATTAAAATATGTTTATTTGGTACCTTATTCTTGTTATACAATTTTATACAGGTATCAAAACACATCACTATTTATGCAGCTTTTATCTCCTCAAACAATAGAATTCTAAAATTCATCATTTCCATGCTATTTCTAGTTGATACATATTATAATCTGAAAGTTAACGTACGACAATATATTTTGTGTTTCTTTTCACTTAAAGGGGTATGGTCACGGTTTTGGTCAATTTTTTATTGTTTACCATACTTGAGTAATGCATTTAATGATCAATCAAAATTTGAATGTCAATCGTAAGGTTAAAAGCAAGATACAGAACCCACATTTCTCTGTTATCTAATCAAGTTCGTGCCACGTTTTTGTTTACATTGGTTCAACATACCGGTAAAAGCTATTCTTTAAGCTGATCTTTTAAATCTGTTAATTCGTTTTGAACATAAATAAACAGTTCCTAGCGTTTGTCACTTTTATTTTGGGTCTAAACCTAGAATTTATTTTATCAACATTCAAATATTTTACATTACAAAGAATTGTGAGCTCTGTATCTCTCTTATAACTTAACCAATGACACTCAAATTTAGGTTGATTATTATAAATGTCTTATTGAAGCATTGTAAACATTAAAAACGAAAAAATAAATTTTGACAAAAATCGTGACCATGCTCCTTTAAAGGGGTATTGTCAGAATTTTGGTCAAATTTTATTTGACATTTTTATTGGTTACAATGCTTTAGTAGTGCTTTGCTAATAAACCGAAATTTGAGCTGCATTTGTAGAGTTACAAGCAAGACACAAATCTCACAAGGGCTCGTGCCATATTTTGGTTTACATTGGTTTAATATACCAGAAAAAGTTCTTTTTCAAGCTGTTAATTGTTTTGAGCATATATAAACAGTTCCTTTTGTTTGTCACATTCATTTTAAGTCTAATCCTAAATATTTTATTTTCAACATTCAAAATGTAAACAAAACCATGACCTGAGCGTTGCTCACTTAACAAAGAATTGTGAGTTCTGTATCTCTCTTGTAACTTGGCGACTGGCTATTAAACTTTGTGGGACTATTAGAAATGATTTACTGAAGCATTATAAACATTAAAAACGAAAATTTGTTTTTGATCAAAATCGCGACCATGCTCCTTTTATTGACTCACTATATCTTTAAATAGTTTGTCTAATTTATAGAAAATAATTGGATTATGAAAGAAAACATAATGCATAAGAAGTATAGAAGTGAAAAAAGAAAAAAACCCAATGTTGATGGTGGTGGTGGAATATTTCTTTTACATTCTAATTATGCAAATATCAAGAAAAGACTTAAGCGGATTAGAACGCGGGATCTTTTTTGCCCGGCTCTTTAAATACCGATCTATAATGAAATTTAATCAAATCGATATAAACAAGTTTAAAACAGTTTAATCACATTCTCGTGACATTGTGAAATTAAAAAATATAAGCTTACATGTTGTGACTTACATTAATCATACACAAAATGTATTCGTAAAGTAAAATTCAATTTTTTGTTTTGTTTTTAAAGGTGACGTGGAGACAGATTTTGGTGTACGAAAACCTTTCCTATCTCGTTTTAAAAACTGGGAGAATACAGCAAATTCTCTCCGATGTCATGGTAAATTTGTTCGATCGATCTGTATTTTTGGAGCTGGGGATCTCCCTCTTCTTGCTCGTCGCCCTGAGTTCTTTGCCAATAAATTTCACCTCAATTACCAAAGACAAGCTTTACTTTGTATGGATGAACTAATTCATAACAGGACAAGGGATGAATATTACCAACGACTAAATTTTGACACAGATTATTATGAAAAACTAACACACATTAAGAACATTGTAGAGATATAATATTTAAACTATACCAATGAATATTTAAAAACAGAAATGTATATTTGTCTTTTTTATGTGAAAAAGGTTAAAAACGTTTTAAATTTTGATTTATTCAATTCTAAATCAATATTACACCTTAACTGATACGATAACGTTGGAAATAAAACAAAAAATGTGCACACGATGGTTAAAATAGTGAGATAAATTATTGAAAAGCAAAAATATTCAAGATCATCTAAATTTAAAAAAATTCTACGCTGTTTTAACACTACGAATATGCCAACAAATCAAACATGTTGTAGATATAAGCGACAACATTGAAGAATTAATCTGCTATTTTTCTTTATTAATTACATATACTTTAGTCTGTCAGTATGTGCTTTAGATCTTTCTTAACTTTAATACCTCTACCTAGACAGATATTTGTTAAGAGTTTTAGCTATAATATATTAGAGGCTGTAACGTTTAAAGTGTTTCATTGCATTTTTAAAAATGTAACCCGTTTATTTGTTTGGTTTTGACGTTTTAGGACTTTATTAAGTGACTAAAGGTACAATTGTTATTTCTACTAAGAATCTGGTAAGAGTATTATTATACATAACACCAAATGAAAATTTTGAAATGCCTATATAACACCTGAAACAACTTTTTAAAACTACATTTCTCCTTCAATATAATTCAGAATTAAATATCCTTTCAATGAAACGCTATAAAACATAAGTTTAATAACTACTACGTAGAAACTCCTATCATTAGAAAAGTATCGTAATTGCTTCATAGTTTTTAATCCTAGCAATTATTGGTATAACTATGTTTTTCACTTTCTTTACATTAGCCAAACTTCTTGAAGGAAATCAAAGTAGAAGTTGAACTTGTCATTGCCATCACCCAAAGCAAGATCTATATACAAATATCGTTAAATATCATTGCCGATTACTAGTTAATTGCCATATTTCTGATGAAACCAATATTTGAATTAGCAGTTGTCTATCATCTATCTATCTATCTATCTATCTATCTATCTATCTATCTATCTATCATCATGGAATATCAATATATCGATCCATATTTTATCCAAAGGCCTTTGCTAAATATAATGTGTATAGATCATAGGGAGTCACCTATTCAACATCTACAGATTTTATCAGGAGGCATGTGTTCCTAATTCAACTTCACATTACAAAAGATTTCATTCAGTATTAATATTATCTATTGATTGGCACTTGCTTTGTTAGAAGAAGTTGAGGGATTATAATTTGTTATAAATCAAGTCATAAATATCTTGCAAAAAAGGCAACACCTTGAATTCAATTTCTAATGTCTGTTAAGTTAACAGATGTTCAAAATAGATATAAAGAAAGTTTTAGGTAGAGTTAATTTTGGTACTCTCTGTAATTTGTTGATGTAACACACAGTTAAAATCATTTGTATAATGACGAGTTCAACATTAGCCTCAATTTAATCCACATTTAAAATAATTTGTCAACTCGAGTTAACTCAGAAAAACAATTATGATACTATCGTTTTCAAATCAACGCCAAACAAGAAACAAGCGTCAAAAATGACCGCAAACTATTTGTTTTTCTGATTATTACATTCATCTGATTATCACATCACAATATAAAGCTAATACTACAAATACAGGGCACTTAACTCCGTATGTATTATTTATTTTGAGAAAAAAAGGCAACTCTGATGAAAAACACCGAATCAAGTGTTATTCTGTGTTATCCTGGTTAAAAAATACAGAGAAAAATTATGATGTCAAGTAACATTTCCTTATTTGCTTGTCGATTCAATTTCAATATGATTGTGGAGAAATAAACATAAATGAATTATTTACTAAGAATTGAAATGATTCAATTTTAAAAACAAAAATATCACACTCTTAGTAAGCATATTGTTACTTTGTTTAGGTATGATGATTCTGATTATCAATGAATAATTACTGGATTAAAGAATTATAAACACATTCCTTGTATCAAAAACTGCTTCGAATTATGTAAAACTAACCATAGTCAAATGAAAGTATATAAATGAGCTATCCTGACACAATAAAGCTAACCGTGTAATTGAACTGCACATAAAACAAGCTATTAAAGGTTTGAAAAACTACAACTCTGATAAAAAGCTCCTTACAGAGATCTAGCGTTAATGACCTAAGCGTAGGTTAAAAACGGATAACGATCGATAATACTTGATATTTTAGATGAAACGATACAGTTGAATCTGTACAATAAATCTCCGTCTTTTTGTTTCTCACCTTTATTGATTAGAACACTGTGAAATATTTTTGTCCTAAAAATATAGCTATTTTCTGCAATTAGAATATCTCTTTAAACCACACTGCATAATAACATATGCTGCCATTTGCCCTGATGAAGATCTATTAAAAATGTTTATAAATCAAACACTGACTTCGCCAACTGTATATGAAAGAGTAGCCTGCTTATGTGGTACATATTTTCAGTTAATTAAAAAGTTGTTCGATATTGCAAATAAATAATTATGACGTTTGCAACAAATGCTCTCCGTTGTAGGCAATATCCACAAACAACTTATGCTAGACACACTTTCAAAAACAATGGGTCTGAGTTTCACTGATTTTGAGGCTTTTGATACCAGATATGCTCTTAATCGTACACTTGAAATAAATTCCAACAAAATACTTGCAAACATTTCACTTCTACTCAATCAAATTTATTTGCATTTACAATGATAGGATGAAAAAAAATGTTTTGTCTACATCTTGCAGCAACAATTATAATATTTTGTTTCTAAACAACAAATGCGTGTAACAATGATTCAAAGAAGAAAAAGTCAAGCATTAATACCTTTAATACGTAAATGATTTTCAAGAATTCCTTTTAAATGTCATGATTAAGCAAACAACGTACTTAAGTATTTGGATTGATTTATAATTTTCAACTGGACAGCATTACTGTAACTTTAAAGCAGTTTTTAAAAGTACAAATCGTCCTACCAAGTTTGTATGAAAACAAATGTATATAAGAAACCATGCAACAATTTGGTGATCATTGAGTACACTTTTCATGAAAAGAGGATTATATATTTATGACTGTTTTGACCTAATATTTATAAATTTATGTAGAACACATTGTTTTGTATTATGGTGTAAATATGTTCATTCATGTGTTTCACTAATTAAGAGAAATACAATTAGAGTGAATTAGTAAAATATATTTACATAAAATTGATCACACACATGGCGATCGTATGAATAGTTGAATGATCCAAGTATACATTTATAGAGCCACCGTAATCTACTGAATTTGTAAAAAGCGTGGTGGAATAGCCCTTGATTCTAAAAACGCATAACCTTAAATTATATATATATATATATATATATATATATATATATATATATATATATATATATATATATATATATAAGATTTTAGCAGACGATAATGTTCTTATGACGTCATAAAATAGACAACATCACGAAAAATATACACAATATCTGGAGATGGCGCCAAATTATATTTACAAAATAGTGTAAACGTAATGAAATATGTACAAATGATATTGTTTTAAAATAAGAGGTGATTAAAATGAAAGCTAAATAAAGTCAATGCAGAGTAAATAATGGAATTATCGAGTAAGTTTAGGTTTGATTTTTTTTTTCGAAATAATATTCTTTTGCAACTCGCAGCTGTACTTTTAGTAAAATGGAAATATTTCAAACCGGCCTCTCCCGCACACATCAAAATGTTCACTACACGGAGTGTTACGAACAGAAGGATCCCTTCTGTTCGTAACACTCAGTGTACTGAACATTTCCATTATTTGTGTGTGTGTGTGTGTGTGTGTGTGTGTGTGTGTGTGTGTGTGTAATTTGTAATTATTTCTTTTCACAATATGAATAGTAGGGCTGTGCGGTGCACTGCGGTTCATTTCTGTCGATTCGGTGCACCGATCCGGAATTCCGGATTTCGGTTAGGTTCGGTTCAAAATTTACCTAACATGTATAAACAAACATGTCCGCCAGTAGACGCTCAGAAGTGTGGGGACATTTAAATTCCTATCAGATGATGGAAAAGAAGATAAATCAACTACCTTTTGTACCTTGTATACATCACAAATTAAATATACAACTGGATCCACCAACTCAATGTCTGCTAATTTCAATTCATTTCAATTTATTGAAAGAAACCACATGTGGCGCAGGTCATACATACAGTATACAAATAGTTAGTATATATAATTTCTCAAGTTAATTCTTTTGATTTAACATCTCTTGGATTAAGAATTTTATAAGATAAAATCGTCCCAGCCCTAATGAATAGCATTAACGGTAGTATGGAACCACCATGGATAGGAAATATGGAAAAAGTACCATCTTTTGAAGTTTATAATTTTATTACCCGGGGGGGGGGGGGGGGGGGGGAGTGGGATTGGTAGACAAACTTTTGATTACAATGTAGCAAAACGCCAAGGTCGGTGACATCATGTCTAAAATTTTAAAATACCTCATATTGTGTAGTCATTGATTATGTAATGATGGTTGTCTTTCTTTATTCGTATAAAAAAGATTGAGTAGTTTAAAAGTAAAAACCAAACGTTTAGTGTACATTGTTAAGCAAATACTAAACTTAATTAAAAAGCTTAAAGTAAAAATAAACATCTTGAAGTCAACAATTCTAAACTATGATTGAAAATTTTAGGATTATTTTCTTTTATAGCCATAATATGTATGTAAAATGACTAATTTCAGAAATACGACATGCTATAAAATTAAAAAAAAAAGCCCCAACATGAGCATTCAGATACAAGTATTAAAGAGAAATATAAGTCCCTTTGTTTTAATGAAGGGAATTGATGGAAAGATAATATCACCTCTCTTTGTTTGCAAAAGGGCAAGATGGAAGACCGTTTAATATATCCCCTTCATTCTTAGAAACTGTTATACAAAAAAAGGTTGTCCATTTAGACAACAATGTGTTCAAAATAATAAGAATATAATATTGCGCATTTGTACATTTTTCTATATGTTATATATACTGGATTTTCTACCCCGGCAATATAAAGCGTAAACCAGTGCACGGAATCACCTACCAAATCTCTAGTAGCCTTTGTCTACTATAGATAACAGACAGGTAAATAAATCATGTCAAAATTAATGTTTGTGTGGATGGTGTAAAGTTTTATCTCACTATAAGTATTGGTCTTTTGAAAGTTCTTAAGCCAGGGCAGAACACTTTACTAAATTAAATACTTTACATAAACCAGTATGGTAACACAAAAGAACCTTGGTGCATTTATTGCGGGACAACCTGAGTATTCCTACATAATACACCCAGGTTGTCACGCAATGGATTCATGAAAAGAGTTCGATCGATAGATTTTTTTTCAATTAAAATAAAATGCTTTTAAGATTATTGCTAAATCGAAGTGCCTACAAACAGTCACACAGCCATGCTCTATATTTTACGAACATCTAAACATTTTTTAAATTCAAAATGAAGCATATTTTAATTCAGCATCAACAGAGCGCACATTTTAAAACAGTCATTATGAGGTAAACTACGTTCAATCTCCATATGTAATCATTTTAACAAAACGTAATGATTTCTATGAATAATATGGAAATCGGTCTGTCGGCCGACTTACTTATGTGATTTGGTATGCATACATGTTCTCAATTATATTTTCCATGTAAATGAATGTTAATAAATTGCATAAAATAGTGAATTTATGGGTTTTTTTTACCATTATTTTGTTTTTGTCCATCAGAATTTTAAATAAAATATTTAAACTTGAAACTCAATTGAAAGTTCAGATTTTTAACTTTTTGTACTTTTTTCAACTAATACTTATATAAACTCATGATATCTTAATTCTAAGTCCCCGCAAATGTATGAAAATTTTTAAGTATAAAAATGAATTTACTAAAGGTATGAATTGTATTAATTTTCAAACTAAAATACACTCAAATATTTATTCGCAATAGCTGCCTTGAGGTCACGTTCATATGATACGAATTGATATATATATATATATATATATATATATATATATATATATATATATATATATATATATATATATATATATATATATACAATACTAACATCTTCGTATTCTGTGAATACATCATTACATTTAAAGGTACAATCTTAATAAGAATTAAGTGTTAATATCATTACGTTCGTATGATCATTATGTGCAATGGTTATTTCATTATATGCCGTGAATAAATTTTATACTGATAAACACGTTTTATATAGAGATAAATACATCATGTATTGATATCAAAATCCTTTTAATCTTGACATAAGGTGATTATTAGGAGTTCATTATATGCAGTACTAATTTCATTTTATGTGTTAAAATCATAATGTATGGTGTTAAATATTTATCTATTGTGATAAAAGCGTTATACAATCATACAATGAAAGATCCTTTAAGGTGCGGTCACGCGATGCGTGATTAAATCCAATTTTTCATCCGATTTTCTCATCCAATTTGCTTTCGAATAAAATCCTTGTAACCACCAAGTCGATCGACGAAAGCAAAGTCTGAAAGTCGATTGAAAATCTAAAGTGTGTCCGATTTTCAATCGACTCTCTGGTGAAAATCGTGACGTCACATGACTTTTCCAAGTACAATAATGATATTGAATGGGTCTTATTAATTAAAACTCAGTGACATCTTTCAGTGTAAAAAATTGCAAACATTTATTTGTCTTAATTGTTAGGAATAATGAAAACATGTTTGTATTTTTATAAAAATTATTAAAACAGAAAATAACAGCTGAATGCGAACAGAAATAACCCGTCCTATCTTTAACATGTATACTTATTTAATCCCGAAAGACTTGACTACCTTAGTTTTTGTGGGATCTGAGGTATTATGTAACGTTCATTTAAAATGTCAGGTTGTATAAGGAGAATGTTTGATAGAGAGCTGGATTCGACAGGTACAGGTTTATGCTTTAAATGAGAATAGTAAACACATCAACGCCAAAAAAAGATGAATTTATTAAAGCCGAAAACACTTGTACTTTGGTGTTTGTTTTGTTGTCAATAAGAGTCGGCAGAAATGGTGTCACGTTAGAAATGTTATGTCCTAAGATCACTGTGTGCAGTGGTTAATTCATTATATGCCGTGAATAAATTTTTAGTTGATGTGTAGTACTAATTTCATTTTATGTGTTAAAATCATAATGTATGGTGGTTAAATATTTATGCACTGTGATGAAAGCGTTATACAATGCATGCAATGGTAGAACAATTTATTATATGCCGGTTTCGAGTCATTATATGAAGTGGTCAGTTCTTTACATGATGTGATCATTTCATACTTAGGAAACTGATAACCTAATGAGCGTGGCATCTTTTTCAAAATAGATTTGGACCACTTCCCCATTAAAACCATTTAACAACCTCACCATTAATATACGACTGTACATTAATTGCACATTATCGCACCATATAATGAAATGATCACATCATGTAAAGAACTAACTACATCATATATGTTTTATTACTCAACAATAGCATATACACATGTAATAAATTAGCACATTATATAAAAGATTACTTATTGTTACATGTATAATGCTTTCACCACAATACATACGAGGGTTGTTCAGAAATTATTGAGACAACACAAATATTTCTCTTTCTAAATGACGAATTTTAGTGAAAATTGGCATAAACATTGAAAAAACCTTCACAAATAATAGAGCAAAGTATTATAAATTATTTGTTTACAACGGTACATAAACAAGTCGGTGGTAGGGGTACAACATGTACCCGGCGCAGTCCAAAAGTCGAAGTTTACAAAACATAAACATCTACATTTTAAATGTTGATAGACCTACAATTAAAAATAAAAGATATCAAACTATATATGTTCATTTTCTATTTATTGTGACTAACTTTTGTTCAAGTTTCACAAGCCTTCGATTTGATATACGGAAATAGTATACAAATATGTACCAATATGTACGTTGCGATGAGTTTGCGTTTGCTCTGGGTTAATGGATGTAGGCAAGATCGTTAGCTTACCAGTAATGTACAAATTTCAATGATTTATCTTTTTTCCCCAGGGAGTAAGAGTAAATGTCTCAATAATTTCAGAACAGCCCTCGTAAAGGTTTACCACCATTTCCTTTGGTTCATAAAAAACAAAATGTTTAAATAATTCAAATTTTAAGAAACATAAATAACTGACTGTTTGAAATATCCTAAAAAAACACAAAGATATTATGTTACATGTATATAAAAAATTGCAATATTTTGTAGACATTATTTCAATGCGCTTTGTATGCTGGCATTTAAATACCCCCAAAGTTTATATGAACACTTTGTTGAGTACTACTTAAAGTGCTTATAATCGTAATACGTAGGCTTTCGTTCATGGTCACATGAAGTTAAGGTAAAGGTCCTTTAACATTGGCTTATATTAATAGTCTCTTTTAGTTTGAATACCAGTGAGATGAATTTGATCCTAAATAGAGCAATATACGGAAAAGAGAATTCATATCAGGTATGGAAAGGTAGTTTTAATTAACGATTTTTGCTTTCGCTTTGGAGTCTTTAAAATTGAATCTTCTTGAGGTGGAGGATGATTAAAAAAGCATTTTTTCATGAATGCAAATTGTTAATAATATTAAACTTTTAACTTAAGATTTCATTTTAGATTTTAAAACAGATTTTAATTTAAGATTTGCATTGAAAAAAGATATACACGGAAGGGCATATTCTTATCAGGTATGGAAAGTTAATCTTGTTTTAACGAATATTGCTTTCGTTTCGTAGTCTTTAGAATTGATTTTCTGAGAGTTAAGAATATTTTAAATAACAAATTTTTTCATGAATGCTTATTTCCTAATAATATCATACTTATGAACTTACACTTTTATTTCAATCAATCTTTTTGATAAATATTATGAATGCTGTTTGCATTAAAGGTGCAAACAGTATTGATTGAAAATGACTTAACATGCTTTATAAAGACATATCATATCATTTAATGGATTTATATTATTCACTTAAAAAATGTTTAATTATTTGTGAAATGTGCGAATGTTCAATTATTTCATGGTTTACATTCCTATAGTAGGGCCATGGTGAACAATTTAATCGATTCCAACAAAATTGTACTATCTAAAATATATGCCTTTTAAAAAATCCATAATTTTCTTAAGAAGGAAACAAAATCTATATTTTAAGTCAATATTGATATCAGACGTATCTTTCAACCCAATACCTTTAATTCCTGACGCAAAAGGAAACAAACAATTGGTGCATCAATACGTAATAAAGACTTTAAAAGGAAGAAACATATTTAATGACATGTAAAGCAATGACTGTAGTGCCGTATTTATCGTCTTTTTTACATTCATAATTCCTCTACCAACCAACACTAACAAGGCCTAGTTACAAGGTAAAGCAAGTGGATTCTACCTAATCGTTCTATCTTATCTATGTAAAGCAATTACATAGAATTTAAATGTCCACATAGGGTGCATTTTTCGTGCTCTATTTTTGTAGGGCAGAGATATGGGTTATCGATTCTTTCTAATTGACAGGCTTTGCCTAGTAGCAATGTGTTTTTATGCACAGGTCTTTTGTGCATGTGTCGGGAAATTCAAATATGTCATATCCTAGATATTTGCTTAAAGAGTTTATAATATTACTTATTAGGTTTGTTATTGACTGTTTGCAGAAATTTGTGGGGTCGGTAAAGTCCATAGAAGGCGAGGCGAAGCCAAGCCTTCTATGGACTTTACTGACCCCAAAAATTTCTGTAAACAGTCAATAGCAAACTTAATAAGTGTTTTGTTTTGCCGAGGACCTAAAGTTTGTTATGTAAACAAACAAAAGATAATATAACAATTAAATACATAGCTTAATTCTCTTTTTTTTTTTCGTTCCTCGCCAGTCATCTGCGAAAACCTGGATGCCATTGTAGGATCGAAATATTACGTCACGAGCAAAGGGGGATCACTCTAAATATTTGGGGGTTAAAAATTAAAGGTATGGTCGAACGTTTGTGTAAAAAATCAGCTTAAATAACGTTACGTCCGCCATGTTGCCGTATAAATTTTGACGCTCGCCGTTTAAAGAAATTTGTACGGCAATCACGTGACGCGTTTCATACAATGACATCAAGACATTCTAGTCCGAGGCAAAACAAATACATTTAATTGATATATCTCAACTGTCAGGTAAGATATGTACCTGTAAAAATTCCTGAAATATGGTTTTTTTCCCAAAAGAAATAAACCCAATTTCCTATGAGATGTTAATTATTTTACCGGAAATGAAATTCATAATCTGGCACATTATTCTGTTTAAATGAGGATTTGAGATATTTTTAAAAGGTTGAAAGTTAATACAATAAATATATTAGAAGGAGTTAATTTGAAATGCTTATTACACGTATAAGAACTATGTTGTAAATAAGCACATTAATTCAATACGCTTTGAATATTGTAATTGATCAATCGGCTAGGTTTACTTACAAGCCTTTGCTAAGAAGTACTTTATAATCTGGCACATTATTCTGTTTAAATGAGGATTTGAGATATTTTTAAAAGGTTGAATGTTAATACAATAAATATATTAGAAGGAGTTAATTTGAAATGCTTTGTCCACATAGGGTGCATTTTTCGTGCTCTATTTTTGTAGGGCAGAGATATGGGTTATCGATTCTTTCTAATTGACAGGCTTTGCCTAGTAGCAATGTGTTTTTATGCACAGGTCTTTTGTGCATGTGTCGGGAAATTCAAATATGTCATATCCTAGATATTTGCTTAAAGAGTTTATAATATTACTTATTAGGTTTGTTATTGACTGTTTACAGAAATTTGTGGGGTCGGTAAAGTCCATAGAAGGCGAGGCGAAGCCAAGCCTTCTATGGACTTTACTGACCCCAAAAATTTCTGTAAACAGTCAATAGCAAACCTAATAAGTGTTTTGTTTTGCCGAGGACCTAAAGTTTGTTATGTAAACAAACAAAAGATAATATAACAATTAAATATATAGCTTAATTCTCTTCTTTTTTTCGTTCCTCGCCAGTCATCTGCGAAAACCTGGATGCCATTGTAGGATCGAAATATTACGTCACGGGCAAAGGGGGATCACTCTAAATATTTGGGGGTTAAAAATTAAAGGTATGGTCGAACGTTTGTGTAAAAAATCAGCTTAAATAACGTTACGTCCGCCATGTTGCCGTATAAATTTTGACGCTCGCCGTTTAAAGAAATTTGTACGGCAATCACGTGACGCGTTTCATACAATGACATCAAGACATTCTAGTCCGAGGCAAAACAAATACATTTAATTGATATATCTCAACTGTCAGGTAAGATATGTACCTGTAAAAATTCCTGAAATATGGTTTTTTTCCCAAAAGAAATAAACCCAATTTCCTATGAGATGTTAATTATTTTACTGGAAATTAAATTCATAATCTGGCACATTATTCTGTTTAAATGAGGATTTGAGATATTTTTAAAAGGTTGAATGTTAATACAATAAATATATTAGAAGGAGTTAATTTGAAATGCTTATTACACGTATAAGAACTATGTTGTAAATAAGCACATTAATTCAATACGCTTTGAATATTGTAATTGATCAATCGGCAAGGTTTACTTACAAGCCTTTGCTACGAAGTACTTTACAATATTTAATATCCTAATACGTAGTCATGGTCACACGAAGTAAGGTAAAGGTCCTTTAACATTGGCTTACATTGATAGTCTCTTTTAATTTTGATAGCAATAAATAGATAAAGATTTGCATTGAAAAGAGATATACACGGAAGGGCATATTCTTATCAGGTATGGAAAGGTAATTTTGTTTTAACGAATATTGCTTTCGTTTTGTAGTCTTAAGAATTGATTTTCTGAGAGTTAAGAATATTTTAAATAACAAATTTTTTCATGAATGCTTATTTCCTAATAATATCATACTTATGAACTTACACTTTTATTTCAATCAATCTTTTTGATAAATATTATGAATGCTGTTTGCATTAAAGGTGCAAACAGTATTGATTGAAAATGACTTAACATGCTTTATAAAGACATATAATATCATTTTATGGATTTATATTATTCACTTAAAAAAATGTTTAATTATTTGTGAAATGTGCGAATGTTCAATTATTTCATGGTTTTCATTCCTATAGTAGGGCCATGGTGAACAATTTAATCGATTCCAACAAAATTGTACTATCTAAAATATATGCCTTTTAAAAATTCCATAATTTTCTTAAGAAGGAAACAAAATCTATATTTTAAGTCAATATTGATATCAGACGTATCTTTCAACCCAATACCTTTAATTCCTGACGCAAAAGGAAACAAACAATTGGTGCATCAATACGTAATAAAGACTTTAAAAGGAAGAAACATATTTAATGACATGTAACACAATGACTGTATTGTCGTATTTATCGTCTTTTTTACATTCATAATTCCTCTACATACCAACACTAACGAGGCCGAGTTACAAGGTAAAGCAAGCGGTTTTTACCTAATCGTTTTATATCTTTTCTATGTAAAACAATTACAAAGAATTTAAATGTCCACATAGAGTCGCATTTTCTTGCTCTTTTTTTGTAGGGCAGAGATATGGGTTATCGATTCATTATAATTGACAGGCCTTGATTAGTGCCAATGTGGTATTTTGGCAGAGGTCTTTGATGCATGTTTCGGTAAATTCATATATGTCATAACATAGATATTTGTTTAAAGAGTTTACAAATACATATCTCAACTGCTAGATTATATATTTACCTGTAAAACTAATCCTACGGGAAAATATTTTTATTTTTTCCAAAAGTGTGAGATGTTTATTATTCTACCGGAATCAAATAACTTATAAATTCTAATAGGAATTAAAATTCTGATAGGGTTTGAATAAATTTCCCTTAGAATTTTCAATATACCATATTAAAGTTTCTTTCACCCGTTCGTCCGTTCGTTTGTTCGACATTATTTCTCGGCCAAATCTTTTGGTCTAATATACATGTATTAGAAAGAGTTAATCTAAAATGCCTATTTAATGTATAAGATCTATTTTGTAAATAAAAGCGTTTACCTGCAACTACTTTACAATGTTTATTATCCTAGTACGTAATCTGTAGACCTTGGTCCTATGAAAGTAGGGTAAATGTCCTTTAAAATTGGCTTATATTAATAGTCTCTTTTAGTTTAAATAGCAGTGAGAGAAAGATTTATATTGAATAGAGATATACCCGAAACGGAATATTATTTTCAGGTCTTAAAAGGGTAGTTTAATTTGTAAACGAATTTTGATTTCGTTTTGTAGTCTTTAGAATTTATTTTCTGAGGGTTGAGGATATTTGAATAAGGACGTTTTTGATGAATTCTTATTTTCTAATAATATTATAGTTATAAACTTGCACTTTCGTTTTATGCCAGTGATATCTTTATAATTGATAGGTCTTGACTAGTGCTAATGTGGCACCGGTCTAAGGCGGATGTTTATATGTTATATGATAGACATTTGCTTAAAGAGTTAATAAATACATTTAATTGATATATATCACCTGTCAGTTTAGATATTTACTTGTAAAAAGACCTACGAGAAAATATGTTTGTTCTACTTTCCAAAAGAGAAAACAATTCACCTATGAGATGTTTATTATTCTACCGGAATAAAATAACTTCTAATAGAAATTAAAATTCTGATAAGGTCTGAAAGAATGTACCTTAGGATATTCAATATATCCAATAGAATTTTCTTTCCATCTTTAATTTTTTTTTTCCAATGGGATATCACATTTTAAAGGTAAATATCTCATTTGTTTCACCTGACAAATAACTCTAAAATTTAAAGTAGTTATATACTTTCTATACCGTTATCTATCATTTGATGAATATGGAATTTTACAAATCTGTATCTTAAACGAGTACAAAACTGCCGCTTCGGCTCTGGCATACTGTTGCACTGTATCGGTTGTGTTTACCCATTAATAGGTCTGAGTTAAATGTCTCACAGGGAAATCTCGTAAAAAATCAATAGGTATGATAAACAATTAAATCAAAATAGATCTAAGGACAGCACAGATTGATAGAAACAGATCATACATGTAGCTTACTTACTCAATTTAGCATTAATGATAGTATAACGTTTTAATTGGATAATAATAGTAGAAATTACACAATTCTTTCATAAGGGACAGTTTTCTTAACATAATTTATTCTGCAACACGAACGACTCTTTTTATCTGTTCAAATTTGCTATTTCACATTTACGACACCCAAGTAATTGCCTGCTTTTCGCATTTTCGTTTTGATAAAAATATCCAATAATATTTGCTAGGGATAGTTACTATATGTACAATAGAAGAATCAAACTAAAGCGAAAGTTCCAAAGCGCGTATTATATCTTTTGGGCTAAATTTACCTGACAAAATGAACTTCATAGTTTTTTTCATGATATGTTTTTACTTCTTTGTAATCCACTTTGTCAGTCGCCCATTAGCTATAATTGTACATTTCAAGTTTAAACCGGCTCTGTGGGCGCCTCATAGAGATGATTTGTTCGTCCGTTTGTTTGTTTGACATTATTACTTGGCCAAATCTTGTTGATATTTCACCAAAAGTGTGCCTTTGGTTACAGGATGCGCTGTGACTTTGAACTAAATTGTTCAGTTGAAAACCATATCAGGCCTTTAAGATAATATTATGTCTGGACATCATATTCTTTCCCCTTGGCAATGGTTATACTGCACATGCTGTAGATAGTCCTTCTAGCAAAAAACTAAAGCAGAGACCATAGTCACTAATTATTTTTGTAGGTCAAAGTTGAAGGTCAAAGCTGATCTATTTGAAATTCAGTTTTGAACCATGATTTATTTCCTCTTGGTGCAGTGTATTTAATACTTTAACAAAAGACATCATGTAGATTACATAATTCATGCGCCAGACATTCATAATCATGAAAAGCCTAGTTCGAAAGGATTGACAGAACATTCTTCCAAAAATCACTGTCGAAAAGGAAATGAATGACGAACATAAATATTATGCTTATTTCATAATACGAGAGTGAGAAATTATAGTCGTCCAAAATTCATCAGAAGAAAGGTCCGTACTTAGAAACTAAGCTACGGGAGATATAATGTTCTCGTTGATTAATAAAGAACATTACTTGCGATTATTCAACCCTCGCTTTGAACAATATTTGATGAAACGTTTAATCTTTAAATTTTGCAGATCGGGTATTTGGACTGATATCAAATTAGACAGAAACCATGCAACTTCATATAATTGGTATCATCCTAGGCATAGCAATTTATCTACATACACTTCAAATTGTAAGATTTTATCTACTTAAAATATGAACCTTTTAAAATAATGTACAGAATGAAATTTCCAATCATATTAATTTAAATAATGCGTGACAGTTGCAACAAAATTGTTATTACATTCTTAGGCATTCGGGGGAATAATCTGTCCATGGTCAAGAAACACATCACAAACAGTTGCTTCATGTCCTGAAAGCCAGAAGGAGATGGAAGTCAAAGCAAAAAGGAAAAATTGTGAATCAATAGCTCACGAACAAAAATGTACAGCACCTGAGAAAATCAAGTATCACTGTGTCATGAACGAGCTGGAGAACACATTTGTTGAAGTTTGTGCACCCGAATATCGCATACATGGTATGTTTTCATGTTTTAATAAAGGAGTATTTAATCATAAAAATAAAATATTGGAGGTGATATAATCTAAATCATTTGTTGTATTACTTTCATACCAATCAGTGCCATCTATATCAATCTTTTCCCCCTGGTTAACTTAAATTTGATATATCATTATACCCGCACTTTCTAAAGAAAGTTCGGGTATATTGTTGTTACCCTGTTCAGTCTGTCCGTCCGTCCGTCCGTCCGTCTGTCACGTTTTAATTTCTCAAACTGCTCTTACATCTTACAAACCAGCAAACTGAACTCTTGGAGTATGATATGGGGTGTCATGTTGTTTTGTAAACAGGTTTCAAAAATTCTCTGGTAGTCCTGGGGGTCAAATAATTGGTAAAAAATGACGGTTTTTGACAAAAAACCTTCTTCCTCGAACTCCTTTTACATTTTCAACAGTAGACAAATCATCTCTTGGAATATGTTTTGGGGTGTCCTATAGATGCCCAATAAGGTATCGGAAATTTCAATTTTGTCCTCGGGGTCATTAAATGGCTGAAAAATGACGTTTTTTTTTTTTTTACAAAAAGTCTGGTTTCAAAAAACGTCAATTTCTTTTTGCAGTAGCCTAATGATCTAAAAGGATATGCTTCGGGGTGTCATGTTGACGTGTAATCATGTTTCAGAATTTTTGTTTTTATCACGGGGGTCTGTGGGCATAAAAAAATAACGTTTTTTTGCAAAAAAAAATATGGTTCCCAGAACTCCTCTTACAATTTATGCAGTAGCTATGTCATCTCTTGAGATATGATAGGGACTGTCCTATAGATGTGCAATAAGGTTTTAAACATTTAAATTTCATCCAGGGAGTTACACTACATATGAATAAGATAGGTTACTTGATTAGTTCTAACTCTGGAAAGTCACTGGGCATCTCAAAGGGGGTATAACCTATATACATGTACCAATTAATGTGCAATGACACAAGGAGCAAGAATGAATATGGTTTAGGGGTGGGGATCTCAACAATTATTAAAATGTATTATCATTCCCTATTTCAGAGAAGGGGGGGGGGGGGTTTAAAAGCAACTCTTGGGGGGGGGGGGGGAATGACCCAAGGGGCAAGGGCCAATTTGTCTTAAATGTATCTTGACATGATCAGCAGAATTGGTCAGAATGATCACTATAGGGCATCTGCAGAGTGGGGCCCTAAATAAGTTGTTAATAGTTACAAAATCAATCTTCAAAAAATATTGATAATATGTTATACATGTATTTAGAAATGTCTATATTTTCAAAATGATTAACAAATTAATCAGTCAAAATGAGTTATAAATAACCAATTGGCAATTCTGCAATTGATTGCATGATCCCTAGTATAATATCACATGTATTTTTTTTTTATATATAATTATACATGTATGTTAACAGTCAGGATTAAAATGCACAAATTTTCATGAGTCATAAATCTTGACATACCACATATCTCTTGACAAAAAAGAATAATCAAAATAAAAGAAAATTACAGTCATTAACTCTTTTTCTATTACTGGTGTATGATGATGGGGTTGGGGGTATAATGGGGGGAAAAAAGCTGCAGCATGCCTTCATTCTCACTAGAAATGTATATCTAACCCACACATCCTGGGGATGGGGAACGGTTAAGGCCCCTTCCCCTTCCTCCCTATTATAACTCATATAATGAAAAGATAAAAAAAATTCTGCAATTAAAATGACAGAAACTGTAGATAAGCTTATCTAAATAAAGATGATGATACAGTATGCTGGCAAAGGGAGATCACATTTTAGAAAGTGAAAGTAAAACTTAACTGTTTTGTATACCGGTGTCTCATAATATTGCGCTACTACATGTATTATACTTACCTATATTGGTCAACATCATAATGATAATCCAATTAGCACAATATGAATTCCTTTAGCTGATCACCACAAAAGAAACGTTTAATCGTGTTAATTAATCCTATTCTGCATATCGAAAACACATATGCATGTACATAATGTGATACTCATCAAACCAAAGAGCTGGGTAAAACTAGTACCCGATGCAACCTGTACACCTCTGTTGTGTACGTAACTTCAGACAAAGATCTTTTAATTGTAACATATTGCATGTGGCCTTCTTTTTGGCTAAAACTAGTACAAGAGAGTGTTATTTAGAGGCAAACACTTGGTGCGGGTATTACTGTCTAATGACAGCATCTAGTTAATTTATCCTTCTGCATATAACTATTAAAGTAAACTTTTTCTGTACTCTTTGAAGCACTCAGATGAAACAGAGTTATGTTTTCGGGGATTAATGGATGCGACGCAAGATTCAATAAATTAGCTTTGTTATTATTTATCTTTAAATTATAAGATCACACACTTATTCGTAGACATTTGTTTTACATAGGTAACAGAACCTACTTCAGATCTCAAGTTTAGATAAGAATTTATCGGTATTTTCATTTTTTTTATTCTGTAAAGGATTTTCTGCTCGAGTGAATATTAAGGAAAAGCAGTGGCGTAGCAAGGATTTTTTTAGTGTATTCAAAATCGGCAGGGAGTGCAGGGGGCGAAGGCCCCGGAAGCTACTGGATCTTAGTTTTTAGCATTTGGATTTTCAGATTTTTCGATGATGAGATATGTCTCAAAATTTTACAATTTTACATACTGTATGTGTAAGGGAAATGTTGAAGAATGTAAAAGAATGTGTATATGAAACACGGCTGCCCCAGAGGAAACCAACTGCATATGACTTTTGATATAAGGCGTTTTTACACAGCTCTATTTTTCAAAAACAAAACATACGAACCTTAAATGACAAACCTTTGATCAAGTTTATTATTGCGACTTTGTTCAAATTTGAATCATCCGCCTACTTTAAATTAAGTATAGAAAGAATACAACTACGGACAAACAGGCAGGCATACACTCAAAATTTATTTTTTCCAGATTTTACAATAAATATATAAACTGAAAAGGAGTTAAAAGTTGCTCAACTCATTTTAATAATTTTATATTAGGTCATTCTTTCAGCAAATAACATGAAAGTCAATGCGGTATAGTTCGTCCATATATTCATTCAAACAAACTTCCATATATATGGTAAATTTTCTAATTTCCTTGTAAATGTTCAGGTCTGAATGAAATGATTTACAGATATGAGGGGTGGCGTGGGGATGCAACTCCCTACTTACCTCCTACTCCTCTAACCCCCAAATTCAAAGCTGATAAGGATTTAAAACACGCGTTTGGACTAGAAAAGTGATTTTTCGTTAGATTTCATTATCAAATTGCTTGAAATTGCAAGAGCTTCCGGGAACGAGGACACCCATCACTCAAGGGTTCAACCACTTAACAAAGACTGTTTTTAAAATATATTGTAGTAACTGCAAGGTTAACGATGAAAATTAGGTACTTAAATCTGTATGGAAATCACTAGCTATATTGATTTAGGTACTCTTCTGTATGTTTGAAAATGCAGAGCTTCAAAGGGGATAAAGAATGCTAAATATCTCATAAAAGTTAGTTTTGAGGTATTGTGGAATACTTTGTAACTCAACTTTCCGCAAAAAGCATAACTAAACTCACATGAACAATGTTATTATAAGAATAGGAGCTTCTATTTGTTTGAGTTAATGCTATATGTTTGCAACAGTTTTTTGCGATTGCTATACTTTTTTTGCTCATCCGTCCAAAAAACAACAAATGAAGTTTTACTCATTTTTATGATATTATGATAATTTTGACATTTTGTATTAATATAGTAATTGATAATCAATAGTGAGACATTATTGGTGGAAAAAGTGATAAAGCAGTGTAAGTAATCGTAGAATTTGATTTCAATGTGGTGTTCTTGCGATGCTTTATTCGCGTTCATGTTATGATTGAGTTGCGTTCAGTGGAAATGTTATGATTGATTTGGGTATATATCAGTTAATGTTAATATATTATACTTACTAAGATCTTAAACAATGTAAGGAATATTTCCAAATGTACGTATTGCAACAATTCTACTTCAGCAACACATTGTATCATTGTTAAAATACTATCATCAATATTTTGATTAAGAACAAGTTACGTTTTTATTTAACAATAAAATGCTTTCTTTTGTGATTCATGCGTGATAAGACGGTGGCCATATTGATTCTATAATAATCGCTACGTTCATAACCCCATGAATCATCAAAGAAAGCATTTTATTGTTTATATTTACATCTTTCTTTTAACAGATTAATAAATTGATCGTAAAAAAAAGTAAGTAAAATTCAATAAATTAGTGTTAATGTACTTCAGTACGCTTGCTAAAAGAAACAACCAAATCATCTCCTATGGGAGTTTAAGGCTAACATCATCATGATTATTTCTCGTGCAGTCCGTGATTTTTCTTAGGTCGCTGTAGGTTTCGTCCAATCGAAAAACGGGCCGAGTGTATTTCAGTCCTGTCAGTTTTCTGTCAGTTTCAGTCGTTGTAGGTTTCAACCAATCGATAAACAGGTCGTGTAGATTTCAGTCTGGTTGTTTCTATAGAGCTATGAATTAACTATAAGTTTTCGTAAGCAATAGAGGGAATCATACTCGGTAGATGTGAATATTTATAAATGAACATACATACAATATCATGTATCGCTATTTAAAAGTACATATATCACGAACCTAATATGAACATTATAAAATGTTTGATTGTAATGGTTATCAAAAATTCATATATTTGTCGTGATATTTAGCTGGGCTCTGCTGAAAACAAAGTCTTGGCTGTAACCAGGCAAATATTCAAAGTTACTATAAATAACACAACACGCTAACACAGCTTCCGGTATACCAAATAGTTTCACAGAGAGCCTTATTTTGTCAAATGTATTGGTTTTCTTTTGTTTACGAGTTAATTTAGCGAAGGATGTACTTTTTTCTCTGTTTTCTTATGAAAGCTGACATTAATTCATAATAATTCATATTCCTTCATGTATAAAAGCATATTGTCACCATATTACCATGTATCATGTGAATAAAGAATAAAAATGCTTATCATAATTACCACCTTCCTGAGGTCAATCTGGCAGAAATTAAACAAAATTATATCGGAAATACTCAAAGCGTTCAGGTCACGCCTAATTCATTAATAAAGCGCGCAAACCGTTCACAAAGCGTGCATCCATTTTGAGCAAAGCGTACCGTGCAAGAAGCGAACCGTACCGTTCACAAAACGAAACGTACCGTTCACAAAACGAACCGTACTGTTCACAAAACGAACCGTACCGTTCACAAAGCGAACCGTACCGTGCAAAAGCGTACCGAACCGAACCGTGCAACTGGTGTATTAGCAGGTTTCAGGGTCTGAAGTTTCGATCACACGTGTGTCGTTCATGCAGAGTGTATATAATCTGCATCTTTTGCGAAGAATCGGGCTGCCCTACATCCAACACAGTAGATGAATAATAGTAAATCCAAGAAAGTAACAACATAACCCCGTTTCATCAGTTTCTACAAAAACACTCCATTTCTAAAAAAAAAATGCGGTCTTGGCACGATCTGCCATAGATTTAATTGGGTTTGTTCATATACATGTGCGAGTGAGAGAGAGAAATCGCCAGTCTTTACTACACTATATGCATAAAGATCCATCAAAAGATCAAAAGAGCCGATCTTTCAGTTTTTCAGTACTTTGATTTGGTTAGCCTCGCCCCCCCCCCCCCCCCCCCCAAAATA
Organism: Magallana nippona; assembly: GCA_033439105.1. Lineage (NCBI taxonomy): Eukaryota > Metazoa > Mollusca > Bivalvia > Ostreida > Ostreidae > Magallana > Magallana nippona. The sequence goes on from CM065919.1 coordinate 28,179,989, forward strand.
AAAACCTGAAAAACGCTCTTAAAAAAACAAAAATGCTATACAAACACTATACTTTTGTATGATAAGTCTTTATATGAATACTGTTCCTGAAACCGACATTTGCATAATGACGTCTTTTAAATATGAATAAAGTAGTATCGTTTGGAATGTAAAATTTAATACTCTCACTAATTTGTAGTGCTGAGTATTAAATGCAAAATACGTGAGATCTACCCGAAAAAAGTATAGCCGACATGACAACAAAGAGTAGCTTTCAAAAATTTACTAAGCAAACAAAAATTCGCTTTAAAAAACGAGGGTAGGTATATATTTCGCGTAATTCTCAATGCATGAAGAAGAACCAACGATCAAATATAATGGGAAATGCTTGGTATATAGTCGTGAAATATATTACAATGAACATCTTTCATTAACAACTTCCAAAGTTCACGTGAATGGATAAATAGTCAAACATTAACAATCAGACTGATGATAAACGCCTGCCATAAGTGAATAAAATGAAAAAAAAAATAAAATTAACTTTAAAAGAACAAAAGTACTGCCCAAATAGTTTGATACAATTTAAAACAAAGTTGATTAACATTGTTTAATTATACATATTTGCCTAATTGTGCAGACAGTAAATTGTATGGCCGGTGATCCAAATCAACCGCATTTTAAGATTAGCACTTTCCATAATGCATACAGTGTAAATATGCAGATTATTCCATTTAGCCTAAGAGACAATTCGATGTGTTTATGTGAAATCAAAAGGAAAGTCTTAGGACTTATGCTTTGCAAAATTCTGTGTATTCATTTGCGTTTTGGCGTGAAGGGCGCTACGCCACTGAAAACATTAAATTTGTATAAGGAAAAAATTACTAGCTTGAAACTCATCATTACATGTATTTATGAAAAAGACATCGAAAAAATAGTTTTATAACAGACAAACTTTATCACGGAGAATGATAGTTTTCGCATTATGAGTATTATTACAAAAGTTTCATTGAACAATGCCATGATTTTAACGGATTATTTTTTTTAAAATTTTTTTCCTGGTTATGTTTTCATTAAATTACTGTATCATTATTTAAAACCGTCGTATTTATCAGAATATGTTTTTAAGAATCTTTATTTACATTTATGAATATATGGTTCCTCGTTAACGTTATTGCATAGGTGTCGGAAGCAAATTGAAAGTGTGTGTATGGGGGGGGGGGGGGGGGGGGCTTATCTGAAATCTTGATAAGCAAAATAAGTTAAAAAATCGAAAATAAAAAAAGGAAAAACCATTTCCAGCCAATTCAACCTAATCCATGGGGGAGGGGGATGGGGTTAACCACGGTGCATTGTAAAATTTAAATGTAGTTTCAGAATGCTCAGTGCTAAATTTCAAAAATATAAATATTTGGTTAATTCATTCGTTATGATTATTTCTTTGTTTGCAAAAAAGGAGAGGGGCTAGGCTTCTAGTCGCCGCTTCCAACGCCTATATATCTATACTTATAAATGAAGGCATTTTGCAAATAAACTACAAAATGCCTGCACCAGATTACTTGCTTACACCTTTGGTATTTCAACACATGCGTGATGATGTCCGTGAGGTATAATTGATTTTTATTTGATAAGTTATTATTGTGAAATTAATCAAAAACCTACTTTCATTTTCGATAAACAATATATTTACTGTGAGCCTATTTAGAGAATACATGATGTTAAGATTTGACAAATGTTGAATAAATAAAATGAGTCAATTCGTTTTTTTAGTGGGTGATTTTAGTTTTGATATTCATTTGCATGTGAACTTTCCAGAACGGGGTAACCAAGAACGCGGATTGTCTAATTAACAAACAGTGTAGGACGAGTTCATCATGCATCGCGGGCAGATACCTTGGATCGGACTTCTATTAATACAAAAAGTTGATAAATAAAATGGAACAATTAATGCGATTTTAGTATTATGGAAAGAACTTTCCAGAACGGGGTGCCCAGAAACGGGTTGACTAATTGACATCATCGGCCAGATACTTTGAATCTGACAACTTTGGTTTAAAATATGCATTCAAATGGATAACAATGCATAACCTAGCGTGTTTTATTTTATACTTTTTTAAACCGCGACAGATTGGGTGTAAACCTTAGACATTAATTTGTAAACATTAATGAACAGATTATTGCATTCTACGTCTATAAGTGTAATGGGGATGCCACCACCCCCTCCCCCAGATTGTTTTTCAAAACAGTCTTTTATCTGAAATTCTTATTTGGGAGAGTAATACAAATTATATTGAACATTGACCAAAAGAACCAAATTTAAAGAGAGATAAACTAAATACCCATTCACTGATTTGAAATAAATACAATTAAAAAGTTTATTTTTTTTCAGTCAGCTGAAACAAAGAGGATTAAATTAAGGCCACATACATGTATATATTATCCATTTCAGTTTAGATTTTTCATCCCTGCCCGCTCCTCTAAATATCCAACAATGCAGTTTGTTCTTTTTTTAAATTTTAAAGAATAAGATTAAGAAAAAATCGGACAAAGTATATACCAAAACTGAACAAAAATATGTTTCAACATATTAGGCATTACCTGATAATGACAAGGTGATGAAAAGTGTTAATTCCCGCGCTTGCGCGGGGTATTATCCAGTTGTATAGAAAAAAACCTGCAAGAGAGTGCGGATGTACAAGTGTTATTGGACGAAAAGATTCTTAATCGATTAAATTTCGAAACCAAATGCAGAGTTCAATGGTTGATTTATCTTAAAGAAAAGAACAATAAAGAAACTTTGTTTAAATGATGAAGATATGTTCACGTTTCTGTTACAGGATACTGCACAGAGTATAATGAGATTGGCGCTGTTATTCAGGCACACCACAATTTGAAATGCGAAAACGTGAAACCTCCATGTGATTCATCATATTTATCTACAGAAGCATATCGTTGTAAGGTTCTCTCTCTCTCTCTCTCTCTCTCTCTCTCTCTCTCTCTCTCTCTCTCTCTTATTCAGACATTTACAGGTTATAAATGCATGTTTTCTAATGAGTTTGTATCATTTTTTTATATTATGTTGTTCAAAGATTGTGTACACTTCTGTCTAGCTTTCCAAATCAAACCCTTTGAGAATACATGTACATATATTTGTATCAGAGTGACTATTATTCAATTAATAGTTGACACAACCAAACATTGATGAAACAGAAAGCTTTGGTAATGTTTTTGATATAAAGAATTAAGTAAATTGTTTTAATTTTGATTTACATCTTGTGTTTTACAGATTTTCTTTTCCCGGTTTCTTTCCGTTTAAATTAGCAAGTTTACATGTAGCAAAATTATCTTTAATAATATTTTCACAATTATGGATTATTGCACTTTTTTAAAGTTAAAAGCTGCTATGACATAGTGAGAAATAATATCCAGACGTCGTCCACAAAATTGACATTGCCTGGGTCAAGCACACCCGGGTACTACAGGTTACCAATCTTAGACATCAATAGTGTTCAATGGTATTGTTATATTCCTATTTTTTAATTTGAAAGTTTTTTTTTTACTTATGAAGAACCATACGAGCTTAGACAGTTCTATCTATCTATCTATCTATCTATCTATCTATCTATCTATCTATCTATCTATCATCCATCCATCCATCCATTCACCTTGCAACCTTCGTATTCTTCACCCATATTATGTAAACTAAAACTACTTAATTTTGATTAATAATAAGTGTTGCTAAATGATAACTTGATATTTTGCAGCATACAATTGACACCTCTGTTATACCTGTTAACATTACTCTACACTGAAGATGCATTTAATGTGATTGTTGCTGCAGTACTTGTAAGTACCTTAATATCACAGTACTGTTTTAGTTTTTTTACGATAATTTTCTAGAATCATATAAGTCGATATGCTGTTTATTGCTGATCATAATCCCCAACCAAAGCATTATCATTGCCTACACTGGGGCAATTAGCTGGTCTGTTCGAGACGATAATAGGCGGCATTAAGGCATTTTTAGTGAACGTCTATAATGTTACAGAAAGTGAAATATCGTTTCCAAAAACCTTTAAAGAACCATGCAAAACTTATCACTTGCATGGTACTAGTATACATAAAAAATAAACAAATAGATAGAAATCCTTTGGCCTTCATATAACAGTAAATATCTGTCCCGTGCCTATACAAGTCGACATGCCCAATGATTATATTAGTTATAAAACATGTATATCATTGCTGCAAAACACGCACGCACGCACGCACACATCTATCATCTATCTATCTATCTATCTATCTATCTATCTATCTATCTATCTATCTATCATCTATCTATCTATCTATCTATCTATCTATCTATCTATCTATCTATCTATCTATCTATCTCGAGCTTGTTAATGTCATCATTATTCAGTAAAAAAGAATGTACATCTAAGCTTGAAAATGTGAATATTTAACAGTATTTTTATACAGAGCACTTCTTTTCAGATTTAAAATGACCACGTCCATATCTCTTTCTTAATTCAAATAAATTTCATTATTCTTAAAAAAAACTCTAAAGGTATTGAATATTATATCAAATATTTTACTTATAACAACGCGTTTTATGACATTTGATTTTAATGTATTTAAAAAAGAATATGTATTGTTAATCTAACACTTCGAAAATATTCTTCTTTGCAGAGTTACTGATCCTTTTCGTAATCCGTGTAATCATTGTTGGTTCCAATGCATGCCAGTTTTTCGAATATGAAAACTGAGCCAAGGATTATTCAAACGCTAAAAAATGGAGCCAGTGGTTTTTAATGTTGACACTATAGATGAGATCAATTACAACTTATCAAAAACAACAATTATAATATTGATTTAAATGGAAATGAGACGTTATTTACATTTGCAGATTGGTTGATCAGTAATCTGTACATTTCTTTGTTTATAATTCAGTTACAGATAACAAACGCCGAAATATGTTTCATATACAATAGGCATAATAATAAAATTCTGCACGACCCATAATGTCTTCCACCGTGAAAAATCGTAATGATTTTAGCATCAATTACATATAATTATTAACGCACTTATTTAAATATGTACAAACAACATACAAATATTTCTTCAAACAAGAAACCCATGGGCCACGTCGCTCACCTGAGCAAAAAAGAAGCCATAAAAAAAGATTTTTATTTTTTCTCGGGTGTTCTCTTGTTCAATATTAAGCCGCTTTTGTAACAGGAGGATATCATAGCTATATATCATTGAGCATTGTAGATCTCAAGAAGATTTTATTAACATATAAACCTACATCAAACTTTGATTCCCTTGTGGGACCCAAGTGTTTTCCACTGGCCACAGTCTAAACAATTTAGGAACAACATTATGTCAAGATGTTTGTATATAAGAAATACCATATATCAAACAATGTAACATTTAAGTCATTGAAAATAATAATAAAAAAAAATTCCTATGTAAAATGCGACCTTTATGTAAAATGCGACCCTCGCTATGTGGCCCCACTCTACCACTGGGGATCATGGTTTCAACAAACTGGAATATATAACACCTCAGAATGCTTCCATACAACTTGCACCAATTTTGGTCAAATGGTTTTTGAGAAGAAAAATTCTATACAAGTTACAGCATTTTTTGTCAAATGGTTTTTGAGAAGAAAAATATTTTTTTTTTATGTATTGAATCTACACTACTTATAAGTATAAAAATTGACTTTTTGAATCACAAGCAATGTTGCCAATTTTTTCATATTGTACAGCATTTTTTAAGTAAAAAATATGTATACTACAATGTATGTAATATTTATGAATGCTATTACATTCGTTTTTGATTTCAACTTGTATCATTAAATGTTTAATCAAAGTCAATAAAAGAGGTTGGTTTTGCCAAATGTGTTTACAGATTAATCAACTAATGATATAACACAAAGTATTTCTTAATACTATTCTTATAACAAACATTGCTTAGGACTAAAATGTCACACTTTCATTGGTTTATATATGGCACGTGACTGCTGGGTATATTTATATGTCCTGCTGGAGAGAATTATAATTATCATTAAACACCATGGCCCACGTTTAACATACAGCTATATTGACTGTTATAACAGTAAATTGATCAAAAGGGTCGAATCACTTCTCGTTGTCAGGTGCGGATCATCAAAACAAACTCGAGACGTATAATGATTTTAATATATACGCTTGTCCATTTAAAAGTTTTAATTACAAAATTAAAATCAATAGTATGGCGTTTACTTATTCGTCAAAGCTATTTGTAAACGAACTCTTTTTATTTTACTACCTTTTCAGTTTTATAGAGTGGTGATATGGATTTTAAAACCTACCCTGTAGTAATTCGGAAAATCGGATCCAGAAAAAATGATGGGTATATAATAAATGTATTCATCTCGACATTTCATACATGTATTACTGAATACAGAACTCGTGTTCCTTATATGCTAATTTTATGTACAATAGCTGCCTTTTAAAATGATGTGACTTTGTTGTTTCTTGAGCAGAATGAAATGGCAGCATCGAAATTTTCTCGTACGTCTGCGGTGGAAATAGAAAACCCGTTTCAGATAAAATAGCAACAAAACAAAGTAATAAAAGTGGTATGGGACACATCCATGTTGTGGTGTATTTCCGAACAAAATAGACAATAAAATCAAGTACGATTTTATGATTCTTTTCTTTCCCAAATTCGTTACCTAACAGCGTAGCGCTATTGGTTAGAGCGTTAACTACGAATCTGTATGTCATGAGTTAGAATCCCGCTGGGGATTTTATAATTTGTACCTCTCCAAAATTTTTTAAAACTTATTTTTTGGTCAAATATTGTCGGCAGGTGTTCCATACCACCTTAAAAATTGTACATGACCCTTTAGCATAAATCATAAAGTGGCGTTTACCATCGCTTCTTGTAAATATATTTCTACCTTAAATGTCCTGGGGTGGGGCACACAAGGTTTGATACCGACTGGCTTTGGAAATATTTCGGGTTGATAAATTTCAAAGTCGGTTTGGTTTCGCCAAGTCGTCTATGAAATTGATCCATCCGATTGACTTTTTTAAGTTTAGTATACATTTAAAACAGGTTCTTAAATATTATGATAGGTTGTAGCTGGCTTGCTGATTAAACAGAAGTTCTTTAAAGGGGCATGATCACGATTTTTGGTCAAAAATTATTTTTCCGATTTTAATGTTTACATTGCTTCAGTAAGGCATTTTTAATAGACAACCAAAATTTGAGTATCATTCGTTTAGTTATAAGCAAGTTACATAGCTTACAACTCTTTGCTATGTAAACAAAGCATTTGTTTACATTTTGAACGTTTAAGTGAAAATTCCAAGTTTAGACCTAAAATAAATGTTTTAAACGTTGGGAACTGTTTATTTAATCTTAAATGAATAAGAAGATAGAAAAACTAGCTTGAAAAAGATTGTTTACTGATATATTGAATTTATGTAAACAAAAAACAGGACAAGGGCCTTGTGTACATAATCAATAATTGTTAGCCCTGTATTTTGCTAATTACGTAACGACTGACTCTCCAATTTTATTTGATCATTAGAAATGCATTCCTAAAGCATTGTTAATAATAACAAGAGTCCAATAGGCCTTAACGGTCGCCTGAGTACCATAGCCCGTACACAAACTTGTCAAGACGTCTCATATATGCATTTAATTAAGTTTCATTCTGGAGTAAAAAAAATATAATATTGTAATGACGACCACCTTCCTGCCTTGAATCTTTCAAAAAGGACTATGAAACCTATAATTTTAGCGAAAAACTTATAAAGATCATAATAGAGTGCATGACCTGATATTGAAAAGGTACAAGAAAATAGTCGAAAATATTTTCCCCATATTTGTTAACTTTCAAGATTGGTTTTATTTGTATATGTTTTCATAGATAAACTTAAACAAGATGGCTAGTAGACATGTTTTATTAAAACAACCTCCCATCCCCCATCCCCAGAGGCAGACAGAAACTCTCCCTCTAGGTATTTAAACAAAATACATGAAAGTGAACAACTTCTTAATATTAGGGGTTAAATATGCTTTTCACTTGTGTTCAAACTTTTCGTCCTATATACATTGTACAACACCATCTGGTATTTGTATATAAATCATTTTACATGTACTGTTTATCAGTGATTTTGGTTAGACAATTAATACTTTATTATTAACGAGTCTATTTATTTAAAGACTTCAAAAACTGTTCTTATTTCAATAAAAAAATATTTGCATAGTTTTTTTTTATCATACAACTTCTTAATTACATTATATTTAATGATTGATAACTCCATTATGAAGAAGCAAGGCAGGATAACTCCATTATGAAGAAGCAAGGGAAGACAACTCAATTAACTTTCACAATATCTTAACTTTGATACACAGCTTCATTCTTTCTCTTTTCTAAATACACATGTATTTGAATTATCTCATTTCTTTCATTGAAATTCCTGAGCAGAATAAAATAATAAGACAAATATACCCCCCCCCCCTTTCCCAGCCATAACACTTGCCTCACATGAAGGTGGCATGAAATATTATAAAAGATGACGACTTAATGTTTTTTTTTTCTAAATATGCAGTCAGTATTTATTTTGTGTCGGTAGACCTTTTTTAAACATTCTCTATACATTAACACTAAATGACCATGCTTTTGGCTACACCCTGCATTAAGAATCCCAACCCTATAAACTATGAGTGTTTTGGCCCCGCCCTAGATTCAGAACCCCTACCTCGGGGAACATGAAATTAAAAAAAATTGGTAGAGGACTTCCTGGTCTTCAAAATTATGAATTCAGTTTTCCATACAGGTGCATAGGAGTAGGGAAGATAATTCTTAAACATTATATGCATTAACACTATACATCCATTTTGGCCCCGCCCTAGAGTCAACATCCATTGTCTAGGGGACATAGAATTTACAATTTTAATAGAGGACTTCCTGGTTAAGACAATTATGAAGTCAGTCTTTCTTACAGATGTGTGAGAGCGGAGAAGAAGATTTTTAATCATTATATGCATTAACACTATATGGCCATATCGCCCCCCCCCCCCCTCTACAGCCTGAACCCCTGACCCAGGGGCCATGCATTTCAGAATTTACGTAAAGGATTTCGTGGACATCATAACCATGCATTCAGTTTTTTCCCACATGTGTGGGAGTAAAGAAGAAGATTTTCTAAGATTTAATACATTTTCACCAAATGGCTACATTGACCTCACCCTAGGGCCTAAACCCCTGTCCCAGGGGTAATGAATATCGCAATTTAAGTAGAAGACTTCATGGATATCATAACCATGCATTTAGTTTTCAACAAATATATATGGGAGTAGAGAAGAAGATTTTCTAAGATCTAATACATTTTAAATAAATGGCCATATTTGCCCCACCTTAGATCCTGAACCCCTGACCCAGGGGCATGAATTTCATAATTTCGGTAGAGGGCTTCATGGACATCATAATCATGCATTCAGTTTTTCTCACATGTACAGTTTCCCAGTGCGGCAATTCTGTAACCCGGTTACACCAAGAACACAAAATAATGTTTCTTATGTAGTCAAAATAGGGCGAAGTATATATTAATGTGAATCTTTAAAAAAATCTGTAGTCTTGTCTACAACAGGGTAGCTTGGATCAATATGAAACAGGGTAAAAAGGGTAACAAACCCTTGTATCTCTGTTCTGAAACAGGGTTACAAAGGTAACGAGGGTAACAGAGCCTTTTTATAAATGTATCTCTGTTCTGAAACAAGGTAACAAGGGTAACAGGGGTAACAGAGCCTTGTTTCTATACTAATATATGCTCTGAGACAGGGTACATGTAACAAGGGTGACAAGGGTAACAGACTCTTGTTTCTATATATAGGTACATGTATTGATGTTCATCTACATTTATCTAACCCAGTATTATAGTCCAAGAAAAACTCCATCAAATTGAAATACTGTATGAAGATAATTCACAGTATTTTAATCGCGATGACCTTTTATTTCAGAGGTAGCTAGGTCATTGTACATAAGATGTCAGAAATGTCAGTCAATTTTCCAGAATATTAGTGGGTTTTGAATTCAGTGGCAGTACGTATATGCTGAAAGGATAATGATGAAACATAATTTCCCTTAACTCCCCTAGCAATTTGTTTTTTTAACCAATGCAAAAATATCTTAGATTAATTTGTAAAGATGATTGAAATACAAGTTTTACTTACCGGTACAATGAAAAACCAAATTACCACACCCCTATCCATGTGCATGAAATAATTTAAGTTTAGCTAGGCATAAAAATACATTTCTAAACATTGCTATTCTGATTTCTGTCTGATACATGTGCAGCTGTTTCAGAACAGGCATGCATATCGATACCAGGTTCCATAACTCTTTTAACTATGTTAACCTTTTTTTAAAAAGAGATTGACATATACATGCCTATATTGTAATTGATACAATGGTCTGTAAACCTTGTTACACTTTTTCAGAACACAGAACGTATTGATACAAGGGTCTGTTATCTTCCTAACCGTTGTTACCCTGTTTCAGAACAGAGATAAGTATAGAAACAAGGGTCTGTTACCCTCGTTACCTTGTTTCAAGACAGAGATAAGTATAGAAACAAGGGTCTGTTACCCTCGTTACCTTGTTTCAAAACAGAGATAAGTATAGAAAAAAGGGTCTGTTAAGCTCGTTACCCTTGTTACCTTGTTTTAAAAGAAAGATACATATATAAGGCTCCGTTACCCTTGTTACCCTAAAATGGTACCCGTTTTAAAAGAGAGATCCATATACATACAAGGGTCTATTACCAGAGACAAGGCTCTGTTACCCTCGTTACCCTGTTTTAGAACAGAGATAAGTATAGAAACAAGGCTCTGTTACCCTCATTACCCTTGTTACCCTGCTTTATATAAGACACAGGTTTTATACAGAATTTGAAGCATTGTTAATCTTTAAAAGGAAGGGTGATTATAACATTGGTCTGGTTTCATTTATAACTGGGTTACAGATTTTCCGTACTGGGAAACTGTACTGTATTCTTGCCATAATTATATGTTATGTACACCTTTTATAATATTAATATCAATTATGAATATTTGATCCTTTATCCCCTGAACAGCCATAAAATAAATAACTCATAACACATAAAATTAATGACGTCATTGATTACATAATTTGTAAAAAAAACAATCCTTGTGGTCTGAACCCGTCATGCACTTGATTAATTCAACTTATTCAAGTTCAGACCCCAAGAGAAAAAAATAGTGGCAAAGTGCATATTTAGATATGATAAGACTAATTTTTGTAAAGAATAACATAAAAAGAGAGGCTTTTTATTAAACTATCATGGCCCTAGAATTAAGGTTGAGTATAGTAATATGAATTCCGCGATTCAACACTCCAGTGAATTGGCAGAAAAAATTAAGAAGGAAGTAGATCTTGGTAGGGTTTTAGGTCCTTATTCAGCCCTACCAATATCAAATTAAAGATGTAAGTCAGTTGGTTTATTACATAAAAAGCAAGGTGGATGGTGCATGATTTCAAACTTGTCCCATCCATTTGGAGATAGTGTTAATGAATACATTGATCAGCAATTTTGTTTTGTCAGCTACTCTTCATTTGATGATGCAATTAACATACTTCAAACAAAGGGACAGGGGCCCTCATGGCAAAAATGGATATTTCTGTATTTTTAGGCTTTTACCAATAAGTCCAAGAGAATTCTGTCTGCTTGGTTTCAAGTTTGATAAATCATATTACATAGACAAGTGTTTGCCAATGGGATGTTCTGTGTCTTGTTCATTGTTTAAAAAATTTTCATCTTTTTTACATTGGGAATTGGAGAAGAGGTCACAAAAGGATGGAATTGTACATTACTTAGATGACTTTTTATTTGTGAGATCAGCTGACTCTAGTGATTGCACAGAATTGATGCATCATTTTCAAGAATTATGTGAATATTTGGGAGTTCCAATTGCATCAGAAAAGACTCAAGGTAGCTTAGCGTAGAATTTTTAGGGCTTGGAATTGATTCTGAGCAAGGTACAATTTTTTTCCAAAAGAAAAAGTGGACGAGTTGTTGGTCAAGATTAAGTATGTCCTTGGCAGTAAAAAAGTAACAAAGAAAGAATTGGAATCATTACAAAGACAATTGATCTTGCCACGTAGAAATTGGTCATTATGTCTTTCGAACAAAGATGGAAACATTCGGAGAACTAGAATAAATTCAGCTCTTGCTAAATTTGTCGTTAAGAGTGCATGTGGGGCCTCTGTCTGATTTGGGAAATGAAATATTTATAACTTCGTTGAAGAATGCATTGTTGCAGTTCATGTCATCCACTGACAGATTTTATCCAATATTACACAATAAGCTTTGTCATGGCCAGAGGACTTGAAGTTGTGAAGTTGTTGAGTATATTGATGCAATTAATTGTTGTTTACTTATGGTTGTATGTAAAACCATTGCAACCAAAGTACTTGTATAGTTGTAATATTGTTTGCAAAATTGACCGCTTAGGTTTGTTAGCGGATGTACCACGGATCGTGGTTCATTTGACAGAATTTTGCAAAGAATGCCACCTCCATGGGGCACTGTTATTTCCAGGTCCCTCGGGTCAAGGTATTATTTCTTGTGCTTTGACTTGTTTTTGTGTATGCTGCCATATCAATTTGATGATCGATGCATAATTTGTATTTTGATGATTGTGAATACATGGCCATGACAAGCACTCCCAACAATTAGTTAATAGTTATTAAAGATTCAAAGGTCAAGGTTAGAAATACGTCATTTGCATAATGCAGTCAGAATCGCCTAATGCTTATCATGTTAATACTTCAATTTTATTAGTGTCTGAAAATAGTATTATATTATTATAGTATTACATGTATATTTAGGCTGATAATAATTCCTACATGTGGTTTATTTGTTATTTTATTCTAATTACCGACAAATCACAAACTAAGAATAACTTCCGAGGAACTCAGAATAAATTGTTCATCTTGCGTTCACAGTGCGTTCACCGTTCACTTTGCGCTCCGTTTGCGCTCTGCGTTCGCTCGCCGTTCACCGTTCATAAGCGCTCACCAAAGTCCGTTCAGCGTGCCCTCACCGTTCGCTCAGAGTGCGCTCAACGTTCACTCACCGTTCAAGTGGGAAAGTAGAACGTTTCAGGGACTGTAGGAATACACACATTTCCAATCTACATGTAGACATACAGTCAATGTTCTCAGAAAGTATACATATGTTCCTGAATTACATAAACTTTCATACCAAAGTTAGCAATCACCAAAGTTAGTTTTTTCTTCTTATTTCAGAATAATATTGGAATATGCATTAACAAATTGCCTTTGAACACACTTAGGAATAATTAACTTGCCTTATGTAGCTTTTGAATGCGTCCGATTTTCACCGACCTAGCAGTCTAATTTTGCTGTCGCTAATACCAACATCAGCATAGTGAGAAGTCATTCATGTCTTAAAAGAATGACTAGTAATTGTACTGATATCCAATTTTGCAAATGATAAACAGTTTTTTAATACTGCTGAAAATGCTCCTGGATACTGGAATATTTGGTACATAGCAAAAAAAGTGGCCCCTTTTGTACTCCTCTTAATCTTATGTAGCTTTGGAGGCATTGAACTGGACAATAACGTTTGTTACTTGCCGAATGAGTTGTGAGAAAAAGTGATTTGCCAACATGATGCTCATATGTAATAAATTTGATACATATCTTTTCTTGCTCCGTAGAGATCTGATTAAAAAGGAGTACAATTTTATTGACAACTCTTTGGTCTGATGTTATTTCTCCCACTCTCAAAAATCCATAAAAGGCCAACAAAAACATTGCTTTAAAAATGGCTGATTCAAACGCATCAGAAACTGTAACTGGTAAAAAATCACATATTTTATGGAAAATATTTTTTGCAATAGGTATTCAAATATCCTCTGAAGGTTTAAGCTTACGGGTTGAGCACAATGATTTTTGTATTTGAAAAGATGAGCATGGATCCCCAAGGTTGTGAAGCTTATGAATGCAACTAACAACAGAAAGGTAAGATGTAATGGTTGATGCCGCATAGTCCCTGGAAAACAGGTGTGCAACATAATATACCAATATATGTTGCTTAACTGGAAGCTGAATAAATAACCCATATTTATCTGCGAAAAACTGTCGCTCGGCTGTCTCCTTAAATCTTCGACAAGCCGAGCGTCTGGTTGAATAATGAGACTATAATGAACGTCAGCATAGGAATTATTCCTACGCCAGAGTTCAATATAGTCTCGTATTCCGAATGTATAAGACTACAAAATTATCTGAATTGTTCGTACCATTTAAAATCTGACTATTTTCAAGGTATTTATATATAATATTCCTTGAAAAACAATAATTCTGAATACATCGAATTTATCGATAATTTTCAAGTAAGAACTAAGTCTTGTCAGCGGTTATGATTTGTGCTTATATAGGTCCAAACACTGTTTCACTTCCGGTTTGCCAGAGTAACTGCATAGGAGAGTGGATTAAACTCAAATCCCAAAAAATTGGGCACCACATTGAAAAATTCAATGTGATGAAATGTACATAAAAGCATCTACAAAATACCGTAAACCCTTTATTTTTTAAATAACAACAACTGAGTTTAATGTATATCAGTTGATAAAACTTTTAAAGAAATGTCGTCTTTAACTGAAACCAGAACTGAGAGCAAAATATGTACTTAACTTGTTGTATAAGAGTTATTGTGTTCTATTGGGGACATACTTAGTGATTACTAATGTTTAAAACAAACCACTTCTCTAAAAAAAACTTCAGATATTCACTTTCTTCATATTATAAGACAGTCAACTGAATATTAATTCATTCAAACATAATTTGGGTCCTGTTGCTGATTTAAAAGTTTATTTTCTCAGTTTTTGTAATTCTAATTTTACTCAACGCAACAAAATGTAGGGGGTTAAAACGTTTTAACCCGTCCATCTGTCTGTCCGTAAGTCAACTGGTCAGCTTGTACGTCAGTCCTGTGGTTTTTGTCATCCAACTCCTTTATATAATGCACATAATTTCCTCTAAACTTTGTAAGATTTTGGTTATATTGTGAAGATGTACAAATTACTAAAAATGCTATTCTATTGTTTTTCTGGATGCATGTACTTGGCCCTCTTGAACTACGAACTATGTTGTTGTAAGAGGAAAATGTATAGGTATGCATATTCGTACTAAAGTTTAAAAAATGCTTTTTCCGAGAGATATTGTTTCTTAAACGGGAATGGTCAAGATTTATGTCATTTTTTCCTATTTTTATTGTTTCCAGTGCTTCTGATATGCATTTATTATGATCAACCAAAATTTGAGTGTCAGTCGTAGATTTGTAAGCAAGATAAAGAGCTCGTTATTGTTGTTTTTTACGTGTATTGTCAGTCTTATAACAAAATATGTACAGTTCCACAACAAATGCGCCTGGATTTTCCCCACGTATTTCTCAATTGTCCGCCAAGAGAAAAAGCCCACACAGTTACTAATAAACATGTTCATTATTACCACCCCCCCCCCCCAAAAAAAAACCCCAGCAAATATTGCAAATGAAAAACTTTGACATGTATGGATTTACTAATGAGTGTTACATATATCTAGAAAAGAGAGGAAAACAGAACATACTGATCTGATTTCTTAATGAATAAAAAACGCTCTTGTTTATGTGAGTTATCATTGCATAATAGATATCAAATCGAATATTCATGTATACAAGATATATTGCTAAGAAACGTTATTCATTTTTATTTTCAAAACAATAAAATGCTGGGCATGCAGGTAGTTAGCCTTGCAGAAAAACACAACCAGTGTAAGAGTGATATGTAGAAATTGTCTGCAATGATTGCTACCTTCATAGCCCGTGTAAAAATACCAAAAAAGCGTCCCATTCTCTTCGAAAATATCTCGCAATAAATGCATGCTATTTTCAAACGAATGTCGTAAAAAATCAGTTATCTCCTTGACCACCAAGTCACGTGGGTATCACGTGAGATATGCAAGCCTACTCCCAGATCAGTTGCGCGTTTATTCCCAGATTAAGTACAACTGACATTTTTTAAAGAACGATTTATTTTTTTGGATATCTAACAATGTCATTGTTGGAAAAGTTATCTGATGAATTTGGACTTTGTGATGTGGACAATTCGGATGTCAGTTTATATCAAGAAGAGACTTGTATGCCAAACAATAGTTATGAGAATTCTCTTACTAATAAACAGCCAAGCTGTTTAGGAGATTCTTCTTCCTCTCCTGCAATAAAGCAGCAAAGCATCCTTCATCTGCCTGTCTACGAGATTCGTTCGAAGAACGCCTCGTAGAAAAATTGCTTTCCGCACAATCAAAGCAATTTCATGAATTGCAAAAGTTTGTAATGGCGGAAATAAGCGCTACTAATGAGCGTTTAGACGATCTTTTCGATGATGAGACTGAAGGACTACCTCCGAAGAAAAAATTCAAAGAATCTACACAATCTTCTGGTTTGTCTATAAAAAGTAGAGGATTCGAATCTGGAGAAACTGTCCAAACAATTTGATGGTAAGGATAAGTACGGCCAACAAGTGAAAGAAGTAATGGCAAAAGTTTAAAAGGAATGTTTTCTGGAGAAAAATGTAAGGCAGATGAAGAGAAAAAGCGTGAGGATTATTTTGAGAAATTCAAAATTCCTCAAAATTGTGAATCATCATCGTTGGTTCCAAAAATGAACAAAGAAATTTGGCGTTCGTTACCGGCCGCTGCGAGAAATTTAGATCTTGACATTCAAAAGCCGCAAAAGCTTATCGCACATGCCATGATCCAATAATCCAAGTGGTTGACACCTTCGTTAGGATGGACCCGCAGGGTGATAAAGATGGAACTAATGAGATCGTTAATCGGCTCATGGAGGCCATATCTATGATGGCCATGGCTAATGATGAAATAAATCACGTACGAAGAAACAGCATCAAACCAAGTTTGAATGCTGATTATCGATCTTTGTGCTCCTCACAAAATGCCGTCACCGGGAATTTATTTGGTGACAACATTACGGATCAACTGAAAACAATCCAAGAATCAAACAAAGTGGGCAAGGAATTAAGTGATGACCGCCCAAAGTCTAGCCATTTTCCTGGAAACCGGAGGCCCTTTTCAAGATCAAGAAATTCCTGGATAAATGGATCCAGGAAAAGAGGAGGGGGTTGAATGTCCGCGGAACCTTCCGGCCCTACCGAAGGAACCTGAACCGAGACAATCGGCGTCAGTGATTCAGGTTAGTGAAAAATATCCAAGCAGTCACTAGTGCCCTGTTAATTGCTGGCAGACTACAACATTTTTTATCAAATTGGAAAGAAATAACTAATGACAAAGTCATTTTAGATATTGTGTCTGGATACAAATTAGAGTTTACATCTGCTCCTTCTAAAAATTGTGTAACAAAAACGTTTGTGAATAGTACACAAGCAGTGTATTTGGATTGTGAAATACAAAAATTGAAAGACAAAGGTGTAATTAGGGAAGCTATACCGTGTGATTATCAGTTTATTTCAACGGTATTTCTTACTCTTAAAGCTGACAATACATTTAGAATGATTCTTAATTTGAAGGAGTTAAATGAGATTATAGTTTATAAACATTTTAAAATGGAGACTTTTAATAATGCCCTGTGTATGGTTACCCAACTGTTATATGGGTACGATTGACTTTTACGAAATTGCTCAAATCTATGTTGTCGGAATTGCGTTCAAGAGGCCATCAATCGGTGATGTATATTGATGATTGTTATGTACAGGTATCTGAATTACTAGGCATATTAAATTCTAATACTATTGCCTGTCCTTTAGGATCGGATATTGCAAGCGTCTTGAAATTGAACAGATTCACGCCTTGAAGGTGAATAAAGGAGATTTTGATGCAACTATGTGTATATCTGATGGTTCTATAAGTGATTTAAAATGGAATGGCCGATTAGAAGAGAACCTCCTTCATTAGAAATGTTCACAGATGCGTCTTTTAGTGTGGGTTGGGGATTAGTATTAGGTAATTTACGGACTGGAGGCCCGTGGTCGCAAGTTGACATTTCTAATTATCCACACATTAACTACGTAGAACTGTTTGCCGTTTATTTAGCTCTAAGATCATTCAATGATAAGATAAGTGGCAATCATTTAAAACTGCATATCGATAAGTCCACGACCGTTGCCTGTATAAATCATTTTGGGTCAACACAATCAGTGATTTGTAACAAGATTACTAGGGACATATGGCTATTAGCAGACCGTCACCACGTGTTTCTTACCGCTGTCAATATCAAAGGTTCATTAAACGCTTTAGCCGATTTAGAAAGCCGTACATTTCGCGATGACACGGAATGGATGTTAAACAGAAAACTGTTTTTGAAGATAATTAGTGTATACACTCGACCAGTCGTTGATTTATTTGCTTCTCGTGTAAATAATCAGTTAGCTAGTTATGTATCATGGCACCTTGATCCCACTGTTTGTGCTACTGATGCTTTTACGTGTATGTGGAACTCATATTCATGTGTTTATATTTTTTCTCCATTTAGTTTGATCCAGAGGATTCTGAAAAAGAATTTGGAGGAAAAGGTACAAGCCGCTATTATTGTAGTTCCAGATTGGCCAACAGCGAGTTGGTATCCGTTTCTTATGAAACTTTGTGTAGAAGTGCCTCGTTTTCTTCCTCAGACACGAGATACATTGGTTTTACCCCCATCGACCACAGGAAGTTCACAAACTCTATCCAAAGCTACGTCTTCTATGTCACATCCGGGAAATATATCAGTCCAAAGGTATTCCGCAGAGAACAATTCCGGTTCTTATGAACTCTTGGAGAGCTTCATCTAAGAAACAATACGATTCGCATATGAAAAAGTGGCTAGATTTTTTAATTCGTAAATCAATCAACGTATCCGATTCTTTAACATTTACATTGTTGTAGAATTTCTCACCGAACGTTTTGATAGAGGATATTCCTATAGTACTATAAATTCAGCCGGAAGTTTTCTCAGTTCTATTTTACCATCTATCAACGGCCTGTCATTACGTTCAGATCTGTTAATTAGGCGTTTCATGAGAGGTGTCTTCATCGACCGTCCTAATTTACCGCGGTATACGAAAACCTGGGATGTGAGCATTGTCTTATCTTTTTTTCGCAGCATGGGCGATAATGAAGTGTTATCTCTGTTTGACTTGACTTTAAAGCTTGGCATGTTATTAGCTTTAGTAACTGGACAGAGAGCTCAGACTTTATCATTTTTAGATTTGGATAATATGCATATATACGAAGATAGAATAGTATTTTGTGTTCAAAATCTTGTAAAACAATCAAGACCATCTTATCATTTTAAACCAGTAACTGTTCTAGCATTTAGTGATAAGATGTTATGCGTTGTGTCATGTTTAAAAGTGTATATATTGAAAACGGAACAATTTAGAAGTATTGAAAATTGAACACTATTTTTGACAACTCAAAAGCCGTATCGAGAGTCATCCAAGGATAGTACTTCGCGTTGGATTAGAACTTTATTATCTAAAGCTGGCATTGATACCAGCAAGTTTTCTGGCCATAGCACTCGCGCTGCTACAAGTGCCGCCACACGTTCTGCGGGTTTATCAGTTGACAATATCTTGGCACATGTCGGATGGTCAAATGAGAGTACCTTAGCCAAATATTATGATAAAAACCGTTTTTATAATGAGATGACCTCTCAATCTGCAATATTATCTGTATCATGTAGTGTAAATGATAGTTAGAATGTTCATTAAAACTTTGAGATTGATATGAATGTTACGTTTTATTTAATTCCTGTAATATCAATATGTGAATATTGGCTTTAAACATCTCACGTGATACCCATGTGACTTGGTTGTGAAGGAGAATCAGAAAAGTAAAGCAGGCTTACCTGTAAGGTGAACTTTAATTGGAATTCTCCGAAGCATCAAGGAACGTTGGGTATTACGTGCCCACCCTTGAATCCCTCCCAAGGGAATTATGGTGATATTTATGAATAATATATATTTCGAGTATTATCATTACTTTGTATTTGACTATAAAATATTCACATATTGAGTTAAATACTGATCTGGGAGTAGGCTTGCATATCTCACCCAACGTTCCTTGGTGCCTCGGAGAATTCTAATTAAAGTTCACCTTATAGGTAAGCCTCCTTTAATTTTCTAATTCATTGTACATATACATGTACATTGTACAAAATAACATATACATGTACAATAAAACGATAGATGAAGTTAAAGAATAAGCAAACATTCTCACTGAATATTAAAATATTCGATAGAAAATGTTCAAACATAATTTCCTATTTCAGATGTATAATAAGTAAATTGTATCATGCTCTTGAATAACACTTTCGATAAAACATGTTCAGCTGTTTCGATTAAATCATCCATATTTTTCACTTGTTTTATTTCCTTATTTTTTATCGTGCTTCATTAATTATCAAACATCTAGTGTTTAGAACGCTGTATGAAATTACACTGCGTAATAATTCATCCGCTTACACAAACTCTACCATCATCACTTTTGATTTATGAAAAGGCTCATATCAATATAGAAAACGAGATTGATATGATTTGGTTGATCTGTGTGTTTCCTTGGATGCTGAGTTCTGCGCTACTGATATGTAGAGGGTACTATTAACTATTTCTTTTGCATAATATATTTTTTGCGCCAAACACATAAATTAATTCACGTATTTGTTAATATCTGATTTAAACTAAAACAATATCAGCTTACAGGGAAACAAATGCTGTGACGGAACATACTGGAATGATAAAAGCAAAAGATGTGAAGGTAAGATTTATTTTATTCATTATTAAATATCATTTTGGAAATTTTTTATACTATTAGTTCGATGTTCAGTGTCGACCATGAACACTTGTTAAAATTCTCTCTAAAATAGTGTGTCCAGTGGGTCACTATGAAATTAATTGTTCTAAGGCCTGTCCCTTTCCGTATTTTGGAAAAGACTGCCAGGGTGTTTGCAACTGCAGCTTAATGTTTTGTAACTATAGAGCGGGTTGTAATAGATATAAAGGTATGTTTTTTTAAATATTTTAAATACATAATCATGAAACTTATCAGTTATAGTTTTAAATTTTAATTAATGATCTTAACGCAATTTTTATTTCTTCCAGATGATAGTAAATCTCTAGCACAATCTTTTTTTGTAACATCAAAAATAAGAGACATTACTTCTGAAGAGGGAAGCTTTTCATCTTCTGGCGATGTGTCTATTTCTACAAGCTCCTTGTTCTACATAGCTGTCGCATTTGTAATCTTTTTCGGATTGTTTTCTGGTACTTATTTCTATAAACATTGTATTAAACAAACTCCGTTACCGGATAGTAAAACGATTGACCGACCATCTGACCAACAGGAGCAGTACAATATGCTTGTTCATTCCAGTCCGATTGACAACAGCGAACCAGCTTACCTTGAGCCAATTTCTAATGTACATTACGAAGAAATCGAAAATCAAGTAGTGCCATTTGATCATCTGTAGTTTTGATACGAGATGTGTAGTAAATGCTAATTCGGTGAAATGTTTAGAAAATGACAAAAGAATTCTCAAAGTTTTAACATAAAATTACTATTCCTAACAATGGATAATGTTATCGATTTTTTTTTCATTATAATAAATTGACCTTAGGATGTCCCCTGAGATTTATAATCTATTTTATCAAAACGGAAATCTATGATTTTAAAATACTCAAGTATCAATTTTATATTAGCCATTTCAATTATCTGATAACAATTAAGTTAGATCAGATAATCATACACTGTACATGTTTTATATATAAAAATAGGCATTGATATCTTATTACACATGTATAAGATGTATTCTCTGATTATACATACAAAATATATGCATGCATATGTTCAAACGCAAGCAAGAGGGCAATAAGCCACATTGGGAAAATGTAAACAATGCAGTTATATAACTATGAAAGCAAGCTATAATGTTTGCAAATTTAATAAAACAATAAATTCTTAATGAATCAATGGACAAGCGGCATCGAGGAAAAACTTATTACGTTTTAAATTTACTTTGTTATTTACTTTTATTGCAATAGGAAGAAAATTGACAAGTATAAAAAACGAAAATATTATATAAATGTGTATAATAGTTTCAGCTCCTTTAGACTTTGTCATCCCCCCAAAAAGGAAAGTTTCAATCAGACTGAAAAGTTAACAACCCAAAGAATACAATCTGATACAACTGTACTAATAAAATGATTGAAATTAGATTGAATTGATAAGGTTTACATTTAATATCAACACCAAAATGGCTCATGAACCACATCTCTTGCCAGAGCAACAATAATCGTCGCTCAATGTCATGCAAATATGAATATAAATTAATACATTAAAAATAAGTTTTATTAAATCATGGCATTGTTGATTCTTCCTCATAAATATCATACATGCAAATTTAAAACGTTTACAGAATGCATTTGAAATACAGTCAAACATACCTACATATACTTCAATATTAATTCATTTTAAATATTTTGCCATTTATTTTGAGGCAGAATAGAAAAGCAGATAAGAATAACAGAAAAATATTTCAAAAATTGTATATTTTTGTTAGTCCTGATGCAGGGAATTTTCTTTCAATTTAATTGACTCGGAGGTCTGTGATTATAGCTATTTAAAACTGATGCAAAAATACTACGCACATATCCCGTTGGGTAATGATCCAAGTTTTCTTCGTTCACTCAAATGACATGTCTGTTTGATCTCAGATGCACTGATTATATGTTCATTATAGACAACACGCTTTAACATTTTACCATATGAAAATTTGTATAAAATATATATACATTGCATTCAGTTATTCGGGTGATGTAAACCCAAATAGGTATACAATAACAAAGATAACACTCTACCTAATTCTTAATATTTTTTTACTTTTCAAGCAAAAAACAAAATACCCCCCCCCCCAAAAAAAAAAAAAATGATGAATATAAATTGCAATAACATATTCATATCATAAACCGTTCAATGTTTAAACCCAATTTTTATAAACCTATTTGTCTTTGATGGGAAAAAACCCATTTCATACTACATTCAGTGTGTTTAAACATATAGTTTAAAAATAGTTGCCTAGTGAACTCATCTAGAGAAATAGATGTTGGACAATTGTTTACCCCTGTCCAAAGGTGCTTTCTTTTCTCAAATGACAAATAATCGCCTAGATGTTATTGAAATGTTTTCCATGAATAAATTCCGTTGTGAACAACTTTTCTAGATAGTCCAGAAGTTTTTAATAGCACAGTAGAGTTTTTGATAAATAAAAAAATAATTCTTTCATATTTCGTTTTAAAGTGTCACTTGATACTGTGCTACCATATAACTTAATTTCAGAAATAAAAAAAGAAATGTTTGTAACTGGATAAATAATGCTCTTTGTAAAGTATCCAAAGACACATTTACATGTATGATGCCAAACATCTTAGCATGCATGTAGGATACCATTGCGTTGTTTACATTTCATATTCCAAATGATATGAATGCACCGATTTTATGGTGTTAACAAATTGCCTTTTCGGGTTTGTACTTGAACTGCATCTTTTATTGCATTTTCAAATTCTCGACTAAATTTACATTTACAAGTTAAGCATTTAATGTCTGGAGAATTAATGGTTTCACTTTGCAATGCTGTTTCACATCTTGATATGCATCGTTGTATAATAGCTAACATTTTATGTTGTGTATTGTTTTCGTGAAGTAGCTCATCCATTAACCGAAATTGTTGGTTTAAAGATGGGAGTTTAGCATAGTCTTTCTCATTGATCTATGTGCCAGTAGAATACATATTCGAACAAGAAATTCAAGTTCTAAATGCGCATTGTATCTCCCATAACAATTGTTTTAACAATACATGAAGGAGAAATTTTGTCACTTGCAACCTTCTCTTTTTGAAGAATGCTGAGCATGCATGCTATTCGACTATATGACACCTGTTCCATTACGCATTTAAGAAGATCTGTATCCGTGAGGTTTTTTCGCTTTGCAGCATCATTTATCAACTTAAGTAGAATATTATTAGCTTCATAGTCTGGCATTTCAGAGCTCAATATTATGTGCAAAATTGATCTACCGTTAGACGTTTTAAAGTTCCAAACTAATTGTTGAGCATTATCAAACTCAATTGTTGAAGTAGTAGAGTTTGCAAAGTTTCTTTTGTCCGTTTCGCAACATTCAATTAATAGTGTTTGATAAAAAAAATAATCTTAACGCCGATTCATGTCACGTTGAGCCGTCAGTGCAGACTCGGACAATAATGGTAAATGATACTTCCTTGTCAAAAATGTGAAGGGCAGTTCTTTTTACAAAATTTCATTTGGATTAAACAATAAATCAATCGGCATCCTGTCTTAAATTAATTCTTCACAAAACCTCCTTTCAAACCTAGGGTTTTTAAAGATTTTACAACTCAAAACCGCCTGCATTCCTTTTAATATTTCTTTTATAAACCGTTGTTTTAGCTCGCTAAATATACCGTCCAAAGCACCTGGAAATTCGTATGGTCGCAATATATCTAAAGGAAAATGTTTAACGGCGACTTTGGAATACTGGGAATGCCTGAAAAAAATAATCACTCACTCACTCCTTTTCACACTATTTGATGCTTAAACTCAAACGTGTTTGCATGCTTGACCAATATAACGTCTTTTAGCCCCATCGCTGTCTCAAACAGGTTTTTAAACAAAAGTGGTTCCATGCTTTCCACAAAGGCTTCTGCGACAGTTTTCACTAAATATTCACGGCAATCCTCTTCATATCTAAGGTCCAATTTTTGTGTAAATTTTGATCCGCTCTGAGTATGGTAAACCAAAGCACAAGAAACAGAGTCTTTACACCATTTGTTTTGTCGTTTGCTATCTTACTATCTAAATGATGTATCACATAATCTCTTGGGTATTCAAACTCTTGTGTTTTTGGTAATTTTATCGTCAAGTGCATACAAAGCACAAAGCAGAAACCCAATTGATGGATTCTCTTTATCTTTTATATAACTGTCAAATAGTGTCTTAGCACATGCATTTTCATAGTTTTTCAATTCCTTTGCAAATTTAAACTGGGATTCCAATATTTTGATTTTTTCTTCATCTGACAAGGTACGCACCCTCTCGAACGAAACATGAATTATCAATTGAGAAAGCGTCTTCATTTATATGTTCAAATGCTTCTTCTGCAACATATTTTTTAGCCGTTATTAAAAGATGTTTTTCATTCTTTGGATTTCTTGACATGCGGAAAAAAGAAGTAACAAAGGGAATACCGCCAGTGTCGCACGTTTTCGCGATGAATAAACCCGTCAAGTATATTGTCAATGTACACAAGTAGTTCTGTTTTTTCGTGTACCTTGATTGCCAAAAGATCCTCACAGCATACTATTTTTTGCTTTTTCCAGTCTCTATAATAGTCGTTGTTCATGATGTGGATTGCAGTTAACGTTTTACCACAGCCTTGTTGCCCAAGAATTATAGCAATTTTGTTCTTTTGAAGTATTTCTGAGCATTTTTTTTTTGTAAATTTCGTTTTCACAAATGTTTTGCTTACATTTGTATAAGCCTCTAAAGAGGCATCTGTTCTTCCTGATAAAAAATATCAAGTATCAACATTAAAAACATCATGGATATTAATAACTTTAACATTTTATTGAGTAAAAGTTGCATTAATGAAAAATATGTGAAATGTTAAACAACTTTGGGGCATGTATTAAGTTGTACCCATAAGAAAGTACAAATCATTGCATACCAAACAGATATAGATAAACGTTTATTTTCACGCTTACTGTGATTAATCTCATTTAGTGCAATGTATAGAACTACCTTAATGAATTTTATTTTTTTTCATATTCAACAAGAGACCAATGAGTCACAAATGGGTCACATCGTTTATATAAGCAACAATGTCTAATGAATCAAGTATACTACTAACTAGTTTTACAATATTAATTGCAACCCACTGTTTCTTATGGTGGCTGCAATAGGACATATGCTTGATATATGTTTTTGAATTCGTGGCCACAAAATGAAAGTCGTTTCTACAAAATAAAAGACATAACCACGAAATAAAAGTTGCTTCTAAGAAATAAAAATCGTGGCCACGAAATAAAAGTTATTTCCAAGAAATAAAATTTGTGGCCTGGAAATAAACTTTTGTTCCCACGAAATATCCTCATTTCTTTTACACTTAATTTTCTTTAACTTATGATAGATCTTAATATTCGTTGTGGACTCTGGAGACAAAACAATTTAATTGGTGCTTGGATCCTATCTTATCGTTTATCTCGTAAAAATAAAACAGTGCACGGCTACTGTACATGCCGCTTTTCAATAAAACACAAGCATTGTAATACAAATTAATGCAATACGTTTTTCTAATTCTAATCTTGAAAATTATTTTTGGTTTTGCGTGATTAATGGTATAGAATCGTTCTTTTGCGTTTTTAGCTCACCTGAGCCGAAAGCTCAAGTGAGCTTTTCTGATCAAAATTTGTCCGTTGTCTGTCGTTGTTGTCGTCGTAAACTTTTCACATTTTCATCTTCTTCTCAAGAACCACTCGACCGATTTTAACCAAACTTGGTACAAAGCATTACTTGGTGTAGGGGATTCAAGTTTGTTCAAATGAACGGGCCACCCCCTCTTTAAAGGGGAGATGATTTAGAATTATTGAAAATTTGTTGATATTTGTCAAAAAAAAAATTCTTCTCAAAAACAATATGATCAAAATAGCTAGAGCTTGAGTGGAAGCATCCTCAGGTAGTGTGGATTAAAGTTTGTTCAAATCATTATCCCCGGGGGTAGGGTGGTGCCACAACGGGGGATCAAGTTTTAAAGAGGAATATATAGAGAAAATCTTTACAAATCTTCCCAAAAACTATTAGGTATGGAAAGCTGGAACTTATGTGAAAGCATCCCCAGGTATTGTAGATTCATGTGTGTTCAAATCATGGTCCTCGGGGATAGGGTGGGGCCACAATTGGGGATGAATTTTTACATAGGAATATATTGAGAAAATCTTTAAAAATCTTCTTCTAAAAAACTATTAGGCCTGAAAAGCTGGAACCTGTGCGGAAGCATCCTCAGATAGTGTAGATTCAGGTTTGTTCAAATCATGGTCCCCAGGGGTAGGGTGTGGTCACGAAGGGGGATGAATTTTTACATATGACTATATTAAGAAAATCTTTATATATATATATATATATATATATATATATATATATATATATATATATATATATATATATATATATATTCTACTCAAAGACTATTAGGCCAAAAAAGCCAAAAGGTAGTGTAGATTCAAGTTTATTCATATTATGGTCCCTGGGGGTAGGGTGGGGCCACAATGGGGGATTATGTTTTACAGAATATTTAGAGAAAAACTTTTAAAATCTTCTTCTCAAAAACCATTCGGCCAGAAAAGCTTAAATTTGAATGGAAGCATTCCCATGTAGTGTAAATTCAGGTTTGTTCATATGTTGATCCCCCGGGTATGGTGGGGCCACAATAGGGGGGGGGGAGCTCAAATTTTTACATAGAAAATATAGAGAAAAATCTTTAAAAACTTCTGGAAAAGCATTCAGCCTAAAAAGCTGAAACTTGTGTTAAAGCACAGTTTGTGCAGATTAAAGCTTGATCAAACCATGTTTCCCTGGAGAAAAGTGGGACCTCAAAGAGGGGATTTTTATTAAGGAATAGAAAAAAGATCTTTTAATAAAGGAATAGAGAAAAATCTTCTCACAAATACTAAAACAAAAAAGGGGCTTGGTGTTTCCCATAAAAATATGTGGATAAAAATCGGCAGATTTTTTTTTTACTTTTTATGCAAGATCTACTGTACCTAATTGTCAAGATTTTTTGATACTGTGATGCTGATTTGATCAGTGATGGCTATTGTTGCTCAGGTGAACGATATGGCCCCTGGGTCTCTTGTTTATAGTTATCGTTTGTGTATCGTGAAATTTCAGTAAGTTAGTGATCTTCCATGAATCCTGCGTAATCATTTGTGTATCGTGCGTGATAGTTCGTGTATCAGAATCGTGCATGTCTTTTGTCAACAATAACGTTGCTACCACTGTAACGATTTAAAACTTCCTGCATACAAAATAATTCACTTTGCAAAACATTTCTCAAAAATGTTGTTTGTTATGACACGTCTTTTATTACTCTTTTCTTATCTTATTATATCAAAAAAGGTATAGTTTCTTTCAATATTTGCCCTAAAATTTAAAAGATGCTTTAATATCGTGAAAATATACATATACCAACTTAAACACGTGTAGAATTATATAAAGTACCAATTTATACAATTTTATCCTGTTTTAAAAAAAGAATAATGACTGCAACATTTTGTCATATGTCTAGGATGTAGTCAAAAATGATGAAAAATGGCTCTTTTGAAGAGGGAAATGTGTCTGCAGTCGTCGCCGACAATGAAATTAATATATTTCATGTGATATCAAATGTGAAAGTTTTCATCTGAATTTCTTCGCGTAGGCAACGGCTGTGGACATAGTTTTCATTTAAAATACTACTGAAGAATTTAAGAAAAATACGGGAAATTGCACTGTTTATGACGTCACAATTACTCTTGAGAAATATTAACTAGGTAACTATTGATTCCTAATATTTAGGTATTCTTGTGTAAATAAATGTTAAAATTTTAAAAATCATTATAAACCGGGCAAAATATAACTGAAACTCTACCGAGTTCTCTACAGAAATAATAAAAGAAAGTAGTGATAATTATAGGCACATGCTAGAGTTGATCAATACTGAAATATTCATAATATATTAATTTTAGAAGAAGCTGGATACTCAGATCAGATTTCAATGAAAGTACTTTTATATTTATATACATTTGGATAATAACTGAAAGCATATAAAATGAGCAAATCTCGTAAAAGAAAGCAGGAAAGTTAAACTGGTATTAATGATACTTTGCTGATGATTATATATTTTACGTTGAACTCTCATTAGTGTATCCTCATTATTATCTACAATATTTTCCAATTGATTCATCATAAATTATTATGAATAAAATACATTCAGTGAAAAAATTTTTTGAATTATATTATTCAACACAAAAAGGTGATATACTTGAATTCTTATGTTTCAAAATGATTTAATAGCAATTGAATAAGAATAATAAATTAAATATTTAGAATTATATATTTATAAGAAATGATAATTCAGAATGTTTACTACGACTAACAAAATGAGGTGTAAATAAAAATTGTTCGAAAAATTACATATATCATTTCAAGTAACAATTATAAAAGTACCTTCTGAAGACAACAACCTGCGTAATCTGTCTGCGTTCTCTAAAGCTAAAAAGGAGTGATTTAATTAAATCAAAAATTAAGATAAGCACAATAAACTCATATTTATTAAGTCGTATTTATAAAAACATAAGACTAAAAGGACCTATAGTATAAATTCATTAATTAGTTTACAATCTTTATAATTCTCTTCCTCGTACTTGTTTTCATTTCCTATTAAATATAAAAGAAACTGAAATTGAAATTCATAATCAAAGTATTTCAAAAGTGATTCTTAAATGTTAAATATATTTCAACGAATTTAAATGAAACCGCTTTTGAATAAACCTTTTTTAACTTTATTAAATCAAGTTGTGATGGGCAAATCAACACCAAATTAATGATAGGAGATTCTATGCTGAATTAATATTAAAAAAGGGAATTGGTATTTTTTTCATTAAATTCACAAATATGTTTGTCTAAATACGTGTAGTAGAAATATATTCAAATCATCCTTGACCATGTTACGATTCGTATTAAGAAATAAATATCAATTTTTGAGTATTTTGAGGTCGTCAAATACGGTTTTGAGTGATTAAATCCAATACAGCCTAAAGGGCTTTATGATAAATTTGGACTGACCAAATTACATCAA
Source organism: Magallana nippona (assembly GCA_033439105.1). Classification (NCBI taxonomy): domain Eukaryota; kingdom Metazoa; phylum Mollusca; class Bivalvia; order Ostreida; family Ostreidae; genus Magallana; species Magallana nippona. Next base: position 28,209,966 of record CM065919.1, read on the forward strand.
ACAAATCAAATTGCTTGCATACCATCATGAATCATATGGTCCTTTAAATAAACTAAAAAGTACCATAACAGTGCGAATTGCATTGTAAATATACGTTGCATTAGAAACACATCTACGGGACTGGTATATTAATCTAACAGTTTATGTCTTAAAAAAAGGTTTACTATTTTTCTCTTACATTGTTCTATATTTTCTAAAAAAAAAAATATCGTTCTTTTCTTTAATATAAACAATATTGTGCAATTTTTGCTGTTTCTGATGTCAAATCGATGACTTAACTACCCGATCTTTAAATTATTCACCAGGCCCAAGGTGAATGTTGTACTTCGAGGGTAGCTCAATCATCGTAATGGCCTCATTTTTGTTTTGTTTTGTTGAATATTAGCCACCAGAAAGCTAAGAATCAATCAATCATATCAAAAAGTATATATTTACACCTTAAATAAAACCAATGTTGTGTAGCGCAATACAAGAAAATTAAAAGTTTCTAAAAGGCATACAAATAGTTCATCAAATAACAAAATTAGAAGAACTGGAAAGAAAATGAAGATACGGATACTTATTTGTACTTACATAACTCAATGTTAATTTTTGTTGGGACTGGTTTTAAATGAAAAAATTTAGCATTTAAAAATGAGTTCATGAATCAGTTGGACTATATCACTCTGCTTCCCTGAAGAGAATTAAATACAAATACATGTACTATTTATCCATAAATAAAGCCACTGAAAAATATTAATTGTGTTCTATAAATACATACTATGTCCTTCATGTTCCAACTTCTGTTTGGAGTTTAACGGCACATTTTCTGCAACTTTGATATAACTTTCAGTTCATATAAGTATAAAGTCGTTTTTGAAGAATTCGAGAAAGAAGAAAAATAAAGAAGTACATGAAAGTGATAGAGAAAGTTCTACAAAAGTTGCATTAGATATAAATGAAAGCGTTTCTGGGCATTTCCTTGATCTCAAGTCTGAATCAAACAACCACAACCCCAATGTGGTCACACTCTGTTATATTACAAATCATTTTTAAACAGTCGATCATTGCCTTTTCTACATGATTTCAATAATTTCATACGTACAAAAATTCTATTTTTTCTGTATGCACTTAAGATTTACCCATGCCTTTATCTAATCAAAAAGGGTATCGGCATTACTGAACATTCAAACTTTTTATTAACGAATGCTTCTATTTAAATTTCCCTTCCTGTTATTCAGACAAAATATTCAAGAGTTGTTCACTACTGGCTCTAAAAACCCCTGTCCGTAAGAAAATCCCCTGTCTTTCCCTGTCACCCCCTGTGTTTTCCCTGTCATCCCCTGTACACTCTGTTATCCCCTGTCAGCCACTGTACACATCCCACTGTGTGCCACTGTAAGCCCCTGTCATCCACTGTACGCCACTGTCATCCCTTGTAAGCCACTGTATTCCCCTGTACATGCCCCTGACAGCCCCTGTACGGCTTTTGACTGTTTATAACAGCCTTTTCTGTTATTTAATTTCATTTTTTTTAGTTCGATTATTTAACTCTCATGTGTTATAGATTAAGCTATAAATCAATTTTTGCACTCGACAGAGCGCCGACTCACAAGACACACTGTTATTGTAATTTTAGAAATTATAATATGTTTTCATTAATAATTTATAGATACAGTACTTTAATAATCATGCTTACAACTAAAGGCTCGAGATTCACCAGGTGGTAATCTGAGGTGAGGTTGGGGATTTTTTTCGGTAGGTGTGAAAACCTTCAGGGCATTTAGTCCTTTAGCGGCCGGGAACATCGCTACTCCGTAATGTTTGAAAAATAGATATAAGAAATACTGTGAATTATTTCTACAAAGACCAAGCGCAGCACATTGTGTTAAGCATTTAATTTTGTGTATCTAAACAAATATTTGCAAACTGAAACATGTTAATAAGTCAGAATGTAGAATGTAAATGTATAAGCAGCCGTGTTACAATGGATAGGGGCTTATTTGACCCTTGAATTGAATTTTATCTGATGATTAACTCTCATAAACAATTTTATACTTTCTAAAATCTAATTTTCATTTCCCTTTATTACTGCGAAGTGAAAAATATCAAAGATAATGTTATTTATTGCCAGTGAACAGAAATCCGCGGCCTTTATCAGAACATTCACAACATAAATGTAGCACTAATGTGTTCGATACATGTAGTTTATATAGATACGGAGAGAGAGAGAGAGAGAGAGAGAGAGAGAGAGAGAGAGAGAGAGAGAGAGAGAGAGAGAGAGAGAGAGAGAGAGAGAGAGAGAGAGAGAGAGAGAGTGTGTGTGTGTGTGTGTGTGTGTGTGTGTGTGTGTGTGTGCATTGATTTTGAATTAAAAGTTACTTAAAGTTTACCCGGGAATTAATTTTCTAATTATTTATCATTATTCACATTAACTTAAAGCGATCATATTAATTTTAATCCACCAATGTTTTATTTTACACCATATCAGTTGATCAAAGAATTGATTGAAGTTACAGTTTTCAAAGGGGAGGATGTTGACATTATTTTTCCACTCGGTCGGTGGTTATATAATAGCTACTGTACACAGCCCTTCCTGACAGGGTAGCGAGGTAGGGAAAATGAGATGACAGACACGCGTGTACATGTATATACACACACTTCCTCAGATCTGAATGGTCGGTCACTGATTTTATAATTATAACTACTGTATACACAGTCCTTCTTGACAATTTGCAGTGCACGGTATCGAGGATGGGAACAATGAGGTGACAGACACACGTGTAATTGTATATACACACACTTTTTTCCTAAGATCTGAATGCTCGGTAATGCTAAACAATTATTCAATATTTTTTTTAAACGCCGCTTATGACTTTCTTTCCCAGTCTGTCAAGTAAAGAAAACAGAAATTTAAAATTTTGATTTGTCAGTTCTACATGTAAGAATATCAAACATGAGAAGAAAGAGCTTAAAATTCGGAACATCATTTGACAGTTATATGAATTAAACCGTATTGCTTTCATATTTTTCATTTTTCAAATTCAGAATTTAAATAAATATATGATATTTTTCTAATCTAAAACCCGAAACCCGGAACATTGTTTTAACATCATGCATGCGTGCCGTTTGTATACATGTATTAAATTATTCAAGAACTATATCATGATTGCTTTATATGTATGAGGACAATTCTATACAATAATGCATATGAAGTACTAAACTAGACAATGCACCCTCATAAAAGTTAAAAGTGTCAAAGGGCCGGACTAATTCCCCCTCTAAAAAAAATCACCCCCCCCTCTCTCTCTCATAATTTATCAGAAAAAAACAATGGCTGAATGCAAATATCATCGATTGCGATTTACATGACTTAGATATTAGATAATTAACTTCCTGTTAAATAGAATCAACATGCATTTCATTGGGACAATGTTATTCTATGCGTCATTACACAATTGACAAAACAGTCAAAATATGGGTGATCATTTCGATCGGTGTGTGATTATCTGCACGTGCTAATCATGGTGTGTTATTAAGCGCTTTAACTCAGACAGGCTACATGGCACAGAACGTTGCAGATTTCCCGCACTCATCCTCCACTTAGATTTTTTTTTTTTACAAATTACAAAACACGGTCATTTGTTTAAATACATGAAATAAAATATTAAGCGGTTTATCGGTATTTATTTATCTTGATATGTGTCCATGTTGAGTCAGAATTATTCAAGTTTGTAGAAATGTTGCCCTCTATGAAATACAAAGAAAAACAAACACCGTCTAAAGCATATTTAAGAAAACCCGAAAATATAATTAAAAACTTTTTTTTTACTTTAGCAAGCAGTTTAAAACCATACAGGGGATGTCAAGGGCATGCACAGGGAAATACAGTGGCATACAGTGGGTGACAGGGGCTTACAGTGGCACACAGGAGATGTGTACAGGGGCTGACAGGGGATTGCAGGGTGTACAGGAAATGTGTATAGGGGCTGACAGGGGGTGCACAGGGGATGACAGGGAAAACACAGGGGGTGACAGGGAAAGACAGGGGATTTTCATACGGACAGGGGTTTTCGAAGCCAGTAGTGGTTGTTATATACTTTCATGAACTTTGAACCCTTGTTTGGACTAATACTCTTTTCGTATCATGATTTAAAAAATTAAAATCAACCATATACATGTACCAGGAAGCTTCTATTGGATATACAGGCTATATCTTCAATGAGAATATTCTGAAAATCAACTTATCTAGTTGGATTTTCCTGATTATATCCCCTGTGGATGTAGTCTGACCTTTTATTTACAATATCTAATAAGCCTTTGGCAAATAATGCTTTTGCCTTACATTGTAGATTAAGTCCACAAATTAACCACCAGTTCAACCTAAAATTTTGATATATGATTTGTTTAGCTATAAACTATTTTTAGTAAAGAAAAAAAATGCAAATATTTTACATTTTAAATTTGGGTATTTTCCTAAATTTTTTATAGAGCTCTTCTATTAAAGGAGATCAATACAGTCTTAAAATGGCATAGACAATCGAACCCTCTTAAAAAATTTGCGTAGTTTTTTTTTGGAGAAAAAACCCCGATAAATAAATGTTAAATGTTGACAGTCAGACGGACAGATGACAGAACAGACGATCACGGGATACAATGTGATCAGAAAAGCTTCCAATTATGTTATCTTAAACCCATTTTTTAAAAGTTCCGCTAATTTTGTCAACACCTTATTCAAATAAGGCATGTCTTACCTTCATCTTCTTCTTGGTCTCCACAACCTAAACAACAAAGTTTTAGCCATTTTATTAATTATATTAGAATCTATATCAACTTGATTTCACTTTGATAAAATCTATTATTTATGTTCAATTTTAAAAATGCAAGTTTTAAAAACCACCATAGCATTTTGTTCTACATAAAAGCAAACAAGATATTTTGTAAATGTATTTAATTATAAATTATAATTCAGTATATTACCTCTAGAAAAAATTCCGATTCTTTGGTATTTCAAAAACGCTACTATAAGACCAATCACAACAGCACCAACAATTATAAGTGTCGTGTAGTATTCAATTTGAGAGAGAGAGAGAGAGAGAGAGAGAGAGAGAGAGAGAGAGAGAGAGAGTTTGGGAGTTTTTTTTATACCCACACTTTCTAAAGAAAGTTCGGGTATATTGTTGTTACCCTGTTCCGTCCGTCCGTCCGTCCGTCTGTCACGTTTTACTGTCTCAAACTGCTCTTACATCTTCTAAACCAGCAAACTGAACTCTTGGAGTATGATTTGGGGTGTCATGTTGTTTTGTAAAAAGGTTTCAAAAATTCTCTGGTAGTCCTGGGGGTCAAATAATTGGTAAAAAATGACGTTTTTTGACAAAAAAACCTTCTTCCTCGAACTCCTTTTACATTTTCAACAGTAGACAAATCATCTCTTGGAATATGTTTTGGGGTTATCTATAGATGCGCAATAAGGTTTCGGAAATTTCAATTTTGTCCTGGGGGTCATTAAATGGCTGTAAAATGACATTTTTTAAACAAAAGTCTGGTTTCAAAAAACGTCAATTTCTTTTTGCAGTAGCCTAATGATCTAATAGGATATGCTTCGGGGTGTCATGTTGACGTGTAATCATGTTTCAGAATTTTTGTTTATATCACAGGGGTCTGTGGGCATCAAAAAATGACGTTTTTTTTTGCAAAAAAAATATGGTTCCCAGAACTCCTCTTACAATTTATGCAGTAGCTATGTCATCTCTTGAGATATGATAGGAACTGTCCTATAGATGTGCAATAAGGTTTTAAAAATTTAAATTTCATCCAGGGAGTCAAATAGTAGCTGAAAATTGACGTTTATCACTCCTAAAAAAACCTACTTCCGAGAACTCCTCCATGATTTAATGAATAGCCACATCATTTCTTGGGGTATGATAGGGGCTGTCATATAGTCATGCAATAAGGTTTTAAAAATTTAAATTTCATCCAGGGAGTCAAATAGAAGCTGAAAATTGACGTTTATCACTCCTGAAAAAACCTACTTCCCAGAACTCCTCTCATGATTTAATGAATAGCCACATCATTTATAGGGATATAACAGAGGCTGAGCTATAGATTTGCAATAAGGTTTTAGAAATATAAATTTGATTCTGAGGGTCAATGCTATCTGCAAAATGATGTTCCATCCCATAAAAACCCTAGCTAATTCCTGGACCTCCTCTTATCTCTTGTGATTGAAATAACGTACCATAAGATGCATAAGGAGGAAGAATATATATGCTTTAGGGGTGGGGATCACAAGCATTTTTTTCAAGTTATTTGATCATTTCTGATTTTGGAAGGGTGGGGTGGGGTTAGGGTGACCCCCAGATGCCATGACCTACTAATACCACAAAAAGATTTGCCTTGACATGGTCATGGTTCAAGAAACAAAAATGAGTGGGGATTTCGATGATTTTGAGGATATTTTAAAAATATTCAACTATTCATGTTTTCTATTTAAGAGGAAAGGGGGGTTGTTTAAAAACAACTCCGGGGGGTGGGGGAATGACCCAAGGGACAGGGGCCAATTTGTCGTAAATGTATCTTGACATGATCAGTAGAATTGGACAGAATGATCACTATAGGGCATTTGCAGAGTGGGGCCCTAAATAGTTACAAAATCAATCTACAAAAAATATTGATAATATGTTATACATGTATTTAGAAATGTCTTTATTTTCAAAATGATTAACAAATTAATCAGTCAAAATGAGTTATAAATAACCGATTGGCAATTCTGCAATTGATTGCAAGATCCCTAGTATAATATCACATGTATTTTTTTTATATATATAATTATACATGTATGTTAACAATCAGGATTAAAATGCACAAATTTTCATGAGTCATAAATCTTGACATACCACATATTAGAAAATTAATCATTAACTCTTTTTCTATTACTGGTGTATGATGATGGGGTAGGGGGTATAATGGGAAAAAAAGCTGCTGCATGCCTTCATTCTCACTAAAAATGTATATCTAATCCACACATCCTTGGGATGGGGAACGGTTAAGGCCCCTTCCCCTTCCTCCCTATTATAACTCATATAAACATGATATTTAATACCCAAATTTAATACAAAATAGGGTCAATATGGAGTCAACTCAATAGTGTAAGTCTGACAAATGAAAAAATAAAAAAAAATCTGCAATTAAAATGACAGAAACTGTAGATAAGCTTATTTAAATACAGATGATGATACAGTATGCTGGCAAAGGGAGATCACATTTTAGAAAGTGAAAGTAAAACTTAACTGTTTTGTATACCGGTGTCTCATAATATTGCGCTACTGCATGTATTATACTTACCTATATTGGTCAACATCATAATGATAATCCAATTAGCACAATACGAATTTCTTTAGCTGATCACCACAAAAGAAACGTTTATTCATGTTAATTAATCCTATTCTGCACATCAAGAAAACATATGCGTGTTCACCACGTGAAACCCATATAACCAAAGAGCTGGGTAAAACTAGTACCCGATGCAACCTGTACACCTCTGTTGTGTAAGTAACTTCAGACAAAGATCATTTAATTGAAACATATTGCATGTGGCCTTCTTTTTGACTAAAACTAGTACAAGAGAGTGTTATTTAGAGGCAAACACTTGGTGCGGGTATTACTGTCTAATGACAGCATCTAGTTAATTATTTGGTTTTTTCTTCCATTTAATTGAAAATTCAAATCAGATACATTTATCATCCATCATTTAATTAACCAATTTTATGAAAAAAGATTCAGAAAAATCCTAACACAGATTACCTAGGTAAAAAAAAAACTATGCACGGAGCAAAAGTTTCTCACTTAATATTTCTTAAAAGTTTCTGATATCTAAGCAGTATTATTGTTTTCTTTAACATACGTTAATGATTGGAAATATGATAACATCGCACATATCGAGAATTAAGCTTAAATTGTGAAATTATATAATATTGATTGAATATTTAAGGCTATCATGATGAAACTAAATATTTTTGTCCCGTCATTACATTTAATCTTACCATTTATCAAAACGATAACCAATCGGTGACGAAAATAAATGATATACATGTACTTTAAATTCTTGAACTAGTTAATTAACAATGTTTGTTTCTGATACGTTTTATTCATCACCATTGATTAATTTTCGTAAGTGCAATGGTTGCTAATGATCAGTGTGTATATATATATATATATATATATATATATATATATATATATATATATATATATATATATATATATATATATATATATATAGGGGAGACAGGCTCTGTAAATGACCAAATAAATATTCACAAAAGTGTAAAAACTAATGGGAGTTAAATAAAGAACATTAAATGGATTAAAAAAAACCAAATAAAAATATCAAAATAAAACGAAAACAAAAAGAACCCGGATAAATTAAACCGATTAAGGAACGAGCTAAAAAATTGAATTAATTAATGTGAATGATAGTTTGTACATGGAACCAAAAAGATGATGATGGTGAAATTGCTAAGAAAAACGTCAGGATGCTTTTGTTGATGTTCATTTTGGTGAAGTCACTTAATTTGTTCATGCCGTCAGGCGGAATGACTTCAGTCTATGCATCTAGATTTTACAAAAACTTTTTGCAAAAACTTCTTGTCGTACTGACAACTGTATATACCTTATTAATTGTAAATTTTGTCAGAAACAATACGTAGTGGAAACAGGAGACATCCGCAGGCGCATCAATAACCATCGTTCCACCATCAAAACTAAGAAAATTAAAGAACCCGTCGGGGAACATTTTAACTTAGATGGTCACAAATGGGAGGACATGATGGTTTTGGATGCATAGACTGAAGTCATTCCGCCTTGACGGCATTAACAAATTAGGTGACTTCACCAAAATGAATATCAACTAAAGCATCCTGATTTTTTTCTTAGCACCATCATCTTTTTGGTTCCATGTACAAACTATCAATTCACATTAATTCAACTTATTAGCTCGTTCCTTAATCGGTTTAATTTATACGGGTTCTTTTTGTTTTCGTTTTATTTTGATAGTTTTATTTGTTTTTTTTAATCCATTTTATTTTCTTTATTTAACTCCTATTAGTTTTTACACTTTTATGAATATTTATATGGTCATTTACAGAGCCTGTCTCCCCTACAAACCTTCATTACGGATTACCCTAATTACCTTAATTAAAAGTAACTCCTTATCAGCAAATTAATTCGTTCACGTTATCTTTCAATACTCCTACACAGACCGTCCGCTGCGTCGGACGTGAGTTTTCTTTCTCGGGCTTATGATCTTTAATACAAAGATGTAGTTGCCACGTTCAAATCCGGTGTTTCATATATTATTTAGATTTAAGTTTAGTGCTACTTTTGTAGATGTTTTTCTCCTTTCATATGTAGTTTTTATTTTGTTGTTCTGAAGAAGGGACGGGTTGCCCCGAAAATTTGACAATATTTTACTATTTACTTTTACTATTTTATTGTTCGTGTTGTTGGTTTTTTTTAGTGGTGTTATATATATATATATATATATATATATATATATATATATATATATATATATAGACTCCAGAGCGATAGGCCGCATTGCGAACACCTTCTCTAACACTGAATCAAAACTGTTTAAAATGAAGTTGTTGTTCTTTTTAATAGTTTCTTTAGTAGTGTTAGTTGTAGTGATAGATTTTGTTTTCTTTGCTTTTACCCAATTAATTTATTTCTTGGGACTGGTTGCCTCGAAAAAAATGTTATACATATATAATACCAATTTAGCACAATTTAACGTGTTTTGCAATGAGGTTGTACTGAAACCAACATTGTCGATGTTCAGCTTTATTCATTCATTGTAGTATGTTCTATACAGTAGTACGCGTTTAGTAAAAGGACCGTAGGGCTGTAAGTTTCATGAAAGAATGTGTACACTTGTAGAACATGAGGTGATGATAAATCTGTTACCCGAAGTGGCGCACGTCTCTTAGCCAAAAACTCTCTAATGGCAAGAGAGTAGAGGAAAGGGGAGAAACTCTTGAAAAATTTGTTAATTCGTACAAAGAATATTCATATAAATACAACACTCCCCACTCATCCAGATATTACAAGTATGAAAAATGATAACTATTGAAAATACTTAACATATACATGTACTATTAAGATTAATTACACGTGTATATTCACGAACGCTCTATTGGTAAATATAATAACAGTTAATTGGTTCATTGCAAGCAGTAAATATAGTTACAACCTAGTTAATTAATAATACAAGTTCTGTAATGGGTCTCACAAATGTTACACGTTTTCCATCTCTGATGACGCGAATCTCTACAGTACTGACTTTGCCATCACTCTCACTCGGGAAAACTCATGTAACGAGACCAAGAGGACACTGACCGCGATGAACCGGCAGATCGCGCATGGGGACGACATCACCAGTCTTCTGTTTTCTTCTATTTAGCAATGAGGTCCTTCTGTGTTAACATCGATGGATCCTCTGGATCTGTAGAAATAGGACATATTGGTCTAGAGTTCATGATTGCGGTAACTTCGCACATAAACGTATTCAACACTTCATAAGTAATTTCCTTGGTTTTAGTGTTGAGTAGATGAGCATCAAGAATCTTCCTTGCAATCCCGATCATATTTTCCCATGGTCCGGCCATGTGCGATGCATGGGGAGGATTAAAGTTCCATTTGGTTCCTTGGTAGACAGAAATTTCTTTGCTGGACCAGACTCTACGTAAATCGCATCAACATTAATGTGGTCTAACGTACCTACGAGGTTTGTTCCACGATCTGATCGGAATCCCCTTACGGCTTCTCGTATGGATATAAATCCTGTAAGGGCATTTATAAATGCTGAACTGCTAAGCTCCTATATGGACTGCCCTAGATGTGAGACAGCTGAAGAGTATGGCCCATCTCTTCGAGTGTGCTAGTCATCTTAGTGTTTTGCGGGCTACAATGTTCCACGGACCAAATTAGTCGACTCCTACGATGGTAAACGGAGGTGACAGAACAACTCTGCTGACAGGTCAGCCATGATTTGTTGAGCGGAAGGTCTACGTTGTTTCCTACAAATCACACACTTATGTAACACAGAGGTTGATAATCTCCTCGGCTCCTATAATCTAGAAACCATGGATCGTAAGTCACCTTTTGTGACCACTCTTCTTTAGTGTTGTACCTTATGACAAGTGAGACGGCCGCATGCGATTTCTTGTCAATGATGCCGACTCTCAGAATTCCATCCTTGTCCAGAAAGGGGTTGAGCTGTATTAGAGGTGTACTGTCTTTCAAACAGTTGATTTCTTTTTTGAATGAAAGTCTCTGAGAACTAGGGAGAATGAACAGTTCAGTTTTGCGTGTTTCTTCAACACTCTCTAAAGGGGAGGTCCCATCTTTGTTTTTCTGGCGGAGACATCTTCTTAGAAGTCTGAATGCACAAACTAAACTGTGGCATGTTGAGAATTTCACAAATCGATCAGCAATAAATTGCTGTACAGAAGTTTTCTTTACCACTGGTTTCATTTCCTTGTCACTGTCAGGTTCAGTCAATGAAAGTCTTCATCTAAGCTAATGTTTATATGGTCCAGAAATCCATTTATCCATCACTTCAGTAACTGGTTTACCAGGTCTGGTCCGATATCTGCCGGGTTGTTTTTTGTTGAAACATAGTTCCACTGCTCAGATTTGGAAAGTTGATGGATAATGCTCACACGGTTGCTAACGTAGTTGTAAAAACGTCTTGAGCGATTGTTATTTAAACTTTAGTGTCTGTGAAGAATTTGACGGAATCACAAGGTAAGTCCAAATTATTTGTTATCTTGCTACTCAGTTCTGTGGTTACATTTAACACAGCACCGCACAATTCCAATCTTGGAATAGTTTGTCCTGATGAGGGCGCTACTTTGGACTTTCCCATAATGAATCCGACATTGATGTTGTCTTGTTTGTCGACTACATACAGGTAAGCGACAGCTGAAATGGCTTTTTCAGATGCGTCAGAGTGTATGTGTACTTCACAGAATTTTTATTCGCTATATGAAATCTTTGTGAACATCCGTGGAATGTAAATGTCACTGAATGAACTTTTGATTCTTTTTACTGTAGCCATAAAGGTTCTTTGTCACTTGAAAGTGGTTGGTCCAAATCACTTGTACATTTACAGAATTCTCGCATGAGCAGTCTTCCATGGATGACAATAGGAGCTATGAAATGAAAGGATCAAATATACTTTTCACGATTGATAAAACTCCACGTTTGGTAAAAGGTGCGTCCTAAAAATTTGCATTAAAGGTTAATCAGTCACTGTTAAGTCCCATGCAATACCAAGGCTCTGTTGCACTGGAAGATTGTCTGTACCGATATCTATCGAATTCAAGTTCTTCTCTAGGTCTTCCATCGGGAATTGGATGATGACATCAAGATTGTTGGAAACTAATTAATGTAGTCTGATTTTTCCTTCTTCATATAACACAGATTGGGTCTTCAATAGTTTTACTGCTTCAGAACTGATTGGGACGGAAGCAATCCACTCGTCAACATAGAAGTTTCTGTACACATAACTTTTCTCATCATCGTCTGCGTTTTGCACTGTTTTCTGTAAACCATACATAGCTACAGCTAGGTATGCTGTGTTTACAAACACATTGACTTTCATACAGTACTCGATGATTGTAAAACATTTGTTCAATACCGGTGTTGTATAGCAGTTTTTCCCCCCGGAAAACCTACTATATAGTAGACTTTCCCCCCGGGGGGGAAAGCTACTATATAGTAGCTTTTCCCCCATAGTAGGGTTTCTCCCTCACGTTTTTGGTTCAGATTTTATAAAATATATTTATGGAAACCCAGTAAGGATTAAAATCAATGTTTCTACACTCCCAGTTTGCATATATCTGCATTCATCTGTGCAGGTTACGTTTCATTTTGCCGATTTATTATTTTTTTATAGACAATGCTGAAAATTGAACATATGTATAATGGAATTATATTTAGAACTTAATTTAGGTAATTAATTGAAAAAGTACTTGGTTTTACAAGATATACACTTATAAGCATAACTCTGTGTTCTGAATTTGTAAGTGAAAAATGTTTTGAGAATTTTTTAATAAATCTATCAGTCCGTCTGTCTGTTTGTGCAATTTTTGTCCAGGCTAAACCTCTGTTTTAGAGAATTTTTGGAAGAACTGAAGGATCGCTCATGGAGTAATAGTGTGTTCAGACCTTACCCAATTTTCATCGAGGCAAAATAATTAATATCATTCAAAAGTAAATATAATATTTTTGTATATGTGTTCTCGTTATGTCACAAATAAGATATTTTTTTTCATATGCCCTGAAAATTGCTTAATCACACCGGAAATAGTTATATCGCCCACAGAAACAGTTAGATTCCACAGAATGTAGTTATATTGCCCTCCCGAAATTGTTATATCACACTCGCGTGCATCAATTCTGTATACTAATTAAGTCGAGTTCGAAATTTAAGTAAACTTAAACGTTTAAGGAGTCTCGGGGGAGAATGTTTCAAACATACGATTTCCTTTAATTTTTTTCCAGTGAAAGGTCAACTTATGAGTACATTTGTAAATTATGTGCAAAATATAAAGTAAATTGACCGGATAGTTTATATGTTTACCGCGCTCAAATTGTGGTCGTATGTCCGAATCATCCCCGACATTTTATATAGGATAATATAGGAAAAAGGGGGTTATCATTTTAGAATTAATATGTAAAAAATTACAAATATACGATTTTCTTTTAATTTTCACCGATGGGAGGATAGCGTGTAAGTAAACTTTTTGCCAAATTAAAACGAAATTGATCGGATAGTTTTTTTGCTATCTGCCCTCATAGTTTGGTCCTATAAACGTGTCTTGCCAGGCATTTTACATATAAAATTGTATAAAATAAAAGGATGTTTACGAATCAAATGTAATTTTATTTGTAATAGATAAACAAATAACTTTCCACTCACACAGAACATGAAATGATCGCGCATATTTTTTTATTTTGCAAATTATATTTCCAATCTTTATTATTGACGCTGCAATAAAAAATGCGCGACGTTTATTGTTGTCAATTGTTACGTCAAAGTCTCAACTGACGTCATCGTAAGACGTTGACTCTGACGTAGATAACGTCGATTTTGAAGAAGCGGCGAAATGATTCAAATACTTCTGCTATTATTATTATCATTATTCTAAGGATTCCAATACAGCGCCCGTAATGACTTTAGATGTGAAGTGTACGCTGCATGGATGTAGCTGCGTCCCAATACAGCGTCCGTAATGACTACAAATGTAGAGTGTATGCTGCATAGATGTAGCTGCGCCCCAATAAAGCGTCCGTAATGACTATAGATGTAAAGTGTACGCTGCATAGATGTAGCTGCGTCCCAATAAAGCGTCCGTAATGACTATAGATGTAAAGTGTACGCTGTATAGATGTAGCTGCGCCCCAATAAAGCGTCCGTAATGACTATAGATGTAAAGTGTACGCTGCATAGATGTAGCTGCGTCCCAATAAAGCGTTCGTAATAACTATACATTAAAAGAGTACAGTGCCCACAGCTGCATGCGTCCAATCAGAGCTTACGTGATATTTTTGTTTATTTCCTAGATTTTTAAGATCTAATTTTTTTTGCAATTTTATATCAACAGAACTACATCATTTAAAAAAAACACATTCACTCATATATTCCCTTTTTTAAAATGGTTGAAAATTACGTTTAATTCAGTCTTTTCGTTTTGAATTTACGATCAAAAATTTAAAAAATGTACGCGGGTAAATTAATCAATCTTCAAAATATTTAACAATTCATAAATGACTAATGATATAATAAATAATTAGATAAATAAATCAATAAATTCTTATTCATAAAAACAAAAATGAATAACCAACAAAAGCGCACTTGATATACGACTTTGTTTTACTTGCCAATTGATTAGAAGAACAAGCTTATATTTCAAAAAATAAGTCAGCTCATCACAATAAATGTGTTAATTTTTTTAATTTTCAGTTACCCTTGTTTCATTGATTGAAGAAATAATATGGAAAACAAGTAAATCTTTATTGTAAAAATATGATATAAATAGTACAGTAAGATTTTTAGGTAAGTGAATCGTATGTCTTGTTTTATATGGCATTGTTTTCAAAATTAGAACGCAGTGAATGATAATGTATACATAAGTTAGTTTAGGCTCCAAATCACATTTTCCGAAGTAACCAGCAAAGATACCGACTTTGTTCTGGTTGTGAAGCCATTTCATATTTTAAAAAAATGTTTACATCATAAAACCTTGCGTTTCGTAAAAAAGATGTGCTAAAAAACATGAATATTAATATGCGTGACTTTAAAACAAAATTGTAAATACTAACTTTACACATGCCTTTAATACATAATCAATTATAATACCCCTTACCCATGATTTAGAACCCCATCAATCGAAGAAAAACATTTCAGTTTCTCATCATATCATTGCACGCTGTCTCTCGTTTGATATTTAGATGTAGAAATATATAATTTTATTTATGATCGTCAATTCTAACGGTATTAGTTTAAAATTTATAGCCTTTTGGACGAAGGGAGTAATACATTTCCACTTCTTATTCCTTCCTCTACAAAATTAAGTCAAGAGGTATTCCGAAATCCGAAAAAAAGGTGCTCCAATAAGGTGTAACAAAAGGTGAAATAAATGGTAATGACACAGGAATTTTACGAAGGCGCGTTCCTTTGTTTATATCAGAGAAAAAAACCCATGTGTTTTATACTATGTATTAATTTATGCCATTACTATCCTTTATTATGAGAAATTAATATCATATCAGTTATTACAAATAATTGCCACGAATGGTCCGCCATAAACATGACCGGAATGTAAAAAAGGGGGAAAATCTACTATATAGTAGGCTTTCCGTGGGGGTAATCTGGCTATAAAAAGGGGGACAACCCACTATATAGTCAGCTTTCCGTGGGGGAAAAACTGCTATATAGCCATTTTTCCGGGGGAAAAGATGGCTAGGGGGAAAAGGTACTATATAACACCCGGCCATAATTCAAACAGCATCTTTACGAAAGAGCAATAATACACCATTAAGGTCATTCACAAATTTTGGTCCACTCAATATGACCACAGGATGAACAACCATCTTTATTTTGTTTAATGACCGGATAAACTTAAAAAAAAGATAAAAGAAAGAATTCCATTGTCGTACTTAGTTTGTGTGAATGCGCGTTCTTCTACGAAAACGAATTCTTAATAAAAACGAATTGATGTAGATTTGTATTATAAAATTTTGAATCCGGTTCAATGAAAATTATGAATTTAACATCATGTGTCAACAGTCATACAATTGATGGTTTTCGACTAAGTATCATTTAGTCAAACATTATCAAATATTAAATATTAATTACTAATGTGTGTGTGTGTGTGTGTGTGTGTGTGTGTGTGTGTGTGTGTGTGTGTGAGAGAGAGAGAGAGAGAGAGAGAGAGAGAGAGAGAGAGATAGATTTCACTGATTAGTTTATAATAGGAAACAAACATACTTTAATATAATTTCATGCACATATTTAGAGACAGGAATTGCACTCGCCCTTACAATAATTTTGAAATAAAAAAATGAAATTTTATAACGGCAATCTGTGTTCATTGTAGCGATGTTGATAATAGCGATCTGTGTTCAATGGAGCGACTATGTGTTTACACAAGCAAAACTTGGGTGAAGATACCTTGTTTCTGCATGGTGTGTGTTGACAATTAAAACCGCCTGGAACACCCTTCCACTTCCTTGGAAACAATATCATCAACCGGATCACCCCCTCCCAACCCAACATGGAGCTTTTGCATTTAATTTATGTATTTAAGATGAATCTGTTCAGCTTGATCAAATTGACTTAAAGGGTACTTAAAGATGGTGTAAAGACAACTTAAAGGGAGCGTAAATCCCACTTACAAATGCTTAAAGGTGGCTTAAAGATGGTAAGATGATATTCTGAATTTCGGACCCTGAAATGTTGCTTTGTAATTAAAACACATTGGAACATGGTTTAAAGATGGTTTCACGGTGACTGTCAATTCTGGTAGTTTTGTATGTTGTAATGTTTGGTTTGTGGAATCTGTCTAAATAAACGTCCCCGACCACGACACATCCAAGATTTAATCGTTGTGCAAATTGTGCATTTCGAGCTCCGATGCGTTGATCCTTGACATGATGTGCCTCTGCCAAATCTCGTCCGATAAGTAACAGTACCTGCGCATCTGGATTGAGCACAGGAATTGGTTAGTTACGCAGATGTGGTTGATGGCGTATGACATCCGTTGTTCCCTTCGATCGTCTAGAATGTCATTACACTCAGTTACCATCGGGAGTTCCATGATTACGGATCAGTCGATGAATGACACAAAGAAACCTAAGGCTCTGCGTCCATTCATCTGTTGACGTCCTAAAGGGGCGAACAGCAGCGAGGCCGAGAAAAATCGAGCCTGGCTAGAAATAACAGAGGTAATTAATGCGTAAGTCTTTTATTTTTAAACATGTTGAAAATGAAGTGTGGTAAACACAATAATTATTTCCAAAATAATTTTCTCCCATGCATATTCTTTTGGGCCAGCAGCGATGCAATCGTGACAAACACATGATTAGCTTTTCTGTGAATGTGTCGTAGATACAAAAAATAGTTGGGTATACAGTAGAGTAAAGAGCTATATTCATAAATACAAAGTAACTCTTCCATATCATTTTGTCAACAGAGTTTGGCGATAAATGAAAAGTCACTCATCTAAAACAGACTCATGAAGTCCTTAGTTTGGAACTATGTATAGAGACTCAGACTGTGTACATTTTACGTCATGGCTGATAACAAATGTGGGTGTCGCATCATTTCGACCACACAGATATTCGGCACGGATGCACATTTCATTCTGGAATGGATACTACTGATAGTTTCCTTAAACAACTCACAATAAAAAAGATAATTCAAATTCAATTGAAAGCATTCACTGTCACCATTAATTACTAAAACTTATCTTTTCTCCTATTTCTTTATAAAAAAGGGAACAATAAAATAGAGAACTGTTAAGCAAGTAAAGAAACAATGGTCCAATATGAAGCAGCGAGGTAACATACACATTCACTTTTTTATTCTGTAGAGATTTTTCGAAATTGATATATCATGAACAGTTGGATGAATCACTGAACTTAAGTAAATCATTTCATTTTATAAGCCAAGAGAATCAACAGTCAATACAAATACCCAGCGACAGGTGGTGGACCAAAGCCATCATCTCCCTACCCCATGGTGGAGGCCATGTTGACCTTCTTAGCAGGGAAGCCCTCACTGGATGGAATAATTGGGGGTTTGGAAACGGCTTCTACAGCTACAGGTAAATAATAAAACATCTCACCCATATAAACAAATAAACAACAAACTTTTAACAGAACAGGCTATTCAGGTGTGTTGGGATATTTTAAAATAATTCAAGTAGATTAAAGAAATAGTATTTGGAATTGTAAAACATATGTTTAAATATTGCAGATATAAAAGCATGAAATTTATCTAAAATGATTTTCAATGTAATTATTTTCATTGTTTTCAATACTGATTTAGGATGTTTCTTGCAGGAGATCAACCCCAACCTCATGAACATGAAGCTACATGTAGGACTGCATGTACCAATCCTGCATGTTCCAGTACTAGTGTACCGGTACAGCAGTTGGCTGATAAAAATCCTCCCAAAAGAGAGAGAAACAGTGATATCAGTGAGATTCATATGGAGGTGTTGGCAGCCATATTAAGATTGAAGTGCGATTATATTAAACTGAAAAGAAAAAGGGTGTCTGCAGAACTGGAATTAATCGAGACGCAGAAAAATTCTTTAAAAAATGGTTCTTTGAACAACTTGTCACTCTCTCAATTTTCAGAAATTTAATGCAGTTTTATTTTGAGAAAAATCTTCCCACTTAGCTAGTAAATCATATTTTTGCCTTTTTTGTGTGGGTTGTTTTTTTTTTTTTTGTTTGTTTTTTTTTGTTTTTTTTTTTTTGTGTTTTTTTGTTTGATCATACATTTTATCAAAATAACCATTTAGTTTTATAGCAACTGCCGCTTTTTAAAAAGGAAAATGTTATTTGAGAAGATATTTAAATTCCATACATGAAATATCAATCTCCCAGATTTATACTCATTTTATTACGGTAAATGCAGTTAGAATAAGGAAATATATAACCCCGATAATATATGGGCAATATTACAATTAAATTCTATTTGGAACTTTGATATGGTAAAAAGTGTCTATAAAAACATAATCAAATACATATGTACCAATATTCTCTCTCTCTCTCTCTCTCTCTCTCTCTCTCTCTCTCTCTGATGCTTGCTATGTGAGATTATTTTATCATAAATCAAATCAACTTCACCGTATACAACCCCAACGCGGGGGAGTCGACAAAAAGTATGGAGGAGTCGACTTCAAAGTATGGGGGAGTTGGTTTTTCATCGCTTCAAATCCAGACGAAAGGTACATGTAGGTCACGGCTTTTATTGGTATTTATTTGTTTATTTGTTTCCAAATAGTATCTACCGCACGGAAGACTGCGATAGTCAAACTTTACGTTGCTAAAAGTCCAAATGCTCTAATCGTCGAGTAGTCTCAAACACTTCGAAACTATTTGACAGATTTCAATAGGGTGGTCAAAACATGCATGATTTGCAAAATCTGCGAGTTATTACAGGGTTTAGCCAGTTGAAACATTCAAACAAATGCTAGACCCATTACGTGCACAAGTTAAATCTTGGCAAATCTTTATAAAAATTAATATTCGTAGCATATTTTGTTGAGAGTGTTAGTGTAACGTGGGGGGGGGGGGGGGGGGGGGGGTCGTTTCTTAAGAAGCTGAACTCAGAGGGGAGTGGATAAATTCTATTTAAATTATTTTAATAGGGTGTATTCAAAGGTTTTTCAATGGAAATAATAAAAAAAAACGAGCTAACTTGATTAAACTTTATCTTGTGTAATGAAGAAATTTGGCGTTATGAAAAAAATGCCGCAATGTTTACTTCATATGATTTATATATTTACATGTGATTTAATTTTGCTTTAAAATTCCAAAGATTAAAGAATGAATGCAGTTGCGCATGACTGTGTGGAACAAGATTGGTGCGCCTATTTGTGTTTTATGTAAATAAACAGTCATTTTTTTAAACATTGCAGATATGACACGAAAGAAATCTTCACTTTGGCTCAATCAACCTCAAAAAAAGAAAATCTCAACAGCTATTAAATATTCATCCAGTAAACTGGAACACAAATATCTTACACACACCACAAAAATCTCCCATTCTTCGACGTCTTACCGCAATTAGATTGGCAAGAGGTTCCCCATCCCCTTTAAAAAGAACACCAAAACGACAAAGAATTTTCAGCCCCATTATTTTAAAAATATGAGGCCGAATACACTGATGTGTCAACAGCAAATGCAGAAACTCAAACAGATGACACCACAGATAACAATTTCTTTTCACAAGCAATTGAAAAATTGTCAAGTGAAGATCACGAAAAAGCTGACGAAGTTACAAAATTCATACAACTCTTGAAAGAAGGTGGATATCCTGTAGATAACATAGCGTTTTTGCTGTTTTTTGAAACTGTGCGATTTTTCTGCTGTGATCTTTCTAGCGAGATGCAACCTCAAATCCAACCTCAGATCTTTTCAGTACTTTTAGTACTTTGATTTCATTTGCTCTGAATTGTTTGTACCATGCAAAATCCGATAGTTATTATATAAAAAAAATTGCGGAACTCCTACATGGACGATTTAGTGATATAGCTGGACGTGTTGCACTGTACAAATACCGGTATGTGCTTTGCTGTTATTCACATTAAATCCGGGTGCAAAATTATTAGTGAAGTCTGTACTATTCCTCTTCAAGGCAAGCTTTTGGAAAAGCCGTTACTTGTATTTCACTTTACGACTACTGTTCGTGAGTAGAAATCTACGAGGAAAATTCCGCAATATTACAAATCATTCGGGCGTTATTATAATGAACGTTTGATTTAAAGCAATGCTTTTTATAGATTTAACATTATTTCCTCTCTCTCTCTCTCTCTCTCTCTCTCTCTCTCTCTCTCTCTCTCTCTCTCTGAGTGGAAAAAATAATATGTGTATCAAACCGTCAGTGACTTAAATTTGTTCTGGAAGTACTTAAATGTCCATTATACACAAGTTCAATCATTATACTTTAAATGTTAGCGTTTTAAGTATTTTTAACAATTAATTTCGATTTCGATTTTGAAAAAAAAAATGTTGAGAACGATTAAGGAAAGCAAAATCTGTAAATTAACACACTTGTCTACGGATCCGTTTTCAGATAGATGTAAATTTAGTACTTACGTTAATTTTCGGCAGGTATTTTGAAACCTCGTTGATGAAAGCATTTTGTGCCAAATTGCATTTTTATGATCTAAGTTCTATAATTCAAGATGAAATTATATTTTTATTAAGAACGCTCATATGTATCCAGAACCCATATTCTTAAGTATGTTTTTGAATTTGAAACTTTAAAGAAGGCTATTGTCCCGTATGTGTATTTACATTGTGTATGTGGCTTCGACAAATCACAGGCGCGGATCATGAAACGCTTTTTTCTAAGGATGATAAATTTAAATTGTTATTGTTAAGTAAACAACTTGGACAATGCAAGGTTTGCGAAAACTATTTGATGAACGGGTTGAACTAAAAATTAAATACAGAGTGCACGTCTTCCTATCTTAAGAGATATTTCGGTTTCTGGGTTGCTGTGGAGATGGTTCTAATGCCGTGTTTTCCTTATCCGAATATACAAATTAATTTAATTACTCTTAAGTTCGACACACGCATGAACTAAATTGACGTGAAAATATTTCACACAACGATGGTTTTACGAAGAGATTTCTTTTAAATATGTTTAGGAAAATCCCAAAAGCCGCTTAAAACTTTATGTCTTAAAAAAATTATATTTACTGTAAACAAATAAAGATGTCGACGCCGAACATTTATTATTGCCATTTTAATCAAATATTTTACAATGTCTTTGCCTGTTGAGCGTCAAAAAATATTTATTTTCGGATTGTAATAATATATACGAAATTTATCTCTCGATAGAAAGGGGGGGGGGGGGGGGAGGGAGGTAATCCGTCCCTCATTAAAAAAAGCGAAAGGAAAAGTGAATACCCATGATACATACATGTAATATTATATTCTCGGTCGGCTCTGGACATATTTTACCCTGTATTTAAAGCATTATTTCTTTAAATTTTGCCCTTTCTCAAAGGTAACTGATAACAAAATGCTATTTTGATCTACACTTTAAGAGTTTTTTTTTTTAAAATTACGTTTTGAAATGTGAAAATTTAACTGAAGAATGAAATGTCTTCTGGGTTTTTTTTCTAATCTAAATTTACAGCTTTAAATTATTAATCATAATTTATATCAACCTGTAAAGTTATCTCTCTAATTAATTATGTCACTATATTTTCTTTAATTACTCATAATTGTTTTCAACACATTTTATACATTGTATAAATTTTTTTTTTTGATAATTGATTAGATAAATTTCCAATTTTACACAATATATTATAATATTTTAAAAGAAATTGATGTCGGCAAGTAGAATTTTGGTATGGGATAACGCATTGATTGAGGGGGGGGGGGGGGGGGCATGTCATAATCACATCAAACGATACCGAGAGACCACCTTTCAGGTAAAAAGGGGATCTGTACAATATATTTGCAACACCTGACTGTGTTTTTAGAACAATGAAGCCATTATCAACAGACACCAGAGATTCACACCTTTTGTTTTAAAACTGGGCAACACCGGATGAGTACAATATATTTGCAGCACCTTTTATTTTGAAACAATGAAGCCAATTTCGACAGACACATGAGTATCGCACCATTTTAAATCACAGACATTGTAATTTTACCTCAAATGTAATCATTTTTAGCGCCATTACATTCACTTCTAAACTAGTATTATACTATAATTTAATAAAATTTTAAATGATTAAATCTGCATGTTCTTAAAAGGATTAACTTATAAGTCATAATAAACACCCTCCCAAAAAAGATTTCGAAAACTAAAAAAAAAAAAAGAAACTACAATTATGAAAAAAAACTTCAAAACAGAAATTAAGAAAAACCAGACACAGATTACTGAAAATTAAAGCGTATGTCTTGAAAAAACTAACTAAAGCATTATAATAAATGGCGGACATATCGTGACGGCGGACATAACATGACGGCGGACATAACGTGACCCACCACCCCTGTCTACATCCTCTTTGGATTTTGAACTGTTCTAACAGGAAGCCACATTGTAAAACAGAAGCCTTAAAATCTTTTTTGAGAATCTTTATCCAATTTATGATATTATTTCCAAATCCAACGTATTCTAAAGCTTGGTATATAAAGGACAATGAAACAGAATCAAAGGCTTTCTCAAAGTCAATGAGAACTAAAAGACCAACGATATGTAATTAATATTAGAAAAAGGACACATTTTATCTGCTAATCTTTTATGCTTAAACTCTCAACTTTTGGAAAAAACGACGTAATAAGGAAAACATGTTTTAGAGGCTTTTATTATACCTCAATGTGATTATTCTCTATAACGCGTCATCTGATTGGTCTAGAGAGTCACGCGACAGGGCGAACAAAACGTCGTGTCTCCCGGGGAAGAAATTCGTGTCTCACCTCTTCGGAAATCTCGGGATTTTGATTCCAAAGGTATGAAAAAGTAAATATGAGCACAAGATTGACAAATATAATTAAATCAAAAGTATTTAATAATTTGAATTTTCTTTAAACCACAAAACCAATTTTACTATATTTGATTCGAATTTATGAAAGAAAAGAGAGACAATTAAAAAAATCCCAAACAATCACGACGTTATTGCTTTCGACATGTCGAAAATTATTAGAAATTTAGAAATCGATTATTTTGTATAATATATTGTTCGGTATAATAAAACTTTTATTGCATGAATATTCGGGAAATATGAAGAATTATTCCCCCAGAAAAATCACATTTCTCTCGGGCGAAGCCCTCGGGAAATATGATTTTTCTTAGGGGAATAAATCGTCATATTTCCCTCACTTTCATGCAATAAATGTATGATGATATCTGTTTAAAAAACTGTTCTTTTGTTTTGACATAAAACTGATGACATAGACTGACAGGAGTAATGTGGTTTTTTAATTTTATTTATTATCTGATCAGATGATGAAAATCTTGTCTATATGTTTATTCATTGTTAACATTCATTTGTAAAGAAAGTTCTGAAGTAATAGTTTCTTTTAGTCATTGAAACATTTTTATATGATTTAATTTCGTAAACAAAAAGTTGTTATGCCTCTTTCCCCATGTTGTCTCTTTATTTACTTTCCTGATCACATTCACAAATACCAGCAAAGAATCGTTATAAGTATGTATCAGAAATAATCTCTTTCTCCTTTTATGCAATATCTGTTTTGAATTTGTATTTCGTTTTATGGATTTTTGAGAAGGTTTACAGTTTGTTATTGTCATTTTTCATCATAAGTATCCCAATTTATACCAATCGATAATATGTCGCATTTGTCAAAAGGTTTTCTTTTATACAGCTCAGCTTACGGACAAAATTTGGGTCTGGTTTCTACCATTGCAAAATATCAATGATAAAGTTTGAGTATGTGTTGTACGTGACGTTTGAAATGCAGATGCAATTTAAACTTGTAAAATTTTAACAGGACGAAGTCTTGATCTAACCATATCGTGTCACCTGTTGATAAAAGACATATGCTGTAATGCCCCGTTCTTTTGTGTTTGATTTCAGATAGAAGTTCAAGATAATAGAACTATGACACCGTCTGTTTAAACTCAGCACAAATTCTTGTCAATTTTTGATTAGATGCAGTAACTTGCGAATCGTTTATTGAATCAGTCTAGCAGCATACCACAGGATTCAAGAATTTTATTAAGAGAACCATTGATTTTCAAAGTGTCCCTGATAACCAGCACGTATGATTGTTCAATGTAATGATCCCTAGATATTATACATTCTTTTCAGACAAATGAATTGAAAATATTGGGTAAATCAGTCACCGTACGAAATACATGTACAATTTTTATTGATATCTATTTTGCTCACACATTAATGTATTGTACGAGAAGATAGCATTAAAATAATTTAATTCACATTCTATAATGAAGGTATCTTGTAGTTTACATCAATGCTTTTTCTTTTTTTAAAAGTTTAAATCGAATACTAGAAATGTCTAAAACATGTTTTTACAACATTATGAAAGCATACTTTATCAAGGGCCATAAAAGCAATAGAGCAAACAAATGTTTATCATATCCTACATACACCATGTATATATAGGTGTTAATTTTGAATTAATATATGTACTTGTTTTTGTGATAAGAAGATGACGAAATATATTAGCATTAATTAGCGTGACAAGCAATATGGTTTATGACCTCTTTCGAGAAGAAAAAACCGGCATGCACTATTCGAACTCGCACTGAATGAGATAAGATGAAAGACCAGCATTGTCCACAACATACATTTCAGCAGTAATTGATGAAAGGATGTCAATTCAGATCTGAAAATTTTGAGGCATTATGATAATTATTTCTGAAGACAATATATTTTATTGAGCGGGAGATGAGAAAAGTCGCCACACTCTGGCGACGCCGTTTCTGGATTTTTGGCGTTATGTCTTAAAGAAAGAATTGGCCATGATGCTCTATTTTGATTTGTATTCTTTTTTCGGTATTTGATAAATTAGTACTCTTTTTGTGTTCGATAAAGTAGTATATTGGATCATCTGATGTGCGATCAGTTGTATCGATGGCTTTTCAAAAAGTCATGAACGTAGCCTAAAAATATTGCTGATGACAAAAAAATCCGGCTTTTACTTTCTGTCAGAGAGTGTGTCTTATGACTATTTAATTTAGTTATTAGCATGGAAATTATTTTTTTTATAAAACATTTGAACAACATTGAGGGGCGAGGTTCTCTCTCTCTCTCTCTCTCTCTCTCTCTCTCTCTCTCTCTCTCTCTCTCTCTCTCTAAACAAAACATGCATCGTATCACTATTTGCATATCCGGCCTTTTTACCCCTAGATATAGAAACAAAAAACCACTACGCAGTTAACCTAAATAGATAATGACGTTTCCTAAATTTAAAAAATCCAGTTAGAAATAGTCTTTATATTTGTTTTACAATATTATGTTGTTTGGAGCTTTTTTTCCAAATTTTAAACCATGTAATTTACTCTGAGAAAAAAACCCTTTAAAAAACACGTAAATTTATGACACGGCGATGTCACGTTTTTATCATGCTACAAACATTCATATCGTTTGAATAATTAAACAAAATTTAATTAAATTTGTAATTTGATTTAAATGTTTGAATTGGAAAATTTTGATTTAATATTATCATTTTATATAATACATTGCCCATGAGCAGCTCTGTTCGTTGTGCGACATTCCTTTTGGTTCAACCCCTGTAAAACACGTTTATCATGACCATGTTTCAGAGAAAATTAACATAAACAACGTATGTATTTGTTCTACGAACATCATTATGTATGTTCATGTTATTTGTTATTTTAACTGAAATTTCGGTCTATGAATGACAATGATACAATTTGATTCATTATCACGAAAAAAATATTTAGTTGGATCTTTCAGTGTTAACATTACCACAAATAAATATTAGGACGTATGCCCCATAGTCATCGTCTTCTTGGAGTAAAACGTATATTTACGAACGTTGATTCTTTCCTACATACACGCTGTAACTTCTTTATTTTATTTTTTCTTAGACCTTGAAATGCATATATAAAATCTTGTTTTAGTTTTCTATACCTAATGCGCATTCCATGTTCGATCATAGTCTGCGTTTTCAATGCACTCAGTAACCTAATGTCATTGCGGATATCAGTGCATTTAAGGACCTGAAATATCTTCAATAAAATAACAGACGGGTTCAGATAAGAGAAATCCAGATAAAACTGCGCAATAATCTAAAAGACTGATTATTAAAAAAACAAAACAAAAGACATTAGACATTTCTATTTCTTACAATGGATTTGATGTATGTACAACTTAGAAATAAAACCAAGTGGATATTTTATGTGCTATTGAGCATTTGTGTTTTTATTTCTACAATGATGCTTAACAATTCTTTGTCAGAAAATAGAAGGAAAGTTGAATCGGTTATCACTAGGACGAACTATCACGCTTCAGGAGAACTGGAGAAAAGGGCAACTGAAGAGCAATTCGTGCGAAGGATAATCAAGGTTTTCGACAGTGGACCACAATTTGATGCTTCCTTCTCACCTTTGTATCAAAACAAATCTTCAACAATCATCGGCAGAAATACTCGACATGAAAACTTTGTCACAGACAGACTTGTATTAAATGTGGATTGTAGTTTGCTGTTTAAACAAAACTCAAAAGAAATAGAGAGAGTTCGCAACCTGAATACTACAAGCAAATCACCATCGTTTTGCAATCAAACAAACGAGTGTAACAAGTTTCTTTTATCAAGAGGATACATAATGGATCCTTTAACCGACGAGGAAAGAGATTTTTCGATTGCCTATAGTATTCTTGTTTACGAAAGCCCAGAACAATTTGAAATTCTTCTGAGAGCCATATACCGACCACAAAATGCTTATTGTGTTCACGTTGACAGAAAGACAACTGAAAACGTGTTCAATGAATTTTCATGCATTGCACAATGCTTTCCAAATGTGAAGTTAGCATCTAAGAGAATTGAGGTGGATTGGGGAGAAATAGGAGTTGTACTAGCGGAGCTATTGTGCATGAAAGACCTTTTATCATTTTCAAAATGGAAGTATTTCATTAATTTAACTGGTCAGGAGTTTCCACTGCGTACCAATTATGAATTAGTGAAAATATTAAAAATATATAATGGTTCCAACGATGGGGAAGGCACAATTAAAAGGTTTGCAATCTTCTCACGCATACCAATAACAGTGTATTAAATATAATTAAATTTCACAGGATGAATTTATCTTTTGTAAAAGGGCAAACAAAGACAGATGGGAAATTGGAGAAAAGCCTCCCCATAATATCCACCCAGTAAAAGGATCAGTCCACGTTACACTGAATAGAAAGTTTGTTGAATACCTCGTCAACAGTAGTGTAGCTGCTGATTTTTTCACTTGGGTAAACAAAACAAAAATTCCAGATGAGACATACTTCGCCACACTAATTCACAACCCTCAACTTGGAATTCCAGGAAGTTTTAAAGGTAAGAGAAGCTGCAGGAAAAGTTATACAATAATTCAACTCAATACAATTGACTAAAAAGAGCTGTTGGTATTGCCTACGTCACAGTATGATTTCTTCACATTGTTGTAAAAATGTACGCTTTACAGACCGTTAAAAAGTTTTTCAAAACTCAAAATTTCATTACTGGTTTGAATAAGAAATAGGTAGAAGACTTTTGAAATATAAACTTCATAGTCAATATCTGTTTTTAATGTGAAGGATACTAATATACAATTTATATTTATAGGAGATCTAGAAACGGATTTTGGTGTACAAAAACCTTTTCTATCACGTTTTAAAAACTGGGAAAGTTTTTTACCATGTAAAGGTAAATATGTTCGATCGATCTGTATATTTGGAGTTGGAGATCTTCCTCTTCTTGCTCGTCGACCTGAGTTCTTTGCCAATAAATTTCATCTTGATTACCAAAGAGAATCTTTACTTTGTATGGATGAACTAATTTTTAATAGGACATGGGATGAATATTACCAACGACTGCATTTTGATACAGAGTATTATAAAAACTTAAAACATATTCGAAACATTGTATGAATGTATTTACATGTTCGAATGCCCATTTGATAAATAAAATTAGCGTTTATGCATAAATGCTCTTTATTTCATGTGTTTTATAAAACTGGCTTTTATGGTCAAAACGTTCCACCTCCAGAATTGTAGATAAGCATTGTTTGTAATATCATTCAGAATTGCACAACTTAATACCTATTCAGGAAAAATTAAGGTAGAAAACCGTTTTACCTTTCTTAAAAGAGTCAATTCAAAGTTTTCACGATTCGTCAAAAGATTCTCAATCTTTCCACCGCAGAAGTAGTTAACATGATTAAGCTGAAAATAATATTATTACAGTTTTGTTTCTTACTTTGGAATTTATTAGAAATTATTCACTGGGTCACTATGCATCGACATGCAGATGCACAATATACAAGTATGTACTAGTTGCTTTTCTAAAGGCTAAAATTATAGAGGAAACGCTCCAATCGCTGGTGGCCCTTATCGATGATAATCTGGTTAACCTCATTTATCTACAAGTCTGCTTATGAATTTGTGAAAAAAGTGTTGATACTCTATATATTTAGTAATTAAGAAAGTAAATGGGTTATATGGGGAATAAAATCCGTTTTTACATTGATTAATTTTCACGCATCGGTAACGTTTTTATAATATACATTAAGAAACTCTCTAATAGATGTTTTTCTTCATTTATTTTTAAGAATACAAAAATATTTTAAGAAATAAGAATATCTAATATATGTAATATTGTGATTAAACAGCATTATTTAAACTTATTTAGGGCCGCAGTAGAAATAACAGAATATTGCTTAATTGAGCACAGTTCTAAAGTCAAAATTATCATTATATAGTTTTACATATTCATATTTGTATTGTTCACTATTTTAAAAATACAAAAAACATATTATTTCACATCATCTCTACTGTGTTTTAAAAATATGCATATAATTGCAAAGACGCAGTTCTAGGAAAAATAGAGTTTGCAGACCTGTCCCATTGTAAATTAAAATTGATAGACGGTTAAACATGTACAGAACTTCAATATAAGACAAAAATGCGTTAATTTGAGATTTATTTACCTCCTTTTCTAACGAAGACTATAGGCATATTTAAACAAAACTTCCTATGTCAATTATAACTTTTGATATAAACTCACTGTCTTAAAAATTATACTGAACGTTTTGAACAAACTATATAACGTTAGTTTTCAGTTCATGTATATCAATTGTCAATCTTAGATCTTATAACGTGTCTTTCAAATACTAGAAATTTATGTGATATGCATCACGATTAGAATAAGAGAAAGGTGATTTTCGGAGAATATGAGCCGTTATCGTGGGTTGGAAAAATACATTGTCATCCGCTTATCTTTATTAAATTGTGGTTTTATAACGATACACACGCAGACCCATCGATTACTGGGGTCCATCAAGTGTTAATAAGAGGTGCTTTTCCGAGAAACTATGATATGCTCAGTCTATCTGTGCTTCGAAGATTTGCGCATGGAGCGAGCGTCTGGTTGATTTCTACTTATTTAAATACATTTTAAAACGTATGCAGGAACAAGTGTTATTTGTTAAGCGTTTTAAATACATTTTCAAAAACATGTCGACAAACATAAAGGAAAAAAAATTTTAAATTTGCGATACATAGTGAGTACGAGATTTGTTTAATTGTATTTAGAATCACCAAAATCAAAGTACATTTTAAGCACGCAATTGATATATTTTGTCATGTTTGATTTATTCATATTTTCAATAAATATTTATCCTTTTTATACACATGTATTTCTTTATATCCTTTTTTACCATATTCAATTTGGCTCCACAATGCTTCAAAGTAAAAGATGATTCACTTGATCACAGAACCAGAACAAAGGTTAATTCGGTTTTCATCAGAGTTGCGGTTTTCCGAGACTATGATAGCAGGGAATGGGAATCCAACGAATTTGAATAATAGAGGCATTGAAGTTGTGCACATCGGTTTTTGTTTTTTGATTTCGCTTTTGATTTAGAAAAAGGTAGGGGGTCAAAAACGGGATTTCAAAAAGTGCGAAAATTTACACATATTTTCCTTTGTATCTTTTAAACAAAACATATTTTGTTAAGACATGAAGAATAAAAGTTGTGCATAATATCAAGGGCTTTCATTTGACACCATTGAAAAAGGGATGGCCCCTTAAATTAGGGGCCTAGAGCCCTTTAAAATATTTGCTTAATAACTCAAAAAATGGCTAAGAATTCGATATGGCTGTCGCTTGAAAAGTTGTTCATTGGGATCTTATCAATGTCGTTACAATGTTATTTTGTTAAGGTATTTTGTTTGCTGTGTCAACCGTAGTTTCTTTTGATTATAGTACTAAAAGACATGGCGTTTTATAATCACGGCATGCATCAAAAGACAGAAGTTTATTGCACGATCGTCGCGAGCGCTAGACATGGTATACACATGGTATACACAGGACGAATAAACGAATGTCAATCATTTTCTAACACCCAATCTGGGGCCTCAATTCAGTTGATTGACAGGGGTACACTGACCAGGTAAATTTCATGGCGGTGCTTATTTTCTCGGTCTTTAGCCACAAACTTTTTTATTGGTGGATTCAGCTTACCGCTGATTGGCTGCTGGTTCAGACTAAATTATGCACGGACAGAACAACAACTTATCAGAGAATGAAAAATTCACCGGGATACTCGTGACTGTCGAAATTGGGGTATTTTTCTAAAGTGTACACTTGTGATAAAACATACATATGGTACATATAGCTGTAGCTCTACGAGGAAAATTTGGTTTAGCAAATATAAAGCTACAGTGCATACGATACTTACGAAAAATTTGCAATTTACGGTGCACGAAAATAACGCTAGTTATGAAAAGATTATCATCATATCATACCACATTTTGTGCAAATAATCCATTTAAATAATTCATTTAGTCTACTACTGTTAATTGTCACTTTACTTGCCCCAAACGTTCTCCTTCTAAACATCTAAACAACCTTTAGGCTTAATCGGAAAGCGGATCAAGAGCTGTCATTTTTATATGTATAGAAACCAGTGAAACCACGCCAGTGTATGGAGCTGGTGATCGGTGGTTCAGAGACAAGTAAAATATAGAAATCTGCGGTAAAATGTTTGTGGATATTTTAGAATATATATTTACACCGAAAGTGATAGGGTAACTGAAGAAGAAACTAATCGGATACTTGCCTTATAAATGAAGACGCACATATACATACCCCCTGCACTTTCCACTTCCCTCTCGTTCATTCATATCATCGTCAATTCGTTTATTGACTGTCGATTGCCGATCGAAAGGTGTAGAAATCGAGGATTTCATGTCTATCACTTCGACTGGTCAGTTAGTAGGTGATACATGTACATTATACATTTACGATATATACATGAAATGAACGCGGAGCACATGCAACTTTTACATAAATATTATATTTTGTTTAACTCTGAACAATAGCTTGAGACTATGGTTTAACGCCCGTTTACACACACACACACACACACAGAGAGAGAGAGAGAGAGAGAGAGAGAGAGAGAGAGAGAGAGAGAGAGAGAGAGAGAGAGAGAGAGAGAGAGAAAGAGAGAGAGAGTTTTGCACAGAATTTAAACATAGAGGATAGTTGATAATGACTCCATATTGGGGAAAAATGAACTGTTCTTAGAAATCCTGCTTTCAGCGCAGTAACGGATAGAAAACTCGTGGGTTCCGACGATGATGATTAGAGTACAAATATACATACATAATATTTTGGTCAATATACATATATATTTAAAAAGTACAAAATATTAATAACTAAAACATATAAATGCACATGTGTATGTGATATGATGGAAATAATTGTAAAACAGGTTATTCTTAGTGCAGCACTAAAGTTGCGAGTAAGATTTTTATACACCCGCAAACGAAGTTTGAGGGGGTATATAGGAATCACTTTGTCCATCCGTCCGCTGTCTGTCTAGGCAAAATTTGTCTTATCCATATCTTTCTTATGGAGAAACATTGGAAGTTCTTGCTTCACACAAATATTGCTTATGACCAGAGAGTCTGTAGTGACCTTTACGCAAGGTCATTTGGGCAAGGTCAAGGTCACTGGCAGGAAAATTGCAAAATTTGTATCCTGTCTAGATCCTAGTTTCTTATGGAGAAACATTGGAAATATTTACTTCATACAAAGTTTGCTTATGACCTGAGGGTGTGTCTTGACCTTGATCCAATGTATTTAGGCAAGGTGTAGATTACTGGCAGGAAACCTGCAAAATTCGTATCCTGTCCATGTTTTTTATGAAAAAATATTGGAAGTTCTTACTTCACACAAAGATTGCTTATGACCTGAGTGTGTGTAATGAACTTGACCCAAGGTCGTTTTGGTTAAGGTCATGGTAACTGGCAGGAATAGTGCAAAATTTGTGTCCGGTCCGTATCAATTTTGTAGAAAAAATTGAAAGTTCTAATTTTCACAAAGATGGCTTATGACCTGATGTGTAATGATTTGCCCCTAGGTCATTTTGGCAAATTCAAGGACATTGGAAGAAAAAGTTCACAATGTGTTTGCATTATACTGTTTTTTAAGGAGAAACATTGGAAGTTTCTATTTAATATAAAGATTGCTAATGACCCGAGGATATGACATGAACTTGACCCAGAGTGAGTTGTACAAGTTCAAGGTCATGTTATAAAATGCTTAATTTCTGTGTGTGTCATCTAATCATTATCTTGATGGAAATGATTAGAAGTTAAAATTTAACTCAAAGATTGCTGATGATCTGTAAATATGTTCTGACTTGAGATTTGGTCATTTGTGCAAGTCCAGTGTCACTATAGGAAAAAGAAGCATCAATAATTTTCTAATAGAGAACTATTTGATTTATGAGTTTTTCTTAGCGGGGGTATCAATTGTGAGCTTGCTCACAGTACCTCTAGTTGGTCCAGTGAGAGCACAGCTCCCCCCTTATTGCAACCAAAATTTCCCTTAAACTAACATCTTGAAAATTTCATTTTGGGGCATTGCCCCCCCCCCCCCTCCCCACACACACTTTTAAGGAGAAGGGGAAAAAAATTGGCAAATTTAAAACAAAATCATATTAAACGATAAAAGTTAGAGCTGCCTCACAACTCCCCCTTCCCCTACCATCATCACGGATTAGGATTTTGAAGATTTGCTTGTTAAGATTTGGGATAAATTTGTTCACCGAGCAAAAACGATGCTGAGTGCTTACATGGCCTAACATTATACGGAGAGGTGTCCCTCCCGCTGAGTACCTCTCGTATAGCACACCCTCAGGTGGGAGAAGGCGTCATTGTTTCAATTGTTTAATTTTAACACTGCACTTTACACAAATTATTCCATATGTAAGTGATAGAGCTGTAAGTATGAGATCAGGAAAATGATTATGAAACATAACACTTTTTGGTTCATGCATTAGCGCAGAGGGTTTTGTCTTGATTACACTTTGATATAGGGCTAGGCCTAGTTTGTATCGTGTCATCGGTTGTACATAAATGTATTTATCGGTTTGTATTTCTGTTATATACATGTACATATATGTGTTTGTTAAAGTTATCCTAACCTGATATAAACATGAAGTAAGTTAAACGGAGAACTTGTCTGGTATGAAAATAATACTTTGAAATTGAACCTCGTTTTCGATTTTCTGAGCTGACTATAATCATATAGACAATCCAGTCTGATTAAAACTACTCCCCTTCTCCTTACACTCGTCAGGGCCTGATAGGTATCGATCAAAGGTCATCTTCAAATGACCTCAACATTTGCATACAATCTAAATATACTCCTACTTACCAAAGACATAGAAAACGGACTCCTTTTGAAGAGTTCCAATTAATTTTCTAAAGCTCTTATAGGTCGAAAGTAATGGTCGTGTGAAGATGACCTCCAATCAATACCTGTCAGACCCTGAGAAGTGTTAGGAGAAGGGACTGGTTTTAATCAGTGATTGACAGTCCTTTCTCGACACGAAGCTTCAACGGAAGATCTCCTCGTTGCTTTGCAACGAGCACGGCTCTAGTTTTTAATTCTGTTATTGGGTCTTGGAACATTATATAAGCATTAGTTAATCGTCATTTGTAAGATTTCTCGGGTTTCGGTGAATTGTTGATTCGTAATCCGTTCGATGAAAGTTTGACATTTGTACTTGCGTCATTCGTGATTTGTATTTCTAGATTTGTAAGGCAATGCACCATTATGACGACAGGGGGCGCACGCTACGTCGAATCTTATGGGAAATAAACCCAAGAAATCTTACAAATGACGATTTACAAATGGTTAGCATTTCTTCATTTACATTTAACGAATAACGCATTTAGAAAACACAAATACATAATTACATAGATAGAATATTGAACCCGTTGGCTTTCCATACACTTTTATACACATTATATATATGTGGAACTATAATTCAATACCAATGGTTATTCAATTCGACTTTATATTCCTGATATTTCATACATGTATAGATGACATAAACAGTATGTATATAATTATAAGGATGACACTACTTTGTTCATGTGTTCAAGAGGGAATATTCTATGTAATGGAATAACTCAATATTTGTCATAACTCATGTATTTATATTTTGTACAAAAAGAACACTTAGTTTGTTGTTTGTTTTCTTCAATTTGATTCTTATTTGAACAATGAATTACAATGAGTGTGATTTTACAACTCTCTTCAAATAGATTTAGCAAACTTTAAAACATGTCTTTGTATTTATTTACCGACGGGTTATCTGATATCCGAATTCATTTGATTTCAAGCAGTCCTTTATTTGAAAAAAAATCAAATGAGTGGGATTCTTATCGTATGCTTCGGCAAAATTTCCTTGAATTGCTTTTTACGCAGAAACACAGCAGAAACACAGCAGTAAATGTCAGCGCTTTTAAGGCATGATCACGATATTTGTCAAAAATTTGTTTCCCGATTTTAAAGTTTACAATGCTTCAGTAAGGCAATTTTAATAGTCATCAGAAATATCACTGTTAGTGGTCGAGTTATAAGCGAGCTAAAGAGCTCACAATTCTTTGTTTAGTAAACAAAGTTCTTGTTTACATTTTGAATGTTGATAAGAAAATTCCAGCTTTAGACCTGAAATGAATGTGACAAACGCTAGGAACTTTTTTTTATGTTCAAAACGAATTAATAAACCAATGTAAACAAAAACGTGGCACGAGCCTTATTTCCATATCAAAGAATTGTAAGCTCTGTTTCTTGCTTATAATTCTACAACTGACACTCAAATTTTGATAGATCTACTGAAGCATTCTAAACAATAGAAATAGAAAAAAATAAAATTTGACCAAAATCATGACCATGCCCCTTTAAAGATACGTGTAGTTAGTGGCTCATAAATATCAAGAAAATAAAAACATATTCTTTCGGATGTTTTATGTTAAAAGCATAAATGGAAAATATGTTAAAACTATATATACGCAGGAATGTTTTTATTAGGTAAGAATAAATTGCTCCTTATTTTCGCAAGATTTTACAAGAAGAATGTGGTTTTTATAATACAGCTGTTTCTTTCTTAGTCAACCAATATTACCATGTGATGTATCTCATAACGGTAATTAGTCGCTCAATAAAATTAAATAAAATATTAAAATTAGACGTGTGTGTGTGTGTGTGTGTGTGTGTGTGTGTGTGTGTGTGTGTGTGTGTGAGAGAGAGAGAGAGAGAGAGAGAGAGAGAGAGAGAGAGAGAGAGAGAGAGAGAAAGATGATTATTGTTATAATCGAAGAAACGTCTAACAAACAAACAATGTTGTCTCTGCCAAAGGTGTCAAGTTTGATTTTTTTTAAACAAAGGTTTTCATAATAAATAAAACGCTACAAAGGACGCCGATCAGAACGTTAGAAATCGACCAGAGAAGATAACTTTATCTAGAGAGTGTTTTGATGTCTGCAAGAATCCAGAAAATAGGAAAATAATATACATTTTATTTACAGCAAATCAATAACACAGTGTCCAAAACGAAATTGCAATGGAATTACATATTTTGTCTTCTAGATATTAAAAGTTAAGGAATATTTTGAATTTTTTTTTAAAGCACTTTAAATCTTTTGCCTAGCTGGAGATTTAAAAACAGCTGGAGTTTATAAGTTTACAAAAAAATTCTTCAATCAGAGATTGCACATCAAATTCAGCCAAAATTGACTTAATAGTTGCAGAAAGGAATATAAAGGTTTGCAACGGACACATTATTGATGGCGGAATAAAATATACAGAAGTAGGTTGGCTGAAGAACTACAGCAATCAGATATTAATCCATATATGCGTAATTATGCTAGACCAATTAAGGATTGCCTCCTTTGATGATTGCAAATATGTTGTACGTTTATAATATAGCTGAAGGGCTATATTTCAAAATGTCATAAGAAGCCCTATTACATACATGGAAAGTTTTCCTATCCCATCTTAAGCAAAAGTAATATGAAAACTCATTATTAAACAGATTTTCGAATGAACTTGAACCTTTATGTTGTTTTGATTTGATCCCAATCTCAAAAAAGCAAAAAAATTGTAATTGTTTTTCAAGGACAATAACTTTAAGGAGAGATCGGATCCTTATGATATGAGAGATTCTTAAAGTCAACTAAAGAACATTGGTAAAAGTTTCAAGTCTCTATCTCTTACAGTTTAAGAGGAATAGCGATAACAAGCATGATTACAATAGGGGCAATAGCTCTATACCTATTTCACGATAGGGGCTGAAGGACTATATTTTGAAATATCATAAGAAGTCCTACTACATCTATGGAAAAATTTTACTATTAGTTAAGTATAAAAAATCTACATTATTCATATCTAACATTCCAAGATTGTACTTTAGATTTTACGTCAACAGTTAAACATTTTGGGCATCATTTTTTTCACATGATCTTCGATGGTCAACATATATTGATAATATATTATCTAATGCATACAAGGCATTGATAAAACTTTAATTCAAGGTCATTCATAAAACTTTATCCCTGTTACACACTGCTTTTATAAGACCTCATTTGGAATATCTCAAGTTATATGGTGGGTGCTCAAACCAAGCCTCAGAAAAACTTAATTTGTAGTTAGAATAATCGAAAACAAATTATGTTTTACGACACCTGTGATATATTTGTTTTTTATTTCATTATTCATATTTTTAATAAATACCCTTCTTAGCTTGTTTATGGTTATCTTTCCAATATCATAATCAAGTTGGTTCCACAATTCAACCAAAATATGTTGAACACAGAACCAGAACAAAGGTTAAATCGGTTTTCATTAGAGTTGCGGGTTTTTTATTAGTGTAAAGTGTACAGGAATTGCATTTGATTTCATTTGATGCTCATTCAGTTTGTACAGAGTCCAGTCATGATCGAAAGAAAACACTTATAGTTCTTTGTCGAACACTTTTACACACATTTAAAACTACA
Organism: Magallana nippona; assembly: GCA_033439105.1. Lineage (NCBI taxonomy): Eukaryota > Metazoa > Mollusca > Bivalvia > Ostreida > Ostreidae > Magallana > Magallana nippona. The sequence continues at coordinate 28,248,266 of CM065919.1, forward strand.
TTTAATTTAATTTCAAAAGTTTTCATTCCGAGTTTACGGTCCTGTTGTATTTATGCCCCCGCTCAGAAGGAGAGGGAGGTGTACTGTTTTACCCATGTTTGTCTGTCTGTCTGTCTGTCTGTCTGTGCGTCTGTCTATCCGTAACATATTTTCGTCAAAGATTTCTCAGCAACTATTAATCGAAGATGCTTGAAATTTTAACACACTTTTTGTTTAGCCATACCATATGGTGGGAGTCATTTTTGTACTAACCAGACGTCAACTTCCTATTAGATGTCGGTCTGTTTATTTTTAGCCTAATATTTCTTACACATTTTCGTCACAGATTTCTCAGCAACTATCAATCGCAGATGTTTGAAATGATACTTTGCATTTTCCACGATCTCTCATGTTTAGGTATGCCATATGGTGGTATTTATTTTTGAACAAAATCGATGTGAACTTCCTGTAAAATGTTGACTTAGATTATTTTGTTTACTAAATTCAGAGCGGGGGTATCACTAGTGAGCATTGACTCACAGATATCTTGTTCATTCACATTTACAGAACATATTCAGTTGTTTGAATATAAATTAAAGGAAGACACCACTTTATTCTATTTTTAAGAGGGTATATTTTATGTTATGCATTAACTCGATATTTGTCATTTCTAATCCACATATTTTAATCATATTTCTATTCTAAAAAAAACAATTGGTTTGTGGTCATTTGTTTTAATGATTTTACAGAGTGGTTTCAAAAAGATGTGTCTAATATCTAATGTCAATGAAACGCAGCAGGAAATGTCAAAGCTTTATACATATATGTAGTAAGTTGACCCTCATTATTTAGAAAATGTGAACAATTTCTTTCAGATGTTTTATGTTAAATGAACACAAAACATAAATTGAAAATATGTTAAAAGTTTACACATGCAAGAATGTTTATAACTCTGTAAGTAGAAATTGCTCTTTATTTGTGCAATGATTTTATGTTAAAAGAACACAAACATAAATAGAAAATATGTTGAAACTACACACATGTAGGAATGTTTTAAAATATATTACTGTAAGAAGAATATGTTTCTAATTTCGTGAGATTATCCCTCTAAAGAATAGGTCGGTTATTTTAAAACTGTTATGGCATTTTACTCCTTCTCTGCTTACTATTATTAATATGTAATATATATGATAGCAGGAATTACAGTCTGTTAATAAAAAAGCAAGAAGGGCAAACTATTTCATTACAATTCAAAAATATTTAAAATATGGGAGAGAGAAAGGAAAAATTTGATGTTTATTATAATCGAAAAATAAACAATATTTTCTTTGCCAAAGGTGTGAGGTTAATTTATCTTAATGCAATTAAAAATGTAATCTGGTTTCTAGAGCTTTAAAATTCATTAGATTTTCAAAGCTTTAAAGGACGCCGAGTAGGACTTTAGAAATCGACCAGTAAATGTAAGAATGTTTTGATGCTTGTAAGAATCCAGAAAGTAGGAAACAGATATCTAAAGCAAACCCTTAACACAGAACCATAAACAAAATTGTATTGGAAATATCTTGTTTGTCTTATGGATATTAAAAGGTGATGAAGATTTTAAAAATGTTTCAAAACACTATAAATCTTTTTCATAGGCAATTAGCAACAGCTCGCGTTTATCTAGATCTTCACACCTATTTTCTTCAATCACAGATTGCACATGAATTTAAGCCGAGATTGGCTTTCTAGATGCACAAAAGATATAAAGGAATACAATATAAATGCAATGCACAAACTTTGGATGGCGGAATTGGATATACAGTAGAAGGTTGGCTAATGGACTAAACATCAGAAACTAATCAGGATTTGCGTAATTTGGTTAGATCAATTAACAGGGATTGCCTCCTTTGATGACTTTTATTGTGTTGTTCTTTATACAAGGTAAAACCTCAAGTATTGTAAAATGATTTATCTAAAAATCAACATAAAAAAAAAAAAAATACCTATGATTGAGCACTTCAAAATTTGCCTGTCAAATGATCCGTCGAGTACAAACAGAACTTAACTTGGGTTTTTGACAACTTACTCTTTCGTGAAAGATCATCCAAAAGAAATACATTGGAAGTTTTCTTATCTCGATAGAATGGAATTTTGCTCATCATATCGAACTATAAGAAAAAAAACGTGTCCGTTATGCGTTAGTTTGTTTCTGTCTTATAATAGGCAAAGTGGTCATTCTCTATCATATGTCTAAAAAGACAACGAGAGGAAAATTCGTTTTCCATACAAACGACCAGGACGTAACTGGAGGCAAGCAAAGTCTGAAAGCTGATGATCTGTTCTTACAGAGGAGTGCCCATTTGTTTGACAATGGACCACAATTGGATGCTTCTTTCTCGCATCCTTCGAACATACATCACAGAAATGCTTTGATTCTGAAAGAGTTGTGCCGGAGGTAGATTGTGGTTTGCTGTTTCAACAAAATGACAGAGAAATCGAGAAAGTTCGTGAAATAAACGTATCAAATGGATCGCAGTCATTTTGTCAACAAATCAAAACAAGAGGATACATTATGGATCCGTTAACAGATGAGGAGAGGAATTTTCCAATTGCCTACAGTGTTCGTGTTTATAAAAGTTCAGAGCAATTTGAAATTCTTTTGAGGTCCATTTACCGGCCACAAAATATGTACTGTGTCCACGTGGATAGAAAACAGTTGAAAACATCTTCAATGAATTTTTATGCATTCTACGATGCTTTCCTAATGTGAAGATGGCGTCTAAAAGAACTGATGTGAATTGGGGAAAAATAAGTGTTTTATTGCCAGACCTTACATGCATGAAACACCTTTTATTAATTCCTAAATTGAAATATTTCATTAACTTAACTGGACAGGAATTTCCTCTTCGTAGAAATTATGAATTGTAAAAATATTGCAAATTTATAACGGTTCGAACGACGGAGAAGGCACCATCAAAAGGTTTGCATCATTTTTATAATATGTACATGAAATTACATGAAACAAGTTTCGACTAAGAACTATGAAATAATGACAATATAACACTTTTCAATTACAAAAAGTAACTATACCATCACAATATTTGATTTTGATTCATCCTTTTGTTTATTTGCTCAAATTCGACATTCATCAAATTAGGTCAAATAAGGAAAGATGGAATATTAATGAGAAACCTCCCCATAATATCCAGCCAGTCAAAGGAGCTGTCCACGTGACTCTAAACAGCAACAGAACAGAACCAGAAATGAGTATTATCAACGGTTAAAATTTGATTTACAGTATTATGAAAAACTAACACATATCAGGAACATTGTATAGATGTTTGAATATGTAATAAAAAGTATTTGTACGTTTCATTGTATTTATTTTACATGTAATTGTTACTGATAACAATGCATGTAACAAAATATTTAACGACACAAATGTAATCTTTTCAGTCTCATGAAATCGCCCTCTACGGGCAAATATTATATATTACCATTTCTATCAACCAATTTTTTGTAAGTGTGGTTTAATCGACAATAATTTTTATGACCGTAATGTGTAAATAAAATCATATTTTATAAAACTTGAGAAAAATGTTGTGAGATGCAATACTTGGACACAGTTCAAAAAAATTAGCATATCCCATTCTGTCATCTGAATATAAAGTAAAGGGTCTGGAACTGTGATTGAACGAAAGAGCTATGCCATTCAGTCACAGTTAAGAAAACTTTATTCACCTTTCTACCGAGTGAATTGCAGAGATACATGCTGTGGATACGACTGGTTTGATAATGCAGTAAGTTTAGGATGCCTGAAACTAACAAGGAGCGACGCTATTAAAAACACCAAAAATAATGCTATGAAAACTTCAGTTTTCCAAATACTTAGATTGAAACAACTTCTTCTTAGAAATAATGAATCAGCATCAGTGTGATATCTTATATTACCAATAAAGACAAATTCATGGTACAATATACATCAACATGAATTTGTCTTTATTGGTAATATAAGATACCGGTATCACACTGATGCTGATTCATTATTTCTAGGAAGAAGTTTTTTCAATCTAAGTATTTGGAAACTGAAGAATATCACTAAAACAATGAAATGTGACACTACACAATTTGTTTGAAAAAAAAATCCTAAACATTTTACTGCAACTGCAAGTACATCTACTCATTTAATTACTGATTCATTGATTAATATTTAATAAAAAATTATTAAACTAAAAGAAAATGTTACAACATTAAAAAGAAGAAGGCACCGATTCTTTCAATATGTGGTGCCCCTAAAATTTAAAAGTTGTTTAAATCACATGAAAATAAACTTATATCATCTTGAACACGTGTATGTATAAAGTACCAAGTTATATACTTTTATCTTGTTTTCAAAAAAAAAATAAAAGCTTCCTTATTTTGTCATATTTATAAGATGTAGTGACAAATTAGGAAAATGGGCAAATTTTTCATTATACTTTGAAGAGGAAAATATATCCGAGCCGTCGCCCACAACGAAATTAATATATTTTATATTTTATATGATATCAAATGCTAAAGTCACAATGTGAATTTCGTCGTGGGCGACGACTGTGGACATGATGTTCTATTCAGAAAACTTCTGAAGCATTTATGCCTTCTGCTCTTTTAAGAAAAATATGGGAGAATGTTTTGTTTAAGATGTCATAATTACCCTTGTGATAGTCAAATCAGGTAACTTTTTATAAATTCTTAATTTTTAGGCATTCTTGTGTAAAAAGGTATTTTTCAATTTTTTTTAATATTTTTGAAAAACCCTTTAATACAGTGCCACATATGACTGAAGACTGAAACTTTACTTCGTTCTTCAAATTCACAAACATAAATGAACTTAAAGATAAATGAATGAAGAAATAAATAAATAAATTAAAAAAAATATATAATTTTTCTTGTTGCTTGTACTCCAAGAAAGGTAACTCATTGATACAAAAGAACGGTACATAAAACTGAATTCAATGCAAATAAAATGCGGAAATTCAATTCATCCCCAGTGTGTTTATATTGTCATGACTTTTAAATTGATGATTTTTCAGATTACGCAAGGTAAATGTCTAAGCTACATGTAGTTAGCCAGTTTAATGATGACATCATAATTGATTTGATGTATCTTTCTCCCGCTTTTTTGGCATTAATAATTATTTGGTATCTTTCCTCCAGGTTTATGGCAGTATGGCAAGTAAATATGTGGAAAATGAAACACGTTTTCTTGAGGTTCTATTTACAATAATAGGGAAATTCGTTATTCATTTTCATATTTATAATGTTGTCGCCATATAATAAATGTTCACGAAATATCTTTTGTTTTGTAGACAAATTGCATAAAACATATGCTAAAACATTAAGGTAATTATCCATACGTCACAAAACAACGTCTGACGTAATTCACGCGTTATTACGTCTATTCCGTGCCCGATCTAATTGAGACCTAACGCTAAACCAAGAACCCAAGCTGACCTAGAAATTGATTTAAAACAAATCTATGAAAAATCCTGACAACTGCAAACAATTATTAACCAGCAGAATGAAAACAGGACTGAATTGTGTCGATTGCATACTCGTTTTGAAAATATAGACCGCTTACTTTTTTCCTGTATAAACATCATTGCGTTGGAAGGTTGAATTTTATCAGAATCTTTGAACATTAATTCCAGAAAGTCGATAAACATCCAAAAGAAAATCATGACCGAGATCGATTCCAGTGCATAACGGAGATAAATACACAAAGGGAAATAATTTGATCTACTTGTTAAGCTCCATCATCTTTAGCCCATTCGCTTAGCATTGAGCATAAATATATTTTCCCCCAAAAAAAATATTTTTAGAATTAAAATTATACGCTGAAGAAATGTTACTTCATTTGTAGAACAGTCTTTGAAACCAGTACAAATAGTTGAATAGAGGTTTTGTCATGAAATCATATCAGGTAATTAGCATTATCCACGTACATGTATGTGACTGCAATTTCTAAATACCGATCTCGATCCATAATACTTACCGATATCCAAAGAAAGCATTTTATGGGATTTAAATAATACAGATTAATCAACGGTTTACTCAAATCATGTTTTCTATTTAACATTAAGCTAAACATATTTTTTAGAGTGATGAAATAATAAACCTATGCACAATTTAATTTTTAAGGACCTTTTTTCAAAATATATAATTATTTTAATGATTTTCACCAAAAATACGCCCATTGTGATCCTGAAAAGGTCGGTACTTTGGGTAATTTTATTTCCCATTGATTGAGAATTCTGTACGTAAATTAAATTACAAGAGCTGAAATTTCGTTTTCTTTTATCTCACTTGTAAGCAAATTTATCTATTTTTTGATAAATAAGCAAGTGTAACATAAAATTATTTGTTTTGAAAAATTAATTCGTTCATTTTACATAGGATATCAGTCAGAAAATAACTTTCTGAAAGTCAAATTTCAGGCTTAGGCTAATATTCTTTATAAAGAAAAATGACAATAACAAACTGTCAACCATCTCAAAAGTCCATAAAACGAAATACAAATGCAAAGCAGAGCAACATGGACCTCCAAAAAGATAGAGGTGGGATCAGGTGCCTAGGAGGAGTAAGCATCCCCTGCCCACCGGTCGCACCCGCCGTGTGCTCATTGTCAAGATCATGAAAAACGAAAAAACCGTAGTCAGTTGGGTGTATAAATAATGGTCTAACAAGTATGAAAATTGCAGTCAGTGTGCCTTGTTTAATAAATAAGCTGAGAGACATAAACCCCATAAGCAAGTGATTATGGTATGTTGCTACATAAGTAAGGGAAGTTGACGATGGAAAAATTAAGATCATCACGTTTATCATATAGTTTTATTATTAGGTTACCATTAACGTCTTTTTCTGGTAAAATATCTAAATATGAAACAAATGTTTCAGAATCTGTGGTATCTTTTATTTCAAGCTCACTGGGATATACTGAGTTAGCATAAAAGTGAAAGTAACGTAACAGTTCTTAATGGATAAAACATCATCAATATATCTAAATGTTGAGTTCAATGCCACAGCAAGAGCTTTATTCTTTTCTTGCACTACCTTTTGAATAAATTCTGCTTCATAAGAATATAAAAATAAGTCAGCCAATAAAGGACTATTTTCGCGAATAACAGAGTTGTGATCAAGCTCTATGGATCAAGTTATTTATGTATGAAAAAAGCACCATTTTCCGCAATCGGTTCTATTTTTAGTAACGGCCCTAGCTTTTATAATACCGATGGACCAGCCAACTGGGTAAAAATTGATAAGATCATATCCTTAGATACATTTTTAAGAAATATGAAACAATTCTGTACGTATTTTATTTATCAAGTGGGGTATAGATCATTACCTTAAAAGCAATTTTTAAATGTAAATTTATGTTTAGACAATTTTTTCAAAGAATAAGATAAGAATAAATATTAGTGTAGCACTTTGTTTATTCTAAATGTGTTACTTCGAAATTTTTTAAAATAATTCATGCAATAGGGCGTTTGTTCAAATTTTTTGCATATACATTATAGAATATTTATTCAAATATCTCGTAGAAAAGGATACAAATTACCTATAGTGTAACTTACACAATTTACAGGCCGACGATGGCGTAAGGTGATTTTACAAATAAACAAAGATACGAACATATATACACAGTTTGTACATTACAATTCAAATACATATTTAAGTTTTATCATAATCTACGATAATTTGATCACTCACTTTTATATTTAATTCAATAAATACCTTGCGCGAGACGATATAGCCTAAAATCACCGGACCTAGAGAAATACAATTTCTGAATATTACCGGTTTTTATTGCAAAAGAAACCAAGTGAAATAGATAAGCCAAAAAAGTGTTCACTAACTCAATCCATACGCGGACACGAGCTAACCTAACGTAATGTTAGAGACATTGTAACCTTTGAGAAATATGGATCTGAAATGTTAAAATAAGAAATGGCTATCAAAATAAGTGATAAATTTTTATTCAGACCACAATAACATTGCATCAGAAAAACGGGATAACGTAGAGTGAAATGTGCAGATCATAAAGAAACGGTTTTAAACTTTTTTTTCTTTGTAAGTAAGTGATCAGTTTCAGAAAATGATGTTTAGGATTCATAATATCACTGTGCTTACCTGGATAATAGGATCCCACTCTGTTAAATTAAATTTTACGATTTGTAATTCTTTACTTAATCGTTACAAGTGTTTTACAAACACAGTTTTGGCAGCATGTCCATTGTCATCGAAAATTACGCAACGCGTCAGAAAGTTTTAGATCAAAATGATTGATTTACTGAGATAAAATCCAAACAACGGAGTTTATACATCCATTGCTGGTCCATTGATAATCAAACATGTACGATTTAATAATGATTTTGAAAGAAATAAGATTCATCAAAAGAAAGAGATATGTTTAGCACTTTATTTTCTTTCGCTTTTCAATGTCATGCATTAATAACATGTCAAAAGAGGTATGCTTTAATATTTGACTGAAATAACAAACAAATGATGAAAATGATAGAGATATTCAATCAAAATAGTGTGATTTGAACCAATAGGACAAATACAACTTTTTCGACGCAGGAGTACAGTTTGATACGTCTTTTGCCCCTTTGTACAATAGTTTATTAAGATCAACTGTTGAATCTTTCTAGTATAATGCTGCAAGGCTGCAAAGGACAGAAAGACGTTTGTCTGTACAAACGAAGACAGTAGTTTTCTTTTTAAAAATGCCTTGTATGAAATCGAGCGAGTTCGTAAAAGGAATATTACAAATGAATCAAACTTCCTGAAAATTTAGAAATTCTTCTGAAAAGCAATTTATCAGTCACAAGACATTTACTGTGTTTACGTGGACAATTAAACAATAGATAACTATATTTCGCAATTTAATAAAAAAAACTATTTTGCGACGACTATGTTTGCGACCTAAGCCTAATTCGGACCCGTGTTGCTTTAACTATACGACAAGGACGAAAATTTCTCGCCAGCGAATAAAAGTTGGTTTGCAGTATATATTTACATGCATTGCAAAGTGTTCTTCATAAATGTTTTTTAGTGTCAGAAGAAATGTGAACTAGGGAACAGTAAGCGTTTTATCAGCTGATCTTTTGTGCATGAAAAACCTTTTATTAGATACTTAATGGAAACATTTCATCAATCTAACTGGACAGGAGTTTCCAGTGAACTAATCATAAATTAGTTATGAAATAATAAGCTTTTAATGCTTTAGACGATTGTGAAGGCACAATTCTGATCAGAGAGGTTTGCAACATCAGTTGACTAGTATATTAGAAATAAAGAAACGATATACTGGTAGTCTTTTCATAATAGCAACACAAAATACAAACATTGTGGTGTAATGACAGATATTGTTTTTATATATTCATAATATGATCGGATATATATCTAACTTGTTTTAACATTTGATCACAATTTAATTAACTTCCCTGAAACCTATTCTAGGTCTAACAAGGATAGATGGAATATAACAGAGAATCCTTACCACAATACAGTTCCGGTGCTCTGTCCACGTAACACTGAACATAATATTTGTGGAATACGTCATCACTAACAGGGTAGCTGCTGACTTCCTTGAATGGGTAAATAAAAAAGTCATCCCAGCTGAAACATTCTTTGCAACTTTAGTTCATAATTCTCAGCTAGAAATACCTGGAAGTTTCAAAGGTAGGTGAACTCGTTTCCATTTAGAGAGTTTCACGCCATTTTTTTTTTCGATTTTAGCGCCAAATCACTGAATTAATGTTGAGTAAAAAATATTGTTTATTCAAATGTTTAGAAAGGAGAACTGGAAACATATTTTGGAATACAAAAGCCATTTCTTTCCCGATTTAAAAACTGGAATGGGACATTGAATTCTTGGCTATGTGGTGGTAAATTCGATCGATTTGCATTTGTGGAATCGAATATCTCGCTTGTTTACCTCGTTGACCAGAATTCTTCGCCAATAAATTTTAATCCAATTACCAAGGTCATGCTTTACTTTGCATGTATTTTTGAAAGTTTCAAACATATAAAGAATATTGTCGAGGACAAATGACGTTTCTTAGCCTGCGAAAAAAGCACGTTATACAACAATAATGATTTTTGTTATATTAAGTATTTTTCTACGACATCACACATTCTCTGTCAATTATAACACTTTTAATTTTAACTGTTAATGTTTCTCATCTCTCACTGTGGTCGTATCGCTAGTTTCTTCACAGATCTATCATTTGAAGAAATAAACAAGGCATACTTCAAAAATTCAAAGACAAAAGAATAAGTATTAATTTTTCTTGTTTTTTGGGAAATCTTCTGCACAAAAGTTCACTGTAAACTTATTGGATTAATAGTTTAGGTTAATTTTACGTTGATTTTGTTATATCTAGTGTGGTGCAATTATGTCTATGCTTATTATATGATTACAATATATACGTATACGGATGCAGATCATGCAAAGTTTCTGTTGTTATTTGAATGATTTAATGATTAACATGTTCTTAACTTGTTATGGACTACTTACATGTATCAGGTAAACCAAAGGTCTATGTGTATAGAACACTAATATCTGAAACTTGATAATTTATTTGTCTGTCATGAATAAAATGTAAAAATGTAGCCAAAAATACGTATTTAATGTTAGAAAAAGGACAAATTTTGTCTGATAATTTTTATGCTTAGATTTTCGATGTTTGGGAGAAATGACGTAACAAGAAAAAATGTAATAAGGCGGGTATGCTAAGGCTGCCCGATTGATTTCAAGGCGATGTGTAGAAAGCCACTGTATGTACTTCATAAGATATGACGTCATTATTAACTTTGACGCCTCGATCTGCTGTCTAAATGTATTGTAACGTTATAAGGGAATTTTATTGAACATTAAAAAACCGCTTGATTCCTTTACATTGAAGCTGTTATAAATACTAGATTTTGAATTCAATATTATCAATATTAAGTATAAAAAATCATCGGTTTTAAAGCTTTGTATTAGGTAAATAACTATTCATAATTTAATGCTTTGGAGATTCCCCCTGCTACGTGCAAACTAATAAATGGATATATGTATGCATGTAAAAAACAGCTTTGTGCTAGTGAAAGATAAAAGCAATCGTAGTATATTTTACGTGAAATTGGGAATGAAATAAAACCAATGAGAATCATGTTGGGGGGAAACCTATCAATTCACCCAATTTTGTGTAAACCGAGCTTAAAAGGTAAAAATATGCCTAGTTTCGATGATGGTGCGAAATGTTTTGATAATATTTCAAATAAACGAAACATTTATATGAACCCAACCCCCAGCAAGAACTGCAAAATACATAACTTATCGAAGGATTTTTCATAAAAATATTTTTGATTTAATGTCATTAATGACTTTCGCCGATGCGATTTATATAGATTATTTGCCCTGTTAGGATACGTAATTAAGAAGAACATATTACGTCACAAAAATGCATCAAATATAGTGTTTGATATGGTTGTTAATTTATGTAATAAAAAATTAAAATAATTCGCCCAGTTAAAGTAATTCTTCAATTATTAATATAATATCATTTTCCGATATAAATTTAGCTTCGGATAGCCTTAACATAGCTGCGAAAACCTTATTGCATCTGTTTGAAAATACCGCTCTTTTGTTTTGACATAAATCTGATGACATAGACTGACAGGAGTAATTTTGTTTTTCAATTTTATTTATTGTCTGATCGGATGATGAAAATCTTATCTATATGTTTATTCATATTATCAAGTTGATAACATATAACATGTAATATAAAACAACAGTATCATTTTGATGAAACAAGATTATCAACAGTCTCGATTGAAGTCATCATTTCGTTAGTTCTATGGTCGATACAACGACCTTGTCAGCAAATGCAATCTTCCACTAGGTCGAATGCTGACTGACGCTTTTCATACTTATTGTTAGGCCATTATTTATCACCGAATGGTCTACGGATTTTTCTGTTTTCCCGATTACGATGAAGAGTGCACCGCGGGTGTGACCGGTCAGCAGAGGATGCTCATTCCTCCATAGCACCTTATCCTAACTCTAATTTTTGTAGAGGTCCGTGTTTGCACTGCTCCTGTTTTGTATTTTGCCTCTAGACTTTTGATTTTGTACTCTGTTCGTTATCGCCACATTTCATTGTTAACATTCATTTGTAAAGAAAGTAGAAAGTTCTTAATTAATAGTTTCTTTTAGTCATTAACGCGTTTTCATATGAATTAATTTTGTAAACAAAAGTATTGTCATGCCTTTTTTTTTTCATGTTGTCTTCTCATCTATAACTTTCCTGAGCACATTCACAAATGCCAGCAAACGGGAATCGTTCATAAATATGCATCAGAAATAATTTCTTTCTCCTTTTATCAAATATCATAAGTATCCCATTTTATACCAATCGGCAATCTGTCGAATTTGTCTCAAGGTATTCTTTTTATACAGCTCAGCTTACGGATAAAATTTGGGTCTGGTTTCTACCATTGCAAAATATCATATTCACCTTTAAAGAATTCAAGGACAACAGTGAAAAAGTTTGAGTATGTGTTGTACGTGCCTTCCGAAATGCAGATGCCATTTAAACTTGTAAAATTTTATCAGGACGAAGTTTAAATCTAACCATATTATGTCACCCGTTGATAAAAGACATATGATGTAATGCCCCGTTCTTTGGTGTTTGACTTCAGTTAGAAGTTCAAGATAATAGAACTATGACGTCGTTTGTTTAAACTCAGCGCAAACTCTTGTCAATTTTTGATTAGACGTGGCAACTTGCAAATCGTTTATTGAATTAGTCTAGTAGCCTACCACAGGATTCAAGACTCTAGATTTAAAGTTAGCTTCGAGTATTTGTATTATTGTATTATTGTACTTGAAGTCACTGGCAAACAATTTTTTAAAAAGAAACTTTGATTTTCCAACTGTCCCTGATAACCAACACATATGATTGTTCAATGTCATGAGCACTAAATTCATACATTTTTCTCAGTCAAATGAATTGAAAATTTTGGTTAAATGAGTCACTGTACAAAATGCATGTACATATTTTTTGATATGTATTTTGTTCAAACATTGATGTAGGGTACGATAAAATAGAATTAATAATTTAATTCAAATTCTATAATCAAGTTAACATGTACTTTACACCAATGCTTTTTTTAAACTCTAAATCGGATACTAAAACACCCCTGCAAATGTGTTCGGAATGGGTTTTTTTAAATCGTTGTTAGTTTGTAATAAATCCAGAGGTGCTCGAATGAAAGTTCACGAGACTTCCTCGAGATTTATTCAGTTCCTGTGAAATTTTGAGCGGAAGAATGAGTGTTCGGATAATATTCTCAAAATACGTGAGTACTGGTCGTTTTTCATATCATATCTTACTTTGATATATGTTAAAACATGAAAATCTATTGAGATCTTTGTCTTATTTCATCATTTAGCGGTTATTTAAATTAAACGATGATATTCAGAACAGAGTTATCGTTCGTGTTCAACCACTCAACACGTGGTTAAAAATATAAACAATGGGTTGCTTGATAAATCATAGCCATGTTTGATACTTTTGGTGTGCAATACCATGTTTTTTTTTTTTAAAAAAGAATGGGTGTCTGTTTTGTGTAAAAATATAGTATATCGAGCCATTCTCAAGGAACATTCTGCATAAAATAGTACAGTCTGTTTTACTATTCATGCTATTACTACGTCAGGCGCGGATCGAAAATTAATTCTTGTTGTTCATTGTTGCAACAACAAAAAACTGTATTTTCTATTGTCACATTTATTTTTCGAACTCATTTTATCTACCAATTAATGAAGATAAAGTTTAAAATCAATACACGTCTAAATTTTATATTTGATTACAAGAACCTAGATTCTAGGAAATAGACTAAAACCACGAGGCACGATTTTTACTGCGAAATTGAAAGGGTCAAATAAAACCACGTGGTCTAAATTTAAATGACAATAACATTCGCAGGGGTGTAAAAATATCTCAAACATGTTTTTATGAGAGCATGCAAAAAGCAATAGAGCATACAAAAGTCATATCCTACATATAACATGCATATATAGGTGTTAATTTTGAATTCATATATGTACTTGTTTTTTGTGATTAAAAGATGACGAAATATAATAGCATAAATTACCGTGACAAGCAATATGGTTCATGATCTCTTTCGTTGCAGGAGTAGGAGAATACACAAAAGGCGGCACGCACTGCTCGAACTCGCACTGTATGAGATAAAATGAAAGAATAGCGTTGTCTACAACATACAATTCAGTAGTAATTGATGAAAGGATCGTGTGTATCATAAATTCATGAAATCAAATAGTTATACTAGTTTATAACATATCATTAAAACGGTAGCAATGCAATAAAGTTTAATGACCAAACATATCGTTATGACGCAGCGATGTCACGTTTATATAATGTTATAAACATTGTATCTTTTTATTTATTCATCAAAATTTAATCAAATTTCTAATTCAAATTAAAAGTTTGATTTGGCAAATTATGATTTAATATTACCATTTTATATTACAACGACTACGAGAAGCGCAGTGCATTGTGCGACATTTCATTTGGATCAACCTTTGTAAAACACGTTTATCATGACCATGTTTTAGAGATATAAAAATCATAATCATATACAATATTTTTCTATATCCACGCTGTAATTTGTTGACATTTTTTTTGCAATACGTATATAAAATGTTGTTTTAGTTTTCTTGACCTTATGAGCATTCCTTGTCCGATCATAGTCTGCGCTTTCAATGCACTCAGTAACCTAATGTCAATGTGGATATCAGTGCATTTAATGACCTGCATTATCTGTAATAAAATAACAGATGGGTTCAGATAAGATAAGTCCAGTTAAAACTGCGCATGCCCATTTATCTAAAAAACTGATTTTCAAAAAACGATATACATTAGACATTTATATTTCTTACAATGGATTTGAAGTATTTACAACTTTCAAACAAAACAAAGTGGGTATTTTATTTGCTATTAAGTTGTGTTTTCATTTTTACAATGATGATGAACAATTCTTTCTCAGAAAATAGAAACGAAGTCGAACTGGTTATGAATGAGACAAACCAAAACTCTACACACGAATTGGAGAAACGTCCAACTGAAGATCAATTCGTGCGAAGGATAATCAAGGTTTTCGACAGTGGACCACAATTTGATGCTTCCTTCTCACCTTTGTATCAAAACAAATCTTCAACAATCATCGGCAGAAATACTCGACATGAAAACTTTGTCACAGACAGACATGTATCAAATGTGGATTGTAGTTTGCTGTTTAAACAAAATTTAAAAGAAATAGAGACAGTTCGCAAACTGAATACTACAAACAAATCACCTTCGTTTTGCAATCAAACAAACGAGTGTAACAAGTTTCTTTTATCAAGAGGATACATAATGGATCCTTTAACCGATGAGGAAAGAGATTTCTCGATTGCCTACAGTATTCTTGTTTACGAAAGCCCAGAACAATTTGAAATTCTTCTGAGAGCCATATACCGACCACAAAATGCTTATTGTGTTCACGTTGACAGAAAGACAACTGAAAATGTGTTCAATGAATTCTCCTGCATTGCACAATGCTTTCCAAATGTGAAGTTAGCATCTAAGAGAATTGAAGTTGATTGGGGAAAAATAGGAGTTGTACTAGCGGAGCTCTTGTGCATGAAAGACCTTTTATCATTTTCAAAATGGAAATATTTCATTAACTTAACTGGTCAGGAGTTTCCACTCCGTACCAATTATGAATTAGTGAAGATATTAAAAATATATAATGGTTCCAACGACGGGGAAGGCACAGTTAAAAGGTTTGTAATTTACTCACGCATACCAATAATAATATAATAAAAATAATTCAATTTCAGAGGACAAATGTATCTTATTTAAAGGGCTAACAAAGACAGATGGAAAATCAAAGAAAAGCCTCCCCATAATATAAATCCAGTAAAAGGCTCAGTCCATATCACACTGAATAGAAAGTTTGTTGAATACCTCGCCAACAATAGTATAGCTGCGGATTTTCTCACATGGGTAAACAAAACAAAAATTCCAGATGAGACATACTTCGCCACACTAATTCACAACCCTCAACTTGGAATTCCAGGAAGTTTTAAAGGTAAAAGAAACTGCAGGAAAAGTTATACAATAATTTAATTCAATTCTTCTTGGTTACGCAATTCAAATTGGCAAAAAAAGAGCTATTGGTATGATTTCTTTATATTTGATTTGAATTCAATTTGGTTAAATTTACATTGTTAATGTCTTATTTTCTGCACCCATAGTAATTATTAACTTATGTGGTAAAAGTTTATGCTTTATAAATCATGAAAAAGTTTATAATAAAAACTCATAAATTCATTACTGGTTTCAATATATGAAATAGGTACGAGATTTTTAAAATATAAACTGGATGGTTAAAATTTGTTACTATTATATATATATATATATATATATATATATATATATATATATATATATATATATATATATATATATGCCGTTTTAACGCTGTTTTTGGTATGTTGGAAACCTAACCCAAACTTTGTCTGTGAGATGATCTTCATAAGCGAGAAACGTTCTGCAAATTATCCAATTAAGTTACAATACATTTAAATGTGTTGAATATAATTTCCAGTTAATTTATTTACTGACCGACCCGTCAGTAAACACCCCAGTTTTAAATATTCATTATCACCTGATCTCGTGATATCGATCGCAAGCCTATTCAGTGTGTAAACAAGAAGTCGACGCCAAAGCGTGGTCTGCATGCTGGTAGCAGGGTAATTTATTCGTAGACAATAGAAAGAAAAACAGAGACATTA
Source organism: Magallana nippona (assembly GCA_033439105.1). Lineage (NCBI taxonomy): Eukaryota > Metazoa > Mollusca > Bivalvia > Ostreida > Ostreidae > Magallana > Magallana nippona. The sequence continues at coordinate 28,265,118 of CM065919.1, forward strand.
ATGTTTTGAATTGCTGTGATTCTTCTTCCCCCACGCTGTTCCTCTTGATTACTTTTCCCGCGGTCATGCGCAGATTTACATTTATAAATATGCATAAGAACATTGTCATCTCTCCTTACATAAACTAAACAGAATATTCAATAAACACCAATGAATAACCTTGCACATTCATCACAGTGTTTTTTTTAATACACGTCATCACACTGACACAGTTTGGGTCGGGTTTACAAAAACAAAACAAAAACAGCGTTAAAAACGGCATTTATGACTTTAAAGGATATACAATTCATTTTTATAGGGGATCTGGAAACGGATTTCGGTGTACAAAAACCTTTTCTATCTCGTTTCAAAAACTGGGAAAGTTCACCCAATTCTTTACCATGTAATGGTAAATATGTTCGAACGATCTGTGTTTTTGGAGTTGGAGATCTTCCTCTTCTTGCTCTTCGACCTGAGTTCTTTGCCAATAAATTCAATCTTGATTACCAAAGAGAATCTTTACTTTGTATGGATGAACTAATTTTTAACAGAACAAGGGATGAATATTATCAGCGACTGCATTTTGATACAGAGTATTATGAAAACCTAAAACATATTCGAAACATTGTATAAATGTATTTTCAATACCCATTTAATAAATTAAAATAGCGTATATGCATCATTGCGTGTTTGTTTCATGTATTTTCCTCAAACTGGCTAGAAACTGTTCAGAACGTTCCATCATTGGAATGACAGATAAGCATTGTTTGTAATAACATTCAATTTTTAAACAGAAGTGTACAACTTAATGCGCATTCGGAAAAAAATAAGTTATAAAATCATCTGACCTTTCTTCAAAAGGGCAATTCAAATGTTTCCAATAGATTTTCAAACTGTCCGCTGCACACATGAATTGATTAAACTTGAAAATAGTTCTATTCTTGAGTTGTTCCTTACTTTGGATTTTACTAGAAATTCATTCATTGGGCCACTATACATCGACATGCACAATATACAAGTTTTACAAGTTGGTTCCCAGAAGGCTGAAAATCATAGAGGAAAAGCTTCAATCGCTGGTGGCTCTTATTGATGATTATCCTGTTAACCTCATTAATCTATAATAACATAATGACAGAAGTGTTTAATTTTTATATATTTAGTAATTAATAAAGTAAATGTGGTATATGGGGGTTCAAATCCGTTGTTTGCAATGATTAATTGTCACGCATCAATAACGCTTTTATAATATACTATGTATAGGCAAGGAACTTTCTAACAATTTTTTCTCCACTATTTGTAAGAAATCAGAATATCTAATAATATTGTGATTAAACAACATTCTTCAAACTTATTTAGGAGCGCAATAGAAATAGCAGAATATATCTTCTCTGAGCACAATTCTGAAGTCACAATTATAATTATAAAGTTTTACATGTTCATATTAATTTAGTATTGTTCACTATATATTTTTTGAAACATATTAATTCACATCATCTCTACGTTATTTAAGAAAATATACATCAATTTTAATTGCAAAGACGCAGTTCTACGGAACAAAGTAGCGCTTGCAGAAGTTGAGATTTATTAACCTCCTTTCCTAGCGAAGCCAATAGGCATATTTAAACAAAACTTCCTATGTCAATTATAACTTTTTGATATAACTTCACATGTCTCAAAAATTATTTGAATCGTTTTCAGCAAACTCTATAAAGGTCGGGTTCAATACATGTATATCCATTGTCAGTTTTAGGTCTTATTACGTGTCTTTCAAGCATAACAATTTTACTTTATATCCATAAGGCTTACAGTAAGAGAGTGGAAATTTTTGGAGAATTGAAGTTTTAATCGTGGGTTGAACAAATAAAATGTCATACGCTTATCTGTATTAATGATTGTGGTTTATAACGACACGCATGCAGATCCATTGATTACTGGGGCCCATCAAGTATTAAGAAGATGTGCGTTTCCGCGAAACTATCATATGCTCAGTCTACCTAGCGTTTTGAAGATTTACGCATAGAGAGAGCGTCTGGTTGATTGCAACTTATTTAAATACATTTTAAAATATATTTCAAGAACAAGAGTTATTTGTCAAGCGTTTTCAATACATAAAGAGAAACAAGATAAAGGAAACAAAAATTTAAATTTGCACTACATAATTAGTACGAGATTTGTTTAATTGTATTTAGAATCACCAAAATCAAAGTATATTTTAAGCGCGCAATTGATATATTTTTTTCATGTTTAATTTATTCATATTTTCAATAAATATTCATCATTTTTATAATTATATTTCTTGGTATCATTTTACCATATTCAATTTGGCTTCATAATGTTTTAAAGTAAAAAATGATTCACTTGATCACAGATCCATAACAAAGGTTAATTCGGTTTTCATCAGAGTTGCGAGTTTCTTCAAAGTCTTTATTAGTGTAACGTGTACAGGAATGGTATTTGATATCATTTGATCAGTTTGTAAAAAATCTGCTCACAATAGAAAAGAGACACTTACAATTCTTACAACACTTTTATGTACATGTAGACTTTAAAAATTTTAAAGAGAGAGAGAGAGAGAGAGAGAGAGAGAGAGAGAGAGAGAGAGAGAGAGAGAGAGAGAGAGAGAGAGAGAGAGAGAGAGAGAGAGAGAGAGAGAGTTTATTATTATAATCAAAAACGCCTCTTTGTCTCTGCCAAACGTGTCAAGTTTAATTTGTTTAAAGCAATTGAAAAAGTGATCCGGTTTTTGGAAATTAAAAAAATCAATAGGTTTTCATAATAAATGAAAAGCTATAAAGGACGCAGGTCAGAACTTTAGAAATCGACCAGAGAAGATAACATTGCCTTAGAGAGTGTTTGAGCCTGCAAGAATCTATTCTATTTACAGCAAAACTATTACACAGAGTCCAAAACAAAATCGTATTGGAATTGTGTAGTTTGTCTTCTAGATATTAAATGGTAACGAAGATTTTGAAAAAATTAATTTTAAAGCACTTTAAATCTTTTGCCTAGCAAATTAGCAACAGCTGGAGTTTATAGATTTACACACATTGTCTTCAAACACAGATTGCACATCAAATGCAGCCAAGATTGGCTTAGTAGTTGCAAAAAGGAATATAAAGGTTTGCAACGGACAAATTATGGATGGCGGAATTGATAAACAGTAGTTGGTTGACTGATGGACTACAAACATCTTATATCCATATTTGGGTCGTTTTGCTACACCAATAAAGGATTGGCTCCTTTGATGATTGCTTATGTGTTGTACGTGGATAAACATAAATAAATCACACGTTTTGTAAAGTTATTAATCTAAAAATCAACATAGATAAAGAATATAATATAGAAATAAAGATGTATGATTGCTGATTTATCTATAATTGATTTAATTAAAATAGAGAGAAACATACATTTATGTGAATGAACTGAACATATGTTCTAATCGAACACACTCACAATGCTAAACATTGATACTGGTATCGAACGACGACGCGGAGCAGTCTCATTAATTCTTTCAAACACCAATAATTCAAAAGTTTGAATTTTTATTAGTCAGCGAATCGTCGACCGATCGTCGAGCGTTGAGCCATATGTTCATTAACTAATCCGCAATTAAAAAACATATAAACAAATCCGCAATTGCTGAATATTCACTCGTGACACGTAGGCACCGCTTCAATTATTGGCGAAGAAATGTGCAGCATGGCCGCTGCTTATCGAAGGTAGATGTTTAACGATCCGTAAAAGGTCAGTCGTCCGTCAGTCGACTTATAAAAATCGCCCGACAGACCAGTTGACCCTCGGACAATTTTCGGTCGTCATTCAGTGTCTGTCGGCCGACATTGAAGAAAAACCCAGCTGCCTTAATGTCGACCGACCGATGCCAGACAAACAAAAACTATCTGCCGATGGTCGAAAGATGATTATTGGTTGCTCGACGGAGCATTCAACGGCTGCTTCAACTGAAGAAATCGGCCACCGATGCAGAAAAAATTATAACTTGGACACAAAAATGTTCGGCCGACAAAAAACGAGGTCGATATCCGCCAGGACACCGGCTGATGTACTACCGACTGTCGCCCGAAGAATCCCATTTTTGCCTCTAAAACCGTCTGCCGTTGGAAATGTGGGTGAGGTTTTATCGAGATCAGAAATATTCTAATTGTCACGTTGAACAAATTTAACTTAATTATCCAACGTAGAAACCGGTTTAATTTAGATACTACTTAGGCTGATTCATTATAATAGAACCTTAGAATTTTTAGAACTCTTTAGATTTATGCTAAACAGCAAAATTTAATGACAGTATCTCCATATTTGAATGTACGTAGTGTTGAACCTTTCAGACAGTCAATGTGGGTTAGAAAAATTAAACCTCCAGTTATCTAGCTATTTATGTTGAACCAGATGTCAAACATATTTTATTGTATTGTTAAAAAAAGCAATTTCATTTTTTTTGTATTTTAGAGTAATTGAGTTGTTTTCTTATTGTGATAGAATGAATCGTAAAATACGAGTACTAAAATACCAGGTACATCGAGAGGAAAGATATTTTTTACGAAGTTCACCGTAATAAGTACTGCTTTTGAATTTTACTAGATAAAGACTAACTGTTTCCTACTTGCTAGGTGTTCGAATTATTACTTTTCATCCGATACAGTGATTTCCAAGCACTGACTGTTTTTAAAATTGATACATCGTTTCTCACTTATTTTTATCACTTTTTATATTATTTCCTGTAGGACAAATGGTATCTTAAGATAGTTAACTTTAAAAAAAAAACCCACCCAATTAAACTGAAAATTCCATTGTACCGAGGAACATGATTACTGTAATGCAGAAAATGTACTGCAGAAGAGTCAAATCTTAAAGTATCTATGCCTGAGTAGCACAGGTTACACAATCCGAATAATTACATTAACAAATTAATTTCCAAGATTGCAGATTTGTCACTCTTGTTCACGATTTCCTCCCCTAAGTACAAGCAGGCACTGACAGCCACTTAATCCAGGCTAATGACGCAAATACCAGACAGTAATCTGTAGCTGAAACACTTCCTCTGTTTACTGTCCCGAAGATATACATATACATCACCAAGGACCAGAAGCAGAATATAGTATTAACACAAAATTGTATTTCTTTTTCTTTTTAATGTGGAAGGAATGTAACTGGTCTTCGTTCTTTCGGTTTTAGTATTTATAAGTTAGTTTAACATAGCTATATTACATTTAAAGTTGAAACTTCTACTGTAAATAGTTTATTTTTAGTATTCCTCATATTTAGATAGATATTATAACTGTCTAATTTTTTTTATAATCTAGGAAAAAGCATCTTGACTATATAATTAAATAGCTATTTCCGGATTTTTCTGACTTAGATAACAGCTTTTTTGATTTGTTTTGTGACTTAAGTTACCCAATAGAATACATACGTACAGGATCGTATTCGATCAGTGTCACTTCAGTTAGTTAAGGCAAAGTATCCTTCTTTTTTATCACCTAAACATCCAGGTTTTCTAAGTTTCACAGTTTGTTAAACATGAGTAATGCATGATTTTATAGAGTTTGGTAATGAAGCATGACCGAATTTTTAAAGTTTACAGCATTTTTGCGATACACTTTTCATGATCAGCAATTTAGGTTTAGAGAAGCTTATTGCTTACCAAGTTGCAAACTTGTTCAAAGTGTTCAAGAAGTGCAGGTTGTATTTTTAGGATGGTTTATTTAGTAATAATTGGATACTTTTAAGTTTACGAAGATTTGTATGTTCTCTCAGAAGTAGATTTTTACCGCATAAAGATCTAACTCGATCCTTATATAGTTTTCATTAAAACTGAATCATTTAATCATTTTAGATTCTATAGTTATCCCAAAGGAACATCTTTAGGAATGTCATATTTTCCACTTTTTAAATATGTGTGATTATCTTTTTTCAAGATGATTCATTCTAAATCAGGATGCTCATAAGAAAAAAAATACAATAATTAATTTTCACATTTAAAAATGATGCATATAACTTTTTTTAAATGTTAATGCAACTACTTTTCTAATGTTTAACAGACTTTTAACTCTAATATATTTTTTTAAATTGTACAATCTTATTTTTTTTTTTATCTCTGAGGTTGTCATTTTAAGGCGTAGACTATACTAGACCTGGCCTCAAGATCAAGAAGCAATTTCAGACTTAAGTCAAAATTTCAGTCAGTCATAAAATGATTGTTTATCAAAATATGACCATTGACATCTGTAATTAACAATGTTATATCAAGACACGTTGAATAGCATTTCAATTTTGACAGTGGTTTCAATGAAGAATCATTAAAAATGTGTACAATTTTTGACTTAAGTCTTAGATTATTCATGATCCTGACGCCAGGAATTCTTTTAAATGCATGGTTAAAATTTAACTGGAGCCGGATAAGTCAGTCACGATCAAAGTTTGCTTACAAGAATTATTATCCTAGTCATAATTGTTTCGGTTAAACCTCTGTCAAACCGGGGCTGCGTCCTCAAGGCGATCCTGATGCGTCCTAAAAATTGTAAAACGCCAAGGTGTACGCAGTAGAGTCTCCTACAGCGCAGCAACAACGCAGCGGCATCTGCATTTGTTGCGGTGGAATTGCCAAAATGTCATGCGACGGCGCACACTTTGAGCATGCAAAAGTACGAGCCGTGGCTCTTCGTTCTGATAAACTCGCAGTAGAAACGAAGTGGGGTCGCTGTGACAGCGCCGTAAAGTCTCCAACAAAAGCACTAAAGCTCCGTTGGCGCGCTCAAGTAACGCACATAATCGAGGTATAGACGCAGCAATAAGTCGATTGCGCTTGCACAGAGACCTCTCGGAGCCTTTTGTGATGTCACTGGGTCTCTAGCGCGCTCTTACTGCACATTCGCAGCGTTTGAATGTGTTGTTTTTCATTTCGCTGCGTTCAAACAGCGACCCCAAACAGCTGTTGATGCGATTATCGCGCTCTCTTGGCGTTTCTTCTACGTTCATTATCGTTTATAACGCTCTTTGGTATTTCTAGTGCAATGTCAGCCAGACCACACATCTTGAACAATGGTTGTTGTACTATAGCAAGGGATATACTATTTTCAAACATGATGTGGATAACCATGTAAAAAGTAGCATTTGCGATTACTTCAGGACCTATTCGTTCATGTAATTTATGCCATTTTTATTACTTGCCCTTCTATGTTTTCTAACAGCTAATAACAGTTATTTTTTGTAGACACGTCTACCAAGATTTTTGTCTTGTCACAAATTATTTTGATAGTGATGTTTCAATTACCTTATCCTTATGTTATTAAAACAAAAAAAAAGACTTTTATTTATTTGTGATTAAGTTAAAAATTCTTGTTGTTTTGCGTACAAATTAAAATGTATATACCCATAAGTAAAGAACATCTTGTGTACGCAGCCAGTGCACTGAGTACGTCGTGAACGCGAAGTAAAAATCTCTTAGCACGTCATGAGCGTTTGGCGGATACTCGGCGAGAGCGCAGTCAATCGCCAAGTAGTACTCACCGTGGGGACTCCGAAGAAACGCCTCGGTCGCCGTCAGCACGCCTTGACATCTTTATTTGTAAAAATTAAAATAAAAATAATTTAAGATAAAATTGTACAATTTTTCTGATTTTTTTCTGCGATCCTACGGCGATTGCAGAAAATTTACAAAGCCGTGACCGCTTTGTGGGAACGCAACATGCAAATTGCAAATATGAAAAAGCGATCAAATTGAGAAATAGAATAAAAAGAAAATATATATTTTTGTTTGCCAGCAATTTTTGTAGAATACATAATATAGTAACTCTATCGTTTCATTTCATTATAAAATTTTTCTTCTCACTATTTAATTTAATAAGTATTTTATTTAAGTATGTAAGAATACATTGAATATGATCGAACAGCAGGCACAATGCCTATTTATGTTTTCTCCTATAGTCAAGGTATAATATTTATACATCGTTTTACGCAGAATGTATTATTATTGTCATACATTTGAATTTTGTATAATAGGTTGAAATTATAAATAGCATTGGAAGGAGGTACAACACAAGAAAAAAAAAACAAAAAGGAAAATGGGGAAAAAATAATAATAAAAAAAGAGAATAATAATCAGATAATAATAATGAAATGTACAGATTACTTACTAGATAAAAAAATAGCTGTTGAGTAGAAAAAAAGAAAAAAATGATAACAAAAAATGATAATAGACAGATGAAAAGCTTGTGGGAGAATAAAAAAAAATCTTATCACTATGAACACTTTGTAAAACTAGCATTTCATAGTCACCCATTATGTTTATTAAAAAACATTTTCATTGGAAAGAAAAAAAGCTGACGACAACTATACAACCGTTTTATTGAAAGCTCTAGATTTTATCGGACAGAGGATAATTTACTTCGTCTTACTGATTAACAGTATCCCACTTTCTGTGTCTCACTCAAAACATGTGTTGCATAAATAGCTGTCAAACAAGGAGTGCACATTCCGGAATCACTGATTATTTCGCATCGCGAAAGAAAAGTAAAGAAAATAAAATTAATCGATAGGGGAAAAAATTCCGAACAACGGCCTGAATTTATAAGATATACATGACCCCTCAAACGTGTCTGTTCTTAAAGCGACTACAATGACTTCAAAATATACTAACGGAAAAATATTTCTGATTTGCGTTTTATTTTATAGTTTTTTTCTTACACTTATAACACATTATATTTCAAAATTCAATGTGTATCATCCGATAATTAATAGAACCTTTCTTGAAACCAATTATAAAAATCGGACGAATCCTGATCCAAAGAGGAGACAAATGGACAATGATTTAGAGATGCAATTTAGATACAAACTGTTTAACATTGGGCCACAGTTTGGCGCATCGTTTTCACCTTTGTACAAAGGCTCATATGCAGGGAATGGTTCACTTCAAGGATTCTTTGGTCCCGCAAGACGTGTCTCAAACGTGGATTGTAGTCTGATGTTTGAAAACGATTTGAACGAAATCAAAAACGTTCGTAAAAGGAACACGACAATACCATCATCGCCACGTACACTGTGTCAGCAAACAAAAAACTGCGAACATTTTGTTTCATCAAGAGGATATATAACAGATTCTTTATCAGACGAGGAGAAACATTTCCCAATTGCCTACAGCATTCTTGTTTACAAAAGTCCAGAACAATTTGAATTTCTTTTGAGAGCCATTTACCGACCACAAAATGTTTACTGTGTTCATGTGGACGGGAAAACACCTCGTAACGTCTTCAATGAGTTTAAATGCATCACCAGTTGCTTTCCAAACGTTTTCTTAGCGTCGAAGAGATATACGGTGAGCTGGGGGAAAATAAGTGTTTTATTACCAGATATTGAATGCATGAGAAACCTGTTATCATTTTCAAATTGGAAATATTTCATCAATCTCACTGGACAGGAATTTCCACTTCGTACAAATTATGAGTTAGTGAAAATATTAAAAATTTATAACAGCTCCAATGACGCAGAAGGAACTATCAAGAGGTTTGCATGTTATGACCTTATATATTACAAATGTTTTGCAATATTTTCACTAGATATCCATGTACTCTCCATTTTATTCGATGATTCTTTTACCCTTAATTTGATTTAGTATCTTGCATCATAACATAAATCCCCCTAATTTCTTTATAACGTTGTTTGCACATACAATTGTACTAAATAAGAAAGGAAGGTGGTATAGGACACCCGTCAAAATTTAACGTGGACAAAAAAAAACATTATAATCAAAATACTTTCACCGGTTAAGAATTTTCAAATTTAACAATTGACCAAAAATATGTTTTTATTAAAGTTTTTGAAATGGTCAAAATTATAAAATCAAAAGGGGGATTCAAAATCTTGACTTACAGATTCGTAGTTACATGGAACACTTTATCCCAGTGTGCTACGCTGTTGAGAAACAATGTTTGAAAAGAAAACAAATCATAAAATTATACTTTATCTTATTGTTTATTTCGAAAGGAAGTACGTCGTAATATGAAGATGTCCCATATTACCTTAAAGAATAGATGTCTATTTTTCAGAATTCACACGGCTCTCTAAAGACTTTGTTTTTTTTAATGTATCTACAGACCCTTACGATGACAAACTTACAGAAATACACGTTTTTCTTTAGTTATATAGCTTCTTAGGGCATTTCGATGAAATAAAGAGTTGTTTTTGTTTATTTGAAAATATCAATCACCCATGAACTTTTCTAATTTTTTAAATATTTTATATCAAACAAGAGCAAACAAAGATAGATGGAATATAACAGAGAAACCTCCCCATGATATATATCCCGTAAAAGGATCCGTCCACGTGACTCTAAGCAGAAAGTTTGTGGAGTATGTCATCAATAATGATGTAGCTGCCGATTTTCTTACATGGGTAAACAAAACAGAAGTCCCAGACGAAACATACTTTGCTACCTTGATTCATAGTCCACAGCTTAGAATTCCAGGAAGTTTCAAAGGTATGTAAAACACATCTATATCTTTTTCGTTATAAGGAATTACAATATTATAATATTATTTCTAAAGCAGCTTTAAACTCCAGAGAAACAGAAATTCAAAAGCAGATAATTTTCAATCGTGTTGGGAGGTTGATACACTGTACATCCTGTTAACTGTTAAGTCAAACATAATTTTCCATTTTTGTTTTTGTAGGAGACGTGGAAACAGATTTCGGTGCACGGAAACCTTTTCTATCTCGTTTTAAAAACTGGGCGAATTCACCTAATTTATTAACTTGCCATGGGAAATTTGTTCGATCGATTTGCATATTTGGAGTTGGAGATCTTCCTCTTCTTGCTCGTCGCCCAGAGTTCTTTGCTAATAAATTTCACAACAATTACCAAAGGCAAACCTTACTTTGTATGGATGAACTAATTTACAACAGGACAAGGGAGCAATATTACCAGCGACTGATGTTTGATACAGAATATTATGAAAAAATAACACACATAAAAAACATTGTAGAGTAATAATAGTTAAAGCATACCAACAACAAATTTTAAAAAGGGAAATGAATGTTTATCTTATTTTTTGATGTATTAAAGCTATTAAACGTTTTAATTTTCGGTTGGATTATGAATACATAATATACTTTAATTTGTATGAGAACGTAGAAAATAAAAAAACAATTCCCTATCGATGGTCAAAATAAACAGGATGATAAGTTATTTATGAAGGCAATCTATTATTTTTATTAATGTTTACATGTATCCCCTGCTTGAATTAAGAATATGAATATGCCCACAAGAAAACAAGTTGTAGAATTAAGGACAATATCAATAATATATATATATATATATATATATATATATATATATATATATATATATATATATATATATATATATATATATGTTGTGTGTCTGCATGAGCATTTGACCTTCAAAACGTTTATAAAATTGACTTCGACAGGCATTTGCTTAAGCTATAATATCCTGAAAGACTCTAACGGTTGTGTTATAAATAATTTTCAAATTATTTTAGTGTATTTAAAAGCATTAAAAAAATCTTATTGATAAGCGACTAAATCAATATAAAGTACTATTTCAAGTTTGGTGAGAGATATTACATAACAAAACATGACAAAGATGCTTCAACAACACCTAAATCAACGTTTTCAAATCCATCTTTTTCAATTACATGGCTTCTTGATTTTCATTCGTAATTATTAATAAATTGGATGAAACATGAACAAACGCTAGCCATTGGAAAAAAATCATGCTTTAACGATAATCAATGATTGGTATATGTATATATTATGTTTTAGACTATAGCTGCAGTATGTTAACTTTAGCATAACTTCTTGAAGGAAACCAAAGTTTAAGTCGAACTTAATACTGCTATCAATATCCATGCATTGTTTTTAAACATTATTGCTAAAGTTTCATTATTCTAGTTTAATTTCTATTTTTTTCAAAAGAAAATCATCATCATAATGATCTAAAGATCCAGTCTTTATGCTTAGTAATAACATTCTACTTCAGAAAAGGGCATTTTAAATTTATCAGTACATCAATTTATTTTGTATTCTTAGGCCTTTGCTAAGTGATAAGTACATAGATGAAGGTGGGCACCTTTTTAACACATACTTTCTAATTTCTACAGATTTCATCACAGAACAGATGTTTTCACATTGCAATAGTTTTTATAAGGCATCAATATTATCTATTGATTATAATTAGAAGTACATTGAGAAAAAAATCTCATAATGCTTTGTTAAAAAGGGGATGAAAGATTAGAAAGGGTTATAAATCTAGCGATAGATGTCCTGGAATGAAAAGGCAACACCTTGCAATTGAGTTTTATTAACGATGTCTGATAAATGAGCAGATGTTCAAAAGAAAATAAAAACACTTTTATAGAGTAAATTGCTTTGTATTTTTTTAACAACACACATGCTAAATTTCAGATAAGAACATTTTTATAATGAGGGATTTAACAAAAGGAACCTTTTAATTCTTGTTGAAACTAAATTGTTTACCCGTTAATATGAAGAAGTCTTATTCTAATTTACGTAAGGTGATTTCTTTCTGTAATTTTTGCCATGCATAAGAACGCAAGAGCGTAATAAGAATTTCAATGTCAGTCCGTCTGGTTTGGGCAGAAAGTGAGGAGGAAGGGACCAAATTTATCTAAAATATCTTGACAATCGACACAAAAAGGGGAACACGAAACACAATATTCTTTAATTCTCAATTATCATATTTTGTTTGGGGGGGGGGGTGTTAGGCGAAATGTTTCGTATTTCATAAAACACTATTCTAAAAAAAACCCAAACAAATGGATGAGTTGGAGGGCAGTTCGTTTTAAACTCATATTTCTACGCCTAGATAAAACAAAAGAGTAGCCACTTCCCCCCGCTGTAGCATATATATTAATGTCAACTTCAACTTGATATATTATGCCTTACGATAACTTCGTATAATAATTAATTAGTCAACCGATATTTCTAATTACCCCAAGTTCAAAATTGAAAAAAAATCATGTTTATTTAAAAAGTAAAAAAAAAAAAAAAAATCCAACAACTTCAAAAAATTGGAACGTCTCCTCTAGCTTCACAGTTTGAAGACTGGCATAACCATAAGAGTATACTAAGATTTTTCATTGGGAATGAAATGAAAATACCAATATCAAAATGTTAATAAAAAGTGCACAGGGATCCCAAAAACCTCCAATTGAAAAATGCAAGATTTTTCCAGGCATAAGTATTTTACTTAAATTGATAAACAGTTGAAGACTAGTACTGTACCCTGAGACAGAGTATACATGTACATACATTGTAATCTGGATAGTAAAAAAGTTAGTCTTTAGTACGATAGATGGTATATTGTTGACTTTGCTCTTTAATTATCACAATAACAGTTGAGTCTTAAATGTAAGTGAAAGGAAATTTAACTCTTTTATAACTTCCTGTATTAGCGTCTTCCTTGTGCATCTATACAAATGCCCAAGCTCTCTTACATATGAGTAAAATATATACATAAAACTTTTAATGGTATCAAAGGCAATATATGTCAGCTCTAAAAAATGAATTAAACTAAGCATGATTTAGCGGATCTACTTCCTACTCACATTTGTTCTGCGCAAAAATCCATATTTTCTTCTAATTTTGTAACTCTACATACATTAACATGTATTTCATACTTTGATGTCTGTCTTTAATTATTAACATTTATCAAAAATTCTTGTTTAGGTCTGCTATGTTAGAGAATCATAATTTTATCCTTTTCAGTTTTTCATTTGTAACTTTCATGTGCAATACTGGAAATTAAAAAGTGATGTTTTCAATCATGTTACATTATACAATAATCGTTTGGTTTATATGAATTATTGTAAATCATTGTGACGAATAGATATCAATTATCAATCGTCGTACTCATGTATTTTTATAATGGAACGAAAATATTTCCTTGACTAGTATTGTACAAAATTTTAATACATTAAAGTACTTAAATTCTACTTCATTATCTTGTTGATCTCCTAAAGGAAATGAACAATGTTGAGATAGTAAACAAATCAAGGAAGAATATACAATTATCAATTTTTTCAATACAATTACTAGAATTTAGTTTTTGGACGTAATGGGGAAGTTCAAGTACAATAAATAAATTCATTAAAAAATATTTTTTTAAGTGAACGGTAATCTTACTTATGTTTTCAAGATCAATACAAAATGTGGTATCAAATCTTTTTCATTAAAAATAAGAAATAATTTTACAGTTCCAGTTCGATTAAAAATGTCAGATATGATCGTCTACTTTATCGTTGTTAAACGTATTTATATAATTATCGGCTTGTGTATCTTTTGTTTTGTCAATTTAGTGTATTGACTGTCCAGGAATATGTAGTGACTACAGTTAAATCAACCGTGAACCAGTCACAAACAACAACTCGATGATCATAAATAGGCACATTTCACTTATTTTAGGATCTAAGCGGAAAGTCTGCCAACTGAAATACAATGTTACCTTCTATGTTATGGCGTAAGAAGTTTTATTGGTGTATTCTGCTGATTCTCTGACGATAAAGTCTAATTACTTTACTATATGATAACCAGTGAGACCTATGTAATGTTTCTTATATGCAAGAAATTTAATATCAAGTTTGATGTTGTTTTCTTTTGATCCAGAATGTATTACTGTTGTCTTATAATCAGGCAACACGTTGACATATTCTTCATGAAAGCTTTACATTCAGAAACTGAAGCGGGTCCATACGTTTTTGTATTGTTTTTGTAAGTTTTTGTTATTTAAATATAATTATTCAAATCTATATTAAATAAAGCATCTCAATTCAGATATAATTAGTTGACGATTTGTTTAACTCTTAAAAAACGGATTTGATTTATATTTAGCTGGATTATAAATATCCTTATTTATAATTGATCTCAAATTTTGCAATCATTATAGATGTTATGTACAGTTATAAACGGAAGAACTTTGCATAAGCACATATACTATACGCAATTATAACAAGTGTTCTGAATCAATTCGACGTCGACATAGCTGTCCAAAATGAATTTTATGTTGATAATTTTCCCTCTTATCTGGACACCGGTTTTATCATTGTGTGGAAGGTATGCTATTACTATAAAATACTACTATCTTAATCTTTTCTTATTTCAAAACGTTTATTTTAAAATTATACAAACATAAACATATTTATTTATATATTTGTAATGATAATTTTATTTGAAAGCTATATTGGACCCGTATGCTGTGCAGGGACGTATTGGAATGATGAAACATCAAGTTGTGAAAGTAATTACGATATTTACTTATAATCTATTTATTACTTCACAGGTTCTGAAATGTATTTTATTCACAGAATATATTTGACTATAATGTTGATATTCTTTACGTAGAATGCCCTTTAGGGTACCAAGACATTAACTGTTCCAAGATCTGTACATATCCGACTTTTGGCAAAAGGTGTCAGGGAATCTGCAACTGCAAGCCTAGCGAATGTGACTTTAGATTTGGATGTAAAATATTTGACGGTATACATGTATTTAAAACGTTTTGTGATAACTCATTATTGTGGAAAGTCCATTAGATTCTGTTTAATGAGGGTTTTAAGCTGTTTTACTCATGTTTCACATAATACCTTGCTTTCTCAATCATTCAATTACGTTCTAGTAATGCATTTAAGCTACGAACATGTATTTATTGAACTCGGTATATTAGACTTACTTTAATAAAAATATATAAATATAACATTTTCATATATATTGATATCCAAATTTTTTTTTGATTTATTTTATGCAATAATTACCTTTCAGATGTTTCCATCAATAAGACGTTTCATTCAACACCTCAGATTATAACAACGTCAAAGACAACGAAAATTACATCTTCTGACCATCCTACTTTTATACAAGACTTTTCAAATTCAGTTTTTTACATTATTGTCGCGTTTGTCGTTCTATTTGGAATTTTTGTGGTAATTTATTTCTATAAGCATTGTGTGAAACGGAATGAAGTGTCCAACAATAAAAAAGAGGAACACTTTTCAAGTAAGGTTATCGAGTATAAAAGTTTATTCCGGGAAAGCCACCAACACCCTCCGATAGATAATGCTACTGATCCAATGTATCTGGAACCGGTAACGAATGTCCATTATGATGAAATCAACAACTTTGATGAAACAGACGATCAAATGATTGCTGGTGTTTGAACGGTTCAGAAAGAATCTAGTTTCACAGTGACATAAATAACTCAAATTCCCAAGACCTCCATTCTTTGGTAGCAATTGTCATATACCGATAAACTCATTATTGCAAAACTCAAACTAATAATTCGTCAGTTTATCATGACCTTTCTGTTGGTATATAAATTTCTCATTTAGGAAATAAAAGCTAAAAAAAAACCGAAAATTGTGCATCCTCTATTGAAATACTGTGTCTAACTGTCCATGCCCAACATAATCAAAGTTAAACATTTGGACACAAGCAAACCTAGCTGCAGGTTTGTAGCTCACGGTCTGAAAAAATTCGGATGGACGACCTGGGAGCTACAGTGCCACCCATCGAAAAAAATGTATATTTATTGCGCACAAAAACGTGCGCTAGTTTTGGACCGCTTAACCTTCTTAATACACAAATTCTGTGAAAAAAAAATATTACCATTAAATTCTGCATGCAATTTACTACTGATATCGTCTCTTTTACTTGCCTTTGATAGTCTTTTTAACACCATCACCAGCCCCGTAAAGTGAAGTGGTGCAGTTTGTTAACATGTAATAATGGCGACCTCCGATCTCGATGTGAATTTAACATACTTCAATTTACGAGGTCGGTAGCGTGTTCCGGAGAAAGTCAGAGGCGAGTAAAGAGACGATATCAGTTTCATGTAAATTTCATGAAGAATTTAATGGTACTAATTGTTTCCACAGAATTTGCATATAAATAAGGTCAATCAGTCCAAAACTAGCGCACGTTTTTGTGCCCAATAAATATACAATGTTTTCAATGGGTGGCACTGTAGCTCCCAGGTCGTCCATCCGAATTTTTTCAGACCAGGAGCTACAGACCTGCAGCTAAAGCAAACCAATTTGGTATGAAGGCTTACCTTTAAGCGGTCAGCGAGGAAAAAGATGTGCAAACTTATTACTTTAACATCAGTATAAGACGTAGAATTATGGCTGGATGTTGTTTGGATGATAATCAATTTAAACATCTTTTCTCAACATTAAAAAAAAACAAACAAAACAGATTTTTCTTTACATGGAGGTTTAAAGAATGTCTAATTTGATTAACCCCATTGAAATGCATCTAAAATACTTTCGCATGTAATTTCCATGCGTGGCTGTGCAGCACAAACGTTCACCATATTGTTTCACCACAAGGAACCATGTTATTCAATTCCTTTTAGAATCACCTTTGGTGCCATAATCATATCATAAACAAGGACTTTGTCATTATCTCTATCTGCGTATTTCACTTCAGCACAGTAACATTAAAATCTCACAGCCTGCTGTATAAATCACTCACCGTTTGGTACTAATTGTTTTATGACATTGTAGAGTCTTCACTCAAACACATTCCTCATTTTAACTCAAAACATCTATAGATTGTGCGTTTTATTTAACTTAAGTGGATGAACGCCAATGCAATGTCAACGCTGTATACATTTTGTATTTTATATCAAATGCATTTAAGACGGATGTACAGCAATCTTGTACAATTGAGAAAAATGTAAACATTTCTTGAACTGGCTTGTTTCTGCCAAAAGCTGGCTAAAACTGTTGTCAAAGGATGAAAAAGCAATAAATAGGAGGTTCTACATGTTTTGTATGCAAATTACGCATTAAAAAAATGCCTTTCATTCACTTAGAACAGCTGAAAAATTGCGCAGTTCCATGCTTATTTTGAAGATTTAAAAATCTGAAAAATAAGAAATGAGTTCACTGGTGTCATCGCTACAGCCATTTGTTTAGAAAATGGTTGAATCTTGCACATTATTGTACTAACTTTGCCTCCAAATGGGTACCCTATCTTCATCAGTTGGCATGGGTTCTATTTTTAGAACAAGAAAATTCCAATCTATACTTAGAAACGCTGTGTCTATGGAGGCACATTGACGTTATATTTTCATCGAAAAAAAAGTCAATTAAAAACAATCTGTGTTGAATGTGACAGTACTAAAAGTAGGGAAGGGGTCCAAAAAAGTGTTTTGAATCAAAAATATACATGTATTTTTCAATGAAATTATAAATCAATGTACCTCCATAGACGGACAAAAATATTTCGAGGAAATTGATGGTTTTTGAGACGTATTTCAAGAATAGGGTACTAGTATCCTCTTTTGAGAAAAAGTTACAACTTAAATAAGCAAGCTTTGGCCTTTTTTCTCAACAAATGAATATAGAGTGGACGTTAATGACTTCCATGTATACTTTTTTAATTTTGTGATAAAAACAGGATTTTTAGTCTATTACTGCGCAGTTTAAAGTAATTTAAAAGGCATTGTTCTGCACTTCTATGCGTAATTTGCATACAAAACAACATACACAAACTCTTATTTATTGCTTTTTTATATTTCCACTAAAACGCTAAACCACTGCACCTCATTTATAAAAGTGTATGTACTACTATGGCATACTCTTAAACCTGGCCTGGCCCCATTGGCCTGGCCTCAAAATTGGCCTGGCGTAACTTTTGGCCTTTCTGCTTGGCCTGGCCTCTAAAATTGGCATTGCCTCAAATTTGTCCTCTACCAAATTTTGTGGCCTCAATTTTATTTTTGAAGTTTCTTGACATATTTGATGATTTTTCTTGATTTTGTTTCTTGATTAATGTTCAAACACATATCACAAATATCACACTAGATGGCTTTTAATGTCTTAATATTTCTATTGAAACATAATAATCCATATATATTATTTCAGGTATAATTGATTGATTCTAAGTACTTTAAGAATGTAATACTGCCACTGTATTACCATGAAATAGTTTTTTCAATGTACTCAAACTGCTCTCAGGATCGGACAATACCTTCATCAAGTACTTGTTTGAGAAAAAATAATGGTAGAAGCCAATTTGTTTATCTAACCAACATTAAAAGTCAGAAAATGATGTACTGATGTACTGTGAGCAAGATCACAAATAAAAGCCCCCTCAAAGAAACTATTATGCATTTTTTTTTACAACGACCTTAAACTGGAACAAATGACCTTGGGTCAAAATCATGAAACATTCTCAGGTCATAAACATTCTTTATATGAAGTGGGATCTTTCAATGCTTCTCAAAAAATATGGACCAGACACGAATTATCCTCTCTTCTTTCCAGTGACCTTCAAATTGCCCAATGACATTCGGCCAGAATCATAACACACCCTTAGGTCAAGAACAATCGTTGCATAAAGTAGGAACTTCCAATATTTCCCATTAGAAAGATTAGGACTGGCCACGATTGCACAGACGGACGAACAGACGGACGAAAGGACAGATTTCAAAATTTTGTTTGCAGGGGGTGTAAAAATAAGGGATTAATGATCAAGAATCATATACATATATAATGAAAATGACGGTTTAACCATGGCATAAATATTATTCACATTACATGTAGCATGTAGATAGTTACTGCAACGGCGTTCCATAGTCCATGAATAACTATCGGTCAAAACGGCATATGATACATAGTGGGTCTTGGATTTCAATTTTCAATTGTAAGTAAGATTGACTATATTTATTGTTATCCCAAGAAGAATATACATGATAAACTCATCAAAAGAGTGCATTGTATAGATGATAAAATATTTAAAAGAAATTATTTGTACCCTACTTTCGATTTGAATGTTTTAAATTGGAGTGTGTATACGTAATGAAACTATATACAGCGTTTTTAAACAATGCAAATGTTTCCTGATGTTAAGATGAATAAAAAGAAATTGGAATTACAAAACCCTTACCACATATGTAGTATGTGACAGTTAAGACTATTGAACCTCGAGTTCTTTTTTACAACTTCCTATTTACATATTATTTATACCCATTTAGTCTATTTACTCATTTTTTTTTTAACTTTGAGTCATGGACAGAAGTGGGTAAATGTCAGAGCTTAACCTAGCTCTCCTTTTAACTGATTTTATTTGGGCAGTGGTTTTAATGAAAAAAAAAATGAAGTATATATTGTAATCATACCAATATCGACCAACAGGGTACATGTTTTATAATAAAATGCTCACTATAATAAATATTCAGCTCAATCTAGCAAAAATGTTCAACATAATATTACTCATTGTCTGCTCTGTTGTTAATAATATTATGTTGGGGATATACAAAATGAACCCCATGATTTACAATTTGATTTGTGTTGTAGAGAATGTGTTTTATTGACCTTGTTTGAAAATAGATGATGCTTAAAAGGTGTATTCGTCAACTTTTCTTATTTATCATACTGTATGAGGGACTACATGTAATACCCACGGTAAGACCTTTTTGCATATAATAGCTTGCACAAAAAATCCTTCTTTTTTTTTTTTTTTAGAATTTTAACTAGAAACAGTTGAAGGTGAATGTTTTTGTTTTCATACATGTGTATCCAATATTGATGTTTATGTGGGAGTTCTAAATTATGTAGGTTTTAGGATGTGAACCATGTCAATTTTCTGTTTTTACTGAAACGGAAGTTGACACCTGTCCTGAAACACAAGACGAATTAAACATAAGAAAAGCGATGAAAAAATGCGAAACATGGGCAAAACTTCAAAATTGTACGGAGCCAGAGAGGTTTAAATATCACTGCGCTATAAATGAACATGAGAACAAATTCATCGAAGTGTGTGCAAAAGAACACCGTATTAACAGTAGGTTGTTTAAATTCATAGTACATTTATAAATATCTAACTACACATTTATGTATGTATTGTTATTCAAAAATAATTATGGGAAATATTAATCGATGAAAACTGTTTGTGCTCAAGAGAAAATTGACAAACACAAATGTTTCCTAGTGAAGCCAAGTAAAAATGACATTTTTATCACCATTTTTCTACAATCATCAGTCGTGAGAGTGGATAATGCTTTTGCATGTGATGTACTATTTGATATTAAATAAAAAGAAGTTTACTTTGAGGGTACAATGTCAATGAATAAGTACATGTAGATACATGATATATGAAAAAACAAATCCGAGAAGTATTGTTGTTATAATTTTATTCGGTCGTTTTAAAATATCATTCAAAGTGCGGTACTTTTTATGATCCATGCAAGTTAATTGGGGTTTTTCTTTGATTTTAAAGCAATATGACCTGTATTGTTTTAGATTTTGATTTGCTATAAAAAGCAGATTTAATAAAAACTCAGCATATAACTTTAACTTCTATTGATAAAATGAAAAAAAAAATAGATCATAAAATTTTATCAGGAAAATAAAAAAAATATATAGGAATTATTGAACAGGGCGACAATGATATTAACTTTGCTCAATCAGGGCTTTTAAGTAACTTTTCCTCTCAAAAATACGATTAAAAGGTCATAAACCATTCTTTTTTGTCATTTCAGTAAAAAATGTCGATTTTAAAATTTTAAAACAAACATTTTCGACATTAAAACTGCAGCTCATACATGATTAATATACATTATTTCAAATATTTTGAATCACCAATGAAATGAAGAATACATGTAAACTTCCAAATGTAAGGTAACTCACGCCGTACATCAAGGTAATGCATGAATTTATGTCGATCGATTTGATTGAATGTTATCATAGGTCAGTGGTAAAGTATCAAATTTTTGAACCGCAGATCCTATGTTCAAATCCACGCGAGACTGATTTAGATTTTAGAAAAATCATATTTCCTTACTTTTTTTTTTCCTTTGCCTATTTGACTTATATACTTCTTATGCATCATGCCATCTTTCATAGTGTAGTATTTTTCTACCGATTTGATACCCCCCCCCCCCGCCCCCAAAAAATTAAAAAAAAAAAACTTAAGGTATGATGAGCCACCTTAATTAACTGATCGAGTAAGCTAGCATTTTAAAGGATATGCTGTTATCGACATACACGTTGTACAAGAGATTTTAAAGATTCATATTTATAAGGAAGGGGTCTTTGAAGGCATATTTTCTTTATTTCTTATAGAGCTATAGTTGTTCATGTTCTCTGTAGATGCTATGATTTTGTAATACACTTTAAAACATATCTCAATTAGACCCCCCCCCAAAAAAAAAAAAAAAAAAAATTTGTATGATACTTTGCCTTAAGGGTAACCTGTTGTCATCCAAGTTCTAACAAAGCATTTGTGGTATGGTCTATGCTAACTATTCATACGCTGATATGTATTTATTTTAATTTTTTGTCATAGTATTTTAAGTATTTTTTTTGTGAACAAACGCATGTTCTAGGAGAGAAATCAAAAGCATAAACATACTATTATATTTGAACATGTATTTCTTAATATTGTTATCTTAACATACATGCTATTTTCAGGAGGTCATTGTACAGAATATAACAGATTAGGAAGAACCATACAGGAACATCAGATTTTGAAATGCAGTACATTCAAACCGAAATGTCCCCCAACTTATCTGTCTTCAGAAGCTTATCTATGTAAGTTTTAACAGTTCTGTTTTGATTTAATACATGTATTTTTGACAACATTCTATCTTTGTATTTTTTCTTTAACTAAAAGGTTTAATATTTTTTTTGACAAAGTGTTAAGCAAAAGAAACACAATGATGTTATTTCAAACGTATTCAACTTTCGTAACCTATTTATTTTTCATTGATTTTGCAAAGGTAAAGATTGTTATGACATTGTGAGATTACAAAAGAATGGATCATGTTCAACTGAGCCTCAAGACATCACCAATGCAATGAACAAACCAAACAACACCCATGAAGTAATGGACAGCAACTGTAATGATTCATCTGGGTAATTACCCCTAATCTGTAATTTTTATATGACATTACGCACCTTTCGATATAAACAATTTATTTAATTAATAAATACAAGCTAAATTATATAAGTAATTTGACTGCATTTTCAAAGAAATGTGACTGCTACATTGCAAAAAACTTTAAACCTTAACACTGACCTAAGCTAAGAATGAAAAACAAGTCAGAATTTGTACTGTATTTCGCATTCAAGCAAATATGAAATACATATTTCTTTTAGATAATTTCCCTTGTGTGTTGAATTGATTCAACTTTTGAATGAAAAACTCAGTTTCATTTGTAATACACTCTACATTCAAAATATTTATGTAAAAATGATACAAATGATTGCAAAACATGCACGAAAGAGACATAGTTTTAATATTTAGTTAACGTATTGAATGACAAAGGCTGATTAGAATAATTTGAAAACGTGATTAATTTTATAAAGAATTGGCACTAAACTATAATAGTTAAGGTTAAAACATATCTAAAGTATTCAAAATTCTAAATTTATTTCTAAATGTATATGATGAATTTAAATATTGCGAGCTGTTGATAATTGGCGCGTGTCTCCACGACTTCTGTACTTTTTATCACACTTGTAACTTTTGCGTTCAAGGAAAGTCGGAATGAACCGTAAGCTAATTTTTTTTATTTATCCTCTAATGGTCTATCTATATATTTAAGGACTTCGCTTTGAGTGCACATTAACACCATTACCTCTAGTCCTCAATACCTAGCTACCTTCGTATTATCTTACATGTCCTGAAGACTTTCTGTTGTTCTCAATAGTGCGACGAACTACCGTAACGTTTCTGCAAATTGATATTTTAATCAAAATATTCTGCAAACAAAAAACCATGACAACGCATTAATGCATGTATTTAACTATTGTAATTCATTAATTTATTTAAAATAGAATACTGCTAGAATATCACATCAATTCATTTTGCTAGATGATCTTACAATATTTACATTTTGCAGTGACTTTGCCTAATAACACTACGTACCGATTTTGTACTTTACAGTCCAATAAATTCAAATGACGTATTATTGGGGTGCAAGCGGGGTTTGGTTATTTATTTTCAAGTATTCAATCGTACAATTGTTGAAAATTATATAAATATAAGTAGTAAGGAATCATTCTTTGAATCTTATGAGGTGGATTTGATCACGCCCCGACCAAAATCATAATACTCAAAGAATTATTCCTTATTCCTTAAATAAAGTACAAATTGACATCACCGGATTATTCGTCTTTTTATGGATACACAAATTTTTCATGGTTATTAATATCTTTTATTTTATTTATATCTTTTGCATTTTGGACACAAAATAAACTTTAATGCAAGCCGTCCTCTGGTGACACATTAGTTAAATGAAATATCTGTTTTCAACACCAGATTTGTACCTGACATTCAGTTATTAGAATTTGATACCGGGAGCTTGTGTTTGTTTGTACTATGTAAACTCTGTACACAAAACTCAGATCTTTGTCAGTCTTTCGTACTATAACAGGTGATACCAAGACCTGGACTTAAATTTCGATGTTGCTAAAAGATTTTGCCCCAGGTAACTTGCAGGAACAAAATAATACTTACAATATCCACATTTTTTAGACGCCTGAAAATAAAATGCTACAGTCCCGAAACTAAAAATACATTTTGGCTATCTGTATTTGTTTTTAGAAACCTTAAACAATACGAATTTTTTTTTTTAATTAAAAATAGTTCTTTTGTTAACGGTTTAAAATATCATTTGATATGACAGTATGCTCAATTCATTCCATTATATTTTACTATTTCTTTTGAAACAACGGTTGTGTATTAATGACAATATAGCAAGCATTTATGTTTTACAGATGCAATTTTAAAGTCTGTGTAGCTCTTGCAGTTGTCGCTGGTATTGAGTTTGTCATCATCATTTTCATGATCATTAGAGCACGAAAACAGAGACAAAAGCAGAGTAAGACGAAATATTCATATTAAATTTTACCAAACTTAATCTTGATCTTTTTTTAGAGTTATGTTTTCCAAGTGTCTATTATTAGCCGTGTCCTTCACTATGTTGTGGTGTACGACAGCCCTTTAATGAAATATTTACAGATTTTCTGTTCTTTATGTTCTTTGATACATCTTTTCTTAAAAATTTACTTAGTATACATTCTCCCTGTTATAGTTTTTGAAAACATTATTGTATTTTACTATATACATGTACTATTTCTAAAGTACACTCTGTAACATTTAATTTTGCTATTTATTATCGAACTAAATAAAAAAGATGTTGAACTTAATCAAGAATCACTTCAAAAATTTGGTAAGTTTTAGAATAAAGTATAATAAGTAATTATAAGATACATGAATTTCTTGTAACTTTTAAAACTAAAGATATATGTCTGACTGACAGTGCATCTTAAATCGAGTTTATGTATTTGGCAAAACAATTATTAACTCTCATATATATATATATATATATATATATATATATATATATATATATATATATATATATATATATATATAAATTTGAACTTATTACCAAGATATTGAGCGGACAAAACCTGAAGTCAAGGAAAATTTGACCATTGATCTTACATGTATGATCGATTTTGCGTTTCAATTTCAAATTGTTTATGTCACTAGTAGTTTGAACACTGTGCCGGATATTTATGCCAGTGTCAAGGTGTACTTTTGCACCCGTCTGAGGTGCATGTTTCTAAAAATTCATATGATAGACCATTGCGTAAAGAGTTTAATAACCCCCTTTTTATTGATGAAACTCACCTGTCAGGTAAAATATTTACCTTTGAAATATGAATTCCTATAAGAGAATGATTTTCCATAGAAAAAATTTTCCTATAGGATATTTAGAATTTACTGCTAGAATAAAAGAACGTGAAATAGAAATTTAAATATCGATAGGATTTGAATAAAACTCCCATGGGATTTTAAAATCGGATAAGAATTCTTAATTTCCTTTAGAAATACCCCTGGTCTGAATTAAAATCCTGTATGAAATAATTCTATCCTTTAGGAAATATTATTCCCGTAGGATTTTTCAGAATTTAATTCCTGCAGGATTTGAACAAATCCTGTAAGAAAATTATTTTTCCTATGGGAATTATTTTTCTCCTATGGGATATTAATGTTTAAAGGTAAATATCTTCCCTGTCAGTTGAGACAAACTATAACAAAAGTGGTGATATACTCTATATACTCTCATGGCATTTATCTATCATTTGTATACATATATATAGGTTTTTACAAAACTGCATCTTAAGTGGGTGCAAAAATGCCACCTTAGCACTGACATGATTATCCGGTGCGGTGGTTTTGACCTTTTACCTTTGAATATGTAATCTTTTAAATGGCTGATTTTAAAATTGAGCTAGTAATTGCTTTCAATAATTTCATAATTGTTAGACCAAATTTCATTCATCTGAGGTATAGGAAGAAATTGTATAAATGCTTTTCAAAGAAAACAATAATGCAAATGCACTTGAAGGCAGTATCCAATAAAAAAATTAAACAATAAACAAAAGAAACTAAAATCTAGGCGCACAATTTATCAATGCTCTTTCAGAACTTTGTTTTTATGTTGTGCTCCAGTATCAGTATACAAACGTAAATCACGTACTATTTAGTAAATAATGAAATAATGGAACGGACAGCAGAATACCATTTATTTATTGTTTTTTAATAGATTTTACTTTATCATTATATTTAGACCAAGAAAAAATAATGAAAAATGGAGATGAAGATTCTAACTTCCCAATGGCAGAAAACTCATCTTAATTTTCATTCTTACAAGGTAAGATATTTTTTTTTGAAAAATGCAATTTGAAAATAATATATATATATATATATATATAGTTTTTATTCCATAAACCTGTCACAAAGATAAACTTTGTAAAACAAATCCGCGCGTGTTTTATACTTATTGCCTTTGTTTACTTTTATTGCATAAAGTGTTCACACATTGCTCACCGACTGGAAAAGTCATTTTACACCTCGAATAACTATGTACAAGTCATGTGCAGATTGCAAAAATGGTATTAATTTAATTGTATTTTTTCTATATAATTACCCCGTGCTAAATATTTCAAAAATAAAGCATGATGACCATCAATCAAAAATCAGAGAACTATTTAACAGATAAAAGCATTGTTTAACATATCATAACCAGCTATATTTTAAGCTTCCCACAATCCCACATATGATACATAATGAAATGACAAGTACGCATTCTGTCGTATTCTGCTGATAACTATATAACAGAAACCAGCGGCTGTGCCTTTTAGAAAATCATTCAACATCATTTTTCTATTTTTAATTTCTGCTTCTATATTTACTTCAACAGTTCATTTAGGTCTTCAATGAAGGAATAGATCTCCCACATTTGTTTTAGTTAACAGAAAGTCTACATATGTACATATGTACATAAAGTTACTGCAATTTGTCGATGTCTTTTGATTTTCTTTTTTATGATTTAATTTTGTTAACTTTTCCAAAAACGATTTGAAAAATACACTTGTGTGTTTTTCAGCGAATGTACATAGATATTTGTCGGAAAATAGGTCAGTTTTGGTCGTCACCTGAGTCCATATTTAAGATGGACTGCAGCATCGCATTGGCGACCAGGGTTTAATAAAAAAATTCATACCCCCCTAATTATTTTTTTTTTCAAATTAAACAGAAACTTCTTTAATAAAATCAATAACTCTAACATTTTTTTTTTTTTTTTTTTTTTTTTTTTTTTTTTTTTTTTTTACAAAAATTGCTCTTTTTCTTTTATCATTGAAACGTTTATCCTTTTAAAATTGATTTCTCGTTAATACTTCAACATTCATTCACGCCATATAATAAGGAGGTCGAAAGGCTACACTATCTTTAAACTTTTTATGTTGAAACAAGTTCGCAAAATCCACTTGGACATTATGCAATTACCAAGATTTACTAATTCTAAGTTCTTTGGCTATTAATAGAATTATATTGAATACTTGTGAATAAATAAAGTTTGGCCTGTAGCAGCGCACTTTGAAATATTTATGCACGTTGAAATAAAAATCGAAGTGCGTCAAAGGAACCAAGTCATTGCACTTTGAAAAATAATTAAAGTGCATTATGATCATGAGTATACATTATCATTTTTATTATGGATGCAACATCCGTATGTTTCTTTGCATTAATTTGCTTATCTAATAAATAGTTTCATTTCAATAGGTCAGATAGTTACATGTACAGCCATCTAAACGTTATCAGCTCAAAACCACAGCAGGGCATGCACTTTTTGCATTGATTTTAAAAATATGCGTAATTCCTTGCCATCATGTTTGATCGTTAAGCTAATATTAAATTACAGTTTGAAATGTAGGATAATAGGAAGAGGATTGGTCATCTGTCGATAACAATGTTGATAAAAGTACATTATTACTATAATGCTTTCAACGTTTTAAAATTTTTCAAAATTTACAAAATTTGACCGAAAATATGTTTAAAATTTTATTGAAAGGTATAAGTAATTATAGCCCCAGCAGGATTCAAACTCAAGATTTATAGATTCTTAGTTAACGCTCTAACCTATTGCGCTGTTAGGTAACAATTTTGGGAATGAAAACGTTTATGAAATAATGCTTGATTTTATTGTTTAATTTGATCGGAAATACGTCATAATATAAAGGGGTCCCATACCACTTTGAAGATGTCATCACAAGGTCGGTTCTTTCTTTCAAAACGTCACAAATTTTGCCAACATGGATTTGTTTTACTACAATTTTGTTTAATTTAATCCAGTTTAAAAGATCGCATATGCCATTTACAATGTTCCTTGCTAAGTGAATGATGCGTCTAAACATTGACCTCTGGTTCAATATTCGTTAAGTACCAAATTACAATTTTTTCTTCTATAGACACATGTTTTGCATAGAATTTATTATTGTAGCTGTTCATATATAATTCTACTAATGTGATTCATTGCTTCGGTCCTTTGTTTGTTTGTCTCTCTTTGTTGCTCATTTGATATCTTTAAAGACAAAATACTTAAAGGAAAGGACATTTATTAAAACATATAGTTTTAAAAAAATCCTGGGAATATGGTCATTGGAGAATGGCCTTTTGAATAATCAAATAGAAATCTCGTCTGGGTATCGGCTAAAGGTAATATAGTTTCAGAATACTAAATGAAATGATAAAAAAAAACAATCACCAGAAATGCTGTTTTTTATGTGTGTTTTTGCAACCAACCACAGTTTCTTATGTATGATCTTGAATGATGATAATGGTAGAAAATTGTTTACATGTTTGTTAAATGTTTATTTTTGTTCATAGATTCAACAGATTATTTCCTAGAGTGGTCACAGATTTACTTTTACTGTCTTCGTTGCCTTTGTTGGCTGCATTTTTTTTATTTTATGCATGTTTTAATGTATCAGAGAATCTGTATACAGTCTTTAATTGAAAAGGTTCAAAGAAAAAATATTTCATTATTTGTTGTATGATTTTTAAATTAATCTAAACATACATATATAATAAGTTGAGTATGCAAACCACACAAAGTAATGAAGTAGTATTTTCAAAAGAAATAAAATTCATTTTTTGTTTGTAGTCGTAATAATTCATTAACGCCGGTAGGTTAAGGCAACTACGAGTTAAATGATCGTCGATATTATGGTCAATATTAAGAATTGTTTATTTTTATAAAAAAACAAAGCTGAATATTAATATCAAGTGAATGTGTTCACTGAGGAATTATATTTTTACTTCAGAATGGAGTCGATTATTGAAGCTGCCGTGCCTTGGTATCAACTGACAGTTAAAAATAGATCACCTTTTTACCTTAACAAAAAGTGTAACACTACCCCAAAGTTTATTTGTATGCACGATACAATGATTCGATCGGCAATTATCGAAACTTTAAAACAAATATAGCGTATACTTTTCAAACATATGTTAACATACAGGGAACTTACTTTATGGTTTTGATTATATTCTTATCATATCTCATTCCCCAAAAAAAAATGGCCGATCATACAAAATGTATTTTTGCTTTGATTTGGTAGAAATCACCAGAACACGTATTTAAATTCATATATCAATCATAAAATGAGAGGGAAAGTGAAAATAATGCTAAAAATTTGATTCAAATATTTTATGAAACTCTAACTCTTATACTTAAAGTAGATGGTCGGAATACAGACGGTCAAAATACGTTGTAAGGCTTTATGGAACTCTTAATTTACCTGATCGCTAAAAAATATGCAATCCGATAATCATACTATCGTACACGAAAAGTGCAATAGTTTATTGATCAAGGTAAAACTGATGACTTTAAAGAAACGAAAATAAAATGGTGAATAGAGCATCATGGTTAATTATAGTAAATAAATCACTTAATACGGACATAAAACAAATGTCAACAATCCATAAATTACATCGACTAAATGCAGCGACTATCCTTTCCTCACGTTTCATAAATATTTATCGTAAATAGTATCTTTTGCAGAAAAGTTTAGATCTGTTTAAAATGGGATCGTATTTTAAAGTGCAAGTGCCTGTCACTTGAAAACGATTTCGCGTCTGTGACATTTATTTGGATTGGCCCTTGTATCATTTTTACTAAAAGTGCTTGAATCTCATTTACTAGAATTTTTGTTCTATTTGTTTCTTTTTAGTTTGCCCTCCATTTTAAGTTGTTCACATTTTTTATTTGTTTCTTTTTAATAAACTCTGTGTAATAAATCCCACATTTAAAATATGTTATTCCTGCTTCAACATAAAATTACGATTTCATAGTTTAAATTATGATAATGGTTAAACAGATGTCACATATCAAATCATATTTCATCTTTTTTCTTAGCTTGATTACAAGACCAGCGGCTATGCTAGGTAATTTATTAATTCGTTTAACAACTTTTATTAAGTTGAGGTACTATTACAATTCATTATCAGTGTTTAGAAAGTTGCGATATGAAAGAAGTGTGTCACTATTAAGAGAATGTTTTTGTTATCGAACCTATATTTGTGAATTTTAATTGCTACATGTGCCTATAAACGTGCAATTATGGAGTTAAACTTTAGTATTCTATAAATGATAAAACCGGATAGTAAGCATTTAAAAAGCCATTTTTTTTTAAACGATGAATATCAATGTGTTGTCTGTATATTATATTTTATTAGAATTGTATAAATATTATTATATAATGTATATCGAATGAAAAGTATTAATTTTATTTGTACATGTGTAACCTGTTTTTTACAATAAAATTTGATCACCTTATTTATTAGAACAAAGATGATGTAGTAGGAATTGTATAATACAGCTATAAAAGTATACACTTAAAGGCAATGCACAATAATTATTACATTTTCCCTTCAAAACTTTGCTTCGATATCTTAGAACCGTTAATTTTCTGTTTGAAATACTTAAATGAAGTCTATCATGTTTCATCATTCTACGACAACGACGACGCTCGAGGCAGCTTCGAGATTTATTTATCGTGGAAGACAACTGTTCAAATAAATTCAAGAGGAGAAAACTATGAATTATTGAAAGTTGGCATATCTTAAAAATCTTCTAAAAAAAACCTTTTTGGACATTTAAGCTGAAACTGTGGAAGTAAGAGTAAATGCAATTTTGTTCCCATCCTGATTTCTTGGGGGTTGGGTAGGCAATGTAGGGGGAGAGGGTCCAATTAAACAAAAGAAAACATGTTTGTTTCCAAATAATATTCCTGATTAAATTATGGGTTTCAATTTAAAGATACTTCTTATATTTCTTAACCAATAAACATCATTCTTAAAAGATGACAACATGCAAGGGTTAAACAACATCGTCGTCAAAAGACGCAATCTTCAATAAAATTTGTAACTGGATGTAAACATGAGAATTTTACTAAAAAAAAAAAAATTATGCCCCCTTTTTCTCCAGATATGCATCATTCTTGAGACTCATTTAATTTTGGCTATATATTTTTTAGGTCAATTATGCCAAAATTGTATTCTAGTCTTTCGATACAACTTATTGTTGCTCTCAGGCACAAACTTAACTTTTTATGATCTGTCTCCTTTCTTCTGAGATTTATGTACATACATGTAACTTATTTTACTTTGTATATGTTTAATATTGTGCCTTTTGTTCATTGCCATTTATTGCATCGTTCAATAAATGACCATTTCTATTCTCTAAAGAGGAGTTATGTTTTATATTGATGGTGGTGGTAAGGCAAGCAGACATAAAAAATCTATTTAAATCTATGAAAATTTTTCGTTCCTTCCTTATCATTTAAATGCTTATTTCATTCGAACTGCTTTTATTAGAATTTAAAATGACGTGTAAATTATGCATAAATATATAGAGGCACCTGTTGCATACTTGTTTGCCCTTGACGATTGGATAAAGCATGTAAAAATATATCAAGTACTTTATTATCGTGTTTGTTTTGATTGTTTTAGATTGCTGTTCATTGTTAATATCCATTTTGTAAAGGTTTTTACTTAAAGGAACTCTTACTGGATTTATACAATAACAAAATATACTCACAGGATAAAGCTTTGCTATTCCGTCAACTAAATGTTAACTAAATGGTCTAAAAAGGGAACTGAATGGCATAGTTCAGCCATTCAGTAATATTTCGTTTTTTTCAGTCAGAATTCAGTGTATCTTTTGATAATCAAACCACGTATTAAACGACCAACTAACACATACATCAATGTAGACTTCTATAAAGTATGCGCTTGTTGAAATAAAAAAAAATGCGGGGCAACCCGTAGTTTTCGACTTTTTGAAGTGAACCATTGATTATGTTATAACCTAAATGTGCTATTTCTGATTATATCAAACTTGCAGTGCGTAGATACAGTGCGAAGATTAAGAGCGTAGACACATTATGTAGCTGTGTTTTGGATTAAATAAAAAAGGCTATGCACATATTATTAGCTAGCTCAAGTGAGTTTTTCTGATCAAACTTTGTCCGTTGCCCGTCGTCGTTGTCGTTGTAAACTTTTCACATTTTCATTTTCTTCTCCAGAACCACTGGGCAGATTTCAACCAAACTTGGCACAAAGCATCACTGGCTGAAGGGGGTTAAAGTTTGTTCAAATGGAGGGCCACACCCTCTTTTAAGGGAAGATAATTTAGAATTTTTGAAAATTTGTTGGTATTTCTCAAAAATCTTCTAAAAAACTATTAGGCCAGAAAAGCTGTGACTTGTATTAAAGCATCCTCAGATAGTGTAGATTCAAATTTGTTCAAATTATGGTCCCCAGCGGTAGGGTAGACTGGGGCCACAATGGTGGGATGAATTTTTACATAGGATTATATAGAGAAAATCTTAAAAAATCTTCTTCTCAAAAACTATTAGGCAAGAAAAGCTGTAACTTGTATTGAAGCATCCTCAGATAGTGTAGATTCAAGTTTGTTCAAATTATGGTCCCCAGCGGTAGGGTGAGGCCACAATGGTTGGATGAATTTTTACATAGGAATATAGAGAGTAAATCTTTAAAAATCGTCTTCATAAAAACTATTAGGCCAGAAAAGCTCAAATTGGAGTGGAAGCATCCTCAGATAGTGTAGATTCAAGTTTGTTTAAATCATGGTCCCCGGTGGTAGACTGGGGCCACAATGGTTGGATGAATTTTTTCATAAGAATATGTAGAGAAAATCTTTAAAATTCTTCTTCTCAAAAACTATTAGTCCAGAAAAGCTCAAATTTGAATAGAAGCATCTTCAAATAGTGTAGATTCAAGTTTGTTTAAATCATGGTCCACGGGGGTAGGGTGGGGCCACAATGGTGGGATGAATTTTTAGATAGGAATATATAGAGAAAATCTTTAAAAATCATCTTCTCAAAAACTAATAGGCCAGAAAAGCTCAAATTGGAGTGGAAGCATCTTCAGATAGTGTAGATTTAAGTTTGTTTAAATCATGGTCCCTAGCAGTAGGGTGGGGCCACAATGGTTGGATGAACTTTTACAAAGGAATATATAGAAGAAATCTTTATAAATCTTCGTCTCAAAAACTATTAGGCCAGAAAAGCTCAAATTAGAGTGGAAACATCCTCAGATAGTGTAGATTCAATTTTGTTCAAATCATGGTCCCCGGGGGTATGCTGGGACCACAATGGTTGGATGAATTTTTTCATAAGAATATGTAGAGAAAATCTTTAAAAATCGTCTTCTCAAAAACTATTAGGCCAGCAAAGCTCAAATTAGAGTGGAAGCTTCCTTAGAAAGTGTAGATTCAAGTTTGTTTAAACATGGTCCCCAGCGGTAGGATGGGGCCACAATAGGGGATGAATTTTTATATAAGAATATGTAGAGAAAATCTTTAAAAATCTTCTTCTTAAAATCTATTAGGCAAGAAAAGCTCAAATTGGAGTGGAAACATCCTCATATAGGGTAGATTCATGTTTGTATAAGGAAGGAGTCTTCTCGTTATTAGACATACTTCTTATAACAAGAAATTCAAAAAATTTTTACACGGTCAAACAGATCATATCTCCAAATGATTGTATCAGTTTAATCAAATTTGACCTCCTTGTTTTCACATTAGGGTGAGGTCAATGTCACTATCTTTTTTCTCAACTTGAAGGATGATAAAAATAAAGGTAGTTATCTGCAGTTTTGTAGACATCTGTTTAAAATATGAAGTTTGTATTCTTCAATGAAATGATAGATTATCAGAATGTCTATCAGCTTATACTACTAAATTGAAATAAATATTTAAACTAAAATTGATATTGCTTGGCCCGCATTTCCTCTAATTTTCTTAAATTTTGAAGATATTTTGATTATTTTTCTATGCTTCCAATAACAAAATATTTCTGATTTTTACATATTATCAAGACTATACATAAAGATATAAACTGACAGAAAATCTAATATATTGACCATCTAATAAGAGCGAAAATCCGATTTTAGTGATTTTTTTCACACAAATCTATTTATAGAATGAGCGCTTAAAAAAGCTTTAAAAAAATATAACTTGATAGGCAAATCATGTTTTAAAAACATATTCTAAACCCTAGTATCTTATTATTACTTCAAATTAGTTGAAAAAATCCATCATTAATGTTATTGTTTGAAAAATGCTAAATAAACTAATGAATCTATAGTAATTCTGAATTGCAAAAAACATGTGATATTTTCCTACGCCAATGTTCCACCAAAAATAAAGTCCTCGTTAGATTCTAAACTTTGATTATTATTTCTATGCCAAGTTGTATATTAGTAAAAAAGATAGAAAAATATGATATTTCAATTTCTTTTTATCTTCATTTAATGAACATTTAATCAAATTTACTTTTGACAAGTCGAAAACCAGAAAAGACTACTTCCTTAAATCATGGTCCCCAGGGGTAGGCTGGGCCACAATGGGGGATGAGTTTTTACATAAGAATATATAGAAAAATCTTTAAAAATCTTTTTCTTTAAACCATAAGGCCAGAAAAGCTCAAATTTGAGTGGAAGCATCCTAAGAAAGTTTAGATTCAAGTTTGTTTAAATCATGGTCCCAAGGGGTAGCGTGGGGCCACAATGGGGGATGAATTTTTACATAGGAATATATAGAGAAAACCTTTAAAAAAAAAATCTTCTTCTCAAAAAGCATTAGGCCAGAAAAGCTCAAATTTGAGTGGAAGCATCTTCAGATAGTGTAGATTCAAGTTTGTTTCAATCATGGTCCCCTTGGGTAGAGTGGGACCACAATAGGTGGATGAAAAAATGACAATAACAAACCGTCAACCATCTCAAAAATCCATAAAACGAAATACAAATTCAAAGCAGAGCAACACGGACCTCCAAAATGATAGAGGTAGGATCAGGTGCCTAGGAGGAGTGAGCATCCTCTGCTGACCGGTCACACCCGCCGTGTGCTCTTTGTCGT
Source organism: Magallana nippona (assembly GCA_033439105.1). Lineage (NCBI taxonomy): Eukaryota > Metazoa > Mollusca > Bivalvia > Ostreida > Ostreidae > Magallana > Magallana nippona. The sequence continues at coordinate 28,300,891 of CM065919.1, forward strand.
AATTGGAGGAAAAAAACCCGGAAAAGTCCGTAGACAATTAGGTGATAAATTATTGCCTAACAATTAGTATGAAAAACGTCTGTCAGCATGCGACCCAGTGGATGATTGTATTTGCTGACAAGGTCGTTGTATCGACCATAGAACTTACGAAAACATGACTTCAAACGAGGCTGTTGATAGTCCTGTTTTATCAACTTGTTTGTCAGTAGCTTGCCTCGCCTTAGAAACTGTTCATACGAAGAGCATGCCCTTGCATATCGAATTAACTGAGAGACAAAAACACCATATGCAGGTGATGAAGGTATATTGCTACATAAGTAAGGAAAGTTGACTATAGAAAAATTGAAGTCATCGCGTTTATCATCAAGTTTTGTTGTTAGGTTACCATCAATATCCATTTCCAGTAACATATCCAAATTATGGATGAATTTTTACATAGGAATATATAGAGAAAATCTTTTAAAATCTTCTTCTTAAAAACTATTAGGCCAGAAAAGGTCACACTTGTGTGGAGGCATCTTCAAATAGTGTATATTCAAGTTTGTTAAATCATGGTTCCCGGGGGTAGGCTGGGGCCACATTGGATGAATTTCTATATAGAAATATATAGATAAAATCTTTTAAAATATTCTGGGAAAGTTTTCAGTCTAAAAAGCAGTAAATTGTGTGAAAGCACGGGTAGTGCAGATTGAAGTTTGATCAAACCATAATTCCATAGAGAAAAGTAAGGCCACAAAGATGGGGCGGGGGTTGTTATAGGAATAGCGAAAAATCTTCTTCCAGGTACAACAACAAAAGGGGCCTTGTATTAACCATAAAAATATGTGGATAAAAATTGGCCGATTTTTGAACATTTTTGAGCAGGATCTACTTTACTTATTTGTCAAGATATTTTGATTCTGATACTGTAATGCTAATTTGATCAGAGTTAAGGCTATTGTTGCTCAGGTGAGCGATGTGGCCCCTGGGCCTCTGGTTAAAAAGTGCATATATATTTCAAAATATGCGGCCATGGAAGAAGACTAAATGAATTACTTTCTTGTCCTTACAAGCTGTTATTTTCAGATGTTTATCAATGTGAAACATGTTTGAGATGTGATTCATCTTTTTAGACTAAAATAAACCCGATTTTATTTTAATTTTTCTAATTTTGTAAGAAAAAAATATGTCTGTCATTTTATCAGTCTAATTTCTAATCCGAAACCCACCTGACTCTGATTGTTAACCCTGCATTTATTAAGTATTGTTTGCTAACATTCATTCTAAAATCTTGGTGGGGGGGGGGGGTGCAAGAGTCGAAGGATTATTGAATTACCTTTACCCAACTTCCAGGGGCCAAAATTGTAATCTTTTGGTAAAAAGATACCTGCAAGGTCACTTGTCAATGAGTTAAATGAAAGTTGCTTTGAGATTTAACAGCCTTTGCGCATTTTTTTCTAAGAAAATAGGTATATTGCTAGCTCTTATAATTAAATGAGTGTAAGTACATATTTCATCATACAATGTTTGCCATATACACCTAGAGTCTTGTTTTTTTACTAATTGATCATTAATTAAAGTAACTAATTAATTTTACTAACTGAGATACACACAAATTGAAAAACAAATTCCTGCTGGGCTACAGGTATAAACTCATGCTTAGTACTGTGTATATGTTAAGTAACAGTTTTTTGTTCACTCCTGACAGAAAAACCCTGCAATCCACACAGAATATACAGGAAAATAGAAAAGAGGAGGTCACCTGGACAAAGAATGTATACACATGTATACAAGTGCCCCAGTACCTAAGATTAATGATTTTATTATTTAACAAGAGAGACATCAGTTGTTCGTTTAATTGTTTTTTTAATGTTTAAAATTGACCCGGTGTATAAGAATTTTGGTATTGCCATGCTATTTATTACACAAACTTTACCAAATACTGTTAATTTCCTTTTTTTCCATGACTCAAAAAGTTTTTCTAAATCATCAACAATTTTTGACCAATTTTTATTGTAACACATTTCTTTATTTTGACCTATAAAGATTCCAAGAGTTTTTATACATGTCTTGTTTACTCTTACATTTTCTATTTCGTGTAAAAAAGATTTCTAGGGACCTGTTAGAAGACATTCTGTTTTAGACATGTTTACATTCATACCTGATACTTTACTAAATCTTTGTATAATCTCTAAAGAAGTTTTCAACGAAGCTTCATCTTTTAAAGGGAGAGTACAATCATCCGCATGTTGTATTATCTTAATACTGTGAGTCATTCCAGGTTTTTGAAAGCCTTTTATATTTGGATTAGACCTTATGACGATTGCTAGGATTTCAACAACAAAAAGAAGTAGAATTGCTGATACTGGACACCCCTGTCTTATGCCTCTATACATATTACATGTTTTAGATATCCACCCATGGTTTTTTATTCTGAATATAGGTTTGTTATATAATATATTAATCCATTTTAAAAAGTTTTCTCCGAAATTAAATTTTTTAAAAACTTTTAACATGAAGTTCCACTCTACTGAATCAAATGCTTTTTGAAAATCAAGGAACAACAAAATTGATTCCAAATCATTTTCCTCATAATAATCAAATATGTCAACAATTAATCTTGCGTTTAAAGCTATTTTACGCCCTTTTATGTAAGCTGATTGATTGATATGTATTGCTTTGTCAAGTATATTTTGTAGCCTGTTAGCAAAAATAAAAGCAATAATTTTGTAATCAGTGTTTGTAACACTAATAGGTCTATAATTGTTTAAGTTTTGAGGATCTCCCTTTTTAAATAATAGAGTAATTAGAGAAAGTCTCTGCGAATATGACATAATTTTTTTCCGTATATTTCTTGAATAGTATCATAGTAATTTTCTTTTAAACTTTCCCAAAACGTTTGGTAAAATTCTGACGGTAATCCATCAAGTCCCGGTGATTTATTTTTTTTCATACTTAATATAGCTTCTGTACATTCCGAAAGCGTTGGGAATTTGTCTAATTCAGTTTTGTCTTTGTCGTTTAATATATATTCTAAATTTAAATTATCGAGATATTCGTTTACTGTACTATTATTTGTGTTACATGATGCATATAATTTCTCATAAAACTCGCAAAGAGATTGTAAAATTTGGTCTTCATCAGATATGTAATCATTTCCGTTTTTTAAAGTTTTAATCACATTTGATAGCTGTCGTTTCTTTTCTAAGCTTAGGAAGTATGCGGTATTTTTTTCTCCATTTTCTATCCAGTTTGCTCTTGACCTTACTTGAGCACCTTTTGCTTTTTTGTTTATCAACTCCGATAATTCTGTTTCTAATTCTCTTTTCCTGTTCATATTTATATTTTCATAAGGCAAGTTTTCTATGATATTTATTTCTTTTTGGATTGAGCTTATTTTGCTTTTATATGATTTCGATAACTTTTTTGAGAAATTTATACAAAACTTTTTTATCTTTTTCTTCAAAATATCCCATGAATCGATAGGTTTTTCTTTATTAAAAGCATAATGTTTAAAGAATATATTCATTTCATTATTGAAGTTTTTGTTTTCAAGCAATGAAGTATTAAATTTCTAATATCCCGGTCCTCTTAAATTTTCATTTGTAGTTAGAGAGAAAATTAGACATTTATGATCAGACATTCTCGTACCATTTGAATGAGACCCTGGAATGTTTTGGATTCTTATATTTTCGCACGCATAACAAAAGGTATTAGATTTTAGGATATAGTCAATTCTGCTTGTTGGGATATTTGCACCATTACACCACGTATAACCTTGCTTATCTCCGTTCATATATTTCCATAAGTCACATAAATCGAGTTTGTTCAACAATGATTTAAAAAAAATGTACACTTTTATCTGGATTTAAGTTATCTGAAAGACAGTTAAAGTCTCCGCATATCAAAATATTTTCAAAGCTTTGAGTGTATTTTTTGATCCAGTTTAAAGTTTTCTTTAAAAAATCGCATCTATTGTTTACATCGTTTGGTGCATATATACTTACAATTGTAAGAATATTTTGGTCATACTCTATGTTTACCATAAGCTTTCTACAATCATTTTCTTATGAGTATTTATAATTTTACATGGCAAGCTTTTTCTAAATAAAATTGAAACGCCCCTGCTAAAACGGGAGTCTGAAAAACAGTGTACAAATATACCCGACCATCGTGCATCATAATTTACAATATTATTTTCAGAATAGTGTGTTTCTTGAATAAATATAAGATCAAAATTACTATCATTTATCGAGGTATAAAATTTTAGAAGTTTTTCTGCAGTGTTTAACCCTCTGCAGTTAACAGATATACAGTTAAGCTTGTCCATTACATTAGATTAACCATACTAATAAAGCTTAGCTTTGATTCTTCTTATTTTTCCTTGTCGATGTCCTGGGGTTGCTGCTGGATCCTGACTTGGGGTCTGGTATAGGTTCCGTGCGCTGCAACTTGGATGCAATGCCGGCGAGTAAACGCCCGAGCCTATTTTGCCCTGGCCAGTGTTGCATCACGGTATGAGATGTTCCTGCGAGGTTGAGACCGCTACCCCAGTAGCTGTCCCACGTGGATTCCACAAAGATATCGGTTTTTTTTACATTTGATAGCGCATCTTTGAATTTGGCACACTGATGCAGCTTTGCTTCCAGAATCTCATTCATCACGGTATCTTTAGAAGAAATCCACGCATCAGATTCTAGAACCTGGCTTCCCAAGCGCTTGGCGTCCAGGGCGGTTTCTGCTTTACAGATAGCCTCCGCGCGGCCAAGGTCTCCTGACCTTAGTGATTTCACATGCTGGAAATCATGTTCCGCTGATGGAAACGTTTGTCCGAAGACCTTGAGATCTGATGGGAAGAAGTTGGATAGCGGGTTGTCTTTTCCAGAAAAGCAAACGATATCATCCTGCTCAGAGACAAACAATCTACATTTTGACGATCCCGGAAAGTGACCCGGTTGTTTACAAATTCTGCAGCACTGCTCAAAATCGCAATTATTATCTGTAGTGGTCATCAGCCCAGCAATTTGTGCACTGTTTCTTGCGTTCACGCACAGGTTGACCCTTGTGAGCAATTGTGCAGCGAAGACCTGCACAAACTGCGCTACGCAGTAGAAACGTATCATTTTCAAGTGGCGATATATACACAAAGCGGTTCCCATTTAGAATTTCTGTCATACGGTGAGTAGTCGGATGACGAATTTTTTCATATTTGATATCACTGGTAAGCTTTGCACCGAGACCCTCAAGCATGTTTTTCACGCAGCTGTCCTCTACGGAGAGGGGTATTCCTTTCACTAAAACGCGCACAACTTTTTCCTCAGGGGAATCGGTTCCCGCGGAGTAAGGATTTGTCTCGAACACTTGGACAGCTCTGCTTCCGAGTGTGAAGCCTTCGTTTACGAGGGTATCTCTACTCTCTGTAGATTTGATGTAGATCCTCCATAGATCTCGGTCCCTTTGCACGCATAGTACATCTGAGACTACGGCGCTTGCTGCCTCGGCAATATCAAAGTCAGAATAAAATTTACCTTTATTTGTTTGAATGTCCCTGTTACGCATATATACAGGTTTTATAGTATGTGACCATTCCATTGTGATGGTTTTTGAAAGACACGACTGGGCTTCAGTACATAGGTAGGCCAGGCGAGTATTGGGTATTGAGTAGATAGTGAACACCTTCTCACCTTTTCACGAATGTAAACAAACACAAAACACAAAGGAATCTGTCCTTTAAAGTTCCCCAAAAAATGAAAAAAACACTATACACACATAATCGTACAATTAAGCAACTTTTACATGTAAATACATGTAAAACGTATTTACACTTGCACCTGTAAGACACGAAAAAACTGTCAAAATTGACGGAGCAAATAAAGCACGTCCGCACTATTGTCCGTCACGTGACCTCCTCCCTTGTTCGTTTAATTTAAAATTAATTACTTAGTAAATTTATTAATGGCCTTATTTTCCACATTTAAAGATTTAACATGTATACATACAGTTTCAGTCACGCTGAGACCTACTGTACATATAAGCATGTACGGATTCATGATCATGAGGCTAGAATTAAACTTAAACCTGTTAAAATTATTGATATGACTATCAAAACTCAAATAATTTTTAGTAATGGTTTCAGCTGTGCGTAAACTATTTGGAATCTTAACTTAAAGTTTCAGCATCCTGAAACCTAGTGGAAATGTGCTGAAACTGATTGATAATTCCATAATTATTTACACCATTTTCATACATTTCAATTTTGGTTTCCGCATTGCGGAAACCATTAGGAATCTTAGATTAAAGTTTCTGCTCACTGAAACCTAACGGATACTTTCTGAATCGATATAATGGTTTCCGCATTGCGGAAACTATACAGGAAACTTCAACTTCAAGTTTCAGCAAGGTTTCCTTATAGTTTTAGTTTTGCTGAAACTGGATTTTTCATCCAGTGACCAGCTGTTGAACTTGGTCATTTTATTGTAAATAATATTTCAGATAGAAATACCTTATTTGTCCAAATAACTCCCTCTACAGTTTTCAAGATAAGATTTTTTTTATGTTCTTTCTTTTTGCAGATCATTTTTCTAAATATCAAGATGTCCATATTACAGTGAGGCTTCATATATCTGTACGCCAGAGATCTGGGCGCTTCAGTTAACGGACGATTTTCTTTGGAAACAGATTTTTGATACGTTATTTTGTCCCATATCCGGAATTTTGCATTCCGGACGGTCTGTTTTTACCATAAAACACGGTTTATCTATATATTTTCATTTATTTCATTTAACCGGACGGTAAGATTTAATGGTACTTCGACTGATACTACAGAAAGATTAGGCAGGTCAATTTAGTTTCACGCCTTTTCACCTGCTAACCCCCATGTGTAGCTGGTATAAACACTCTGACTTCCCAAATCACTTTCAAATATTACGAACATTGCTGGTTAGACAGGATTAGTCACGCCTCACTGCAAGTGGCTTGGGAATCTTTACACTGTGCACCTGTCAAGTGACACCACTTTTTAAACCACTCCTCAACTTCAAAGGAAGAGTGTGCTTAATAAATCTGGAACGTTTTTCATAGCTTTGTGGTATTTATATTCAAAAAAGTTATTTTAAACGAAGTGTCTCATGAATGCCTTGTTAGATTAAGCCGAAACCTGACGTATGGGAAGAAAACGATAAGGTAAGCATTTCAATTGATCAGAAGTGCATTGGTGGAAAATTGACGTGTCTAGATATAGATTGATAAAAACCTAACGTAAATAGGTTCATTTCACACTTAGACACAATATATTTAGCTACATGTATATTTTGCTATTATTATAGTTTGGTTAATATTTCCTGACTAAAAACAGGGTTTCCTTATATTAAATCAGGTGAATATCGAAGGAAAAATCTACATTTGTGCTATTTAGTATGAAAGGCAAAAAAAACCCCAGTATTAACACCCATTAAAACATATCAATTATCATTTATGATAAAAATAGACTCATTCCAGATATCCGAAAGCCTTACCTATCCAGGCGATTGGACTTGGGGACAAAATAGTCCGGATAAATGAGGCTTCACTGTACTCAGATTTTAGTTTTTTGAGAAAACATGAGAAAAATACCAGTTGTAGAACTTGGTCATTTCTTAACAAATTGTTGCATATAGCGTACCCCATTTGTCCGGATAACTCTTGTACAGTTTTCAAGATAAAACTATTTTTTGCAGTTCTATTGTACGTAAACACAAGATGTGTTACTTGTATTTTGTTTTGGTGAAATACCAGCTACATGTATTGAACTTCGTTATTTTTTCCATTATATTGCACACACGGTGCATCATTTGTCCAGATAACTGATCATGTAGTTTTGAAGATATGAAGCTATTGTCAGTTCAATTGTACAGATATGCACAATAGAGATAAGAATCATACATTAAAATTTTGATAATTATGAAAAAATACTTAAACGAAATTATGACCATGATTATTTCGTGTCGGGATCGGCCTTAGGTAGTGTTTTTCAATTCAGGGTCGACAAAAATACGGGCATTGTTCCAAAGAAAAGATTTCTGTCACATTGACAGGTTTTCCTTGTTACGTTTTAGGTTACATCTAAAATATTACTGTGTATTGCCATTGTTATTTCTCTAAAAAATAAAATGACTAAAGTATTCATACATCTTTTTATCCAGTTTTATCTCCTTTCTGTATTTCAGTTTGTTTTGTAGATGGTATTACAAAGTTAATACAGATTGTTACATATAGAAACGTCACAGTGCAATCCTATGTCATATGCATGTAGAAATCATTTGCAGTATACATGTATACATACACATAACATTTATTAAATTGTGCGTTCGTTTCTGTACATTTTGTCATAAATGAAGATTAATGTTTGATACCTTTATATTCCAAATGTGTGCAGATATGAATATAACTTCGAAATTACAGTGTTTATGTAAAACACAAGGGTGGTCCAATATTTTTGAATAATGTTATTCTAATTTATATATTGCAATGATTTGAGAAGATTTGTTTACTACTATTAGACTGCTTATTGTAAAATTTAAGAAGAAATATGACACAACACCATTATTATACTGTGAATGAAAAATTAAATATTACGTTATCATCGGTTCAAAATACAATGTACACATTGAGGACATAGTAGAGAATGCAATGAACTCATAAAAATCCCATTGTGATACTTAAAGTTGAAAGAGATGATTGTGGTGTCATTGCGTTGCAAGTTAACGAAAGTGAGGCTTGAAATGCATATAATTACATATGATTGTATTTATATACAAGTAAGTAAATCAGCACACATATAACGCTTCATATTCAGTTAAATTAAAATCATTGCTTATGGGAGACTAATTTTTAAGAAACATAAATAAAGATTTACGGGCAGGACTTTCATCAATCTCATTTAAATACAGATCTCAACAATAGCACATAGCGCCCTGCGCTATTATAGATATCTGTATTTTAACCATATTTGGCTTTCTTTCTATATAATCCACGATTTATTTATATTCTGACAAACCAACTTATTGAGCTCAAGCTTGGAACGCTTTTTAGAAATGTGTACATTTTTGAATAATTTGTAGAATTTCAAAATTACATAAAGTATATATTTTTCGATTTAAAATTACTTAAAATATATATATTTGAATTAGGTTATTAATGATGAATGTAGATAAAAAGCATTCTATATAATTCCAATAAGCAAATATATTGGGAGAATGTAAAAGGATAATATGAAGATGTTATGATAGAAAAGAAGTAGCGCTCAAAGTTTCCTATTCCAATCTCGATGTTTTAAATCTATTTGAACATGTAATAAAAGCTAAAAAGAAAAAGAAAAACTTCTTAAACTAAAGATAATAATATTATCAAATTTATAAATTTTAACTCCCAAGGTAGGGTCATTGATTTTTCCGATTAAAATTACCTTATAATGAATACTAGTATTAATTCAAAGTATGAACTGCATCTCTCTAACTAGAGATGGTGCTATCACACATGATACACAGTAGTTGACCACATAAAGTTTAAGCTTCCAAATACTAATGATACAGTTAATATTACTATTAATAGAATTCACTTTGAAATACAAATTGTGTTTAAAACTTGAATTCTTTGATTTAAATATACCCGTCAATCATCTATCTAAATGCAATTCTGTCTACCAGACTGAAGCTAGCAGCCAATAACAGGACCTTTAGATGCATCCATTACAAGTTCGGGTGAGCTAAATGGACCGTTGTACATGTCATAGTCGCTTCTAAAGCTTGTAATGAATACATCTAATAAGATTCTTCTTCTAATCCCTAGTATTTATATATTGTGCTCAAAATCGAAAGAGATATTAATCATTGGAATGAGTCCAAACTCCTGGGAACCACCTCGTGGTATCCCTACAAGCCAAACCTGAGAACGAGAAATGATAGCCTTATAGGTTCCCTACCCTGGTATATGTTTGATGCACACTTCAAAGATAAGGGATATAATAGTTCACATTTTACTCCTATATCATTGTGAAATGTTAAAAAATGACAAAGTTCGGGTGAGCTAAATGGACCCTTGTATGTGCCATAACTTTATTGCTGAGGCAAAATAGTTCCTTAATTCGCTTTAAAATTTGGGGCGTTTCCGCCTGCGTCTGGCGCTGATTTCTATATAAAATGAAAACCGTATGTTAGATGTTTGACTGTCCCTCTGTTAAGATTTTACCTTTTAAAGATTGGTGCATAACGTTTCCCGAGTAAGTAAAAAAAAAATAACCCGGGCTTGATTTCCAGGTACATGTGTAACTTCTTTGTAAACTATTTGGGTCCTATACAGCTAGCAATAATCTAGCGACAACATCGTAAGCAGATATAAACACTTAATTTCATTTTAATTTTTTTCAGAATTTTTGTTTTTATTAAAAATGTGTTTTAATCTTTTTTGTGACTGTAAAGGCGCAGTTTTATTACTATAAATTATGCCTTTCCATTTTTTACACTACATCTTTTAAAAAAAAGCGTCCATGGAATTATCAGTACAATAACTTATGACCCGTAGACCAAGATCAGTTGTTAATTGACTTTATATAATATACTTAATAATCCTTCTCCAAGCGGGCTTTTCTGCTTTCGAAGTTGACAAACATCAAACATATACAATATCCTGCATTAATCATCTTGATATTAATTATAATATGCCAACGACGAAGCAAAATGTAATTTCTATTCGAGTACTCGCAGTACTTTAATGATTTTTTTTTATTTGCAACTAGCACTTACTGGCTTAGTGGCTGCTGTTAGTGATTGCTAGCTTCAGCCTTTTTGTATGTCATCATCATAAATCTTACTAATGCTGAGTAAATACTAGTTAAGGAAAATGAAAATGTATTATTTCATAAAAGACTGCTATCAATTTTACAATTTTATATCATTAAAGGGTGCAACTGCAACGCTTAATGATAAAAATTTGTATCATTAGCGGTTGAGGCTGTAGATATTTACCTGTTTCATTAAGCGTTAGAGCTTATGTGTATTTGTGACGCTTAATGATACAATTCTATCATTAAACGGCGATATATCATTTGGCGTTGGCAATGTCAACTGTTAATGCAATAATTTATAGCATTAAGCGTTGCAATTGCAAAGTTTAATGTCATTTATATCATTAAGCGGCGTTGTATCATTAACGGTTGTTACAGAGCATAAATTGTGCAGTGACGACTGGTGTTCATTCAGAAGAGATTCTTCAAATGTCAGGTATGAAAAGAAAAATATATGTGTTAAATCATATTTAAGCACTTAGATGAATTAAACTTATCTATACTAGTCTATGCATGAAAATAACTCATCAACACAATCATTGTACTCTCATTAAAAACTGATAATTTTGGTAGGTAATATCTACATATTCTGCCCTAAATACTTACAAAATTCTGAGCAGTGGTGTAAGAGGAGTTGTACTTACCAAAAATCAGGACTGATTGAGGAACAGGTCAAAATAATATCCCCCCCCCCAGTTTAAAAGAGAAGAGAATAAGATTTTCTTAGAGTTATACATTTTCACCATATGGCCATATTGGCCAAGCCCTATGGCCTAACTCCTGACTCAGATGCTACACACCAATTTTTTTTCAAGATAACCTCAGTAGTTTGAGAGAAGATGCTGAAAATGTCTACATGTTAACACATGACTCATGATGACGGATAAAACGGATCTCAGTAGCTCACTTGTATGATTCGGGTGATCTAACAACCATGACAGGTTAAAAATATTATACCTTCCTCATGTTGTGTCAGTGTGGGTCATGTTACGTACATACATTTCTAAGACAAAAGATAACGAAACATTTTTTTTTAAATCCAGGTTCAAACACCTACCAAATGGACAGCCACTCAAGGAAGAAGGTCTTAGGTGTGCCCTTGAAGAAATGGTAGAACTGTATAAAAAAAGAGCTGACCAACTCGTTCAAATGAGATCAACCCAAGGAAATGAAAATTTCAATTTTATCCTTTCCAGCAAAGCTCCAAAAAATCGGTTAGTATACTAAGTATAAAATCAATTATTATTACCAAGATATTAATAATAAATAACAAAAAATAAATACCATCTAAGAAATATTTTTTACCTTTTCATATAACATTTTTCAGATGTTATGGGCGCTCACAGTCTTTGATCCACAGAGTATCAGCAGCAGTTCTGCAAAAAAAAAAATGAAGGGCATACTTGGATTAACAAGGTATTAACTGTTAATACACATTTCTCCTCTTAAAATACATACAGAAATGTTGGTCTAAAAAATACACAAAATGATAAACTCATATATATAATATTTCTTTTCCTTACAGGTATGTCAAACTGCAACACTCTCTCCAGGACACTATTCTAATATTCTTGGCAAGCGTCGGGACAGAAACCGTCTCTGGCAAAACACACGACAAAGGCTAAGAAAAACTAAAAAGAGACGACTTGAATTGAAAAAAAGGAAATCCTCTGCAGCTTCTTTAAGTACTGTAAGAGAGGGCACAATCTACTCTGAAAACATTGAATTGAGTTCATCTATGACAGATGAGGAAAATTGCATCATTCCTTCCAGACCAACCATCAAAGGAACAGAGAGTTTTGTCCATTTCAACTTGGAGACAACAGGCCTTGAAAGAACTTCTGATATTGTTCAGTTATCTGCAGTGTGTGGAACAGCTGTCATGAACAAATACGTAGTGCTCAGAAAAAAGAGTCACTGGAATTCGATTTTCCTTTAATGACAACCAGATGTTGTATCGACCATAGAACTTACGAAAACATGACTTAAAACGACCATGTTGATAGTCCTGTTATATCAACTTGTTTGTCAGTAGCTTGCCTCGCCTTAGAAACTGTTCATACGAAGCGCATGCCCTTGCGTATTGAATTAACTGAGAGACAAAAACACCATATGCAGGTGATGAAGGTATATTGCTAAGTAAGGAAAGTTGACTATAGAAAAATTGAAATCATCGCGTTTATCATAAAGTTGTGTTCTTAGGTTACCATCAATGTCCATTTCCAGTAAAATATCCAAATATGAAACAGATGACGCAGACTCTGTGGTATTTTTTATTTCAAGTTCACTGGGATATATCGAGTCGACGTAAGTATGGGAATAACAATTGTTAATTGATAATACGTCGTCGATATACCTGAATGTTGAGTTGAAGGCCAGAGCGAGTGATTTATTTTTTTCACGTACAAGTTTTTGAATAAATTCTGCTTCTTAAGAATACAAAAATAGGTCTGCTAACAATGGGGCACAATTGGTACCCATGGGAATTCCAACAGATTGTTGGAATACTTGATTTCTAAAAACTTCATAGATGTTGTCTATCAGAAACTCAAGCATCGTTTTAATGTCAACTTCAGAGTACTTGTGTGTGCAATCAGAATGGGTTTTAACAAAATAATTTTTTAGATTTCCAATGACAAGGTAAGCATTTTTACGACTTCCATTTTAGCTCACCTGAGCTGAAAGCTCAAGTGAGCTTTTCTGATCACTTTTTGTCCGGCGTCCGTCTGTCTGTCTGTCCGTAAACTTTTTACATTTTCGACTTCCTTTCAGAACCACTGGGCCGATTTCAACCAAACTTGGCACAAAGCATCCTTAGGTAAAGGGGATTCAAGTTTGTTAAAATGAAGGGCCATACCCTCTTTCAAAGGGAGATAATTAAAAATCATTGAAAATTTGTTAGTATTTTTCAAAAATCTTCTTCTCAAAAACCATTTGGCCAGAAAAGCTGAAACTTGTGTGGAAACATCCTCAGGTAGTGTAGATTCAAGTTTGTTCAAATCATGATCCCTGGGGGTAGGGTGGGGCCACAATGGGGTTCGAATTTTTTACATAGGAATATATAGAGTAAATCTTTAAAAATCTTCTTCTTGTAAACCATTTGACCAGAAAAGCTGAAACTTGTGTGGAAGCATCCTCAGGTAGTGTAGATTCAAGTTTGTTCAAATCATGATCCCCGTGGGTAGGATGGGGCCACAATGGGGGGCTGAATTTTTACATAGGAATATATAGAGTAAATCTTTAAAAATCTTCTTCTCAAAAACCATTTGGCCAGAAAAGCTGAAACTTGTGTGGAAGCATCCTCAGGTAGTGTAGATTCAAGTTTGTTCAAATCATGATCCCTGGGGGTAGGGTGGGGCCATAATGGGGGGGGGGTCAAATATTTTACATAGGAATATATAGAGTAAATCTTTAAAAATCTTCTTCTCAAAAACCATTAGGCCAGAAAAGCTGAAACTTGTGTGGAAGCATCCTCAGGTAATGTAGATTCAAGTTTGCTCAAATTGTAATCTCTGGGGGTAGGGTGGGGCCACAATGGGGGGTCAATTGTTTTACATAGGAATATATAGAGTAAATCTTTAAAAATCTTCTTCTCTGAAACTGATCAGCCAGGAAAGCTGAAACTTGTGTGGAAGCATCCTCAGGTAGTGTAGATTCAAGTTTGTTCAAATCATGATCTCCGTGGGTAGGGTGAGCCACAATGGGGGGTTTAATTTTTACATAGGAATATATAGATTAATCTTTAAAAATCTTGTAAGCCTATGGGTTGGTTCAATTCCTTGTCCAGTCCAGAAATGATAAGTCCCGTTGGGTGTTGAACAATAATTTATTAAAGCGTGATCGTATAGATTTTTACAAAGCAACTTTCAAAGTCTTACAAATTCAAATCTCAATCTCTAACATTGACTAGCAGTTTCCAACATCTCACGAACGCCCAACCTCTCTTCATTCTTTTTACATAAGCTTATATATGATCATTCACACAAAGAGAAAAATAATTCAGATTAGTTCTGTCCAAGTGGTATAATCATAAATAATTATATTATCATTACAAACAATCAACACTTCACACTGAACATGATTTCTATATATTTAACCTATAGCGACATCAGCTCCGTAGCTATTATCCTCTGAATCATGTGCATAGCCAACGTTCTGCTTGACCGAAACTAATGAAGTACTCATCATAATTTAATGTTAATTATATGGCTGTCGAAGCGCTGAACATATTTACTTCAAATTGAGTATTCCAACCCTAAATTCCAAACTGGTGATATCAAATAATATATGATTAGATTTCGTATAACAAACTTTTGTTCGCCACCTTTTTTCGACTACATGTAATTTAAAATACAGCCAAGACGGCTATCTGGTTACAATCTTCTTTTTATAAACCATTCGACCAGAAAAGCTGAAACTTTTTGGAAGCATTCTCAGGTAATGTAGATTCAAGTTTGTTCAAATCATGATTCCTTGGGGTAGGGTTGGGCCACAATGGGGGGTTGAATTTTTACATAGGGATATATAGAGTAAATCTTAAAAATCTTCTTCTCTGAAACTGATCAGCCAGATAAGCTGCAAGTTATTTGTAAGCATCCTCAGGTAGTGTACATTCAAGTTTATTCAAATCATGATCCCCAGGGGTAGGGTGGGGCCACAATGTGGCATTGAATTTTTACATAGGGATATATAGAGTAAATCTTTAAAAATCTTCATCTCTGAAACTGATCAGCCAGAAAAGCTGTAACTTGTGTGGAAGCATCCTCAGGTAGTGTAGAATCAAGATTGTTCAAATCATGATCCCTGGGGGTAGGGTGAGGCCACAATGGGGGGTTGAATTTTTTTTACATAGGAACATATAGATATCTCAGAAACCGATTGGGCAGAAAAGCTGTAACTTTTGTGGAAGCGTCCTCAGGTTTGAAAGATTCAAGTTTGTTCAAATCGTGATACTGGGGGTAGGGTGGGGCCACAATTGGGGGGGGGGGGTGTTCAAACTTTTACATTTACATAGGAATATATAGGGAAATATCTTCTTCTCTGAAACTGATCAGCCAGAAAAGCTGAAACTTGTGTGGAAGCATCCTCAGGTAGAGTAAATTCAAGTTTGTTCAAATCATGATCCCCAGGGTTAGGATTGGGCCACAATGGAGGATCGAATTTTTACATAGGGATATATAGAGTAAATCTTTAAAAATCTTCTCTGAAACTGATCAGCCAGATAAGCTGTAACTTATGTGGAAGCATCCTCAGGTAGTGTACATTCAAGTTTATTCAAATCATGATCCCCAGGGGTAGGGTGGGGCCACAATGGGGGGTTGAATTTTTACATAGGAACATATAGAGTAAATCTTTAAAAATCTTTATCTCAGAAACCGATTGGCCAGAAAAGCTGTAACTTGTGTTGAAGTTTCCTCAGGTTTGAAAGATTCAAGTTTGTTCAAATCGTGATACTTGGGGTAGAGTGGGGCCACAATGGGGGGGGGGGGGGGTGTGTGTGTTCAAACTCTTACTTTTACATAGGAATATATAGGGAAATATCTTTAAAAATCAATTGGCTTGAAAAGTCAGTTCAGATAGTGTAGATAAAAATTTGTCAAAATCATAATCTTCAGGACTAGGGTTGGGGGGGGGGGGGGTTCCAATTTTACAAAGGAAAACATTTATCCACAAAAACTCAAATGTTATTTTCTATGGTTTTACTTATATACAAGTACAGTCAAAACTGCCGAAGCGGTCACCCTTATTACGCAGTCACCTTTCGTATGCAGTCATTTTATTTCCTCCCGATTAAAAATCGTATGTGATTGCCCTCTAAAGAGCGGTCACCTGTCTAACGCAGTCAGCGGTCATCGTATTTTGATACGAAACTGTACTTTCGACATGCATTAGGCGGCCATTTTGGTCGATCACATGATTTACACCCGGGGATTTTAAACATGGCTTTCGAAAGTCAGGTAACTAATGTACACAATAATAATACGCCTGAGGCAAAAGAAGCCAAATTGATCGATGTAATTATATAATTGGCAGTTCAGATACGGATGGCAAAAAAGTAAATTGTTTAAACATGTATTTACAGTGTTTGTTTTATATATATAACTTCATGAAATAGGGGTAAAAAATGACCGCGACGAGGCTAGAGAAAATCGATCGATTTAATAATATGATTTTGAGTTCAGATACGGTCGGTTAAGAAATACATTGTTGAAAAGTTTATGCAAATGTTCATGGCCATGCCCAAATTTTGGATAAAATTAGGGCCTGAGATATTAATGATATGATAACAGAAGACTCTATCAAGTGCAAGTCTGGAGTGCAGACGAAAATAAGTGACTTTTTCAAAAATGAAAAAGAAATAAACAATTGGATGCACAATTCTTTGTGTTGTAATTACACTTATTTTTAAATATAATAAATGCTATTAAAAACCAAATCAATAATTTTATTCATTATTTTGTCATTTTAATCAGTATGCTAAATTGCAAGTATATAAAAATTGCAATAATTGTTTTAATAAGGTAATTGATGATGGAAAATTCCCAAGTCTCTATTCAAAGGTCACCTCTGTTAAGAGGTCATTTTGGGTGCCTCCCAAAGGTGACTGCTTAATACAAGTTTGACTGTATTTTGAATTATTGTTGATTCTTAAAATTTGTTTAGACACTGGTCCCTGGACACGGGGTTCAAAGTTTGATGTAGGTTTATAATACATATATAAACAGTTGTTTAAGTCTGATCATTTTCTCAAGAACTGCAATGCTCAATATGTAATATGACTGTAAAATCATCCTTTTATAAAAGGGGCAATGATAAACATAAGAAAATGCAGGGGATTTTTTTTTATACAGGATGTATTATACAACATTGTTCAGATACTTTGTATATGACTCCATAAAGCTGATTTTATTATGTCTATCATTGCTCAGGTGAGCGATGTGGCCCATGGGCCTCTTGTTATTGAAGAAACAACTGTCGATGATATCAAAATGCCTAGATTTTAATTTGTCATGGGGAATGGTTGTATAAAGCGTTGAAAAATCGTACGTTTTGATGCTATTGATTTTGGTAAGATTTTGTGACCTCAAAGTTTCTAATAATTCTTTAGAGTTTTTTAGTATCCACATCTGATTCACACCACTTCTTGGGTATATTGTTGTACAGTACTCTTGAAGTTTCTCCTTCACATCTGTAAGAAGTTTAGTAAGGAGTAAAGAGAAAAGTTTGGTAGAACATTTACTGGAACCTGCTATATATCTCTGTTTGTAAGGACTTTTGTGAAGCTTTGGAATCCAGTGCAAATAAGGTAAATCAAATTCATTTTGTTTATTGGGGATATTAAAGATATCCATAATCGATTTATGATTTTGAAGTATTTCCTGCTTGGGAAGGGTACTATTGGTGTAAGTAGGATAACCATATGTAGAATCGAAACCTTGTTCTTTGAAAATGCAATTAATATAATGTGCCTTACAAACAAAGACAATGTTGTTACTTGCCTTATCAGCAGGGACCAGTACATACTGATCGTGCAATCTAACTAGTTCTTTTCTCATTTCTGCTTTATTGAAAATAGAAGGATAGATGGTTTTCATTTGACCTCTCCGTCGTTTAATTCGACATTTTAATATACATCTGATGCTTTTAACCCATTCTGAAAAGATATCAAGGTCTTCTTTTTCAGATTTTGCCCATCGCTTGGCGTAATCTTCAACAGAATTCATGATATGTATAAAATTACAACGCCATGTGAAGGATCTAGGCTCCCTAAATTTTGGTCCTTTCATAATAATAAGTGAATTTCAAAATATTTTGATACTAAATAACATGGCGTGTTTATCTGATCGCATAAATAAGTGTCTTTCGTTGATTATCTTTTTGAAGGATCAGGCTCGAATAACTATACGATTTTGGCATATATCACTAGATTTCAATTAAAGTCCAGCGAGGGTGCCAATGAGATTAGACATGAAAGTTTAATCGCAAGTTGTGATGTATCACATTTTAGAAGCATGAACATCTAGGCAGAAAAAAAGGAATCGTCTTGCCTATTGCAAGGCAGGTTAGATGTCAGTTAGGATGGAACGGCAATAACGAAAAACAACTGTAAGCATATCAGCCAGAAAAAAAGCAAAAAAATAGTGAACTTTGCTAAAAAAAATTAATAAAATAAACGAAATTCACTCTTGCTTTGCATCCAAACGAATAATTTAGTTTTGTTCATCGTTTGACATACAGTATATTCATAGGATATGGGCAAGAAATGCGTCAGTACCCTCTTCCCCAACATAGAATAACGAAGTTGCAGATTTTTAAAATAAAATATAACTGGGTGGTGGTAGTCGGTATACCTCATACGGAATCTAAATTGTTATATGGATGAAAAAAAATCTAGTTCGTATTGTAAATTTGTCAGACATATAGTTCAACAACTTCGCAGATAAATGCGCATGTATAAGTTAAATTCACTTACTCCATCTACCTTAAATAAATGTCATTTACCTAATTTTGGCCCTCGATTTCAATAAAAGTGGAGCGTATAAATTTTTGTATATATGGTTGTCCTTTTAACGTCACTGTTTATATGTGTAACAATTTCGGATCTTAATGACTTCCCAAAAAGCCTATATGCTTTTGCCAATAATTTTAAAATCAAATTTTCAAAAGAAATCTAATAATTTTGAGATACAAAGGTCAAGGTCATGAAAACTAATATTCTGTTCTTTGTACCTTTTTGGTGTTCGAGACTATAGTTTTTTCAAAGTTAACCCACCAAGAGAGTATTTTGTAATGGTTAAACTAATAATATATTATTGTTATAATATATGATTATGTATTCTTTTCACTTTTAAGGGGATAATAATACAGTCGGTCACGTGATAAAACCTTGAAAATGTAAAGGGATTTATGTAGATTTATTCACAGGTCGATGCTTAAGGAAACTGTTGTCTGTGAATATATAGCGAATATCTGCGAGTTTATCTGTTGCTGTATAGTAAATAAAGAAAATATTAATTAGTAGCTCAACTTAAATAAATCATTTTTACGTTATTTTTCAATAGGTGATGAACTTCCAAAGTCAATAAGCATAAGTGTTTTTATCTGATTATTGAATATGTATATAGAATGTTATCCCCAAATGTGAGTTTTCGAACTCAGTCTAGTCAGTATCGATGATTCCGAGAGAATGGGCATTGATATTTAACAGTGAATTGCTATCAGGTAAATTCGTAACAGTAAAATATAATCATCATATGAGAACTTTCACCTGCCTTGCCTTCCAACATCTTAAATTGGCCGTTCGCGACAAGACTTTGACCCGGCGTGTGTATTTCTTAGCCAACGCTGTCCGGCTATATCGTTCATAAGCAGCACTGATTTTTCTAAAGAAAAACGATGTCATTTCAACCAGTCACGTACAACACCTATCCATTCACTACGCATCTCAATCTATATTAACACTTTTCGCAATGTAATCACGGCGGATCTAAGCCACGCGGGTGTGTATTGTATTGCGTCACATCACATTCATTCAACTGACATTTCATTAATTTTTTAACACGTTGCCGTGGCCGAATGGTTAGCGTACTGGGCATGCAAAGCCAAGGGTCGCGGGTTCGAATCCCCTTTTTTCAGTGTTTTCTTTCTTTCTTTCTTTCTTTCTTTCTATTTTTTCTTCAAATTTATGGAACTGTAGTACAAGTTTTTTTTTTGTTGAAGACAAAAACAGGTCTAGTCTTTTCTTATTTTTATTTATGGGAACACTGATCTTAAATAAGTCACATTTTAAAAAAACTAGTTACGTCAGTTACCTATCGATTAAAAGTAACAAAATTCAAACTTCATCATGTATCATCATGAAGCTGAATAGGAGAAAGAGAGATTGAAATATCAAGGTTGGGACAGAACTAACAACGATAAAAAACTATTACAATAGCCCCCGTCCCACCGTTTTCATCGGTAGGGAACTTTTATAATTAACAAAAGAAAATGTAAAGACGGTCATATAACATTTCCTGACATTGATACTTTCTTTTTTCTATAATTTATTTCTTTTTCAAAGAACAGACATACAGAACAGTCACATTCAGTCACACACACACACATACACACTTTAATATGAATAAACTAAATGTATTATTTAGTGGTTACTTGCCTACGCAGAAAAAAAGTTTAAGTAACAAAAAAGAAATAGAAAAATAGTCATAATGAAAATAAATCAGATGCCAGCATCAAAGATACCTTTCCAACTGTCCCATAATTTTTCAAAATATTGTAATTTACAAGTTGGTATTGCAGCATATCTTTCAATATTGTATTTTAGTTTTAAGTGACAAAGGAAACCAATCAAGCATGGAATCTTATTTGACATAAGAAAACAAAATATATATTGTTTCATATAAAGAATTATAAAATTAATGACTTTGTTATGAAACGATAACGGAAGTTGGCCAAGTATAATATTAGACATAATAAATCCAACTCTTTCAGATGTATTTCTGTAAATATATAAACTAAGTTCACTCCACATGGTATGTATTTTCTCACAAGAAATAAAAACATGTATTATCGTTTCCACATTATTTCTACAAAACCTACATCTGTTTGTAGTTTTGATATTAATTTTTTTAGGTAATATCCAAATGGAAGAATTTAGTGTAAAATTCTAAATTGAAGCCATTGTGCAGAAGAATCTTTGGTAGTTTTAAAACAAATCTTAAAAATGTCATATACCGTAAGATCTTCAACATTATAATCCATTAGATCTGTTTTCCATTTGGTTACAACAATTGGAACAACCACCTTTTTATTCAAAACATTGTAAATAATTTTTGAGCACTTTTCATAGAGTATAATTGTTTGGGGAAAAAATGGTATACATGAATTAGGATTTCTTTTAGCAGAAGTCCTGTCTATGTTAGACATTGTAAAAAACTTAAAAATTGCTGTTTTAACACCAATGTATTGCATTGTACATATATCATTGAGATTGTATTTACATTTAAATTCATCAATACCTAAAAAATTACAATTTTCATCATAAAAATCTTGTATGACCTTTACACCGATCTTGTACCAGGCTTTTATGAAAACATATTTATTAGCTATGTGTATGTTTGAGTTGTATCACACTGGAGTATATAAAAAATCATCTTTTGCCTTTGTGTGATCATTATAGATAGTAATAAAAACATAACCATGAATTTAACACATCTTTCCAAAAATCATTGTTTACATTGTGTAAACATTCGATTACAAAACTATCACCAAAATCAAACAATTTCTATAAAAAATCATTTCTACAAATGGTAAAAAAAATCCATCCATGGTGTGTGTGCTTTTGTAAGCCTTTTTATCCATGAACACTTAAGAGATGCTATAAAATTGTTAATATCAACCATTTTCAACCCTCCTGACGAATAGTCCTGTGTAATGACTGACCTCTTAACTTTATCAATCTTAGATTTCCACAAAAATTAATTCAAAAATAGTTTTATTAAGTTATGAAATTGTTTCTTTATTTGGATTTGGTAGTGAAATGAATAAATGATTTAGTTTCGGAATAAGCAAACTTTTAATAACAGTAATTCTACCAATGGGTGTAAGAATTCGTCGTTTCCATTGCTCAACCAGAGCTATAATTTTTGGAATTTGTAAATTTTAATTCATATCGAGAATATTATGAAGATCTACCAAGAACTGAATTCCTAAAAGGTTAAATATTGTTGACCCCAATCCAATTTCCATCTTGTGTGATGATAAACCTGATCTGATTTTTTTTTGATCCAATCCAAATAGTTTTTGTCTTAGACGTATTTATTTTAAGACCAGAAAAACTAAAAAAAAAATATTCTATGGTTTCTAGAGCTGCAAAAAGGGACTTGGGTGAACCATCAAGGACTAGTGAAGTGTCATCTGCATATTGTGATTGTGATATCTTATGTTCAATGTCATTAATAAAAATACCTTTAATGTATTTGTTTTGTTTAATCATTATTGCTAGGATTTCTGCACACATGATTAATAAATATGGAGCGACAGGGTCTCCTTGTCTGCATCCCCTTTGTACGACAAACTGTTGTGATAGATGGCCGCATTGTAAAATAGCAGCATGAAAGTTTGTATTTAAGATCTTAATCCATTGAATAATGTTCTCTCCAAAGCCAAAATATTTAAGGACTTGGTATATGAATGACCACGACATAGAATCAGAAGCCTTTTCAAAATCTATCAGTACTAAAAGACCCGGTACGTTTTTAAACTCAGTGTAGGATAACAGGTCATATATAAATCTAGTATTCTCAATGTACCTTCCCTTCATAAATCCAGACTGTGTATCAGATATTAAATAATCTAAAACTTATTTGACTCTAAAACTAACGCACCCTGAAATAGTCTTATACAAAGCATTTAAAAGAGTAACTGGTCGCCAGTTTTTTTTAAGCTGTCTAGGTTTATCACCTTTAGGCAAACATGAAATAATTCCAAGTCTCTGTGAGATGGGGAGTTCTTTCTTCAAAAATATACAGTTAATGGCACGTACAACAAAATTTTTAATATCTTTCCAAAAAAATTTAAACATTCAGCAGTGTAACCATCACTTCCAGGAGATTTGTTGTTCTTCATTGTTTTATGACATTTAATACCTCTGTTTCTAATAAAAAACTTCTTCTAGACCATTTGACAAATTATTTTCTAACTTAGGTGAATTGTAATTAAAAGTAATGCTATCTAAATCAATCTTTACAAAATTCGTGTCCGCACTTGCATATAAATTTTCATAGTACTTCTTTACATAATCTAGTATTTCCCCTTGTTCATATACCATTCCAATACCATCGAATTTTTTTTATAGTTTTGTTTAGGTAATTCCTAGATTCCAAATTGCAAAAATATTTTGAAGGTTTTTCGCCTTCCTCCATCCAATGGGCACGAGACATTATCATATGCCGAAGTAACTTTTCCTTGCGTAGTTTTTCCAAAGCATTTTTTTTTCATCCAAAGTATTAATATCAACAGTAGAATTTGATTCCATATACTCTATCTCCTGAACAAGATTTTTTTCAATGTTGTTTCTGACCTTTTTCTATATGTTGAGTAAGAGAAGATAGTTACCCCCCTTATTTCCATCATTAACACCTCAAAAAAGACTTTCATCAGTACCACTTTTACATTGAAAATCACAACTCTCTATATTGTCTAGATATTGGCTACTAACTGACTGAATAGTTTCTTTAACTTTTACCACATATTCTTTATCCGAACAAAAGAGTATTGTTAAACTTCCAAAGCCCACACCCTTGAATTTGACAAGTATGAATTAAAAACACATTTGTATCCCCACTGGGATTCAATAAATTATTCATTTTCGTATATAAAATGTGTGTTCTGCAAACAAATAATAGAATATTGTTTTGTTTATAATAATTTAAAACATCTTGACGTTTGTTAAAAGTTGCTAGCCCGTAACAGTTCACCGTAGCTATTGTAATATTACCCGACTGTTTTATCTATGGGAAAATTGTGAAAAAACAAAATGTAAAAAAATGATAGTTTAAATGTAAGCAAGTAACCACTTACCAGACTGTCGTTTGACAAATACGTATACATATTCACAGACCACACACACAGTCAAACATGTTCGTTTTATTTAGTATAACGATCCCGATCTCGTTAGGCAATACACATTCACCGTTCAGTTCACTTTGATCCCGATCGAATTTCTGCACCCCGCCGCATTACAGACCTCTAGGGTTTTTTTTGCTTCCTATCAATGGAATCAGGATGTCGAATGTATGTCGCACACCTTGTCTATCTGACGCGAAGATCTTTCTGTTGTAATACCAGGATTTTTATATCCGCTCGTCCTTGTTCAGTTGTCGAAGAAGCTCTGCGTTCTGATGGGTGATGTGGTCGTACATAGTAAAGTGCGTTTTCACAACATCTTTTGATCTGTGTTTGATAATTTTAATTTTTGAATCTCTGTTTCTGAGTTTGGCAGTTACTGGCCGAATCCTTCCCTGTTCCCCTGGGATGCGATGTATTTCAAGGATATCGCTTGGGTCTATGGTTACGCCAGCCGTTTGTTTCATGATAGTAATCAGGGTTTGGGTTAGGGTTCTAGGCAAGTCTTCCTGCGCCTTTTCCTTCCACCCTGTGAACTTGATGTTATTTTTTGAGAGTACTGCGTATTTTGGTTTGCCTGAGTGTATGCTGTCACGGTTAAGGATTTATATTGCTGTAAATTGGCTTTTAGATCTTGTAACTCTGCTAGATGTTCGTGAAATTTCTCCTTCAGGTCATTCATATCCATATTCATCCCGTCGGCAATTTCCTTCGTACGCGACTCGAATATTTTGGATTTTTCGTCTATCTCTTTGATAAACTCGTCTTTTACCTGTGTAGTAACGGTAGTTGAGTGTTCTTTTGTTAGTGTATCTTTCACCTCAGTGATCACCTCTGTTATGATTTCTTTCTTTAGCTCCCCCTTTATTTCCGAGACAATGTCCGTAACAATGTTTTTAATGTCATCCTTTTTCACCATTGTTGGTCGGATTTCTAACATACTTTCTTGAATAGATTTAAGTCCATCAGAGACGTCAGGAGTAGGGGGTTCAGTATCGGAGCTACTGGTTCGCTGTACTTTTGACGGCCTTTTGTCTGAAATAGTGGCGCTTTTTATTGACGACGGCACGAATTGTAAATTTAATTGCACCATTCGTTTGTCTGTGACCTTGTCACTTTTTTTTTACTTTTTTTCCGGCTTGTCTGATTTTTCTAACTTGTTCTTTCCTTCCATATTTACAGACATTTACACAAAGGGCAAAAAGAATGACAAAGAAAGTTCGATGAGTAGGTACTCACAGTTCATGCGATTAAGCTTCGCCACAGTCACAAAGAATAATACAATTTTCCAGTTGGATTCACAGACTATAAATCACACGCCGTATACAAAATGTATACCGCTACCTTTTCTATTGTTGTAGAAATATTTAGAAGCTTTTATAACGTTTTTAAGTAACAAAAAAGGCATTTTTTGCGGAGCGCTAAGAGAGACGTCAAACCATGTCATCACGTGACCGGAACCGTGATTTCTTTTCTTTTTTTTTTTCTTATAAATGTTCCTGCGAACGTGTTTTTTTTCTCCAAAAAACTATAAAGTTATTTTCTGCATATCAATATCTTTTTAAATCACATTACATAATAATTTATGTAATGTGATTTACTCCGATACATATCTATTCTAAAAATACTTGTTGATGAATCCAGAGCTGATTTCATCAATAAAATGTAGAATGGCTTGCATATGTCCTTCTCTCGCTGTGGCCTTCAACTCAACATTCAGGTATATCAACGACGTACTATCAATTAACAATTGTTACTTACATACGTACTTCGATTCGATATATCCCAGTGAAGTTGGAGTAAAAGATACCACAGAGTCTGCATCATATGTTTCATATTTGGATATTTTACTGGAAATGGACATTGATGGTAATTACCTAACAACAAATCTTAATGATAAACGTGATGACTTTCATTTTTCTATAGTAAACTTTCCTTACTTATGTAGCATTATACCTTCATCACCTGCATATGAAGTTTTTGTCTCTCAGTTTATTCGATACACAAGGGCATGCTCTTCGTACGAACTGTTTCTAAGGCGAGGCAAGCTACTGACAAACAAGTTGATGAAACAGGACTACCAACAGTCATACTTTCGTAAGTTCTATGGTTGATACAACGATCTTGTCAGCAAATACAATCTTCTACTGGGTCGCATGCTGACTGACGTTTTTCATACTAATTGTTAGACAATAATTAATCACCTAATTGTCTACGGAATTTTCCGTTTTTCCCGATTACGACAAAGAGCACACGGCGGGTGTGACCGGTCAGCAGAGTATGCTCACTCCTCCATGGCACCTGATCCTACCTCTATTTTTTCTTTAGAGGTCTGTGTTTGCTCTGTTCCTGTTTTGTAATTGTCCTTTGGACTTTTGTATTTGAACACTGTTCGTAATCACCACATGTCATTGTAGACAATATACACACACCACTAACACTGAACATATTTTCAAAAAACCTAGGATCTGAATTTTAATAATTCTGAGGCTTTTGATAGAAAATATTCGTACACATAAAATAAATTTTATCAAAATACTTGCAAGAATTCGACTTATGTCTTTGAAATTTAAACGATATGTCTCACGGTACTTTGATAATCAGAGTCTTATAAATTGATTTTCTATTGGAACCAGTCACTTACAAGCATCAATTAATAAAATCAAATTCGCAATCGAGTAATCGAAGTAAAATCGTGCAAAAAGATGACAAAAAATACAAGGCTTCATCAAAATGCCCGTGTTGACTTTTTTTAAGCGACTGTTGAACAAATCTTAATCAATCATATCTTCATTTACTAAGGTATGATGGACAAAAAATGTTTTGTCTATATCTAGCACCAACAATTATAATATTTTGTGGCAAAAAAATGCAAGTGAAAGAATGTTTCAAAAAAAGAAAAAGTCCTGTACTTACACATCTTCCCAAGTCAAGGGTTTCTGATCCGCTCCGCTCTACATAAACCCTTGACCGAATTGGCTTAGTTTGACAGGGCTAGAAACCCGGCTTTCTGGTTGGAGTCATTAAAGTTTGCATCTTATTATTTACGTAAAACAATTAGTTATTGTATTTTGATTTTCAAGAACTATATTTAAAAGCCATGATTAAAAAACAATGTACTTTTATCTTTGGCTTTGGCTTATGATTTTCAACTTTAAAAAACTACAGTTAAGCAGTTTTTTAAAAGCGCAAATCGTTCGACTAAGTTAGTAAGAGAAACGTGTTAGAAACCATGCACCATTTTGGTAAAGGCAACTTTCTTTGAAAAAGGGTATAAATGTTTCGACCCTGTAATTATAAAAATATATAGAGCATGTTCGTTTATAATAAGGTGAAAAAGTATTTAATGATCAGTTTGTAAATAGCGAGACAGTGGTTTTTCTGTTATGCTCTCTCTAACGTGTTATTTTTGGTCCTTGTCAATTGTCAATTTACTTGGCTAATATTTTTGTCAACACCTTAATCAAAGACGGCATGTTTTCTTTTTCATTTGCCCAAAACTGATTAATTGGTACTTCCTGTACAACTGCATTTCTTTTTCTCTAATGAACCAAATTCTGTTAAACGTACATTTGGTTCTTTTGTAAAAAACGTATTACCAATTTCAGACGATCAACTTTAAATTTCGTCTACAATAATATGAAAAAGGTAGACCATTTCAATTTCATATTTTTTTTTTTTTGGGGGGGGTGATTTTTTTAAAAAAAAGTTGAAACATTTTTAAGACTACGTAAGATCATACAACTTTAATATAGGTAGAACCATAGAATTGAGATGTGAATGTGCCCGTGTTCAAAAATCATATATGTGGATTAATGAGAGTCCATATTTTATAAACTTCAAAAAACTGTTAAAGTTTAATGTGTAGACTGACTTAAAATATTTAAAAAGGGAAAAAAAAAGCTACAAGTAGTTTTGTCCTAAGAATTGCAGGATTTAAATTAGTTTGTGAGTAAAATGTTGTATAGTACATTTGTGGCTGAAGAGGTGACATTGAATAATCTACCAACGGCAGAAAAATAACTTATTTATGCAGGATTTGATAGCAATATGGCACTTTTGTAAAGATGAGGGAAATATTGATTGAAAACTTTTGATAAGTCTATCAGAGAATTTCTATGTCTGAAAAATTTAAGGAATTGGATAATTGATCAATTAAATTTCAGTATCGACAGACTGATTTTTTTTTGGATAGCGGTACTCTTTTTGTCAAAAAGTTGTTTTCAATAACTTAGGTGTGGGCTGGAATTATCATGGAAAGAGTGTAGGGAAAATTGTTTCATTTCCAGTGGTTTATTATAGTTATAGTTAAAGTTTGAGGGGGATGGAAATACTGTTCAGCCAACGTTTAAGGGGTGGGGATCATTTCTCTTGTATCAGTTTACTTTTTATGTCTAGATGTTTCTGCTGTTTAATCAATTTAGACGCCAAGTTACAGACAAGATTAGAAGCTCAAATTTTTCTTTTATTTTGTGAAAATGATTCTTGACTTGATAGATACGGAATATAACAAGATTATTTTAAACCAAATAATGAGCATGCTTTTAAATGTCATTATCATTTATTAGTTGTTGAATTTTATAAACCAAAATTAAGATAAGATTAAAAAGAATTTAAAACTTACATGTAGTAACTGAACAATGGTTGTGATACGAATTTAACA
The DNA here is from genome assembly GCA_033439105.1 of Magallana nippona. Classification (NCBI taxonomy): domain Eukaryota; kingdom Metazoa; phylum Mollusca; class Bivalvia; order Ostreida; family Ostreidae; genus Magallana; species Magallana nippona. The sequence goes on from CM065919.1 coordinate 28,329,978, forward strand.
GGTTTTGAGACACCAATTCTTGAATTAAATATTGTAGAAGCTCTGTATTGTACATGCATATGCAAGTTTCTATAAACATTATTGGTTCAACGTCCACGCCCCTATTAACTGCATTATCGAATTCCAATCATGATCTTAGATAAGACTATTTTTTTGTGTCGCGATCACTCATTCTCATACCTCGCTTTCTCTAGCAATTTAGACATATCTTTTAAAGATATGATACATTCAATTTTTTTCTCTGTTGATCTCTCTTTCTTTCATTATTAGCCATTCCCCAAACGACTCATCTTCGCTAGCCAAGTCTCCGATTCGTTTTTCTCCTCCCCAAGATTTAGCCGAGTTTGTAAGCTTTCAAATAATCGCGCTTTGACTTTCCAGGGCATCCAATCAAATTGCGCCATACAAATATGTTCGGTAAGAGCAATGGCGGCGCCCAGTGACAATCTGTGTTGTCGACTTTGTCACGGTGTTTTGCCTAAAAAACAAAGAAGAACAATATTTGGCGAGACGTTCGGGGTTTACGATCAGCTGCTAGAGATAATCGATTGTGTTCCACACCCAGACGACGACGGGAGCAACTATGTTTGCGGTATGTGTTGGAATAAACTGAACAAACTGTCGAAACTTGAGCACGACATCAAAACGAAACTTGAATCCTTAAAAGCTGATAGGTTGGAATTAATTCGGACTTTAAGGCAGAAATACCAAGGGGACTTTTCTTTGCATCAGCTTAGAATGTGGACACCAAAGTCCAAAAAACACAACATTATCCATTCGCCAACGCCGAAAAAAGTGAAACAACTGTTCGTTCCATCCAGTCAGTCAGATTTAACAGGGCCAACCACAATCTCAACTAGCCAAGCGTTGTGCTCGAAGAAAAATCCAGAACAAGAGGAAAAGAAGGAGAAAAGAGCCAAAATTCAGTTGTTTTCCCCCCAGTAAAATCAAGGTATGTACTAACATACTTACACCATTAAACATATTGATAAAATAATGTACATTGTATATAGAATTACGCAGGTTGAAAGATTACTTTATTAAGACATCTACATATAGCTTTGCCTCTTCATTGTTTTTTTTTTTTTTGGGGGGGGGGGGGGGGGTTGAAATTAAAAAGAATTTTTTTAATTGCTAAACCAACTTTTGAATGTTATAACATTTTATACATCATAAGTTTCCTTCATTTTTGTGGTAGCTGTAGTAAAGACGGGGAGAACAAATTTTCTGCATATTCCTTCAATTTACTTGATAAAAGTGTTGATTTTCAATTATGTTAGAAATGGTTTTTATTTCCTAAACAAATGTTCACAGAAAATACAATTTATGTTGAACACAAGAATCACTATATACAGCTAGCTAAGGCCTAAAAAAAAATGTGTGTTTAGGGTAACACTGATGAGAAAATTAGGTTAGGTAGGTAGGGATTTTTTTTCTGCATGCGGGCATATTTAAAAACAGGGTTTTAATGGAAATAATATGAAAATCATAGTTAATAAAAAAGACATCTAAAAATGGTAGGATCGGGGCATTTTTGTAGGTTAGGTAGGGTTACCCTAAACACACAATATTATTTTTAGGCATAAACAGGTGATATCATATCTGCAGATTGTATTTCTCTTTATGCTGTTTTTTCCTTCGCTTGCAGGTTGTATTTAGAAGCAAAAAGGAATCTTTTAAATCTAAAGTGATTCCAGCTTGGGTATATCAGGACATCATCAGGGGAATGTAAAGAGGTGAATCCCACCAGAGAGTATCACAGCTTCTCTACAATTCGAGTTTGAAAGAAAATATCTTGAACTCTGTTCTCAAAGATCTAAGAAAAGAGCTATCCAAACTTTCATCAACTAGGACTGGTTAATTTCTAAGAAGAACATCAAGTGATGATTTGGCCACAGTGAACTTTGAAACATGGAATTTAGAGTTCCAACTGTACTCTCCTGTCCTATTCAAGATAATTTCTGGTGTCTTTGATGACCAAAAACCTGTAGCCGTTGCTGTGATTTCTGCTATTATTCAGAAACAGAAAAATATGCACATGTCTGCATTTCAGCATGCAGTATCTCAAGTTTTTGATAATGGTGGTGCAACAGATGAGGTATTTACCAATAAAATTGTATTATTATTTATTACGGAATATCTGTGAAATGAGTTAAGAATTACATTATTATAAATTCAGATATATAAAGGGCATGGCATCCTGCTTTGTAATGTTAGAAAACAAAGTGAGGTATAATTTGCTATATTTTGATTGCATGTATCATCTTCAGTGTATGTACAATGTATATGTTTCTTGTCAATTACTTGAAATTAATATTTCAGTGCATGAATCTTCTGAACAAGCTTGGTCTTTGTGTGTCATCATCTGCTGCTGCAAAGAAGAAGACAGACTTCATAGGAAGACAAACTGATCATATTCAGAAACTTGTCATATCAGAGAAGATAGCCCTTGAACAAAATACAGGTGAGGATAAAGTACCATCTGATATAATAGGAGATAATTTTGACATAGCGAAGAGTCCCTCACATATGAGCAAAGATAAGCAACGACAAAGCTGGCATTGGTTCTTGTTGATTGGTCTGAAACGGAGAGTTACAAACTTAGATTCAAGTATAGAAGTTCCTGTGACACCTATTTCAGCAGTTGAGAACAGCATCTTTATTCCCAGTGTTACAGATTGTCGATCTCTGGAGAGTAATTTTACTTATCATATCATGCAGGTTATGGTAAAATATTTCCCTTGCTTCCAAAAATATGAACCTAACATTCCAAAATGTATTGAACATCCTCACATGCAAGAATTGTCAAAAAAATCTGACTTTGTGATATTAGATTTACTGGACAAAAGTGAGAATAAAAATGAGGACATGATTAGTATATTAGAGCATGTCCACCGTAATTATGTCCCCCATACAGCTGAAGAACATCCTTCTGTCATCAGAAAAAAAGTATTTAGGGGGGATGTTCTCACAAATGAAAGAGCCTATTCCGCACAGTTAGCAATGCTAAATGAAGCAATAGATTTTGAACAAATAGCTGGTGTAATACATAGACCAGAAGGACTACATAGAATGATGAATCTATGTCTGGTAACAAGTTATCGACCCTGTTTAAGTTTGTCTTGAAGTTACAGTTCAAAGTTTTAAATGCAAGGTAGACAACTTACTGTTTGTTTTATTTATCTCTTTTACAGTTTCCCTCTAGAGCTACATGTATTTCAACAAGCTAAATATCCATTGTGTTTAAATACAATAAAGTTTGAAAATTTATAAACCGGGTATATATGATTATTACATTCTTAAATTCTATTACGGTATGTTCTTTGAAGTTCAGTGGATTGCTCTGGGATGTTGTTATGATGAAATACATGTACATGTAGTTACATCAACAGTTGTTATTTTATTCATCTATAGTGCAGTAGTTACAAGTCTTAGGGAGAATATAGCTTTTAGACACATTTTTTCTTGCATACTTTTTGGTGTTTTGCATTTGCATTTGGTTTTACTTTTGTTCTTGATGCATGTTATATATTCATTGATTTTTAAGGCGTCGAGCTAATGCTCGGCAGCCTTCTAGCGATCGTCTGGATTGGCAATCGTCCAAAATTCACGCGCTGCACCGCCTTTTAAATGCGCATTATTAAGAAATAAGTTCCTAAAAGTATTAAACGTATTACAAGATTTTTTCCCATTTATTCAACTAAATTGTGTACAAAAAACCCAACTTTGCCTCCCTGGTGATTGACAACTCATTGCATAAGAATAAATTTGCTTAATCAAGAAATGGCGGATGAATACAATCAGGCCTAAGTGTAAAGATTCACTAGATATTATTTTAGTTTATCGCTTACATTTTAATTGGAGACAGTGCCCGATAGAAATAACATTTTAGATGTAAATTTATTTGTTATCGGGCACGGTCTCCAAAATAAATGTAAGCGATAAACGTATCTAGTAATTTCGTTGCAAAAAATAAACTCGATAATGCAGTTAGTTTGGTCGAGTATTTTAGATGGCACGTGTTGTGGATTTGTTTGTAAACAACCATACCATAGGAAATCTTGTTTTAAACGGGAATTGAAATAAATAAATGTATGTTTTATTATTATAATTAGGGACATACTGTTAATGTATTCAAATTATGAACCTGTGAAAGTTGTTCAAAGACTGTTTGAAGCAGAAAGAAACAAATTATTTTTGAACTTTGGAATTTCTTCGATTTTTGCAATTATGATGAGTTATTGTATTAAAAAAGCACCTCTACCTATTTTGTAAGAAAATATACTGATTTTTGTTTTTAAAGCAGCAGAAAACATAATTCATATACTTTCTATTCTAAGTCTAATATCATTTGATATGACTATTAGTACTGAAATTCAAATTATTGGTATCATTCTATATAAAAGAAAAAAATGTCAGCTCGACGCCTTTGTGGCCGTTCCGGCCTTTGATTATTTCATGATGTTTATATATTATATAACGGTATAAAGTTACAATATGAAGTAAACATATTTTAATATTATCTCTTTTGAAATGAATCATGCTTGTGCAAGACATTTTACAGTTAAAAAAATTGTTAGACTGGTTTTAAGCATAAAAGCTTTAACTTCATATCTATACAGTATATTTTGTAATTATAAAAGTAACAAATTTCAAAATTAAACACTGTATAAACAAAACTGATTATGAAAACAATTTCCATTGAAAAACAAACATTTAATTGTTCCATGCAGATTCTCTACCAACAGTTCTACAAGGCTTCATCTACAAATAACATCACGGTTATTATGACCTTTTCGCTTGGAAATCTAGAAGCTGCTGTATATTTTCCTTGATTTTTAAATGTTAAATTTCAACATTAAAATAAGCAACTATCTTTAAAGATCCATAAAACCTGTGCTGAGTAAATTAACCTTTATTTGTAAATTGCCTATAGTGATAATTTGTAAGGTATCAACTATTCAACTATTGCCTTATATCAGACAATAAGCAGATTCTATTAACTTCAGATTAATATTTTATGGGGAAAAAACCCCATTATCATTACTTAAGAAAATATGGGTGGAAAAAACCTACATAAGCATTAAATATGGGGATAAAAACCCCATCTGATATTTTTTGGGAAAGGTGATTTTTTTTCCCCATATGCAATTTCATGGGGTTTTTGCCACATGGGGTTTATGACAAAACCCCATGGGGTTTGCATGGGGTCTTATGTGGGGTATTTTTTCAAAACTAAAACCCCATGGGATTGAAACTTTTAAGATCAAATATCTCAAAAACTGTCTAAAAATGTTTCAATGTTTTTTTAAAACTTTATTTAGAATAAAAAAACCCCACCATTTGGTACAAAACTTTGGTCGATAGTGTGAATGGAAAGGGGTGCACAACGCCGGAAAAATGTCCATTCCGGAGTTGTCCGTCCCACTGTTAAATACACATCCAAACCGTATGCGACAATATGATAGAGCATTGCTTAAAGATTTTTAATTGTTTTAATAATCATTTTTTTTCCTCAGAAGAATTAACATTTCTCATCAGAATAAATAACTTTCTGATATAATTTAATTTCAAAATCCGATTGGAAATCTTAAAATCCCCTGTCTTAATTAAATTCATGTAAGAAATTCTTTTAAGTTTTTTTTAGAAAATCCTGAATGATTTTTTAAATATCCTGTAGGAAAATTTCTCCATTGTTAATTATAACATTCCCATGAAATATTAATTTTTAAAGGTAAATATCTCGCATGTAAGGTAAGAAACATACAAAAGTGGTTATATAACCCTCTCTAGTCAATGACTATCATTTGGTATGTATGGATTATTACGAAACCCCATCCTAAGCAGGTGAAAGAATTTCATCTTGCCTGATTAATTTTAAACATTCTTTTCTTGTAGTATAGAAATGCATTAGGATCAGAACAGACAGAGTAAGCAATATCATGTAAAATAATTTTAATGTTGCATGTTACATTATTCTCTGAGGAGGTAAATTAACTGTTGTCCTCGAAAATTGAAACACCCTCTTGTAGATTTATTATTTAGTTGTTAAAAAAAAACCCAGATAGAGTCGCTTGCATCTTCGCTAACCAAGTGTCCGATTCGACATTCTCATCTCCCCCTTGGCAGATTTAGCAAGTCCATTGCCGCCATCTAGCGAGTTTTATGAGTTATCGTTCCTTGCGAGTAAAAATTTTAGCCAATCAGATTGCGCGTAACATATAACGCACTGTTTACAAAAATGGATTTGACAGAGGAAAAGAGAAAGGAGATCGAAACAACATTTAACGTGCCGTCTCTTAAAGAAAATCAAGTCAATGGAATAAAAGCAATATGTGACGGAAAAGATGTTTTTGTAGGACTAAAAACAGGTAGTGGAAAGTCGATGATCTACGAGAGTTTACCCATTGTTTATCCATCGGCCACCATCATTGTTATCACAGCCCTCGTCTCGATAATGAAGGAGCAAACTCAGAGACTATGTAAGTTAGGTTTTAAGGCAACATATATAGGACGTGATCCTACAGAAGACGACACAATTAACGAGGGAATATTCAAGTTCATATTTGCCAGTCCTGAGGCACTAGTTGGTGACAGCAAATGGAGAGATGTAGTAGCAAACTTAAGGGACAGAATAAAGGTTATCGTTGTAGACGAGGCATACACTGTCGTACAGTGGTAAGTAAGTTTACATGCATAATATGCTAAAATCAATTTCTTTTCGTTCATGTTAATAAATATTGACTACATATGTTATATAAGATGCAAGTTATGATTCTCTGTGTAGGATATTTTGTCTGTTGATAAAATCTTAACCAGTAATATTCCTTGTGAGAAATCAACACTAGATTTATCTTATATTTTGTTTGTTTTTAATATAGGTGTGAGGGAAACAAACACCATGAAGCCTTCAGGGATGGTAATAGAATTATGAACAATTCTAAATTTCAAATGCTTCTCTCAGGTATCGGACATCACACAAAATACCAATTATGGCTTTTCAGATTTTTAGCAAATTATTACTGCTTGCTTAGTCCGAGAGAAGCGTACGAATACAAATGGAACTGCACTACCAACTTAAAAGGAGGAACTGGTCATAACATTCCCAATGATAATTTGGTAGAGATTTTAGTTCATCGACTAAAAGCAAAGCTGCAATCCCAAGGATCCAATGTAACTTACGAAAGTGCCCGAAAATCAGCATTAACTCTCCAAATTCAGGATGAGATCAGAGAAAATTTAATTGAAAAGTCTGGCCTGAAGAAATCTGGTACCACTCGCCCAGTAGGCCGTGTTAACAACGACATTGTACACATGATGAATGAATTGTCTGCTGCAAATGTGTTTGATTACATTCCAGGCAGAAAATATGATAACTTTAAAACTTTTTGTGACATGTTTTCAAGAATAAATGTAGTAGATTTGCACAAGTGGTTAAGTAAACAAAAAAAGAGACTGTCATGTGAAACCATATGAGGAAAACAAGAAGGCTGTATGTCATGTAAGCACGTTATTAAAGAAATGAAAACTATTGTTTTTATTGTTTAATTTTTTGAAATATTTTGGGGATATACATGTAAATTAATTACAAAATTTGCAATCTCCTTTTTTTCATAATAACAAGCATACAAGTTGTTCTGAAATGAACTAAAATTCATTTTCATCATCAGTATCTATGACATTGTACATAATATCATCGCCAAATACTTCATTTATAACATTTGAAATTTGGTCTGCAACATCATATGACCAAATAGGACAGTTTTGTAAAATGTCTTCAGGTGTAAAAATGTTTTCTACATGCTGAACTACATAATTAATGACATCATAAGTTAAACCATGTATAAAGTCTGATTTCACTAGTGTTGAAAAATTGGACAATTTAATGCATCCAATTTCTGTCTTAAAAGTACTCTGTCTGATGAGTTAACATCTCGGCTCATTTGATCAGGTGAATCTTCTTGCAATTCAAACAGAAGAGCAGGATGGGTGTTGGGACAATTATTTAGTTCACATTTGCAAAGTTTTTCACAAATATCACAGCACATGTGCATTGGAGCAACTTTTTTCAATTTTGCTTCCATATGAAGCGCATAAAATGTCACGTCTACACTGTGAGTCTTTTGCTAATTGCACAAGTTCCTCTTCTACTTGTTTTAATTGTCCCTTACGACACTTAAATATAATTAGTTCATATGATGGTTCACTGTCCCTTCCCGCTCTACCCATCTGCTGAACCAAAGTATCCATCTCTCTTGGAAAGTCATAGTGAATAACATTATGAACCCCATAAAAATTTACACCCATCCCAGCTGAGTTCGTACAAATTAAGATTCTAATTTTGCCTTCTTTGGTCATATCGGATCTAATTTGTTCTTTCTTGCCTTCTACAGTTTTGCTATGGAACATCTCATAGGTTTCACTTTTATCAATACCAATTCGCTTCCGAAATATTGAATATATTTTAGAGACGTCAGTTATAGATTCAGCGAAAATGATATGTCTTGGAAGTGCATCTTTTTTGGCTTCAAACTCATCTATCAACCAACCGAAGACATCTTCTGAAGACTCTGATATAACCACAGTTTCAGATGTCCTAAAGCACAAACTCTTCATAATTTTACGGCGCTGTAACGGACCGGAAGTTGCAGTTAAAGCTGCTATCGGAACATTAGGGCAAATGGCAAGAAGTTCTCCTATGTGGCTGAAGTGTTCCCTGAAGGCTTTATGGTGTTTGTTTCCCTCACCCCTATATTAAAAAACAAACAAAATATAAGATAAATCTAGTGTTGATTTCTCACAAGGAATATTACTGGTTAAGATTTTATCAACAGACAAAATATCCTACACAGAAAATCATAACTTGCATCTTATATAACATATGTAGTCAATATTTATTAACATGAACGAAAAGAAATTGATTTTAGCATATTATGCATGTAAACTTACTTACCACTGTACGACAGTGTGTGCCTCGTCTACAACGATAACCTTTATTCTGTCCCTTAAGTTTGCTACTACATCTCTCCATTTGCTGTCACCAACTAGTGCCTCAGGACTGGCAAATATGAACTTGAATATTCCCTCCTTAATTGCGTCGTCTTCTGTAGGATCACGTCCTATATATGTTGCCTTAAAACCTAACTTAAATAGTCTCTGAGTTTGCTCCTTCATTATCGAGACGAGGGCTGTGATAACAATGATGGTGGCCGATGGATAAACAATGGGTAAACTCTCGTAGATCATCGACTTTCCACTACCTGTTTTTAGTCCTACAAAAACATCTATCCCGTCCATATTGCCTTTATTCCATTGACTTGATTTTCTCTAAGAGACGGCACGTTTAATGTTGTTTCGGTCTCCTTTCTCTTTTCCTCTGTCAAATCCATTTTTGTAAACAGTGCGTTATATGTTACGCGCAATCTGATTGGCTAAAATTTTTACTCGCAAGGAACGATAACTCGTAAAACTCGCTAGATGGCAGCAATGGACTTGCTAAATCTGCCAAGGGGGAGATGAGAAAGTCGAATCGGACACTTGGTTAGCGAAGATGCAAGCGACTCTATCTGGGGTTTTTTAACAACTAAATAATAAATCTACAAGAGGATGTTTCAATTTTCGAGGACAACAATTAATTTACCTCCTCAGAGAATAATGTAACATGCAACATTAAAATTATTTTACATGATATTGCTTACTCTGTCTGTTCTGATCCTAATGCATTTCTATACTACAAGAAAAGAATGTTTAAAATTAATCAGGCAAGATGAAATTCTTTCACCTGCTTAGGATGGGGTTTCGTAATAATCCATACATACCAAATGATAGTCATTGACTAGAGAGGGTTATATAACCACTTTTGTATGTTTCTTACCTTACATGCGAGATATTTACCTTTGAAAATTAATATTTCATGGGAATGTTATAATTAACAATAGATCATTCAGGATTTTCTAAAAAACTTAAAAGAATTTCTTACATGAATTTAATTAAGACAGGGGATTTTAAGATTTCCTATCGGATTTTGAAATTAAATTATATCAGAAAGTTATTTATTCTGATAAGAAATGTTAAATCTCCTGAGGAAAAAAAATGATTATTAAAACAATTAAAAATCTTCAAGCAATGTTCTATCATATTGTCGCATACGGTTTGGATGTGTATAATTTTGTTTTCCCTATCCTTTTGGAGACAATTTCTACTTCTTTGGACGATAAATAGGTTGTATCGAGAACCTTGAAAAAGAGGCAGAGAGTGGGTGATGAAGATACGTATTTATTAAAAGAGCGCAATCGAGTAAGTCATATAATAAAAGTCATAACCCGGTCTCGTTTGACAATGTGAAATATAAATAATCAATAAAATGAGACCATTGTAAATTACAAAAAAAAAAACACAATAATATAACAAATAAAAAAATTCTGCAATTCTGCACTAAGTAAGAAACTACTTTTTGCGAAAGGGGCTCAACTTTGGTAAATAAGAGTCTATTTGATAGCAAAGAAATCAGTGACATCAATGTAAAATGAGTGTAAGAAGACACAAAATTGACTTGGGATAAATAAACAATGCCAATAGTCATAATAAAAGAATTATTTTTAGTACATGTGTCTTGGCCACAAAAAAAAATAGTTAAGGAATTTCACACTTTCAAAACCATAGTTTTCTAAATTAAAGAAAATTTAGAGTTATAGAAACCTCTTCATGATCATTTGAAAAACGGAAATAAACGCATTATATAGAAACTGAATGAAAATATGTAAAAACATGTAAACAGTGGAAATATGAATGTGACATTATGACATTTTTAAATACTAGTATTTCGAAACATTATCCTTTGACGGGTGCAAAAGTAACGTCGTGCCAATTATATAATTATCTAGGCCAGTGTTTGGTTTTTATTACTAGGTTTTGACATATATTTGGGATCGGCTTCGACCGATTACAGTTGTAACAATTTTGTTCGGAAGACTTTGTACACTTCGTCTACTAAAGATTAAGTTAATTCGTTTCTTGCTGTTTCGGAAAGCAACAAAACAGCAAGATTTATCATATCTAAAATATGTGATAATTTTGGCATTTCATGTTGACAACTGATATCTCATGCTGATCATTCCTTTAGTAGAAGAATACTTGTTAAAAGATTTAAATTTAAATGTAATACTATATTTAGAATGCTTTGGTATTTGAACTATCTTGTGAAATAAGTACATGTACCTGTTTTATTTTGTTATGTATTTAACTATTGTCAAAGTTAACCGACACGCCTTTGTTTACTAGTTAAAATGATATGTTTGTCAATCAAGGCTAAATAAGGTAAGGTAGTCTAAATAAAAGATGATTAGATTTACGGCATGTAGAGTAACACACGGATAGGAGGATTCAGGTTCGGAAAGGTAGTTGTGTTTTATGAATTTTCTTTTCTTTTAGAAAATATATAATTTTATTTAATTTATCGGGTTAAGATTAATAAGTTTAAAGTTTTTTTTTATATGAATGTAAATGTAAGACTTAAAATCTCATTATATATATTCAACATTTTTAGAAATTATAACAGAAGTTTTTTGCTTAGACATTTAAGAGGTGGCAACAACGCTTATAAATTATTATTATCAAATTAAATCATTTAATACACACAGATATACATGCATAATAATGATTTGGTCGATAAGATATTCTTAATTACCATATAATTTTGTTGAAGGCCTTAGTATAAAGGAAAATAACGTTAAATATTCCTATAGCATTGCCGAGGAGCAAGTAATTTCGTAAGGAGGTCAATGAAGCCATTGATTGTTTTTAATGTGTGTATTGCCAAATTAATACTACTGATTTCCAATTGGTTTGAAACAGTTTACGCTTTTTAATAAACCGCTTCGCGATTTATAAAGCGTACACTGCCCCAAACTATTTTATATTGTACAAAAAAAATTGAATTCATTCCTTAAATAAAATCATTATATATCGTATACTTATAGAAAATATACCCTTTTCCACCCTGTGCAATATAAACAGAAAATTCGCCTACCCGTGTGATATAAACTCTAGGGGTGTGATATAAGATTTATATCACATCTCTCCCGCAATTTTCGGATGTTTTATCACACCCCTTTCCGTTAACTATCGGCTATTATGACGTAGAGCTCGGTATGCGTCGTCCCTCTCTGATCTCCGAATATGACGTCAAATAGTTACGTCGACGTCAACTTGGTATACAAACAGCTGGCGCAAAAATTTCAGGGAAGTTTATTAGAGATAGAATATGTAGACACGGAGCGATTTGTAAACAATAATCATTCATCACATGATGTTTTTATTGCTTCTGCACTATTTTATATAAGTTTTATATTAAGCATCCTATATTAGCCCTCGGTCGCTGTATATCAGCCCGCGAGCCGTCAAGCTCGAGGGCTGATATACAGCTACCGAGGGCTAATATAGGATGCTATATAAAAATTACCATGTAATAATCTATATATTTTTAATAACCTCACTTTTTATTGCAAATATGATCAGTTTTCTTTGCGGGATTATAATTATAGGCATTGATTGTATGATCATAATTGTGATGACATAAGAAAACAATATACTCGCACTTGGGGAATTTCAGAGTGGGTTCAAATCCATGGAATACTCTCCCCCTTTCCGTCTTTTTCGTATGCTAAGGACTGTGTTATGAATTGTCTTACATGCTATGCCTTCAACTTGTCGTTCATCAAATACCACCATGGTATGGACAATGAATTTTTAATTGTATTGCCGCATTGTGTGTCTTTGTTTACGTTATCATGACCTACATGTATTTTAGCACCAGAAAAACAAGTTGTTTTGATCAAGTTTACGTAAACAACATAATATGTTTTTCGACCCAGTTACAGGGAATTTAAACCGCCCACGATTCATATTTTTCTTGTGTTAAATAGAGCGTCCTTTTAAATTTTTTAAAATTATTCCTGTGCAATTTAACGAAGCCGAGTCTTATTCGATTGATAACAACCAATCATTTACATACACTGAGTATTATCTCCTCTATTTCTTAAAATGAATAATAATAAAAAAAAAACCAACCCCCCAAAAAACAACGCTAGTCTGTCCTAGTCGGAACACCTTTCTTTACCTTATCCTAGTGTAAACCATGGCGATGCCACATAATTTATGTTTTCGCTCTATCTATATAGGTATTTTTTTTTAAAAATTATGTTTGCATTAAGTTTGCAATAACTTAAAAATATACAAAAATGTTACCATATAAGACATAAAATCCGACGAAAGCAAGAAATCTGGGGGTCGATCTTTCGGTATTATTTCGGGGTAAAGATTTTGGCAATCCACTAACTTAAAGTCGTGGCTACACACTGGTTCAACCTTCAGCTACATGTGTCATTATAGTCTTCAGGTTTGAAAAAATACAAAGGCATTAGGTTCTTAATTTGTATTAAAAATATAAGGGGACGGAAGAAGTGTTTTAAATGTTTTCCTTTAAATTTGTACAGAGTGTTTACAGTGAACCTGAACATGATAAAATTATTTAGCTCAAAGTCATCTGAGCCCTTTGTAGAATATCTGTGTCTGTACATTCTCTACCCTTGACCCTGCCTTTAATCTTATTTATTTACATAAAGAGTGTTTGTGGATGGTTGTACAGTGACATGGAACCTAACTCTTAAGTTAAAGATGATGTTTATATATCGCAGATTTCTTCGAAATCCAGTTTCGGATCAAGATTTGTCATAGGATGAAACTCTGCCATTCAGTCAACTGAAATGAGACTGAAAGGTAACTGAAAGGTGACTGAATGGCATAGCTATGCAGAGCTTCATCCTGTGTGTCTTCATGGTCAAATCTTTCTCAAAATTAACCAGAGTGCATTTAAGTTATAGTTGTGCACTGACCTTTTGAACTAAATGTTTAAGCAATATAACTAATCGCAGAAATTGCTTTGAGTCTGACAATTTTTAGGAAAGAATGCTTATGATTTAAGTGAGAGTAATCAAAGAAAATATAGCATACAATTATGGACTTCATTGTAGGTCGATATGTGGTTATATGGACCCATGTCAAGTGATATCGGCCGAAGACCAGAAAGTGATAACGACCGAGCTTGCGAGGTCGATATCACTTTATGTGTCATAGGTCGATATCACTTGACATGGGTCCATATAATCACATATTGACCGTGCAATGAAGTCCATAAGTGTTATATTATATAATCACTCGCAGAACAGTTATGGCTGTCAAGAATTTCATTCAGACTAAACAATCAGGGCATTCTACATTGTGACGTGTAAATAATCTGCTATCCTTTAAAAAACTAAACGCATCAATTGCCAATTAAAGCTATCCTTATTTTAATAATCACTACTGAAATATGATATTATTTACAACGCCTTCATCATTTTTAATAAAAAAAAAGCCTACTGTACATACTGTATAGAAGCGAAAGGCATAGCTTACTATGACGTCATCTGCCTTTTGATGACGCAGTAAGTGAACGTAGAGTAGGCTATCAATATTAGTTTTACAACAAACATTATCTAGAGATTATAGATAAAGGGAAAAAGATAGAAGAACATTTCGCAAAATATTATTTTTAATATTCTGTATTTAAAATTCCTGTTGGTACAATGTCTTTACAATACCTATTTTTGCTGATACGGCCGAGTCGTGCGATATCACATTCTGCGGACGCGCTTTCGCGTCGATATCGGAAAAGGACGAATGTCACGTGATGTACTTTCAGCCAATGAAAATGACGAAAATGATTGTCTTATATAATATAGTTCAATATGATATTTGATTCTGTGAGTTCATAAAGTATCATAATATTATCTTTCGATTTTGCAGACCAAGTATTTAGATTATCATGTCACAGTGGACAGAAACCATGAAACTTCAAAACATGTGCATCATATTTGGCACACTGATATATCTACACACAATACCAAGTGTAAGATTTTATCTACTTAACAAATGCTTATTTAATTAACAAATCTTTTAAAAGACACAAAATGTCAATGAGTACCGAATATTTGAATTAAATTGAATAATGCTTAACATTTTTAACAATATTTTTATACATTCTTAAGGCGTTCGGCGGGATAAAATGTTCATCATCAAGTCAAACATTACAAAGAGTTACGTTATGTCCCGAAAACAAGGATGAAATGGAAGTCAGATCGAAAAAGAAAAATTGTGAATCAATAGCTCAAGAACAAAACTGTACAAAGCCTGAAAAATTCAAGTATCACTGTGTCATGAATGCGCTAGAAAACGCATTAATTGAAGTTTGTGCACCTGAATATCGAATACATGGTATGTGTTTATATCATCAAAAGGGAAACTGAAATATAGAAGTACACTTTACATAATATTTCAATTGTAATTGATTTTGATTAAATCAATTTGATGTATTGCTTATTTTTAGATACCAATCAACAATTTACGATTTATGATTTTATACAGACATATTTAACTTGGTTCATGGTATTCTTGGGGCTACACCTACGTAGATGAAATTATTTAATAAATATAAAATGTTTAATTACGTACGTTGTCCATACGCCTGTCTTGTGAAACTATAAATTTGTGGAACTATAAACCCGCTTGATTACATATAAATGATATGCATATTTATGTTATTATGAGGGCAGATTGTTGAATTTTCGTCTGTAATTGATAGAAAATTAAACCGTAAGTAGCGAATCTGCAAGGTTCTCTAAACTATACACTCTGCACTTGTTTAATTGACTGGGCTGGAAAGTTAACGTTTACCTTCAATAAACCGCTTTACGGTTTAGCCGCAAACCACACAAATCTTGGATGAACTATTAAATTTACCAATTGTTTAGGCATTGGTTTAATAAATAGTGATGTTTTCTGGTAGAGAGACTAAAAGATATGTAAAATAAGAAATTTACCAGAGAGTATAGTACTTGCTTAGAACTCATTATTCCTGAGAATTTGTTGTTATCAACATTCATAATCACTGTAATGATTACGCATAAATCTATACAGATAGTTAAAAATATAGTAAATATTCTTTTACAGGATATTGTACAGAGTATAATGAAGTTGGTACTGTCATACAGGAACATTACAATCGGAAATGCGCTGACGTAACACCTTCATGCTCATTGACGTATTTATCTACAGAATCGTACCTTTGTAAGAATTTACGTTTTCTATCTTTCAACCCATCTCTTTAAGCAAAAAATCGGTGCCTTAAATACCCTACAACATGTTTTTCCCGACAGGTCCATTCCTCTGCAAGCTTAACATGTTTATCTTTAACAAAATCAATAAAGATCTAGATTTCATTAAATGTTTAATAAAATTATTGCCATATAACTTTTGAATGAATTTTTTTCACCTTTGGGTTTTTACACGTGACTAAAACAGAATTTGCCTAAACGCCTAACAAAAAAATCTAATCAAATTTTAGGTATCGACTCGCAGACCAAACAACAATATACATGAGCTCTAACTCTCTGATTTTCGAATAAAGCAGACGATCAGAAATTTATTTGACTCACATTGTCATCAAGCAAAATAGATTTATCAGAAAATAAAATTAATGAAAATCAAAAATTAAAACATTAATAATTCTTTCCCGTCGAGCTTCTCTCAAGTTAAATTTAATTCTAATTTGTTTTACGGAATATAAATTCTTTTACAAGGTACATGTTACAACTTAGTGGTACAGTCCCTGAAAAGTTCTACTTCCCCATTTTTCCGTGCGTTCACCGTGCGCGCACAGTGCGTTCATTGTGCTTTCACTTGCGCTCTCCGCTCCGCTCCGTTCGCGCTCACCATGCATTCACAAAGCGTTCACCTTGCGCTCACCGTTCGTTCAGCATTCACTTATCGTTCAGTCATATAATATTATTTTAGGCTGATGACAATACATACATGTTGTTTATTTGTTATTTTTTCCTGATTACCGACGAAACACAATATAAGAATAACTCCCGAGGCACTCCGAATAAATCGTTCATTTTGCGTCCACTTAGCGTTCACATATCGTTCACCGTGCGTTCACTGTTCATAAGCGCTCACCAAATTTCGTTCAGTGTGCGTTCACCAAATTTCGTTCAGTGTGCGCTCAGCGTGCGCTCAGCGTACGCTCACCGTTCACTCACCGTTCAAGTAGGAAAGAAGAACGTTTCATGGACTGTATATCTTCGATTGAACCTGGATAATTAATTAAGCATTGAATGCTTATTTTTGGATGTCGTCGGTCCAGTAACACACCAAGCGGTGCAGACAAATTGAATACCGCGCGTTAGCGCGGTATGATAATTTGTCTGCAGCGCTTGGTGTGTTACAGGATCGACGACATCCAAAAACTAAATGCTGTCATTAGACAGTAATACCCGCACCAAGTGTTAGCCTCTAAATAACACTCTCTTATACAGTACCAGTTTTAGTCAAAAAAAGGACTCGTGCAATTTCCGGTACTTTTTAAAAATTGTAATTTTCATAAATGATGAGTTCACATCCAATAATACACATATTGCCTTTATGTACAATTTGGGGATGAACTGTTTGCAATTCTGTTTGTGATCTTCATATCATTTCCATTAAAAACCCGTTTTTAAATATAACACAAACAAACATTTTTAGGATTTTATATTCGTATTTGTGCCCTCATGCAGAAAAAAATATGATAAAATAAAAAAAAAATCCCTACCTACCTAACCTAATTTTTTCACCAGTGTACTAGTGTTACCCTAAACACACAATTTTTTTTCTTAGGCCTAACTGTTAGGTAACATTATTTTCGGGAAAAATATTATATTTTATACACTTTATTTCATGTTTCGTTCAATAAGGAGTACATCACAATATGTGGGTGTCCCATACCACCTGAAAGCTGAAAATTGTGCTTTACATGGTTAATTACCTAATAAAATTGTGCAAGGAGTTTTAAAGAATAAAGTTATGAAAATACATGCAATATGTTACAATTAAATGATCTTTGTCTGAACTTGCCTACACAACACAGGTCTACAGGTTGCATTAGCGGGTATTAGTTTTACCCAGCTCTTTGGTGTGATGAGTATCACATGGTGTACATACATGTGTGTTTTCGATATGCAGAATAGGATTAATTAACACGAATAAACGTTTCTTTTGTGGTGATCAGCTAAAGGAATTCATATTGTGCTAATTGGATTATCATTATGATGTTGACCAATATAGGTAAGTAAATACATGTAGTAGCGCAATATTATGAGACACCGGTATACAAAACAGTTAAGTTTTACTTTCACTTTCTTAAATGTGATCTCCCTTTGCCAGCATACTGTATCATCATCTTTATTTAAATAATCTTATCTACAGTTTCTGTTATTTTAATTGCAGATTTTGTTTTTATTTTTTCATTTGTCAGACTTACACTATTGAGTTGACTCCATATTGACCCTATTTTGTATTAAATTTGGGTATTAAATATCATGTTTATATGAGTTATAATAGGGAGGAAGGGGAAGGGGCCTTAACCGTTCCCCATCCCCAGGATGTGTGGATTAGATATACAATTCTAGTGAGAATGAAGGCATGCTGCAGCTTTTTTTTTCATTATACCCCCTACCCCATCATCATACACCAGTAATAGAAAAAGAGTTAATGACTAATTTTCTTTTATTTTAAATTGCTTAATATTCTTTTTTGTCAAGAGATATGTGGTATGTCAAGATTTATGACTCATGAAAATTTGTGCATTTAAATCCTGATTGTTAACATACATGTATAATTATATATAAAAAAAAATACATGTGATATTATACTAGGGATCATGCAATCAATTGCAGAATTGCCAATCGGTTATTTATAACTCATTTTGACTGATTAATTTATAATCATTTTGAAAATAAAGACATTTCTAAATACATGTATAACATATTATCAATAGATTGATTTTGTAACTATTTAGGGCCCCACTCTGCAGATGCCCTATAGTGATCATTCTGTCCAATTCTGCTGATCATGTCAAGATACATTAGATACATTTAAGACAAATTGGCCCCTGCCCCTTGGATTATTCCCCCACCCCCTGGAGTTGTTTTTAAACAACCACCCCCCCCCCCCTCCTCTGAAATAGGAAATTATAATACATTTCAATAACTGTTGAGATCCCCACCCTAGACCATATTCATTCTTCCTCCTTGTGTCATTGCACATCAATTGGTACATGTATATAGGTTATACCCCCTTTGAGATGCTCAGTGACTTTCCAGAGTTAGAACTAATCAAGTAACCTATCTTATGCATATGTAGTGTAATTCCTAGCCCTAGCCCAATGATGACCTTGCTTTGTTTTTTACAGCAAGGTTTTTGTTGACTGACTTTATAATTTCCACAATTATATATAACATTTTGTTTATCTTTAAGATTAAAATGCAATTCCCAAAATCTCTTTATGTACATCTGACATCATACAGAAAAAAACAAGAAATGATTTTGCTACTGTAAAAATGTGAGAAGAGACTCTGAATCTCCCTACCCACCTGCCCCCTGAAAACATGAATAGTCAAATATTTTTAAAATATCCTCAAAATCATCGAAATCTCAGCTCCTAAACCATATATATATTTGTTTCTTGAACCATGACCATGTCAAGGCAAATCTTTTTGTGGTGTTAGAAGGTCATGACATCTGAAGGTCACCCTAACCCCACCCCACCCTCCCAAAATCAGAAATGATCAATTATCTTGAAAAAAATGCTTGTGATCCCCACCCCTAAAGCATATATATTCTTCCTCCTTATGCATCTTAAGGTACGTTATTTCAATCACAAGAGATAGGAGGAGGTCCAGGAATAAGGTTTTTTCTGGGATGGAACATCATTTTGCAGATAGTATTGACCCTCAGAATCAAATTTATATTTCTAAAACCTTATTGCATATCTATAGCTCAGCCCCTGTTATATCCCTATAAATGATGTGGCTATTCATTAAATCATGAGAGGAGTTATGGGAAGTAGGTTTTTTCAGGAGTGATAAACGTCAATTTTCAGCTACTATTTGACTCCCTGGATAAAATTGAAATTTTTAAAACCTTATTGCATGACTATATGACAGCCCCTATCATACCCCAAGATATGATGTGGCTATTCATTAAATCATGAGAGGAGTTCTGGGAAGTAGGTTTTTTTTAGGAGTGATAAACGTCAATTTTCAGCT
Source organism: Magallana nippona (assembly GCA_033439105.1). Lineage (NCBI taxonomy): Eukaryota > Metazoa > Mollusca > Bivalvia > Ostreida > Ostreidae > Magallana > Magallana nippona. The sequence goes on from CM065919.1 coordinate 28,350,161, forward strand.
ACTACTTGACTTCCTGGATGAAATTTAAATTTTTAAAACCTTATTGCACACCAATAGGACATCCCCTATCATATCTCAAGAGATGACATAGCTACTGCATAAATTGTAAGAGGAGTTCTGGGAACCATATTTTTTTTCCAAAAAAAACGTCATTTTTTGATGCCCACAGACCCTGTGATAAAAACAAAAATTCTGAAACATGATTACACGTCAGCATGACACCCCGAAGCATATCCTATTAGATCATTAGGCTACTGCAAAAAGAAATTGACGTTTTTTGAAACCAGATGTTTTGTAAAAAAAAACGTCATTTTTCAACCATTTAATGACCCCCAGGACAAAATTGAAATTTCCGAAACCTTATTGCGCATCTATAAGACACCCCAAAACATGTTCCAAGAGATGAGTTCTCTACTGTTGAAAATGTAAAAGGAGTTCGAGGAAGAAGGTTTTTTGTCAAAAAACGTCATTATTTACCCATTATTTGACCCCCAGGACTACCAGAGAATTTTTGAAACCTTTTTACAAAACAACATGACACCCCAAATCATACTCCAAGAGTTCAGTTTGCAGGTTTATAAGATGTAAGAGCAGTTTGAGAAAGTAAAACGTGACAGACGGACGGACGGATGGACAGACGGAACAGGGTAACAACAATATACCCGAACTTTCTTTAGAAAGTGCGGGTATAATAAGCATTCAATGCTTATATTTATATTCATACTGATGTCTATTTTTATGAAATATATGTGTATTGTCGCTGTAAAGCCATTATATACGCTCTCAGTGAGGGATATGAAACATACATGGAACAGCCATATTAACATGTTATTTAGTTTGCTTTCGCGACTAAAAATATAGTACCAGAAACTCTGTAGAGAAAAATCTTTTTTTATGAAAGAGTAGATATAATTGAATGATTATTTTTCAAAAGAACATATCAAATTAGTTATGTAAGATTGAACGTTTCATTTAATCTATAAAAATAAATATACTCAAAACACGTAAAGACGTTTATATTTGTGCACATGGCGCATGAATTATCAAAGTGTATTCATAGAAAATTGAACGTCGCAGATATTCAATGCAAACATAAGGGGAAACATATACACTGAATGAATATTTACATAACACTTTTCAGTGTCTAATTTTGGTAGAGAGGTAAAAAGTGTGTTTATTAAAGGTGTACAGGATAAATTTGATATATTTGCAAATTTCTAGAAAGTCTACATACTTTCTATCACCCCTGCATAGCTTTTATTTGTAAAATTTAATAAAACTTGTTGGAATTTCATATACTATGATAACTTCCAATGTTTGTGTAGATTTCTGTCTAGTTTATAAAAAAAGTCATTCATATATCAAAGTAAAATTTTGCAGCTATCAAGTGTTTACTATTATTAACAGTTTGTAAGGTATACATGTAATAATAAAAATCATAATATTAGAAACTGAATACAACAGTGAGAATATTTTTTGCGTCTATAGAAATGATATATTAACCCATGTGAATACTTGCTATCTAAAATAAATTATTGTCATCAAAATCAGCTACCTCATCTTCTTTGGAGGGAAGTCCCAATTTTCAAATAATTGTCGAAAGGCCGATATTTGACAATGTACATATGACAAAACACTAAACTTACCAACATGTCACTTTCGATCTCGTCAGCTTCTTGTGCTATTTTAACAATTCAAGTAGCTGGATGAATGGATAATTACACAGATGTCAAGTTATTTTTCTATCAAATATGCCGACATGCGAGATAAATATGTTGATATGCAAGATAGATTAGTGAACATGCAACATAACAATGTTTACAAGAACATTGCAAAAAAATCAAAATGATTTCAATGATATTAAAATATCTAAAACAAAGTTTCATTCATCCGAACACGTTACATTGGACTGAACGAGTATAGAAAAAAGCGTTTTATACCCCGGTCTCACTACATTCAACAAGGTAAATAAACGATAGTAATCCAAAAAAGTAACGTAAAACCGTTTTTATTTACAAACACTCCATTTTCCGAAGTCTGTGCTGTCAATGCATGATCTACAACAAGGTGTGGTTTGCGCATGTGCAATGTTATAACAGTTTGTCACGGGGAAACGTTCAATAATTACTGTATACATATTATATTCGCCCCGTGCAATATCCGCCCTTCTACACCTGCAATTAGCTTCGCCCTATATTAATTTCAAATCAGCAAATGCAACAGTACACAAATATAGCACATTAAGTTTAGTTATAATTATATTATGAGTATGACCAATGTAATTATTACCCAAACGATTGTTTCTTTTCTTGTGATAGGACCTTTTGATAATCATTGAAATGAAATAATCATTTATAATGAAACCCAATTAAAAACTCTAAACTTAAGACTTGTTCATAAATTTTTTTTTTAACTGTGATGACTAATTACCGTATGCAAGTTCATTGGTTTTAATGAATTAAATTTAAATTAAGATGATTGTTTGACAGATCAAAGAAAGCTTCTAAGCTGCATCAAAGTATCTCTATTGGTGCTTATGTGAAAACAATGTTCATTTCAAATAGTTCTTATATATTTATGGTGTATTTAAGATTAAAATCAAGAAACTACAAACAATTTATGTTGTGATTTTCGAATAATATTGAAATAGTAACACATTTGCAAATCCAAAACGTATGAAATATGTTTTTAAAAATTGGGGGCGAGTTGTCCTATTTTGGGGGCGAGTTGTCTTAGAGTGGCCAGCTGTCTTGGGAGCGAGATGTCTTTGGGGCGAGTTATCCAGCATTCGCATGTCAATATAGTTTGATGGCATAAATGTGTCTATTGAAACAAAATCTCCTAAAACGTTGATATGAAATGTTGTATCTCAACAGTAACCATTCTGGAAAAGGTGTGTTGTAAGCTGTTAGAATATATTTTTATATATATTAAATTAATTAATGTAATTCTCCTTATAGAATGATACATACATCAAGTTAAGGCATACTGATGATGTATAATCTCAGTTATTTGAAATGTATCCTTTGATTGGATTTTATCATTATATAAATGGCATTTGTTCATTTTGCAAATAGTAAACTGAAGAAAATTGCCAACTATAACAAGACGTAAATTTTTGAGGAAACAGAAATTGAAAATATACACGTATACCGAAAGTGATTTTCCTGCAAATGTTAATATCATAAAAACCCATTATTGTGCAAAACTGTAGATCAACTTATTCGTCGTAAGCGCTTTACATAGAGACTATTAAATGCTTGCATTTTATTTTTTTAAAAATCCTACTTTTAAATACATGTTGGTGTATTTATAGTTATGATTTAATGTATATTTGAAAAGTCAAAGGCTGCTATGAAGTTGTGAAAAATAAAATCCTCAAGTCGTCTACAAAATTGAGTTTGCTTATTCAAAGCACACCAGTGTACGCCAACTATTCGTACTTTTATATCAGCTGTGAACCATGGTAAGGTTATTTTCACTTAAAATATAAATTAATGAGAAGTACTTTTTATAATATATAAAGTATTTTAAAATCAAAATATTTAAGACAAAATGGTTTTTAATTAAAGACGTTAAACATTTACTTACATTTGGGAAATGTAAACAACAGATTTATACATATTTATTTTTGATGATATTATAAATTTTTAAAGATATGATATTGATATTTGCAGCATACATATCGCACCAATGCTATACCTGTTTACATTAACAATTAGTGTAAGGGACATTTGATGAGACTGTTCTTGAAGGAAATAACACACAATTTCCGTAAGTTATAAGTCATAACATTTATAATTTTAAGGTCAAATTTTGTTCTGAATTAATTGATAGAAAGTCATTTTGTCGGCATGCTACTAAAACTGTCGTTTATAACAATGTTTAATCTTTTAAAGGCAGTTTACGAATTTTGGTGGTTTTTTTTTTTATATATATTTCAAATATAATATAATGAAGATCGCAAATAACAATGGGCATTAATTGTATTATGAAGATCCTTTTGACTACTTATATATACAATATTTAAGGGGGAAAAACATGTTTAATAAGGCTAATTTTAAAATATTATGTTAAGTTTTTTCTCTATTTCAGAGTAATAGACACTTAGGAAAACCTTTGGTATCTTTGTTGCAAAGTATTGCACCATAACCGATGCCCGTAGTACGATACTAAGACCAGTGGTTTAGAAATTCGATTAGGGATTTTAAAACACCCAACTGCTTTGATCCATAGTTTGTGTCGGAAACAACGTTGAATATATAAAATGACTTATTGTAAAGTTATCATGAATTATATTCGTTTGGGTTAATGATCTAAGTATTTAAATCTTTGTTATCTTGTTTGGTATTTCGATTTACATTATGCTAAGTTTCCTTTAAAAAAAATCGGGACGACGCATATGTTACTCCGCAGAGTAAATCGTCTATTTTGGTGAACTGAAAGAGACAAGTTAGTAACGTACTGCTTTAGAACTGTTATAAACATCTTCGAATAATTATCCGGAAAATATGAAACTAAAAAGTTTTTTTGAGACCAAACCCAATCCATGTCCATGTGCCAATATATATTATATATTGTTAAAGTTATGAAAAAAAATTATGAAATGATTTGCAATGTAACCGATTGCTTTCAATCTTTATTATTAGAAATACATTTTTATGTATTTTTTTGACACACTTTCTATGTGTATTATAGTGCAATTGTATTATATTGGAACATATTATATATTTGATTATTGCTTATCGAGGACTAACTTGAAAGATATGCATTTGAATAACAATACCCAACAGTTATACAATTCGCTTTGAAAAAAAATAAATCGAGATATATATGAGTTGCTACTTACTATCCAAAAAATGGAGTTCCCTATATGCAGTATTCTGCGAGAAAATGACAAAGTTCAACAGCTGGTAATTTTTTTCATAAATTGTTAAAAATCAAAAGACAAGTTATAGGCATATCTCTGATATACAGGTATGTGCAATTGATCAGCAAAACATCAACTTCCCATCTTGAAAATTATAAGAGCAGTTATTGGTACAATAGGGTTATCTTTTGGGAGCCGCCCATCCACCTGCCCACCGTTTTCACCATTACAAATACCGATTTTGTCCTTTAGAAAACTCGGTTAAAAACCATATCTTAAAATTTAAAGCAGATTTTCTTTAATAAATGATATTGTATACCTTAAACATGACAGCAAACCGGGTTTTATTTCATGTGAACTACTCCGTTATTCATTTGTCAACTCTACATTGATAAACATTACCTATCCAGAGAAATATATATGGAGTACCCTATATGTAATATTCTGCGAGAAAATGACAAAGTTCAACAGCTGGTAATTTTTCATAAATTATCAAAAATTAAAATCAAAGTAATATGAATATCTCTGATACATGTATATGTACAATTGATCTGAAAAACATCAACAGTTGTTGAACAGAAATCAGTTGCTAGAGACAGATATTTCTTTAAAATTGAGTAAAACGTTGATGTCGTCGAAAGTCACGGCGCATCGGGAAGTAGAAACAGTATGGATTTTTCTCGAGGGAAAAGCCGATACATGCTTTGAAAATGCTAAATGGTGCAAATAATAAGTCAAACATTATTTACTATATTTATATATGTTATATATATACATCACTTGTTACAGATATATGTTTAACCGTAATACATTTTAGGGGTGGTGGTAATTGTATTTCAGACATCAAGCAGTCCGAAAAAATAATATCTGTAAATATTTGGTCAAAGAATAGTTAACATCATCCGACGTTGCGGGTTTTCTTTACTGTAAACTAAGAAACACACGGTAAATAAAATAAAAACTTTGAAGAATTCTCCCAAATGTGAGCAAATAAGATAATAATTGATACAGTACCATTTTAAATTGTAATTACATTAAACCATAAATATTTTAAAGAAAAATCATTTGTGATGCCATATACTTTGAAGTTCTTGCTTGGGCTTGAAATAGATATTTTGTTTATTAAAGTCATTTCACCAAATGATCAAAATAAAGCACATTTTTAATAATTGGAAGCAATTTACATAAAATTTGGGTAAATCCGTTGGTTTTCCAAGCATGATTCACATTGCTACTTATATTCGTTACCACTGTTACGTGAAATATTCTAAAATTGTATTGATCTTTCACCTGCACCAAGCTGTGTTTTACATGCATTAAAATTTTTTCATTCAGTTGTTTACACATAGCAGGGAAAGTCTCCACAACACTAATTAATAGTCTTTTCCTTCAAGCGATGCTTTATTAGCCACACAAATCTGTCAATTATTTGATACTGATTATTATTATGAATGAATTCTTATTCTAGCATAAACGGCAGCATCTAAAGGAAATACGAAGTTTTATTACTGTTTCAACGTTACAACACATTCCATGAGAACTATCAAATGAAATGCAGATCGTGATGTCAAAGTTGATTATAACGTCATATTGTATATAGTACACACAAGTGACTTTCTACACATCGCTTTGGGAAACCTTAACGTACCCGCGTATTTAAGACTTTTATGTAAAATATATGATAGACAACCACTTTGTCTTCGTATGTTTGATTGACCTTTATTTCTATATACAAATCCACCCCAATTATTGCCCCACTCCATCCTTAGGGATCATGATTTTATCAAAGTTGAATCTACACTACCTGAGGAATCTTCCACATAAGTTGAAATTTTACTGGTCAAAAAGTATTTAAGGAGAGCAATAGCTCAATTATTTATATGGCCTTTCATTTGAACAAACTTGAATTCCCGTAGTACATAAATGCTTTGAGCCAAGTTTGGTTGAACATGTTCGTGTGATACTGGAGAAGATGAAAATTCGAAAACTTTACGACAACGACGATGACATACAACTGACAAATTTCGATTAAAAAAAGTTCGCTTAAGCCTTCGACTTAAGCGAGCTTAAAAGATGAACAAATAATTTTGAGTCACACTTTGTAGAACGAGAGATCTTAAAATATTGTGTGGCAAACGATGAATAAATAAATAATAGAGTAATAAAAAAGAAGGGAAACTTCATGGTCATACATTAAACGTAGTATTTACGTATCAAGAACTACGAAATAAAGATTTTGAAATATTTCCCTTTATATTTCTATGTTGAACTTTAAACCCATATTGGAGCCCCATTATTGGTCTAAGGTTTTAACAATTAAGTTTTGATTAACATTTTGATTAGATTTCGTCCTTTTTTGATAAGGATGATTTGTACCATATTTTGTACCACGTTAGAATAACGTTTGCCTAGTAGTTCTGGAAAGGAAATAAAAAATGTGAAAAGTTAAGAGACGAACAGACGGCAGACAACAGGAAAGATCAGAAAAGCTCATTTGAACCTTCGGTTGTGGCGAGCTAAAAGGTGAAACCCGTTTCATCCAACTTAAACGAGTTCAATGTATGTACATTTTTTAATTCATTCATGTTAAATCAGATCAAAGAGTCCATTTCGTTAGAGACGTGTTGTCAACATAATTGGCGATATTTAACATACGCATAAGACCTGTAATGTATCATACAAATTTAACAGCAAATGATAGATGCATTAAAAATTGAGCATTCATCTTATCACATCTTTGACTACCAAAGAAAGATTTCGATAAAAGATACGATAGTTTCTGAAACATCTGTTTCATATTTGGATATTTTACTAGAAAAAGACGTTAACGGTAACCTATCAACAAAACTTAATGATAAAGGTGATGATCTTAATTTTTCCATCGTCAACTTCCTTTACTTATGAAGCAATATAGCATCACCACCTGCTTATGGAGTTACTGTCTCTCAGATTATTCGTTATGCAAGAGCATGCTCTACATACGAACAATTTATTGAACTAGGCAATCTACTAACAAACAAGTTGTTGGAACAAGACTATCAAGAACCTCAATTAAACTCATCTTTATGCAAGTTCTATGGTCGATACGTTTTGTCAGCAAGTACAATATTTCATTGAAACACATGCTTACCGACGTTTTTCCTAATTGTTAGACTTATTATTTATACACCGGACCCACTACAGTTTCTTCCGTTTTTCATGATCTTGACAATGCGCACACGGCGGGTGCGACCGGTCGGCAGGGGATGCTTACTCCTCTTAGGCAACTAATCCCACCTCTATCATTTTAGAGCTCCGTGTTGCTCTGCTTTGAATTTGTATTTTGCTTGATGGATTTATGACAGATTGTTTATTCATGTTTCATTCGATAGGCATAGAAACAACTAGAGGAGCAAAGAAAATATCTACGATTTGAAATTTGACTGCATATTTTCAATAGCTTAATAATTGTAAATTTGGGAAGAGATATGTTTATTCACCAAAACACAATTTTATTTGTAAGTTGCACACTACAATTTTCGCACTCCCTTTCCAAAAAAAAGACCTCCCCCCCCCCAAAAAAAAAGAATACCTTTCTTAAACTCAATGAGATTGTACTTAATTGGATTTCTTACCAATAACGCTGCTAGAAAGTAGTACGTACATTGTACTAATATAATGGCATATTTTAAATGGCATATTCATGTAAAAAAGAAAAGAAAAAGATCAGAAAACAGAGACTCTCTATCCATTTGGGGGAAAAAGGTGTTTTGAATTACGAAGTCCGTTTTGTGGGCCATATTTGTGAACTTGTTCTGAACTGACTTTACCACCTTCACCTTTCTTGTCTATATACTGATGTAGAGGATGAGGTCCAGTTTATTATGAAATACCTATTTTATGAAAAATTAAGAAAAAATATTTTAAGGACGTTGGATGGTCAACAAAATTATCCATTAGAAATGCCTAAAAATTCCAAAGATGATATTTTAAGCCATAAACAGTTGTTAAGTAAAGAAAAAATTCCAAATATGTTAACTTTAAAATGTGAATGTTTTCATTGATCTTTTTACAGAGCTCATCTTGAGAAGATTGATTTAGTCTGAAAATGGCCACATAACCCTCTCACCATGCATTGTTGTTCAATCGTTACGTTATGTGGTATACTCTTCAAGTGCAGTTAATTATGCAGTTATTGTACAATTTTCATTCGATGATGTGTTAAAATCATTATGTATGATGATATTTCCTTTATATGATTTGACAAATGTATTATATGCCGTTGATTTCTTATCAATAACGCTGCTAGAAAGTAGTACGTACATTGTACAACTATAATGGCATATTTCAAACGGTACATTCATGTAAAAAAGAAACAAAGATCAGAAAGCAGAGACTATCTGAAAATTTGCCGTTGTCAAATTATTATATGATGTGGTTAGTCCTTACATGATTTGATCATTTAATAACGGTGTGGTAACTTCTTAATGTGCAGTCAAAACTTTATCACTTGGTTGTAAACTTGTTCTCGCTAAAAAAGTTTTAATAGGGTAGATGTTCAGTTTTATTTAGCGTTCATTGTGATAGTGCATATGTAAAATGTATACGCTTATAAAGGAGGACGCCATTACATGAATCAAGATAGCCTATACAATGCCAACATTCTTTACAAACATGTCTTTGAAAAGAATTTTGGCATAAATCTCTTTTACCTTTGCTTTTAAATTTAAAGGAGGTACAATGTAATTGAGCATTATTCATTAGCTAGATATTTCTTTTGTTTATGTGGTGTTTTTATTCAAGCACATTGCATCAGATAAACAACGAAATAAATCACTTTAATTTTCAAATTGAATGTATGAAGTATTAGAGCAAAAAATTGAAGCGGCAATGATAAAAATCAGTAGTAAAATGATTGTTTTCATTAACAACATAACATACTGTTAGAAAATGAGAAATAAGTCGAAAAATTTTGAAGTTTTATGGGCTTGAAAAATATTTCAATTTATTTTATTCAGTTAGCTCTCATTTTAGGCCGCTACCAATCGAAGAGCTAAATATTTACAGCTAATAAGTTGTACATATGATAATGTATAAAATCATTTATAAAGTTTATTTATTTCAAAGTTAATTGATGTCTCCAGTGAGATTTGCGTTATATATAATATAGTAATATACAGATGAAACAAATCTTAATCAATGAAACATTTAAAGATATCTGTATAGCTTTCATGACAGAGTCTTTTAGACCCAAATACTGTAAACCAACTTTTATTCACGTGCGAGAAATTTTCGCAAGGTTCGTGAGGGTCTCGACGTCGCGAATATTTATCGCCGCGAACCAGACGTTGTCGTGTGATTGTTATAACAAGACGGATCTGGATAAAGCTTGGTCGCGAACATAAGTTGTTGCGAACCAGTTTATTGGAAGTAAATCGCGAAATAAAGTCGTCGCGAATAAAAGTTTGTTTACAGTATCTCTTACATAAAATATTTTATAAAGATAGAGTATTCTGAAATTTATTAGGATTCATGCAAATAAGAAAAGACAGATTCGGGATCATCACTTTAGTCCTACCGGAAGGAGGGCCTTTCTTACAGTAATACATAATAAAATGAAATTAATACCTCATATAATGGACTTATCACCAGGAAAATTTTGGATACCCACGAACACTGCCCTCACGAATACAAATGATTTCACAGTAATTATTTTGATTATAATTATCTAATCAATTTTAAGAGCTATTGTATCTAAAGTGACAATTTGTTTAATTTTCTTGGCCTTTAAACAATCAATCCTATTTTTTCAATACAAATAAGACGTTTTTAATAATCGCTAGAGCAGCAAGTTTTTGTTAGTAATCGAAGCTCTTTTCGTTTACGCGCTTATCAGTTATATTTACATTCTACTGTGTTTTTCCATCAAATTATGTGATTATATGAATTTATATGTAATTTACATAAGTAGTTCCCAAACATTGATTTCTATGTTATCAGTTTAAAAATATTTTTCAAACATGTTGTTAAAACACCACATTTTACAATTATTCAACTATAGAGCTGATTTTACTGTTAAAAGCAAAATTTTAAAAGGTGTTATTCATGGATTATATTTTCAAGTTTCATCTCAAAAGTCTATGTGATAACCAGTTTAAACCGGTTTTAGAGAACAGCTGTTCTTTCTGTTACTAATGTACTCCCTCCGTGATCTGCAATTTTTACCGATTTATCTAATAAAATAATTAATTTGATCAATAATGGAATGTAAATATACGCATTGAATAATTTATTTTTGACGTTGTCGTGTCAATAACTGCCGTAAGTTGAACAGACAAATTATCATAACGCGCTAACGCGCATTATTCAATTTGCCTGCTCACCTGACGGCAGTTATTGACACGACGACGTCAAAAATAAATCATTCAATGCTATAGTATGTTTGGTGATTTAAATTGTAACACAATACGAAAAAAAGTATAATTTAATGCAATTTACCTTTTAATAACGATAAAATTCCATAAAAAACACATAAATATCACTCTTTAAGTATCTTCCAAACTTCCAACTTTGGAGATAAATAACTTTCTTAAGTACAAATAAACTTCTATTTTGTGCAAATACGATCGATAGTATATTCTATCTGGGTTCTTTTAAAACATGTTAAAAGTCTGCAAACACATGCAGCACTTTGCAAGATGATTTCTTGAATACCCCACGTTTGCATAGAAAAATCGCCATATTTTGTACAAGTGCACATGCGAAGACGCCGAAAACGGAGTACAAAATGCTTCCAGAAATTCAATTCCGTTGACTCCGTTTTCGAAGTCCTAGTAGACTGATGAAACCGCATAACATAGCGAATGGACAACATTGCAAGATGAGCTGATATCTGAATTTATCACATTATATAAAGATTTATTTAAAGCATATACATGTAATGAATTAACCAATGCACATTATGATCTTACGAAACGTAGTAATATAATTATTTTTTATAAAGCTTTTGTCTCTGAATATAATGACGCAATCACAGTATACATGTATAATAACATTAGCAGTGTTTATTCTGATGTTACCACTACATATAATAATATTATCATTGCATATAAAATATATACCAATTCATATCATATGCAATTGACTTTAGGGCGACAATGACGTTCCATAGTGCTATTTAAAGTTTTTAAACAAATTTTCTTCTTTAAAGCAATATTTATTTTCCGTGAAATGAAGGAAGCAGCACGAAAAATAACTCTAGATAAAAAAATTAACTGCACACGCCAACATGGACGTCTGCACTGGTGGAGGTTTTGATCCTTGATATGGTCATTTTCAGGTAAGATAGAATGTACCTGTTGTGTCAATGAGCTAACTATTCCTAATAAAAAAAATAAATAAATACTTATATGCTGAGATATTATAAATCAAAGTAGATTTAATCTACATTAATTTTCATAATACATGACATTTAGAATTTCAGTTTATAATACATCAAATATTAACATAAAAAGTAATTAGATTGAAAGAATTAAATGGTAGTATGCTAAAGATCATAAATTAAATTTAATTAAACTTTACTTTCGTTTTCAATATACAATGTATATAACAATTGAAATATCAGTTGAATTAATTACACCAAAATATAATATAAGTGAAACGTAAATACTGTATAAGTTGAATGATTTTTTTTCAAATCTTATATGCACATTTACCATTTAAGTACTTTATAAACGTAAATATATTGGTAAGGCTTAATTTCTTGGTAATGTTATTCAGTTCACTTAATATGTATTTGTAGTATGTTTAAAATGATAATGCAGGTATACTTTCATTAATCACAAGTACCTGTTGAATTTTTACGATAATAGAAAGATGCCTTAAATAAAATACACTGGACACACACACACACACACACACACACACACACACACACACACACACACACACACACACACACACACACACACACAGAATGAATAGCTACCTTGAATATCAAGAAGTTATGTTACAAACCGTATCCTGTTGAACAAAAAAGACAAATGTACAAGGACGTTAGATAAAGTAGGATCTTAATTTAATGGATAGCTAGGATGTTCAAAGCAAGCAATGACTCCAAATGCTAATCTATTCATTTCCTTCATTAAATTTTGATACCACTTAAAATACAGCTCATGCCTTAGATAATCTACATCAAAAAGGTCACGAAACAATCAAAATGTCATTCATTAGGTTAAACAATCCTATTGAATCAAGAAAAATGGTCAACATATGCCTGCATTGGCTCTAGATTACCAGTCGTCCAATGCCTGCATTGGCTCTAGATTACCAGTCGTCCAATGCCTGCATTGGCTTTAGATTACCAGTCGTCCAATGCCTGTATTGGCTCTAGATTACCAGTCGTCCAATGCCTGCATTGGCTCTACATTACCAGTCGTCCAATGCCTGCATTGACTCTAGATTACCAGTCGTCCAATGCCTGCATTACCTCTAGATTAACAGTCGTCCAATGCCTGCATTGGTTCTAGACCATCAGTCATCCAATGCCTGCATTGGCTCTAGATATTATTTGTCGTCTAATGCCGCCATTCTGTCTACAAGAGGTTGTTCAATTCAGACATTGACGAATCAAAAGTAACATTGCGATATGTATTAGTTTCTTTCGGAACCAATCAATTTTTTTTCTATCGAGCATATTTTGTAATTGCTGACAAATAAAAATTGACAATTTTAAACGAAAATATTCGATATGAGAACGGCTTTATACATTATTTTATTTTTGATCATAATGGATTAAAATGCCATTGCAAATTCAAAGATTGTCTTAAATCACTCATCTTAACCAATTTCAGAATATTAACTTATTTACAAATAATACTTATATGTCTATGAATTGTGTTAATATTTGCCCTTATTACATGTCAAGTCTGTACCATGCTGTTTACAAACATTTTGCAATAAACATTTTAAAAAGGCTATAATTGTTTTATTAAATTAAAAAATAATAGTTGAGAAAAAAAAAGTAGTTAGAACTTGATTATATGCAATTTTTTTGTTTGACCTTGACCTCTGACCTTTATGTCATATTGACTGGTAAAGGTCAACATTTCAATTTGAATTGGTCTGATGGCCCAACAATGTAAGGTTCAAAAATTGTAAGTGTTTTCAACAAAATTAAGAAACTTTTAGGGGCAATAACTGCTAGAAGGGGACATCGGGCCTTTCCGGTATAAATAGATTGAAAGAGCCCCTAAACGTACTGAATAAATTAGTAAAAGTTTCAAGTCTCTACCTCTAACGGTTTATGAGGGGTAGCTATAACAAGCATTTTGTACAATAGGGGCAATAACTTGATAATTGTTTCAAGGTAGGGGCTGAAGGGGTATATTTTGAAATGTCTCAAGAAGTCCTACTACATCCATTAAAAAGTTTTTTCTGTACCACCCTAAACAAAAGAGATCTAAAAACCCATTAATTAACAGATTCTTAAATGACCTTGACCTTTGACCTTTAAGTCATTTTGTTCGGCCAAGGTAGACGCTTCCATCCCAAGTGGTCCGAAGTTTCTATGATAAATAATAAAAATTTGAAAGTGATTTTATTTGAATCTAAATACTTTCAGGGACAATAACTACTAGAAGGGGGGCTCAGATTCTTTCGGTATGAATAGATTGAAGAACCCTCTAAGTGTACTCAAGACATTGGTAAAAGTTTCAAGACTCTATCTCTTATGGTTCTAAGAGTTATCAAGCAAAGGGCTACTTGGTACCATAACTTTTTATGGCCAATAAAATAAAGAAAAAATTGTTTCAATATCTATTGAAATAAAAAAGCTGTCCCTAGAAAAACAGGGAAGAAAAAAATATTAACTAGTAGACTAATTGTTCTCAAACAATTAGAGGTCTTTTCACCTCATTATTTTTTTTATGTTTAAAATATTTTTGTTTCAATAGAATTTATAAAATGTTTTCTTTGCATTACTTCATAAAAAAAGTAAAAAAATTAAGTATGTAAATTTTTGTTTAACCTTGACCTTTGACCTTAATGTCATTTTGACTGGTCAAGGTCAACCGTTCAATTTAAGTGGTCTGATGGCCTACCACACCCATGAAAAAGTTTTTGTATACCACCTTAAACATAAGAGAATAAATTCATTAATACAAAGACTGGCAAATGACCTTGACCTTTATGTCATTTTGATCGACCAAGGTAGACGCTTCCATCCTAGGTGGTCCGATGTATCTATGTTATTGGTTCAAAAGTTCTTAGTGTTTTTATTGAATGTTCGAAACTTTCAGGGGCGATAACTGCTAGAAGGGGGCCTCGGGCCCTTTCGGTATGAATAGATTGAAAGAGCCTCTAAGTGTACTGAAGACGTTGGTAAAAGTTTCAAGTTTCTTCCTCTAACGGTTTATGAGGAGTAGCGATAACAAGCATTTTGTACAATAGGGGCAATGACTCTATAATTTTTTTCCAGGTAGGGGCTGAAGGGTTATATTTTAAAAATCTTTAGAAGTCCTACTATATCCATAATTTTTTTTTTCAATATCTTCATAAACAAAAGAAATATGAAAAGTCATTAATACTCCGATTTTCAAATGACTTTGACCTTTGACCTTTATGTCATTTTGATCGGCCAAAGTAGACGCTTCAATTCCAAGTGGTCCGATGTCTCTACGAGGTATCTATGTTTATTGGTTCAACAGTTCTTAGTGTTTTTATTGAATGTTCAAAACTTTTAGGGGCAATAACTGCTAGAAGAGGACCTCGGGCCCTTTCGGTGTGAATATATTGAAAGAGCCTCTAAGTGAACTTAACACATTAGTAAAAGTTTCAAGTCTCTACCTCTAACGGTTTAAGAGGATAACAAGCTTTTCATACACAAGGGCAATAACTTTGTAAGTTCTGGGAGTTACTAAGCAAAGGGTCATTTGGTACCATAACTTTTAATGGTCAATTAATTAAAGAAAAAATTGTTTCAATATCTCTAGAAATAAAAAAAACTGTCCCTGGAAAAAAAGACAATAAAATAATAATAATAATAATAATAAAAAACATAAGAAGTACAAAAGGTTTTTCACCTGAAAGGTGGAAAGACCTAATAAAAACCATAAAGAATTCAAAAGGTCTTTCACCTGAAAGGTGGAAAGACCTAATGAAGAATTTCAATCAAAATCAGTTAATACAGATAATTTTATGTTTTTAAAACGATTTAGAACTTATAATGGATATTGATTATAGCTAAGTACATACCCCGAAACGTACATGTACTACTACACCACACGCTCACTGGACGCTTGCTAAACGGTTTCCACGAAACGCTTAACGGTTTAACACGAAACGTTACACGCTTTGCCCAAAACGCTGAACCGGTTAACACATTAGTAATGAACAAATCTTGATTCATTTGACAAGTTTTCTTTCAAAATTTTGGCATTATCAACATTTTTTTCTTCTGAAAGCTCGGATTGAAATAATACACTTAGAACTTCTAAACGCTCAATTTCGGAAAATTCTGTTTCAATAACTGGCACTGGCGTTGATTTGTGGGTTTTCTCACCTTCCGAAACTTCACAAACAGCTGTGTGTAGATTTCCTTCGCTGTCAATGTCTTAACTTTTCGATAATTCAATGCGATATCACTGTGCCTAAGGTTTGTCATTCATTAAGTTTAATTAATTTTAATTCAATTCATTTAATTTACTTCGTTTTTATTAAACAAAAACAGAAAGGAAATAGCTAATATTTGAAACTGTCTTTTAAAGTGGACAAGGATATGTATGCTGTCCTGGTACTTATTGGAATAAAAGAACCTTAATCTGTGAAAGTTATTTTTTTTTTTAAGTTTTAACATGCGCATCTATTACCTGTATGTATTTACTGAACTCTTCTTATCCATTCATCTGTTGATAGGATGTCCTTTAGGATATCATGATGTAAACTGTTCAGAAGCATGGAAATTCCCGGCTTTTGGTGAAGACTGTCAAAGTGAATGCAAATGTAAATTTAGCCTTTGCGACCATAGATTTGGATGTACAGGGCGTATAAAAGTATAGTGTTTATTGTGTTTGAGATTGCATGTTTGACATAAATAATTACAAATGTTATAAGTTAAGGAGGCTCACGGCACCTTGAAATAGTTTTTCAAATTAGCAGAAAAAAGTTGATTATGATAGTTAATTCTGTCTCGATGTAGTGAGGTACCTTAATTAAGGTAGATCAGTACATCAAAACTTATACTTTCTAAGACACTACGTCACAAGTTTGCAATTTTGAATGTTTTGTTGAATTGTTTTTTATCAATCAATTTGGTTGGATATCATCATGCTTCAGTGGGTAAGGTAATCGGCTTGTGCATCAAAGATCATGAGTTTGAATTTGCCTGGGGAGCTTTTGTTCCTATTTAGTTTTTATGTATTTAAATTTCTGAAAATCTTGTTATTCAGAATTGCATATTTTTCGCCTATTTGACTTATGTACTTTTTTGCATCATGCTATCTTTCATAATCAAGTAATGTCCTGCTGATTTGAAAAAAAAAAAACTATATCAAGATGTAATGAACCCCATAAATTTACTTGTCTTTACATTCTGTAGACGACTTACTCAGCGAAATTTTTTTCCAAAAATCTGCAAGTAACGTCGGACAAACCTAGCAGTACCAACATAGATTCCTCTGAAACAACACACTCCAATGTTCCCAATAATTCTCATGTTTTTTCGAGATCCTTGTTGAATATCATTATCGCATCTATTGTTTTATTTGGCGTTTGTGTAGGAATTTATTTCTACAAACATTGCATTAAACAGACTGCTCAGTCTGATGGCATGCAAGTTGATTACCATTCCAATGAATTAAGAGAAGGTCACAGAAATCTCAACCACAGTAGCTACCAGCAGGTCGAAAACAATAGTGACCCTACATACTTGGAACCATATTATTCTCCTGAATATGAAATGATGAAAAATAATGATGTCATGAATGACGAATCATTAGTTAGTGTAGCAGTATATGGCGTAGATGAGAATAACGTCCAGGAATAACAAAAGAGTAAACTGGTAGAGTTAAACAAAGGAATATGTTTATATGCCAAAACTCTAAAGAACTATATCTATTATATGTTTGATTAATTCTTAGCTCTCAGATTGGCTGATATCTAACAATCTAGAAAAAAAATTAGACGTTATTATACTCACCTGAACATGACCTGCGAGGTCAATATAACGTTTGTTTTTCTCTACATTGGACTAAGAGTAGATCGTCTAATGAAATATCGTGTTTATCAATTTGTTCGGGTATGGCTTCGAACTAAAATTTTTGCTTGATAACTTTCAATTTGATATGTCTGTATATCGTATGCTCATATCTGCTTGTTATACCTTTTACATGATAAATCCCGAGATTCCCGAGGAGGTGGAATATTACATTTATTCCCCATGAGACACGATATTTTGTTCGCGAACAAAACGTCGATTAAAGAACTATATACGATATGAGTTACATTTTGCCAACATAATTCGCAATCTTTTAAAGTATTTCAGGACCATTAAATTGCTGTGCTATTTCTTTAGAAAAGCTTATGAAATATATTTTTTTTTACCTATTCATTTGCACTCATTGGCAATGTATATCGTCAGAAGTGACGCTAGATTTGTAATTCATTAATTTGTTTGTTCAAGCAATCGCTCAATGTTTTGTGAAAGAAAATCTATAAGAAAACAAGCCATTTTATGCTAAAAATCCGAAATGGCGAAAATAAGTTAACTTTTTGATGTAATATTTCAAAAGTTTGGGCATCTTGATCAAAATGAAAAATATCAAAAAACTTAAAATGTATATTTGTACAAAGAAAGCAAAAAATTACTGTATAACAGTAAATCAAAGATGTTCATTTTATGCATTAAACGGTTTGTATTCTTGTAAGCAATTTTAAACGTGTTCGTTTAAAGATGACTTTGTGTAATAAGTTAACTTTTTGCAATTAATTAAAAAAGGGGGTTTTGATATTTCACTTTTTAATCGATGGTTTTATGATAAAATCATCGTAACAGTAATATGATAAAAAAAGCCGCGGCTGCGGATCATTAGATGAAACAATCTTACATGTACATGTACTATTACGATAATATCTCTTTAATTTTTAAACTTTTGCGATTTCAACCACAAGAAATTAATCAAAAATGAAATACTGAAAATGTGGGGGTATTAATTGACAAGAAATAAAAAAAGGTCAACAATATAACTTTAAAGATTGCATTATCATATTTTAAATATAAATTTATATACATAATTTTACTTATTAGGTTTTTACTGACTAATTACAGAAATATATCGGGTTGATCAGTCTCATAGATGGCGAGGTGAAGCCGTGCCCATCTATGAGATTGACCAACTCGATAGTTTTCTGTAGTCAGTCAGTAACAAACCCTAAGAAGTGTTTTGTTTTCCCGAGGACTATCAAGTGACACAAAAAGCAATTTATTCACAAAAAGCGATGATTTACGCTAACCCGTGTACAAGTTGCCTAACATCTCGTCCAATTTAACTCATTTAAACTCTTCAAAATTATCAATCTCACCTTTCAAATACTCTTCGCTTCACCCATGTATACTTACAATACTTTGTTGCTATTCAATTTTAAACGTTTTCTCCCTTTCCTAGAGATTTGAACAAATTTCGACGCTGGCAGTTTGTTCTGCTACAGACACAATAATGTGACGTCAATATTCAGAGGGTAACTACTCTAATTTTACAGAATTTCAGATGGCACTACTCCAAATAGTTTAAGAACTTACGGCACACGGTTTCTGTATTAAATAATATGAAACGTCGAAATGAGTAGGCGAAATGTCGGCCAATGACGGCCATATTGCCGAAAATTAATTCTTACCCAACGGACAAAGAGATATATCAGTCAGTCACGTGCTATGATTAAACCGATGAAAGTGTGACATTTCAGTCCATGGGAAAACAATAACTACAATCAGTATTTTATGCCGATATCATTATTAAGTGTGCTTACAAATTCATTGATCATTGAAATTTTGAAAACATTTGTCACTTTTTAGGTGTAATATTCATTTTAGGTTCTTTAACTATGTAGACCAGATAAAAAATGATTAAATAAACCAATTTTCCACATATGTGTAAGTAGGTCGGCGTATAAGTAATACCTAATCGAGAATTATAGTAAAACTGCTGTAAAACTATTGATATTTTCTGTCTTGATTTCCCAATAAACTAAGCGTAGTATACATTAAAAAGAACGCTTTGATGATCTCTCTTTCTATTTATGTCTGTTTCCTCTTACAATTATTTCTTCCTTACATTTTATGAACCGTTTGACACTTCATTCAAATTAAAAGAGGAAAGGAAACAAATGATCCCATATAATTATATTAATTTCCGTTTTGACCATTGACATAACAAAATCCTTTCTAGAATTTGCCATGTCTCACTTTTAAGATATGGAGTTTTCTTTTCAGTAATACTTAAAGTATCAATGTTTAACACATTTAGAACCCTTTTAGCTCAGTTTTATGGTGTGAATGATCTTTGTCTGTTGGGTTTCTTATTAAACTTTCACGCAATTAAATTAATACAAAAAGTATTTCGGACTGAACAAATCGTGTTTTTTGCTTTGCTTTTTCCGAACATTAACTACCACGGGTATAAAGTAATTTAATTTTATCATCACTGTCATTTAATTCACGCTAGGTAATATTCTTGGCCGTCTTCAATAACATAATGCCGGTACACCTTTTTAAAAAATGTATTTTCATTTCGTTGTTGAAGAATCTTCTACTCCGATGATCTATTGCAGTTAAACTTCAACAGCACCAACCAGTATCAAACAAGTATTAAATAAAATTTATTTGTCTAGTGCCATCTCTTTGCTGTTACTTAATGTGTTGTATATTAGTTTGACATATATTGTTATTCTGTTAGTTTAGAGCATATATTAGGTCACTTTTGTATTGTGAAAATAGATGAAAGTCTGATCCCCTATTTACGAAAGCCCAGAAGGCTAATTCGGGATTCGAGATTCAGAATACGAGATTATATCAGTAGAAATTCATGTAAAAAATTCATTAAAAATTCTAGGGCAGAAAAAACTAGACCCGGCCTCTCAAATTTCGTTGCATACCTAAAACCACACTCAATTATTTATTATATAGATTAAACAGATCTTTCTTCGCGAACCGATTTTTACATAGTCGGGGCGAATACATTACGGGTTAATATGTATCTGGAGAGAATACATACAGGGCAAACAAAATCACTTAGATTCGCAAAGCACACAGTGTGATCACTAATTTAAGTGTTTATACTGTGTGGGGTTAATTCATTAAAGTTGATTTAACCATTGTATAACCACTGTATAAGAGCTATTAAGACATTTATTTGTAGCTAATAGCATGTTCGAATGATCTTTATTTAGAAGATTTTGATGTCGCTAGGATACAGGTTTCAGATCCATGATTTGATTGGTTAACCTGGATATTGAATCTCAAATTTTGAATCTTGAATCTCGTATTTCGAATCTCGTCTTTTGAATCTCGAATCTCGAATGAGCCTTCTGGGCTTTCGTACCTATTTGATATAGTTATTTTCCATTATGTTCATGATTTGCAATAAATGACAAATTTCATCTCAACATGGGTGTTTAATTAATTTTTTTTACAAAGAATAAACTAGCTGCGGTGAGTTTGTGCAGCATGAGAAAATATAAATAAACTTTAAAGCACAATGATAACCGTTAAACAATGAAAGCTTTATATATACGACAGTTACAAGACACACAATGTAAATAACTATTTGAATCTAAAAATATGTATTGTTTTATTACTTATTTAAAGGGAAAGAGCAGTACAAAAATCTGCTTTCAAGCCAAACGTATCTGCTATTTGTAATCGGAATAGAATAACGACAAAACATCGTTTATGTGAACGGAAACCAAAAATTTCACGTCCCTGGTACGAGTCGCTTTCCTCGAGTTGTGACTGGAATCGAAACAGTCATCATATATATATATATATCTGCGTAGCCAGAATTGAAATTATAATTACCCACAAAACGGTCGGGGTCTGGGTTTTATAAACTTTTCAGTCATTTTCATGCAAAGGAAAGCATGCTACAACCCTTTTTTCTAGCAAAATTTAATACGTTTCAAAGCAAATGACTCTATGAAGACTCACGAAAGAATATCATGATAATCAAAATTAGTTTACGCATACATGAACATGAATATTGGAATTTTCGTTATTTTAAACTTTTGTAAGAAGTGTATTAAATGCTATTCACAAATTACAATAATGATCATAATAATAATAATAATAATAATAACTAGACACAATCTCGTTGCGAGCAACGAGGAGGTCTTCCGTCTGATTTTATAAGATGAGATACATGTAAGATCTTGATTTTACTATAAAACAGCTGAACATAAATTGAAAATAGAGGAAAAGGGGGTATTCATTCTAGATATCTAAGAGTATTTTGTTTCAGGTGTAAGAGCTTTGGTTGAAAAACTTAAGACCCCTCTTGACCCCTAATTTAAGGGGCCAGTCATCTTTACTTCATATCAAATGAAAGGTCCTTTAATTCTTAACACATTTTGTTTCAACAAGTGTTTAGAAATTTGGTACAGTTCTTTAGATATTTGGAAAAGATTGCTTTAGGGGTTGTCCCCTTTTCTCCTTATTAGGTCCTTTAACCAAAATTTGATGGTTGCATACTATTTAGTAGAACATTTTGAGCATCTTTTCTTCTATACTGCTTGTCAAAATATTTTTCCTTTTTGAGATATAGGTGATCAAAGTTTTGGAATTTACCCCTAAAAACCCGTAATTAGGTAACACATGAGAAAATCATTATATTGTTTGGCTACATAACGGTAAGGTAAACATATTTGCTTCTATAACCTATTACAAAATATCCTTTTGTCAAGGGCTATAGATAAAAGACTTTAGAGCTCTCTAGGTCCCTAATTTGAGGGGCCAGCCCCTTGTCCTTGGTATTAAATGAAAGGTCATTTTAAACTACACACATTTTGTTCAACAAGTGTTTAGAAATTCGTTACCGTTCTTGAAATATCTGAGAAAGAACGTTTTATGGTCCGGTCCCTTATCTCCTTATTGGGGCCGCTGAACAAAATTTTGAAGGTTGCATATTGTTAAGTACATTATTTTGAGCCTCTCTTCTTCTATACTGCATTTCAAAATAATTTTCCTTTTTGAGATACAGTTGATCAAAGTTTTGGACTTTTGACCCCTAAAAAAACCCGTAATTACGTAAAACAAGAGAAAATCATTATATTGTTAGGCTAAATAACTGTAAGATAAACATATTTGCTTCGATAATTGATTACAATAAATCCCTCAGTAAAGGGTTATAGATAAAAGACTTTAGAGCCCTCTAGGTCCCTAATTTGAGGGGCCAGCCCCTTTTTCTTGAGATCAAATGACAGGTTATTTAATTTTTAAGACATTTTGTTCAACAAGTGTTTAGAAATTCGTTACCGTTCTTGAGATATCTGAGAAAGAACATTTTAGGGGCCGGTCCCTCATCTCCTTATTGGGGCCGCTGAACAAAATTTTGAAGGTTGCATATTGTTAAGTACATTATTTTGAGCCTCTCCTCTTCCATACTACATTTCAAAATATTTTTCCTTTTTGAGATAAAGTTGATCAAAGTTTTGGACTTTCGACCCCTAAAAAACCCCTAATTATGTAACACATGAGAAAATCATTATACTGTTAAGCTACATTACTGTAAGATAAACATATTTGCTTCTATAATCTATTACAAAAAATCCGTCAGTAAAGGGTTATAGATAAAAGACTTTAGAGCCTTCTAGGTCCCTAATTTGAGGGGCCAGCCCCTTTTTCTTGGTATCAAATGAATGGTCTTGTAAATATGAACTTTTATTGCATTACATGTTATAACAAAATATTTTCCAGAAAAGAGATAAACAAACAAAAGCACGAAAATTCACAATACTTTTGATATCTCATTTTTCGAGCCCTACCGAGCTTTGGCGCTTTTAGTACTAGACATATAAAACAACAACCATGCAAAACTTCAATCTTTTCTCTACCAACCGTAGATTTTAGAGCTCAATATCTCTTACATTTTAAGAGAACGTCCGCAGACAAAATACCCATATAAAAATTGGAAAAATCTCAATATCTCAAAAACGGATGTGACGTCATCAATGCAACAAATTTGCTATCAGGTTCAGACCAATATCTATCACATCTGAAAATTTGATGGAGATCGGTCGAGCCGTTTCTGAGAAATGGCGTGCACAAAAATGGGAAGAAAAAAAAAGAATAATAACTAGACACGATCTCGTTGCGAGCAACGAGGAGGTCTTCCTTCCAATTTTAGAAGTTGAGATACATGTATGACCTTTATTTTGCTATTTACCAGCTAAATGATTTGTAAAAAGCAAAAAAAAAAAAAAGATCTCTTGATTCTGAACAGACAATTTTCTTCTATTTCTTTATCTTTTTTCCTTTATTTTTTTTTTTTTTTTTAGCCCCTTTTTCTTGATTTCAACTGAAAGATCTTATTATTTTCAACACATTTTGTTCATTAAGTGTTCAGAAATGTGTTACCGTTCTTGAGATATTTGGGAAAGATTGCTTTAGGGGCCGACCCTTTATCTCCCTGTAGGGTCCATTTGACGAAACTTTGATGGTTAAATTTTATTACGAACACTATTCTTAGCATCTTCTCTTATATAATGCTTTTCAAAATATTTCTCCTTTTTAAGATATAAATGATCAAAATATTGGACTTCTAGCCCCTCAAAACCCCTAATTATGTAACATATCCGAAAACTTTTAACATGCGTAGATAAAGAGCTAGAAGATTAACATTTTTGCTTCTATATCACATTACAAAATGTTTCTTATTAAAGAGATATAGATGAAAGACTTTAGACCCTTCTGGGCCCCTAATATGAGGGGTCAGCCCCTTTTGCTTGGTGTCAGTTGAAAGGTCTTGTTTATATAAACTTTTAATGTTCTACATATGTTAACAAAATATTTATGACAAGAAAGATATTCGTGATCAAATCTCAAATTTCCTAAAAAACTGTCAAAAAAGTTAACATCAACATTTTCAGGTTCAGGCGAGCTTCCAGGACAATGACTTCTAGTCAAATCTAAAACAAGCTTGAAAATCTACCATAACCACTCTATCTTCCACATAAATTTCAAGTCTTTAACTATAACGGTTTTTGAGGAGATGCGTGGACAATATCATGTCCCAAAATACATGAAAAAGGGAGATAATTCAGAAGCGGAATTGAATTTTCAGACAAAAAGTTGTATGCAATGAGAGGTTCACCTAAGACATCATCCCTGTAAAAATCATTAAAATCGATGGAGAAATGGCTGAGAAATTAAGGGTGTCTACCAAGAAGAATAATTAAATAATATAGAAGAATGAGAAACAGTAGAATAACAGTAAGGTCTTCCGCTGAAGACGGAAGACCTTAATAATAGGGAAAAAGAAACAATAGAATAATAGTAGGGTCTTCCGCTGAAGACGGAAGACCCTAATAATATTAATAATTAGACATGATCTCGTTGCGAGCAACGAGGAGGTCTTCCGTCCGATTTTCAGAGTGTGAAATAAAACCTTGACTTTAATATTCGACAACAAAACCTGATCTAAAATGGGACACAGCCTTCATTCAGATGGTCAGAGGTTATTTAGTATCAAAAGTAAGAACTGGGAGTGAAAAGTTTGAGACCTCTATTGGCCCCTAACTTAAGGTGCAAGCCCCTTTCAAATTCAGGGTCTTTTGATTCTAAACACATCTTGCTCAACAAGTGTTTAGAAATTTGTTACCGTTCTTGGCATATGTGGGGAAAAAACGTTTTAGGGGCCGACCCCTTATCTCCTTATCGGGGCCGTTTATTGAAAATTATATGGCTGAATGTTGTTCAGAACATCATTCTAACCATCTTCTTCTCTTTATTGCTTTTCAAAATATTTATCCTTTTTGAGATATAAGCGATAGAAGTTTCGGATTTCTGGCCCCTTTAAAACCCCTAATTACGTAACGCATGAGAAAGTTTTTATTATGTATGGTTAAACAACTGTAAAATGAACATTTTTGCCTCTATAACATATTACAAAATATTTCTGAGTAATGTGCTCTGGAAGCAAGAATTTAGAGCCCTTTTGACCCCTAATTTAAGGGGTCAGCCCCTTTTTTCTTGATATCAAATGAAAGGTTTATTGATACTTCATACATTTTGTACAACACGTATTTAAAAATTCGTTACCGTTCTTGAGCTAATTGGGAAAGAACGTTTAAGGGGCCGACCCTTATCTTCTTATGGGACCCTTTAACGAAATTTTAATGGTTGAATATTATTTAAAACATCATTGTAAGCATCTTCTTCTCTATGTTGCTTTTCAAAATATTTGTCCTTTTTGAGATATGAGTGATCACACGTTTTGGACTTCTGACCCTTAAAAGCCCTTATTACGTAATGCGTGAGAAAGTTTTTATCATGTATGGTTAAATAACTGTACGATGAACATTTTTGTTTCTATAACATGTTACAAAATATTTATCAATTAAGTGCTATGGAAGAAAAACATAAGAGCCCTTTCGGCCCCTAATTTGAAGGACCAGCCCTTTGTTTTAATTTCAAATGAAAGGTCATTGGATATTAAACAATTCAGTTAAACAAGTGTTTAGAAATTCGTTACCGTTCTTGGGCAATTTGGGAAAGAACGTTTTAGGGGCCAACCCCTTATTTCCTTATCGGGGCCAGGTAACTAAATTTTGATGGTTGATTATTGTTATAAACATTATTTTAAGCATCTTCTTCTTAATATTCCTTTACAAAATAATTATATTTTTTGAGTTAATAATGATAGAAGTTTTGGACTTCTGGCCCCTTAAAACCCCTAATTACACAACACATGACAAAATCATTATGTTGATTAGGTACATTACTGAGAGATAAACATTTTTGCTTCTATAATGTATTACAAAATATTCCTCAGCAGAGTGCTATGGATGAAAGACTTTAGATCCCTCTCAGCCCCTAATTTGGGGGGAGGGTGCAGCCCTTTTTTCTTGATACCAAACAAACGCTCTTGTAAATATAAACTTTATTTGCATTACATGTGTTCATAAAATATTTTCAAGAAAAGAGATAAACAAAGAAAACCACGAAAAATCGAGACTTTTTTAATTCTCAATTTTCAGGTCCATGCGAGCTTTAACGCCTTTTGAGCCAGGCAAATATGAATGCCTAATGACACATCTACAATCCCTTGTCTATAATACCTGAAAGTTTGAACTTGCTATCTTTTATGGTTTAGGAGGAGTTTCCAGGACAAGCTGGCCCTTTAAAAATCGCTTAAACGTCAAAAACTTTAAAACGGAAGTGACGTCATCAAAATAAAAAATACGTATTAAGTTTGAATGACCACCTATCAGATCTGAAAGTCTCATGAAAATTGATTGAGCCATCTCTGAGAAATCACCTGCACAAAAATGCGTAAGAAAAAAAAACAAGAATAACTAGACACGATCTCGTTGCGAGCAACGAGGAGGTCTTCCGGCCAATTTCAGAAGTTGAGATACATGTATGACCTTTGCTTTTGCTTTGGGAGATAATTCAGAAGCGGAATTGAATTTTCAGACAAAAAGTTGTATGCAATGAGAGGTTCACCTAAGACATCATCCCTGTAAAAATCATTAAAATCGATGGAGAAATGGCTGAGAAATTAAGGGTGTCTACCAAGAAGAATAATTAAATAATATAGAAGAATGAGAAATAGTAAAAAAAACAGTAAGGTCTTCCGCTGAAGACGGAAGACCTTAATGAGAAACAGTAGAAAAACAGTAAGGTCTTCCGCTGAAGACGGAAGACCTTAATAATAGGGAAAAAAGAAACAAAGCAATAACAATAAGGTCTTCCGTTAGAAACGGAAGACCTTAATAATAATAACTAGATTAGATCTCGTTGCGAGCAACGAATGGGTCTTCCGTCCGATTTCTCATAAGATGCTATGAAATGAGATTTTAACTGAGATTTAAATCTGTCTGGTGTCATGTTGAGTCGACTTAAATGAGTTTAAAAATATCGAGAATCCTATAATTCATCCAATGATTTGAAAAAAGATGTCATCAGTCGCAGAAATGCAAAAGCATTACAAATATCATGTTTTAAAATTAGTCTGAGGTCATTTTAACACGATTTAAATAAATTTAAAATTAAAAAAAAATCTAAAATGTAAATTTCATCCAATCAATTCGACAAAGATGCCATCAGGCGCAGAATTGAAAGCGCAACTTAGATATAATGTTATAAAATTAGTTTGAGGTCATTTTAACACGATTTAAATGAGTTTAAAATTTTTGAAAAATTTAAATTTCATCCAGTCAATTCGAGAAAGATTTCATCAGACGCAGAATTGCAAGCACAACTTAGATATGCTGGTTTAGAAGTAGTCTGAGGTCATTTTAACACGATTTAAATGAGTTTTAAAATTTTAAGAAATTTAAATTTCATTCAATCAATTTGAAAAAGATGTCATCAGACGCAAAATTGCAAGTGCAACTGAAATATCATGTTATAAAATTAGTCTGAGGTCATTTTAAAACGATTTAAATGAGTTTAAAATTTTTGAAAAATTTAAATTTAATCTAATCAATTCGGAAAAGATGTCATCAGACGCAGAATTTCAAGCGCAACTTAGATATCATAATTAAGAATTACTCTGGGTCATTTTAACACGATTTAAATAGATTTAAAATTTTTTAAAAAAATTTAACTTTCATTCAATGAATTCAAGATAGAGGTTCGATTTTTGAGTAGATAGATAAAACCCATCATTTTAAAGATAACATCGTAAATCAAAGCAATATATGAGTGAAAAAAATTTACGATACTTGAGGCTTGAACCCAGGTCGCCTGGGCCTATGCCCACGACTCTGACTGAGCTACTCAGACTCTCGCTTCAGGACTTTGATGCTTAATATCTCGAGAATGCATTGATCGATTTTAAAACAAATTACATATTCTGAATCAGTAAAAGGGTCACTATCAACCCTATTAAAAAATATTTTCAAACAAAAAAGTTGAAAAATTCATTGTTTCTAATTTGCTTCCGGTTAAAAACGGAAGTAATGGCGGACATTCCTTTGACCGAGGTACACCACAAACACGGTAGATCTATCACCTCTGAAAATTTCAGCTCTCTATCTTTACTGCTTTTTGAGAAACGTCGCAGACAAAACTGACTTTAAAAAATTGTTTTACGACGATAACTTTCGACCGGAAGTAAATTCTGAAAATTTGTTGAGCCGGTTTAAACTTCAGATAATTACACATCAACCCTGAAAATTTGAAGGAGTTCTATCAAGCCACCTCCGAGAAATCGCCTGCACAAAATGTATAAGAAAAAAAAAAGAATGATAAGAAAAGTGAAAAAGAAACAATAGAATAATAGTAGGGTCTTCCGCTGAAGACGGAAGACTCTAATAATAATAAGAAAAGTGAAAAAGAAACAATAGAATATTAGAAGGGTCTTCCGCTGAAGACGGAAGACCCTAATAAACCTGAAATAGATTAATAGAAGGGTCTTCCGCTGAAGACGGAATACCCTAAAATAATGGAGAGAAAGAGAAAGAGAGAAAGAACAAATATTGGCTCTGGTGAGATTAGAACACACAACTTTTGCAGGTGTGATAACAAGATTTCACCGAAGGTTCACGTCAAAACATGGCTGACGCAAAATAATTCCCGAATTTCTCTTTGAATTTTGGGCGTTTCCGCCCGGAACAGGAGGTGATTTTTTGTATGAGATGAAAAACAACGTGTAAGATGTCTGACTATTCAGGTTTTGTAACAATGCGAGGTCATTTGAAATATTGATGCATGTTGTTTCCGGAGAGGGGTGAATAGATTGATTTTCGTCGTAAATTAATCGAAAGTAGAATTTTGAGGTGTGGATCTCGGTTAACGACAATTAGGAGAAGTCCTAAAACAATGACTGATGCATTTTACACATGAATTTCAGCGTTGAGAATTTTTTTCGTGTCGTTTACTATTATGTTTGACTGTTCTATTTCAACAGGATTGATACAATCTTTATAAATGTAGAAATAACGAACTCAGTAACATGTAAATTTATTCGGTAAAAAATCGATGACAGTAATTTTTACAGTTCTAACATTCATAAGTAGTTCACACGCTATCGTAGATACAGACTAAACAGAAAACAAGAAATATACATGCAACATATATATTACACGGCTGCTTACATCCCGTGTACTGTGTAAATTTTAATTTCCCGTACAGGCAATACGCGCCGTTTGATCTCAGGAATTTCTTCTAAATTGTTCAATCCGCTGCATATTTGACAGACAATCAGAATGGGGTCCGAGGTACATTTTCACAAATTTTCATTAGGATTGAGTGAAGGGTTTGGAAGTTAGAATTTTTTTTACAGTACATGTCAAGCACGCCAATTGCAACTCAAATGCCAAAAAATTCATAATTCTGTTAAAAATAAACGAATTGGTCTGGTGTTCCGTACAGTGTTTAAAAAGGGTACTAGGTTGTAATTCAAGAACTAAGATCAAAGATCAAAGAAACGCAGGTAAGATAACTTTACGATTTTTATATATATATATATAAATGTTTGTCACTATTCAGAGAATGTATATGTTATCGAACCTATATCTGTAAATTTTAATTGCTACATGTGCATATAAACATGCAATTATGGAGTTAAACTTTAGTATCATATACAGTGGTAACAACGTTATTGTTGACAAGGCAATCGTGTTTTAAAAATGGTTCGTGTACCGTGGGTGATCGTTCGTGTAACGTGCGGGATCGTGCGTGTATCAGAAATATTGGTTTGCGTTTTTTACCGTGCTTGACCATGCGGTTTTTTCGTTTTGTAACTTTTTTTACGGAATGCCAGGGTTTTGTAATCAGTCTTTATCAAACATCCGTACTATCTTGACAAATGATTCTAACCATATTAGCAACTGAGACACGTTGAATAAAAGCAGTCAAGCTTACCTATTCATCTTTCAAAACTTAACAATTATTCCGTAAGTTATCTTTTAAATGAAAATACGGTAAGCATTCCTCTCTGTTACATCATATAAACATTCATTAGAATTAAAATTTATTTAGACGCTTTAAGAATTTAGATTTATATAAAATAGAATTCAATCAATTATGTACCGTATATTATAAAAATATGGGATGTGTAAAATCGAAATTATTGCTATCGAAATTCTTTAGAACAAGGTAACAAATTACCTGCATCTCTCATAATTTAATCGTACGTAAGGGAATCGGATTATATAAACATCAACTCGTAGTTTATGCATTATCTTCATTTCTTTTATTCTTAATTTCTTTACCTTATGACAGAAGTTACTATTTGTTGTGGACACAAAACAATTTAATTAGTATATGCATTCTATCATATCGTTTACTCGTAAAAATAAAACAGTGTATGGCTACTGTTTATGCCACTTTTCAATATAACACAAGCATATTATAATACAAATGAAGCAATACGTTTTCGTACTTCTATTTTATCGTTATCGTTCGTGTATCATGAAAATTCAGTAAGTTTGTGATCGTCAGTGTATCGGGTGTGATCGTTCGTGTATCGTGAATCGTGCGTGTCGTTTGTCACCAATAACGTTGCTTCCACTGTAAATGATAAAACCGGATACTAAGCATTTCAAAATCCAACATTGTTTTAACCACGATAAATATCAATTATGTTTTATTGTTTTTTTTTTAAATTATAATTTTTAAATAAATGTACAGATTATTAAACAATGTAAATTAAATAGAAAATATACATTTTATTTGTGTAACCTGTTTGAGTATAATAAAATAAATTGTACATTTGATCGCCTTAATTATTACAACAAAGAGGAGGTAAGAGGAATGGTCTAATACAATTTTAAATGTATACACTTAAAGGCAATACACAATTAATATTACATTTCCCACAAAAACGTTGTTAAAAAATCTTAAGACCGTCAATTTTATGTTTGAAATAATTATATGGAGGCTATCAGGTTTCATCATTCTACGACAACGATGACGCTCGAGGCAACTTCTAGATTTATTTATCGTGGAAGACAATTTTTCAAATAAACTTGTTTTAAAATAAACATTGATTATTAACAACAAGTACGATATTAACTTTTGAATTTTCTTTTTGAGTTGAAATCAAGTCCTACATTGAAGTGCTTGTGATATGGTATCACTGGCAAGTTATATATATATAGATGATTTTTTTTATCTTTACAAATTATTAATTTTATAAATTTCGAGGTTTATTAACATAAAATTTAATAAATAATTCGTCACCAATTAGTTCAATTTAGAGATGAGAAGGATTGTTGAAATTTACTTAACTTGTTGACCACGTCGAAATAAATAAGAATCACATTGTTTCCCTGTAACTATCTCAATATTTTCAAAGAAACGCGCCATGTTTTTTCAGTCGAAGCAAATACAAGTAAAAAGGGAGTCTACAGCTTATATTTCAAGTATTTCAGGTCTTACACTTGTGGTTTACGACAAAGTTATCCTTAAAATGTTAGGATATATATGGGTTAATGTTACTTCTTTTCGTTTTTCGTACACACTGACAGAGAAAATGTTGGAAGATATATAGTTACTTATATTTATGTTTACCTTATAATATTATATGCTAGTGAAACAAAATTTATAATTCCTGTATTTTAACAATTTTCCTAACTTTAGATGAGCTAAATATTCGGTATCTTTTTTTAATATCCGCATTTTGGTTTTGTATAGTTACTCCAAATTTAGATAACCAGTCAACTGAATTAGATTTTTTGATCATACTTAAGCTTGTGACGTCACAGATACAAATAAAACAAACCTTATTCAAGTGACCTTTTTTATCACCTATAGGGGAAATGTTTAAAAATCTTCTGAAGAACTTCAACGTTACAATTTGTGAGATTGCTATGCAAACTTCCTCAGATAGTGTAACTTTTAAATTGTTAAAAAGGTAAACTTCAGACGAATACTGGAACCCTAAGGAGGGTTCAAGTTCAACATAGAATTATCTAGGGAAAATGTTAAAAACAAATTCTTCTCAAGAACAAGAAGATTGTGAAGGATACAGTTTTAAAAAAAACAAATTAAGAACATCAAGACAGGACGTCAAAGAAACAGCAGAGACAAAAGAGGAGCACGAAAACAATCATGATGTTCCTTAAACGTGTAAACCCAACAATATAAGATACCAAATATATCTGATGTTCATCAATATGGTCAACGTACTGAACATCACAATCGGATAAGATTTTTCAGTTTCCATTTGTTTTATTTTCCAAGAAAAAAACCAAATGTACGTAAAACATCACACACTTGCATTTTGCATGGTCTAGCACACAGACGACACGCCACTATTTTTATTCGATACTTAGATGAACAGTATTTATACCCGCACTTTCTAAAGAAAGTTCGGGTATATTGTTGTTAATTACCTTGGTCCGTCCGCCCGTCCCTCCGTCTATCATGTTTTACTTTCTCAAACTGCTCTTACATCTTATAGACCAACAAACTGAACTCTTGGAGTTTGATTTGGGGGTCATCTTGTTTTGTAAAAAGGTCTCAAAATTCTTTGGTAGATGACGTTTTTTTCACAATAAAACCCTGCTTCCTCGGACTCCTCTGAAATTTTCAACAGTAGACAAATCATCTCTTTGAATATGTATTGGGGTGTACTACCTTTATAGATGCGCAATAAGGTTTCGGAAATTTCAATTTTGTCCTGGGGGTAATTTAATGGCTGAAAAATGATTTTTAAAAGATTTTTAAAGATTTACTCAATATATTCCTATGTAAAAATTCGACCCCCATTGTGGCCCGACCCTAACCCCGGGGGTCATGATTTTCACAACTTTGAATGTACACCACCTGATGATGCTTTCATATACGTTTCAGCTTTCCTAGCTGATTGTTTTCTGAGGGGAGGACTTTTAAAGATATACACTATATATTCCTTTGTAAAAATTCGACCCCCAATGTGGCCCAACCCTACCCCCAGGGGTCATGATTTTCACAACGTTGAATCTATGCTACCTGAGGATGCTTCAACATAAGTTTCATCTGTCCTGGCTGAATGGTTTCTGAGATAAAGATTTTTAAATTTTACACTATATATTTTTATGTAAAAATTCGACCCCCAATTGTGGCCCCACCCTATTACCAGGGGTCATGATTTTCATAACTTTGAATGTACACTACCTGAAGATGCTTTAATATAAGTTTCAGCTTTTCTCGCTGTGGTGTGGACTCGTCGATAATCCAACTTTTCTTTCAGCGTCAAAATCCTCAGAACAATAAAATCCCGGGGAAACCCCTACATTTTTATATATAATAACGGTGTTACAATATTTGTCTAATTAAAAAACGGTTTTTTAATTACAACTACATGTTTATGAATTTGTATTGGTTTGCTTTATTTCTTAGTTTTATTGGGAATAAAAATATATTGTTGAAATTTGGTTGTATGCAGTAATGGAGATTTAACAGGCCCTATATATATTTTACATTTATTGCAAGTGTTCTGACCGATATTGTTTTATTAAGTTGTGGAATTTCACTTATGAATATGATGATGCTTGAAATAAAAAAAAACCCCATAATGCAATCTTTCTGAACTATTGATTGATGAAATTCCGAATTCCCTACACTCGGCACTGTGTCGCCATGGTCACTGTTTATTCAACGGGAGATAACTCGAAAAGATGTACTAGATTTGACATTGCCAAAATTATGTTCAAGATTGCAATATTTGAGAAAACGCAAGCTTATAAGATGAAGGATACATACAGTAGATATACCATGGATACAACGACTTGAATGTACGTATTAATTTATATAGATCATATAACCACTTTACATGGACATGGTTCATGACGTCTGCATCTATACGTAGTGTAACGTTAGGTCTATATATCAAAGTCGTCATTTAAAGTAATAGTAAAGCAAACATCCCGTATTGATAGTTAATGTTATCATTTTTGAGTCCACGATTATCTAGAAAATCAACGTGTAAACGAAATCAGATCTCAGACAACAAAATGTACGAACAATTGAACATAGGAAATTCGAATTAGCCCATAACAAATATTTACATGATCTGCATCTAAATTTCTGTACAGTTATGTTTTAAATTTTACGATGTAAAATCAATAAAATTTACTATCAAAGGTGTAGATCTGGTAACTCCATGCGTTATCTAGTGATTTTAATTAACCAGATCGTCTGCCAAAGTCAAAGTCTACCAAGTCATCACCTACACTATTTACATAGGAAACGAAAATGAAAATACAAAGGGAGTGTACTGAGTTTTTTCCCCTTGGAGTTACGCAGAGAGAGAGAGAGAGAGAGAGAGAGAGAGAGAGAGAGAGAGAGAGAGAGAGAGAGAGAGAGAGAGAGATTCTTAGCATATAGTAAGTTTACAGCGTATAATACATAACATAATTTGCCAGTTTTATCTATCAACTGCTTTCTTATGATTGTATAACAGGCTATAGTCTGTCCCAAGATATTTATGCAGCACATAAAAATACACATACCCGTGATAGAAGTGCAATTGAAATCGATGAAAGGGAAAATTTCCAAGATATCTTCATTGACACATCATTTTTCACTAATAGAAGTTGACAGGAACGAAAACAGAGTTCTTACGGAGATTTATAATGGGGAGTGTTTACATCTTTTCTCCATTCGGAAGTCACTCTAAATACCTCGCGCAATTTTTCAGCATTATCATCCGGGTCTGCTTCAATACAAAATCCCCGTAGACATTATATTTTTTAGCCGTGTATTGAAACATGATTAGCTAGAGGGGGCGTTTCAACGTAAATATCTTGGAAATTGTTCATACTTTTGAATGAACATCGTTTGAATCTTGAGGTATTTATTAATATCGAGTAATTAAGCAAAATGTGAATCCAGGATATCTTGGGACAGAGTATAGTGGCATTTGGGGAGGGGGGGGGGCTATTTCCACTTTCTCTCGCAGCAAATATTTATTTTAAAATTCATATATTGTAAATTTAATTCTAAAGGTGCCCCCAATATTTTGGAAGCATATAGAAGTTGTAGTGAAATTGATAAAACTAAAATTACGTTAATCCAGAATATTTTTCTGGTTTTTCTGAAGATATCTATGTTTTTTGGGGGTGGGGGTGGAAGGGGTCAGACACCTATTTTTGACAATTTTCGTCTATGTCAAATAATATATTTGAATTTCCAGAGAAGGGTCCGGACCCCTCCCCCTCTAGATACGTGCATGCACTAATGCTTTTAAAGTTTTATGAACATACTAGTATTGCATAAATATAATTATAACTAGAGGCGTGTTCGTTGCAAAGCAACGAAGAGGTCTTCCGTTGCAGCTTCGAGTCGAGAAAGGATTGTCAAACAGTCTGATAAAAACCACCCCCTTTTCCTTGCATTTGTCAGGGCCTGACAGGTATTGATTGGAGGTCATCTTCACACGACCATTACTTCTGACCAATGAGACCTTTAGAAAATCAATAGGAACTCTTCAAAGGAGACAGACAAATTAATTCATGTCCATTTATATGTAACCTCCAGAATAAGTATTGAAGATATGCACCTAAACATTAAACATATAAAGGTATGCATTTGGTAAGTAAGAGTATATTTAGATTGTATGCAAATGTGAAGGTCTTGTAAAGATGACCTGTTGTCGATACCTATCAGACCCTGACGAGTATTAGAAGAGGGATGGTTTTAATCAGATTAGACTGTCAATATGATAATAGTACGTTCGGAAAATCGAAAACGAGGCTCAATTTCAAAGTATTTTTTTTATACCAGGCAAGTTCTCCGTTTAACTTACTTCATGTTAACATCAGGTTAGGATAATTTGTAAAAAAAAAAAACATCATAAATGTACATGTATATAATTATTCCGAACACAAACACAAAGTGATAAATACGTTTATGTACAACTGAAAACACGATACAAACTGTGCCTAGCCTTATATCAAAGTGTAATCAACACAAATTCCACTGCGCTAATGCATGAAACAAACAGTGTTATGTCTTATAAACATTTCCCGGTACTCATACGTACAGCTCTACTGCTTACTAAGGGAATAATTTATGTAAAGGGCAGTGTTAAAATTAAACAATTGAAACGAACACAAATTGTAAATAAACGATGACGCCTTCTCCCGCCTTAGGGTGCGCTATACGAGAGGTGCTCAGCAGGAGGGACAACTCTTCGTATATCGTTTGGCCATACAGCCACTCAGCATCGTTTTTGTTAAGGGGAACAAATTTATCCGAAATCTTGACAAGCAAATCTTCAAAGTCCTAATCCGTGGTGGTGGTAGTGGAGGGAAAGCTGTGAGGCAGCTGTATCTTCTATTGTTTAACATGCTTTTGTTTTAAATTTGCGAAAAAAATTTTGCTTTCTCCTTAAAAGTGTGTGTGTGTGTGTGTGTGTGGGGGGGGGGGGACAATGCCCCAAAATCCAATTTTCTAAATGTTAATTTAAGGAAATTTTTGATTGCAAGGAAGGGGGATCAGTGCTCCCTCTGGATCAATTAGAGGTACTGTGAGCAAGCTAACAAATGATACCCCCGCTAAGAAAAAATCATAACTCAAGTATTTCTCTACTAGAAAATAATTGATGCTTCTATTTCTCATTGTGACACTGAACTTGCACAAATGACCAAAGTTCAAGTCAGAACATATTTACAGGTCACAAGCAATCTTTGTGTCAAATTTTAGCTTCTGATCATTTCTATTAAGATTATAATTATGAAATATTTCTTCCACTGACCTTTAATTTGCCAAAATGACCTTGGGACAAATCATTACACACCCTTAGGTTATAAGCCATCTTTGTGTGAATTAGAACCTTCAATGTTTTTCCATAAAAGTTATATAGACCAGACACGAATTTTGCACTTTTCCTGTCAGTTTCCTTGATCTTGTCCAATTGATCTTGGGTCAAGGTCATGACACACCCTCAGGTCATAATCAATCTTTGTATGAAGTAAGAACCTCCAATGTTTATGCATAAGAAACTAGGATATGGACAGGACACGAATTTTGCGTTTTTCCTGCCAGTGACCTTGCCCAAATGACCTTGCATCAAGGTCATTACAGACCGTCAGGTCATAAGCAATATTTGTGTGAAGTAATAACTTCCAATTTGATTCCTATATAAGGTGATTCCTATATACCCCCCAGAATTCGTTTGCGGGGGTATACAAATCCTTTTCGCCACTTTAGTGCGGCACAAAGAACGACCTATGTTTTACTATCATTTCTATCAAATCACATATACATGTACATGTATATGTGTTAGTTATTCATATTTTGTACTGTTTGAATATACACGTATTGACCAATGCATTGTATGTACATTTGCACTCGGAACCCACGACTTTTCTATCCGTAACACTACCTTAAAAGCAGTATAACGGATAGGAAACCCGTGGGTTCTGACGATGTCTCCTCATTGACATTTAACAATTTGCATCACTACATGATTTCCAAGTGGTAAGGTATCAAAGCTTTTGAAAAGTTAAGATACTGAATTTCTACAGTTCTAAGTTTGAGGTAAAAAAAAAAAAAACCCAACACTTTTTTATATAATGAAACAAAAACAAAAATACCTTAATGGACTCATACACATAAATAAGAAGAGGAGCAAAAGCCATAAAGACATTATTTCTTTTGTTCTAGATTATTTCTGAGTTAACAAGCTACAAGTTTACAATCTCCTATTTTGACAGGCCAGATGTAAAAAATAAAATATTCTGCTTGGTTTTCAGTCAATTAAGTTGCATTACTATCTCATACTACACAGCTTCAATAAAATGTTTTTAATCAATGTGCATATAAAAATAAATAAAATCCCCAAGAACACATATTTATCTCACTTAAGTGTAACTTTAAGAAGTACATATATTTTTTGGGAGGAAAATATGTCGCTATATTATTGTTTGTAAGCCAAGTGAACAATAGTCTTTCAAAGAAATAAGAAAACTGTCGACACTTGCAGTACTCTGACGATTTCTATGGCGACTGACTACATTGCATCATATAATCGTATTTCCTAATTCTAATCCAGAGAACCAATTTTATTTAAGATCTTTGACTTAAAACTTTTAACTTATAATATTTATTTTATTCTGTTCATAACTATAGAAGTTTAGGGTGTTCAACAGTTTAATTTATTAGCCCCATTCTCAGATTACGATCTCGCACCTTAAATTAAGATGACTGACTTCGAGTTAAACTAGATATCTAATTGTTTAACAATTGACCACTGCAGTGAAAGCACCTTTCTAAGTGTTTACTCAATTACATATCAATTGATGATCTGCAGCCATAAATAACCTGGGGCTATATATGTTCTGAGCTGTGTGCGCTGAAGCGACACGAGATTTTTGGTCGCACGTGGGATAGAATAACACAGGCTCATCGAATAAACGAACGGGTGGGAAAATTTTACACACAATAGGTCACCAAAATTTGATATTCGCCACATTGGATTCCTTTTCGCCAGTTTTGAAAAAAGAAGTCAGCATGAGCACTTAGCAGGGGTGGTCAACACAGCAATGAGTTCGTTTTCACAATGAAACAAACGGCCATGTAGAAGTAGTACAAAAGTGATTATGTGATCGCTAGAATCAAAACAAAAATTGTTTAAAACTCATGTGAATATTCTTTTCAAAAATCACCCAATCCCTCAATTCCGGACATTTCTTTTATCGTGCCAGCACCTACCGCATACGTGTAACATTGTAACACGGAACTTCGATTTTAAATTTAATTTTTTTGACTGCCTTGAACGCTAGGAGAATATTTAATTTTTTGAATTCATTTTTACTTTGTACACCCTGCTAAATAATGCATGCAATTTTGAGATCTCTCTCTCTCTCTCTCTCTCTCTCTCTCTCTCTCTCTCTCTCTCGCGCGCGCGCGCGCGCGCGCAACTTTAAGAAAATTTCCTTTATTTTCTACGGAGTCTGTAAAAACTCTC
Source organism: Magallana nippona (assembly GCA_033439105.1). Taxonomy (NCBI): domain Eukaryota; kingdom Metazoa; phylum Mollusca; class Bivalvia; order Ostreida; family Ostreidae; genus Magallana; species Magallana nippona. The sequence continues at coordinate 28,390,121 of CM065919.1, forward strand.
AGCATAAATTAACGGAGATAATCATGGATACATAAATTAATCTTCAGTAAAAACACAAGTTGATTTTATATGGACTGGTCAAACCCGTTAGAGGTCGAGGTTTTTAACCGGTCGGTTTACTTCAGGTGTTCAGGTGTGAAGCCCCGAGGGAAACATGCTCGCTTGTGTATATTGTCTATATGCACGGGTGTTAAAATGCTCTCAACAGAGTTTTTCCGATGATCTAGAAAATTATTGTATTTATATAATTATGTACTAGGAAAAAGAAATCAAATGTCAATCGTTGAAATGAATATCGGCATGAATAACCGCTTTGAACAAGTTTTCGACGGGATTTACTGAAAAATTATGCAATATACGATCATAGTACCGTATTCAAATACTAATACAACTTTTATGCAACATACGTTTGTATAACTTCTCCGATCATCTGCTACAGTGCACAATAATTCTACCAGCTGCGCATTTGCCAGAGTTAATTGTCTGTATCTGTTTCTCTTCCGGTTTCGGTTCGGGAAATTTCTCAAAGAAATGTGGTAACTAAAGTTTTAAATCGTAGACGCAATATTTCATTTATTTATATAATTATTTAATCTCAATTATTCCCAAACATCTTTAATTATAAAAGAAATTTTTCATAGATGACCGGCGCCACGTGATTTAGATAGACTATAGGTGATCAGCGAGTTTGGTGTGGTACATAACCATGCAAGTACGAGTAAATATTTACTTCATATCTTTCAATTTCCAAGAGTAGAAAATTTAATATGTCGAGGGTAGTTTCTTCCTCAAGGTATGCATTAAACGACAAAAGTTAATTGCACGATCATCGCGAGCGCCAAACATGGTATACACTGGACGAGTAAACGAATGTCAGTCATGCATTTTCTATCATCCAACCTGAGGCCTCGATTCAGTTGATTGACAGTGGTACACTGACCAGATAAATTTGAAGGCGGATATTATTTTCTCGGTCTTTAAATGTTTAATCTTTGTGGGTTTTTGTGCTCATCCTAAACATTATTTGTACAGTTTTTAGAACTTTTTAGTCTTACTAAACCAACATTGATCTATGACTGACGATGCTTCTGATTTGGAATAATATATTTTTATTAAATTTCAGAACGAGTTCTTAATTTACACTCTATCGTTCTAGGACGAAGAAACTTCTATAACATAAGATTAAAACAGATGAGTTCTTGTGCTTGCGGCTAAAAACCCATATATGAAAACGCGAATCCTGTGTATTAGATAACCGCTGACCGCTAGGTAGTCCAGCCGCGACCGATCTCCTCGGCCGCGGGCGAGGGATAAGTGAACCAAGGATAATTTAGAAAGCTAGCAGTATTATTAAATGACTTAAATATATTACAATAAGTTATTTTTTTTTACATAAATACCAACCATTGATTTATGTGTGATGTTGCTTTTAATTGGGAATTACATTGCTTTTATTAATTAACAGCACGATTTCTTAATTAACACTCTATCGTTTAATTCAATTTAAGAAGAATAAACTTTTATATGTAATCAAAATTAAAACAATTCTATGTGTTTGCGGCTAAATAAACCCATATATGAAGACGCGAATCTTGGGTATTAGATAATCGCTGACGGCTGGGTAGTCCAGCCGCGACCGATCTCCTTGGCCGCGGGCGAGGGATAGGTTACGTAATGGTATATACACACAGCTCAGATCCCAGAAAGATTTCAAATGCATGCAGTATATTAACTAATATGTATAACAAAGACTTTTTTTAAATCCGTAATTTGTGTCTTACTAAAAACGAATGTTTATATTTTGTGTTTATTGTTTTTATAGGATTTTTCACTCTAAAAACTTCACAAAATTGGCTTATAATCCTCACATAAAAGCATATATACTGTAAAAAATTAAAGCATCCTGTATAAACATGTACACTTTCTGTGATAACTTTATGTCAGTTGTACGCTCAAAGACTTTTCGTTAACTTGCCAAATGAAAACAGGTACATGTTAACAAGTAAAGCTTTTTACACTCATATTACGCAATACCCTAACAAAATAACATTGTAACAACATTAAGAAGATCCCAATGAACAACTTTTCCTGCGACAGCCATATCGAAATCTTAACCGTTTTTGAGTTATAAAGCAAAAGGTTTCAAGGGCTGTTGGCCCCTTATGTAAGGGGCCAGCCCTTTGTCAATAGTGTCAAATGAAAGCCCTTGAAATTCTGCACAACTTTTATTCTACATGTCTTAACAAAATATTTTTTGTTTAAAAGATACAAAGGAAAATATTTGTAAATTTTCGCACTTTTTGGAATCCCGTTTTTGACCCCCTACCTTTTTCTAAATAAAAAACGAAATCCCAAAACAAAAACCGATGTGCACAACTTCAATGCCTCTATTATTCAAATTCGTTGGATTCCCATTCCCTGCTATTACAGTCTCAGAGCCTTTGTCTGGAAACCAAAGGCCCTAAAAAATTTTCAAAGGGGAATAACTCGTTAACGGAAGAGGAATTTTAAAGTTTATGATATGTTTTAGATAGTGTTTTGTAAAGTCTATTAGCCCTGAAAATTTGAGCAATAACCGTTTAGAAATAAGCAAGATATGAAGCTTCAAAGTTTGCGTCTAGGGAAAAAAAAAAATAAGAATAATCTTAACCAGCACAATAATAGAAAGGTCTTCCGTTGGAAACGGAAGACCTTAAAAATATAAAGCTAAAACTGTTACAAAATGTCTTGTGATTATCCAGTAATGATTCAGTAATGATGAAACATAAGAATAGTTCGATATAATATACTATGTGTCACAGATGTAAAACTTTAAGTAGTATTACTTTAAGTCTTGAACTTTTTTAACGGTGAATAATAATTATTTTATTTTTCATACTTGGCCTATAAATAACTTAGAAATGATGACATCTATATGTATCAATATTTAATTTTCCGGTTCAAAATGTAATGTCTTTATTGAAAAAAAGAGGTATAAGCTTTCTTTGCAATTATATCTGCCATTCAGTTTTCTTGCATAGTCTTTAGATTCAATACTTTACGACTGAAACTTCATAACTTTCTTTTACAGAATACCCGGTGATGGACCAAAGTTTTTTCCATGTGTGCTGTGTAACAAACGAATAAAGCCACGGGAGAGACGTAAAATAACAACACAGGAAACTCACTTCCTTCAGTACAACTTTCTTATTAAAGTCAAGGATACTAAAGAAACATTGTGCAACAGATGTAGGCATAAATACTATGCTGCAGAAAGACAGATAATTCAAGTTGTCGCTAAAAATGATGAAAGCAACGAAGAATACATTCCCACACCAAAACGTCCAAAATCCAGCGCTCTATGAAGTCCACCTTCTATCTCTTTGTCTATCCCCTCCACCTCTAAAAGTCATGCACAGTGCTCTTTGTGTAAGCGTCCGGTACCAAAGCTGGTGGTGGTACATGTACCACCAAACGCGAGATTTGATGCGTTCATAACCTGTGAGATTATTGTACCATCGGGTAGTCGATGTTGTCCCAATCGTTTGGAAAATGGTTAATTTAAAGCCGATATGTTGCATAGCATAAAGGCAGCAAATAGCTCACTCCTTAGCAGGACTTCTATTACTGAACTGATCAAAAGTTTACGAACAGCTGCACAGCTAAAAGAAAATCGCAGAATTGATTTCGAAACATCATCCAACCTGACAAATAATAATTTTTGGAATCTGACTGGAATATGCAAAGACGCTTTCAATGAAATATGTGCATCAGCTTTGAAAGATGTTAGAAACACACCTGCTATGATCACACGAACATCTTTGGGCATTTTTTTATTCAAACTGAAATCTGGACTTTCCAATAAAGTGCTTTCAACCATCTTCAACATTTCTAAATCTAGTTTGCGTCGAGCCTTAGCATCTGTAAGAAAATCTCTCATTGCATCTTTCCACAGAACTTGGGTCTTCAGCATATATCACGTGAAGAGGTAATTGAAAAGCATACGAAACCTCTAGCGCAGACTTTGTTTGGAGATCTTGGAAATTTACAAGTGATTCTAGTATTAAATGGTACTTATATCTATATCCAAAAAAGTAACAATTTCAATTTCCAGAGACGTTCGTACAGTGTCCACAAAGGAAGGCCGTTAGTGAAGGCGATGGTGGTCGTTACTACAACAGGCCATTTTGTAACAGCAGTTGGACCCTACCTTGCAGACAATAAGAACAATGATGCAAACATTTTTACCCATATGCTAAAGTCAAACTTGGAAGATATTAAACACTGGTGTAAGAAAATGACATATTTGTTGTCGACCGGGATTTTACAGATGCAATAAGTCTACTGGAGGATATGGGGATAAGATCAGAAATGCCATGCTTCATGAAACGAGGGGATAAGCAACTGTCGACAGAGGATGCTAATGTTAGTCGTTTGGTTACTAAAGTAACTAAAGTGTTTATGTTTAAAACTGCTCTAATTAGATTATACTAGTATTAAAATTCAGCTTTTTTAGATTTCGATTCTTAAATCCATGAAAATAATATTTGTTTAATAAGTAAAATATTTAATCAAAATTGTTAAAATATATGATCAAAATTATTAAACAGTTATATTGTAATATTTTTTTTGTTCTCAATTAAAGGTGCGCTGGGTAATGGAGTCGGCGAATGTTCGAATAAAGAGGTGGAAGTACTTTGACAAAGACCTCCCAACAAACCAAGTCCCTTACATTGGAGACTACATAAGGATTATCTGCGCCATCTCTATTAAATTCTTACATTCACTATCACCAGGTATTTGAAATAACATGTTCATTATGCGCGGCGCGGAACTAGAATAGCCTTGTAAAAATTCAGACTTGTTCAATTCACACAATAAAGTACACGTAACGGAAAATTGGCCATGTACCCCCTCCCCCTGGTACACCTCCCCCCCTTCCCGGGAACAATTCATTGTTTCGCACATATGCATAAAGCTTTTAACAGGAACTTTTCCACCGTTGTAATAAAGTGACATGTCAGTTGTTTTATTATTATTTTGATTTTTGATTGTTTCTAAAAAGCCCATGACGGCGATGTTGCAGTGGCGGCTAAAATGTTGCACCTTAGTCGTCAGGTTAACCGGCTGAAAGAGCGAGTGGAGGCAGAGAGCTTACACAGTAGGAAATCCTCGATGTGGAGAGATGCTTCAACCATCAATGATTTCCCTAAACTCACCTAGGAACAGCTACGTGAGATGACGTGTGGCTCCTACCAGCTGAGACTCTCAAGGTACTTCATCCAGGAGTACCTTGACGAAAACAACGATATCTTCGTTCATAGGGAAGATCCACAACTTCTAAAAATTAAGATGCAGAGCAGACATGTGTCATCAAAAGCCCATGTCTTGTGGATATCGAAGTTGAGGTATGCTGTGAACTGTTTATTTAATATTAAAGTAATTAGAATCACATAGAGTTTTTAAAACCTATTTACTATTTGTTTTTCCCTTTGATTCAGGTTACGGCATGGTACTTGTCTGTGTAAGACTGGGACTAGAGAGGTCGGTGTGTGTGCACACGTTGCGTCCGTCCTCTGGTATCTCGGGTATGCCAGACACATACAGGACTCTTTGAATATTGGGGTTAGGAACTGGGGGACGTATGTTGAAAACGCAGCAAACATTCCAGAAGCAATAGACGCATCTGACAGCGAGGACACCACCATAGAAGAATGAACATTTTAAAATTCACTTTTGCACATACTTATATAAACGTGGTATCACAGTTTTCTCATAATAGATGTTCAACCATTTAAGCAACACTTTTGTCCAATCTATGAACAATTGTAAACATATTTCAATGGAAAAAAATAGATAATAATAATAATGAATAATAAATAATATTTAGCCATTCTTATTTACGTAATTGCATTTTTTACCCATAGTAACAATTTTATTTCAATGCGCTAGATTTATTGCGTAAAAGTTATTGTGTACACATATATGTTTCTCATGAAGAAATTAGACATTTTAAAGTGATACAATGGATATCCGTGAGATAAACGGGTATATGATCTTAATGATGCATGTATTTATTATTTAAACCGCAGGCAATGTATGTTTATGTTGAATGGTCTGTAGTAGATTTGAATTTGTTGCAAAAGTGTTATTGTTATATTGATGTTAATTGTAGTATCATTGATAACTCTGACATGTTGTAAAAAAGGTGACGTCAGTCACGTCATTGAACGTTTGTAATTAAGCATTAAACAACCGCTCTTTCCATGCGTCGTTCACCATGGATAGGGACCAAACCAAACCAAGACTTTTATTTTTGTGAAGTATATTGACCTGAGATTGTTTACTGGTAATATCGTAAAATTCGAGACTAGGCCAATTTTGACCCTTCGTGGCTCTAGCTCTTCTTAAAATTTTTCAATAATTCCTAATTATCTCCCCTTTCTAAAGCGCTTGATCCTTAATATTCACAAGTTTGAATTCCCTTGTCTAAAGGTGCTTTGTGCTAAGTTTCGTTGAAATTGGCCCAGTAGTTCTGGAGAAGATGTTGAAATTGTAAAAAGTTTACAGACGGAAAGACAGACAGACGGACGACAGGCATATTGTGATCAGAAAAGCTCACATAAGCTTTCAGCTCGGTGAGCTAAAAACCTACCGGTACTTCCCAGAACTCCTCCTATGATTTAATGATTAGCCACCTCATCTATTGGAACATAACAAAGGCTGGGCTATAAATATGAAATAAGATTTTAGAAATATAAAGGACAATATTTGGTATGGTCAAATATCTGCCCCCAATTTTAACCAATTTCTAAATAGTGTCGTATGAAAATGAAATCTTCATAAATCATTTCACAGAGGATGCCTATCATTTTAATCTTGATTTTACTCATCATTGCTCATTCGATGTTTATCTGTGACGTCATATAAATGACCAAATTCCCGCAATTTTGCAAACAATTGAAAATATTGTCATTTTTTCTTTATATTTTGCATTCGGAAAAATAGAGCGCAGTTCTGCTCAAGTACGATTTTAACATGTTTTTCTTCATGTAATTATACACATCATACTAAAAAATGGTACTTAAGCAAGCCTGCACTCGATGTTTCCCCAGTCGAAAAACCCTCGGAAAACACCCATATTTTGCTACAAAACATCAATTTATCAAAATAAGACAATCTTCATGACGTCATTTCAACATTATAACGTATCTGTGGTGATAACCTTTTACACACCTATTTTCGATAATTGTGATTTCAACTATCTTCTACTCTATCTTTAAAGTTTTTTTTAAAAAACTTTATTTTTTTGGGGGGGGGGGGGGGGGGGGCGAAAAATGCATAATACAGCACATAGTCATTTGATTCTGAGGGTCAATAGTACATGTATCTGCAAAATGATGTTCCGTCCAATAACGAAACCTAATGTATGGACCTTCTTTTATATCTTATGATTGATTTAACATACCATAAGATGCAAAAGGAGGAAGAATATATAAATGCCAAGAGGCCATGACCTACTAATACCACAAGATTTGCATAGACATTGTCATGGTTCAAGAAACAAAAATATATATGGACTTCAACTGACTTCCGTAGCGTTTACTTGGAACGTTTCAAAATATCGTGGTCGCGAATGACAAATGTTTATTCATGGGATAGATTACGATTCAGCGTGCTAATTTATATTAGTTTTCAGATAGAAGGATATGTGTGGAAGTGAGAAAAATAGATGACACCAAAGGTATAGCGATTTTTGATATAGTATTCTTTTGAATTCCACAGGTGGTACCTCGATGTAAACAAACGGGAGTTGCTTACCTTCTCTCTTTATATATATAGGGGAAACGAGTATGAATATGAAATGCCTCAGAGTCGTGATATTTCTGTTATTTTTCGACTTGAGACATATATAAGGGGTTGTTAACGATCATAAATAAAAAAAATTCAAAAAAAAAATTATAAACAAAAAATTGGAAAAAGGGGTGGGTGGGTAGTGCACGGTCCTGTCCACAAGCACCTGTGGCTCCAACACCAAGTTTTAATATGATATGCAAAAAATTATGAACAATAATATATGTAAAAATGGTTTTGGAGCAACATTGTGCTCTATACCTCCTACTCTTGAATATGAAGAAAAACTGATGAAATTTTCATGCTTTTGAGAAAATGCAGGAAATTGCCCATTTACGTGACGTCATAAAAGCACGAGGAATGATCGATATTGTTAAACTTGTAGATTTCTGTAACTAGCATATTCAGTTTTATGTTCTATCAAAATATCTTTATGATTTGATGTTTTTTTTTCAAATTTATAAAACACGGGGGCAGAAATTAAACCTTATCGCATATAGATCTTAAATACAAAATGTTACAGGGTCAATATCGGCTCAACCTAATAGTGTAAGTCTGACAAATGAAAAAAAAAATAACTATTGCAATTAAAATGACAGAATCTGTACAACTTTAATAGAAATGTTAACGATGATAAGCTTACTTAAAGATGAAGATACAGTATGCTGGCAAAGGGAGATCACTTTTTGGAAAGTGAAACTAAAACCTAACTGTTTTTGTATACCGGTGTCTCCTGATATCGTGCTACTACATGTATTATATTTACCTATATTAATCAACATCATAATGATAATCCAATTAGAGCACAAAATGAATTCCTTTAGCTGATCACCACAAATGAAACGTTTGTTTATGTTAGTTAATCTTATTCTGCATATCGAAAACACACATGCATGAAACCCATCTAACAAAAGAGCTGGGTGAAACTAGTACCCGCTAATGCAACTTGTAGACCTGCGTTGTGTACGTAACTTCGGACAAAGATCATTTACTTGTATCATATTGCATGTATTTTCACAACTTTATTCTTTCAAACCCCTTGCACAATTTTATTAAGTTATTAACCATGTAAAGCATAATTTCCAGCTTTAAGATGGTATGGGACACCTGCATATTATGATGTATTCCCTACTGAACTAAACAAATAAAGTATAAAATATAATATTTCCCCCCAAAATAATGTTACCTAACAACACAGCGCAATGGTTAAAGCGTTAACTAGGTGTCTGTAAATTGAGACTTCGAATCCTGCTGGGGCTTATCTAATTTTTACCTCAAGATTCCAAAAATTTAAAAAACTTTTTTTTTTGGCCAAATATTGTAAAATATTTAAATTCTAGAACGGTGAAAGTATTTTAATAATAATATAACTATTTGATGTAAATATCAAATTTTCATCCACATAAATATTGACATGTGTCCGATACCACCTTAATAAGTAATTATATCTTCTGTCCTAGCAGTCTTGCAGTGAATATCATTTAAAATTCCTGTATATTTTCAACAATCTGATTGAAATAAGCTGTTCGAACACGCTAGCGTATTAGAACAGCTAACGTATCAGAACAGCATATTTATTATGAACATAGTAATAGTCATTAAAATAAACTGTTCTGACGCTAGCGTATTAAAACAACTGATTTCAATTAGATTAATTGTTGAAACATTTAGCTGAAAATACTTAAGTTATGATCGTTATTATGAGCAGAATCATGTACATGCAGTAATATGCATTTCTTCTTTCGAAATACTTATAGACTTTGTTACGTACACATTGGCTTAGTATAACTGTGGATTTAAATTCATGAATATTGAATCCTAATACCCAATACATATACAATGTAAAAGTAAATAAACGAAATAAAGTCATTATTTACCTATACGAAAGTGCTAATCAACGACAATTGGCCCCAATTGATATTAATCATTCCATGATAATAATAGTTCAAACTAGAGGTACTAGCTCACAATTGATACCCCCGCTAAGAAAAATCATAACTCAAGTATTTTTTTTATTATAGAAAATAATGGATGCTATCTATTTCACCGTCCATGTTCTATAAATAACAACTGCTCTATTTTTTAATACTGTTAATGCTAATATGAGTAAACAATGACTGGAATCAAACAATAATCCACATGTCAAGCAGCCATTAAACATTTTGAAATTTTGGTAAACCGAGCCCGATTTTTTTAGAAAAAAAAATTTCCACACATTTTTTTTTTCAAAAACAAAAATACATCGGAGCAGACCATATTCAGAGAGGCGGGCAGGGATGAGAATCTAAAAAATAATTTTACGTGGCCTGACACAAACAATTTTAGCTTCTAATCATTTCCACTAATGCAAGACAAGACACAGACAGGAATTAAGCATTTTTTAAACAATGACCTCGAACTTGCCCAAAATACCTTGGGTCAAAGTCATGATACACCCTTAGATTATAAGCAGTCTTTGTGTAAAATAAGAACTTCCAATGTTTCTCCATAAGAAAGATATGGACCAGACACGAATTTTGCACTTTTCCTGCCGGTGACCTTGACCTTGCCCGAATGACTTTCAGTCAAGTTCATGACACACCCTTCGGTCATAAACAATATCTGTGTAAAGTAAGAACTTCCAATGTTTCTCTATAAGAAAGATATCGACCTGACACAAATTTTGCACTTCTTCTGCCAGTGACCTTGACCTTTCCCGAAGGACCTTGGGTCAAGGTCATGACACACCCTTAGGTCATAAGCAATCATTGTGTAAAGTAAGAACTTCAAATGTTTCTCCATAAGAAAGATATCGACCAGACAAGGATTTTGAACTTTTTCTGTCAATGACCTTGACCTTGCCCAAATGACCTTGAGTCAAGGTCATGACAAACCCTTAGGTCATAAGCAATCTGTGGTTGAAGTAAGAACTTCCAATGTTGCACCATAAGAAAGATATGGATTGGACATGATTGCACAGACAGACGGACAGACGGACGGACGGACAGGGTGATTCCTATATACCCCCCCCCCACAAACTTTGTTTGCGGGGGGTATAATAAGCAAGGAAGAGTTTATTAAGATGGTGTTTATGGCTACTGTTCGATTTGTGTTTTGTTCAGGCGGAGCTCTAATTGAAATATAGGAAACATTATTATATTTTTAAAATTAAAGTATACCATTCTTAAAGGTATCTAGCAGACTAGAAAAGTGCATTGTTTGGAAAAAGACGATTATTACAAATCGCAAATTACGAGAGTGGGGTAGTCCATGTAAATTGCTTTTATATAATTTTATTATATTTTATTATATTTTATTATTTTGTTTTATTATTATATTATAGGGTGAAATTTTATCAGAGAAACAAGTGTCTGTGGCTTTTCCTTTGTAGTGCTCTAAAGTTAGGGTTAGGTTTTAATTTTCATATACTTTATGTACATGAAAAAACACCTTATAAGATATTCTTAAAACTGGAGAATTATCAAAAATCAAGGTATTTGATTAGGATGAACAAATTGGCCTCAGATAATTCGATTTGTGAAATCTATGAGTCTCGGATCAGAGGTATATACGTAGTAGTTTACCTGTCTGTTAAAAAAACGTCAAAAACCTGTCATTTTCATCCTTTATGATCCTTAACTATCCTATAAGTCTTGCTTTTGATAATTTGTTTACTTAACATCATTGAATCATAAGCAGGTGACCGTTTAGTTTAAAGCATTGGATTACTATGTAAAGGTCAAACCGTGTTCTCCCATTTGCTTACTGATTACAAAGGGAAATCAAAACACCCAGTTGATATGGATGAAAATGGAAATCATGTCATGATCAGAAAAAAAAATAAAACTATAATTAACACAAACTAAGATTAAAGACATTTTGTAAACATATAATGTTTAAAAGTAATTTTCATACTTTATTTTATATAAAGTAAACTGCTTGCTCATTTTCTTTACACTTAAAACCTAGCCTCTAGCTGTATTATAAGACATTTAATCTGTTAAAGATTGATACAATAATTCATTTTTTTGAAGTCAATGTCAAAGAGAATATTCCTTTCATCATATCAGAGTATTTTTCCTCGGACGTCGTTAACGCTTTTCTATCTGTTAGTTTGGAAAAGGACAGTGCAAGTGCAAGGTGAAATCTAAAACGACTAAATCGAAAGATATAGGAATGGAAGATAACCATATGTTTTAATATATTGAAAGTTAAACATTACTACTATTTTTTAAAACTTTAACTTATAGCAAAATTTGTTGAAATTACTGATTATGAAGGTCAGTTTACAATAAAAAGAAATGAATAAGGGTGGTGTTTTTTACGATCAAGGATAGTATATAATTAACCATTTTAAACGTCGACACTTTAAATATGCAGCAATTATATATTTTCATTTACTTACCCATCACAGAAAAATAATATTAAACCGTGGTTATTTTCAAATGCTAATTAAGATAATTAAATGGATTCTCTTTACATTTTTTTTTTAAAAATACAGTGAATTATATACACAAGAAATTAGTTAACCACATCGCTGATGTTCAATAGGATGCATTACTTTTCCGACAGAAAAATAAATAATTTTGATTGATTAAAATGTAACATTTGTAATGCAATCGAACTCAGCAAAATTACTTACAGCATACGGGTAACTCTTATGAGTAAACAAAAGTATTATTGTCATTCATGAATGACGCAAATTATAGCATTGATCATGCATTTAATTTGATTGTTTTTTGGAAAAATTACTACAATTTAATCATACTATTCTCTCCTTAAAATTTATCAATATGTGTAAAAAAAAGTATTAAAAGGCATCGTTTTCTTTGAATGCATTCGGTATTTAAAGTATACTTTGTAACAACTTGAGTAAACGATTATTTTTGCAACTTACGTTAACAGTTGAATACAAATTGATGTTTCAAAAAGATGATTAAAAAAAGAGGACGACTAAACAGAAACTGAAACATAAAATTATATATTACTGTAAACGAACTATATTTAGCGTTTATGATATTTGGCGGAATATGATTTTTCAACAAGTTAGCGTGGATTTGATTTAGCGCATTTCTGAATGTACCTATTTATCTACTTATATACTTTACATTTGGCTATGTACTTGATTTAGCGGATACCGTTTTCCCCCAAAAAACGCTAAATAGAATACACAGCCAAATGTAATACGTTTACAGTATGTTCTATACTTTTGTTTGATCATAACAGTACATGTATTTGTAAAAATCTCATTTTCATTAAATTTTGATGACCAGTTTTGGGCATTAATTTATTTATTTATATAGACAGAACAAATAAATAAATAAAATCAAAACAAAAGTATAATTTCTTAAAAACGTTTACATTTGATTACTTTTGTTCTTCGCTCAGTGAGTATTGATCAATTTCAAACATCAAATACTTTAGATTTATGACCACGTTCAAAATACTACATGTATTTACTTACAGGTACCAGTTGCAGAAATATAACCTATAAACAATGAAGTTCTTTAAAGGCAAAGAGGTAACTCGACGTTTGACATACTTCAGAGGGTTTTTTTTAAATTACAAGGTAATATTGTCGCTTGTAAATTCTGATATAGAGGATAAAAATGCGTCTGTATCAAATGTTACAAAGCAATGGAAAATGTGATCAAATTAAATTGCGCAGTTTAATGGGAATAAAATGAGGTGAAAGAGAGAAGTGAAAGTCAGAGTAAGTTTGAGTTTACCTTCAACTTCACGACGTGTTTTAGAGAAGCGTGTTTTAAGAATACCTGTTTCATCATAATGTACAAAAAATAGTAAAGACAGATGTACGTCAGCCCTCGCATCACTCAAAGAATTTCCAAAGGAGGCATGTGGAATTTATCATTCTTCATCTGATGAATTTACTTTGAACAAGGCACAACATTCATATAATTAAAATTGGGATACATTTCAGCTGGTGTGCCATAGGGAAGGGATGAAATCTTTGCATTCGTAATAAATTGAAAGCAAATTATTGTTATTGCTTTGTAACTAGAAAACTGTTCTAAGACAATTTGATACTATCAGGTGATTTTTTAAGTTGAATTTAGTTCAAACAGGCCTGCATTGAGTGCAGATAAACTTCATAAACACATATTTCTTCACTATTTAGTTTATGTGATTACGTTTTTTTTTCTTTTATTCCATTTTAACTGTTAAGGGAACACATAAGATACACCCAGAGTTCCAAATACAGCAAAAAATAAAATAAAAAATAAATAAATCTACCACTAACTGTTGACAAGTATAATTGAATAATTATTTCATATTTCTTAATTTTACCTTTTTTAACGTTATGAATAAGGTATAACTACAAACTTATAATTTATACTTATACTGTACCACCATTTGAGACTTCGACCCTGTATAATGTATTGGTATGCATTTCTTTTCGTATGAACCCAGGAACCATTATATTGACATTTACCAACCAGGAGGGTTTTTAAAAAAATTGGAAAATTGAGGTAAGATTTGTTATTTTAGTGAACTTTTAGTTTTTTTTAAGTTTAAGTTTGAAGTTGAATGAACTTGTAAATATCTGTTTTGAATTTTATAGATATCAAATTTTTATTAAATTATATAAGACATATTAGACCTCTTTTGGAACTGATATTTACAAAGCGACCAATGTTTAACACTTCATTGAAATGATACAATTTAACTCCAAGAATTGTTACTATTTAGCTTTCAATCAAAGTCCAATAAATATTCTTGATGCAGCTTGGCACTTAAATTAGAAGATGCGGAAAATAATATGAAGCGTATTTGAGTATTTACTGCAATGATAAAATTTTAAGTATTTTTCTAGTTAATTGTTTTTGTGAAAATTTCAATTTGCATGTCTTTATTCACTAACCAGGTGCTAAATTTAATAAGGTTTACATAAACTTAATAAATTGGTAAGCTTGGGTAATGCAAGTTTAATCTGTAGATCATTATGGTTTAATAAGGTTCCATTTATACTTTAGATATTAAATCTAGTTTATAGACTAACGTCTTTATGAGTAAAGATACATAACTACAAAATAAACCTTCGTGGTTTAGATGATTGACTTCTTCTAAAGTAATACCACGTCGAAATGGCTGTTATAGATAAACATAAGAGAAAACACTATATTGTGATATTTTGTGACCAGGATAACAAGATATCTGTGAGCCAATGCTCACTAGGAATACCCCCGCTCTGATTTGACTATGCAAAATAAGCAAAGTCGATATTTAAAAGGAAGTTGGCATCCGATTGGTACAAAAATATATTCCATGATATGGCATGCCGACACAAATAGTGTGTTAAAATTTCAAGCATCTGCGATAAATAGTTGCTGAGAAATCTTTGACGAAAATTTGTTTAAAAATTTAGGCTTAAAAAAAACAAAGTCGTCATTTAACAGGAAGTTGATGTTAGATTAGTACAAAAATATATCCCATGATATAGCTTGTCTAAACAAATAGTGTGTTAAAATTTCAAGCATCTGCGATAAATAGTTGCTGAGAAATATTTGACGAAATTTTGTTTGAAAATTTAGGCTCAACATAAACAAAGACGTCATTTAACAGCAAGCTGACGTCCGATTGGTACAAAAATATATCCTACGATATGGCATGCCGTAACAAATAGTATGTTAAAATTTCAAGCGTCTGCGATGAATAGTTGTTGAGAAAAATGCGACAGAAATATTTGTTACGGACAAACAGACAGACAGACGGAAGGACAGACAGACACACAAGGGTAAAACAGTATACCCCGTCTCCTTCGGAGCGGGGGTATAATAAAGAAGGGCTTTTGGTTCCATACGACCAGATTCAGTTGTGTCTGAAACAGCCAATTTGATATGTTCTAAATGTGGGAACAGCTTCAAGAGAAAGTGTGTGAACATTTGCAAGAGAAACCAATGAAAATATCTAAGAAACGAAACCCTCATTATGTAGATAGTGTACTGACGACTTAGTAACGAGTATTGGGATTCACTGATAAATTAATCTTTCATGCAATTAGTAAAATTCAATTTGACGCGACGGTACACGACCCTCAATGGATCGTTGTTGGATTGCTTTGTGCTGCTGTAGAACAGACGGGTACAATGTCCTCCAAGTAGTATGTCATACGGTACAAGTGTTACATATCAATTACATCACACTGTGTAAGAACTTACCGCGACTGATATATTTTTTTCGTACGTTTGGCTTTTGCAACACGCAAATGAAATAGTACATTGTCTATGAAAGTCTGTGCTTTGTAGTAATATATCTTGTGCTTCCTTCTGCATTGTTACTCATGAAGATACAAATAAATTCTTCTTATCATCAAAGAGTCATCATTCAATTGTAAATGAACGACACGTACATGTGCATGTATATATGTATCAGCGGAAAAGTCTTCGTGTGAGTTGTTTAGGTGTTCCAATTTGGTGTTGCTGGGGTTTGATTCTGCCCATTTGTAGTGTCTGTGTGTTTCTGTGATGCATCAACATAAGATGAAAAGGTTGTGTAATTTTTAAAGAACAAACCTTTCTCTCAATCATATCATGACAAAACCAACGTAACCAATAACAAAACTATGAGGTTAAATATATTCACTACATGTATCCAAAATGAAAGTTTATTGATGCATTGTCCTTTTAAATTATATTACACTTAATTTTTAAACCACTAATCTGCTCTCAGTGATTTTCTTGAATCACTTCAAGTATTCTAAGCAATATATTTTATATAATCAAATATCTCAATGTCCTTCAGGAAAAAAAGAGACAGCATCAAAGTAAAGTATATGAATTAAAAATACAATCATAAATATTCATGGTAAAAAAGGATATACTAACTACAAAACATGTATCAACAAAATGACATGTGTTTAGCTTAACGAGGTATAAAATATGTTTGATTACTATTACTTTTATACGTCAAGAATATGGCAGGTAAAAATGAATGAGTACGTTCAGTAAATATATAAACATCAAAAATCAATTCATACATGTTTTATCTACATTGTAGATCAAAGTTTACACATTTTTTTTCTTCTACCAGCCGCTAATGTCAAATGCCACTGCACAGAGAAAACATTCACTATATGTAATTCTGTATGTTTAAAACATGACATAACTAAAATCTAACCTCTAAAGCATTTTTAGAAATATCAATCAAATCTCATAAAAATAAATTATTTGCTTTTCTCAATTTTATTTAGCAAAATACAATTTTAGCTGTTTAGTGAACCCAATTTATTTACATCTGCAAAAAGTTGAAAATTGCGCAGGGGTGTGAAGGAAGCATATTGAATCGAAGATACACGTAATTCCGCGAAATAAAAAATCTTTGTTATTAAATACCTATTCAAATATTAAAACATCAAAACGTAGACCAAAATCAAATAAAAAATACAAGAGACAATTTGTTTTCATAAATTAGACTGTATTACGTAGATTTACACATTGATGACGTCATGACTGAAAGTGAGATGTGTAAATTTGATCAAACAACAAATCCAGAACTATTATGTAATGCACGTTTTGAGTTTTTTCTTTTTATATTAATTGCAGTTTGCGGTAGATAATAAAATGACAGGATTTGTACGTTTAACACGTACGTTTGACTTTATTTATGTATCTCACTTCCCCAAACCCGCGACTGTAACATGGTGGAGAATTCAAACTTACCTATTTACAACGACCGTTTACTATCTGAAGCGGCAGTTACATGTTTAGAGTATTTGAAGTGGGCGATATCATAACACCGTTTCCCGCCATTTACGACCACGAGGACGATCTCCAGTATCGGGCAAATGAACGTAGGGACGTCGAACATTATCATCCTGCAATGAATCCCGGTCAGCTTTTAAACCCTGACTTGAGTAATACTTACCAATATGAGATATCTTGTGATTCTAATCAATGTGACACTTCTTCCACCCCAAGACACGTACTAATAATCCGAAGAATACCGGTATCCTTGTTTTACCCAACATGATAACCGACAAAATGTCGATCCGAAAATTTTCGGATATTCTCACGAAGATGCTGAAAAATTTCTGGCTGAATTTGAGAGTTTTATGACTTTACAATTTATGGACTTGCAACAAGACTTACAACAATCCCATGCACAGTGTGTCTACTCGTCCACGCCGCACTATACGGAAACCCCTCCGTTATCAGGACAGCAGCGTAGATCTTGGTGATATTTCTTCATTCGATCATTGTTCGCCTACATTCTTTACAAGATTAAACGCATTTTAGCTAAAAGAGGTTCTGGTCATGATGTTGAATACCTTGTTCCTTTTGAAGGGAAACCATCTCAAAAAGCTACTTGGGTTAGATATGAGGACTTAAATAATACTGCACAAAAATTTGTGAAATTACACCCATTATAATCTATTGTTTGTGACATTATTGCATCTGTTTGAAAACAGTTCTTTTTTTAAGAATGTTGATGCAAAATAGGTTGTCAAAGCTAAGATATCTGTGCATATGCTATTCATTACATATTGACTTGTAGCATGTAATTAGTTGTGGTATATTACATGTCTTTAGAAAAGAAATGACATTATGGTTTTGAATTTGTGAATCTATGGTTTTGGATTTGTGAATTCATATCCTTTATTTCTCTCTTCATGCTTTCATTCATTCAAATAGAATGCTGTTTCATTTTATGAGATGTTCATCAACTTGTCAGAGCTTTTACACTTTACCATGTGGAGAGTTACATTTTATCTGGGTACATTTTTATAAATCATTGATACACTTTGATTGGATATACCAGAAAATATGTTTATTGTGTATTTAGGAATCTATATGTTTTTGACATGCTTTCTTGTTCATTTTCCACATATTTCATTATTCAGGCCTGATGACATATGTAGTGTTGAACTTGACTGCATTGTTTATATCATGCTGTAGATTGCACACTCTTTGATGGGTACCTAACATTTCCCCTGGTTATTTGATGCAGAGATGAATATTTTGTAAAATATCCTCTATGTATGCAATGATCAATGTTTGAATACATTGAAAGTACCTTAATTTTAATGATGAATGTATTGATTCTCACATTTTACATCTTCTGTACATTGTCTCTACACCAATATTATTGTGTCTTAAATTTTTGAGTGCATTATATTGTGGATTATTCTGTATTGTGGACTGATATTACTGACCTGTTCTACAATTGGTATGTAATAATGCTTTTATTTTTCGGTCAGGCTCTCCTTTGTCATTGTTTACGATGTATACAACCGACTAGAACAACACTACCCTGTATATTTTGAAGTTCCAGTTAACACGTATCGATAGTTTCATCAATGCTTATCTTGAAAAGTGCTGCTAGAATCCCGTGATACGTATTGCTTTGATGCAAGATGCCGTTTTCTGTGCAAACTGTATAAAAGTTTAGAAGGTTTTTAGAGAACTGAACGAATAACTCCTTAATCGAGAAGAATATAAGATTCTAGCAGTATAGCGGTAGCAACGTTATTGTTGACAAACGACACGCACGATTCTGATACACGAACGATAACGATAAAAAAAAATTAAAAAAACCGCAAACGAACGATTCTACACTATTCAAAACGCAAAATCAAAATTAATATTTAAGATTTGAATTACGAAAACGTATTGCTTTTATTTGTATTACAATATGCCTGTGTTTTATTGAAAAGCGACGAGTACAGTAGCCATGCACTGTTTTATTTTTACGAGTAAACGATATGATAGGATTCATACACCAATTAAATTGTTTTGTCTCCACACCGAATATTAACTTCTATCATAGGTTAAAGAAAATTAAGGGAAAAAGAAAAGAAAATAATGCATAACTACACGGAATTATTTACATTCGAGTTGATGTTTATGTAATCCGATTCCCTTACGTACGATTTAATTGTGCGAGATACAGGTGAAATTTGTTACCTGGTTCCAAAGAATTTCGATTTTACACATCCCATATTTCCATAATGTACGGTACATAATTGATTGACTTTTTTTTTTTTTTTTTTTTTATAAATTTTAAAGCGTCTAAATAAAATTTATTTCTAATGAATGTTTATACATGTACAATGTAAAAGAGGAACGCGTATCGTATTTTCATTTGAAAGAAACCTTAATGATAATTGTTTAGCTTGAACGGGGAATGGTTAACCTTGATCGCTTTCATTAAACGTGTCTCTCTTGCTTGATTCTAATATGATTAAAATTATGTTTCAAGATACGATGAATGCTTGATATAGACTGATTACAAAATTATGCAAAACTAAATCGACCGATCAAAGGATTAAATGACTTGTTGAATGACTAGTTAACGACGAAAGAGGGGATGTTTTAAAAATATTAGCGCTGACATGATACATGTATGTAAACAATTGTTAATATTTTTCTATAAAATAGTTTAAATTCACATATTGTTGCGTTGTTTTAAAAACGACTCGTCGTTGTTTTAGAATAAATCCTGGCATTCCGTAAAAAAAAGTTACAAAACGAAAAAACCGCACGATCACCAACGGTGAAAAACGTAAACCAATTATTCTGATACACGCACGATCCCGCACGTTACACGAACAATCACCCACGGTACACGAACTATTTAACACGATTAGCTTGTCAACAATAGCGTTGTTACCACTGTAGTTTTTATTAAACTGAAATGTTTTTCCAGTACTTGATATGTTTATTGTTTAGTGGAAACCGCGGGGTAGTGTTGTTCTATCTCATTTTATATCAAGGAGAGATGTAAAGCTATTTATAGGTATCACGTGATAATGTACCGAGATGACAGTAATGTACTACCCGATTTTATAGCTATGACATCTATTTTATCGGAAAATAAAAAAAATTGGTTTGATTTGTGTTTTTTGTTGTGTTGATTGATAGGTAATGTAGCAAGGGAGATAATTCCTGTGTGGAAGTCCGGAATACGGGGTGATCGGATTTAACTCTTATATCTGCTGAAACAAAATAAACGTATCTGTGCAGAATTCTCCTCTTCTTATTTTAGTTAATTCATGTTCATTACTATTTTCTTGATTGATAATATGTTTATATGTAAACATGCAAGGCAGTAGAATTGTTGTAAACTTTTTGTACATTTTAAGATGCATTTTTCGAAGGTAGCACGTGTACATGTACCTAGTCACGTGTCTTTCGATCTTGTTGAAGAGCAATAATTTGTTATTAAAGAAGTATTTTCAATGAATATGTACATTATATCAAAATAGTAGATACGGGGATTTTTGTGGTAAAGACTACTTTTATATTTTTTTGTAAATGTACATGGTAAATCTGTTTCCGGAATTTTTTTTTTAGTTTTATCGTGTTGGTTTAGGTTTTAGCTTGTGTAAAGTGTTTCCGGTTTGAGAAAAATGTACACAAATACGAGAGGTTCCATATTTTGTGTATTGCTTACTAGTTTAAATGCTCAGACATATTTACACGATTGTTAAAGTTGATTAATACAGTTTATATGAATATATCAGTAAGTAATCCATTTAGTCTTTAATTCTAGTCAGTTTATTTTGTAAATTCCCTAGACAAACTGAGTTGATTGTTTACAATTTCAGTGATTGTTTGTGATCGGTTTTAACTCTTGTATCTGCTAAAACCCGCCAAAATAAACGTATCTGTACAGAATTCTCCTCTTCCTGTTTTAGCATCAGGACCGGGGTAGCAGATTCAAAACAGTAAAGTAATCTTACGGTGTTGTGTATTACAATAAAAATAAGACGCTAAATTGTCCATATGCTTCCTTTACCTCCCCGCGTGCCGAAAACGTTGTAATGAAAAAGGGGAATACAAATTGTGGAGATTCTGCTTTTCACTACACAATGTGTCAAACTAATAATAACAAGAGAACAAAACATCACGTTAACAAAAAAAAAAAGAAAAGAAAAAAGCTAATAAGGGACCCACCTATAGTTATTTTTAAACCTAAACCCATATCAAAACATATTTTTTTCTTATCATATCTTTTGAGCTTGATACAAAGTCCCTGCTTTAGATAAACATTGATCAATGCAACTAGAAATGTAGGCTAAATACTCGAGTGTTTATAATGGGACAGGAAAATGGCTTTACAAGTCATGGAAAGTTAAAATTTGCCAAATTTTAACCATCCGGCGTTTGGGCTTTAACACACCGATTCTTGTATGACGAGTATTCACCGTGAAATCTAATCAGTGGTATGAAGTAAGCTAAAGTGTCGTAAATTTCAACGCTTAATTTTGATGTATACCAATACCAAGGACATTTTATTATTTTGGGATTTTGACGGTTTAATTTACACTTACTTGTTACGTAAGTCATTGACATATTTGTTTTAAAGAGAAAAATAATACTACAATTAAAGTTTCAATGTTTGTTTATTGTGAAATTCCAAATAAAAAAACCCAAACGAATTATATATGCTTATCTAAACTAATGAAACTGTTATATGTATTCTATTACTGCAAACAGTAAAACTTATATGGATATGTTCATTACAAACGATATAAATGTACTGAATATGTGAAAAGATTGTTCAAGGTTTCCCAAAAGCTTCTGCTTTTGGATAAAATATGTACATTTGTCAATATGTAAAATATGTAAATCTTCAGAAGACTTTTTTCCTTGCTGACATTCATTTCGTATAAAGAGACACCCCATATCAATAAGATAATTTTTGTTCACTTTTATCAGTGCTTATGGGTTAAAATCGCGTTTTAGATGTAATTTAGCTATATTCTGTCAGCAGTTTATCTTTACATGAAAGCACTTGAACAGAGTCGTGTATGGCCTGTTTTAGTTTTGAACCTATTCTTTCCGTATATGGTATGGATTTTGGTTCTATAGCAGGCAACTCTGAAGATGGACATTTTTCAATACAATCTTTAATTAATTTCCTCATTGTTGATTGTGAATTTAATTTTCCTCTTAATAACTGTGTCACGAATGGGAAACTTTTTCTCGTAGTATGTAAGTCCACATTAGCAGTTGTTGTTGGCGATTCACTATTTGCTAAAATAATACAAATGCGAACAAGAAATTCAAGTTCCAAGTGTATATCATAAACACTACAATGTTTTATCTGTCCAATGATACTAGATATATCCATTTGTGTTCTCCCATATAGTGATTCATTTTGCTTTCGAAGTATTTCTAGTATGCAAGCTATTCTACTACATTTCGTTTGTTCTAATGCACAATTCAGAAGATCATTATTTTGAAATACATTTCCCCAATTGGTGTCATTTAACATTCTTGTAAGAATACAATGTGCGTCAGAGTCTGACCTTTCTGAACCTAATACAAGGTGCAATATTGATTTTCCATCTGAAGATTTGAAGTCCCAAACTTTTCTTTTCAAACTTTTAAGATCCATTGTTGCGGTGTCATCCTCAAAATATTTGTTTTCTTTTTCGCAACACTCGCCGTATCTAGATTGGTAAAACTGGTAATCCGAGTGTTCTTCGTTAAGAAACGATGCAATTTCTGTTAATTTTCTTCGACCAAACATGCTCGTCCAAAATGTAAAGCACAACTCTTTATGAAAGAGCAACTTATTTAAAAGGGTACTTTTCTTTAATTCTTCGCTAAACTCGATTTCAAACTGTACTTTTTCAAATATTTTACAACTCAGTATTTCGGGTATCCTGTTCTTGCAGGCCCTGTTGTTGAGCTCTGTCTCTTGTTTTTTGATACTTTCTTGTAATTCTCTTTTAAATCGTTTAATAATATCTCTCCACACGTCTATAGGAGCGTCTGGAAATGCATATGGGCGCAAAATATCTAAAGGAAAATAATGCACAGCAACCTCACTATGCTTTCTAAAAAAATAGTCACTTGCTCCATCCAAATATATTTGATGTTTAAATTCATACATCGAAGACTGTTCAATCAATATTGTATATCTTAAGCTTTCTGCTTTGCTAGGTAGATTTTCAAAATTTAAAGGTTCCATCTTTTTAACAAGATCTTTTGGAGCTACTCTGGGATCTTCCAGATATTCCCGTATATCTTTACCATATTTAAGATCCAATGTTTTGTTTGGCTTAAAGCTGCTTGGACTTGTATAAAATAATAAAAACAGGAATAAAGTCTTGACACTATGGGTATTGTCGTTGTCTATTTCATTTTTAATATGACGTATAACATAAGTTCTTGGATCGTCAAATACATCCATAGTTCTTATGTCCTTTTCAAAAGCATATAGATGAGCACACAATGGGAACCCAATCGAACAAGATTTGTGTTTAATGTCGTCATACGTTGAACTTATCTCAGGTGTTCTTATTTCCATCATTTTTTCTGCAAGTTTGAACTGGTGATTTAGAATATCTTTCCGTTCGTCTTCTGTTAGAGGAAACCGTTCCACATTAAGATGAAAACTCCTTTCAAAAATATTTGCTCCGATATGATCACACGCTTCCTTAATTACATTATTTTTAGCTGATATCAAAAGACGAATGTTTTTTTCGGGTTGTATTCTTTCAAAATAAAAATAACACAGCGAGCACCACCATTTGCGCAATTCATGCTGATACATGTATCCGTCGAGCAGATTGTCAATATACACCAATGTGTTTTTATCTAGCACCATTGTCAAAAGATCTTCCCAGGAGGTGAATTTTATTTTGGTCCAACTTTCGTACGTTATAGACATAATATAGGCTGCAGTAAAAGTTTTTCCGGATCCTTGTCGACCAATTAAAATAGCAATCCCATTAACTTCTAGTGATTTTACGCTTTTTTCGAAAAAAGCAGTGTTTGCAAAACATTCCTCTACATCCTTATAAGCTAGTAAAAAAGCATCTGTGTCCTCTACAAAAAAATCTGTTCATTAAGAGGCATTTTATCCTGATAACTTTTATTTCTAAAACGTTATTGCTATATTTTAAGCAGACTAAGAACGTTTAGGTAAGAAGGCGAATTGGTTGTTGATTTGTTGGGTTTTAATGTTTACAAGTTAATTTTATACTGTCCAGATTCAATGTATACATGTTTACTTGATTAAGAAGAGGTCAGAAAAAAAGCATCCTTGTAAGTTTTACACTATCAAAGGGTCGATATATTGTTGCATAAATGAAATATAATTTTGAAACAGAAATAGAAATTAGGACATATTTACATATTTATCCCTATCCTAGACTAAAGAGAAAACACGATATAAATCTAAGAATAGTTACTGAAAACAGGACTAAAAGATTGTATAAAAGTTTTCAGTAACCCTTTTAGTAGTTTTTTTTTTTTTACCTGATGGAGATCTATTACTTTTGGCGTAAAAGTTGCAGCATTGTACATGCTTCGACTTTTTCCCGTGTTTAACGTATTGTTGAATAGGATGGTGTGTTAAACTACGTTTGATTTTGATTTAAAAAAAAATCAGTAATTTTTTGTTGTTGTATTGAATTAAATCAAAGATTATACGATCTTAAAATCTAACTCTATTACATGTAAGTTCTTACACCACATTGTATAGACCTATCGATTTTGTTTTGTTTATTTTTTTTTTTATTTTTCTATCGTAAAGTGATTGATTGTTTCGCAACTTATCGAAAAGCTTTAAAGTGCAACGCAGTGAATTTGAAAAATCATTATGCCCTTTGACCCTACATCTTGGTAACACATCACGTTTCGAAACTATGTACGCATGCGCTTAACACGTTGTTATCGCTACTCCTCGGAAACCGTAATATTTGCATACACAAAACCTTTACAGACGTTCTCGGTTTCACAATTACATGTAGTTGTGCATTTCACAGGGATTATGGTTTCACAGTCGCGGCTAAGAATGCTGTTCTTGAAATGTTCATATTTGGGTTAAACATATAAATATGACTTAGAGATATGAAACCTGCAAATGAATTGTTGACCTTTCCCGATTATAGGAAAGTCAATGCCAAAAATCAAGATCATTTAGAGAAGTAAAAATCCACCGTGTCCTGAAAGTCTTTAAACTTCCGGAGGAGTCGAGAGCCCCCAAATAGTTGTTTTGACCTTCAACTATTCTGGGCACTCAAATCTATGAATACTCTTACGCTTTAGATATAAAGAGATTCAAAAGCACCTGCTCCCGCCTTCTGCTCACTTCCGGGTTTTGCGTAATTAGACCCGGGTTTTTAAATAGAGATATTATACTTCATTCTTACATCCTCGTTAAACATTGTGCCAAAGATCAGACATGGAGACGAATTTTTAATCGTATTTCATCAAATTTACGGGGTTTTCGATTCAATTGTCGTGTTTGAACCTTCAAGCCTATATTTTCTGTCAGACCAACTTGAAAAAAGATCTAACCATGTCAAACAAGACATTATTCACGGTTAGATACCGATAACTCTAACTTTTGTAATTGAGAGTTTTCATTGTGCTGTTTGTCGATCGCAAATAAAAAGCTTCTGTTGCATATCTTTGTTCAAACTAATTTCTACGACGCAGCTCAATTTTCAACGAGCTAGATTTTGTTTGGTCTTAATAACAAATGTTGAAAAAATTGCCCCTGGGTCAGTAATTTTCGTTACACCGGTAGAAGGTCATAGGATACATAATATTAAAAGAGGTAACTAAATGTCATTAACGAGTTCCTTTGAACCATGTCGGTTATCGTCGATTATTGTTGAAGGTTTGATATATACATGTTGTTTGTATTCAATCAAAGTTAAACAACACCTTTTAATGTATGGAATACATAGTAAGAATAAACCTTTAATTTATACACACAGTTGCTGCTTAAAGAATGATCAAAAACATCTAATCAAGTTCAATCTATTTTGTGCTGTGTTATTGATCTTATTTAATGCTTCATGTATATATTTTTGCTAAAATTTGAAGCACAGAAATTCAAACGCAGAGAATCGCAATCAGTTTTGTCTCAGTCGTCAATTTAAACACGCAAATAATTATATCATATTAAATATTTCTACTTACACATAATGACAACAATGCATCTGAATAAAAGAAAGATAATTTTCAACCGTAAAGCCAGATACATGTAACATAAATACTTACTCTTTTTTTGCTGTCGTTTTACTGTTATCTTTGCATCTAAAATGAAAGAAATGTATTACACATATTTGAAATTCTTATTAACTTTGTTTTAAATAAAATAGCATCGTATACACCCGTTATAACTATTTATTAGTTTATACCTAATTTAACTGATAATATTAATCGTATATAATTTGACTTTCTTATAAAACACACTATTTATACCTTCACTGGACATAGTCTCAAGCAATGTTTTTCCTCTTCTTATTTCTGCATAGAACAAAAAAATATATGCCAACATATATTAACATATAAGTATTTCAGACTTGCTTTATTTCAACGAAAAAATACCTTCTTCATAATGTCCTTTTTTGCATTCTCTTTTATTTCCTGAAGAACAAAGATTGATATAAGAAAGATAAACATCAAAATAATAATGAAGAAAAATTACAAAAATTGTTGGTTTAAAAAGATGCATATGCAAAATACGAAAAGTATATATCCTTACCCTCTTCATATGAAAAAGATGGTTTTTGCAATAGTAGTAATTCAGATGTTTCCTCATCTAAAACGAAAATAGTACCTGTTTTGAATATGCTTTAGTAAAGTAATTTCCTCTGACACAAAAGAGTACTGTAAACACGTGTTGTACTTTTTTCAACTATGTTTTGGATGGCGATGGACCTCTAAGCTATTTTGAAGTACATACACATTTATATTTTTATCTATTCAAAAAGCGTGAATGCCTAAAGCTCTAACTGTAGGATAAAGCAAGGCAAAATAACCAAAGCTCTGAATAATAATGTTAAATCCAGAAATTTTAAAATGATATACTACGACCTTGCCCTTTTCAGATCATCGCTCACCTTTTTGAAGCAATTATGTAAAAGTAATATCAGTGGTTTGGAAAGAGTTGGACTACATACATTTATAACAAACCTTTGTCATATCCATCGTTTAAGGTGCATATACTAAGATATAGAGCTAATGCAAATCAAATAGTATTTTGTGGCAAAATAGAAGAGTAAAAACAGATTACAACGCTACTCGCCAAACTATTAACCATTTTTATTATTATACCCAAAATATGATAATTCTATATAACACGTCAAAATTGGTCAAGAAAGTAATGGGAAAGAGCGAAAAAAACGTCGTGTCTCCGGGGAAAAGTATCATAGTCCACCTCTTCAGAAACATCGGTATTATTTATTCTAATGGCATGAAAAAGCTGAGATGCAGATACGATGTAAACATCGAAATATTTTATGATTAATTCTAAAATATTCAATATTTTTCATTTCTTTATATATCAGAATAGCAATTCAGCTATCTAGGACTCATCTCTTTGAATGAAAAGAGAAAAAATAACACAGAAAACCATGCATTCACGACGTATTTGCTTTTTAAAAGTTCAAGTTCTTTTTCAATACAAAAAGGTCCATTTTGTACGTTAGCATTTCGACTTAAATGTTCTCATTGTTTATCAACTAATTATAAATAATGTTAGCACTTTCATAAAAGAGAAATGTTAATCTTTTTATTTAACAATTCTTTTCAATTTTTAGATGTTTCAAACTCCAGACAGGTGCACGATATGCTGTGAAAAATATTTTGACTGTAATATTTGTATATATGTTAGTTATAAAGTTTCACTTCTTTTACTGTTTTGCATTATTTATTGAGTTGATTTATTAAAATATATTACAGTATTAATTTGTGAGATTTTTTAACACTATTCAAACATTAAACAACGTGCATTCAATTTGATTTAAAAAGTAGGCAATCAATTCAGCCCATAATAATAGAAAAAAAAAAACATATTTAGAGATCTTCAAAACACCATAATTTTTTTTATAACATGTTTGCCGCAGAACAAGTTTGGTGTCAACCATGAGATTAGTTCTCGATATTACACTGCAAGTTATTACATATTAATATTGAAATGTCTTCAGAATCTTTTGCACAAATGCCATAAATTATGTGTAGGATTTTTCATATAAAAGCGGGAAATAAACATGCAATCAAAAAGAATCTATCATGATAGATCATGATTGTTTGCAAACTAAGTAAAAGTTTTCTTAATGATCAGAAACCATAGACTTTCGAAAAAAAAATTGTGAAACAAATGCATACTTCTTTTTTACAATGAATTCTAGTATTCATTATCTGTAAATATTAAAATTCATTTGCCACGCATTATCGCCTATTAGTTTATAATTTCATTCTTTGATGAAAATTTTAATGAGGAAAACACAAAACAAGATCTGGAAAATGAAAAGAATTGAGAAAAAAATGCGTATTTAGTTATGAATGTTACATGTGATGTAAGTTATAATCAAAGTCATTTCACATAAGATGGAATCATGTTTTATTTTAACTTTCACGGCTTTAAATGATTTTATTGGGAAAAAATGTGAAGCAAATTTTTAGATTTCAGTTTCAGGACTTTTGCAAAATGATCTATAAAATATTCATATTCTTAGGAAGAACTCCAGGCATGTCCTTAGCTTTCATAAAAAAGTTACCTTTCTGAAAAGAATACACGTTGTTATGGAGTTAAAAAAATGGATTTTTGATTGATTTCTCTTATGTTTAGATCTCCATAGCAATTAAAACCAGATTGCTGTGCATCAATTTCTCGAACAAAAGTGTATGCAGTTTTGCACGATTGACAACAAAGAATGGTAAAAAGGTGACAGAATGATATAATGGAATGACAGCGTGTACAATCATCTTGAAATTTTCAAATGTTTCTTTTTTGTACCATGTTGATTAAAAGAACATCAAGTGTTCGTTCTATTACAGTCAGTTCAAGCATATCTTTTACAGCATACACCATATCATAGCATAGCATAGCATATCATTGAAATTTCATAGCATAGCATAGGAATCTCCTACCATAGCATTGGGATCTCATACCATAGAATACAATCTCATAAATTTTCATTCGTCTTATCATACCATAGCATAGCATACAACATGTTTTAAACTCGGTTTTAAATACTTTTATTTAAAAGAATAAATGTTCACATTGCAGATTTGTCGTTAACTTTGGTTTCTTACATGTACAATTTTACTTCGAAATATTTAGAACTCTTCTGTGTATGGAGGTGTTTTTGTTCAAATCTCATAGCATGCCATAGCACAGCATAAAATTGTAAAAGATATACATGAAATGACTCTATACAATATAGCCATTTTGAATACATTATATAGAATATGAAATCTTTGAATATCAATTTTGGCTAACAGAAATCGAAAACATCTAGTTAACATAAGATCATTGTCATAGTAAATTGATTTATCCACCTAGGTTTTTTTCCAAACGAAACTAAACAACATTGAGATTGTGACCATCTCAAAGGGCCCCGCTTAAATAATGGACAATAGGATGAACAGAATTTCAGAGAATTTGCTTTTGCCTTGACCTATTACTTAGAAAATTTCCAGCCGGCATAGAACTTCTAATTCAATCTCATTAGCCCTTACATTCAGGCAATATTTTTTTCAATCTGATCAAGATAAGCATTTGGGAAACAATATACGGTCTAAAACTGATTAAAAAGAGATCCGCTATGACATTCAGATTGACTTGATTCAAGGTCACTGCATGTCATTAAATAAAAAGCTTTGTTTAAGTAAAGTATTAGCCAAAAAGGGCTAATTGGACATTATATATACTGTAAACCAACTTTTACTTCTGATATTCTGGTTCGCGATGACTACTGTTTGCGACCAAGCCTTATTCAGACCCGTGTTCGCGGCGAGAAATATTCACGAAGACGAGGTTCTCGCTAACCTCGCAGGAATTTCTAGAACGCGAATAAAAGTTGGTTTATAGTGTGCTCTTAAAAAAGGATTTTCTTTTGATCCTATATGAGCTTGACACCTGACTTACAAACATCAAAGATATAGGAGATATGCTCCAGATAAGGATGTTTTTTTTTTTTTTTTTTTTTTTTTTTAAATAGAATTCTGCTATAGCCTTCAAATTTGACCTTGAAAATTACTACTACTACTACTACTACTTCTACTATTACTATTACTACTACCAGCACCACCACCATTACTAAATACTAACACTACTACTACATGTACTACTACCACCACCACCACCACCACCACCACCACTACTACAACAACTACTACTACTACTAACACTACTACTATTAATACTTCTGCTACTACATGTACCACTACTACTGCTATTACTACTACTGCTGCTACTACTATACCACTATAAGCTATGGATCTCCTTTTAAAAGCACACACAAACATTATCACTTGTAAGTCTCAAGTAAATTCAAGATACTCTGCTCTTCAATACAAAATGAGAAAGCCGAGATAACCTGAGACATGTCCCATAATAGTATTTCAATCCCCAATGTTGTTGTATCAAAAATTTCTTGAAAAGTAAATCAGTGAAATCTGTAGTCAAAATATACTTAAAAAATACAAACAAAAATAGGGGGTCAGTTTTTATCCCTGTGATTATTTCAGCCCGATTGTCATTTGTTGCCAGTATTTTTAATAAAGCAAAGTTATTTCATCAAATATTTTTTTTAAATTTTGCACAATGATCAGATTGAATTCTTTAAAAAATTAAGACTGTTTTTATATATTTGCATCATTTTATGCTAAAAATCTATCACACACTCAAGATTTAATTTTGTACATGTTACACAGACGAGTAAAATATGTTTCAAACCTATTAAATGTTAAAAATTTGCGTTGTTAATAAACTTTAATAAAAATTAAAGTATATTAAAATTTCATAATATTGCTTGATTTCTGTCATTTTCGTCTAAAAATCCTTCTGCACGAAAAAAATAGTTCCTCCCAAAACTTGCTTATTTATTGAATTTAATTGGGATTTCTTTATGAATGTTGTATAATTATGAAATGATAATCTTCCTGTGTTGATCATATCATACTCATTTTAAATATAATGATCGTGTGTGCAATAAAATTAAAACGATAGGAGAGAGATACCTTAAGTTAAAATCAATTACCTTCTCTATAGGATGCTTCGTTGGATTCTCTTTTACAGCATCCTAAAAGGTAAAATATTATACATTCTACATGTAACATATTTTCCACACAATAGACCCGAATAAAGTTTTCAAAATTACAACTACTATTTTATGTACTAGAGAAAAAATGCAAGTTAAATATTCGCAATTTTCACTGCAATTGCATCAGTATAATCAAAATATATGGGAATTTTAATTTATCTTATATAAAATATTTGAGTTATGTCGATTTGGCGTGGGTTGATCTTTGACAACAAAAGTCAACTCACCATTACACCGGAACAGCTCTAGTTGACTAGATAACAATGCCAGTAACAAATCAGAATTTAATACTTATATATTGACGTCTGGTAAAAAAAATGTGAATGTTTGATTTTCAATGCGTTACGGTTTTTAAGTGTATCAAATAGTTTAATGTAAGTTACAGCTTTTCTGGCCAATTGGTTTTTGATAGAAAGATTTTTCCTTAATTTATATTCTATGAAAAATTCGACCCCTTATTCTTGACCAACCTTACACCCCCACCCAAAAAATCGTGATTTGAATCAGTGTATTATATATAATTATACTTGAATAAAATACTTCTTAAATTAAACCTAGATGTGTCGTAACGCCACGAATGCCCCCGCAAGCGACCAAAATTTCAAATGCCAAATTGATATAACATTTTTTTTATGGCAGAATAAGTTATAAAACCCTGAAAATTACTCACTTGTTAACGTTCAAGAGGCATAACTCTGTTAAAAATTATCGAACTGGAACAAAGTTCAAGCTTGACATGTATCTTCTAATAAATTAACCTTATATCAACTTAACATATGCATTACTTCAAAAGTTAGAGAGCGGAAACTAAGAATTTCCCATTTTCCCCTACGTTCAAGAGGCACACCTCTTTTAAAAATCATTAAACCGGAACTAATTTCGAACTTGATCTGTATTTTCTTGTATAAAACCTTCATATGAAATATCAGCTCTATATATGCTTCCCTTTAAAAGTTAAAAGAGCGGAAACTGAAAATTTCTAATTTTTTTCAAAGTTCAAGAGGCACAACTCTGTCAAAAATCATCTGACTGGAACCAAATTCGAATCCAACCTGTATATTCCAATGACATATCCATATATCAAATATGAGTTGAATGTGTGCAATGGTTGTTGAGATAATGATTGGAAAATGAATTTCCCATTTTTTCCTCAGTTTAAGAGGCATAACTCTGTCAAAAATCATCGGACCGGAACCAAAATCGAAGTCAACTTGTATATTTATTGAAACATCTATATATCGAATTCGAGTTGAATGTGTTCAACGGTTGCTGAGATAATGATCGGAAAGTGAACGATGACGGAATGACAGAAGGACGGAATGAGACAACACTATATGCCCCGGTCATTTTATGGCGGGGCATAAAAAAATGATTCTCCCACCTTATCTCAATGTTATGACAATAAATCAATGTAGTATCATTTCCAGCAATTACAACTGTAACGATTATTTGAGTGCCAAAACATACCTTTTGAAACATTACAGTTTTTCCTTTTGCGAAATAAAAGCACCAAAACAGTCACAGCAACTCCAAGTAATGGAATTAACACCCCGATCATAACTGGTACCAAAACGTTTCTGTGAAACAATTTGATATTAATATTAAAATAAAAAAACACCGTAAATAAATATCATATTTATCATAAAAATGTTTTTTTAAACAGTGAATAATGTCTCATTCCTGTTCTTCGCTATATAGTCCGCTAGTTTTATTTAAAATCTAATTACATGTACTCGCTATGTTCATAGCTCAAGACTTATATTTTATAAAATAAGGCGCCAAAGTTCTTGTTGGTTACATGGGCGCCATAACCCATACAGGGAATCCCAGGTTTGCATGGGACATGCCAGTTTCATTTTGGAGTCTAAACCATAATTTGCTCTGACTTACTCCTGCTTTGATAATTATTGTTTGCAAACGTCAGTTCAAAAAATGTCAAAGGAGGAGAGGAATCGAAGAAATGAACGGACACTGACAAAAATTGAAATTTTTCTAAGTCCAAGGGGCATAAATCTGTCAAAATTTGTTCGATCATACCCTTTATCAAACTTGACCTAGATATACTTATTATAAATCTGTATACCAAATTTCATTTCAGTATCTGCACAATCTGCTAAGAAAATGAACGGAAACTATTGACGGACCGACAGACCGACATACCGCAGCAAAGCAATATGCCCTCCCTTCTTCAAAGGGGCATAAAAAGAAGACATTATGGCCATAATAATAATTTATTTAGATTGTCTCTAAGAACTTTGAAAGTAGTCAAAGAAGCATAGTGGACAATGCACTCGCTTTTCACCACTGTGACCCAGGTGCGTTGTAAAAGTTGTTTGTCAATGAAGTTCAGTTTTTTAACCTGTATGTATACAGAAGTAAATATTATTAAAATTACAAATATAAACATTTGCCCTACCCAAAGGCCTATATCCCGGTCCCAGGGATCATCATATTCACAAGTTTGGTAAAAGGTTTAATGGATATCATAACAATGCATTCATATTATCTCCACCTGCTGTGTAAGTACATAGGGTTATATACATTTTTACTACATCGCCGTATTAGTCCCGCCTTGGGCCCGAATACCTGACATAGATGCTATGAATTTCACAATTTATGTAGAATGCTTCTGGAGATTATAATCGTGCATGTAGTTTTTCTCAAGTATGATATTATATTGGTGTAGAGAAGAATATTTTCGAAGAATTAGTATATTTTTACTAATATATATGGATATACTGGCCAACCCTAGGACCTGAACCCCTTAATCTGGTAAAGGCTTTATGGACATCATAATCATTGTTTGGATTTTCTGCCACATTGGTGGACATAAAGAAGAAGATTTTTGAAAACTTTGTTTTTTGCAGTTTAGGCCCAGCTCTTGAGACCCTGTGGAAGTTTACATTCCTCTCATCTTATAGAAGATTCAAACCAAAAAAGGGTAACAATTCGATTTGTAGTTTTTGAGATGTTAAAAAAAGGACGACAACAAACGGCAATCAGATGACCTAAACATGTTGAAAAACTTACTTATTACTTATAATTATTTGCCTGAATATGCAGTGGATATACTGAATTGTATTCAATTGCTTTTGTTTTGCTCCATGATTGGTTAATTTAAAAAGGAAAAATAGTAGAGGCATTGAAATGTGTATAAACGTATATTTTTACAATGCTCAAGATATGTGTTTTGGCGTGAATCTAAGCGCTCGGAAATTTGCGTTTAATGGAAAAATGATTGGCTTGAAACACCAAGATAAATTAGTTTCAACGGCTGGTTTTAAAACGTAATGATGTTAACGATTAAACAAACTATCTTAGGTAAAATTATAGTTAAGCGTTTATGATATACAATACGCAACTATTTATGTGTAAATAACTTACTTTGAAGACCCATTGCCAATGTTTTCATGACTGGAGTTCGTTTTACCTTCTCTGGTAGTATTACTATGAATGGTGGTGGGTTCTGTTATAGACGTATTCCATACATGTTTCTCTGTTGATGGCCGTTGTCTTTTTCTGTACACTACATCATAGCAACCTTGGTCTTTAAATATATAACACAATGACTCAATCAGACATATCAATTTGTCACAGGAAACTGAAATTTAAAGATATATATAATAGGTAAAACAAAAATTATATAATCATATTATTCATTTTCACTTAGTTGTTTTAAGAGACTACTAGTATATAATTTTAGTGCATCATTAACACATTGACTCAGAAAGAATACATATTGAATAAGAGAAGAAAGAACAATTTGAGATAAGATATTGAAAGGTCAATTTAAGTCACTCCACTGTATTTTCTTTCTTACAAAGATAAGCATCTGTTGATTTGTAAAGTTGAGGACATGGTGGGTTCATGTCGCTGCATTTCAAACCACGATGTTGCTGTACCAGTACTCCAACAGTATTGTATTCTGCACAGTATCCTTTAAAAACGATAATAAGCTGAAAAAATGACTACATGTACATAATCGTCAATAATCTTACACCGGCTTTAATAGACACTCCCCTAATTCCTTAGCACGATTAATGGCAGAAAATCTCTAGTATAATGATAAATCATGCAATCGTTTATAATAGCATGTGCGCGCATGAACGCATTTGGTGATATCTATTACAAGGAATAGAACATGTGCTTTTCATGAAAAGAAAGTAAGCAAATGCAAACAATTTGCCGTTAATTTCAAACAATGTATCAGTATTTGCTGTATCAAATTAGATACCAAATGCTTTCTTTTTAACCTTTTATGAGTTTGTTATTTTATTTTTTTTTATTAAAAAAATGGTAAAATTCTTGATTATATAGTTATGCCATATACTGATATCAATTGTATAGTTATGATCTATTGAGATGTGTGTTTTCTAACCCCGGGCCTTGGCGATGTAAAATCTCTCGATTCTCTCTATCCCAGAACAATGTCATTTTAGACTCATTAATTATTATCACATTTCCTGAATGAAAAGTTAAAAAAAATACAGCATCATATTTTGCGTGTTACATGTATCCTGTTGTTATTTCATATTTCCTATATAATTTTAAGGGGGACACGAATGCATGAACTTGCTTCCAAACACTTTGATATGAAAAAAAAACTCAACGCACAACTATGTTGCTTTTCAACGCGTAAGCTACATACCTAACAGTATGATGTAAGATGGGACACACACTTCAACAAATCCGTTTTCGGCTTCGTTCATCAAGCAGTGGTATTTGAATTTGCTGGTATCGGAACAATTTTGAATCAAAGCCAATGAGTCACATTTTTTCATTATTGCCCTGGCATTGGTTTCATCGTATGACTTTGGACAGAAATCAACCTCTACAGCAGTGGACTTTGACCAAGGGCATGACCGACTGTCGGTTAGCTAAAATCATAAATTCACTAGAACTTTTAGTACCACTTTTAGATCTACTATTTCCAGTATTAGAGATATATATGTAGTAATAACTGCAACAGTGATAATTGATATAGTTATATATGTTGTTGTTTCTTGAGACGAGTGGTTTGTTTTCTAGATATTTATTGATTGCAATGAATAATTTGTGCAAACATAAAAAAAATTCATCCATTATAAGCAAAAGGATAAGACGCATATATGTATGGTCAATTCTGTTTGTTTGAAGATAATATTTATTACGATGTTGAAGTATAGACAAGATAACATAGAGCTTCGTGTATGTAATACATATGCACATTAAGTATATTTTGACAAACCTATTTCAATAATCATTTGACCGTTCATACACAATAAAGAACAATATTACTAAACATTTTCTTTTAATTTGGAGATTTCCGATTAAATTGTTTTAATTTGTGTCATTATAGTATTTAGTTGTACATGTAACTTACCATGATATGGTTTAAAACCAGGATAATAATTGCTAGCGTTTCCATATCCAGTTGTACCTTTTTAGTTTCTAAACGATATATCAAAATAAGTATCTGAATAACAAAAATTAAATTTCCTTTTAAATGTACTTTTTAATTGTATTTCAAAAATAATTTAGTTCCCCGCTTTCCACCAAAAAAAGAAAATATTTACTTGGATCTGTCTGCCCGTCCGTCTTTCTGTAAGTAAATTCTTTTTGTGTGTAGTACTTTTGTATTCAAACGATATCTAAAAAAAAAAAAACAACATTTAAGCATTTGCAATGACATTTTATATCAATATTGCCTATAACTCTAAGTAGACCCCTATGTATTCCGAGGAAAAAAAAAGAGCAAAGGTCAAAGCTCAGGGCCGTAAATTCCCATATTTTGTATGTGTGTAACACTTTCTTTTGTAATCGAGATCTTAAAAAAAAGAAACAATAGGTTTACCAGTGAAAATGTATATCATATCGTTCTCTAGGTTATCTAAAAAGAACACGAATTGTCTTGATGCCAAAACTGTTTCTAGATTCACTTACTAGTAACTTGTAAACGTCTGTAATTTATGTCCTATTGATGGGTGAGGATGGTGAATGTCATTGTCATAAAATTGAGTTACAAATTATGTTTTAGTAAAACTCTAAAACAGCACAGCGCTTTTAAAAATTCACTTTATTGCTGGAAGCTTAAAATTAATAAAGCAAAAGGTCATGATCTCAAGAAAGACCACTTTTGAAATAGGGCCCGAATCTGAAGGTCAACGCAACCTTTTATTTATATTTTTAAATTTTCATCAATCTCCAATTTTCCCGGACTTTCAACCTCTCTTTTCAGGCGGGGAATGCACACTCCCTGATTTCTTGATAAAGTATTAGAATGTCATGTATCAACTATCATTTAATGTAATGAATATATTGGGTTCTGATGTTTTTTTTTTTTCGAATTCACGTATTTTAAATACCATTGCATTGTACGACGGGATCATATTCCTATTTGAAAGAAACAGAGAAAATCAAAGGCCGGAACGGCCACAAAGGCGTCGAGCTGACATTTTTTTCTTTTATATAGAATGATACCAATAATTTGAATTTCTGTACTAATAGTCATATCAAATGATATTAGACTTAGAATAGAAAGTATATGAATTATGTTTTCTGCTGCTTTAAAAACAAAAATCAGTATATTTTCTTATAAAATAGGTAGTGGTGCTTTTTTAATACAATAACTCATCATAATTGCAAAAATCGAAGAAATTCCAAAGTTCAGAAATAATTTGTTTCTTTCTGCTTCAAACAGTCTTTGAACAACTTTCACAGGTTCATAATTTGAATACATTAACAGTGTGTCCCTAATTATAATAATAAAACATACATTTATTTATTTCAATTTCCGTTTGAAACAAGATTTCCTATGGTATGGTTGTTTACAAACAAATCCACAACACGTGCTATCTAAAATGCTCGACCAAACTAACTGCATTATCGAGTTTATTTTTTGCAACGAAATTACTAGATACGTTTATCGCTTACATTTATTTTGGAGACCGTGCCCGATAACAAATAAATTTACATCTAAAATGTTATTTCTATCGGGCACTGTCTCCAATTAAAATGTAAGCGATAAACTAAAATAATATCTAGTGAATCTTTACACTTAGGCCTGATTGTATTCATCCGCCATTTCTTGATTAAGCAAATTTATTCTTATGCAATGAGTTGTCAATCACCAGGGAGGCAAAGTTGGGTTTTTTGTACACAATTTAGTTGAATAAATGGAAAAAAATCTTGTAATACGTTTAATACTTTTAGGAACTTATTTCTTAATAATGCGCATTTAAAAGGCGGTGCAGCGCGTGAATTTTGGACGATTGCCAATCCAGACGATCGCTAGAAGGCTGTCGAGCATTAGCTCGACGCCTTAAAAAAGCGAGCGATTGAATCTGTACATGAAATTGTATTTGAGAGCTTTAAACTTCAGACAAAACCTACCTATTTGCAGAATACAAACCGATGAATGATCATTCTAAAAGATATGAATAAAAATACTCTTCTTACTTTTTTTTTACCGATGAATCCTTTGCATTTACGTTCGCTGTGGGTTTTGCATTTTATGTTGTCGCATTTTATCTGCAAATGTTGAAAGGCACATATCAAATAAATAAATCACATTAAGGGTTTTAAGGTGATAAAAGGGTAAAGTGCAAACTGTTTTCTATATTTATATTATGACAAAATAATACATTGTATGTGTTTCTTTTCACTAAAAACTATGTATTTATTATAAAGTTATTTAGTTTTACAATGTACCTCTACTACTGAGT
Organism: Magallana nippona; assembly: GCA_033439105.1. Taxonomy (NCBI): domain Eukaryota; kingdom Metazoa; phylum Mollusca; class Bivalvia; order Ostreida; family Ostreidae; genus Magallana; species Magallana nippona. The sequence goes on from CM065919.1 coordinate 28,429,679, forward strand.
ATTTTAAAGTCCTATATTGTATTTGACCTTGGGTGTACTGCTTTTTACTTCAAACGCCCAAAGCCATATAACATAATCATCAAAACCGAAAGTAGAAATAAAATTTTGAAATTTCTTTCAAGATATAAATCCATTTAAAACCAATCCAAAACGAATTTAACCGTTAATATACTATCGGTTAAATTCGTTTTTTCTCCTAAAGTATTAGGTTATTTTTACTAAATTAAAGTGTCTTGCCAAGATAAAAAATATATTTGAACTCACAGGTCCATATTGCGTATGTCTCCTCTACCAACCTACCTATGTAGATATGCCCGTTCGGGTATTTAAATATTACGTCTTACAATGATTATACAGATAACGATTTCATGGTGCGTTTATTTAAATGGACCGGTGATATATCTTCTATATACAGATTTGTTTTATCTTGCAGATTAATAAATTACACATGTTTAATACGATGACCTTCGGGCGGGTGAGCAGCTTATGTGTTTATAGTACATTATAATGTCGAAACATTCTAATAAATAACAAATAAATAAAATATCCCACTTAAGTAAAAATAATCGCATAAAAAATGCAATGTGGTACGAAAGAACTTTATACATTTGACCTTCGTGGCTACAAATTTAGTCCTCAACTGATGCAAACGAATATAAGACGATTTTGAACTCGTTGAAATCGTGAGTATTGCATTGATTGTGAATTTTCCATTGATAGTTTGTTTTTTCTCAACTTCTACATTCCGGGTTCGAAAAAGAAACAAAAAAAAAAAAAAAAAAAGAGTGCAGAAATTTCTATGACCGTTCTTTACACAGATTTGATAAATATGAATTATTATTTTCACGTTTCTAAGATAAGTCTAACAGTTCTTTTAAACAAAATCGAAAAAAATTGATTGATGTTTATTTTTACTCTGTTTACATCCGGCCTCTCTACGGAATGACCCAATAATGTACGAATGCATCCGGAGTATTTGTTGACTCATAAAAAATCTAAAAGGATTCAACGTTTTTACCTACGAAAGCTTTTCAATGAGTTGTTTTGGAAGTCTTATTAAATTTGATACGCGTTGAATGTAATATTTTAAGTATTAAATCATAAGTAAAAGAACAAAAGAACAGTGATCGAGGAATTGCAAGCGTATGAATATATGGAAAGGAAAAGAACTACTTCCAGAGAGCATAGATTAAGAAAATTAGGCCTAGCGTGACAAGTTTACAAGAAGAATAACAAGGAGTAAAGTTTCAAAATGGTTAACATTCCGTTTAAGTCTTTTTAATATAGTATATAGATGAAACTATTTTCCTTTAGCTTTAAATTGGTTTAAATTGCAAAATTATACGGGAAAGCAGGTCCAATGTTTACAGACATCTGTAGGCTATATATGTTTCTTGACACTTGCTTGCAATAAAAATCTTATGGAAGCGCAGAAGTAACTATTGTATGAAACTGTAACGCGAATAAAGAGAAACGAATTCGACATAGTAAGGAATGATACAGTGATTGACTATGTTTCTCGATGCAATTTGCTGTTTACATTGCAGGGAGCATTTTTAAACCGGGTTTTAATTGCATACCATAGCCGAAAAAGATGAAATTTGGAGATGTGTTTATGCAAAATATCTTGGAGAATGCATAAAAAATATTGAATTTATTTGAATACTCTTGAAGACATTATTTTGGAGATAGTTTAGCAATGAGGTTACTTCCTGAAATTTAGAGGATAAATTGAACCTTTACATTTAAATTTGTGGTAGATTTAATGATGCACACCTAACCATTGCTGTTTTTTGGACCAGGTTTTCAAATATGTGCAGTGTGATTGTTTTTTTCGGTTAAAATATGTCAAGAGCACCAGGTTAAAATTGAAAAGAATTCTGTGCATTCATACACATAAACTAGAAATTGAAAAAAGGATAACTATTGCAATTAAAGTGTTAATTAATGCTGACTATCAACAAGGTGGTAAATTCATTTTCTCAGATTTGTCAAGAGGGAGGCAATGTGTTGAATTCTTGATAAAAGTCCATTATGAGAAATGTGAGTTCAAAATTGGAGTAAACATGAATTGCACAATATTAATGTTTTACATGGAGGTGATTTTGATGATTTATTGTACCAAACCTCGTGCACATCCCTCGTGCATTCCTTGTCACATGAAGTTTGACAATCCAATCATTAAGTATCACATACCTGAGACGTGAACTGGATCTATGCCCCCCCCCCCCCCCCCCCCCCCCATTTCAAAGGAGTAAGTAATCTTTTTTCACTTGAAATTAGCACCAATTTCGAATGCTGTCAAGAGCAAATTCATGTTATTTATTTACATGGGTACAGCTGTTAGCCTTGTATACCATAAATCAACATTTTATCGGTTTGACCCTCATGCTAGAGATTTAAATGGGATGCCATCTGAAAGGGGTACATGTGTACTTGGTGTATTAAACAATATTACAGAGATTTCCTCAGTTTTGAGAAAATTAACTACTTCCCTTTGTACATTGGTCCTAACTGAAATACAGTTCGATTTACATAGAATAGATCTGTGACTGATCAATAGAAACCGCTGTAAAAAATGCTGTGCACATTGTACATATATACATTCCTAATGTACTGAATTGTTCTGATGACTTTATGCGACTTTTTTCTCGCATTATTTTACATAAAAAACGATGTCTGACAACTTTCTCTTTTGACGTTAAAAAGTTCACTTTCGGTTTATCCTTCCGCGCGCTTCAAATAGTGCAAGTGAAGAAGAGAGCATACGACATTTTTTTTCAATGAAAAAATGATAAATTGTAGTCAACTTAGCAAAGGAATGACTTATAGATTAGTACATTCCGTCATTTATCATTTCTTACAGCATTCTTACAGCATGTTTGTTTACATTTTACAGCGGCGTAGTAATACACAGTTTAAGACATAAAAATCTCATACTGGACAAACCGACCTCACACCGGTGATAATGCGAGAAAATACAGCAACAATTCCTGTCAAACTGAAACGAAGACTCTCATAAAAGCATATGTTGCTTTTAAAACAGTCAGACCAAATAAGGTATTTAAGGCTACAAGATGGCTCATTGATAACAGTTCATTGTTTGCGAGTTAAGGAGTGGAAGTTGACAGTGCATGGTTTAATGATTATGAAGAAAATTAGCATGTTGATGAAAATGGTCAAAGTGAATGTCTAGGAAAAGATAATGTTCAAGAATCAGACTCGCAAATACCATCAAATTCAAATAGTAGTAATCACAATGCTTTGGAGTGTACTTCAGATGAATGGACAGAGGATGATGACTTTTATGATCGTTCCACAGGAAATTCAGATACTGTTTTACATGCAATGGATTTTAGAGAATATAAGCAGATTCTATGTTTAGCTCCTGGTGAGAATCAAACACCACTTGGTCTTTTTCAAGATAACAATTCTGAATTCTTGGCTTTTCCAACAATTTACTGTGGACAAGTTAGGCCTGATAATTCAAAAAGAAGTATCCCTGTACATCATAGTACTACTTGTAAGTGGGAATTGCGTCTTGTAGACAGAAGAATTGCAATGTGTATTCAAAATATTTTTTAAGTTGTAAAGGCTGCTTTATATACATTCTAAACAGGTGGAGCTGGTGAAGGAACCCAGACAATATCAAGATTTTGTTATGCACTCCAACTGGGAAAGCTGCACAAAACATTTGAGGTTGTACTACTCACTCTGCTTTTGGAATACCTGTTGGGCGAAGATTTGCTTTTAAGCCATTGACATGCACTTACTTTATTCCATGAGGTGCAGGTACTTTCAACTGAAAGTTGTATTTATTGATGAAATATCAATGGTGGGGGTGGAATGTTCAACTTCATTAATATACGGCTGCAAGAAGTAAAAGGATGTTGTAAACCTTTCAGAGGAGTAATATTTATTACACTTGGAGATGCATTCCAGTTGAAACCTGAAATGGATTCCTGGATATTTTCTCAACAAAGGAAAGTACTTGAAAGTATTAGAACAAGTTTATGACAAGAATATTTTTATAGCTTTAGTGTAGAGTTTTACTTTGATTAGGATTAAGAACTCAAACAGGGAATATTGAGTTCAATATTTTGAAACGCATTTCCGTTTTCTGGTAGAATAAAAATTGCATGTAAGAAGAAGAGTAAAAATGTATATCAAACATGTACATTGTACATGAATTAGATGCATGACCTCTATTAGGTTACAGTGATCATGGGATTGACTATTCTGGTTTTAAAGTACCTTTCTATTTATGTATATCTTTATGTTTAAGTATCATCTTTGTGATTTAGATTGAAGACCAGTTACATTGTTCACACTGGTAGCATTGTAACAACAACACCCCCCCCCCCCTTTTGTAAATATTTTTATCATTTTAGTAACATTTTATGCATTTGTTATTTCTACCTGATATGTATATATCTTTTCATGGGATTGTGCATTTGAAATTACGTTGAAACTCATGAGACACATTTGTATTGTACTGAGAATTCCTGAAAAGCAGTGAATGATAGTTCAATTAGGCTGCTTTACATTTACAAGAGGCCCATGGGCCACATCGCTAACCTGAGCAACAACAGACATAATAAAATCAGCTTTATAGAGTCATATACAAAATATCTTAACAATATCGTATAATAGATCCTGTATAAAAAAAAAAATTCCCTTGCATGTTCTTATGTTTATCATTGACCCCCTTTGTAACAGGATGATTTTACAGTCATATCACTTATTGAGCATTGCAGTTCTCGAGAAGATGATCAGACCTAAACAACTGTTTATATATGGACTATAAACCTATATCAAACTTTGAACCCCTTTTGAGGTCCAAGAATTGTCCAGGGGCCAGAGTCTAAAAAATATTAAAGAATCAACAATATGTCAAAATGCTTGCATATAAGTAAAACCATATATAAAAACCATTTGAATTTTTGTGAACAATTTAAATGTTTTCCTTTGAAAAATTGGAACCCCCCCCCCCCCCCCCATGTCCCAAGTGGCCCAACCCTACTCCTGAAGAATATGATTTTGACAAATTTTAATCTAGACTATTTTAAGACTGAACTGACTAAAGCTTTTCTAGACAATTTGTGTTTTGGAAAGTTTTTCCCTATATATTCCTATGTAATAATTTGACACCCCCCCCCCTCAAATTGTGGCCCCACCCTACCCACAGGGATCATAATCTGAATATTTTGAATTTTCCCTACCTGAGCATGCTTCCAGACAAGTTGCAGCTTTTCTGCCCAATTTGTTTCTGAGAAGAAGATTTTTCTCTTTATATTCCTATGTAGAAATCCGACCCCCCCCCCCCCCCATTGTGGCCCCATCCTACCCCAAGGGATCATGATTTGAATAAACTTAAATCTACATTACCTGAGGATGCTTCCACACAAGTTACAGCTTTTCTGGCTGTTCAGTTTCAGAGAAGAGGATTTTTAAAGAATGACTATATATTCCTATTTAAAATTTGACCTTCCCATTGTTGCCCCAACCTACCCATGGGGATCATGATTTAAACAAACCTGAATCTACACTACCTGAGGATGCTTCCACACAAGTTTCAGCTTTTCTGGCCAAATGGTTTTTGAGAAGAAGATTTTTAAAGATTTACTCTATATATTCCTTTGTAAAAATTCAACCCCCATTGTGGCCCCATCCTACCCACGGGGATCATGATTTGAACAAACTTGAATCTACACTACCTGAGGATGCTTCCACACAAGTTTCAGCTTTTCTGATCAAATGGTTCATAAGAAGAAGATTTTTAAAGATTTACTCTATATATTCCTATGTAAAAATTCAACCCCCCCCCCCCCCCATTGTGGCCCCATCCTACACCCGGGGATCATGATTTGAACAAACTTGAATCTTCACTACCTGAGGATGCTTCCACACAAGTTTCAGCTTTCCTTGCTGATCTGTTTCAGAGAAGAAGATTTTTAAGATTTACTCTATATATTCCTATGTAAAAAAATCGACCTCCCATTGTGGCCCCACCCCACCAGGGATCATGATTTGATCACACTTGAATCTACACTACCTGAAGATGCTTCCACACAAGTTTCAGCTTTTCTGGCCAAATGGTTTTTGAGAAGAAGATTTTTAAAGATTTACTCTATATATTCCTTTGTAAAAATTCAACCCCCATTGTGGCCCCATCCTACCCACGGGGATCATGATTTGAACAAATTTGAATCTTCACTACCTGAGGATGCTTCCACACAAGTTTCAGCTTTCCTTGCTGATCAGTTTCAGAGAAGAAGATTTTTAAGATTTACTCTATATATTCCTATGTAAAAAAAATCGACCCCCATTGTGGCCCCACCCTACCACCAGAGATCACGTTTTGAACAAACTTGAATCTACACTATACCTGAGGATGCTTCCACACACGTTTCAGCTTTTCTGGCCTAATGGTTTTTGAGAAGAAGATTTTTAAAGATATTCCTATGTAAAATTCAACCCCCCATTGTGGCCCCACAGTACCCCCGGGGATCATGATTTGAACAAACTTGAATCTACACTACCTGAGGATGCTTCCACACAAGTTTCAGCTTTTCTGGTCAAATGGCTTATAAGAAGAAGATTCTTAAATATTTACTCTATATATTCCTATTTGAACAAATTTGAATCTACACTACCTGAGGATGCTTCCACACAAGTTTCAGCTTTCCTGGCTGATCAGTTTCAGAGAAGAAGATTTTTAAAGATTGACTCTATATATTCCTATGTAAAAAAAATTCGACCCCCCATTGTGGCCCCACCCTACCCCCAGGGATCATGATTTGAACAAACTTGAATCTACACTACCTGAGGATGCTTCCACACAAGTTTCAGCTTTTCTGGCCAAATGGTTTTTGAGAAGAAGATTTTTGAAAAATACCAACAAATTTTCAATGATTTTTAATTATCTCCCCTTGGAAGAGGGTGTGGCCCTTCATTTTAACAAACTTGAATCCCCTTTACCTAAGGATGCTTTGTACCAAGTTTGGTTGAAATCGGCCCTGTGGTTCTGGAGAAGAAGTCGAAAATGTAAAAAGTTTACGGACAGACGGACGCCGGACAAAAAGTGATCAGAAAAGCTCACTTGAGCTTTCAGCTCAGGTGGGCTAAAAAACGTTTGTCATTTTAACATTCAAGCCACACAAAATAGTTTCATTTTTGATTGATATCTTTTTGGTCTTTCTTTTACTCATTTAGTGCTCTGTATGTTTAGGAGATGCTCATCAACCAACAGTTTATATTATTGTTTTAACTCAGTTTCACAACTGTCTATAAATTTGCTTCGGTAGTCATTGCCTACATTTATGAAGCATTACTGGTAGTTATTCCTTCCTTGATTTTCTAAAAATTGTGCCAAAGAAAATCACAAACTATGCAATCGTGCAAATATACTGTATTTCCATTATATTCATCTATGTTACTGTACTATTTATATGACCTCAGATATTATGATGCAGAATTTATGAAACAGTACCATTCTCATTAACACTGTTATAATTATATATATGATCATTTTTTTATCGTATATTTAACAACATTTATAAAATTGATGCAGCCATGATATTTAATGGATAATATTGATCAAAATTATGCAACAATATAAAAAAATTTTACACTGACAAAATTCAATCACTTTTGTCGCCGAAATAACATTCAGTCAGTATTAGTGCTTTTCTCAGTTATTTAAATATTTATTACATACTTAATACTTTAAGATGCCTATATTTGCAACTTTCAATATTTATTTTCACTCACAAAGAGAAATGATTTGCTTTTAAACCTGTATGTTTATATTAAATCCTCACATGTAAATGTTTTCCATTATATAGGAAACTTGTTGTCCAAATGTGATAGAAGTTTGGTTTACCTTGTAACCAGTTTTGTTAAAATGTCACTGATACGCAAGTACATGTACGTATTTACAGTTTTTTGTAGTTTAGAAAGTTTATTTTTGTTAACAGAAGGTTTGGAGTACATGTTCCATGTTTTGAACTTAGCTTCTCTTGTGATAAGGACATTAAAGCAGGCAGTCCGTTTATTTTATAATAATCTAATGATAATGATGATTGTTGCAGTCATGATTATAACTCAAAATATTGCAATTTCCAAAACCCATACAATATTGTCAAAATAGTATTGCTATAATCGGTTGTTCATCATACTGTGTCACATTTTTTCACAGGATGAAGCTCTGCCATTCAGTCAACTGAATGTTAACTGAAAGGTCTGGAAAGGTGACTGAATGGCATAGCTATGCCATTCAGTCACCTTTCAGTTACCTTTCAGTCACCTTTCAGTTGACTGAATGGCAAAGTTTCATCCTGTGTTTTATAACCTAAGGTACTTTGATACTAAGTTTATCAGTATCATACTTGTTTACACTATTTATGTTGTCAGTTGTACTTTTACAATTTTCAGTAATCCAAATATTATTTAATGACTATAGATTTGCCTCTTTAAATGTTTGTCTTGTACCTTTTATATTGGTCTTCCATGTTCTGAACGTTTTTTATTCTGTAGGAAATCATGTAAGGCTGTTCAAAATTAATTCTATGTTTAACGTCACATGAAAATTAAAAACCTACGAGGGAGGGAGGAAAAAATAAACAAATACAAATTTCAAAGAAATACGAAATTATTATTTATTGAAAGTCACCCATTCAGTTACCAATACATCAACACTGTATATAATACATATGGTAGGATTCAGTCCATTTTAATTTTTGCATTTTCCAAGCAAACATTTTTGTGTAATTTTGTTTTATGTCCTCTCTGTGGGTACATCATTATACTGGACGAGAATTGGAGTGACTTGCAAGCACATATAGTGGTACATCCAATGTATTTTAATCATTACAAACATAACAAACCAAAGGAAAACTTCTCTTTTCGTGGAAAAAGTTGCTCAACACATGTGACTCACAGGTTATCTACAATCAAAATATTAATGACATTATTTCATACATTTTCATAATGACTCATTTTAAAATTTAACATATCAGAGCTGTGTTGTAATATTCATTGTACCTGCTTCTAAGAACTCAAGACAGGGTTCTTGAAATAAATTTTTGCTTGACATTTCGATAATCATAAATACCTTTGTTAATCCACTAATATGAAAAATGTCCAGATTATCTGTTTTGAAACGCCCCCTCTACAGCTTCAGGTTTCAATACACAACCCAACATAGAAAGTCTACGGGAATTCTGCATTGCATCAGCCATGAAATAGCCCGGATGAAAACGTTAAAAAATTACGCCAGGTGTTCCGAGTAATTCCGAATGGAGAAAAGATGTAAACATTTCCCATTATAAACCTCTGTTAGAAATTCATGTGGACTTTTATGAGTGAAAAATGATAATGTATCAATGAAGATATCTTGGATATTTACCTCTTTATCGATTTCAACAGTATTTCTTTCACAAGTATGTGTATTTTTATTAAAATCATCAAAAAGTGATGGAAGCAATATCTTGGGACAGACTATATTTTGAACACCAAAATCTTAGTATGATTTTAAAGGGTTTATTAACCTTTGAAATTGAGCACAAATTAAATAGTAACAAATTTATCACAACTTGAAGTTAACATTGACGTCTACGGGGAAAGATCTATTTTTTAAAGTCTTTTGAATATATCTTTTCAGCGTTGATAAGAAGTTACTTAAGCTTTCCCTTTCTTAAAAAAAATGCAAAAATCGTATCTTCACAGTACACATTTTGATTTTTTTTATTAAGATGGGTAGTCATTTCAGTTGTTAATACTACTTCAATAAATATATACAACAAACCTCGTATTTGGGCGAAAGTTGGTTCAGCATGGTTCAGGCTCTGCGACTTGACAACCGGCATTATACAGTCTCGAAATAAGATTTCTACCGTCAACTTCGATCATGTGTTGATACATTGTTGTTTTTTTTTTATATGTTTTTTTTTTTTACTTTGATAGTGGCGTAGACTCTCATGTTCATCGTATTATAAATAATGAATACCTCGATGCAGTTTTTGAGCTTGTTTTTCTCTCATACAGGATGTAGAATTAAGTTGCTAAATGAAAACCCAGACCGAAACGACTTTTTCAAATCCGGATTTGTTTGTTTGAAACCTACGCGCGCGGGTTACGTTAAACGTAGAATTATTTTGAACAGCCTAATATTTTTGTCAATGTTTGTGATATACATGTGCATATTTAAAGTTTCCTGAAGATTAGAAAGAACTAGATAGGACATATATTGACGTAATGCCCCCAATTTTTCTACAAAATAAAGTGCACACACATAAACAAATTTCATATTCTTTATAAAGTTGATAACAAGTACTAACTATAAAACCTGTTTGATTTTTTTCACATGTGTTGCTAGTATGAAATTAGATGGACGAAATGCATGCCTATTCCTGGAAAACGTCCAGAAAATCAGTATTTTCAACATTCTTACGTTCTAAATAATATGAGCGACTAAAAATACCACAACAATATTTCGTCTGTAATAAGCAATATATATGTACTTTCTTTGTTTAAAAAATTTTCGTGGTATTCTTTGTCGCTCATGTTCAAATAACCAAAAATAGGAGAAAAATCGTTTGAAAAATTATAATAATCAGTCTGAATCGATCGGCGTAACTTTTTCCGGAACCAGAAACTTTGTGACGGTGAAGCTGGATTTGCACAAGTTTGGTAAGTGTAAGTTATTTATGTAGTTACATATGTGTGTTTTCACAAAATTATCAACAATGCTACTTTGTAATATGATTCTATTTAGATTTTCCCCTTTAACAGTGTTTAAATTATGAATTTTAATGTAAACAACACACTATTGTATAACTTTGACAGAGACGTAACGTTCCTATACAGTCTGCTTAAAATTACTACCGATGATATTATTATTTAAACAGTTAAAATTCATTAATTTAGAAGAAATATTATTTAAAATATCCATAAGTATTAATACTAGATTGTGTTTTATTATTGGATCATGAGAAAATTCAGTGTACACAAAAACGCATTCATTTTACAGACGATTTTTGCCTGAGCACGTCGGTATAGAAGTACAGTGAAATTGTGCACAAAAGCCATGTAGTACTTACACATGTAGTAGCTCTAAATTTTGTAAGTACTAGTTGTTTTTTTTAATCTTTAAAACATTTTTCAATGCTAAATTACGATTGTACTGATGAAAACCCAAATTCATCTTCCAACCCGTCGAAATCTGTTTTTAGAACACCGGAAACCCCAATTTGTTGACATTACATAATCAAAGTAATGAAAGGACTGGAAGCGGTCAGCAACTTTGTTTGGAATATTTGCATGAAGGTGAAATGCTACAGAAAAAATAGCTTATGGACCGTTACTCGTAAGAGTATCATTTCTGAAATATGATTAATATGTTTTTCAAATGCTCTTAAATTATTTTATATGATTGTTTTGGTATTTCTGAGAAAGTGGAAAATATGTTTGAAGAGAAAAAATATTTGGTGTGAATAAAATAATGCATGAAATTAATATCAAATAAATTACCTCCAGTAGTATTAATAAAAAATCTTATTTTCTTCATGAAAACTATTTATGAAAAAAAAACAAAAATCTTTTGTTTATTTTTTTCCAACCTATGAATAAATGTTTAAGGTACATGTACCTCATTACACCACCACATATACCTTTTAATGACACAAAATGGGGATTTAAATGTTTTGTTAAATTGTATTGTATTAATCGTTTTTGGTAGAATATCATCATAGCACGGAGTAAAAGTTTTGCATTATGTAAAAAAGTATTATTATGTAGCAGAAGAGTAGACAGGGAAACCTTGTCAAAGCCATGGTAAAAATGAGGTATTGTTGAAAAAGAGAAGCATTTATTCAGAGATAGATGGCTCATCTCACATCCTAAATGATTTCCCAGGCAGACACTTGGCGTCTATCATTTGCAACAAGCACCATTGTATGCAATAAAGCATATGGATAATAAAATAAAATAAGACAATGTGTGCTTGAACTAAAATCTAGGGTTGTTGTCTTAAAGGGATATATATAATATGATATATACCTAGATGTCATATCTGTACATAAAGATTTGTTAATATCTAATCAATACTAGCTAATCTTTTTGATTTTTTTTTTATATACAATGTATTTTATTTTAAGAAATTTTGTATCTAAAAATATTTAAGGATTGCCTGTGTTTATGAAAACATATAGATACATGCATATATTTGAATATATACGTTGATGATCATTACAGTTTTCCTGTTGGGAACAAATGATTTTATCACATGTGTATATATAGAGGATATCTATATTGTGTGATTTTATATTTGCTTTATCCAATGAGTTGAAATGGTGTATATATTCGCGAGGCTTGCCGAGCGAATATAACCATTTCAACGAATTGGATAAAGCAAATATAGAATCACACAATTATAGATGTTCTATTTATCTCATACAATTTGATTTATATTATGAAGCTTTTGAGACAGCCCCTTATATGACCCGAATTGATTTTTTACAAAGATTAAACGATGACGCAAAGTTGTGTTATGCGGTTATTGTGACCTTGCGCAATACAATTTAGTACGTCATTTCGGAGATAAATATAACTGTTTTAATGTAAAGTTTCACTGAAATGGACCTTGAATTAATTCTTTATCTCTAAATAATATTTCTTAGAGCTTAATCACTTAATTAAATGAAAATACTGATCAGAAGACTTGAATAATCAAGTTTGTTGACATATACAAAGTTGCAAATGCTCGTTAGTTTGAATATAGACTCGAATGAGGAACAGTTGTTGATGTTTTATAAAACATACACTAGCGTAATGATTCGAAGTTGAAAATATTGAATAAGGATGCTTACTGCTGGTGAAATAAAAGTCTTGGGGAAACATTATTTCGGTAAGTTCTTGTATAGAAACAGAACCAGAGTTCTGTTTTCATTGCGTCGTCAGAATGAACTCCTTGAGAGCTAACGTGATTTGCAGTTTTATAAACTCCACAGTTATGTGTTTTCCTTTATATTTGTAATTTAAATCTTCGACAAAATCCATTTTAAATCAATTTTTGGTAGTAGATATAGCTTATATGGAAAATACTAGAAAGTCTTCGAAAATAGGTCACTGAAGCGTTGAAGTGAGGGGGCTGTGTCAAAAATAGTTCGGACCGGAAGTATTTGATAAAGCATCGCCCGTTTGATAAAGCAAAGGTTTATCACACGGGTAGTATTCACTACACGTATGAGATAAATATGTATATATTATAGATAACTGTACTTTCGGTTTTTATGATTCTCACATGACTTTAAAGATATCCTTGATGATTGTAATGTTGTTGCTAATGATTTATTTGGTAAATAATTGAGATTAGGGCTGTCACGGTTCCAAAATATTTTGGGTCGGGTCGTAAAATTTTCGCTTCAATTTGCGGGTTTTTGGTTCTTCTTTCAAATAAAGTATGTTTCGAGTTGCAGGTAATGCAAACCATGTGTTCTGTTTTCTGTAACCACTCATATTTTCCCACATTATTTTGCATGGATTCGACTCCTGACTTTTTTTCATTCAATCTCACTTCTAATAAATCCAGGAAATTCTTATCCTAAACATTTTCATAAACAAATGTTGAAAACATATTCGTTGTCTGAATCGTAAGCCGCCATCTTTGTCATTGAACTAGTATTTCCCCATTATTCACAGGTAAATTGCGTCATATTTTCATTTACGATGAGTGAATAATCATCGGTATACAACACTAGTTGTATACCAGTCAATGTTTATTACAATCAATAGGTCCACACAAATGAACCTTTCAATTTTGACGCCATTCTTCATATAATAAGGATTCTATTACACAAACTGGAACCGAACCGAAATCCGGAAAAACAGAACCAAAACCGAACAGAACAAATTGTTCCGCGATTTTCGGTTATTTCGGTGAACCGTGACAGCCCTAATTGAGATAGAATTCGGTATTTGTCACACATGTATTTTATGCAATTGCATCAATATTTAAGACATTTGCAGTTTTAAACTGATATGCGCGCAATCTGATTATTTGAAAACATTAAAGATTTTTTGATTTGAAAAATTGATTATCTTCATAGAATCAATGATGTTTTTCTAATATGTATCGGGTGCATTTTAAATGTATCTGTAAATGTTTTATAGTCATAAACACCGTTGATTTGGTGTTGAAACTTTTGAAATGTGGTAGATAATAGATAGATAATATATATGGAAAATGCTGAATATAAAATTAGCATTGGCATAGTTGCTATGAAACTATAGCAAAGACATAACGATTCATGTACATGTAAATGTAGACAAATAATTTTATGGTTGTATTTCTGTAACATTGTGTATTGCGTTGTGATAGAACCATTTTAACGGGACCTTGGATTGTCGGTAGAATGTAACTATCTTTTTCTTTCATCAAAAAAAGTTAAAAATGACGCTGGTTTCAACTGAAATATACACAGATTGCGTAGTCTTAGCTCCAAAGCCAGCCAAAGCTTGTTGATTTCAAAGTGCCATGGCTAAGTGGCCAGCAATGAAATATACAGGCCTACGTCACATTGCTGTTTGACACAACTACCCAAAGTCCAAGCTCCTGTTAAAATGGTTCTATTTGTGTCTTTATTCACTAGTACAAACTGAGTGAAATTGGACTTGAAATACCATGTATTTTGCCTGTTGCTAAGGAATTTCATTGTTACTATGGAAACACTTAAGAAAACATTAAGTAAAGTTTTGAATATTATCTTATATTACCAGATGGAATACCAAGTTTTAGTATTAGGAACTTATAGGTTTAAAATGAAAATTATTGGTTTTCTTGTACCAATTTTAGACTGAAGTCGTTGTCATGTTTAATGTGTTGCTAGGCAACTATACTGGAGGGTTACCAAGGAAAATCTATTCTCATATTTAGTGTTGAGGCCAATACTACTCATGGCAGAAAAATTAATGGATTTGCAGAGGGGGCCAAATATGACCCCTATCATATCTAGTTATTTATTTTGTTAACAGAAGGTTTCGAGTGTTTACATGACCATTTTATGTAAACCTTTTTATTTATATAGACAGAAAGTAAAGTCAAAAGCCGAAGTATGTCATTATCTTCCATTTTTTTCATTTTTTTATCTATGTCAGTCCTTAGATTCGGGTATTATATTCAATCATTCTGATTTGTTGACACATTAAAATTTATTTCCTACCTTCCCATAACTCTCTTTCATTGGCTTTATTATAGTATTTAACTCTAAGAACAATATAACCATATTAGTGTGTTCTTTAAGGAGATCATTTTGCAATTGCATTATTGAAATTGATTATGAAAAATAATCATTAATAGTAATTTGAACTAGATGCTGTCATTAGACAGTTATACCCGCACCAAGTGTTTGCCTCTAAATAACACTCTCTTGTACCAGTTTTAGTAAAAAAGAAGGCCACATGCAATTTCCGGTACTTTTTAAAAATTATAAGTTTCATAAATGCTGAGTTCACATCCCATATAATACACATATTGCCTTTATTCACAATTTGGGGTTGAACTGTTTGCATGTGAATTTTAAATTAATCAATAATCTAAACATTTCATGTCGTAGAAAGTATTGTCTATATAATTATTACAAACAAAATTAAATTATGCACACCCAACCCCACCCCCCCCCCCCACAATATGTGGGTGTCCCATACCACCTTAAAGCTGGAAATTGTGCTTTATATGGTTAATTACCTAAATAAAATTGTGCAAGGGGTTTTAAAGAATAAAGTTATGAAAATACATGCAATATGTTACAATCAAATGATCTTTGTCTGAAGTTACGTACACAAGACAGGTGTACAGGATGCATTAGCGGGTACTAGTTTTACCCAGCCCTTTGGTTAGATGGGTTTCACGTGGTCTACATGCATATGTTTTTTTGATATGCAGAATAGGATTAATTAACATGATTAAACGTTCTTTTGTGGTGATCAGCTAAAGGAATTCGTATTGTGCTAATTGAATTATCATTATGATGTTGACCAATATAGGTAAGTATAATACATGTAGAAGCGCAATATTATGAGACACCGGTATTCAAACCAGATAAGTTTTACTTTCACTTTATAAAATGTGATCTCCCTTTGCCAGCATACCGTATCATCATCTTTATTTAAATAAGCTTATCTACAGTTTCTGTCATTTTAATTGCAGACTTTTTTTATTTTTTCATTTGTCAGACTTACACTATTGAGTTGACTCTATATTGACCCTATTTTGTTTTAAATTTGGGTATTAAATATCATGTTTATATGAGTTATAATAGGGAGGTATTTAGGGGAAGGGGCCTTAACAGTTCCCCATCCCCAGAATGTGTGGATTAGATATACATTTCTAGTGAGAATGAAGGCATGCTGCAGCTTTTTTTTTTCCATTATACCCCCTACCCCATCATCATACACCAGTAATATAGAAAAAGAGTTAATGACTAATTTTCTTTTATTTTAAATTGCTTATTCTTTTTTGTCAAGAGATATGTGGTATGTCAAGATTTATGACTCATGACAATTTATGCATTTTAATCCTGATTGTTAACATACATGTATAATTACATATAAAAAAATACATGTGATATTATACTAGGGATTATGCAATCAATTGCAGAATTGCCAATCGGTTGTTTTTAACTCATTTTGACTGATTAATTTGTTAATCATTTTGAAAATAAAGACATTTCTAAATACATGTATAACATATTATCAATATTTTTTGTAGATTGATTTTGTAACTATTTAGGGCCCCACTCTGCAAATGCCCTATAGTGATCATTCTGTCCAATTCTGCTGATCATGTCAAGATGCATTTAAGACAAATTGGCCCCTGCCCCTTGGGTTATTCCCCCTACCCCAGAGTTGTTTTTAAATAACCCCCCCACTCCTCTGAAATAGGAAATGATAATGCATTTTAAGAACTGTTGAGATCCCCACGCCTAGACCATATTTATTCTTCCTCCTTGTGTCATTGCACATCAATTGGTACATGTACATGTATTTAGGTTATGCCCCCTTTGAGATGCCCATTTACCTTCCAGAGTTGGAACTAATCAAGTAATCTATCTTATTCATATGTAGTGTAATTCCTAGCCCTAGCCCAATGTTGACCCTGCTTTGTTTTTTTACAGCAAGCTCTAGGTTTTTGTTGACTGACTTTACAATTTCTTCAATTACGTATAACATTTTATTTATCTTTAAGATTAAAAAGCAATTTCCAAAATCTCTTTATGTACATTTGACATCATACAGAAAAATACCAATCAAGAAATGATTTTGCTACTGTAAAAATGTGAGAAGAGACTCTGAATCGCCCAATCTCTACTGCATAAATTGTAAGAAGAGATCTGGAAACCATATTTTTTTGGCAAAAAACGTCATTTTTTATGACCACAGACCCACGTTATAAAAACAAAAATTCTGAAACATGATTACACATCAACATGACACCCCGTCGTTTTTCAGCCATTTAATGACCCCCAGGACAAAATTGAAATTTCCGAAACCTTATTGCGCATCTATAAGACACCCCAAAACATATTCCAAGAGATGATTTGTCTACTGTTGAAAATGTAAAAGGAGTTCGAGGAAGAAGGTTTTTTTGTCAATAAACGTCATTTTTTACCAATTATTTGACCCCCTGGACTACCAGAGAATTTTTGAAATCTTTTTACAAAGCAACATGACACCCCAACTCATACTCCAAGAGTTCAGTTTGCTGGTTTATAAGATGTAAGAGCAGTATGAGAAAGTAAAACGTGACAGACGGACGGACGGACAGGCAGACGGAACAGGGTAACAACAATATACCCGAACTTTCTTTAGAAAGTGCGGGTATAATAACACACTTTATACTCCAAGTTTTAAAACAAACTTATGAGCTAATAAAGCTTTATTAATGGTAATACAGCCAATTGGAACTTGGTGCACAAGTTGGGAAAGAACTCCCAATAGTCCCATCTTCATCGTTACATGGCTTCCTATACATTCCACATTCTTCCTGATCTAATGGTTTTCTAATACAATTATTTGTTAAAGTTGTCTACATTAAACAATGTCAAATGTTTAACACATAGTATTTAGCTGTATTTTTAAAGCAGAACAAATATACTGAATTTATTTACTTGTGCTTTACACATCCCTGTTTTGAGGAAATTGGGACGACACATATTTCGATGTATAACAGTTCAACTGTTAGATAGGAGCCGTTTCCCTATATAACTCATCTACATAGGCAAATTGTACAACAATAAAATATTCCAAATAACTAATTATGTATTTCCTGTGCATTAATTTGCTTCCTGTGTATATAGAGATTAGCAGCGTTCACGACTGCAGATAGACTGTAAACACCGTAGGCTTTTACACCTCTAAATATACCCTTCCTCCAAATATCTGTTCTACTATTAAACAGTTTAAAAGAAACACACTTCAAAGAAAAACAAGGAAATTAATTGAACACATTAATCAGAATCCCATTTCATAAACGTGTGTAGAGCGATGGACATGCCATATATAGGTTGAAAATATTCGAAAAAAAAATGAACTACTTCTCATGTTTGTTGCAATATTACAGTCTGGGGGACTTTCAAGTCAACAGTAAAACCCCACCGATGGTTAAAATTATTTTTGACTGATGGGAGAACACTCACATGATTATATTTTTATTAACATGCAATGTAGATAATTGCATGATTTGGTCATGTGATAACTTCAACTGAATTTCCTGTTAAAGTATTGTTTTTGGGAATAAAAATTTGACTTTAACGTTAAGCGTATATTGACAACAGTCTGAAGACCGGACATTCGACAAAATGAATTGCATTCCATTTCTCTTTACTTTTACTTGGAAAACGGCGTTATCCATATGTGGAAGGTATCTCTTAAATCAATCAATATATATTCATACTTTAAATAATATATTTTATCTCTCCATCTGTGATATTTACTTATGATTTTTTTCAGTTCTCATGGAATACCAATTTGCTGCTCAGGTTCGTTCTGGAACAAAGACAAATCGAAGTGTGAAAGTAAATAGACATGGTTTTCAAATTTCCGTTTTCCTTTTCGTCTTTGAATTGTAAAGTCCAAAAAATATTTACAATTTTTTTTTTTACAGAATGTCCCTTGGGGTTTCACAGTTTTAACTGTTCCGTAGCTTGTAAGTTCCCTAGTTTTGGAGACGATTGTCAGTATTTATGCAACTGTAGTGAAAGCTCATGTGACCATAGGTTTGGTTGTAACAAGTTCAATGGTAAGAAAATTGAAAAACAATTAACTCTTAATTTAAAAAATAAACTGTATTACGTGTTCTATATCGTGTATCGGGGATTTTTTTTCGAGTGAAAATTAGACAAATAAAAAAAAAAAAAAAAAATTTTTACTTTAATTTAGTTATTAAAAAAAAATACATGTAGCTTCATGTCTTGGTCTCAAATTCAGAAGTCTGATGAAGATCTTTAACCAAGAAAAAAAGGGTTATCGTTAGCACCCCGGCCGATATAGCTCAAATGTTATTTATAAATGTACGATTACCTTTACATTTATAATTAAATCTACATTAAATAGATATTTATTTGTTTTTCTAACAGGAACTTCCTTTAGAGAAACCACCTATTTCTCAAATAAAACGTCTGAAAGTGTTTTCCAAACAACTCAATCATTCACGGAAATACCATCATCTAGTCAAATACATGCAGAGCCGGGAGTACCATTCACCATTCTATACATTATCATTGTACTAGTGTGTGTATTTATTATTTTGTTTGCATTATTTGTTGGAATATACTTCTACAAACATTGTATGAAACAAAGTTATATAACTGATGACAAGGGCGAAACTCGTTTAAATTTAAATGAGGGATACAAATGTCTCAATCAACTCGAAACCATTCAAACACTTGACACTTTACGAGATTCAACTTATCTAGAGCCAACTTTTGACGAAAGACTTCATTATAATGAAATTGAAAGTCAGGAGGAAATAAATGAACCTGGAATATTTGTTGATTTAATGAAAAAACAAAGTAAGGAAATCCTACAGCTTTGCAATCGATCAAAAAGTTGTAATTTACAATTGCATTTGCCTGGCGATTCAATCGCTGATGATGTTAAAATGCATTCATGCACACATTCTCTGTAAAGTAGTCTCAATCAATCAAATTTTGACATCATGCATTTTATGAAATAAATGGTATATATAATATTGCGTTTCTGTCTTTGTTTTAATGTTTTGTTTCCTATATACATATAAATTAGTTTAAACATCTGTGCTCGAAATCGAAAGATTTTAATACATGTATTTCAAGACGGAATAGATTTGATTAACGATAGAAATATAGGATGAACAAGGGCCTGAATGCATATTATATCAATGTACAGAGATCTTGTTTAAATATAATAATCCATAAAAAGCTGTAGAACATGAGCTGTCATTTAAATCGGGAAAGATATTGGTAAAACATAAGGTATCATTTAAATGGGCTGACTATATTAGTTTTAATGACCCTTCAAGGGCGATTTTGTAAATTACAAGCATGAAACTGTGTCAAACTTAGTATACGTATCGCTAGTCTCAATTCTGTTGGAAAACTTACTGTTGTCACCTCCTCGGGAATCAAAATATACTGATTTAATAACGATTAGAAGAAAAAAAACCTTAGACACGTGTATTTTGTTTCTGCAATGCTTGCTATATATTAATTTAAACCCGCATGAATTGCTAAAGAAGACATTTTATTGTTTAATTAATTAGGGTTTACTAACGTCCTAAATGGTATGTTTTATAGTACTAGGATATCGATCACTGCCGTTGAAGGTGTTAATTTCAGGTTTTGCCGATATCTATGCCTCATGCAACCTTGAACTTTCAGAACTGTTGACTTATTGTGAACATTATCTCCCTTATAACATATTGAACGAAGAATTAAGACTCATACTCAAGTATTTATTTATGCTATTTATACGTTTCTTAAATACAACTAATTGCGATAATCAATGTATGAATAAAATCATAGAATCCATATATTAATATAATAATTCGTATTTTATACAAATTAGAGCAGTATAAAAACCCAAATCATATACATGTGATTGTTTGTAATTTAGGTTGTCCGTGAAAGCAAGATACGATTGAATAATCACAATTGATGGTCAATACGAATATCTTCTAAATGATATACAGCATTCGAAATGCACTTTCTTATTCCTGTACTCATTTTTTCTGAAAAAAACAACGCCTTCTCGGGTAATTCTTTCGTTTCTTCTTGCATCCAATTCAATTTCTTTAATAGACTTTCTAATGCTTTTTCCATAGTAGTTATGTCTTTTGGGTGACCAATAATACTTTTTACAAGATCGTATTTGCACTCGTCGACTGCTTTGTTGTCATCATCCGATTCTTTTTCTGGACTAGCGCCACACAAAATTAGAACTATGACTCTTATGCAGCACTCCAGTTCAACAATAGGACTTGCTTCTGTGTCTTTAAAACATCCCACAGTAAGGTGTAATGCTGAATATCCATCTTCATTGATTGTATTAATGATGTTTAAACCATTTTTGAGAAGTAAGAGAATACTTCTTATTCTGCTATGTCTCGAACAATTCGCAGCAATGCTCAGAGCTGTGTCACCTTTGTTATTATCTTTTGTTATCAAATCATCAACGTTACTGTTTTTCAGAATAATTTTGAGATATTCAGCACATGTTTTATCATTGTGATTTGAAGCAAGACAGTGATGTAAAATGGTTGAACCTTTATCATCCTTTTTAAACAGCTGCTTGGAAAACTTGTTTTGCAAAATTGTTGTGATCACTTTTGCCCTTGGTAAAGTTTGCTCAACAGCCAACATCAAAGGAGTAATCCCAAGTTTGTTTTTTATACTAACAGAGTTCTTTTCTTTCAAAAGATTTCCCACAGCAATGGAAACAAACTCATCAGAAAAATCGGATATCACGAGGAGATGTAAAATAGAACTACCTTCACTATCGTGGAAATTCAGTACACGTTCTTTTATCATCTCAAGTTTATCACAAAGCATTCCATTGATCGTCTTTAACAAACCCTCGCTTCTCGAACAGCATACACCATACAGTAAAACATAAAGTTGGTACTCTGGAGTAATATCTCGTCTCTTAACAATTTCGTACAATAGTTCTGTTAAATATGTAAGGTTGTAACGACTTGACCAAAATACACAAGGAAGTTTTACAGTAGTACTTTCGTTTGCGATAGTGAAAATGCGGTCAATTGTTTCTTGGTCTTTTTTCTGAAGTTCTGCACAAAAACAATCTACAAATAGTCTGTTTTGGAATAGTTTGCACATAAATACATGAGACAACTGCTGCTCAAGAATTTCGTATAGGAAACGCGCTGCAAATGTTAACATATGTCTTTCTGTCAATGTCTCATAATTTTGGTGTTGAATAATATCAAGTGGAAAATACTTTGCAGATTCAGTAACATATATTTCACACAAATAGGTCTCAACTGCTTCATAAACGCTATCATGAACAAACCTATATTTGTTTTCACCAATTCTTTTAAAAAATGCTCCCGAGAGTCTTTGTGCCTCACCTTCCAAGTCTCGGAAATCGAATGGTTCGAAATTTTGAATTAGATCTTTAGAAACTTTGTCTAAACACTGTCTACAAAGACTTTCGTTTTGTATTTGAATTGATTCAAAATGTCCCATCGTCCTATGCCACTGATCAAAAAATAGACAAAAGAACAACGATTTTGTTTTATTACTTTTGTCTCCTTCAATTTCATCTTTGATTTGAAGTTTCAAATATTCAATAGGTCGCGAAAAAAAACTCGCACCTGATTTGCGATATTCTTTGCCACATATGTATAAATTGGCACAGAGTGGAAATCCAATTGGGCCCTGTGATTCTCTCATTTTTGTTTTGAATTCTGTATCAATAGTAAGAAGATCAGTAAGATTTCTCTCTTTTTTTGCAAATTCGATTTGTTTGAAAAATATTTGTTCTTTTTCAATTTCCAGTAATGTGCTTGCGTCTATGATAAAACTTTCATGGAGAACAGGTGTAACCTTTCCCATGAAAGAACATGCTCTTTCTACAACATTTTGTCGGGCAGTCATTACGATACGAGCACGAAGCGATTCTGTTTCACTCTCGCTGACTGCAAAGTATTGCTTATAAATCATTTCTAACTCATTCCACCAATTTTCAAGATCCATATCCAAAGTACTTCTAAAAAATATGTTATCTATAAAAACTACAGCGCGTTCATCGTCATTAACATACTGCAATTCATCCCAAGAATGGATTTTTCTAAAAGTCCAATGTCTATCTTTCTGATTCATTGTTTTCAATATCATGTGAATAGCTGCAATTGTTTTCCCACAACCAGGTGGTCCTGTCAAAATGACGATACCAGTTTTGTCAAATATTTCTTCTGCCTTTGTGTAAACTGCTGTTTCAAGAAAGTATTTGTCCATCGTTTTGTAATCTTTCAAATATTTCTCACTTTCGTCTAAAAGAAAAATTATTAGTTATTATTTAAAAGTCATTCTTTACCTGATCTATCTGAACTAAACTTGTTACATGTAACTAGTTTAAGATTACCAACTGAGAAAAAACTCGATTCTGTATGAGCAATACAACTGTGTTTTGGGAACGATAATAAAAACAGACTAGATGCGACTTCGAAACGAAGGTGGGGTTAGTGGTGTAAACATATACTATTAGGAAACCAAGATTGAATATCCTTCAAGCAGAGAAATACTATATAGATGTACATGCACATTAGCAGATACAGACACGTTCATCTAAGTGATATATGTGATATTTCTATTACTTGCCTTTGTTTTCCTCACGCAGTTCTTTTTCTGTTTTCAATACAGCAAAAGCTGCGAAATAATAAATGAGTGAATATGATATTACTTTTTAAAAATCTCATAATTATTACGAAATAGAGTCATTGCATGATCTTTAAATGTTTACCGTATTTATCAGTTGCTGTTGCCTTCTTCGTATCTTTTCTTACTAAAAGCTTTCTTTCTGTAAAAAAAAAAGAATATCACTTGGAGAACTAAATGAACCCCTCAGTTGTCACGATAAATAAGATAACATGACTGTGTCGTTTAGGCTATATGAATAACTTTTCCCCTTTGAAGGTGACTCGACACAACCGTATAATAATTGATAGATCGATAAAGAATCATTTTTTTTTTATTGTCATCTGTGAAACAGAAAAAAAAATTGTTGTGACTGCAAACATAGATTTTTTGGCCTAAAGTTTGGTCTCAATTGATGTGTAATATAATCATCAATAAATGCATGCCAAAGATGGTCAAAATTTAACCGTCCCAGATTGAAACAAGAGGCCAATGGGACCACATTGCTCACCTGCGCAACAACGGCTTTATACATTTATGGGCGTTCAAAGGATATTGTGCCATATGGCCCTCGGTAGAATAACAAAAAAATAAATAACGTCATGAATCCGAATTCTACACTTATTTTTGTATACACTTAATCTTCTTTGACATTGTGCCTTTATGAAATACCATTTTTACGGCAAGAAGATCCTATGCAAGGTATTAAACTAAATTTTTGTTAGGGGTGCACTGTTCCAATTCTCTTTATGTTAGTTCCCCCCCCCCCCCCCCACACACACACTTTATAAAATTATCAAAATATATGAGCATATAGGATATAGGTACATTTTCTTCTTCAACTACTTACTAGTAATTGAATTTTATTTTTAAAAATCCTATATGTGAGAGAAGAAAATTGTACCTCAATGCGCTCAAATTAAAAACATTAAAAAATTTAATTGGTCTTCCCCATTAATAAACGATTGTTGTTTACCTGGCGTGAACTCATGTGGCGTTTTATAACCTTACTCACTTCATCGATGAATACACTCGAATGAAAAATGTTGTCACGTGATATGTTAAAGAGCTATTATAATCAATGTATTGACAGGCATATCACTCTGTTTTACTAAGGCCCACCCATTATTTTCATATTAATTAAGAAACAACAAATGGCTACAAACCAAAATGATTTTCCGCTGTAATATTTTCTTAAGAATAGCGATAATGCATTTATCCCCGTAACAGTAATGTGTTAGAACTATGGAAACTGTTTTAAAGACGTCTTTTTGTTTTTTACTTGTGTCTGAAAACTATCAAAATTGGTGTAGATTCCATATAATTAATCGAATAAGGAGGGGTCCCCAGACAGTAGTTACAGCATATCATCCTTTTAGCAAGACATTTCTAATGATCAACGAAAATATCAGCGCCAATCGTAGAATTATAAACAAGATACATAGCTTGGTTTGAGTCATGTTTTTGTTCACATAAGTTTATTACCATCAACTTACGATTTTTAAACTTGGTATTTCCTATTCAGCATAGCTGCATTTAAAATATATAACATATAAACAAACTAAAGCATGACCTCAGCTCTGTGCACAAACAGAGAATTGTGCGGAAAGCTCTGTAATTTGCTTATAACTCGAAGCTTGAATCTCAGATACGGTTAGTAAATATAAAATTGTACACAATTAAAACAAAAGAAAAAATGCACTAAAACAACGAAAGAACACTATTTATTTTTCATCATATATATACTTATATATTTCTAGCAGCGAAAATAATTTCCCTTTAGACTGAAATTGATGAGCATTTTAACAAAGCATGTTGCATTAATCAACCATTACGTAGGGATCGTACCGAAATAAATCATTTAATAAATGTACCAATAGTAGTGCATCAGGTTTTGCTCATTTTGCGCAGGTACATGTAAACGATTAGCTGTCTGATTTACCGAAGTCTGTATTTGATTCGATGCATAAAAATTCCAAAATACAGGCGATAATTCCCCTCAAGTTAAAAAGAAACGAAACGAAAATCAAAACAAGTTAAAACCACCGTCAGAAGTGAAAATGTCAACGTATTGAAATATTTAACCTCAATTTACTTCACAAAAACGGCACAAATATATTTTGGATGTTTCAGATATTCCCTTCGCACGTAAACTGTTACACAACAAGCAAATTCATCTTTGTCAGTTTGACCCGTTTATCATGCGTCCAACATGGCTGCTTCTAACAATAAACTAGACTGGTCCTCTGTCTCTATCGTACGAAAGACGCATATCAGACAGGCATTGCCAGTCTAACAATGAACCTGGTTTTCGATATATGAAATATCGAGCCCGAAGTTAAACTGAGTGACCCCCATTCTCTCTGTCTTATTATTATTTTCGTAAATTACTCAAATTTGAAACAGAATCAACCCATAATTTTTGCAATTTATATTTTCCTTTCCATAAGGATTATTTATGCTGAATTACGTTGAATTTGACAAAGTAGTTCTTGAGAAGAAGATTTAAAAAAATGCTCCCCTCTTTTTCTACAGTTTCGAGGTTTTCTCCGCTTTGAATGAAAAAATGAGAATAACAAACCGTCAACCATCTCAAAAATCCATAAAACGAAATACAAATTCAAAGCAGAGCAACACGGACCTCCAAAAAGATAGAGGTATGATCAGGTGCCTAGGAGGAGTGAGCATCCACTGCTGACCGGTCACACCCGCCGTATGCTCTTTGTCGTAATCGGGAAAAAACGGAAAAGTCCGTAGACAATTAGGTGATAAATTATGGTCTAACAAGTAGTTTGAAAAACGTCAGTCAGCATGCGACCCAGTGGATGATTGTATTTGCTGACAAGGTCGTTGTATCGACCATAGAACTTACGAAAAGATAACTTCAAACGAGCCTGTTGATAGTCCTGTTTTATCACCTTGTTTGTCAGTAGCTTGCCTCGCCTTAGAAACTGTTCATAGGAAGAGCATGCCCTTGCGTATCGAATTAACTGAGAGACAAAAACACCATATGCAGGTGATGAAGGTACATTGCTACATAAGTAAGGAATGTTGACTATAGAAAAATTGAAGTCATCGCGTTTATCATAAAGTTTTGTTGTTAGGTTACCATCAATGTCCATTTCTAGTAAAATATCCAAATATGAAACAGATGACGCAGACTCTGTGGTATCTTTTATTTCAAGTTCACTGGTATATATCGAGTGGACGTAAGTATGGAAATAACAATTGTTAATTGATAATACGTTGTCGATATACCTGAATGTTGAGTTGAAGGCCACAGCGAGTGATTTATTTTTTTTCACGTACAAGTTTTTGAATAAATTCTGCTTCATAAGAATACAAAAATAGGTCTGCTAACAATGGGGCACAATTGGTACCCATGGGAATTCTAACAGATTGTTGGAAGACTTGATTTCCAATTGATTTCCAAAACCTACATAGATGTTGTCTATCAGAAACTCAAGCATCTTTTTAATGTCAACTTCAGAGTACTTGTGTGTGCAATCAGAATGGTTTTTAACAAAATAATTTATTAGATTTCCAATGACAAGGTAAGCATTTTTACGACTTCCATTTTTATTGAAGAAAGAACTGTCGATGATATCAAAAAGCCTAGATTTTAATTTGTCATGGGGAATGGTTGTATAAAGCTTTGAAAAATCGTACGTTTTGATGCTATTGATTTTGGTAAGATTTTTTTACCTCAACGTTTCTAATAATTCTTTAGAGTTTTTTAGTATCCACATCTGATTCACACCACTTCTGGAGTATGTTGTTGTACAGTACTCTTGAAGTTTCTCCTTCACTACTGTAAGAATTTTAGTAAGGAGTAAAGAGAGAGGTTTGGTAGAACATTTACTGGAACCTGCTATATATCTTTTTTTGTAAGGACTTGTGAAGCTTTGGAATCTAGTACAAATAAGGTAAATCAAATTCATTTGGTTTATTTTGGATATTAAAGATTTCCATAACCGATTTATGATTTTGAAGTATTTCCTGCTTGGAAAGGCTGCTATTGGTTTACGTAGGATTGCCATGTGTAGAATCGAAACGTAGTTCTTTGAAAATGCAATTAATATAATGTGCCTTACAAACAAAGACAATGTTGTTACTTGTCTTATCAGCAGGGACCAGTAAATACATCGTGCAATATATCTAGTTCTTTTCTCACTTCTGCTTTATTGAAAACAGAAGGATAGATGGTTTTCATTTGACCTCTCAGTCGTATAATTCGAGATTTTAATATACATCTGATGCTTTTAACCCACTCTGACAAGGTATCAAGGTCTTCTTTTTCAGATTTTGCCCATCGCTTGGCGTAATCTTCAACAGAAGATCGGTCTTTCATTTCTTTATATTCATCTTAACATAAGAAAGCTTTGCGCCCAATTTGGTTGAAATTGGCCTGGTGGTTTTAGAGAAGAAGTTCAAAATGTGAAAGTTTACAGACGGACAGACGGACGACGGACAAAATGTGATCAGAAAAGCTCACTTGAGCTTTCAGCTTATGTGAGCTAAAAACCAGTCAGAATAAATTTAGTATTAAAATTTCACAAAATTTCTGAGAAATTCATATGCATTGTAATTGTGATCGGGTCGAATTTGAGATTTTACAATATTCTTATATTGCACGATTTTGTCTCAATTTCTCGCTCAATTATGATTGCATATCAATTATTTGATGCGCATGCCAGTTGGTTTAAAGATTTTATCCATACTTATAAAAATTATCTACAGTTTTTGATTTTCACAAATAATCTGTTTGGTCGTTTCTGACACGCATTTATAATGCATCAATTGATACCAAATTTTCGGCACTGAATGTCCTGTTTCAGCCAAAGCAATATTTCAAGGCAATCATACAAACATATCATTTTCGTGAACATTTGTATAAATTTAAAAATGAAAGTTATGAAACGGCGTATAATGTTACACGATAATTACTCTATACTTATTTTTGGCTGTTAATTAAATCTGTCTTATTTACAGTCGAGTTTGTACTGTAATGTTCACACTTTACGTGACACAGAGTAGGTGTAAGTTAAAGCAAGAGTATACAAAGTAAGATAATAATCATACAACTAGAGAAAGATGTTTCTTATGCAGTGTCCATGTGTCTTAATATTCATTAAATGATATGCCGTAATACCTGTATCTTTGAAGAAACTTAGATCAAAAGTGAAATATATAAAGGAGCAATTTAATAGATACAGAATAAAATAATAAGATTTTAAACATAATAAACACCCCTTCCCCTCAAGCAAGAGCCCCTGCCTTAGGTGTCATGAAATTTAATTAAAGAATACAGCTTTACAGTATTTTTAGATATGCAAACATCAGTTTTTATTTCGTGTCATTGGACATAAAAACCATATTTATACCTTATATACATTAACTCTATATGACCAATATGGTCACACCCTGCAGTAAAAACCCCTACCTTGGTCGGTCATAAAATTGTACAATTTTGATAGAGGGGTTCAAAATCTTTCTAAATATGCAGTCAGTTTCAATTCAGTTGCAGCAGAGGTATATGTAAAGAGGAAGATTTCTTAACAATATATATATATATATATATATATATATATATATATATATATATATATATATATATATATATAAACACTTCATTACCATTTTGGCCGAAACCCCTACTACAAAGGACATAAAATCTAACTAGTATGCAGTCAGTTTCTTTTCAGTGCAATCAAGAGTAAAGACTGAAGAAATATTTTAAGCAGTATATACGTTTAGACTATATGACTATTGTGGCACCACCCTAGATTCAGTACCAATTCAATTTACATTTCTGGTAGAGAGGTTCTAGGTCTACATAGAGAAGATTTTTTAACATTATATGAACATTATAACACTATATGACCAGTTTTGCCCCACCCTAGAGTCAAAACCCCTACCCCGGCGAACATGAATATTACAATTTTGGTAGAGGGCTTCTAGGTTTATATAATCATGAATTCAGTTTTTCTTCAGTCTTTGAAGTCAACATGGATAAGGAAAATTATTAATGATAATGACTCCAAATGGATAATGTTACTAAAAAAGACAATAAATACTGACAAACTAATAAACACTGGATCTGCAAACTTAGAAATTATAGATTTGCACACAGAAAACCAATTCTGGAAAGATATTTTAATGCCTATCAGGAATTTTAAGATAAATTAGAAATTAATGATTGGAATGAGTATGAATTTCAACCTTTATGGTATAACAAAAATTTTAAAATTGACAAACAAACTGTGTTTTATAAATCCTGGTATGAAAAAGGATTAACTCATATAATTGATCTTTTAGATGAAACTGGTAATTTTTTTATCAATGGATACTCTTCAAAAGAAAGTTAGCATTAAAACAAATCATGTAACATACGATGGTCTACGAATGACAAGATTAGCAGACTTAAAGAGGTACAATTTCTGTAGATATGGCTTTATTAGTAGACCTATAATTCCACTTAACATAAAGATGTCTGTTCAAACAAAGAAAGGATCAAAACCTATGTATGATATTCTAAACACATCAGTAGTAAAACCAAAGGGTAAAGATATTTTGAAATTAGTGATAAACAATGGAAAACTATTTATTATCTTCCATTTCCAGTTTCAAAAGATAGTAAACTGCAGTGGTTTCAATACCGAATATATTATCATATTTTAACTACTAATAGTCTTATGTACAAAATAGGTATAACAGATACAAATAAATGTTCTTTTTGTAAAGAAGAGGAAGAAACAATTTATCTTTTGATCTGGGAATGCCCCATTTTCAAAGATTTTTAGAACAACTTCATAAAATGTGTGTATCAAAAGATATTGAATTAAATTTAAGTGATGAAACTTTTATTCTTGGACAAAGTAATAAGAATGAATTCTCAGAACTGTTTAATATTATGCTAATGCTTATAAAACAATACATTTATAAGACTCATGTCAAAATACCTGTCCATCTGTCAAAGGTTTCCTAAATATTTTCAGTTCTTACTTTAAAACGCTGAAATACAATGCTCATGACAGTACAAATATTGTTTTAATACTTTCTGGCAGAAATGGTCTCTTATACTTTAATTTAATGACTTTTGTCATTAGTTCTATTTAATATACTTTTTATATACTCTATAGTAGATATGTAATGTTAAAATCTTCCCTCCCTATTTTTTCTTTCCTTCCCTTGCCCTTTTTTTCTTATCTAATACATAACAGAGCAACAATGACTTAATCTATTATTTTTATAGAAGTTGTGTATAAGAGAAAACCTTTTATTTTCTTTAACCTTTAACATTATACAGTCATGTATAATAGTGTGCATATTTCCTTTGTTGTTGTTGTCTCCTAAATTGCTGATATTTTTCTTTTTCTTAATAAGTTGTAAGCAAATTCGTTTTTTCTAATTATTCTGGTCAAATTGTATGTCTTATTGCTTGCTGCTTGTGTAGTTGTTTGCTCAATAATTTAAAAAAAATCAGTTTTTCTTACCACTGTGTGGGATTTGTGAAGTTTTCTGTAAATTGGTAAAATTTTAATTGTTTTTGCCCTGCCTCTAGGCCTCCTATGGGACAAGATTGGTGAAATTTACAATTTATGTTCCCCTTATCCCCCAAAAGCATCATATATATTTAATTTGAATAGAATTGGCCGTGAAGGTTTTTTAATGAAAAAGTTCAAAATGTTCAATTGTTAACATATGCAGACACCACATGACGACGGACAAAAACTAATTGCAATAGGTCACCTGGATGATTCAGGTGACCTAAAATTAAAGGGGTGTGGTCACGATTTTGGTCAAATTCTTTTTTCTGTTTTTATTATTTACAATGCTTATTATTTACAATGCATTTTTAGTGATCCAATGAAATTTGAGAGTCAGTCGTAGATTTAAAAGCAAGATACAGGGCTCACAATTCATTGTCATGTAAACAAGGCTCGTTTTTTGGTATGTTTTTGTTTACATAGGTTCTATTTACCATGCGGTAAATAATCTTTTTCAAGCTGATTTGTCTATCTTGTTCATTTTAAGCCTATTTAATCAGTTCCTAACGTTTAACATATTCATTTTAGTTTTAAAACTGGAATTTTTTAACATTCAAAATGTAAACAGTAGCTTTGTTTACATAGCAAAGAATTGTACGCTCTGTATATCGCTTATAACTCAACGAATATATGACACTCAAATTGTGGTTGCCTATAAAAAGTGACTTAGTGGATCATTGTAATCATTGAAATCGAAATAATAATCTTTGACCAAAATCATGACCACGCGACTTTAAAAACATACCATATATCTGAAAAAAATGTAATTGCACTATAGATTTTAAATTTTGATATGCAAAATTTTTTATTGAAAAGAATTCTAATTCTAGAACCGGACACAGATATGTAGTTTAAAAAAAAGGGTGGTCGTATTGTCATTTAGCCGTAAATTTAGTACACTGTATAACAAGAACCTGGTTAAGAATCCCCGAGAGGGGATGCTATACCAGGTATATCTTAACGGGAGAAATTCTTACCCAGGCCTTTTTTTGATAGAAAAGTTTTGCAGAGGGTGGGGGTCTATAATACACCACATTGTTTTTCTATACCAAATTTGAATCGTTGTGAATAATAACTACAAACTTTCAAGTTAAACATTTTACTGTTTATTAGGTTTTGGAACTGGAAATTTGCAATATGAGGCTTATGCATTAAATTGACACACTGTTTTGTATTGTTTAAGTATGAATGTAGTTTTAGTTTTTTTCAAAACATCATAGTCATCAAAGTGCCTTTTATCTTCCAAACCCCGATTAAATACTGTGGAATCATAGGAGTTCATGGTTGCTCAATTTTCTTGGAATTCGTGGGTTCCTCTCATCCACGAATTAACATCCTCCATGAACTAATAAATTAGGGTTATGTATAGATAAAACACGAAATTACGTACCCACGAACCTGCACAATTTAAGCAATCCATGAAAATTTACCCCCATCAATTTTAAAGACTAATAGTGATGTTAAGAAATATTGGTACACTGTATCTAAGAAATACACAGATTCACAGCATTGTCAAATCGAGCCTTACTGCAGAAGCAAAACTAGAATAAGACAATTTTAAGTTTGAAATATGATTTTAAATTTCTTTACCAAATATTAAGTATAGATAATGAAAACGTTTTTAGTCATTCTGAAAAAAAAATAAATTAAAAATAAAAATCTTTAATTTGTAAACACCAAAAAAACCTAAAAGATATAGTATTATAGCGAGAAGATAGTAATATAATCACTTGCCTGTATTTTTTTCGATGCTAGTATCTTTTCTCTCCTTGATCAAATCTTTAGAGAATAAAATAGCATAAATTTAGTAAGCTGCAAGTCTGTAGCTCCCGGTTTGAAAAAATCGGATGAACGACCTGGAAGCTACAGTTCCGTACGTTTTAAAAGGTTGAAATTAACGGCGCACAAAAAATAAAATGCACTAGTACTAGACTGATTAACCTTATTTCCGAACAGATTCTATACAAATATTTGTTTCCGAAAAATTCCTTGGGCATTTTACTACAGATATCAGTTAAAAAACGTATGAAACTTTAGCTCCCATGTCGTCGATACAAAGTTTATCACACCGGTAGCTACAGACCTGCAGTAATTATCTAATGGGATAAAAGAGAAATAAATGGTTATTTTCATTTGAAATCACTGTGAAATGAGGTCAAGAGGCCCATGGACAACATCTCTCAACTGAACATTTGAAACTCTACAACATATACATGTATATATGTTTTAAAACTAAGATTTATTAACTGACCAATCTTATTATCCTATGATTCAATCTATTAAAGATAACAAAATAACAAAGTTGTAAAATGGGCTAAATATTTCTAAAATTGGAAAGAAGTTCTTTTTCACTTTGATATGAGGATATCAAGATGAGAGGATGCTTACATAGCAAAGTAACTAACAATAGCAAAGTAATCCTTGAGAAGAAGAAGCTTTTTAAACATTTTATATACTTGTATGTTGAAATCTAAATCCATATTGTGTGGTGAACTTTGAACCCATCATAAGGCCCCAGAAGTGGTTCCGGGGGTCCCAGTTTAAAAAAAAAAAGAATCTACAATATTTGATATTGTTTGCATAGTAATTTCACAAATTGTAACATTGTATTTCTTAAAAAGAAGATTATTAAACATTTCCGCTATATACACGTATTTGTTTTATAAACTTTAAACCCCTATTGGGGCCCCTACATTTGTCAAGAGGTCGCAATTTTAACAATGTTAAATGTTCACTTTATTTATTTATACAACTTTTAATGGAAATCTTCAATGAACATTTCTGGTGCAGTAGTTCTTGAGAAGTAGAGTTTTTTTTTTTTTTTTTTTTTTTTTTTTTAGCAAAAAAGACCTTATTTACTGTCTCATAATTACCCCCACTTTTAAAAAAGTGTCACCCTTTATCTAAACAATTTATAATTATCCTCCCAAAACGTTAACTTGTTTAAATGATGGCCCAGAGATTCTAGAGAAAAATGTGAAAAGTTTAAAGACAGATTGACGAACGACGGACACCGGGTGATCAGAAAAGCTCACTTAAACGTTATGTTCAGGCAAATTAAAAGACAGAAACATATAAATTTAATTGTTATACATATTTGCGTTTATTATAATCATATATTTGCGTACAGTGTCATTTTAATGAAATAATTAGGTTACTTGTATTTCATAACACTATTCCAAATAGGAGAAAAATTCCAATTTCTTATCAAAATTGGATCAAATATTTGATACCAGTGTTGAGTTGATTTGATACAAGTGTTGAGTTGTTTATAAAATTAAGTATGTGTACATAAAAATTCTAAATATGATATTATTCTAATATTTAATAAAACAATTTGCAAATTCAATGCTAAACATTCAGCGCAATCGAAACAATTATTTATTTACAGTAAAAAAAGGTAAACAAAAAACCTAAAAGATATAGTATTATAGCGAGAAGATAGTAATATAATCACTTGCCTGTATTTTTTTCGATGCTAGTATCTTTTCTCTCCTTGGTCAAATCTTTAGAGAATAAAATAGCATAAATTTAGTAAGCTGCAAGTCTGTAGCTCCCGGTTTGAAAAAATCGGATGAACGACCTGGAAGCTACAGTTCCGTACATTTTAAAAGGTTGAAATTAACGGCGCACAAAAAATAAAATGCACTAGTACTAGACTGATTAACCTTATTTCCGAACAGATTCTATACAAATATTTGTTTCCGAAAAATTCCTTGGGCATTTTACTACAGATATCAGTTAAAAAACGTATGAAACTTTAGCTCCCATGTCGTCGATACAAAGTTTATCACACCGGTAGCTACAGACCTGCAGTAATTATCTAATGGGATAAAAGAGAAATAAATGGTTATTTTCATTTGAAATCACTGTGAAATGAAGTCAAGAGGCCCATGGACAACATCGCTCAACTGAACATTTGAAACTCTACAACATATACATGTATATATGTCTTAAAACTAAGATTTATTAACTGACCAATCTTATTATCCTATGATTCAATTTATTAAAGATAACAAAATAACAAAATTGTAAAATGGGCTAAATATTTCTAAAATTGGAAAGAAGTTCTTTTTCACTTTGATATGAGGATATCAAGATGAGAGGATGCTTACATAGCAAAGTAACTAACAATAGCAAAGTAATCCTTGAGAAGAAGAAGCTTTTTAAACATTTTATATACTTGTATGTTGAAATCTAAATCCATATTGTGTGGTGAACTTTGAACCCATCATAAGGCCCCAGAAGTGGTTCCGGGGGTCCCAGTTTTAAAAAAAAAAAGAATCTACAATATTTGATATTGTTTGCATAGTAATTTCACAAATTGTAACATTGTATTTCTTAAAAAGAAGATTATTAAACATTTCCGCTATATACACGTATTTGTTTTATAAACTTTAAACCCCTATTGGGGCCCCTGCATTTGTCAAGAGGTCGCAATTTTAACAATGTTAAATGTTCACTTTATTTATTTATACAACTTTTAATGGAAATCTTCAATGAACATTTCTGGTGCAGTAGTTCTTGAGAAGTAGAGTTTTTTTGTTTGTTTGTTTTTTTTTTTTTAGCAAAAAAGACCTTATTTACTGTCTCATAATTACCCCCACTTTTAAAAAAGTGTCACCCTTTATCTAAACAATTTATAATTATCCTCCCAAAACGTTAACTTGTTTAAATGATGGCCCAGAGATTCTAGAGAAAAATGTGAAAAGTTTAAAGACAGATTGACGAACGACGGACACCGGGTGATCAGAAAAGCTCACTTAAACGTTATGTTCAGGCAAATTAAAAGACAGAAACATATAAATTTAATTGTTATACATATTTGCGTTTATTATAATCATATATTTGCGTACAGTGTCATTTTAATGAAATAATTAGGTTACTTGTATTTCATAACACTATTCCAAATAGGAGAAAAATTCCAATTTCTTATCAAAATTGGATCAAATATTTGATACCAGTGTTGAGTTGATTTGATACAAGTGTTGAGTTGTTTATAAAATTAAGTATGTGTACATAAAAATTCTAAATATGATATTATTCTAATATTTAATAAAACAATTTGCAAATTCAATGCTAAACATTCAGCGCAATCGAAACAATTATTTATTTACAGTAAAAAAAGGTAAACAAAAAACCTAAAAGATATAGTATTATAGCGAGAAGATAGTAATATAATCACTTGCCTGTATTTTTTTCGATGCTAGTATCTTTTCTCTCCTTGGTCAAATCTTTAGAGAATAAAATAGCATAAATTTAGTAAGCTGCAAGTCTGTAGCTCCCGGTTTGAAAAAATCGGATGAACGACCTGGAAGCTACAGTTCCGTACATTTTAAAAGGTTGAAATTAACGGCGCACAAAAAATAAAATGCACTAGTACTAGACTGATTAACCTTATTTCCGAACAGATTCTATACAAATATTTGTTTCCGAAAAATTCCTTGGGCATTTTACTACAGATATCAGTTAAAAAACGTATGAAACT
This sequence comes from Magallana nippona, assembly GCA_033439105.1. Lineage (NCBI taxonomy): Eukaryota > Metazoa > Mollusca > Bivalvia > Ostreida > Ostreidae > Magallana > Magallana nippona. The sequence goes on from CM065919.1 coordinate 28,466,626, forward strand.
TTAGCTCCCATGTCGTCGATACAAAGTTTATCACACCGGTAGCTACAGACCTGCAGTAATTATCTAATGGGATAAAAGAGAAATAAATGGTTATTTTCATTTGAAATCACTGTGAAATGAAGTCAAGAGGCCCATGGACAACATCGCTCAACTGAACATTTGAAACTCTACAACATATACATGTATATATGTCTTAAAACTAAGATTTATTAACTGACCAATCTTATTATCCTATGATTCAATTTATTAAAGATAACAAAATAACAAAATTGTAAAATGGGCTAAATATTTCTAAAATTGGAAAGAAGTTCTTTTTCACTTTGATATGAGGATATCAAGATGAGAGGATGCTTACATAGCAAAGTAACTAACAATAGCAAAGTAATCCTTGAGAAGAAGAAGCTTTTTAAACATTTTATATACTTGTATGTTGAAATCTAAATCCATATTGTGTGGTGAACTTTGAACCCATCATAAGGCCCCAGAAGTGGTTCCGGGGGTCCCAGTTTTAAAAAAAAAAAAAATCTACAATATTTGATATTGTTTGCATAGTAATTTCACAAATTGTAACATTGTATTTCTTAAAAAGAAGATTATTAAACATTTCCGCTATATACACGTATTTGTTTTATAAACTTTAAACCCCTATTGGGGCCCCTGCATTTGTCAAGAGGTCGCAATTTTAACAATGTTAAATGTTCACTTTATTTATTTATACAACTTTTAATGGAAATCTTCAATGAACATTTCTGGTGCAGTAGTTCTTGAGAAGTAGAGTTTTTTTGTTTGTTTGTTTTTTTTTTTTTTAGCAAAAAAGACCTTATTTACTGTCTCATAATTACCCCCACTTTTAAAAAAGTGTCACCCTTTATCTAAACAATTTATAATTATCCTCCCAAAACGTTACCTTGTTTAAATGATGGCCCAGAGATTCTAGAGAAAAATGTGAAAAGTTTAAAGACAGATTGACGAACGACGGACACCGGGTGATCAGAAAAGCTCACTTAAACGTTATGTTCAGGCAAATTAAAAGACAGAAACATATAAATTTAATTGTTATACATATTTGCGTTTATTATAATCATATATTTGCGTACAGTGTCATTTTAATGAAATAATTAGGTTACTTGTATTTCATAACACTATTCCAAATAGGAGAAAAATTCCAATTTCTTATCAAAATTGGATCAAATATTTGATACCAGTGTTGAGTTGATTTGATACAAGTGTTGAGTTGTTTATAAAATTAAGTATGTGTACATAAAAATTCTAAATATGATATTATTCTAATATTTAATAAAACAATTTGCAAATTCAATGCTAAACATTCAGCGCAATCGAAACAATTATTTATTTACAGTAAAAAAAGGTAAACAGCAATTCATTTTGCTGTTACTTGATGTGTTGTATGTAGTTTGACAAAATTTAAGTTTGTAAAATTTAGGGATTTCAAATATGAATAGTTTACACTGGTGTTTGAGGACAGGACCCCCTACCCCCCCCCCCCTTCGATTTAATAGATCTCCCGGTAATTGGACGCTTTTTTAATAGAAATTCCTTCAAAGTCATGTACACAATATTTTCCATATCAAATACCTGTAAATAAATTGAAAATAAACAATTTATTTAAGACAACCCCAAACTGCAAATAAAAAGAGGAAAGGTACGCCACTTCGCATTAAGTAACTGTGATGAAAGTACATCTCTGTCGGTCACAATAACATCCAAGAAAATCAGTTTAATTTTATTGGCGCGCAAACAACACTCCTCCGATGTCTTCGTTTTTGAGTGTACATGACGTCACTGAAAGATGTTGACTTCCGTCTCAGTTACTCGTTTGACATTGTACAGTACCGATCAGACCCAACCTAACAGAAAGTAAACCCCAACTAAACCCCGGGTTTACTTCCGGGGTTTACTCTGTGTTTACTAGAGCAGACCCAGAGTAAACCCCAAGTAAACCCAAAGTAAACCCAGAGAGTAAACCTCGATCAGAAGTAGACCCCTGAGGCAGACGCTACATGTGTATTTGGAATATACGAGGGGTGGGAATTACAGGCAGTACGATAATTAGATACAATATGAGTCTGCTTCACATTTCAATGTTTAAAGAGGGCCTTAAAAGCAAACCGCGAGTAAACCCAAAGTAAACCCTGAGTGGACCCAAAGTTAACCCCAAATGGACACAAATTTTCAAAAAGTAAACCGGAGTAAACCCCAAGTAAACCCCGAGAGTAAACCCGGGGTTTAGTTGGGATTTACTCTGGTTGGGTCTGATCGGTACTGTAGGTTTACAGAAGAACGTTACGAGGAAGATATATATTTACTGCGAAATTACCATCCCGTGCTTGTTATAAATATAAAGCGGATACATGTTTTATAGTCTCAAAATGAGGGGTGGTAATGTAAACTAATCGGAGTGGCACAAATTTTCTCTTTTTATATACAAGGGGGTGCACGTGTTTTACATTAATGGTTTATTTTCAAATATTTACAAGTTTGTGCAGCATGAAACATAAGCTCAATTAGAAGTTTATTTAGAGCTTTTATATGCACTTGATACGCGTCAAAATTTAATTTAATTTTAAACATATTAACGGTTTGATTGTTCTGAACTTCTTATGAGATCTTGTTCTTAACCAATTTTCATTAATAGGATATCAGTAATATGATCACATATTGTAGCAATGTTATTCTTTAAAGATTTGATACCCTTTACCTATTTCCTTTACCAACAGACCCACATATAGACTGAAGCGTGCCTTGAATTTTCTTTAATACTTAATATTTCAGCAGATAAATTTCGAAAGGTTGATAACAATGACTTAACATGGTTTCTTTTCATATGATCTTGATAACAATCAAGATAATAAGTTTTATATTGCCTTTTTCTTGATCAGCGTCGTCTCCAGTTTCCAACAGTGACATGCATTGTTCCATCTGTTCGTTTTCACATATTTCCCTTCTGTTACGTTTTCCTGAAACGTTTATATACCAGATTCAAGTATCAGTATACTAGTGGGTACACTTGTAAATGTCATGAAATAACTGTTTGTTCAACTTACTAAATGTCCACATCAGAAGAAGGGATATTAACAAAATAACTGCTATTGCAGGAACAACCGTTCCGATTATTATTATATTCCTAAAAATCATATATAAAGGAAATAAGAAACAATAAATTTACATGTATGAATTTTGAATTCGAACAAGTATATTTAACTAGTTCTAACGGCATCAGAAGTAATGTGTAGAAAAAATGTGAATGACAAATAAATAAACAAGATATCTTACCTGGTGTTTGTATGATCGGGAGTGGATTCGGTGGGTCTTGTTGTCGTGTGATTAACTCGTGCATTGTAAACAAGTTGGTAACACTCAGGGTCTGAAATTTTTAGAGGTCGTTCAATTTTTAACATTTTTCGTATTTTCTTTTGAATTACATTTTGTTTCTTTTTTGAAAGATATATATATATACTATAAACTTATTTTATGGTCAATCGAATGATTTAACAGTAAAATAGAAACACATACATTTGTAGGCTTCTGTTGAATGATAAAACGGTGGACATGTCTTGCAGAGAACTTTTTTATGAGTTTGAATTATTCCTCCAGCAACATTGAATTCTGTGCAAGATCCTGAAAATCAATTATTATAATATTATCAATTATCGGTATCATGAGAGCACGCGATTCAAAATGCGCAAATGATTAAAGCAAATCAAGTTTTTAACGTAACGTTTATTTAATACAAAGTAATAATTTCTTTCATAAAAAACCAAAACCCTTACCATGAATTAATCTTTTGGGTGCGCAAACTTCCAGTGTTTCATTTATGTATGCGTTGATAACACAGTGGTAAACAAATTCTTCAGCAGTAGTACAATTTTGCCTTCCCGCAGATTTGCTACAATTCTTGATACTAGCGGCGTCCTCCCACTCTTCCTTTGAACTTGGGCAGTTTTCCACGAGTTGTATACTTCTGACAACCTCTGGACATTGTTCGTTTGCACCTCTACACAACTTTTGTGTAGATAATCGTGAATAAGATCGTAAATCATATAACTGTACTATTTTTAACACAGAACAAAAAATAGTAATGCATCGACAAGAAGTAAATAAATGTATACCGAATATTTACATAAAAAGCGGATACACACCTGTACTGGAAACAACATCAGTAAGAGAAACGCGTTGATACGGGATCGAATCATCTCTAAAACTCTTAAAAAAAGAATTATATTTACAAATCAAGTTATTCATAATGCAAACATCACCAGGATTGCATGAGCATTATGACTTATGATTTACATTTGCTAATGTATGACATTATTGAAGTGGACAATGTCCAATCTATATAAAGTCTTAAATTATCAAACCGAAAGTAGATTTTATTTATTTTGCTTGGGTCAGTATTTTAACATTCATAATTTGTGAAATATCAGGCAACATTACAACATTTTGATATTTCATGTTTTCATACGTTATTAGTTCATATAATGTATACAACTGAAATAAAACGAAAGTAACTTTAAAAAAAAGCAAATTCTTTATTAGATGTCTGCATATTTAAATTGACATAACTAATAAAGCATTACAAATCCGTAAAACAGTTTTTATACACAAACAGCATTTCAGATAGCAAATAACATACTTGTTGTTTAAGCGTTACATTGGTTTTCTTCCATCCGATTATGTGAAGGACACGCCTAAAGTGCGCAACTGCGAACCACCTGTGACCTTTCATCTACATGCACACCTTTGAGTTTGTCAGGTATATATATATCTATAATCTTTATGTCAATGATAACCATCTAATTGGTATCACAATTAATATTAATTATAAATCAAGTATTCCTGAATTATATGTTAATTACTTAACTATATTGATATGAATAATAACACACGATGCAGACGTTCTATGACCCATTTAAATCCAACAGGTGAGTTCTGAATGCATTGAATGTGTTTATCTGAAGATAGCTGTATATACTCAATGAGAGTTTCTTTCTTTCTTTTTTTATGAAGAGAGGGGTTGTTAGTATATACTTTTTATTGATATTTTTTCACTCTTTGAAAGTGTTTTTGACCTGTTATACGAGTTGAATATCTAAGTGTCATACTAATGTGGAACCACTACAGAACTGTTATTCAGTTCTAAACTTCGATATCTATCGCGGTAGAACAGAATTCAATCAAAAACATAGCAGGAAGAATTGTTCAAATTATAATTGATAACAAACGTTTTCATCAACTGACATTCATAATAATTATTGTTTCCTTGTATTTTCTCGTTTTTGATGATGCTAACGTTCGTATTTGTTCTTGTGTTTTTTGATTTGTTTACACTAACAGAAAATCGCAAATGCTTGGGGTAAGTGGTTTTATAAAATAAAATTTTCGTAAATTGATTTGAAACTCCTTTTAAGAGTAGTTATTTCTTAACCTTTTTAGAGTTGATGGATGGGAGTGTTGTAATGGATATGCGCTAGACATACTCTCTGGAAATTGTGAAAGTAAGTTCTCAAAATACAGAGACTTCTCTGACATAATTTTGTTCGATGATAAGTGTACGTTCATGAACATGTATAATACTTGTACAAAACATATAAATTTACAATGTTTTGTCTTTTCTTTCAAGGTAGACACTTTTATGAAAAATTTTACACAAAATATTTCACGTAATACGTTCATACATTTTGAAATAAGAGTGTTTTATCCATAATGATCATGATAAAGTGTATTAAACGTTTTTTTTTTTTTAGAATGCCCTATAGGATTTCATAGTAATAACTGCTCCAAAAAATGCATTCCCCCGACCTTCGGAGAAGACTGTCAATCTATATGCAGTTGCCCCGAGTATGACTGTCATTTTGTTCGTGGATGTTTACAGGACGTTGAAACTGTTACAAACGACAAACGACTGCGTATGTTCGATTTGACTTTATAAAACTAAATTACCCAAGTTACATAAAAAACATAATTGAAAAATATTTTTGTAGTTTATGATTAATATTTGATTACAATATTATTTGAAATATTTGTGACTTTATTAGTTTTAACTGGAAGTGAAAGGAGGGGAGTGGGGGTAGCTTCTAATGTCAATAAACGAACGTATACCTTTATTTTATAGGTTCAACAAGAAAAACGTCCTTTGAACGCATCGCGACTTGGACTTCAAATTCAACAGTATCGAATGTTACAGTTTCTTATAAAATTATTTCACTAGATTTTACCGGGGACAATGACAAACTGAGCGATACCACACTGACGTATCTGCCTTCCGATATTGACTTGTTTAAGAACAATTTGGTAGTACATGTTATAATCAGTTTAATCGGAGTTTTTGTCTTCTTCTTTGCCATTTTTGTTATTACGTATATCTACTTTAAATGCTTTCGGAAGACAACCAATACCAGCGTTTTAAGAGAGACTGAGTTGCAAGCTCAGTACAAATCTTTGCGTTTTGATGCAGTGGAACCCCAGCTGATTCCATTACATTCAGAACCACAGAGGCGGGTGAATACAGATTTCACATACCTTACTCCAGTGTTTAGTGGCAATGAAAGTCGAGAATCACGTCGCACTGGTGAAAACAATAGAAGAAATGAAAACGAAATAATACCTGACACCCATTTACAGGAACAACGAGTTATCAGTCTAGAAACTATAAGCAGACAAAATGAACCAAACATAACACTTGATGATGGTCAGGAACATGTCTATATCGAGATTACAGAAGAAAAGACCGAAAGTTCGAAATTAGATGCAAATCCTGAAAATGAAAACAAAAGGGTTACATACACTAACAAGGAAGAACTCTAGCGAATCTTATATAAAAATACTCATTGATGTATATAGTAATGTCAACGTACAAGACTTCAGACTTTTAAAAATATACGAAATAAGACGATTTCTATTTTGTTGATTCATTTTTCTTTTCATTTCTGTAGTACATGTGATCGAATAAATTTAAAATATTAATTTCAGCATATATTCAACAATGCATACGCATTTATATACCAGTCGAACTATTTTAAATGGAGATATCTATTTATATCAGACGAGGGTGTTTTCGTATTTTGCAATATTACATCAATTTCCAAACAGTTAGAAACGTCTTTAGAAAACACTTTTTGTTCCACATGTTCAAAATTATACCAAAAACTGTACTGAAATTTTTCATAAATACTTTTTCGGAGCCTCTTCTCTATGAACATTAGATGTATTATTTTTGAAGATTTAACCCTTTGGATTAGGATCACCGTTACGTATCCTCTGTGCATAAATGTAAAGTATGGCCGAGCTTTAGTATTGCTTTGGAACGGGCATATATTGTGGGAAGCTACAACGCTAGGACAAAAAAAAAACAGATACTCAGAATGATTCCATAACATTTTACCTCCTAAACATATGAAGCAGTGCAATTGAGAAACCTTGTTGTTACAAATTTTAAAACAGAACAAGGAATTAAAAAGAACTGTATATTAACTAAAAATAAGAAATCTTTCCATAGATGGAATTATTATAAAGTATTCATGTGATAGTTTATCTTTTAGGTACATGTAGCTTTTATTCCATATATATATATATATATATATATATATATATATATATATATATATATATATATATATATATAACATCAATAAAGATTTCGAAGAAACAAAAGGTATTTGATTTAGTACATGTAGTAGGTTAAAACTGCAATTTTAGTATTAAATGCAACTAGATTACTCCCGATAGTCCTATTTATCATCAGCATCAGTATCATTAACCTCTGCAGCACATGCCCCTTGATATATGAACGAACATCAGCGGATTGTTTGGTTTTTAAAAGAATTCCAAATACTTAATAAAGCGTAGGAAGATTTTGTGGATACCTCCATGATAATAATTAAGATCCTTCATCTTGGAGGACATGTTTTAATTTAATCATTAACAATTTCTAAAACATCAAAGATAAACAACATAGTTGTTCTATTCATTCTGGTTATTTACGTGTGAGTTTTGACAATTATGGAATTTTTTTTTAAATAGTTAGAGTTTATCTGTGTGTACAACAACATTGTTCAGATTTCCAGTGGGAAAATATCAAATCAATCGGTAATGCTCTTAATCAACTTAATCTTAATTGCAAACACTATTACATATAAACCATTATAGTTGATAGCGCTGTGTACAGAATGGTATTAAAGTCTTCACAACAGGGTTAACAGCGATATTGCTTATTGCAATCCGAAGTCGCCATCCTAAATATAATTTCGCCCCTAGCTCAGTAAGTGGTTATTTCCCTTCCTCATTCCGCTCGCGCAGTAATCGACAAAGTACAAGAACAGAATAAACAGGAATGCTTCAATTGGTTTCAAAGTTTTATCTTGTTTTTAAATCAAAACGAGGAAATTAAATTTTTTGGGAATTAATTAATTGATTATTTAATTAGGTTATATTAAATGAGCTCTGTATTTCACAATTTAATCCGGATAAAAATCCTGAATTAATATACATGTACCAGTCCGAACTAGAATGATACAAGCATTCATTTACCAAATTTATAAACATCGAGCAAAAAAAAAAAAAAAAAAAAAAAAAATAGAAATTAACACATTTGAAATAATAGTTTGGTTACATATGAAGTTAAGCGTAACTTTTTAAGGCTGGAGTGAAATAGTTAATCTATTTTAGGATATCATGATGTATAACAATGCTTATTTTCATTACGTTTTATCATTTATATTGTGCAGTAACCTTTAGGCACGATGCATCGTTTTTGAAAGTGAGAGGGCAAGACTCATCCAAAATATGAAGGGGGGGGGGGGGGGGGGCTGTTATACATGTACCTATATACTTCAATTACACTGTGGATTTCCTTATATTCACTTTGATTTCTTACATCTCCCCATATAAGGGGTGGGGCAACTCCATGGTAATTTAATCTTCTATATGTAAATTAACAACCCCCACCTCCTTGATGCTACGTGCCTGACCTTATACAAGAAACATTGTATACGACTCACTGAATGGCGGAATTAAATGCGAACAATAAGTGAGTTCCTAGCATTGATGAAAGTTTTACTTCGGGATACATGACAGAAGGTTCTTTACTACCACTAAACTTAATGGCTGAAAGCAAAATACTGTATTACCATCTAATCTGTTATGTTGATTATATTCTTTGGTTAGAATTTATAATTGATTTGCAACAACTTTTATCAATCTAGCATGTACGTGTTTTAGAGATTTCTGGTTTAACTCAGCTCTATTTAAATGCAATCATGAAAAAAAAATACTGTATCAAGATATTCCAAAGATCGCCCGCTTTTATAAAGTTTAAAAAACGATAGAGCGTTTGATAAAATTGCAGTTTTTGTGAGAAAAGATTCGATAATATAAGAAAGATAACTCTCTTTGGAAAAACTATTTTACCGAGAAATACATATTCCAGAGTTATCCACCTGTCTTGAAATACGTCAACTTTATACAAATGAAGAGTATTTAATTTCAGAATGTCGGAAACAACGGATATTTGCATGCTTGGGATCACATGCAGTTTTTTTTAATCATTGTTACCCAAAATATGCTTTCATATATAAATAAAATTCGCAGCGCATAAGTTACCGATGGTCGCACTGCGGCGTGAGGTTCTGTTTAAGTGAATGCTGACTTTTCTCGTTGTCAATGCCGGTGCTTTTCGCTATTATTGATTCCTTGGAAGAAAATGTTGAACATGTCCAATGCCACCATTAATTGTTATCCTTGCCGGATGGCGATATTGGAAATCAACACCGTGCCGGTATCATTCAGTTTTAAAATGAAACTAATACCTATATTTGTTAAAATGGTTAAAGACAAGAAATTCTAACATCGTATCTGCTCATTTGGTATACCTGAGGCTAAATACCAATTCTAAAACAAACAAAAGTCAAGTAAAATATCATGGCGAAAGTTTTGAGCCATGATATAGGAATTAGCATGATAAATATGCCGACACGATAAAGCCTGGTCACAGACTTGAAATAAAGTATTTTTTTTTAATATGAGCTTTATAAAATAGTCATTTGAAGTTTTTCAATTTGATTTCGTATCAGTCGATTTCAGTTATAATACAATACAAATCTTTAAAAGGTAGTCATTGATTTCAAAATCTTTATTAAGAGTTGTTACTCCTCTGAAGATTTTATTAAAACAAATTTTAAACAACAGATAAATATCTTACATAATTAACAGTCATACAGATCGGTAATGCTGGGAAACTAACCATGTACAAAATGCTTAACAGTTTCTTAAATTAGTATTACATGAATAGAACAGTGACTAGGAAAATAAGAAATCTCAACCGAGTACATCAATGCATGGATAATTTACAAAAATAAATCCACTCAATTTCATATACAGTTATTGAAAATGTATTTTACAATTCAAAGATGGGAAGGGGAAAAACGAAATGGAAGCTGTTGTTAATACAACAGAAAAAGTAAAAAAAAAACGAGTAAACTACATTATATTATATTTATCTAGTACACGTTTTGTATCAAAACGAATAAAAGGTTTTTTGTACTAACCGAGATATTTCTATAAAAATAAAGAAATTGCGTTTTATTTTTTGGACAGTCCGATTGAAGTTAATTAGTTCCTTTGATGCACTCAAGTACAGTGTATGGTCTGACAATTGTGTGTCGATCTACGTGAGTGGAAGAAAGATCTGATTTTATTTTTTTTCTCGGATCATTCTAAATAGAAGCTATATATATTTAAAATTCGCGAGGCAAGAAAGAATTTCTTACACAAAAATAATGAGATCTCACCACGTTTTTACATTAACAAATACAAACATTATCTAGCTCACATTCTTATTAAACGCATGATTTTTTTCCCCTCACTAACTTGACAAAACATGGCAAATATTTATATAAACATGAAATTCAAGAGTAGAATATAAATGTACAAGTTAAAAATTGATTAAGCTTATACTGAAAAGGTAGTCAATAGAGGAAGCATAAACAATTTACAATATACCATCGTCTCCAAAATATATCGATTGGTTTTTGAAAAAGTTCGCGACGTAAAAGTAATAGCAATACTGTATTCACGTACACTATAACATATCATACCTGCATTATATTGTTTGCAGACATAAGAAATATATTTCAGCAAGCAAAATCAAATACATGTACATACAACCATGCAAGGGTACAAAAAATGCATATATACTTAGGGAATATACGTTTACAAGCACAATCGAATACACGTACATACAACCTTCAAGGTTACAAAAATGCATATATAACCATAAAAAAATCACATTTTTTGAGCACTGGTATACTTTCAAGTGTTCTTCAAATAATCATTCATTTCTTGCATGCCACAGGTACACATCCATCCGCACTTTAGGACGATCGCCGATATCATGATGAATACGTCCTAGTGCGTTTACAGCCCGGTGAATCTTTTGTCTCTGAAAACAAAATCATCATGATTCTTTTATATCAGAAAAAAACCCAGTCTTGCCCACAAGTAATCTAACATTTATTTCATGATAATCATGGACTCGATGTGTGGGTACATCAGTGCTAATTGGTTAAGAGAGAGTTTTCATTTGTATTCATTATTTTAACCTATTTGTAGTAGTATTAATTTTTTTAAGTTCGAACTATCTGCTCTGATAAGGCGTCCTTATACAATTATCGAATCAAACAAACAAGCCAACAAAATATATGTTAAGTCAAAGCAGAATACATGTATGTATCTTATAATATCGTAGTATAACTGTGGAGGGGCGCTAAGTTGTAACGCACAAACTATGAATATAAACAATTGTGATTTTTTAAATTTTTTTATCAACATTTTTAAAAATATCTTACGAATATATGTTGCAGGGATCTGATATTTGTTTTCTTCCTCTCGGGTGTCGTTTAAGTGATCTGTAATAGAGATCAATAAAAAATTCTGTTTTAAATTCTTATTGTCACTACGACACACAAACAAACCTATTGCACGCCTTATACATTTTGTTTGGTGCATGAAGTCAATAAATATTTTCTGTCATTTTAATTATATCAGCATACTAATTAGTTTGGAATTATTTTTTTGTGTAAAATATCGATCGTTTGTAATGTGTTTGTACTTGATTGATCATTATTAGGGATTGGAATACACTAAGTCTATTGGTTATATATCAGTTGAATTGGGTTTTATGAACCATTTTATGTTAGGAAGAATTAAATGCAACGTGCTGATCGGCAATAACGATATTTTACGTAGTTTTTAGGTAAATAGGTAAATCAAAAAGAGTTTCAAAAACAGATATACAATTTAATACTAACTGTCAGAGTAATGATTACCCGGTGTTTCATAACTGGCATAACAGTAACGTATGTGGTATGACAGTAACGTAAGTGGTATGATAGTAACATGTGTGATATGATAGTAACGTATGTGGTATGATAGTAACGTGTGTGGTATGATAGTAGCGAACAGCGAGTACAGAGCGAAAAAAAAGCATAATTAGCTGCATTATTTTTTCTACAATGCTTTCTAGTTCATATGCTCATGAACTTCTATAAAGACGCATTCAATGGTTTTTTAAATACGTTTAGATCAAGTCGTATTGTTTTTATTTTTATTAAATGATCTTATTAGAAGTTACATTGTCCATTTTGTTACTTTTTTTTAACAGGAAAGGTATTAATCTATCTTACTGGCACTTGTCAACATTTCGGTTTTACATCCTTTCTGGAGCATGTCTTCCCCTTCTGTGCAATCTATTTAAAAATACTCATCAAAAAGAATCATTATATAATGATTATGTTTCACCACTATTACTCTCTAACAATTACATTATTAACAAGAGATACACATTGTAGCATAGAAATATGTACAAAGTGTAATTTAAGCCTCTCTCTCTCTCTCTCTGTTGTAAATTTATTAAAAATTTCATACCATCAGGATCGCTCGGCCTTTTAACTTTGCATCGTCCTGTGAACAAAGTCAATTAATATAAATTAAGTAACAGGGGAAGTGAAATATCATATATAAATATAAAATGATTTATCGTATCTTAAAAAATAAAAAAAAACAAAATAAATAAATGTACATCGCTTTTAGTTTTGTTGAAATGTTATATATATGTAAATTAAAAGTGTTGACATACACAACAGTAACGCGCCAAAAACACATAAATCATAATCAGTTTACGTGTAGCTACTGTACACTGTTGTTATTTATGAGAACTGTTCGTCAAATAAAAAAAAATATTTGTACCCCATCATAAATTGAAATTTAAAGAATAAATTCAAAATCAACCTAATTCATACTCAATTAATCTTAACTTGGACATTTACGTTTCATTATAAGTAACATTATCATCGAAAATTCAGGAATTATTATGAAACTAAATAGAGTCAGGGGTATTTCATCATAGTTATAGAAGTTGACCAAGTATGTCGCGTAAATTATCTTACGCAATTGGCCTCACTTCAATATACCTTTTAGACGTTTTAGTCGAGATGATTACCGTAAAGGTAGATAGTAGTACATGTAAGGTTTAAGACTATCAGTTTATTGCTTAAAGTAATACGGTGATTTTTATGTTTTTATATTTTTTTTGGGGGGGGGGGGGCGAATAAAACTGTACAACAGTAAAAGAGCAACGCATCTTGTTCAAGACAACGCTGTTAAATTATTAGTCGATATCACGTGGCTACTTGAGAATATAAAAGGCGTCATACGTTGTTAATAAATTAGTGATTTTTGGGGGCTTAAAATGTATCATCAAGTACGTGATGTTAATTTTTCTATGGGCCTTTAATTTGCATTTACCTGAAACAGTCTAAGAACAAAAATTAAGAGGGTTAGTCAGTGATGGTCGTGGCCATTTTAAGCATATATAAATCTTCCTAAGCAGAAAAGCTCCGTATAAAGATAAAGCAAAATATCTAATTTTAAAAGCAAAATATCTGATTTTTTTCATTCAGTAAATGATGGTCTATAGTTAACAACTCATCTTCAAAAGTTTAAGGCCGATCTGACGGTAAATTTGTCGACCACACAACCTCCTTAATTTATTGGCGGTATGCATGTTCATGTAATCAAATATACGTGTATCAATTATATATCTTTCTTAATGATTATAGCATTTCCTTACTTTGTGCAGTGTCGTCTTCTGTTGACATTGATATTGACTAATAATACAAATGATATTGAACAATAATATATTGTGCTTTCTGCATGTACTATCTTACTCGCAGTGTTTGGTCGCCAATCTTTATGGTTACCACTTAGCCATTTACAAAAACATTTAGACTTATTTCCCCTTACAAAATATATGAGATAACCAGTGTGCGTAATGAACTTACTTCTGCCTACAAATACTATGGCAGCAATAAGAAGTATGAGAGTCACTGAAACTATAGCTGCATTTATGCCAATTTTCTCGCTAAAATAAAAAAAAATCACATCAATTGCTCAATTAAAAAAAAACATGAAGGTTTATCCAAGTACATCTGAATCACTAAAAATTGTGTTACAAATTAACCGTTATCTATTCAAGTTGTTCGAAAAAATTCATTGAAACCCCACTATATACAAATAATACAATGTAATGTATTTGTAATTATTTGTAAACACATGGTCTTACGCCGAGTCCGATTCATACCTTGTTGTTTGTGTTGTTGAAGCCGTGGCTGCTGTAGCAATTGTATTTGTTCCTCTTGCTGTTGTTGAGTATATTGTTTCTCTCAGGGTAACGAACTTATAACAGTCAGGATCTGTAAATTATCAATTAAAAAAACAGTTGATTAATTTGATTTCTTAAATTAACGTATTTATGTCATTGTTTTGCTGAAGTTTATTCTTTTTTGTTCAGAATAACTAGTTTAAAAACTATTTTTTTTAAATTTCAGTATTACATGTATCATCACATTTTAGTAAACAAAATGTAACTTTATAAAAAGTATTTGTCTTTCAACAAAAAATTGTATACATGAAAACTATAATTATGTTTTTTATTGCTTTACATTTGTAGGCATCAACTGAGTTATAAATTATGTCGCATTTGGGGAATGTATCGTTGCATTTAGCCGATCTCTGATCTTGGATTACTCCGCCACCAACATTGAACTCTACGCAATGTCCTAAAGTCGTAAAAAATAAATAAATATCAAATCAAAGATATTCGAAAAATGTTGAGATAAAGAGTAAACAACTAACAAGTGTTTTTAAAGTAAATAAAATAAATACCGAAAACTATTCTCGAGGGTGCGCAGACTTCCAACGTTACATTCCTGTATCCGTTGATAACACAGTGGTATAAAAATTGGTCAACATGTGAACACTTCTGCGTGGATGCTATTTTGTTACAGTTCTTCCTACGGGCTGCAGCGTCCCATTCTTGTTTGGACGTAGGACAGGATTCCACGATAGTCACACTGTCTACGGCTTCTTGAGAGTATCTGTTTTCACTTGTACACAACTAGAAAAGAAAAGTTGTATATAATGTAATGCTACTTGACTATTAAAAAGTGTAACCTGATGATCCAGCTACATGGCTATATGATTTAAAAGAAAAATATATAGACTTCACTTACGTACCTGCACGAGCAGCAGTACTGGTGCGAGAAGTCTAAGGGCAGTAAAGTTCATCTTGACGACAAAGCAAACTATAAATAAAAGCATATTTCAAATTTTGAATTGTGTTCCGACTATAAGTACATGTAATCATGCCTTTGTTAAAACCACCCTCTGCTGCAGCGAAACACCAGCTTGGCTTCACATTTACGCGTATAATTATGTGCATACATATGGAAGCGAATCCATTACTTTTCATGCATTCCTGAACTCATGTAAAATTCATCTTTAATGCATGCAAATTTAATAGCTATCGTCTATTTGCAGATTTGAATGAAAACAAGTTCAAGGAGGTCAATATAGTATAGCAATGGCCCTGATAATCTAGCCCTCTTAATGTTAATTGATATATGCAAATTAAATTATAAGGGTTATTTTCCATGAAAATGTATTTGCTCGTTTTTAAACTATAGGGTATATGTAGAACTCTCCTGTGTGAGGAGATAAAATAAAAATCCAACGCTAACAAAACGAAAATAAGACGTAAGGTGTAACTTATCATTCTTTATTGTTTTATCTACATCTCGGGATTATCTTTAACATTCAAACTATTGTAGGTAAGTTTGATGTTGATTTTGATACGATTATGTTTATGTGTACGTCTGAAACATCCCATGTACTTATCAATTACGACGAGTGTGCTTTATTAATATATTTTATAACGTCCTGTTTTATTTTTTGTAAACGTCAGTATATTATATAATAGATATTCATTACAGCATATACTTCTACACTTTTCAACTTAAAGCTATTAAAAAAATCAAGTATCAATTAGTTGAATATGGAATTAATGATGTACTGTAGACATAAGTTGCTAAAAAAATCTCAATCTAGAGATTTTGTTTTGACATTAAATGAAAAATCTATTTTAAAAGGTATAATAATTATTATATAGACAAGAATAGACAACATCTACATGTTATTCAAAATCTTTAACTGCACCCTGATTACGGATTGTTTACCTAAGTTTGTTTGATCTCATACAGAAATACTAAATACTCAAACTAATTTTAAAGTAAATCTGTTTTATTTGAACCATAACAACTTTGAACTTGTTCTTAAATTATTAAATATAGTGATTTATACCAATGCAGTCGTGCAGAGGTTAAATGTGTTTTAAAAAATATCTATTATGTATTCATAATCCATCTCTCAAACTCTTATTTATACTGTCTTTTAATATTGTTTTGAAAAAAAAATAAAGGTTTGTATGTAATATTGTAATATCACAATGATATGACTATATTGTGTTCTACGACATTAAAAGTTCAGCATCTCATAAAAAATATGGTATGAAATTTGGCATATATTTTCATATAATTGATTCTTGAAAATGAATAATGTTCATATATTAAAGATACATGTATCCACCTGAATAAAGAAAAAAACATGTTTGCTTTATAAAATTAATGGACATTAATTCACTCATTTCAAGTGTACAATCCAACAATTAACTTGTAGTGTAGTTGATGACAATAGACAGTGAATTTTTACGTGGTTGTAATGGATAAGTTAAATATCGATTCATATAGATGTCGTTTACTTGTATAATTTTCGACGCATTAAATTTGTAAATATATTTTCGACGCATAAAATGTGTATTAAATTTGTATACACATACAGTTTGAATTCAAATTCGTCTACGTTAGATAATTTGATTATTTAATGATAGGGAACATATTATGTTGATTTTTATATTGGTAGCCAGCGCATTTGATGCATTAGCGGATCCAAAGTTTTTAACCGGGGGTGGGGGGTCCGAATGATATCCGAGGCATATACCGAGGCATATTTTCGGAGTTTTACTACATGTTAATTTAAGAAATTTGAATTTTCCATTTGGGGAGGGGTCTGACCCCCCCCCCCCCCCCATATCCGCGCATTTGATGAATCAATAAATGCATGTAAATGCAACTCTTTCCATTGTCTCGTGTGATGATGCTTTTAATACATGTCTTGTGAATTTTAATTAATATTCAACAGCTGTTCAATATCACTGCACTCGAAGACTTTTCTTTATCTATTATGTCAGTCCGGTCGGACTAATAAAAAGTTTTGCTTAAAGAAATGTGTGAATTAACGATGTGCGATTGTCGACATTTTACTGGAAAACCCTGACAATATCTTTTATTATCTAGCATATAATACATTGCAGTGATTATAAAGTTACCGAGCGAAAACAACAGAGGTATGCAGGATATTATGGGTGACTTGATTATTTCTTTACCCTAAGGGGATGTCCGAGAAAATAGGTGACAAGCGCATGTTTTCACAACAACGGATTCGATAGGGACGCTTATGTGTTTTTAAAACAAAGTATCTATTTCTTTAACTATATTGTGCTAATTATCATTTTGGATAAAAGAGAGCGTGTTTGATAAATCAACAAATTATTATAATTATTTAATCAGTATTAGATATACACGTATATATAACATTAATGTTGGATGTAGTTATCTGTGTCGCATACATTACCAACGTGATTAATTAATTTAAAATATAAAACACATCAAATATTACCTGTGCTATCAGTAACAGTTTCTAAAGACTGGAATTCCCCTTTACTAAAAATAAAAAAAAATAAAAATTTAATTGACAACAATCAACAAACTCTTTATTCAAATTAAATGTATATAAACACATACATTTTTCACCTTAATTACTCTTATTTATTAATTATTAAAGTATATATAGGATATCTTATAGTAATAAAAAATAATTTTTATAAATCATCAAAATGATATTTATCAAATATTCTATATTGAATACACGCGTGAATTTAACATATCAATGTTTGTATGATATGATTATGTGTTTTATGAAATACTCGCGTGCTTAATGAATATTGAATGAACTTTAAAACCGACATTACTTGTACACTCAATGAATGAATGAATGAATGAACTTTTGGAATCCCCCTAAGCTAAAAATAAGCACCATTTAATTTACAATATTCCACAACGAAATTCCAACAACAATCATAAACACATGCAATTAACCCATTCATTAATAATTAAAGTATATACGTACAATATAAGTAACAAACAAATTTAATAATTTAGTAGACTTACCTTTTTGAGTTACATGCATAAAGTGATACCGCATGTTGTTCATTATGGTGCGCTGCGAGCGGTGATATGACGATTCGGTACCTATGCGTTTCGGGGGCCTGGAAAATTAACGCCACACTAATCAACCTATCACAATATTCCTACAGCAGATATTACAGACCAACATCCTATTTATGACAAAACATCATATTAATAGTTTTAATAATTTTTTTAATATTAGATTTTATCGTTTTATATGATTTTATAGGATTTTTTTTCATATTAGATTTTATCATGTTATAGGATTTTTTATGATTGTGTTGGCCTCTTTAATAACGAGGATACTGTAATACAAGTCTTTTAATCTATATGTAGTGCGAAATATCTGACGTTTTCCTGGCTTCTTTTTTTGAACGATTTTGATATTTTACATGCCAGGATAACATCAGAACCTGCGCCATTACGAAAACTGGAAATTCACCGCCTCAAACTGGAAGCGACATTCTAGGCTCGATGTTATACATACTCAATAATACAGCTTAAAATATAATTTAAATGCATATTTTGATAATCACATTGATAAACAATAGTGTTGGTGATCTATTATTGACGAGATTTCCAAAATGTTAATCTGAACAGTTCGATAGAATGTGTTCAACAGCCTGTTTATGTGATTTAAGGACCCCTAAAAGCGATAAATCTAAAATTAGTTGTGGGTGAAACATTTGATTCAACTCATAAATATAGATTTTAGAATGTAAATTAACAATAAGTTACACTGTGCTACATTATAGCCTACATATGCATGCACTTAACATGTATTAATTATTAAGCCTATTATATATATATATATATATATATATATATATATGTTTTACAGATTATGTGGACATCAAGTATTTGAGAATAACCTTTAGGCAGACATAAAATTAAGGCAGACAAAAACGTGTCTGCCTGATTTTAAGAGCAATAATTAACGTTCGCGTTCATTATTAATTAACTTTATTTAACATTTTATGCAAAATCTAAACACAATTAATTCATGGAAATACTTTTTGGTGTTTATTGTTCATTGAAAATAAGAATAAAATATCATTTAAAATGTTGGATGTATGTTTTTACAAATACGTTTCTTACTCTTTAGGTGGACAATTATAAACTGGATAAAAACCTTACTTTTTAAAAGTATGTTTCACGTTTGTAAACTTTTTTCATCACTTATAGTCATTTCTTATCATATTCCATGCTTTTTTCCGAAAAAAAAGTTATGATAAAAAAATCGATATTTTTACCACCGTGCCAAGTCTTCATCAGATATATATTTTTTGCCCGAATATGAGCCTTGTTTTTTTTCGATGGTTTGCGATGGCTTCCGAAGGATCATGAATTATTGCTGCTTTGAATTACGCCCAGAGATGTGTAAGTACATTAAACTAAGGTTTTATCCTGTTTTCTTGCTATTTTACTTTTAACCGTTTTAATTTTTAATATATTAAACTTATTGGTATTGTCACATTCGGTTCATGAAATATGATGACAAATAGAGATACATTTTTACGAAACGTGTTGAGTTGAGGAAACATTCATATAGCAAAACTGATTAAATGATTCCATTAAAGCGAAATAGTTCATCTTAAAGCGAAATAAGTAGTCATTATGTTTAGACAGTAGGTACTGCTTCTACATAATATGACGTCATGGTTGGTTTTGGCGTCACGACAAAATAGATCTATTATGAAATAAAAATAATTTCGTCGAGTAGGCTAATCTAACGTTATTACTTTTTTATAATCTTGCTTTGTTGTTATCATAAAAAAGCATTTCAGTTAAAAAAAAAAAATTAAATATGTAGGCCTAGAAGATTGTAGTTTTGATGTTGTGACGGCGAAATAATTATAGGGGGAAACACTCGTGCCAGGATGGTTTTTCTTTACTTAACGTTATCTGTTTAATGTTCATGTTTAAGGATCAATTTAATGTTCATATTATATTATGCATAATATGTAAATACAATCTAAATATAATTTCAGTAATTATCAAAGTGGTCTGGCAAAGACATTGTTCAAAGTAGGGGGGGGGGGGGGGGGGGAACTCTTTTGTTTCGTGAGGTAATATCCGGTTCAATGGTTGGCATGTGCCATGAAGTGGCGATACAATATTACGATGTTATTTTGCCACCTATTTTAGGTAAATATCTTGTAATTGCTAGACATAACTTGAATAGGTGTCGTATATTCATGTAAATATACCAGGACTTGGAAAATTATCCCCTGATAAAAGCATTTTACTGACCTAATATTGTTATAAATACCAGTTATTATTTATTAATCCTAAATAATGATTCTTTCACGAAAGTGCATTTTTTTCTTTAACCAACAGACCATATCATAGATATTGAGAAATAAAGAAATTTTGCATTCTCCCAAAAATTCCTCACTCATGTATTTTAAATCACAATCATACAATTTTACATTGTCAGCTGATTGAATATCAAAATGTTCAATGTAAGTCCCCTGGTTGTTTGAGTTTTGATAGGGGTTGAAGTTTATAGTGATGCTATGTTGCTATTTTGTCAATACATGAACTAATCAGGAGTTTCTTTTCACCCATAAAACAGGGTTTGGTGTGTTTAATGTTGCTGAACACATGGAACATGCAACACAAGATTTGCTTCTCAAATATGTCGGGAAAAAATAACCAAGAATGAAGCAGAGGAGAGAATGAGAAGTTCAGAAATTGTTTTTCGTCAATTGCCACAAGGGACGTACAGGACTTATGGTAAGAATACTATATAAAGTCTTGTTTGTTACCTTTGTGGTAATTCACTGTAATATGTAAAAGTTGTGACCGTTGGACCAAGTGCAGATTTAACATAGTGCAGTTTGATTTTTGTAGAAGAAAGTTTATTTTTAAATTGCACACAGCTCGTAAAACTAATCATATTTCTTGATTAAAGCACTGTGGAAAATAATATAGTTTGCATAGTCAATTATTTTCATTTTAATTACTTTTAATTGAAACCTTGGAAACTTTTTCATTGAGCTTTGGGGCAAAAAAAACATTGACAAGTGGCAGTCATTTATGATCAAGTTAACTTTTTTTTAACAAAATTTCATTTTTTGTGTTTCCATTAAGCCCCGCTTTGCAAGGCTCACTTTGCACGCCTCTTGTGGGCTCGGTATTAATGAGATACTAAACACTCATACTGGCACAAGCCAATGACAAGGCTATAGCAGTTTTCTCTTTATAGTGTTTCTTAATTAGTGAAGTTTTTTTTTTTTTTTTTGCTTTCTACTTTTGACTATTCATTCATGTGTGAATTCATTAAAGATGAGTGTGATGTAATTATTGTACAGTATCCTGTAATTCGATTGCACAGATACAAGGTAGAAAACACTGTAGCCCGGGAAACCAATTAGCCCTCAAAATATACAAACTCAATTTCAGAAAAATATTAAAACAAATGAGCAATTCCTTTTCTTCAAGATTTTTGAATGGAAACTTTTATTATGTAGAATTTATTGAGGTAGAGAGATACAGAGAGAGAGAGAGAGAGAGAGAGAGAGAGAGAGAGAGAGAGAGAGATATTTAATAAGCAGTTTATCACTTATTATTGATTTAACCCTGAGGTCCAGGCAGAAAATGTATAAGTAAATTAATACCAGATGCGATGTGGAAAATTCAGCTTGCACATGAGCTAGCCTGGTTCCTGCGGATGCCTTTGGTAGGCCAGGGAACCAGGCTAGCACACATTTATCTGAATCAAGATTCGGATTCCATGCCATGAGCACATGTTACATGTAAAGTTCAAAGGCACTGATATAAGCTGTCAGCATCAAGAAATAAAGTTTTATGTTATTTTGAAACTACAACAATAGTTTAAATAGCATGAATCGCAATGTTTTGTTGTTTTTGGATACAGCTAATTAACTTTACAATTAGTATATAGGCATATATAGAATTTTTTTTTATGCATTTAAGGCAAAACATGATTGAATGATAATGTTAATGTACTAGTATACACAAAGAATATTTATGTGACTGCATGTATGAAAGTTTACATCAAAATTTTACACGAAGCTGTCATTGCATAGTTAACAAAGAAGTGGCAAGTGTGAGGCGTAATGTGTGCGAAAATAGTGAAATTTGATGGATGCCATAACTATATATGTAATCTTTACTTCTGTCTTAGTTAATTCATAATTATGTTAGAACTATGAATTTTTTAGATTCTAATTTAACTGGTCATATTTATCCTTGACACAACACACAAATTTAGAGGTTAAAAGCAATACCCAGGCTTGCTATTATTATTCATTAAACCAGATTTGGTAGCAATTAAGGGCCAGTTTTGGATAAAGTACTTGTAAATATTTTTGTAAAATTGAGAGTTGCTGTACTTGAAGGCTTATGAGTGAAATGATTTTTTATGGATTATTATTAGTTAAAGGAATGTCTAATGAAATAAGTATGCAGTGTGTAGGCCCCTAGTGTTAAGCACATGAGAATCAGAAGTAAAATGCAAAACTTGCACTTATGACTGTTGTATTGAATTTACACAGTAAAATTTCATTAAGTTACAGACGGGGGACCAAAAAACACAAAAAGAAGGTGGGTGGGACATAGTAAGCTTTACATCGGTAAGTTTTTGACGTGATGGTGCAACATGCACATAGTATGGAATATAGACTCTATGCAGGGAATTAGCTGCAAGAGGTCTAAAAAGCTCAACAATCATTAAAAATAGGAATTATGAAAGGGTCGAAATCTCAGAAAAACTGTAATGTAAAACATAATAATTTTATATGTTCTGACTAGTAATTGTCCTCATATATTGGTAATATGCCTTATAAGGAGTGAATTAAAGGTATTTTTGCTGAATGGGAACTGAGGAAATTCTAGTAAGTTACAGAGTTCCAACGATAGACATCCCCTGGCTACAGTGAATTAAATTGTATAAAAAAAAAATGTTCCGTACCAACTTTACAATTCAAAGTTTCCCTCGCACTTGTCAAAATGTAAAAGCAGAAAAGCAGAGGGTTTATAGAGTCAGTAGAATATCAGATATAAACCTTATACATGCTATAGCTTTCACATTTTCATTAGAAGCATATGGATATGGTTCACATATTGTCTGTAAGCTATAACTGAATTTTATCTGATAAGTAATTATTGTAAAATTAATTAAAAACATACTTTCATTTTCAATAAACAAGCCTAAAGTAGAAAAAATGAGAATAAGGCGGTGAACAGGCTTTGGCAGATCCAAGTCAGTTAGACTAGAGTTTTTATCAAGTTATATGTTTGCAATGACAAAGTATTGAACAATTATGTAAATAGTGAATATTTTTATTGAGAATTGATTTAAAGTATAAATAGAAATCAAGATTTGACGAAGAGGTATATAGCGCCTTTTCCCATTATTTCGCATACACCTGTGTTTCCACTGAAAGTACTTGTTACTAAAACTAGCTTCAGGTACCTGTCGCAATATAATTTTCGAAACCCAGATACTGATTTTATAATGGTGCCTGTAACAACTGATTTGTCATAAATTTAGGAAACTTTGTGTATAATGTCAGTTGATATTCTGAACCGTGATAAGTTCACGCAAAATGCAATGACAAAAACTGTAAATAGAATGCATATATACTGTAGTGTTATTGAAGAGATCTGTTTATATTGAGTGTGCTCATACAAGATAATTTGAAAAAAAATGCAGAAGATTATAGATACATGTAATTTAAACTCTCTATTCTTTTCATGCTTCAATTAAGTGAGAAAAAGATATACTACCAACTTGGTGGAATCGATCCAGCGACCACGAAATCAAAAAGACCTCTGTGTTACCACTAAGCCACGCATCATACATTTTTTATAGGATGTCTTTTTCAATATATGTAGCTACATGCATGATTGTATTAGAAAAGTTACTAATTGAAATATTTGTCAGTACGAATTAAGACCACGTTAAACCAAACCTAATTGATTCAGTGTAAACGTGTACTACAAACCTGACCAGAACATAATTTTAATCGAATTTCCTTGGTATAGAGTGGTTCAAATAGTCAAATATCCATTTATTTATTGTATTCTAACTATTTTCCTATATATCCCTAACAGAACCTGAATAGTTTAATGATGTCATGTAAGATGAAAAGACTCTTTCAGCATGGTAATTGTGTAATTTACTTTTCTTTGAATATTTTTTAACTAAATATTGTATAATATTGAAAATGTCTGATGTTTGCATCAGTGCTCTATTGTAAGCGAAATCGTATATTAAGTGCGCTATACCTCTTTTGAATAAACAAAATAAGCCAATAAAATTGTTCCTTGTATGGGCGATTTTAGTTTTGATGATAAAAATTTGATTTCCAGAGGGGGTAAACAGGATCATTGCTGAAAGTGTAGGGCAAGTTCATTATGCATTGGGCAATTCCAGACATCAGACATCTTTGAATTAAAATATACAAATAAATATACATGCACTTGTGTTTTTAGATTACAAACATTTTTATACCACTGACATTATTATACCCCCCGCAAACAAAGTTGGGGGGAGGGGGGGTATATAGGAATCACCCTGTCCGTCCGTCTGTCCGTCTGTCTGTCTGTCTGTGCAATCATGTCCAGTCCATATCTTTCTTATGGTGCAACATCGGAAGTTCTTACTTCACACACAGATTGCTTATGACCTAATGGTGTGTCATGACCTTGACTCAAGGTCATTCAGGTAAGGTCAAGGTCATTGGCAGAAAAAGTTCAAAATCCTTGTCCGGTCGATATCTTTCTTATGGAGAAACATTAGAAGTTTTTACTTTACACAAAGATTGCTTATGACCGAAGGGTGTGTCATGACCTTGACCCAAGGTCATTCGGGCAAGGTCAAGGTCACTGGCAGAAGAAGTGCAAAATTTGTGTCCGGTCGATATCTTTCTTATAGAGAAACATTGGAAGTTCTTACTTTACACAGATATTGTTTATGACCGAAGGGTGTGTCATGACATTGACTGAAAGTCATTTGGGCAAGGCCAAGGTCACTGGCAGGAAAAGTGCAAAATTTGTTTCTGGTCTATATCTTTCTTATGGAGAAACATTGGAAGTTCTTATTTTACACAAAGATTGCTTATAATCTAAGGGTGTATCATGACCTTGACCCAAGGTATTTTGGGCTAGTTCAAGGTCCTTTTTTAAAAAAATGCTTAATTCCTGTCTGTGTCTTGTCTTGCATGAATGGAAATGATTAGAAGAAAAAAATGTGTGGAAATTTTTTTTTTCCAACAAAAATCGGGCTCGGTATACCAAAATTTCAAAATGTTTAATGGTTGCTTGACATGTGGATTATCGTTTGATTCCATACAAGTTTGTTAACATATGGATGCAAATGTCTTCATGCATTTACAGTTAAGATGAAATAAAATGGAATTCAAAGAATAGAAATTGGTTTGTTTACTCATATTAGCATTACCTGTTTTAAAAAATAGAGCAGTTGTTATTTATAGACCATGGACGATGAAATAGATAGCATCCATTATTTTCTATAATAGAAAAAATACTTGAGTTATGATTTTTCTTAGCGGGGGGTATCAATTGTGAGCTTGCTCACAGTACCTCTAGTTGGTACTAAATCTGAAAAATTAATCTGTGAATCATATTAAGCAGATTGTGTTCACAACTCTACTGATATATGAAATATATAGAAATAGAATGATGATGTACACATAAAATGGAAGTAGCATCAGGAGCGGTGAGGAAAGACTGGACTCAACCCTTCCCCATTCTTTATCAAATTTATATTTAGGAAACATATATGTGGTCAAATAACAGAAAATATTCCATCAAGAGAAACTGGTAGTTGTCATGGTTTTAATCAGACTCTTTTAAAGACTATTCCATTGAGCATCTGAGGTACAATCCATCATGTTAAGACATGTATTGTTTTTTCAGAGAATTTTGGCGCTTTTGAATTTATTTAGATTTTTTTTTTTTGCTGAAGACTAAGAAATAGATTTGCATATTTGCAGGAAGTTTTGAACTGATGATTTTGTGTGAATTATGCCCATTATAAATTATTTTGCATATTTAATTCATACTCAGTCTGCTATTTATTATGTTTAACATTGTCAAGTAATGGGGGAGGGCGGGGTATGTGAGCTTGCTCACTTATTTCATTTCCGTATATTTACATTTGCAAAGTTGTTTCCTTATACATGTTATATGAACCTATAGAATAGCAAAAAAAACGTTTAATCTTTTTCATGACGTCACAATGATCATAACTTGGGAAGTCAACACGGGAAATGAACTTGGTTGGTACGTGATCAAATCTTTTCAGAAGCCCTTCGGGCTTCACAGGATTTGATCATGTGACCAACCAAGTTCATATCCCAGTGAACTTTTCAAATTTTTGTTTATTTCTTAAGAGTATTGTATATAGTCTCATTATAGAGCAGTCTACAAGTTTCTGCATTAAGAAAGATTGTCTTTGATAAATGTCTGCCTTAAAAGGATTAGATATACTGTATAATTCTTATTAGTTTGTCTTACAATGCATGTAACTATAGTGAATATTCTTTTGTTTTTCAGAAGCCAATACCAAGAACCGGGAATTATAATACTCAAAAGAAAGAACAGAAAAATTCTTTGATGTTCATGTTCAGGTATGAATTTGTGACTTAAACAGAGAAAATTTGTATGCCAAATTAACCCTTACGATATTAATCGAGAAAAATTTAAATATGTCTGCTGAATATCGCAAATAAATATATGAGTATAATTGAAAATCAGTTGAAGTGATGTTATTATATAAAATAAAGAAATGTCACCAACATTGTGTCTAAAAAGTCAGTTATCTATTGAATAGATACTAGTTGAGGTGTCTGCTTAAGAGGGTAACAAAAATTGATCTAGCTTTTAACTCCTATAATCACATGTAATTGATCCTGTATCTCATATGTAGTAAAAACATGTAGAAAAGACCCATAGATCTGCGATGAAATAACTATTTTAAATTCACATGTTTGGTATGATTTTGCAAAAAATGTAAGGCCTATAGTATTTAAAAAATACATGCTAATATGTCCGCCTAATATGTATAAAATATTTTGGATTTTGTTTCATTTTCTTTTTATCTGAAATCACGTTAATTCTCATTATGAATCATCAATAAAAAATACCATGATCTTCTGTAGACATTAAATGAAAATGAGAGCAACTAAAGCCATCACGATTCAAAGACCCAGGAATATCATGATGCTGAGGTATGTTAATGGATGTATGGTTTTATGTTGAGTAAGAAGTGACTTGGTTTTCTAAGTTATTATGTCTTACACTGAAATATTCTAATTATAGGTCAGATGAAAATGAACCCATGTTAATACTGTATATAGGGAAATACTTGCCCCTGGTATTATTAAAGTCAATTATCAATGTTGTTTTCATACATTGAAGAGATACTAGTTGAAGTGTCTGCTTAAGAGGGGTAACAAGAATTGATCTATTTATTCCTATAATCATATGTAATTGATCCTGTATCTCATATGTATTCAGAACATGTAGAAAGGCCCATAGATCTTCGATGAAATAATTTTTTTAGATTCACATGTGTGTTATGATTTTGCGACCGAAAATGCAGGGCGTATAGTATTAAATAAATACCTGCTAATATGTTTGCCAAAGATGGATAATATATATTGGATTTTGTTTCATTGACTTTTTATCTGGAATTACATTCTCATTATGGATCATCAGTAAACAAAATCATGACATGATCTTTTGTAGCCATTAAATGAAAATGAGAGCAATTCAAGCCATCATGATATCAAAGACCCAGGAAAATCATGATGCAGAGGTATGTTAATGGATGTATTAAGTGAGTCTTACACTAAAATATTCTTATAATTGTTGATCAGATTAAAATGAAATCATATTAATACTGTGTACAGGGAAATACTTGCCCCTGGTATTATCAAAGTCAATTATCAATGTTGTTTTCATACATTGAATTGTTACTAGTTGAAGTGTCTGCTTAAGAGGGGTAACAAGAATTGATCTCTTAACTCCTATAATCATATGTAATCGATCTTGAATCTTATGTGTAATCAGAACATGTAGAAAGGCCCATAGATCTGTGATGAAATGACTTTGTTAGATTCACATGATTGGTATAATTTTGCGGCCAAAAATGTAAGGCGTATACATGTAATAGTATGCCAAGATGTCTGCAAAAGATGGATAATATATATTGGATTTTATTTCGCTGACATTTTTATCTGGAATTACATTCTCATTATGAATCATCCATAAAAAATACCATGATCTTTTGTAGCCATTAAATGAAAATGAGAGCGATCATGGCTATCACGAATCAAAGACCCAGGAGAATCATGACGCTGAGGTATGTTAATGGATCTATTGTGTTATGTTGAGTCAGAAGGCACTTGGTTTTCTAAGTGATTATGTCTTACACTGAAATATTCTAATTATTGGTCAGATTAAAATGAACTTGTGTCAATACTTTATATAGGGAAATACTTGACCTGGTATTATTAAAGTCAATTATCAATGTTGTTTTCATACATTGAAGAGATACTAGTTGAAGTGTCTGCTTAAGAGGGGTAACAAGAATTGATCTTTTAACTCCTTTAATCATATGTAATTGATCCTATATCTCATGTGTAGTCAGAACATGTAGAAAAGGCCCATAGATCTGCTATGAAATGACTTTGTTTGATTTACATGTGTGTTATGATTTTGCGACCAAAAATGTAAGGCGTATAGTATCAAATAAATACTAGTTGTTATATGTCTGCCAAAGATGGATAATATATATTGGATTTTGTTTCATTGACTTTTTATCTGGAATTACATTCTCATTATGAATATTTAATGAAAAAATACCATGATCTTTTGTAGTTACTAAATGAAAATTAGAGCAATTCAAGCCATCATGATACAAAGACCCAGGAAAATAATGATGCAAAGGTATGTTAATGGATGTATGGTTTTATGTTGAGTCAGAAGTGACTTGGTTTTCTAAGTGAGTCTTACACTAAAATATTCTTATTATTGGTGAAATTAAAATGAACTCATATTATTACTGTGTACAGGGAAATACTTGCCTTGGTATTATCAAAGTCAATTATCAATGGGTTTTTTTTATATTGAATAGATACATGTACTAGTTGAAGTGTCTGCTTACCAGATAATAAAAAATACCATGATCTTTTGTAGCCATTAAATGAAAATGAGATCAATTAAAGCCATCACGATTCAAAGACTCAGGAATATCATGATGCTGAGGTATGTTAATGGATGTAGGCATGGTTTTCTAAGTTATTATGTCTTACACTGAAATATTCTAATTATTGGTCAGATTAATATGAACCCATGTTAATACTGTATATAGGGAAATACTTGCCCCTGGTATTATCAAAGTCAATTATCAATGTTGTTCTAATACATTGAAGTGATTCCAGATAAAAATGTCAATGAAATAAAATCCAATATATATTATCCATCTTTGGCAGACATCTTGGCATAGTACTATACGCCTTACATTTTTGGCCACAAAATCATTGCAAAAATGTGAATCTAACAAAGTCATTTCATCGCAGATTTATGGGCCTTTCTACATGTTCTGACTACATATGAGATACAGGATCAATTACATATGATTATATGAGTTAATAGATCAATTCTTGTTACCCCTCTTAAGCAGACACTTTAACTAGTATCTCTTTCTCATGATGAATCATCAATAAAAAATACCATGATCTTTTGTAGCCATTAAATGAAAATGAGAGCGATCAAGGCTATCACGATTCAAAGACCTAGAAAGATCATGATGCCGAGGTAAGTTAATTGATGTATGGTTTTATGCAATCTGATTAAAATCAGATCCTCGATCCGCTCCTTATTTTTCTATTGTCGCTAAACGAGGATATGAAGAAACCCTGCTTGAGGTCACCTCCTGGTGAACTTAGATTAAGAAAGAATATTCATGAGTTATTTTACCCAATCAGAGGAAGTGTTACATTTGTAGAAATGGTATTTTCAGGTTACAAACAAAAAATGGAGTCATATGGCTAAGCGTT
Source organism: Magallana nippona (assembly GCA_033439105.1). Lineage (NCBI taxonomy): Eukaryota > Metazoa > Mollusca > Bivalvia > Ostreida > Ostreidae > Magallana > Magallana nippona. The sequence goes on from CM065919.1 coordinate 28,497,398, forward strand.
GGCACATGCTCTCAAATCTTTCAGTATCAGAGAGCTAGAGACGGAGCATAAGTTGATATTAGACGCTCTCAGGGAATCCAAAGATTGTATTGGCATAACTTCCGAAACAGGTAACTAAGGAATGGAACCAACGATTTGATTGGTCAAAACCAAGTTAACCAGGAACTGACCTCAAGCAGGGTTTCTTCAGATCCTCGTGCAGGGACAATCGAAAAATAAGAAGCGGATCAAGGATCTGCTTTTAATCAGATTGGGTTTTATGTTGAGTCAGAAGTGACTTGGTTTTCAAAGTCGTACACTGTAATGTTCTTATTATTGGTCGGATTAAAATGAACTCGTGTTACTATTGTGTACATGAAAATACCTGCTCCTGGTATTATCAAAGTCAATTATCAATATTGTTTTCATATATTGAATGGATAGAAGTTGAAGTGTCTGCTTAAGAGGGGTAACAAGAATCGATCTTTTTTTTATATTCCTTTAATCATATGTAATTGATCCTATATCTCATATGTAGTCAGAACATGTAGAAAAGGCCCATAGATATGCGATGAAATGACTTTTTTTTAGATTCACATGTTTGGTATGATTTTGCGACCAAAAATGCAGGGTGTATAGTATTAAATAAATACATGCTAATATGTCTGCCAGTGGAGCAGACACAGGCTCATTGTTCATAGGCGTTAGGCCTGTGGTCACGATGTTGCTTGTTGTGCACTTAGACAAGGCACTTAATCTACATTGTCTCAGTCCACCCAGCTGGAATTAAGTACCGGCCTACGCTGGGAATTAACCTGCGATGGACTGGTGTCCCATCCAGGGGGAGTCAATGACTCTCATCCGCTTAGTACCATGGAAATTGGGGATAAGCCCAGCCTAATGCGCCTTAATGGCAAGGAAAAGAATTTAACTTAATATGTCTGCCAAAGATGGATAATATATATTGGATTTTATTTCATTGACTTTATCTGGAATCACATTCTCATTATGAATCTTTAATGAAAAAATACCATGCATTTTTGTAGCCATTAAATGAAAATGAAAGCAATGAAAGCCATCACAATTCAAAGACCCTGGAGAATCATGATGCAGAGGTATGTTAATGGATCTATGGGTTTATGTTGAGTCAAAAGTGACTCGGAGAAAAATATTCATATACATAGTGACTTGAAGATTTTTTGTAAGAAAGTCAAATATTAAAGTCTTAAATGTATATGTATTAATCTATCAAGTAAATGACGCCAACTTTTATTCTAAATTTCCTCTAAATGTTTCATTATGGACATATCATGTTACATTATATAGGTGTTTTCAGTTATTATCCCCTTGCACAACTTGTTGCCAAGGGAATGTAGCATTGCTTAAAATATGTACGTTGTTTGTGTGTTAAAGTTTTGTGGGTAAGATAGTCTAAATGAAGAAAAACTTCACACTTCATTACAATGATATATTTATTAATCTTTGCATGTATGTAATAGATAAAACCTATTCATATTCAAAGTTATCCGTAAATTAATTCCTGAGATATCCTAATATATATTAATTAAGAAAATGTGTTTCTAGCTTCAATTACTTATGTGTACTGGCAGATAAATGGTTATTCAAACCACGACAAGTTCAGTCCGACCACAAATGGAAAATATTAAATTCGAAAACAAATCTGAAACTTATTACTCATGCAAGCAATACTAAGTAGGTCCAGTGGCCTCTTATTTAAAACCTAATCAAATAATATGTTTTGTTTATACATTTATCAAGAGCCATTGGAGTTGTCTGTAGTAAATTAACATTTCAAGTCCAGCCATGTCTAGAATTGTCTCATGGTTGTCAGTTTACAGTTAATCCACATTGTCTTTTACTCAAATGGTATACATGTAACCAATAGAAATTGAGGGATTGTTGCATATGTCTCCATCTATAGCTAGATCTATAATATAAAAATAACTAGACAACATCGAGATGGTGACCATCTCGAAGGGCCTCGCTTGAATTATGGACAATAAGATGAAAAGAATTTCAGAGAATTTTGCTTTGACCTTGACCTATAACTAAGAAATTTTTCAGCTGGCATAGAACTTCTAATTCAATCTCATTACCCCTTCTATGTAGGCATTTTTGGTCAATCTGAGCAAGATTAAGCAAATGGGGAAAAAATCTACAGTCTAAAAATGATTATAAAGAGATCTGCTATGACTTCACATTGGCTTGATTCAAGGTCACTGCATGCCATTAACCAAAAACCTCTGTTTAAGTAAAGTATTAGCCAAACAGGGTTAAGTGGAGAGTATATATGTATGCTCTTAAAAAAGGATTTGTTTGTGATTTGATATGACCTTAACACTTGACCTACAAACATCATTCAAGGTCACAGCACACTCTTCGACCACAGACACTCTGTGAGTGAAGTATGAGCCAGATTGGACCAAAAGAAGAGAAGATATGCCCTGGACAAGGATGTTTTTAATTCTGCTATGACCTTAACCTTAGACATAGAAACATGGTTGAAGGTTATTGTACACCCTTTACCCAAAGGCACTCTGCAGGTGAAGTATGAGCCAGATTGGGCCAAGGGGAGAGAAGATATGCTCCTGACAAGCGATTTCGGATGGAAAGATGGACAAACAGACGGACGGACAGACTGATCACTATAGGGCGCCCTTAGAGCGGGGCCATAATTATGTTACTGTACATGTAGCATTTTAATCGCTTATAAAGTCATGTAAATATCAATATTTAAAACACTTTTGTTGTCCTTTTGTTTATGTTTGACATACATTTTGATAACATTTTTGATGACAAATGGATAATAGAAGAAAAGGGAAACAGTCTACATAGTTCATATTTTTTCTTCTCGTCATGCTTCAGTTGTAGAATTATTTGACTAAAGCAATTTTTTTGTAAAATGTCTGTTTTAAATCTACATTCAGTTTAGACCATTGGTAGTACATGTAGTATACATACAGGTATGCAAACAGGAGATTTTGCATAGTGTCAGTGACTATTGTTTTATTTTACAAACACACTTTTATTACATGTGTTATTAAGTATTAAACATACTTATACTAGTACCCTTATATGAAACAATGCATTTAATTTTATAATTATGATCATTTTTCTTTCTCCTTTTCAGGATAAACATATCTGGAGCAGTTCTTAAGAGAATTTATGACTCAACCTTGCATGCTTCTTCAACTGCGAACAAAGTTATGAATGAATTGAACAAAAGGAAAAAGAACCATTCTATAAATTGATTGAAAAAAAACTTACTGTGTTAGGTTTTTATACCAAATACGTCCTGTCAAATTACCTATGCTTATTCCTTTTTAGGGGGTTATCTTAAATGTAACAGTCACTATATAAACGAAATTTAAATTCTGTATATTATTCTGACAAATAGTAATTGTACATGTATAATGAGTAAATGGTCCTTCACAAAGTTTGTACAGGTAAATTCTTGACCACTGTGTTAAATCCCCATAATGCATCCCACCTCTATCTTTGGCACAACTGTTACCATTTCAATTTGTTTACTCAACAAGGATATACAATGTAGATCTATAAGTTGTATTTGTTTACACTCACTGAATGTCTTTGTTAACAATTTGTTTTTGAATTTTTAAGTATAAGAGACAAAAATTAGACACACTTTCCTGATTATGCTTTAAAATTTACTTATGACATATATCAATTCGTACATTATAAGAATTTTGCGCATGTACGTTTAATGAATTCATGTACCAACGATTAGAACTAATGCCAATGAATATGCATAGTTGAGTTGATATAAATGTTTTCATGGTTACATGTTTTATAGTAATCTAAAGTATTTACTTTTATCAGAATATGATGACCTTCAAAAATTAATTTAAACTAGTGATAGTCCAATTGTACAACCAGTCTGAGACAATATACACACAACATATTTTGAACTCCTAAAGTCTACCATTGTTTAAGCTTTATTGTTAAAATTTTAATAATCTGAATATGTACCGGTATTTAATTTCTACCAAAATATATATTTCTTATATTTTGAACCTTAATTGAAGTAAAAATGAATAACATATATTTTATTTACTTTGCATATTATCAACATGTGTATAATTATGATACATGTATTTATATCATTGATTCAATTGTTTAAGCACTTTGTTGATCTGTTCACAACATAAGTGGATATCAAATCAAAATACAATATCTTGCACTCATTTTCATTTTTAATACATTTTGAATGTTCTTATCTTTATATTTTTGATTATCAGCATTTAAATAATGAAAATGTTAAAACTTGCAATCCTTTTCTTGTTATTTATAGGCGGTTTGTTATTACATGTACCAGTGTATAATTCTAATTAAAAAGAGTTTTTTCCTTCAACATATTCTGGTAGTAATTATGTTTTAATTATGTTTTAATGATTCAAGTAATTCGCTATAACTTTTCAAACGAAATTGGTTGCTCTCTACACATTTTTTATGTGTTAAGGCATGAAGTTTAAATACAATAAGAATAATGGTTTATACAATCAAAATCGGCATTACCAAAAAAGTCTTACTATACAATTTAGGGATAACAAAAAAATAATGTCTGTATAGAATGTGATTGCATGCTTCTTCACTGAAATAGACATTGTTGAATGCCTTGTGAAATTCACATAATATATTGTCTGCCTGAGTGGCATTTCAAATATTCATATATGTCTACCTTATATTGTATTTATATAATGTCAGCCTAAAGTCTACTGCATGGTTTTGAAAAATTAGGCAGACCTGCTAAAATGTATATCTCTTTAAATGCAATATATCTCAACGACAGTCCACCAATGAACATACTATTGTGTTTTATTAGCTTGTTGAGATTGACAGTTATGAAAAAGTATGTATATGTCTGCCTAAGTATGGTTTTTTAGCCATGTCTACCTAGTGCTGAAAGCAGATAAATATATATATATATATATATATATATATATATATATATATATATATCTTTTTTCTTTTCTTTTTATGCCCCCGCCATGAAATGGCCGAGGCATAAAGTGTTACCCCATTCCGTCCTTCCGTCCTTTTTTTTCACTCCGTCATCATTCACTTTCCGATCATTATCGCAACAACCGTTGCACACATTCAACTCAAATTTGATATATGGATGTATCTTATAAATATACAGGTTGAGTTCGAATTTGGTTCCGGTCCGATGATTTTTGACGGACTTTTGCCTCTTGAACTTAAGAAAAAATGGGAAATTCTTAGTTTCCGCTCTCTAACTTTTGAAGTGATGCATATGTAAAGTTGATAAAATTTCATATAAGGTTGTTTTTTTTTTTTAAAAAATACAGGTCAAGTTTAAACTTATAGTTCCAGTTCGAGGATTTTTGACGGAGTAATGCCTTTTGAACTAAAAAGAAAATGAGTAATTTTCAGGGATTTATAACTTATTATGCAATCAAACAAATGTTTTACTAAATTTGGCATTTGAAATTTTGGTTGTATGCAGGGGCATTCGTGGCGTTACGACACATCTAGTTCTATATGAATTGCATTATCTTGTTATTTCACAAACTCTATTATTTATATATTCCCTATAAGTTAGTAAAAATGTCCATGTATAAACTTTAATAAGCATACATTATTAGTATTATATATATTTTTATTATACCTCTACTTATTTTTCACTATATAAGAGTAATTCGATATATTTCGCTGATTCCCTAAAAATCGCAGTAAACAGACTGATCCCCTGCAAAACCGACTGATTCCCAACAAAAAGGTGCGACAGTTCGATGAACTGATACATCTATTCGGAACATTTACTTATTTCTGTTAACCAAAGGACAACTTACTAAACATTCCGAATAAAATCATGAATATTCATAACAATATGATTTATTTCTAGTTGCAACGTTCTTTTTGATTGGCTATACTTATTCATCATTATCGTAAAACATAACTTGCCTACGTCACAATACGACACGCATGCAATTTAATTTTACTTATTTTGACGTTATAACTTGTTGGATACATGAAGAATTATATTGATTTTAACTTTCTCTGATTGATTGTTTGTATCGGTATAATAAAACAGTTAAAGTATACCATTGAGGGAGTCAGCAAGATTCCGGCAAGCCTATTTCCCTCGACTTCGCCTCGGGAAATAGACTTGCTCTTGGAACTGGAATCTTGCTGACTCCCCCAATGGCATACTTTAATTGTATACTGATATCGTTATTCAATAAATGACAGAAAAAATGAAATTTTAACCTTAATACTACATGGAATTTGGAAATATGTTTGAAGACATAAGTGATGAAAAAATATTTTTTTTTATATCTATGACTTTTTGATTGTTTGTGTCGTTTTTTATAGTTGCAATGCAAATTGTTCTTCTGTTGTTGATTTAGTATACATATATCGATCAAGTGCTGTCAATTGGCTTCTTTCTTTCAATATTCAAATAAACATCAGTTCAAAAATTCATTCATATTGTAAGTTCATGATAATTGCGTCCGATATATCTCTGTATCTAAAAACAGGAAGTTATGTATGTTTTGAATTCTAATTTGTTATTAAAATTACATCCGCCTCCAACATAAATGTATTTCCTGATATTTTCCAATATGTTTCCTGGTTCTCTCCGCCGACGGATGGATGATGTTTCAGTTTGTGACTTTAGTTGTTTTTAGCGATTTATTGCAATTTATAGAAAATCGTATATGTCCAGGGTAAGAATTTTCAAAACTTAAAAAAAAAGTTTATATGCTGAAAAACAAGTATAATTGTCTGACGTCAGGCATATCTAAGGTTTGAAAGTTGCATTCCAGCTCCGAAACGAAAGCTAGCATGATCATATTTTCAAAAAAAAAAAAGATTACACGATGTGTGTTTAATGTGACAGCTTTTATATCCGTAATTAAATTGAAAAGTAATATGGGATGCAAGGTGAAACAATGAGGAGTTCTCAAGAAAAAAAGGATGTTCACCTTGCACGTGTGTAATTTTGAATACTGGTATAAAATAAATAAATAGCCATGAAGGTGGGGGGGGGGGGGGGATATCATCGCAACACGTTGCTATCTATTGGCTACTATGGTTGAATATAAGTAATGATTGACGGATCATAATTACCAATAAACGAAATCAGCTTGGATTGAAGGATAAAGATAAATTCATATTGTCTGAAATATAAACTTGAGGAAATACATCGCCAAAGCGGGGCGTTTCGTTTCATATGCCCCAATTTTTCGATAATTTTATTCATTAATTTCATTCATCTTGAAAAGGGTGTAACTTGCGTACGCGTGTCAAAATGTTCATTTAACAATTAGTATGTATGTTTATTCGATAGAACCTCTCTGAAACATTCGATTTCAAGTATATATAAATAGGTCTTTACAATACAAATGTCATCAAAAACTATTTGACACTTACCCCCCCCCCCCCCCCCAAAAAAAAAAAAAAAAATCCATGGAGGAGTTTATGAAAGTATATGCAGGCGAAAGGTAAAGCAGGACTTAAAGTGGCATAATGTCACATTCATAATGTTAACTTAACAAATATAATGGACGAGTCCAAAATAAGATCAATATTGCATTTTACAAGAGAGAATAATATTGAGCATGTCGAGTATACAGCTTTATTTAAAAAAAAAATACTTTGCATTTAGTTGCCTGTTTGCATACTTAATATTCTAATTTTAATCGTACAACTGCTAAAAGGTGTATATATATAAATAAATAAGGAACCATTTGAATATTATGAGGTAATAACTTCGGTCGGGACGTGATCAAATCTATTTTTATTTATTTATTTGATCACGCTCCGACCGAAATTATCGCCTTATAATACTAAAAAAATGATTCCTTATTCCTTAATTCAATTCTTTAAGCTTAAGGTACATGTACACGTTGTATGAAACACCCGTGAAATTAATCATTTCAAATATTTCCTCAAAAACACAAAATAATCAATTTGGCTTAATATTATATAAAAGTTAATTTTAATCCATTATCTTAAGAATATTGTATACATTATAAATCATACCCATTAATTACCTAAGGCAGAAAAAAATTGAGGTACAGCATATTTTGATAATTTCGAAACGTACATTTGAATGGTATTCGTTTGATTTTTGTGCAATTTAGCCTTGTATTATTTAGAATTGTGTAACTTTTGTTCCGTTCTCAGTAAAGACCTGGAATTTTGACACAACCATCACTAGTGTTAAGAATGTATGCCTCAAGGTCATATCAAAAGATAAAAGATCAAATATGATGACGTCATTAAGGATTTTTATCAGTTTTCACCTCCGTCAAATATACTTACACCTCAATTGATCTAAAACCCACGGTCACATGTTCATAATTTTAATATATTTTAATTGCTGGGTCGTGACAATCATACTGTCTGTTTTGTACCACTGTCATTTCCGATTGTTACCATGTCATGTTGTAAATTTTGAATGTATTGAGAGGTATAAATAAATAATTTACAACATGACAACGTTTAAACTTTGTATTTACACCCACCCAGTAAATTCAAAATTTACAACCTGACAGTTAAAATAAATTATATCAGAAAGGGCGCTACCTTAAATTTTCTTGATACTTTCCTAAAATAATTAGAAGTAATAATTTAATTGCAAATTGCAAATAATGTGTTTGCAATAAAATAAAAGAAAAAACTGATTACTACTTGAATCTGCACATTCCTTTTATGAATTGATGAACAGCAGCGATATTTAAAATTTATTTCTTTTAAAGTAATTGATGCTTCCAATTGATTAATTTTGTTTAGTCAGGCAAGCATTTTGGACAGTATTTCTTGTATATCGTTTTAGGATCGATGGAAACGAATGTTGTTTTGGTTTCTCGCTGAATAAAACAACTGGAGAATGTGAAAGTAAGGATATGAAATAATTAACGAATTATCAACATCAAATCAGCTGATAATATTGATAAAAATATTAACTATGATTTTAGGAATTCCAAAAACTAAATGCAGATAAGGATAAGAACAAGTAATGGATTTATTTTACCTGTAGAATTTATGTATGCACACAGACAATTTGTACATGTATATGGACATCGTGGTATTTGGTATTCATGCTTTATCACTTTTAGAGTGTTCCATTGGCTACCACGGTACCGATTGTGCAACGAAATGCATTTACCCTACCTATGGAGAAGACTGCCAGTCTAGGTGTCGGTGCTCTAATGAAACCTGTCATTTTTCTATTGGATGCTCACCGAACGATATAACTGTTACAGAATATCAAGAACTAGGTATGTCACATACTTATTTAACGATCGAATAACGTGTAAAGATAAAAAAGAAATTGAATGGTTTTGTGATAAAAGTTACAAAAGGACTATTTTTTTTATTTAACAGGTTCAACAAGAAAGTATTTGGAAAATATAGATATTTCGTCTCCACCCGTCACAGACGGCTTGTCAACGAGTACTCATAAATCGAGTGAATATACACGGGGATATTTACCTCAAAACAATGATTTATTAAAAAACAATATTGTTATCAGCTTATTAGGAATTTTTGTCTTCTTTTTCTCTGTATTTGTAATATCTTATATCTATCTCAAGTGTTTCCGAAAGAAAGCAATTGCATGCGTAATAAACGCGAGTGAGTTGCAAGCTCAATATCAGTCATTAAACATTGATCTAGTAGAACCAGAAACTACAGTGCAACCAGCACCTCCTAGACGAATGGAAATGGATTCTGCATACTTATTACCGGTGTTCAGTCGTAATGAGGGCAGTGATTTCGAAATAAAACTTGAAAGTGACAAACCGATACTAGATACCACCATTCATAGTTATGACATTACAACTAGACATGAATTAGACTCGATGACGGATAATGTACACGATCATATCTATATCGAGATTACTAAAGACAATACTGAAAATTCAAACACAGTCGTAGATAACTGCTGAGGAAAACAATAATGAGTTACATCTACACAGCTTTGAGCACAGTTTATCCAGTAGACCTAAAATGTTTGCAAGATTTAACTCAAAGAAAACGTGTAATAAATGAAAGAATATAAATCAATTCAGATTTCTAATTTTTATTTTGACTTCGTAAAAATCGGTAGGTTATATAGTCAGAGTTATGATTTTAATGTAGATAAAAATACTCTGTTTTATATGCATGAAACCAAAGATTAATAGATTGACAAATTCAAAATGAACGGTAGTGAAATAATCTAAAAATTTAGAATAATACACAGACACAGAAAACAATCGCAAACTCTGTTCGATAATCCAAGTACAGTACTCTTTTTTACGATCCTATGAAAAGAAAGTATCTAGAAATTGCATTTATTGCTATTTAATAAAGATAAATCAAAATAAGCGAACAAGTTCATTAATCATGTTTTTGAAGCGGATTACCTAGTAACCAATTGTTAATTTCGACCTGTTTTCTTTCTTTTTTTTAGGTCACCTGAGTCACTCAGGTGACCTAAAGCAATTGGTCTTCGTCCGTCATCGTACGTCGTGCGTTAACAAATTTACATTTTTAACTTCGTCTTGAAAATTACAAGGCCAATTGTTACCATTTTTGGTGTGAAGCATCTCTATGGTAAGAAAAATCTAAATTGTGAAATTCATGGCTCTACCACCCCCAGGGCGCCACGGGCGGGGCCAAATATGCAAAAAGTCAAATTTTCAAAAATCTTCTTCTCTACTCCCACAAGTGTGAGGAAAAAACTGAATGCATGGTTATGATGTCAATGAAGCCCTCTACCAAAATTGTGAAATTCATGGCCCCTGAGTCAGGGGTTCAGGATCTAGGGTGGGGCCAATATGGCCATTTAGTAAAAATGTATTAGATCTTAGAAAATCTTCTTCTCTACTCCAATATACGAGGGCTGTCCAAAAAGTTCGTCGACAATCGCGTTTTTGTCATTTTAAATGGGTTTATATATACATATTATATATCTAAATCTTTGTCATAAAATTTTAAATCAAACTAAAGTGGTTTTGAATGCTTTCCATAGAAATAAACTAAAATTTCAATGTATCAAAGGGTTGCGGAAAGTACTCACGGCCCAGCTTAAAAATTGTCCAAACTTTGCAATTGAGTTTTTAGATATGAATATTCACAGTTTTTATAAAACATTTCAAAACTTCATAATCTTCTATTGTGATGTAAACTGTATGGTGTACGTCATTTTCATACGTTATTTGAAGCTATTTTCAAACTAGCAGAGGAGTATTAAAAGATATTACGACAAGAACATGTCTTTAAAAACGCCTGAAATAGCGACGTCAGCTGACTGCACTTATTGTTATACTTTCCTGATAATGGCGCCGTTATTTTGAATAAAATTATATGTGTCCACGAACATTTTGAACAACCCTCGTATATTTGTTAAAAATTAAATGCATGGTTATGATGTCCATGAAGTATTCTACCTAAATTGTGAAATTCATTAATCACCCAGGGACAGAGGTTGAGGCCCTAGGGCGGGGTCAATGTAGCCATATGGTGAAAATGTATTAAACCTTAGAAAAGCTTCTTCTTTACTCCCACACATGTGGGGAAAAGCTGAATGCATGGTTATGATGTCCACGAAATCTTCTACCTAAAATTGTAAAATTCATGGCCCCTGGGTCAGGGGTTCAGGCTGTAAGGGGGGGGGGGGGGGGGGGGCGGCAATATGGCTATAGAGTGTTAATGCATATAATGTTTAAAAATCTTCTCCACTCTCACACATGTGTAAGAAAGACTGACTTCATAATTATGTTAACCAGGAAGTCCTCTATTACAATTGTAAATTTTATGTCCCCTAGACAATGGGTGTTGACTCTAGGGCGGGGCCAAAATGGATGTATAGTGTTAATGCATATAATGTTTAAAAATTATATTATCTACTCCCATACACCTGTAGGGCAAACTGAATTCATAATTTTGTAGACCAGGAAGTCCTCTACCAAATTTTGTTAATTTCATGTCCCCCGAGGTAGGGGTTCTGAATCTAGGGCGGGGCCAAAACACTCATATAGTGTATAGGGTTGTGATTCTTAATGCAGGGTGTGGCCAAAAACATGGTCATTTAGTGTTAATGTACAGATAATGTTTAAAAAAGGTCTACTGCCACAGAATAAAAACTGACTGCATATTTAGAACAAAAACATCAAGTTGTTATCTGTTATAATATTTCATGCCACCTACATGTAAGGCAAGTGTTATGGCTGGGAAAAAGGGGGGGGGGGGGGGTATATTTGTCTTGTTATTTTATTCTGCTCAGGAATTTCAATGAAAGAAATGAGATAATTCACATACATGTGTATTTAGAAAGGAGAAAGAATAAAGTTGTGTATCAAAGTTAAGATATTGTAAAAGTTAATTGAGTTATCTCCCCTTGCTTCTTCATAATGGAGTTATTTAAGCATGCATTGCTTATATTTATATTCATACTGATGTCTATTTGTATGAAATATATGTGTATTGTCGCTGTAAAGCTATTATATACGCTCTCAGTCAAGGATATGAAACATACATGGAACAGCCATATTAACATGTTATTTAGTTGGCTTCCGCGACTAAAAATATAGTGCCAGAAATCATGTAGAGAAAAATCTTTTTTATGAAGGAGTAGATCTAATTTAATAATTTTTTTTTTCAAAAGAACATATCAAATTGGTAATGTAAGATTGAACTTTTCATTTAATCTTGCAAAAATAAATCTACTAAAAACACGTGAAGACGTTTATATTTGTGAACATGGCGCATGAATTATCAAAGTGTATTCATAGAAAATTGAACGTCTCAGATGTCCAATGCAAACATAAGGGGAAATATACACTGAATGTGAATATTAATCATTAAATATAATGTAATTAAGAAGTTGTATGATAAAAAAACCTATGCAAGTATTTTTATTTATTGAAACAAAAACAGTTTTTGAAGTCTTTTTAAGCATTGAATGCTTATTTTTGGGTGTCGTCGGTCCTGTAACACACCGATCGGTGCAGACAAATTGAATACCGTGCGTTAGCGCGGTATGATAATTTGTCTGCACCTCTTGGTGTGTTACAGGACCGACGACATCCAGAAATAAGCATTCAATGCTTATATTTATATTCATACTGATGTCTATTTTTATGAAATATATGTGTATTGTCGCTGTAAAGCCATTATATACGCTCTCAGTCAGGGATATGAAACATACATGGAACAGCCATATTAACATGTTTTTTAGTTTGCTTCCGCTACTAAAAATATAGTGCTAGAATCTTTGTAGAGAAAATTTTTTTTATGAAGAAGTAGATATAATTTAATGATTATTTTTCAAAAGAACATATCAAATTGAACGTTTCATTTAATCTTACAAAAATAAATATACTCAAAACCCGTGAATACGTTTATATTTGTGAACATGGCGCATGAATTATCGAAGTGTATTCAGAGAAAATTGAACGTCGCAGATTTCCAAATGCAAAGATAAGGGGAAATATGTACAGAATGTAAATATAAATAAATAAATAGACTCATTAATAGTAAAGTATTAATTGGCTAACCAAAATCACTGATAAACAGTACATGTAAAATGATTTTGGTATAAATACCAGATGGTGTTGTACAATTTATATAGGATGAAAATTCTAAATTCAGAAGTTGGAACAGAAGTGAAAAGCATCATCAAACCCTAATATGAATAAGCTGTTCACTTTCATGTTTTTTGTTTAAATGCCCACAAGGAGAGTTTCTGTCTGCCCCTGGGGATGGGGGATGGGAGGTTGTTTTTATAAAACATGTCTACTAGCCACCTTGTTAAAGTTTATCTATGAAAACATATACAAATAAAAGCTATCTTGAAAGTTAACAAATATGGGAAAATTATTTTCAACTATTTTCTTGTACCTTTTCAATATCAGGTCATGCACTCTATATTGATCTTTATAAATTGTTCGCTAAAATTATAGGTTTTATAGTCCTTTTTGAAAGATTTCAGGCAGGAAGGTGATCGTCATTACAATATAATAATTATAATTATTTTACTCCAGAAAGAAACTTAATCAAATGCATATACATGTATGAGACTCCTCGATAAGTTTGTGTATGGGCTATGGTACTCAGGTGACCGTTAAGGCCTATTGGCCTCTTGTTTACATTTGTAAATAATACAGTGTTATTATTTCAATGTCGCAGATAATAGATAATTCAAGACCAGTTTCCTCATATCCTCTGCAGCCATAGGCAAAGTTCAAAATCAGAAAAAAAACAGAGAAGTCTTCCTTATTCGAAAGTTGCATATTTAAATAATAATAATGTTTGTAGTACCCAAAGAGAAATCCTGTCGGAAAAATGAAGTAATTGTTGAAAATTTAACTTTGATTTATTCAATTAATCATACATGTATTATTAGTTTGGAATAAATAGACTATTCATTCATGTATATCTAACATTCTTTACGTTGCATTTTTAATTGTAGTGCATGTGGTATTATAACATATTTCTTTAAAATGTTTATGATGCTGGCCGACGTGCAAATAAATGTGATTTCTGAAAAGAAAATCATATATGAAGCTGTAGATGCTATTCATTTTTATTCCTAGATCAACTATTTTCTCACGTTCATTTATTGTAAAACTAATTGATAGAAGCACTTACCCGATCGTCAATAAAACTCATTAAAAATCTGATTCAGTAACATAAATGTAAATACCCATTGATTAAAGGTAAGAAGAGTCAAACTTTATCTGCAAGACGTCATTATGAAACTACATTGAAATATCGCCAAACCATACCGAAAATAAATCTGGAAAACAAAGTAGGGACAGAATGATTGACAAACCGTGATAAAGGCTACCCCCCCCCCCCCCCCCCCCCTACGGTTTTACTGGTTGAATAGTTGAATAATAAGGAGATAATATATTCATGAAGGCATCACTTGCGTATAGGATTTTATATTGCAGTACTTAAATTCAACGTTTAAAATTGCAAACACGAAATGCTACATATATAAGCATTGGATGAAAAGCAAAATGAAATATTTTTTTTGCAAATACTGTTGCACTACTGTCTTCTGATATTTACTGATATTGTACTGTTATTGCTGATAATTGCTGATATTTACTGATAATTTTACTGTTGTTAC
Organism: Magallana nippona; assembly: GCA_033439105.1. Lineage (NCBI taxonomy): Eukaryota > Metazoa > Mollusca > Bivalvia > Ostreida > Ostreidae > Magallana > Magallana nippona. The sequence continues at coordinate 28,512,513 of CM065919.1, forward strand.
TGATAAATCCTGCTTGTTCTGATATTTTCTGATATTTACTGACGTTTTTGCTGTAAGTTCTGATCATTACTGATATTTACTGAGATTAACTGTTGGTACTGAGAATTGCTGATAATTACTGATAATATTTTTAAAGCCCAAAATATTGTCTTTTAATTATTAAACAAACACATAATTCAGATTTAACGCAATTTATTTTCAAGTGTGTATTCGGTAGTTATGCATTTAACTTAGCGTTTTATTTATATTTATTTGATAGCTTCTTTTGAACTTCGGAAGCACACAGATCACATTTTAGACTAAATGTTTGAAAGCCGGGCAAATATTGATAACTGAAGGCAGACTCCACAAGAATATTTAATTTCTAAATGTGGTGGACAATATTTATTCAGCAATAAAAACCCCATATTTCTTACATGTAACATAATTTTTTTTTTCAAAATAGAGAAGATATCTGGTAAGGACTTCAAAATGTCTTTGAAGTTTTACTTCACAGAAAGATCAGCGAGGCAATATATATATAATGATACCCTAATGATACAAACTTTTTTATCATTAAGCGTTGGAGTCGCACCTTTTAATGATACAAAATTGTAAAATTGAAAGCAGTCGTTGATGAAACAATACTATTTCATTTCCATATATTTGCTCAGCATAATTAAAATGTTATTTTTACTATAACATTTGTTTGTACTGTTTTGTACAAGTTCTTCATTAATTAGGAAATTTTATATAGATAGATAGATAGATAGATAGATAGATAGATAGATAGATAGATAGATAGATAGATAGATAGATAGATAGATAAATGAATGATAGATAGATAGATGATAGATAGATAATTTTGAATACACATCTAGATATTATCACTCCTATTGATATACAACTGTTCCTCAGGCTGCAGAAAACTAATAACAATAATACTTAATTTTTAAAAACGATATGAATAGTTCAGTCCATTTCATGGGGTTATCTTTTGTAAAACAAACATAACCGGCGAAGTTTTAACCTCTGAACGATTCACATTATCAAATACAATATCTGTTAACACTTGAGAGAGGATTAGGTGGACTTGCAACATTTTAACCAGGGTTTTCGTAGAAAAAATCCGATATTATAATGGCAAGCGGGCGGCTGCCTTTGGGGTACCAAATTATCCTTGCAGACCAATTGTACATACATGTATATTAAAGTAGTGCATATTACTTGGATTTTGATTTTTGATAATTTATGCAAAACAAAAACAAAACAAACAAAAAACCCAAGAAAACAAAACACTTACACTGCCGCTATCCATAACGTTTACAACTTAACCTCTATTCTATCCAGTAACCAGTATCCTGTATCATGCATTCTTAAATCGTTATTCTATTCATTCTACCCTATCCTTCCCATCCATTCTATCCTATCAGATGAAAATTTTGGAATGACATTTTCAAAAAAAGAAAATTGTTGTCAATTCTTTTGAAATCTCCACATATAATTTTTTAAGCAGAATATTTTTTTTAAGCAGAATAATTTATTTCAGCTTTGTTATAAAACATAAATTTGCAAAAGTTGTAATTTAAATTTCACTACGTTTTTAAACAAGATTACCATTAATATTTCGTTCTGTGAAAAACAATTCTGGAAAATGTTTGAACTCAAGCTGAATTTTTATTGGCTGATCGATACAGTATAGGATGGGTAGAATATAACGGTTTTATTCATCTTTTATTCTGTATCTTGTATCCTGCATTCTGTATCCAGCATCCTATCCTATTCAATGTAAGCTTAATGGATAGCGGCATTGTAGTCATTTTTGTGCATAATATTACATATGGGGTACTTGCATGATATTACAGTAAGCTAACCCTCCTCTCCAGATAACTCCTCCTACAGTTTTTAAAATGAGAAGGTTTTGATTTGCAGATCAATTGTACATAATTAATATCAGAGATGTGCATATAATTTGGGTTTTGGGTTTTGATAATTTATGAAAAATACCAGCTGGGATTATTTTTTGCGAATATAGGGTACCCTTATTATCTACATAACTCCTCCTACAGTTCTAAAATTAAGATTTTAATTTTTTTTTGTTTTTAGATCACTTTTACATATGTCAGATATGTTTCATCTTCGCTAGCCAAGGGTTTTCGCTCACTCCGCTCCTCATAAACCCTTGGCAGATAACTCGGTGACAAGTCCCGTTTTATGATTGGCTGCAGCTGCGAGTAGCTGATCTAATTGCAGCGTTTAAAACAGGGGATTGTAAATATACCTTAATATTTACATTTTCCAGTGTCTCTGTCTCTGATAACATTACGAATCGATGTTGTACTATACAGCCCAATAAATTCAAAAGACGTATTGTTGGGGGCGCAATCGGGTTTGTATAATCAATATCATAATATTTAATCGTACAATTGCTGAAAATTATATAAATATAAGTTATGAGGAATCATTCTTTGAATATTATGAGGTGATAATTTCGGTCGGGGAGTGATCAAATCTATCATAAAGCCTTTTGGGCTTTATTGGAGTTGATCACGCCCCGACCGAAATTATCACCAAATAATACTCAAAGAATGATTCCTTATTCCTTAAAAAGAAACACAAGTGTGATCTTTGGTAAAAATCGAGACACAATTAAGTGCTCGAGTACAGTGCCTCCCTAACGATGGTTCAACCAGATTGCTTTAAAAAACGATATATCTCACTGCATGGGATTGAACAGAGATTTACAAACTAATCAAGGCTTGCGTGATAGTATGGGGAGTAAACATGGCGAATGTAGAAGTTGCCTATCCCGTTAGTATATACGTCCTTGCTCATGATTATTGCTTTTAAAGGTTCAATGAGCTGTAATTTAATTAATTTCTTTTATCCACAATATTAACAACGACGATACCTGGTTTTATGGCATGAATACTTTCATATATCAGCGACGTTCTCACCCCCGGTACAGGTCCCTACAAACACTATTAATAAAATATGCCTTGCTTTCTACTTATTATATCTTCATTCTTATTCAATAGTATCGTTAATCATCGCTAGTAAACATGATGTCAAGTTGTATTTATGCCGTAGCGTGTTTATAACCCATTGTTACATTCGATTAAAATGTAAATATGCAAGGGGCGCACTCAAGTTGCTCGCTAGAAAGCGCCACTGCATCACCGAGTTTTCGTTATGAGATCTGCCAAGGGTTTATGGGGAGCGGAGTGGACCGAAAACCCTTGGCTAGCGAATATGGATATGTGCATATTCAAGGGATTTGATTTTTAGCAATTTATGCAGAAAATACCAGCTGTTGAACTTGGTAATTTTATTGTATAATATTTCAGATAGATAGACCTTATTTGTCCAAATACCTCCCTCTACAGTTTTAAAGATAAGATTTTTTTTATGTTCTTTCTTTTTGCAGATCATTTATCTAAATATCAAGATGTCCATATTAGAGTGTTGCTTCATATATCTGGACGCCAGAGATCCGGACGCTTTAGTTAACGGACGATTTTATTTGGAAACAGATTTTGTTACGTTACTTTGTCCCATATATCCGGAATTTTGCGTTCCGGATCCGGACGGTCTGTTTTTACCATAAAACACGGTTTATCTATAAATTTTGCTTCATTTAACCGGACGGTAAGATTTAATGGTACTCCGATTGATACTATAGAAAGATTAGGCCAGTCAATTTAGTTTCACGCCTTTTCACCTGCTAGCCCCCATGAGTAGCTGGTATAAACACTCTGACTTCCCAAATTACTTTCAAATATTACGAACATTGCTGGTTAGACAGGATTAGTCACGCCTCACTGCAAGTGGCTTGGGTATCTTTACACTGTGCACCTGTCAAGTGACACCACTTTTTAAAACACTCCTCTACTTCAAAGGAACAATTTGCATAATAAATCTGGAACGTTTTTCATAGCTTTGTGGTATTTATACTCAAAACGTTATTTTAAATGAAGTGTCTCGTGAATGCCTTGTTAGATTAAGCCGAAACCTGAAGTATAGGAAGAAAACGATAAAGAAAGCATTTCAATTGATCGGAAGTGCATTGTGATGATGCACAAAATGCACTTTACAATTTTCTTCAAATACAAAGCTATGAAAAATTAATGTGGATATCTACTAATATTGATGCAAATTAATAACATGAAATGCATATGTTATTTTTATTTTTATTTAAACTCAGTTAAGGGCTGTTTACGCTTATAATTCACAAATGCTAAAATATATCATTTTGAACAAAAATTTGGTAAGTTGAAAATAATAAAATCTTTTATCTTAATATAAAGATGTGTCAGTGAAACATGATTATGTTTTAATAGAGATATACAGTTAGGCAGTAGTATGGATATTTTATCACATTCATTTACATTTTAGATTTTTAAAAATATTTTACAAAAAATAAAAGTACAAAATGAAACAAGCGTTAGGAACCTTAATTTGTCATCATTAATGAATTAGAATTTATCTATCAAGTTAATAGTTTTGAGAGCATTCAAAAGAACCAGAAATAATCAAATACAGAGACTTATCAGAAAATCTGACAATTCATAACAATAAATTCAATCAATATTAAAGACTTTTGATATAGATTTGTTGTCTTTTAAAGATAGTTGTTATTCAAATAAAAAATAATAATCATATGATGAACATATTACATATAGAATATCCTATTATAATGTCAATGCTGAAGTAAGAAACGCAAATAAATCAATCTGGCAATCATTCTTTTTTATGCCAAATTATCATAAAGAAAAAAATGCTTGCAGATTTTATTTTCCTCCAAATTCAGTTGTAGTGCAAAACGCAATAAGCATTTTGAAAGAATTTTAAATTTCAGTAAAAATCGTCTATCTTTGATTGAAGTGTTATATGTAAAGATGATTCTACAGCCTTCATCAGTTCTCTACAAATTAAGCCTCCAAAGCGTATTTGTTTTTTATCAAAAGTATTCTCCGATCTTGACGTAATTGTGGATTTGTGACACTCTTCGATATACGATTTGATAAATCGCGCCATTTCAGTTTGTGCAATTTTTCTTCCTTCAAAAAGTCGTCTGAAGTGACAGGTTTTTTCAGCAAACTTAGTTTCAACACATTCTGTAAGCGTGTGCATTTTTTTATACGCTAAAACAATACAAATGCGCACACCTAACTCGAGTTCCCAAAATCTGTCAATCGGGCATGTGTTCAAAGGTTCAACTAAATACGAACCTGATAATTTTTCGCGTTTGTTTGAACCTTCATTCAGTTGAAAAATTATTTCTATGATGCACAATAATCTACTTCTTTTAACATTTGTCAGTGCAAGTGTTAAAAGATCCATATCTGCAACAACGCGTTGATCTGGTGAGTCATTTATAATTTTCATCATAAACCGATGCGCATCATAATCAGACTTATCAGAAGAAATGAGAAGATGTAAAATGTTATTTTGTCCCGAAAATCTGAAGTGACATACTGATATTCTGATATCATTAACATCTAGCGGCGTTCTTGTTCGTGTGATGTAGTTTTCGTCGTTTTCGCAACATTCCCCAAATCTTGCGAGGTAAAATTGAGAATGGACGTCCTCTTCATTTGTATTTGTTTCGACAAAATGCCATAAAAATGTTGACAGTTTCTTCAGACCGTATTTGTTTGCCCAAAATATTACTGGTAAGCTGAAAGGTGATGCTTTGTCAGGAATGTAAAGCAGTTCTTCTAATTTTTCCTTTTGTTGTAGTTCATTGCAAAATCTTTGTTCACATTTACCTCTTTCAAACATTCGGCAGTTTAATACCTCCGATATTGCACTTTTGAAAAGGTCTTGCATTAAACGACAAACTAAAAGGCTCAAACGATCCTCAGTTATGTCCTGAAAGTCGTACGTTCGTAGAATATCTAATGGAAAATGTTGAACAGCAACCTCGAAATGATTCCTAAAAAAGTAATCACTCAACCCTTCCATATATATTTGGTGCTGACATTCGTACATCGAAAAGTGTTTTATTAATATTTTGCCTTCTAATTCTTCGGCTCTTTCATTTAGGTTTTCAAACTTAAGTGGTTTCATACCGTTGATCAATGCTTCGGAACATTTTTCTTTCAAAAAACCAAGCCAATCTTCACTATATCTAAAATCCATTTTGTAGTTTGATCCAGGTTGACTATGATAAATCAAGAGAATCAGGAAAAGAGTCTTTACACCATTAGTATTGTCCTTCGTTATTTCATGAGCTATTTGATTTCTTACGTAAGCTCGTGGATTGTCGAAAATCCATATACCTTTTTCATTACGTCTGTCTTCAAATGCATATAGATAAGCACGCAGTGGGAACCCAATATCGCCTCCTTTAATTGTGGATAATTCTTTTTCTGAAAATATTGGTCTTGATATGTTTTTTTTCTCCTCGGCAAGTTGTACCTGCATTGATACAATACGTAGCATTTCTTCGACTGATAGAGGAAAAGATTCTTCTTTAACGAAAAAATAGTTTTTGAGATCAGGAACGGTTACTTTGATATGTGCACATGCATGTTCAATGATATTATCTTTTGCTGTAATCAAAAGACGAATAGAATCTTTATCTTTGATAAAAGTAAAGTAGAAATAACAGAACGTGTCCCACCATTTCTTCAATTGTTGCCGATACAGGTATCCGTCAAAAATATTATCGATATAAATTAAAGTTTTATCATTGAGATCGAAAGCTAGAAGGTCTTCCCATGATGTAAATTTCAGTTTTACCCATCCTTCATAACTACTGCTTTTCATTATATGAACTGCTGTTAACGTTTTACCACATCCTTGCTTTCCGATTATAACAACCAATCCAGTTTGTGCAAGTTGGTTTATACATTTATATGTCAAATTTGTTTCCACAAAACTTTCGTTTACTTGATTATAAGCTTCCAGAAATGCTTTGGTTTCATCTAAAATATAGGATACATTACAATTAACATAAATAAGTTGAAATTGTTAGTGCATTGTGTACCTGTTTAATAGCTCAAAGGTATGAATTAATTTTGTGTTGGATTAAAATGAATTGACAAATGAAAAATATATCAAAAAATAGTTTTAAATCTTAAATAACAGTGCGACATTTAAGTCCGGACACGACACAGTCCGGACTTTCAGCTACCCTTTCGGTTAGACATAACTTACTTTTGTTTATATATTTTGGTGGGACCTTTTATTCTGATCCTATCATGTCAACCTGAATGTACACATTGCTCTAGTTTTCTTATAATTGTCTCTCAAATATCAAAATTCCATGGAAGAATGGTGGAATTTTTCATCCCATCTAAAATCTCACCAAAATCCCATGGGAGAAAAAAATCTTTGTGGGATATAAACTCCCGTGGGATTTTTCTTTGGTATTGGTTTTTATCATTGGTATTGATAGGATTAATAATCCTCTATAAAGCTTTAAGATGGTAGATTAAGCTGGTAGGAATTGGAATGTACTTCTGCGATCCAGGTCTTTAAACGTTATATTATTTACGGAATGTATTAAAACCTCAACGACTATCCAAATACTTTGTATTTCTGTTGTGATCTTACAACAAACACCATAGATTATACCTTTATCTGATACTCAAAGTCAATTCTAAATTATGATACTTTGTTCATTTAAAAATATTTTTTTCAATAAATATCACACCAACTTCTATTGAAAAATTAAATTAAATTAAATTAAACAATACCTTCGTTGTCCTTACGTCGATCATTCATATTGGTATCTGTAACTGTTAATAACAAACAATTGAGTAAGCAAAATTTGAAAATCATGTGTTATTTCAAAAATTGGCTACCTTAAAAAAGCTTAAACATTAACATACATGTATATATAAACAGTTAAAAACCTATTTGACTTATTTCCTGTGATCATTGAAAACAATTTACCTTATTTAACTATTTATCTGAAGATATAAATGTTTACGTTATAATAATATCAAGCTGTCATCATCATTTTTTTTTTTAATTTTGAATCACTTAAGAAGATTTGAATAATTTCGTCTAAAACTGATCACGTGATTCCATTTTTTACTTTCAACAACAACAGAGATTTAAATGCAAATGTATTTATTGAATTAGAGTCAATTATCGCAAAAGTAAGTTACAACGTAAAAAACGAAATAAAGGATATTTTTTTTACATTTAAGCATGAGTAACGTTGCTGCTCTTGCATTACTCATGCGCAGTGATGATGACCACGCCAATACTTGTTTAAATAAACATGAAAGACAAGATGAAAAGATATACACGAAAGAAAGATTTATGTAAGTAAGTTATTGTGGTAGAATGCGTTTATAAGGGACAACTCCCGGTGAAAAGTTTACTTTTATATACATTACGAGGGGCGTTCAATAAGTAATGTCACTAATAAGATTACATGAAATATAGGGTTCAATTGTCTGTTACATATGTAAAGGATGGTATTTTGAAGGTAACTATTAAAAAAATAACAAAAGATATCTTATTCTGTTATTTTTGTAACAACGATAACATTATTGATTGATCGCCCCTCGTACATATTTCCGTATTCACATCTATATACAAATAGTCCAGATACATTGTACATATACCCGATTACAGTGGCACAGTGACACAAAAAGTGTTGCTTTTTTTACTATGATATTGAACAAATAATAGAAACACAAAAAAACCTTTAGATCACTAAATGATTTTTGAATACTTTATCATTTCTTCACATCGTTTAAATGTGGGAATTGTGTATAACACCTTTTAAATGTTAGTTATTAGGCGTCACTATGTCAATTTAGGGAAAGTGTACTTACCATTTCCTCTCACAATGTCAAGTAACAATTTTCCGGCTGCACATTCTAGAGAAAAAATAAGAGAATTATTAACAATTTCTTTTTTTTACACATTGATTACATTGAATAAGAACATTATATTCCAAATATTCTTGTTTTGATGTAAACGCTGAAGTTCATCGTAGAAACTTGTTTTATAATCTTGATTCGAAATTTAACCCCCCCTCCCCCCGTCACACACACACACACACACACACACACACACACACACACACACACACACACACACACACACACACACACACACACACACACACACACACACACCCCAGCCCCACCCCCCCCCACACACACACATATATATATATATATATATATACGTTATATTGGTTGATTTCTTTATATTTGTCAATATGTATAATTATATAAGCTAAAAGTTCCTTGTCACACATAGCATCTTCTCCATTTTTATAAATTCAAAATTCATGAAGTTTCGAAAAAATAATTCGATTAAAATTAATTCGATTACTTTCTTTGCCCCTTCCCAACTTATAGGAGAATATATATATTTCAATTTTCCAAAAAATCTAAAGGTATATATGTTGTTTTAATGACATTTTTGTGATGTTGAAAACCAGATTCACATTTTGTCAGTATGACTAGATGTATGAAAAAGAAGTTTCTAGAAAAGTTTGCAATTTTTTGATAAATATTAACGAGGTACTAGCCATAATTTAAAAATGAATAACGGCGAGTTACCTAATATGCATATTCATAAACGATTAACTTTTGAGGTGGATTTGCGCATGTGTGCGGAAATAGTAATTCAGAAAAGCAGCTTGCAGAACGAGGTAATACGACAGGTTTGTTTACAGTTGTTTGAATTCATATAAACAGGTTTGTTTGCTTTTAACAGAAAAAAATATCAGATATTGTCATCTGCATTTCATGAGGATGGTTGCGTATCGGTGTCGATGACAGTCGATGGAAGCTCTTTTGCAATTGACCATTATTTTCATACATTTGAAAATATATCTTTAATTACATGTATAAATTAAAACTTTTTGCCAATAAACTTAAAAATGCCTGCACCAGAGTAACTGCTTACACCTTTTGTATTTCAGAAAGTGTTATATGAGGTCCGTAAGCTATAGTTGAATTTAACCTGATAAGTAATTATGGTACAATAAATTAAAAACCTACTTTCATTTTCGATAAACAAGCTCGAAATAGCAAAAATGAGAGTAAGGTGGTGGACACGCTTTGGCGGATCCAAGTCATTGGGAATAAGCATCAAAATATATACTTGCAATGAAATAATATTGAAAGATTACGTAACCAATGAATAAAGTTATAAGGAACTTACTTGGATTATACATAGTTAAGATTTGACAAATGTTGAATAAATGAAATTAGGCAAAATGAATGCTCGATTTTAGTTATGATAGATAGAAGCTAGTGAATCACGACCTCTCGCGAGAAAATGGAATAGAACTTTCCAAATGGGGGTAACCAAAATTGACTAATTAATGTCATGCCGAAAAGTGTAGGACGGGTTCATCGTGCATAGCGGTCAGATAGTCATACCTTGAATGGGACTTTTGGTTAATATAAAAAGTCAATAAATAAAATGGAACAACTTGATGCGATTTTCGTTTTAAAGAATTTTTTTCAGAACAGGGTGCTCAGGAACGCGGTTTGACTAATTTACATCATGGCGGAAAGTGTAGGGCGAATTAACCATCGGGCATATACTTTTGATCTGAAAACTGTGGTTTAAAATATGCAAAAGATAAGCAAGTCTATATGAACCATGTACATGTATGCATTAAACGGGGAAATCAAATTGGGGGGGGGGGGGGGTGGGGTGACCACCTTAACCAAATTGTGTTTTTTTCTTCAAAACAGTCTTTATCTGAAATTCTCATTTGGGACAGTTATAATACAAATTGTTGAGAAATTTGATCTAAAGAACAAAATCTAGAGACGTCCTAAATATCCACTCACTGATTTAAAAAAAAATTGTTATCATTTTCCACCCAGCTGCAACAAAAAGAATTTCTTTTCTTGTAAAAAAAAACCCACCAGTATTCAGTGAAGCGTTCTTTGATCTAGATTCGCCCATCAATGTTTTATTTTCTTTAATTTGAAATTTGATCATATAGTCCATTTAATATTGTATATATCATCAATTATATAAGCCACAATTACTTTCTATATTACCTAATTAAAGGTTGCTTTGATTTGCCTTTTCTTTAATTTTTTCCTTAATTCTTTGTAACCATGGCAACAGTTGCCCTTATCAACACATGTATGGAATATTCTTACTTTTTACAGCAATGTGTATCAATATATGCAATATAAATACCATTGGTAAGTATGCATGCCGGAACCCTTATACATATACAATTTTTATTTTTACATAGAATTGATCTTAGATGCTAGATAACAATCAAACGTTATGCCACACGAGTTGTTTTAGTGATTTAGCAATCAGATGAAATAAAATTATTTTATCTGAAAAAAAAACTTTGCTTAGTTTTAAAAAAAAAGTATACGGTCTATTTAATTACGGTAAAGACATAACAAACCCTATTCGCTTTGTACATAAGAGTTGACGTCTCATACATGTACATTCAATTCCAGAATTATTCGTATTATGCTTTATTACAATGCACTTTGAAAAATTACGCACTTTAAAAAAAAAATCAAAGAACGTTAATTTTTGGACCACGTCAACACACTTAAAAAAATATTTTTTTTCAAAGTGCGTTGATATCGTCGATAGTAACGCACTTTGACAAATATTGTTCAGGGTTTGGCCGAAATAAATGAAACTTTTATATAAAATAAATAATTGTTTTCACCTTGTTTAGGTCAATGGGGTATATTTGAAAATGAACCCAATGCATTCTCAGCTAAGTTCATAAACAGTTTCTTGATTAGATTTTTTTTCTTTTCTCATATGCTTACGTAGTTTGACAATTTACACATAAAGAACAACTCGAAAGATTTAAATTATCCAAATATGACATAACCTGCACCCTAATGCTTATTGTTTAGTTTATAATAATTTAATGTTTGACAAAGTAATTTTTTTTTATAAAGACGTGATTTATTTGATTAGAATTTGAAAAGAGGGTTTATGTCGAAACGCAGATTCTTTAACATAACATGGAGAAATTATTGTTTGGCAAGCTCGTTTTTTTCAATATCAAATAATTTACAACAAAATTCTTTTTCCGTAATCAATTAAATATTGTATTGGTAATTGACCTGTATCTTTGGTTAATTCCCACCCCTGCCTCCGTTCTCAAAGACGGTAAATCAGATTCACTAGTGTTAACAAATACTTTATCAAATATGAAGTGGAAATTAAACTTGAATCAATTGGTTAATTACAAACTGCACACAACAGTCAATATGATTTAAACTGATGGAATATTTCATCATGACATTCATAAAATAAGCTGTTTAATTTTTAGAGTTTGAGAATTAATCTTCTCTTTATCTTTATTAAATTTTTCAGTGAAATGACATAAATGCACTTTTATTCTCTCGAAACAATGTTAAATGACATCCTGAATATTGTAGAGTAACCTTTTCCTTTACTTGTTGGGCAATGTTCCGTGCATTACATTCAAAATGGATATAAAAATGATAATTTATCCTTTTTCTTTTTCTAAAAGGTTTAAAACAGAGGTGTACAAATAAGCACAATTACTATATTTCTATTAGAGCTTTTAATATGAAGTTCGGAAGTTAAACAAGCTATGTTTTCATAGTTAAGCCTTGATCACGTAGAGCAAAGCTATACCCCTGACTATAAAATATGCTATTCTCCCCACGGATTGCTATCTTTCAAATTATGATGCCAGCTTTTGGTTGCTGTAATATTCTGTAATTTGATTTAATGACTTTCTCCAAAATTAAAGAGTTTAACAACAATGGCGTAAGCAATTGAGCGAAGGTACGAGTCCCACACGACTAGTTACAGTATTAGTGAGTTAAATGTTGAAAACTTAATATTAAAAATGTTTACTCTTTCCCTAAATTTGACCTCAGCAAAACATATGAGAACAGTTACCAAGTAGCTTGTCATGCGATGAATACTGACTGAATTTACTGAATTTAATAAGACGTATCCAGTGATTGTGAGTGGGACTATAGAGCTATTACAGCTCTTTTATCAACACGTTTGATAAAAGAGCTATCTCATTCAAACCATTGGATATGTGTATGCTATCGCCAACCACATGTAGAAAAATATGTTCATGAAAACGAGGTGTCATAGTGATATTTTCCCATTATCATAGCGTTATTATAATTATCATTTGCCGTTTTTAAATTGATGAACTTTATATTTTCAGAAATAAAACGTTTATGTTTAACTTGTTTCATTATCTTCAGATGTTTTACACAACTGTAACATTACTATATTTGTTATGTAAAACACATGACGATATAATGAAAGCACATACGTTTTACTCGTTCTATACTTATATCACCGTCCACTGAGGAATTTCATGGATCTCTCTCTCTCTCTCTCTCTCTCTCTCTCTCTCTCTCTCTCTCTCTCTCTCTCTCTTCTCTCTCTGTAAATTTACTTGTATGTATTTCCCCTGCGATAATAGTTCATAGCCGCATATTTCACCAAAGAAAGCGTTTTATTATTTCAAAAAATCTTACCATATTTGAAATCACACTTTTCACAACCTTTCATCGGTACTGAAAAAAAAAACACATTTGATAAAACGAAATAACTCAGTGCGTACCTGATATTATATCATGCAAATAAGTAGTTTATTTTCAGATATTTGAAATTTCCGTTTGTCGTAAATTTCGTAAATTATTTCTTAAAAGACGTGGGTTTTTTTTTGTATACAGGTAATCTGAGAAACATTAACTTTTGTCGGACCAATGAAAGTTCTTCTCACTTATTTTTAATTTTAAAATACTACTCAATATCTTTAAGAATTTAAGTTTTTAGTTTTCTCTCAGTTTTTGAAAAATATTAGAGATGTTGGGCTTTTACTGATGGGAATTTTCACGTTTGTTTTAATTTGTCTTTATCGATATTGTCGAGTATAAGTCAGAAAATAAATAACAATTATACTACAGGAAGATGAGTGTTCAGGCTTCTGTTGCTGTCCATTAGGTGTTGTCAGTAATGTCATCTCTAAAAAAATAAGTAAATCAAAATTGGTTTTTTATAGAGTGTTTTTAAGTGAAAAATGTTTTTCAATTACTATTGTTCGGAAAACGTTTGAAAATGGTTTTGTTTTTTATATTACCGTCATTATCCTGGTCATTTGTTTTTCGATTACATGTAGAAACACCTACAATGAAGTAATATATCGTAAATTAGATTGAAATATTTGTCAATATGAAAATATCTTTTTACGGAATATAATAAAATTTAATAACAATTTACACCATACAGCAAGACTTGCTAGCTGCTAAACTGTAGATATCTATAAAATGTTTATTTTATGTAACAGACAGAAAAGCTATTTTGTGCGATTCCTTTATTTATTTAGACGTGCATAAGTTTAATCGTGGAAATCGCTGAAGACAGATATGATTGTATGATACACTTACATATTGTTACCCCCTTTCTTTCAAAGTTATCAATAGAGTAAACAAAAGTGTTATGCATTATAAGTATCAGCAACCCGGTGCAGTAGGTTGAACCGTGAGATAATGATATGCGATGGAATTCAAACCCCGCGGGGGCCTTAAAAAAGTACTTTTTAATGACTTTTAAAATGCAATTTCTAGTCAAATAATGAACAATTTAAATATACGTGTATATAGGTTTTTGTAAACGATTTTTTTTTCTGTAAAAAGTACTTTCCTCCAATTTATTATCTAATCATCATTAATCCTTATCACCCTGCAATTACATAGCGGATAATCGACACCCGGTGACTTCTACGTTTTATGACACTACATGTACGTCACAACATATCGATTTTAACCCATTATGATACAGCGCATGTAGGCAAGTTTTAGTTTCTATCTCTGTAGCGCAATGGAATGGGTGTAGCTTCGATCTATGAATCCGAAGGTACCGAGTTCGAATACTGCCAGTGTAAAGCAGACAAATGACCCTCGTAGACCAGGGGTCATTTTCGACATAGAATAAAGACCCCAGTCATTATTCTTTGTAAAAAAAAATGACCCTTTTGCCTAAAGAATAAGTGTCATTTTCATAAAAATGAGCACACTCTACATGAAGAAAAGTGACCCCTGTAGAATAATGACCCCCTTATAAATTTAATATTTTCAGTATTATTTCTTGTTATTTGTGAAAAAGTCTTTACAATATTGCACTTTTTATTGCAGTAAACAGAAAGTAACACAACTTACAATTCATATTCAATAAACTTAAAGTGAAAAATGTCTATATTTTAAAAGAAACAAATCCTTTCGTTATAACAAGATACTGATTTATTGTGCCGGGGTATATATGTAGTCTAATCTTAACGAGTTACATGTACCTGCATATCATTATTACGAGTGATAACACATTAAAGCTATTTCGAGATAAGTGTTGTTTATTGGCGATTAATGAGTAGACTCGATATTATTCATTACTGATACTTGCATTGATGTTTATAATTTCCCCCTATTACAGTGTATTAACTATTGATTATAAAAGTGCAGCAACAAGAATTAATGTTTAAACCAATGCATTGTATTTCATTTAACATAAAATTGCTATTGAAACTTTGTTAACGTAAACAATAAGATCTTAAAGGTGAACTACATATAAATGCCTTTTTTACCTTATCAACGCATTTAGAATTAATTTTTTTTTAAAAATCGATCATTGTTTATTATCTATTTAAGATAAATTACTATAGTAAGGTACTCTTCACGCAATTGCTCTGAAGAGAAAAATATAGATGATGCCTGATCAGCAAATACACATTACAACAAATGTTTAGACTTTCGATGTTTTTGTAATACGAAGAAGAAAACAAAATTACATAAAATGATTTTAAAAAATCTTTTTTTCTCGAAAAATGTAGATAAGAAGAATCCATATTCCTACGCTACCTGCCTCCTTAGTCTTTTTCACGAAAATATATGGCATTCATTTACTCAATTATATTACTTTCATGATTATTGTTCGTTAAGTATGGCACATTCTCCTCTGAGGGAGATTGTTAATTATTCATTGTGTATGAAGTGTTCTTTTTTTTTCTTTTTTAAATTACGAAATGGTTATACAACACCTGCACAGATTTCTCATCGCATTCGTGTAAACCTGGGATATTTGTTGCGGATGCAAATGTGAAGTCCCGATAAAATATAGTTCAGAAAGCTGTCCATAAATTTTGTAAATAAAAAATCGTTTTAAAATAATAAAGCTACAGAAAATGCTATATAGTATTATTAACATGATTAATTGTAAAGTAACAAGTACTGATTAGCAGATTTCTACGCTAGTTCAGCGTCATATTCCCGCCATATGTCGACGGGAGAAGAGATCTAACTGTTAACAATCAATTTGTGTCAATGTAAGCTAGTGTTTTTGCTACGGATATGAAAAACTATATACAGCGATTTCTTAACAAGATGGGTGTTTTTAACTTCAAACTCAGCTGAGCAGAGTGAAAATTCAAGTAATGTCAAAGCCATATATATTGGATATGGGGTAACACATATCTATTCTTGTTTACGGCAGGGGTCATTTTTCTACAGAGGTCATTCCTCTTCATGTTTAACATGAATAAAAATGACACCTGGGTCTTTTTTCTTCTAAACAATCTAATTATTCTACAGCTGGTGGGTCATTATTCTATGTCGAAAAATGACACCGGTCATTACATTACGGTTGTCATTCTTCTTTACACCGGGACTTGACGAGGTTGAATCTAATTATTTCTAGCCTAGATATTTTGATAAAACTTCTTACATATAGTTTTACTATATCAATTATTTAAAGATAAAAAAAAAAAAGTATTGACCATACCGATTTTCTAGGGGGTCGTCTCGAAAGTCAGCCATTTTTACTAAAGGACCCTAAGGGACATTGTTGAAAAAGCGCTAAAGTTTGACGTTTTCTAATTTTTGTGTTTCTGCCCAAGGGATTTCTTTTTCTTTCAAATATATGAAAACTATTGTAAAAATTCACCAAATGGGGAAAATTAAAATAATGTTTACCTGTGGTTTGGTCTAGGGATAATATCAAAGTTGATTTTTTCTCCACAAAATTGGCACATTGTGGTATATATTGGCTAATACAAATTAAGATTTATCGAAATAACACTTTTAAAATGCCAATATGATTCTCTTAATGCTCTGTTGATAAAGTCTTATTTTTAAATTCCATCGCCGCCTCGAAAAAATGAGCTAATCATACTTTTTTGGCTTTATGCATAATTTAAAACACTGGGGACCAATGACGCATAGGCGCAATTTTAGCATTTAGCCTATAAAATTCATCAAATCATAATTTTTCAACTAATAAGAGTTACATAAAATGTAACTTTTGTATAGAAACACAAAGTTAAAACTTTGCAGCCACGGCTTCATGAATATAAAAAGATGCGCAGAGTCATGCGCACCCGAACTGTACTCGGCCTAGTTAATTTGTTTTCGAATTGCAGGGAAAATTTAAAAGTTGATTTTTCCCCCAGATTGAATTTTTTCCTGCCGTTTTTTGATGTTGAACACATGCTAAAAATCCACATCCACAAGTAATTTAAAAGTTCGGGTTTAAAGTAGAACTTCTCACAAAGGTGTGGAAGACCGTTAATCCTATTCTATCATTCATCATGTAAAGAAACACGTTATTAATACAGATTCAATTCACGACAATATAAGTTGCGAGCGTTGATGAATTTAAAAAAAAAAATCTTGTGTTTGTATTTGATAGGGGTGTTTTTTTTTAATTTACAACTGAGCTTTAAATACAATATAGACATTAAATGTTTGTGAAACAACAACAGTTTAACTTTTATGCTGAAAAAGAAATTCTATTCCTTCCGGAATATGTTTTACTGTAACAAAATGTTGAACAAAAACGATGAATTTTATTTAATTAACGTCAGTTCTCTTGCAGCACTAATATCGAGAGTAAAACACGACAATCTGCATCATTTTGCAATTTACCCATTTGTTAAAATAAATATTATAAAGAAACATTCAAAAAACGCAGGTAATACACTTACATGCAAATCTTGTTTTTGATTTCCGAAAAAGTAAAAGCCAAACTAAAATCCCAATAACGATAAAAAGGATAGCAAAAACAGCGATTATTATCCCAATAATTTCATCACTTCCAAATGTATTCCTAAAAAAAAATAAAATATTACATACACACGCATGCATTTTATGGCATCTTTAAATTTCTTCTTTTAAAAAAAAGATATATTTCTTTTAAATAAAGGTATATGTACTTGTATTTCACTTGTTGCGTTAAGTTTATACTGCTTTTGCACATGATCATTAGCTCAAGAAAAATAGATTACTTACTTTTTTGGCAATTACAGAATCAAAATAATTTTTGTCATTTAAAACAAATATCCAAAAGAAGTTATAAGTTCATTGGTTTCCATTCGGTCTTTTAAAGAGAAAAATACTCCAAATAAATAATTATAATGTGTGCATCATTTTCTTTATAGAAATGTCAAAAAAATTATCAAGAGAACTACCACATTGCCAAGTAATATACACATACATGTCATGTGCATTTCAGAACTTACTCGTCGTTTTACAGCCTACATAAAACCTGATATAAAATTGAACCGAACAATTACTTTTTATTACGGAACGTTATTTACTGTTTAGAGGTAATTATTCACCCATTCCTTAAAATGAATATCCCATAAACTTTGTATTCAATTTGACATTTTAATGCAATCGATCTTATAATAATATATTTCTAAAAAACATTATTTAGAAAAAACTGCCTTATGAAGGCCGAGTTGGGTTTTACTGTAACAATAGAAAAACTACTCGTCTTTTCATAATTTGTACATGTAACATACATTAACTCTAGTGTACCTTGTACGTGTACATGTATTACACGGTATGTAATTATTTATCAGAATTTAATTTACATGTTAAAAAAAAAAAAAAAATCTGATTTTTAGAAGACTCCTTACAGGATGAAAAAAGAATCCTTACAAGATATAAAAATACACATAATATTGCTATTTATGGCGAGTATTACAAAAATTATAGTATATTTGCATACATAATCCATAAAATAAGAATATATCACTCCGAGGGTAAAAGTTTAAATATGCATATAAAAGTAGCAAGGCGTAATCTTCGTTTGATGTTTATTAGATAAAAAGATTGATTTGAGAACAACTTAACAACTTACCCATCTGTTTCATTAACATATGCATTCCATATAGTGCTTGTTAATTTACTTCCAATAGTGGTTATGTCTCTTGATGACACATCTGTCTCATTTTGAAGTTTTCTTTCGACAATATCATAACAACCTGGATCTGCATATACAATACAATTGCTTATCTTAACATTTTTTGAGAGCTACAAATTAATTTTCTTTCTTTTCAAGAATACGTTGTCTTTTTAAATATATTTAATTAATGTTTCCTTTAAGATTTTCAACATACATTTATAAGCCTCTGTGGATCGGTAGACTTTGGCACACGGAGGTTGCACGTCATCACATTTTAGGCCGTAATGTAATTGTATTCGCGCTCCAAGTTCATTATATTCTGTACAATACCCTATAATTGGTCAAATCAAATAAATTCATATTTTATATAGAGAATATCATATCTTTAAAAAAAATATCGTGCTTTCAGTTGTGCGTTTGTTTTGTAAATTATTAATATAAATAGTTATGATTTTTTTTATGAACGATTTAATTGTACAATAGTTTTCAAGCTTTTACAAAAAAATATGTTAGATGAAACTATTGATGGAACTGTAGAGTGATGATATTCTAAATTAGGGTTTGTATGTGTGTGTGTGTGTGTGTGTGTGTGTGTGTGTGTGTGTGTGTGTATATATATATATATATATATATATATATATATATATATATATATATATATATATATATATTAATTAAAATATAGTTTAGTAGGAAAACTCACCATTAATTATGTAGGCTGGAGCGCATACTTCAATAAGGGCATTTTCGTATTCATTAATGACACAGTGATATTTAAAATTAGAAACATCAGTGCAGTTTTGCTTCTGAGCCAGAAAACTGCAATTTTTTATCTGTTTCCTTCTTTCCCATTCGGAAATGGTCACTGGACAAGATTTAACTTTCTTGACAGTTTGTGTTGACCATTTACAATATCGACCTTTGCTCACCTAGATAACAATGAGATCTACATGTTTTACATGAATCGCTGATAAAACTGTTTCATGGTTAAAACTATTAAAACTTATATTTACTTCGTACGTTGCAGAATAAGCGTACATTTTATTTCTCATTTTCAATATTTTATTTTAAAAACGTCATTCTTTTAATTTAAACACTTTAAATTTTATTAATATGAAAATAAAACAATTTTATGAATACAGCACCTTTAACAAAAACACTTACCATACAAAGGCCTGCAAGGATACAAATGGAAACGAATATCTTTAGTTTCATTTTCTTTGATTAAATCTTCAATATTTCTACGCAGTCTGAAGGAGAAAATATATGCATAATACATGTGATAGCAAAAAAAAAACAATTGTGTTTCTGCTACGTAAATTAAGAACGAATATCATTTGAACATTTACAGTTTCTTCCCTGAAAATACTACGTTTATGTTCCACACTGAGCAATTTTTTTGGTAATTGGTTTAAGTGATTTTTTTCCCTCTTTTCTCTTTATAAATTGTTAATAGGCCATTTGAGAAAATGTCTTCCCATAATCTCAATTATATGTATACTCCTTTTCATAACAGGTTTTCAGGGAAATTCCAATTTTTGCTATCTTAATACAATGTTCAAACAAAACATGTTTTGAATCCATATAAATCAAGTACTATTTGAAAAATACATTACATATGTCGTGTAGTTAAATATGAAATGAATTTAAAAAAAAAACAGACCTATGAATTATTCATAATAAAAATAATAATGTCCTTTATCTGTGCAGGATAGCACAAACTTTCATTGCCCCATAAATATTGTTTTCGATAAAAACCGATCACCATCAGTTTATCTTGCACACACACGGACACCCACAGCCCCCCCCCCCCCCCAACACACACACACACACACACACACACACACACACACACACACACACACACACACACACACACACACACACACACACAGGGTTACATTACAATCAATAGACCTCTTGTGATTAGTTACACTCTGCTTTCACAAAAATGTACCGGTACTTTAAAATTTTTGTAGCAAGGGATATCAAAATAAACCGAATTTCTTTAAAAAAAACCCCAGTTGATATGATTCTAAATACATGTCAACTTAAGAAAGAATAAACCGAAACTAAGTTTTTTGACTTATTGTAATTATTTACATTTTCAAAATATAATTCATCTGTATTATTTCAGGTTTTTAAAAAAAAAAAAATAATAAACATAATGTCTGATAAATTACCAAAAGGCCTAAATTACTTTGAACTTTTTATCTCTCTTTCTGTCTCTCATACGTTACGGATTAATAAAATATATGTAATTCATTAATTCTAATACGTTTCAAAGTCAATGTTAAATACAAAGAAAATATCCCATTCAATATTGCAAATATTTTTTTTATTTAACGTCTGTTTACGTTTTTCTGTCTCTTAGTTTTACAAAAGGACAATGTCTTAATGAATACACAAACAAAGTTCAAATCT
The DNA here is from genome assembly GCA_033439105.1 of Magallana nippona. NCBI lineage: Eukaryota > Metazoa > Mollusca > Bivalvia > Ostreida > Ostreidae > Magallana > Magallana nippona. The sequence continues at coordinate 28,534,086 of CM065919.1, forward strand.
AGAACAACTGAATCGAAACTAGATATATAAATGCAAGCTTACCGACCATTTCAGTCTATTAAAACCTAAATATTGTATTTTTTTCGAACTTCATCTATTTAATAAACGATATTTGTAAACTTTTAAACATCATCAACCTGTCTTCGGGTTTATTTACATATAAAGACTGATCCTGAAGGTCAACCTACACTAAAACGAAAGTGAACACTTTAGTTATTTTTTCAATTACCGTTTTTTTTTACGATTAATGATATATTAACTATCTTAAACATCGAAATTTAAAATAAATGCAGTTATAAACTAATATTATTTACTTACCTGTCACAAAAATATTATTTAAACCGTGACTATCTTTAAATTGCAAATCGTCTACTAGGATAGGTAAATAGACACCCTATACAAAGTCTAAACATGTTTTTAAAGATATCGTGATGTGTTTATGTAAGGAATTGTGGGATCACATTGCTTACCTGAGTATCAGTTCGTAGTTTCGATTTTTCTCTCTTATATATTTTCTGAAAAATTGTTAACTCTTCAAACATGAATATGCTCCCCCACTCAAGCCACTTGAAATGTCGGCCCAATTTATTTTTTCAATATATCTATCAAATGCTTAAAATCAAATTTGGGGCTTGATTTCAAAACGTCCAACATCCAGGTTTGAACTTAATCCATTATAAATCAGAACCAAACGTAAAAATCGGACTATAATTTGTTTCGCAGTCAAGAATATATGTGGGCTTAAATCTTAACCTGCTTATAGCAAGATGTAGAATACGTTTCAGCTTATGCAAATTGCGAATGTTTAGATTTTGAGGCAAAGAGCCCATACAGTCTTAATTTTATTTATTTTACATTAGAAATGGAAGTCCACTTAAACCTACATCAAATTTCATAAATAAGCAAAGCCATGTCAAACATTTAGTCGTCTTTAGCAAAAAACACAGCAGAAAAGTTACAATATTTGCTGTACTAACAAATATTTTACGTCAGTTATTAAAAGGGAAGGAAAGTAAAAAAAAAAAACTTTAATATTGGAATTAATAAAGTGGTTGAATTGATAACAGTGGAACATACTGTTTTGAAGGTAAAATACATTATTAAGCTTTAATGCTCATTTGAAGTTAGAAAAATCGCTATTCACTGGATGCTGACATGTTGTAGAATTCTTCTGTATTGAAAACCAAACAAATCAATTTTTTGACGTCACAATATCTATTCCGCTTTACCTATACAATGTACACGGTGCTTTGGAATAAGCACTGGATTATGCTTTTCTGTTTTTCAAGTAATCAACTAAATAAAAATTAATGATGATGTTTATGATCACATGTCAATCTAAGGAATATAATATTTGTGTATGTACAAACTGTACATTTTTTTGAGTAAATGGCAGTCGTTTTTCTATCTGTTAAAACGTCCAAACCCAAGTCAAACTGAATAAGTAGGATATAAATTGCAATTGGGATATTTTAATATACATACATAATTCCCTAAATTTGGAATTACCAAGTCGAAATAACGACAATAGACACTTTCTTCGAGGCTTGGTATCTGTTTACAATTCCTCCATTTACGCGGATATCCCTCTAAAACACTATGACAATCGTGCAAAACTGGACTTTTGACGTCATAGATTTAGAGTTCAATGGCAGCTCTCATAACGGCGGGAAATTTGAATTAAGCAATCGATATTTCTTGATTTCTTGATTTGTTCATTGTTCCGGGGGTTTATTGAAAACAAGTACAATTTACAATCACGGTGGATGTTATTTATTTGATTTAATATAGTACTTCAATTGTATAGTTGTGTTCCCCTACCGTAATCATATAAATATGATAAAAATCACTAGACAATATTGGAGTAATTACAATATTGAGAGCAATTTGATTTTTTAAAATTTCTATCTGCATTCCGTACAATCATATCGGCAATATCCCATTTTTGGAAAGAAATTGATACAAACTGAGCACATCACAAGAGTTTTCTAAGAACACCAAGGGTTGGTACACTTATTGGCATTTGAAATTTGTAAGAATATTTTCCTAAATGCAACTCTTAAACTGCAAGGGGTGTTAAAAAATAAAATTGAAGTAGATTTAGGTCAGCATTGCTAATTATTTGGCTAATAAAAGTTTCTTTGTTCACTACCAGTTTGAAAACAAAGTAATTACCTTATATCGTGTAATTGAAAGCAATGATTTACACCTGACCAAAAATACTTCGAGATATTAGCATTAAAGCTGTGCTGTATTCATGTTCAATGTTTTAAAAGAAAGAAATGTTGGTGGGTTTATTTTATCAAACTGCATAAGTTATGAACTTTCTGCAAATAATACTTTGGTTCAAACGCATTTAAAAGCAATGAATATATTTTCCATTTTTTTTTCCATTCCAATGCATTATGTAAACTCCACAGTTTAAAATAATCATCAGTGGTTTATCACAAGCCTTTTCAGTTTATAATGCTCCACGGTGGTTGAGATAATTTACGTTCCAAGTATCAAGATCGCAACTCGATTGAAATCGCGGTCTAAATAGGGAAGGAAACTATACACATATTGTACACTAAATCAATCAATTAACATCTACTGTGATCGTGCACACTGGATCGTGTTGATCTGAATCAATCTTGGGAGAGGCAAACACCACGCTATGATGCGTTCAGTTGCGATGTGTCCATATGGTCAGTCGGGCTAAATAGATATTTTGTCAGGTTGAATCGTAACTCAAAACGTGATAATCTTTCATTTTTATCGTGTAAAGAATCGTCATCATTATCAGCACATCGGGAAATTTAGTTGTACAATCTAATCCGAACGTTTTTTCTCGTATCTACACCGGCAATGATATCATGACAGATCGCGTCACCTGAAATATGCATACCGTGACCGTACCGTATCAAAGCTCAATAAATCGCATAAGGACGTATCACGTAACGCATCCTACTTGAGGACATTGTTAAAGGACTTTGCGCAAAAACTGGGCCCACAGATAAGTATGATACTAGTAATTTTCATGAGTATAATAATTTTAGTTGGTAAACCGAGCAATTTCTCCATTTTGAAAATATTGATTATCATATCTTTTGACCATTGAAACTTTTAAAAATTGTTTTCATCATGATATCAGAATCACAATACAATTTCGAAGTTTGCACTCTCAATCAATTCAACGCAATCCTTAACGCTACGATCAGCCACGGGACCCAAGACTGGCAAAACACGTACCACACGCACGATCACTAAACACGTACGGCCAGTAGTGACTGATGCTATAAACAAGAAGTCGACGCGAAAGAGAGATCAGCATGTTAGTAGTGCACGTAGGCTTACAAATTCAGAAACAAAAGAAAGAGACCTACTGAGACATAAAAAAATGAATCTAGGTGCTCCCAAACGGAATAACATTGACGTTTTATTTTATTTAATATTTTTTCATAGGTCCCCACGGTCATTCGATCTGTAACGTACAATTCAATTGACAAATCGTACCTGATCGTGGAGCTTCTCTATGATTTTTAGGGTTAGGTAAGAGGTGATGCGAGTCGATGCATCCTTACACGATTTGTTGAGATTTAATACGGTAAGGTCGCGATAAACACATTGCAGATGACGCGATCTGTCACGATATCAATGCCCGTATAGATAAAATACGTCCTGGCAACATTGTTCGGATAGAACTCCCGATTTGGTTTCGATCTGATCCGAACATCACGACAGGAGTCCCCGTACGTCCATATGCATGGACATTCGTATATGTTTACGATACGTTCATCAAGAACCGATGTGCTCTATTGCGATGGAACATGATAATGCACAACGATCTGATAGGAAGATAACGAATAATAACAATTGAAAATTATTCGTGTCGAGTTTTAAAAAAATTGACAGTCAACAAATTTAACAAATTCTCTTCCAACTACATGATTGCCATGACAGACCTCAAGATCTGGTGAGATTTGATGCAATTACTTGGATTACTTTACAATTACTCTACTCGCTGTGAATTTTGATCGTGATAGTGATCATAGCTAAAAGAATAAGGAATGAATTTAATACCTACCAATGTTAGAGGAATATCATATCTTGGGACAGTTGACGCTTTTATAAACCGCGAAACAATCATACCAATGCCTTTCTGAAATACGATTTTGTTCTCAGAATAATGTAAGTAGTATAATTTTTTTGAACGAATTGAAATTGTAAATGTTTACCATACATGTCCAGTTAAACCGAGATTTATTCAATTAAGACTTTTATGTTAAAGAAGTGGCCAATAAAAAAGCGTAAAAGTTTTGTTATATCGTGTAACATCGGCGCACTTGCGCAATATCTACACATACGTAAATCGTTTACAAATAGACTTATAGAGAAATGCACCCGAAAACATGAATCTTATTATTTTAAGTAACCTTAGTATTCAATAAATACAAATGAATAATATGTTGCATTCGTCACATCGTTTTCTTTTATGCAGCTCATCATACTGAAAAATGAAAAAAAAAAACCAGACTGGTTTTCGACATAGCAAAAAAGCGTGAAAACGGCAAATAAAATACAGGGAGTTCTGCTTCAGAAGCACAGCTTATAAAATAAAAAAAAATATTTATAATCATAATTCATAGTTAAAGGAATTCTATATTTAATTGATAAAGTCATCATGTTTTCTCACAAACGTTCTGTAATCACTTGTTTAGACCTAGGAACAGGTAATGAAACAGAAATGAAAACAAAACATTATATATTATACAATGTAAATGCGAAATTTGACGATTTTAAATGAAGGTGATCCATCCATAATTTTTATATACATGTATTATAATCAATAGATTGTAAGTTTGATCACTGAAATTTCAGTATAATTTTAAATGGTTTATCAAATAAAAAAACATCATCTGTAGAATTTTTAAAATCTTCGATTAATAAAGAAATAATAACTTCTTTAATTTAACATTGAAATATATCGGAAATGTCCATTTTTTAAAGATATCTTTCTAATACAAGTTATTTTCTTACAAATCTCTTCGTAAACAAAGTTGAATAAGCTCTCATTTTCTTAAAAATGCATAAAATAACTTCCCACATATTATTTAAAAGGTGCATATTTTCTAATTTTTATAGAGCAGACAATCCTTTAAAAAGGTTTCAACTACAAAACGTTTATTTGATGTAATACACACAGTCTTCTGAATTTGGTTTAAGTCAGCCTTTATGATCATTTTAAAAGAGGTATATAATGTTGTGATCAATCAAATTTATTGTATAACTCACCTTTTTTTTTTTTTTATACATGAACTACCTTAACGAGGAACAATACCTACTTTATGCGGTCACGGGTAAAAATGAATAAACCGAAAGTAAAAAACATAGTAAATCAACTATTTCTATTTTTTTCAAAAAATAAGAACATTTAAATCAAACTATTTTCCGTGAAATTATACCTACGCGTGTTGAAAAGTGTTAAAGTCCTCGTTTTCTTTTTCTCGATTTATCTTTTAAATACGTCATGTACCATTTATTATTTTATAAAGGTCAAAGGAAATTAACAACAACAGGGCCAAAACAAAGAACTCTAAATGAGAAATTTTGAAACAAATTTATCTGTTGTTTGTACGGTCGCATGCATAATAGTGTTTCAAATGGACAATTTATGTTTTGATTTACACATTTGCACGCCCATGTTGAAAATGGAGAACGGAGAAACCGAAACCAAAACGTATTGGTGCATATCAATTGTTTTTTCTTAAATTTCAAAACAGTGTGATAGAAGTAATAACATACATTCCAGTTGATGTTTTTAAACCAAATGTGTATATTAAAGCCTACACATATTTTCAGGCATGTAATTTTATTTCTGTATAAAATCTGAACTTAAATAAAGATCATTATAACATAAAACGAAAGTGTCGTTTTTTTGGTTGTTTTTTTTTAAACCGTTTTAGTTGATTACTTTTGTTCATCCGTTTTTAAAGATCATAAATTGTAAGCATTCAACGTACGGAATTTTTTACTTACCGTTGGCAGAGATATAACTTTTTAACAACGAAGTTCTTTAAATTGTACACTGTCTGCAAAGATGCAAAGAGAGGTAACTGGATGCCCTACAAATGCATTTTAAAAGGAAAGTTGAAGTCTATATAAAAATGTCCCATTAGTTACAAAGCTCACCTGCTAACAATTCTTCGTTCGCTTCTGTACCCCGATCGTTTTTCTTATACTTTACCAATTTATCAAACAATGCACTAGTTTTAAAACCGAAGATATTTTAATATTTTTAGAAATATTACTTTTCCTACAGAAGACTTCTGAAAAAAAAATTACTTAATTTAATGCATATCATTAAAACACATCGCTGGTCTTTCACAAAAATGGTACCTCTCTACGATATGCTATTTATTCATGTTTCATTGACCATTCACTACGTTAACTCAAAATATATAGATGGTTTTTTTCTCGTTATCGGTAACTTAAATTGGGGTGAGTAGGGGTAGGGGGGATTTGTATCCTAAATATAAAAGTTTTTAGTTTTAAATCAGTGATATTTATTTTCTTTAAAATTGGAAATGAGTTTATCTTACCAGATTACCGTATATCCGGGTTTTTTCGCATGTCACAAAGTTTGCGAAAACAGGTAAAATGTGTAATATTTTTATTTGCGTCAGTCATTTCATTTAAAAAGTTTCTTATAGCAAATAATCCCAAATATAATTTCTGCATATTACATGTGTAAATCTATTGCGATGTAAAATCGACCGCTAACAAAACGAAAAGTAGATCATCGCCTAAATTACCGGATATACGGTATAACAATAAATAATAATTTACCTTTGCAGTTGTGTTAACTTAATGTAGACCAAATAATTTGAATCGTTATGATGGATTAACATTTTCAACCAAACGTTCATTTTTAATGCCTTGATTGATCGCTGGATATAAGTTCCTCAAATCATGTTATATGAGATGTACAGGTAGGATCTCAAACGCAAGAAAATGGGAGTAAATACATTGAAAAATATTTGAACAGTAAGAAATTTGTTGAAAACATACAGTTTGTTTAAAAAAAACAGAATAAGGAAATGGCTTATCTAGTGTCATCCAAATATATAAAGTGCTTCCTTTTGTTTATGAATCTTTGAAATTGTCTGTGCAAGGGTGTTTTTTATTTTAACTGGAATTCAGGCATGCCACATTTTCTTAAACTATGAAAAATATCATTTTATGAAATTGTACACAAGGAATATAGCTGGACTAATGTGCAAGCCTTAATAATTGTTTTGATCATAATTCAAAAAGATAAAAAATATTAAGGAGTTGAAGATTAAACAGCCATTTACAGCAAACTTTGTCATATTTCGTTCAATTTAAAATAGAGAAATCTGCCTTGATATTTTGAATTCTGATAGGAGTCTGAAAAGTTGGAATGACATATTTTTTTAAAAGTAAAAAAAATCAAAAAGTTATCTCGTTTGCACTTGCAGTGATCAACACTTTTTCAGTATATATCATTAGCAAAAGAAAATATTATATCCAGTTTCAGGATTCTGTTTTGAAGAAGATGGGGGATAAGGCGTGTTAAATGCCTATATCAGGACGGATAAGATACTGTCGTGTTAAGATATCAACATATCTGCAAATTGAAAACAATGTATAGGGAGTTCTGCTGCAGAAGCACAGCTTATAAAATAAACAAATATTCATATTTATAATTTATATTCATTTTATTTTCAATTTATAATATAAAGACATCATGTTTTCTCAAAAACGTTCTGTAATCACTTGTTTAGACCTAGGAACAGGTAATGAGACAGAAATGAAAACAAAACATTACATATTATACAATGTAAATGCGAAATTTGACGATTTTAAATGAAGGTGATCCATCCATAATTTATATATATATGTATTATAATCAAAAGATTGTAAGTTTGATCACTGAAATTTCAGTATGATTTTAAATGGTTTATCAAATAATAAAACATGTATCTAAAAATTATGGATGGATCACCTTCATTTAAAATCCTCAAATTTCGCATTTGCATTGTATAATATGTAATGTTTTGTTTTCATTTCATTTCTGAATTTTTAAAAACTTCGATTAATAAAGAAATAATAACTTCTTGAATATAACATTGAAGTCTATCGGAAATGTTCATTTTTTAAAGATATCTTTCTAATACAAGTTATTTTATTACAAATCTCTTCGTAAAAAAAAGTTGCATCAGCTCTCATTTTCTTACAAATGCATAAAATTCATAACTTCCCACATATTATTTAAAAGGTGCATATTTTCTAATTTTTATAGAGCAGACTATCCTTCAAAAAGGTTTCAACTACAAAACGTTTATTTGATTTAATACATACAGTCTTCTGAATTTGGTTTAAGTCAGCCTCATGATCATTTTAAAAGAGGTATATAATGTTGTGATCAATCAAATTTATTGTATAATTCACCTTTTTTTTTTATACATGAACTATCGTAACGAGGAACACTACCTACTTTATGCAGTCTCAGGTAAAAAATGAATAAACCGAAAGTAAGAAACATAGTAAATCAACTATTTCTATTTTTTTTTTCAAAAATACGAACATTTAAATCATGCTATTTTTTTGAAAATTTACCTACGCGTGTTGAAAAGTATTAAATTCCTCGTTTTCTTTTTTTTCACTTTATCTTTTAAATACGTCATGTACCATTTTTTTTATATATAAAGAATGATTATCAAGGTCAAACAAAGAAAATTAACAACAACAGGGCCAAAACAAAGAACTCTAGATGAGAAATTTTAAACAAATTTATCTGTTGTTTGTACGGTCGTATGTAAAATAGTGTTTCAAAAGGACAAATTATGTTTTAATTTACAAATTTGCACGCCCAGGTTGAAAATGGAGAACGGAGAAACCGAAACCAAAAGGTATTGTTGCATACCAATTGTTTTTTTTTTCTGAAATTTCAAAACAGTGTGATAGAAGTAATAACATACATTCCAGTTTGTGTTTTTTAAACAAAATGTGTAAATTAAAGCCTACACATATTTTCAGTCAATTTTATTTCTTTATAAAATCTGAACTTAAAGAAAGATCATTATAACATCAAAACGAAAGTGTCGTTTCTTAAAAACCTGTTTTAGTTGATTACTTTTGTCCATGCGTTTTTAAGAATCATACATTGTAAGCATTTAACGTACGGAGTTTTTTACTAACCGTTGGCAGAGATATAACTTTTTAACAACGAAGTTCTTCTGTCTGCAAAGATGCAAAGAGAGGTAACTAGATGCCCTACACATGCGTACACTTGCATTTTAAAAAGACGGTTGAAGTCTATATACAAATGTCCCATTAGTTACAAAGCTCACCTGACTAACAATTCTTCGTTCGCTTTTGTACCCCCTTCGTTTTTCTTATGCTTTACCAATTTTTCAAACAACGCACTTGTTTTAAAACCGAAGATATTTTAATGTTTTTTAGAATTATTACTTCTTATACAGAAAACTTCTGAAAAAAATTACTTAATTTAATGTATATCATTAAAAAAACATCGCTGGTCTTTAACAAAAATGGTACCTCTCTATGCTCTTTATTCATGTTTCATTGACCATTCACTACGTTAACTCAAAATATATAGATGGTTTTTTTCTCGCTATCGGTAACTTAAATTGGGGTGAGTAGGGGTAGGGGGAAATTGTATCCTAAATATAAAAGTTTTTAGTTTTAAATCAGTGATATTTATTTTCTTTAAAATTGGAAATGAGTATTATCTTACCAGATTACCGTATATCCGGGTTTTTTCGCATGTCACAAAGTTTGCGAAAACAGGTAAAATGTGTAATATTTTTATTTTTGCCATTTAAAAAGTTTCTTATAGCAAATAATACCAAATTTAATTTCTGCATATAACATGTGTAAATATATTGCGATGTAAAAGAGACCGCTTACAAAGCGAAAATTAGATCATCGCGAAAATTACCGGATATACGGTATATCATCATATAATAATTTACCTTTGTAGTTGTGTTAACTTAATGTAGATCAAATAATTTGAATCGTTATTATGAATTAACATTTGCAACCAAACTTTCCTTTTCAAGGCCTTGATTGATTGGCTGGATATAAGTTCCTCAAATCATGTTATATAAGATGTAGGATCTCAAACGGAAACGCAAAAATGGGAGTAAATACATCGAAAAATATTCAAACAGTAAGAATTTTGTTCAAAACGTACACTGTGTTTGAATAAACAGAATAAATGTCATCCAAATATAAAAAGTGCTTCCTTTCGTTTTTGAATCTTTGAAATAGTCTGTGCATTAGGGTGTTCTTATCTAAACTGGAATTCAGGCATGCCACATTTTCTTAAACTATGAAAAATATCATTTTATGAAATTGTACGCAAGGAATGTAGCTGAACTAATGTGCAAGCCTTAAAAATTCATAATTCAAAAAGATTATTAAGGAGTTGAAGATTAAACAGCCATTTACAGGAAACTTTGTCATATTTCGTTCAATTTAAAATAGAGAGATCCGCCTTTATATTTTGACTTCTGATAGGATTTTGAAAAGTTGGAATGACAACATATGTTTTTAAAAGTAAACAAAAATCAAAAAGTTATCTCGCTTTCACGTGCAGTGATCAACACTTTTTCAGTATATATTATTAGCAAAAGAAATTTCTATATCCAGTTTCAGGATTGTTTTGAAGAAGATGGGGATAATTAAAGGCGTGTCAAATGCCTATATCAGGACGGATAAGATACTGTCGTGTTAAAATATCAACACATCTGCAAATTGAAAGCAATGTATATAACTTAACATCGACTTTGTCATCGACCCTGCAATATGTTACATACTTGGAATATGTTGATTTAAACTTATTTCTGTATATCAAACAATCTAAAATGTGTCATTTTGTAGATCTTCAGTTTCTTTTATTTTATAAAGTGGGTATGTGCTCCATATTTTGTCACAGTCTAATCAAGGTCCAATGGAAGACAAACCGATCTCAATCATCAAAAACGTAGAGTGTTGACCCACTAGGCATTAAAAATATCATTTTGTATCCCCACAGTTGAATTGAAAAAAAATAATAATAAGTTCGTAAAATCGTGGCCGAAGTCGCATTAGATTTAAAATAACGCACTTTGTTGTGACTGAATGAGCTCAGAGGTTAGAGTACCACACATTAGGGTGCCACCAAAACTTGAAGAAATATTTATTTTTTCTTATTGTTTGTTAACATTTTCAAAACTGAATATAGTTAAATGTGTATTTAATATTATAATTTAATAGTTGATGCACATGTATATATTGACACTTTATATATTGAATCTAATATAATTCACACGGACAAAAGCTATGTTCATTTTATTACGAATGGTTTGCGATGAATGTTTTTAAAACAACATTGAGGCGAGCTTTTATTTCCGGGTTCATAATAATTGAAACATTACAAAATTTGCAAGGAATTATTGAATAGGAAATACAAATCCTCGATTAACATCATGGATTTTAAAGAACAAATGAAAATGGTCTGGATTACTTATTTGCTTTCAATGACTTGGAGATATGTCATCACGATTTGTGGCAGGTACAGCGTAACTCGTTTTGAATTTAAAAATATGAAATTAATATATAAGTTTTTCGTTTTATTTTTTTTCTTTCTATACACAAGAATGTTTATTTCGTAGCATCGAAGGAAATACCTGCTGTCCTGGTTTATTTTGGAATACAGAAACGTCATCATGTGAAAGTAATTTTTTATAGAAATATTTATAGCACCCTTTTTTTATGTTTACTGCATATGTTTACACCTGTACATGATTTTACAGATTGTCCTATAGGGCACCACAGCATTAACTGTTCTGAAATATGCAGTTTTCCAAGCTTTGGAAAAGATTGCCAGGATATATGCAAATGCGACATTGGGTTATGCGACTTTAGATTTGGCTGTACAAAATACAATGGTATGGTGTTTTTTGACGCAGATGAATTTGCAAATCACTATTGTATAAACGGGCGAAAGCTTTTCTATTTTTAATAGAGACAGCTATTCAAGGAATTATATCTGATAGTATTATTGCTTTTCTTAGGAGAGACATCAGTTAAGAGCACACTATTTTTACGAGATTATACGTATGACAGAAGTAAAGGAACAACGCCGTTACTCACAAAAAATGGATCCCCCGGGACACCACTGGCGTTCCATAATCTTCCTTCTACACTACTGTATATACTGATTGCATTAGTTGGAATATTCACTATCATCTGTGGTATATTTGTTGGAACATATTTCTACAAACACTGTATCAGGCAGTCTTATTCAACTCAAAGTAAGAACATTGATCAAATTTCTAATCAACGTGAACAATACAATAGTCTCGAGTTGAACGTACATGTACACGAAGAAAGCATCCATTCTAGAGACCAAACTTATCTAGAACCTGTGTCTGATGCTAAACCACACTATGAGGAAATTATCAGCCTAAATGAAACAACCGAGCAAATAAGCCAAACTATTTCAGAACAAACGAAACATGATGAGAATGTGTCTCTGAAGTTACAAAGTTGTTATTTTTCCTCAGCTAAACGATATAAAAGACCATTGATTAGCACTAATTCCTTATGAAATTATTATTTAATGATTTTAGCAGCTTTTGAATGCAAGATGGATCTTTGAATTCAAAGTTGTTATGAAGGCAATCGGGATTGCTTGACATCGGACAATTGTTTGGTGTAACAAACCTTTACCAATTCTTACAATTTTTTTACAGACGCATTTTTAAAGCTTTTTATGAAAGTACAGAATCAGAATTCATCGTAAATACATATTAAAGGGACAAACATTGAATTAATAGAACGCCATGGGATATTGTATTTTATATATATGTTTGTTTGTTCTTTTACTTCCTTTGTGAAATTGTAAAACAAAATCTAACTATGACATAGTCTATGCATTTTTGAACAACGTGTTTAGGATATTATCGTATTACCAGTGTGATAGCAAGAAATCAATAATTATAGTAAACAGTTATTACGGGCTGCAAGAAGGCGGTCCGTTATTTGATACACATTTTAATATTGTAACTGCGTTTCTGCGGGATGGTTTTTTATAGAATTAATATTATGCTTATTTTTATGAATTAAAAGTAAATGTATTGCATGTAGAAATATGTTTTATGCCTTTAAAAAATATTAAATATTTTTTGTTTCACTCGTAAATGTAAAGAAGGTCATACACTGTCGTGTAAGGCGCGTTTTTTATCGAGACTATAATCTATTCGGAAAATTTCTGAGTTTTTCATTCTTTTCAAAACAATGTATCGGGAAGACCTGAAATACTAAAGACCCGAATGACATGAAATTTAATATAAATGATATATTTGAATTTCTGTGTTCTGCGTCAAATAAAATGACTTTGTGTGTGTATTTATTATATTTCCATATGAAATGTGATAGAAAAATATTATGAAATGACATCCATATCAATTATTTACGCAAAAATATGAAAGACCTGAAAATTTGGATTGACCTGAAAATTTGAGCTGACCTGATTTATTTTTAAATTCTTTTGAGAACCTCATGCAATCAAATAACCATGATTATCTTCATAAACTGAAGTGTAGATAAGATTTATAATTCCAATTAGGAAAAATATAATCAGGCTTATTTTTTACCTTAAAATTTGTGCAGTTTCTACCGGACGAGCATAATCTTACATGTACCTTTAAAATAATTCATTTCTATTTGATTATGTGGTCCCTTGAAATCATATAAACTAATGCATTAAGTTCTAATTCAATACAATGCAACAAAAAAATCAAAATGGTTTGAAATACATAATCTCCAAGAGAATAATGATGAGTTGAACTTTGTATTAGAATAATGTACAAATCAATGTGCTCTCCATTACTTACTATGGCAATGGTCATACAATTACCATTAGAAATGCTTACTGTAACGAACTCGATTCTTATTAATAATAGTAAAATGTTAAACTTCAAAACGTGTTGCTGAAAATATATGAAAATTTACCATAAAAATTAGTACAACCAACTCGTTATATTCTCCTTTGTGGTGTGTTTTTTATGTAAACACCCAATGATGATTCATACAACAATTATATTTTTTGCGGCCCATTTGACGCTTGCGTCAATATGTATTCTTGTTGTACTTGTGTTGCGATATTTTACAGGATGCGATATGATAAGTGATTTTTCTAATAAAATACATGTATAAGGGCCTCATTTTTCAATATGATTTCTTTGCTTAGTTATCGGACGTGTAACCTTGCTTATAAACGTATATTTTACAAATACATGCATATTCAAATCGCAATATTTAAAAAATTGTGTATACATTTTAATAAAATCATTGCTTGATGTTGAATAATTTAGTTTTATTTTCATTATGCATTACGGCAAAGAAATTGAATTTATCAAACATATACTGATGCCAAATTTAAATGTACCAAGAGGTTTACCGAAAAACCAAAATCATTACTTCCAACCCTAGCTCTTACAATGAATATAATTTATACTTGAAAACAAGGAAACAAAACAAAAATAGGAATCTCACTTTTGGTGCCAACAACCAATTTTGAAACATTTACAAAAAACACCAGGAAACAGAAGTACACAAAATTGAGGATAAGCGATTCGGTTATTTTTCCTTTACTGTACATGCCTACATGTAAGATCGCCTCAGAGGTGTTTAATAAAGTGTTAATTTATTAAATTGCTTAATTAAATTGTAAAATGATCTGATGTTATGTAATTTCACCATATTATACAATTTATTTTGCCCTATTCTCTGTAATAGAAGTAAATACGCATAACGTAAGAGATATCTACACTTAGATAGACTGCGATTGACATATCAATAGATGTCTATATGGCTGTGATATCAGAAGTTTAATAAGATTGAAAATAAACGCAATGTATAGCCAATATTAAAAACAAACCAATGATATAATTAGTACTTATGAAACAGGTTTCATCTAGTCAGATACTAAGTTTGTACGCTTTTACAAAATTAAACATTAATGATTCAGGGGGTTCAAAAAATATAACATTTTATTTTCAGAGTTTCTTGTAATGAATATTTGTTGTCATTTAACTATACATTATATTATATTTCATTGTGTAATTTTATATGGAATGTTTATCAAAAAGGTTTGAATCATATTTTAATAAATGAGTAGTCAACTTGAAGCTGTCTTTTGCGTCCTTTTTTTGTACAAGGAAACAGGCTACTCCCAATGTTGAGGAGATAATTCTGGTCTTTAAACGTGGCAAAAGCAACACCAGGTGAATGGTCAAGGACGAATAAGATCCAGAGGATCAAATAAATTGAAATATCATATTGGAAAATCCATAGTATGATCTGATTTATCTATGAATAATAGTTGGAACACAAAAATGTGCACTATGAAAACATGAATTATCAAAGAACAACATGTTTAAATTTCTGGGTATCTAAGTAGGATTACGAATATCTTAAAACAGTGCCATAAAACCTGTTAAAATGTAAAAATAAGGTACAGAAAAACTATTGCAGAATTATACTCATCAAGTCGCTATCAGGTACAACTTAATTAATTCTTTACCTCATGCACTAAATCAATTAACATTAAAAACAAATAACACCTTTTAATATTTTTAGGAAATCCAACGTTGATCACAATCAAAAATACAAACAATTAACACCAACAAAAGGTGTGTGGGGCTTAAAACGTTTGAATTACAATATTTTTTTTAATAACTTAAACTTTCCAGAATAAACCAAATCATAAATGATAAATGTAAACAACTGTTAAATTGTCCTACATACATCAATAAAACCAAATACACTTTCTCTTGTAATATTACTTTATTAATGGGATACTTAAATCCTGTTTGGAAAGATAACAAAAAACGTATTCCAAGATATACAAGATGAAAATGAAATAACTGAAATAAATGATTTTATTTATCAAAACGGCAAGCAATATATAAAATCAAGATCTCAATTGGAAATAAAACAACTTTCTCCATCTAAAAATGAAATGCAACAACTTTAAACTTTATCAATTTCCTTTTATATTTTGCTCTTTCAGCTATGAAACCAGTAGATACAAACCAGTACATTTGGAAATTCACTGGGGAAACATTTTCTTACCGAAAACAAATGAAAAAATACTCATCAAATACATATACCTCTTCTGTTGACAACCGTACTTTTCATCATGAACATCTTTCTCTAAACATATCTGACCCATTCCTTTCTAATTTGAGCGCGTTATCTTTATAGACAAGGATTTTAATATAAAATGTTTGCATATGTCACAACTACAGTTATCAAAATGTTTTGTGTATATTTATTATATAAAACATTATCTTAAAAAGGATTTATCTTTTAAAAACATCAATGTTTATGCTGAATTTTCAAATGCAATGTTTTTTAAATACTGTACAGCTTTAATGATGCCTTTATATATTCCTGGACTAATTTGTTTTGACAGATTCAATTCATGTGTTTTAATTTCCTTGCAGTTTGTTGAAATTTCCATGTCCTTGAGATACCGATCCAGTACATCTTCCATGGTTTTCTCGTCTGATGGATTTTCTAGAATTTTTCTGACACCTTCGTATTTACATTCATCAATTGGCTCATCACTTTTATCCGTTTGGTTATTAGGACTAGCTCCATACAAGAGTAAAATTATTACTCTTGTGCAACATTCAACTCTAAGGAATTGGGTTTCTCCCTTCAGGGAACTGGCAGAAAGGTGTAAAGGCGAATACCCTTTCTCGTTTAAAGTTTCTACGATATATTCACCACTGTCAAGAAGCTTCAACATGCTCCATATTCTGCTGTGTCTAGTTTCCTTTGCAGCAATACCTAGAGCTGTATCCCCATTGATATCATCTTTCAGCAAGCATTTTTTAGCTTTTCTCTCCCTCAAAATCATATCAAGATACTGTGCACACGTTTCGTCATCACTTTCAGATCCTAAAAGATGATGTAGTATAGTGGAGCCGTTTGTATCTTTGCAAAGTAAATTTGGTGATGTTTTCAATAGATATTTGATTACATTTGCTCTGGGAAGTTGTTGTGTGACAGCTAACATTAAAAGAGTCATATTGTATTTATTTCTCTCCATTGCAATGATTTTCGTTTTTTTAAATATTTCTTTTAAAACACGTAAGGAAAAATCGTCTGAACTCTTTGAAGCAATGATGATGTGTGCAATAGAATTTTTTTCATCATCCCTGAATGCTAGAACACGATTTTGCAACATCTCAATTTTATTACGAAACATTCCATTCACTGTTTTTAACTCCCCTTCACTTCTTGCACAGCACATACCAAATAGCATAACATATAGCTGGTATTCGGGGCTAATATTTCTTTTTTCAACTAATTCATAAAGCAGTTCTGTTAATGGAAAAATATTAATACAACTTGACCAAAATATGGTTGGCAGTTTTACGATAGAACTTTCATTAGTTACAGTTAAAAAAAGATCAACAATATTGTTGTCTTTTTTTTCAAGCTCTGAATAAAAAAAAGAAGAAAATTCCTCTCTCCGAAAACTTTTGCATGCAAACACATGAGATAATTGCTGATCAAGTGCTTCATATATTAATCGCGTGGCAAGTGTTCCTTTCTGACTTTTGTTCAAGTTTCCATAAACTTGGTTTTGAATCACATCAAGAGGAAAATGCTTCACAGTTTCAGTAAAATATGTTTCACAAAAATAAGCCCCAACTGCTTCATATACACTGTCATGCACAAATTTGTACTTGTGTTCACCAACTTCCCCAACTTCATTAAAGAACGCACCCGATAATTTTTGAGCTTTTTCTCCAAGTCCATTAAAATCGAACGGAGCGAAATTTGTAACAAGATCTGGAGATATCTTGTTCAAAAACCTTTTACAACTACTTTTGCTTTTTAAATCTAATTTTTCCACTTTTCCCATCTTTGTATGCCACTCAAATAAAAACAGAGAGAAAAACAGAGATTTTGTTCTATTAGTTTTGTCGTTTTCGATTTCATCTTTAATCTGTAGTTTCAAGTATTCAATCGGTCGAGAGAAAAAACTCGCTCCTGTATTTTGATATTCTTCATTGAAGACATATAAATGAGCACAAAGTGGAAATCCGATGGGTCCATTTGCATTTTTTACTTCATTTTTGAATTTACCGTTTATAATTGGAACATGTTCTCTTTTTTCTCCTTTTGCAAATAAAATTTGATTATCTAGAATTTTATCTTTTTCGTTATCTGTAAGTTTGCTCGCATCCATCAAGAATATTTCATTCAGAATAGGTGTGACTTTTCCCATGTAAGTACACGCTTTTTCAATTACATTTGGTCGGGCTGTCATTACAATGCGAAGACGTTTCATTCTCATTTCAACCTCATCACCTGTAAAATAGTTTTCATGAATGTTGTCTAATCTATCCCACCAATTTTCAAGATCTGAATCCATCGTTCTACGAAAGAAAATGTTATCAATAAAGACCAAAGACTGCGCATCATCATCTATATATGAAAACTCTTCCCACGAACGTATTTTTCTAAAAGTCCAATCACGTAATTCTTTACGAATCAAATGAATGGCTGCTATTGTTTTGCCACAACCAGGCGGTCCTGTGAAAACGACGATTCCATTTTTTAGAAACATATTTTCCGCTTCTTTGTATGAATTTGTTTCAACGAAGAACATGTCCATGTTCTTGTTAGATCTCAGAAACCTAAAGCTTTCGGCTACAAAACAAAAAAGCAAATTCAAATTCATTTATATGAGATTACGTTAAAATGATTTATTTTAGTATTTAAGATCATTTATATATTTAATATATAAAGAGTATATTTAAGATACGATTATAGTAAATAAAATAAATACTTTAATGAACCTTAGCACTGGTTTAGATTAATTATGAGACAGCATCAAATCTTTTACATAAAGGTGGTTGGTTGGTCAATATATCTTTCTTTTTTTTTAAATGGAGTTTTGGTTTCTTTTTTTTTTCTTTAGCTATCATCTGTTAAATGGTAGAGATAAATTACATTTAGTTACTATAAACGACTTAAATTTGGCATGTACAATATTTGGCAGAAGTTATTTTTACAGCGCATTGGCGTGGATCTGATTTAACGTATTTCTGGATGCATTTATTTTCATACATATATGCATAACATTTGTACTTGATTGAGCAGAAGCTGCTTCCCGCCAAAAACGCTAAATAGAATACACAGCCAAATGTAATACGCTTACAGTATATTGTAGATTTTTCATCTGTTGATTATAATTTCACATAGTGTGGAGTCTCATAGATGCGAAGATATGTAATGAGTATTGTACGAAATCTTAAAAGCATTCGACTCAAATATTGAAATGGACACTACATCTCTTCAAAGTATTCTCCGCGGTTTGAAATACGTAGTTTCAATCTTTGAATCCATTTCTGCGCCAAAGTACGCTGATTTATGTAAATCTCTGAGACACTGACTGATGGCTGAGCCAAGGGCATGTCAGTACTTCTAACAATGACCAGATAAGAACATTTTGAGTTTGAAAAAAAGAAAAATCTTATGGGCCTAGATTTGGAGAGTAAAGTTGGTGTGGCAAGACGGTAATCTTCTCCGAATTCAAAAGCTGCTTTACAAGCTCAGATGTTTATAGATGTGATAGAGAATTATCAAGAAGTAGACAACCATACCTAAATTCTGACAGGGCGTCGTTTATAATATTTCTTGAGCCTTTTGCCCTTTGGAAACGGAATGTAATATCACATAAGATAAATATGCAATAAAGAACCTTCTTTGTGCTTATTGTACTTTTGGCAACTACAGACCTTTTACCGTGTCTAGTTAGCCATATTTTGTTTACATTTTTTCTTGCTGTGTCGAAATAGTGAACCCATGTCTTGCCACCAGTAACAATATTTGCAAATTGTCTTTGATTGGATTTGGGAAACATTTTAGCAATTGTTTAGCTGTTCGTACTCGTACCAAGTAATACTGTATTTCGTACTTTCAAAATACACTTTAAAATGAAATGTGTGACGACTCTAACGACTGAGCTACTTGGACTCTCGCTTCAGTACATTGATGCCTAATATCTCGAGAATACGTTGATCGATTTTAAAACAAATTACATATTCTGAATAAGTAAAAGATTCATTATCAACTGTAAAAAATATTAAAGAAAAATGTTAAAAAACAAAAAAAGTAAAACAATTTAATTTTTTAAACTTCCTTCCGGTGACGACCGTAAGTGACCGCGGACATTCTCTTGACCAAGAAAATAGGACGTCTATCATCTCTGAAAATTTTAGCTCTATATCTTTATGACTTAAAAAACCGTTTAAGGACGATAACTTCCGACCGGATGTAAATCTTATGAAACTGTCTCGGTGGTACAAATTTCAGATAACGAAGCATCAACCCTGCAAATTTGAAGGAAATCGCAGGCGCCATTTCTGAGAAATCGTCTGCACAAAATTTGTAAGAAAAAAAAAATAATAAGAAAAGTGAAAAAGAAACAATAGAATAATAAAAAATTCTTCCGCTGAAGACGGAAGACCCTAACTAGAGTAAAGCTCGTTGCAAAGCAACGAGTGGGTCTTCCGGTATCATCAAAAGTAAAAGTTCATTCTGAAATGAATAGCAATAAGACAAATAAAAGAAAAAAATCCGAATGATTCTTGGTACGACTTTACAAAATTCGAATTATTCAAAGTTAGACTTAGCGAAAATCGAAGCGATTCCAAGAACTAGTTTAAAAAATTCGAATAAATTTAAGTACGACTTAACAAATTTTAGAATTGATTCTGGTACGAGCTATCTTTAGTTTGAACGTTTTACTATTTTCTTAACAAAGAGCGTGGGAATAAGAATTTCCGGAAAAATTGATTCTACTCGATATTTCTGCAATGTATTGTCCGAATTTTAAACGGATTTCAAATTTGAATTGCAAGATTAAATCTACATGTACATCTACACAGCTTGATAAACTTGAGATGAACATATTTGCTTCTCAAATTATTATCAAATTATTGACCAGTAAAGAGTTTTAACAAAAATGCTTTAAAACCCTTTTGGCCCTGTATTGAAGAGGTCAGCCCCTTTTTTTCTTGATGTCAAATGAAAGGTCTCGTAAATATAAACATATTCAACAAGTGTTTATAAATTGTTAATCATTCTACAGATATCTGAACAAAAGTGTCTTAGAGACCGACCCTGTTACTCCTTACCAGGGCTATAAACCAAAGATTTTATGATAGCATATTGTTGAGAATATCATTCTGTGCATTTTTTTTCTTTTACATTGCTTTTCAAAATATTTCTCATTTTTCTGATATAAGTGATCAAAGTAATTTCTGGCCCCTTGAAAACTCTAATTACGTAACATATGATAAAGATGTGGAATTGTATGGCTAAACAGCTGTACAATGAACATTTTTGCTTCTTTAACTAATAACAAATTATTGCTAAGTAGAGAGTTATAATTAAAAGACTTTAGAGCCATCTTGACCCCTAATTGAAGAGGCCAGCCCCTTTTCCTTGATATACAATAAAAGCCCGTGTAAATTTGAACAATTTTTGCATTACATGTTTTAACAAATTTTTTATACATTAAACGATAATACAGAAAATGTGCGAAAATTTCATGAATAAATTTCGTGCCAATTTTCGAGCTCAGGCGAGCATTAACGCATTGCGTGTATTCAACGTTAGAATATACTTAGGATCATCTACAGTCATTCATCTTCGATGCCTGAAAGTTTCGCTTTTCAATTACAATCAGTTTCAGAGGAGTTGCGTGGAGAAAATCACCAGTAAAAAAATCAGAAAATCCTCAAATTCTGAAACCGGAAGTAACGTCACCAGCTGAACATTTTGAAATTCTCGAGTAATGACTATGACTACTGAGTTCTGAAAATTTGGTTCAAATCGGTCCAATAGTATTTGAGAAATAACGCTCTAAAATAGTCAGAAAAAGAAAAATAATAGAGAAGAAAAATCCTAAGAAAAACAGTAGGGTCTTCGGTTGGAAACGGAAGAACCTAATAATAAAGAAAAGGAAACCGTAGAATAACAAGAGGGTCTTCCGTTGGAAACGGAAGACCCTAATAATAATAAAAATACAAATGTAGCAATTTACTAATAATCATAAACACTTACTTTTTATAATCAAATTTTACGGAAGGAGTCTTCGAGTTGTTAAATACACTTCCTTATATCAAGAAATTCACGAAATTTTAACAAGGTCAAACAGATCATATAACCAAATGATTGTAACATAGAATATCAGAATGTCTATCAGCCTATACTACTAAATTGAAATAAATATTTAAACTAAAATTGATATTGCTTAGCCCGCATTTCCTCGAATTTTCTTAAATTTTGAAAATATTTTAATTTTTTTTCTATGCTTCCAATATAATATTTCTGATTTTTATATATTATGAAGACTTTACATAAAGACATTTATTGACAGAAAAGCTAAGATACTGACCATTTAATAAGAAAGAAACACGGTTTTAGTGATTTTTTCATACATATCTATTTATAGAATGACCACTTAAAAAGTTTATAAAAATGTAATTTGATAGGCAAATCATGTTTTAAAAAACATATTCTAAATCCTAGTATCTTATTATTAGTTCAAATGAGTTGAAAAAATCCATCATTAATGTTAATGTTTTAAAAATGCTAAATAAACTCATGAATCTACAGCAATTCTGAATTGCAAAAACGTGATATTTTCCTACGCCAATGTTCCACTAAAAAATAGTCCTTGTTAGATTCTAAACTTTGATTACTATTTCTATGCTAAGTTGTATAATAGTAAAAACGATAGAAAAATATGATATTTTAATTTCCTTTCATTTTAATTTAATGAACAATTAATAAAATTTACGTTTGGCAAGTCGAAAACCAGAAAAGACTCCTTCCTTGAGATGTTTAATACATTTACACATTCAATTTTCTTCTACTGGATAAAAATGTCTCATTGTAAATGTTTGTCATTACAAAATTGCATGAGCGTATATGTACAGTACCCGCAACGTTATTTCTTCAATCCTATCCTACCGTATCGTGTATCAATCATATCGTATCGTGCGTGTATTCTGTTATATCGTGCGTTAATCCTATTCTATCGTGCGTTAATCCTATCAGGTTTATCGTTCAATTTTAACAGATTTTCCGTTTATCCTATCATGTTAATCGTTTCATGCTTTTTCATAACCAAGTAATATCAATGTTATATCAATGTGACAAGTCGTCCAGTGCGCCGTATACGATAATTTATCGTAAGTAAGGTGCAATTCTATCCAGCATTCTATCATACTCAAAATTAAACAAGATAGTACATGTAAATCATATCTGTAAGCAGTGGAAATGAAAAATTAATGTAAAAATTCGAAGTTCTTAGGAAAAAGATAACATATTTACCTGTATGTCGATTATATTAAATCGTACGCGGAGTATATATCTGCGTAAACAACTTGTATGTAATATAATTCGTTTTTAATGCACCATTTTTCTTTTTTACAGAAACTAAGGTATCTATGATAGATTTTATACTTATTTAGTATATTATTTAGAACAAAGAGTTTTATTTTAATTGAACCTGCTCTTTTCCGTGTGATTTGATCTCGAGCTCAGAAGTTCGCAGTGATCGGCTGCGGTGTTCGGTATTGAAAACAATGTTAACAATACAAATAATTTATTGATCATTTAAGCTCATAATTTTTGTTAATGAAATTAAACTGGTCCTTTTTATATATTCTATAAATGACCCAGCGAGTATAAACAACTCGGCATTTTTTTATAACTAAACATTCTGCGTATATCTTGATTTGTACGTGTTCTTTATCTAATTCTGCCATTATCAGGTTAATCCTGAAGATCATTTACCGCTATTATACGTTTATCATGAACATCGTTTATCCTTTCCTATCGTGTATCAATCCTATCCTATCGTGCGTGTATACAGTTCTATCGTGCGTTAATCCTATCATATCGTGCGTGAATCCTATCCTATCATTTATCTTGTAAAAATAACTTTGCGGGTTCTGTACATCTTTATTAAAAACAAGATTATTTTCAAACTATAGCCTTAAATAAAACACTTCGCATTTCAAATAGACTACTTGCCAAAATTTTCCTCTCGAACATCTTCCTTGGATTTATATGCTAAAATATAAGATTTGTTCTGTCATTTGGTTCACACGAATATATTTTCATGAAAATAATGTATTTTTCCTTAAATGATTGCAAATTATAGTTTCATGAGTTTTTAAATGTGTTACAAACATATTTACTGTATTTGTCCGTTCCTGTTGTTGCATCAATTTCTTTTGCTTTTTGAAGCTTTCTTTCTGTAAATAAAAACTTCATCATAAGATAGATGCATATATCTATCTATCTATCTATCTATCTATCTATCTATCTAAATTATTGAAGATATTCGAAAAAAAAAATCATTTAATTATTCTTACAATGATATTTTTCGATTAAATAAATGATAACCTTGTCTAAATGATTATAAATAAAATTTGTATTAAAACATATCAAAGCTATATATAATCAGACAGAGTTTATTGAAATGTTCACAAAATATAAGACTTATATGTGTAGATAAGATGGGATAGGGCATATTTAATTGATAAAATATATGAAAAATGTACTTGGTAACATTTGATACATTGTATACTTAATTACACAGAACGGTTGGCATGGTCAATTACACGCACTAGTGAATAGCGTTAAGTTTAACTACAATATTGCTACTATTATGCGTCAACACATATACGCTTACAAATAGAAATTGTAGACTGTATTTGAAATGGAAACAGGTATTCTTTTTTATCAGTGTATTTGAATGCAGTTTTCGTAAATCTCGTCACTTTATCATGTACTGCTGTCCATGGATCTCCGTTTTTTAGCGACAGTAATTAATTACAGAGTTGCCTATCGGTTAATTACAATTAGCTTAATCCGATTAATTGTATCAAATGCACAAATTTTAAACTGCATATTTCCTGTTCTAATAAGTGTGGTACATGATTATATAAAACACGATAGGAGTGGTTTCTATATTATCAGTTTAACAATGAAGTGTTAACCATTAAACATGTACAAAATTCTTTGACTTTCTCTGACCACATGTAGTAATTTCTGGGTGATCATAAAAAAATTACATATTGAAAGACGTTACATTATTAATAACTGTAAGATACTTTTAAACAATTATTTTATTCATGACTCAACAAAAGCGGAACATACACTAGTGACATGTGTCAACAATGATATTACCATTTTATCGATTCCTTTAATGATATCTGTCCAAGGAACTTAAATGGATTCCAATAATATTACTTGCGTTCAATTAAGGTCGATCGCGGGTTTAAAATTTTGCGCCCTCTGTGCAGATATTGCGTGTTACTGTCGTAAAATGCAAATGCAGAGTAAGGTGTTCAAATATATAGGTTATCATGTAACGTTTTTATTTTTAAAAAATTACTTATCATAAAAATTATTTTTAGTGAAATGAATCCTTAGAATAATGTTCAGAAGTATTTCGCTGTTTTTTTCAAAGTCGACGTTATCCACGTTAGAGTTAACGTCTTTCGATGACGTCAGTTGAGACTTTGACGCAACAATTGACAAAAATAAACGTCGTGCATTTTTTTATTGCAGCGTCAATAATTCAAATTGAAAATATAATTTGCAAAATAAAAACATATGCACCATCCTTTCATGTTCTGTGTGAGAGGAAAGGTATATTTATAATTATTACAAATTAAATTAAATTTGATTCGTAAAATCCTTTTATTCTATACAATTCTATATGTAAAATGGCTGGCAAGACACGTGCATAGGACCAAACTATAAGGGCGGATAGCACAAACACTATCGGTCAATTTCGTTTTAATTCGGCAAAAAGTTTACTTGTACGTTAACCTTCTATCGCTGAAAATTAAAAGAAAATTGTATGTTTGTATTTTATTACACAATAAATTGAAAATGATAACCCCCTTTTTTCTATATAATTCTATATAAAATGTCGGGGATAATTCAGACATACGACACACATTTGAGCGCGGTAAACAGATAAGCTATCCGGTCAATTTACTTTATAGTTTGCACATACTTTACTCATAAGTTGACCTTTCACTGGAAAAAAATTAAAGGAAATCGTATGTTTGAAACATTCTTCCCCGAGACTCCTTAAGATCTTATCATTTTGTTACGTCAATATGGGGAGAATGAGGATGTTTGACTTGATCATAGAATAATCTGAGGCAAATAATCAAACTGTTTCATGGTGATCATCTGATAGGCGATATTATATCAATTTGATAATTCAAATATTGAAATTGTCTATATCAATGGACATCACTTTAATCAGAAAACATTTCTTGCATCCTCCAATACACTTTTGATAGTGCTTATTTTTCATAAGCATATTTCATAAATATTTTTGGCAATGGGTTACCAGGTGTGTGACTGTAAGTCTATATATCGGGTCTCAATAGCTCAGAGGTTAGAGCGCTGGCAAGGTACGTCAAACGCTCTTGGTTAGAGTCCCGGTTGAGACTTAACTTTTCACCACCTGTTACACTTTGCCTTCATATTGAGCAATCAATCATTTGAGACTGCATACAATTTTGAAAGGTGATATTTTTTACTTTTAGAAAATTACATCGTATAATTATTTTTCTATTGATATTTTAAACTGGGTTTTTTTTCGACATACCAATATTTCTACCTTTTTTTTCCTTAGAAAAAATTACAAGGATAACAAAACGGTAAATATGTTATGTTCAATTACCCAAGGGTTAAAATAAAAGCAGTCTAAATGGAAAAAATATTTTGTTTTTTTATCATGCTTACATCTGTAGGAAATGATAGGAGCCCACAAGATTAGTGTTCTTTTTAAAGTGATTGATAACAGTAAATTTTATAAAACGGTGTATCTCCTCTTCACCTTTAAACGAAACTGTAATCTTTACTAATTGTAACAAATATACAGAAAGCCAGTTATAATTTAATATTCAATTTATTTTATTTCATTTCGAATGAAACATATATAGAATGTACGAAAGCCCAGAAGGCTCATTCGACATTCAAGATTCAAAATACGAGTTTCGAAATACGAGATTCAAGATTCGAAATTCGAGATCCTAGCGACATCAAACTGTTCTAAATAAAGATCATCCGTACATGCTTTTATATACAAATAAATGTTTTGTTCTCCCTAACTAAATAATTATTTGTTCACATCTACAAATCCAATGGTAGTTTATGGCAGTTGCTCGGGACTGGAGCGTGGTGATGGACCCATGAAAATGTGAAAAATAGCAATTTTTCAGAAAATGTTTAGATCGTCCCTGGCTATTCTATATAGTGCTATATGTAAGTTGTACTTGTCTTTTTCTAAAATGTTTAAAAATTCTTAAGAGTCAGGACCATGTGTCCCCTGCATGGAAACCAATTTTAGCAACTTTAAAAAATCCACTGAAAAATTAGATCACATATATGAGCACTATCTACTTAACATTTCCTCGACAAAAAAATAACTATCCCCTGCCACCATCGATAGTTTAAACTCGGGGTCTATTCATCCCTTTTGTGTTAAATTGCGGTTATACATGTAGTAGAGAGCTTCATATTAAGCAGGTCCAATTTTTCTTCGGTGAAAGGGGGGGGGGGGGGGTCCTAGGGCTATTTTCTTCCATATATATTTAATAAGCTTCAATTTTCGCGATGGGGGGGGGGGGTGTCTAGACCCTTGACCCCCTCCCTTCTAGATCTGTACATATATATATATATATATATATATATATATATATATATATATATATATATATATATATATATATATATATATATATATTTTTTTTTTTTATGTATAAGTACTACAATATGATTATGAATTAATCATTGAGGTATTTTCACATCATACGTTATTATTAATTACAATACAAAAATTTCAAAATGTTAGAATCTTTTGCCTAAGTAAGCAACTTATAATGAGTAAAACTTTTGGCACTGTTTTCAATATAGAAGGATACATATACTATATGATCAAAGGTAGGGATAATTGGGTGCCGATTTGTTCACATTACCGATTTCATGTGTAGAGAACAGTAAAACTTAAAGAAACTCAAATTTTTTTGTTGTAGTTTGTTATAATTCATTTTATAACATCCAAGTTGAATTTCTCTGTAGTTCCCCTCCCCCTCCCCCTGCGCCAAAATTGACAATTACATTGAAATCATACAAATGTGTACTGTGTATGTGAGTTACTCTCTAAAGATGTAAATAAGCATGCAAAGATCTGTGCACTTGATATACAAGTACATAACATTTAGCCGAATAAAATTTAATCTGGGTGAAGCTATAAGGGGGCAGGTGGTGCAAAATTACCACTGTGTCGCCATACACACAAATATCACCAAATAAAGAAACTGTGTGATGTAGAGAATGCATAGAAAATGGCGGCAAATTATCTCAAATAATATGTGCAAAAACAAAAACAAAAGGTTGTTATTTGTTACCCATCCTCCAAATACATTGATGAAACAATGTTATCGTCACATAACATCGCCAATTTAATTAATGTGTGTACTAGTTTATGGTCAACGTACATGTATTTCTAAATTTTAAGGAGACGGACGCATCAGGCGGGGATCCAGAAAAAAAGGGTTGTACATGTACTACACGTAAATGCTTTGAGAATTGCTTTATACTATCGCACGGACCAAAATGATGGAAGCTCTGTACAGTGTAATTGGAAACTTTCATTTCATATAAATATGTATCAACTATTATAACAAACATTCTGAGAGTATTGCACAAGCAATACATGTCCTTTACCAGCACCCCCCCCCCCCCTCACCCGATAAAAAAAATGAAACAATTGTCGTTTTTTTTTTTTTACTAAACATGTGTGGAAAAGTTTGGTTCAAGATTTTTTCTAAAGGTCAAACTCGGTTAGTAATGAAAAATGAGTTGCATCGTCATTTTTTGGTTATTTTGGGTGTATTTGGGTCTATTTGGGTAAAAAGATGCAACAGCGCAGCTCTAATCAGATCATAAATACAAAATATTCATACCTAATTCATACGTAAATATACCCGTTGATCAAAAGTAAAACTACTCATAATTTATCTGTAGGGCAGATCATTGGTACAACCCATCCGCAAACATTTTAACGTTATAATGTTATTTTGTCATTATCGCTAGCTGATGTAAGACATCACAAATACCCCAAAACAAGGAAATGCATCGCTGCAAACCACGGTTAATTTTTAGTACGAAAGCTCCCTCAAACCAGATAAGAGAGAGAGAGAGAGAGAGAGAGAGAGAGAGAGAGAGAGAGAGAGAGAGAAAGAGAGAGAGAGTCGACGTACATGTACGCTACCACCGTTGAAGGAAATTAAAGTTTGCTAGTAGGTCTGCCCTACCCTAGCCACCTCCTTTCTTTTCTTCTTTAAAAGGCTAAATAATTGTCTATATATACATGTATTTCAATAAAAATTGAATTTGAAATCACAAATCTCTCTCTCTCTCTCTCTCTCTCTCTCTCTCTCTCTCTCTCTCTCTCTCTCTCTCTCTCAACAATACTCTATTCGTATCTGGATTGTTGTCGTTGAGGTTATAAATCATTATCTTCTATTGTTTTAAAACTTTTTGAACTCCATCTATAGATTGATAGGTTGATTATTGCATTGAATTTCGGTTCATAACTAAAACCACACTCAATTTTGATAATTTAGATTAAAGAGATCTTTCTTCGCGAACCGATATTTACACAGGCGAATGGGATAATACACTACGGGTTAAATTGTATCGGGGGGAGAATACATACAGGGCAAACAAAATCACTTCGAATAGCATACAGTGTTATGTATATACTGTGTGTGGTTAATTCATCAAACTTAAAATTTGAACATTATTTAACCACTATATAAGAGCTATTAAAGCATTTATTTGTAGGTAAGAGCATGTACGAATGATCTTTATTTAGAACAGTATCGCTAGGATACAGGTTCCAGAACCATGATTTGATTGGTTAATTTAGATATTGAATCTCAAAAATTGAATCTTGAATCTCGTATTTCGAATTTTGTATTTTGAATCTCGAATGAGCCTTCTGGGCTTTCGTAAGAATGCCTCTAGCATGTTTAAAAAGCGGCAATCAATGTAATTTGGTTTTCTTAAAAATGTTGGGGGTTTTCTTTTTTTGATTAACATGAAAGTACCTGAAAATATTTAACCTTGTTTAAAATGGAATTTAAAAAAAGTCCCTCCATTATATATTTAAAGTAATATTGTACAAGAAAAATATAAAAATATTATAAAGAGTGGTGTTCCTTGAACTGTAATTTTCAATACAATATGCAGAAAGTCAGTTATGAATTTCAGAGTTTTTTCCATGTCTGTGGAATGAAATCTATGTTGAATGTATGTAGTCTTTTCTAAAACGACATGTAATGTACTTGTTTTCTTCATAAAAATGTGGACAACTTTTCACCTGATTGAAAATTGAGTGTCAGTTATGTTTCATGTTTTGCATTGTTAACTTGAAGTAATATCGTACAAGAAAAAATATGTCTTAATTCAATTACATGTTTTAGATTCAAAATCGACCTTGGCCAAAGAGACACTTGTTCTCTGAGGAAAAAAAACAATGCAAGATCTTGACCATTTTTTTTATAATTATGTAAACTAATAGTTTGCAGACAATAGGAATAAAACAAATCATGGTTTGCTGATTGTTTGCTTTTTGTGACTTATCCATTGTAAATAAGCGTGTTAATACAATTATTTCAAACTGGAATAGAGGTAGTAACAAAGTTTTCAGGGGGTTGTATCCTAACAGGTAGATCAAATATTATGTTTTCAAAACAAAACAAAAAACCAAAACAAACCGAAACCCTTTTTTTATTTTCTTAACATATAAAACGTAATTGTAGGTATGAATTCAATAATATAAACTTGCCTTTATCATCTGCCGAAGTACTGATATCTTTTGGCGGCCCTAAAGATGTTAAAATAGGAAATGAATACAAAAATCATTGAAAGTACATGTATATGTATGTAAATTGTTACATGCTAGAATACTTGTATAATGAATTATCTCATTATAATCATAATTTCTTTATATTCTGACACTGTATTAAGGGTGATATATTGAAATTCTTGAAAATTATATACCATGGTCTTTGTCGCCAGTTCTTGGAATAAAGTTCATTTGTTCTTCTGGATCTTTTGTCGTGTCTCCACCTCTTTCTTCACGTGCATGCGCTTTGTGTCCTGAATTGTAGAATTAAAAACAATATCTAAAAACAAAATCCTCCATTACATCTTTAAAGTAATATTGTACAAGAAAATATATAAAAATGTTATATAGGATGGTGTTCTTTGAACTGTAATTTTCAATACAATATGCAGAAAGTCAGTTATTATTCTCAGTAGTTTTTTCCATGTCTGTGGAATGAAATCTATGTTGAATGTATGTAGTCTTTTCTAAAACGACATGTAATGTACTTGTTTTCTTCATAAAAATGTGGACAACTTTTCACCTGATTGAAAATTGAGTGTCAGTTATGTTTCATGTTTTGCATTGTTAACTTGAAGTAATATCGTACAAGAAAAAATATGTCTTAATTCAATTACATGTTTTAGATTCAAAATCGACCTTGGCCAAAGAGACACTTGTTCTCTGAGGAAAAAAAACAATGCAAGATCTTGACCATTTTTTTTATAATTATGTAAACTAATAGTTTGCAGACAATAGGAATAAAACAAATCATGGTTTGCTGATTGTTTGCTTTTTGTGACTTATCCATTGTAAATAAGCGTGTTAATACAATTATTTCAAACTGGAATAGAGGTAGTAACAAAGTTTTCAGGGGGTTGTATCCTAACAGGTAGATCAAATATTATGTTTTCAAAACAAAACAAAAAACCAAAACAAACCGAAACCCTTTTTTTATTTTCTTAACATATAAAACGTAATTGTAGGTATGAATTCAATAATATAAACTTGCCTTTATCATCTGCCGAAGTACTGATATCTTTTGGCGGCCCTAAAGATGTTAAAATAGGAAATGAATACAAAAATCATTGAAAGTACATGTATATGTATGTAAATTGTTACATGCTAGAATACTTGTATAATGAATTATCTCATTATAATCATAATTTCTTTATATTCTGACACTGTATTAAGGGTGATATATTGAAATTCTTGAAAATTATATACCATGGTCTTTGTCGCCAGTTCTTGGAATAAAGTTCATTTGTTCTTCTGGATCTTTTGTCGTGTCTCCACCTCTTTCTTCACGTGCATGCGCTTTGTGTCCTGAATTGTAGAATTAAAAACAATATCTAAAAACAAAATCCTCCATTACATCTTTAAAGTAATATTGTACAAGAAAATATATAAAAATGTTATATAGGATGGTGTTCTTTGAACTGTAATTTTCAATACAATATGCAGAAAGTCAGTTATTATTCTCAGTAGTTTTTTCCATGTCTGTGGAATGAAATCTATGTTGAATGTATGTAGTCTTTTCTAAAACGACATTTAATGTACTTGTTTTCTTCATAAAAATGTTGACAACTTTTCACCTGATTGAAAATTGAGTGTCAGTTATGTTTCATGTTTTGCATGGTTAACTTGAAGTAATATCGTACAAGAAAAATATGTCTTAATTCAATTACATATATTCTGACATTGTATTAAGGGTAATATATTGAAATTCTTGAAATTATGTACCATGGTCTTTGTCGCAAGTTCTTGGAATTAAGTTCATTTGTTCTTCTGTATCTTTTATCGTGTCTCCACCTCTATCTTCACGTGCAAGCGCTTTGTGTCCTGAATTATAGAATTAAAAACAATATCTACAGGTACTTTACTTTTTCTTTTTGAAAACGTTTAATTACGCTGGTTTTTAATTTAGACTTACTTCTCCATAGACATATGGCAATGGCTATTACGGAACAACCTACTGCAATCGCCACTGGGATCAATACTGCAAAATTTGTATTGTCTTTCCTATGTTTTAATGAAAAAATATGATTATTTTTTTTTTAGAATTTTAAGTATTACAGAATTTTTTTTATAGCAAATAACAGTACCAAAACATACACGTAAAATACATAAACGAAAGATACATATTAGTAATATGCATATACGTATGATAACTGCATTAAAACATTTAATTAACACTCATGTTTCTCCACTCATTCTCGATTCTTAATTATTAAATGTTATTATTCAATATAGACATTAGAAACTTAACACTCTTGTGCTAGAATTAAAAAAATATAGTTATCAATATTTTGTTGCTGGAATGATGTTATAGTCAGTACACTAAAATTATGTATGCCGCAGTGGAACTCTTACTCATTTTCTGGCT
This sequence comes from Magallana nippona, assembly GCA_033439105.1. NCBI lineage: Eukaryota > Metazoa > Mollusca > Bivalvia > Ostreida > Ostreidae > Magallana > Magallana nippona. Next base: position 28,567,520 of record CM065919.1, read on the forward strand.
TTTCAGATGTCGGCTTTCTTTTACTGTATACAATCTCATAACAGCCTTGGTCTGGAAATGTTATTTGAAAAAGGCAAATTATTCGCAAATGTGATTGTTTAGGAGAAAAAAAAACCCAAACCAATATATTAAGAAAATGTATAAGGTACTTACATATTAATTTCATTTTTTTGTTCTTTATAAACTATCAGTGAATATATTTTAATAACATAAATTAAACAGAGATTTATGTGCAATCAAATCAACTGTAATGAGAAACAAATTTTATTATTATAAAGACAGGAGGACGTTCGAAAGAAATGCAACCTTACAGTTGTAAGCGACCGATGACTGATATACTTCAGTACAATTCGGATAATTTTCCTTGTCACATGGAGCGTAAGATTGAGTTTGAATAACTCCCCCACCGACATTAAATTCCGTACAAAGCCCTGAAAGAAATGACAAATTAAAATATAGTTTTATTTAATCGTTTCAAATTAAGTATTTAAACATATTTAACATTATGTAAGATGATAAGTATACCTGTAATTAGTTTTTGTGGTGCACACACTTCTAACGTTTCATTTTGGAACTCATTGATCACACAATGATATACGAATTTGTGAGCATCCGAACAGTTTTGCTGAGCTGCCATTATATTACAGTTCTTGAGTTTTGCAGCATTTTCCCATTCTTTTTTAGTGGTTGGACATAATTTCACTTTTGCCACACTTTGGACGGCTTCAGGGCAGTGGCCATTCCCATATCTACATAACTATTGTAGGAAATTAGGATAAGTATGTTTTAACCTCTCATTAAAAGAAAAAAAATAAATTATAAGGATATTCGAATTTTTGCTTTCGTACACATTACCTATATTTTCATGTATCATGCGTTTACCAAAAAGCGTAGTGTATTTACCTGTAGAATCAGTGTAAGGAGTATCAGTTGCACAGGAAACCAGGGGTACATTCTACCTCTCTAAAATGTAACCGTTTATCATAAGTAAGCATTTTTTTCTAATTCATTAAATTTGGAAATTTCGAAGATCATATCGAAAGTAGATTTGCACGAAAAAGGAAATTGTTTGCTTTGTTATTTAATTAAAGATGTTGATTATGCATATGATGATAGTAATTCCCTCTATGACATTTTGGTTATGGAAACCAAGTCATAAATTAAATTTAAAATGTAAAAATCAAATCGAAAGTAAAATTTAAAAAAAAATAAATGACATTGAAATTTTAAATCAACATTCAAACATTGTTATTTTATTCTTAATACAAAGAATTATAATAAATTATATGTATGCAGTATATATTAACAAGTATTATTCGTGTATTCGGTAGCGCTTACTGTTTGATGATCAGAATAGTTTATCAACTTCCGTCCATTTCCTGCAAAGGGCATTGTCGTTACTTTATTGCGCAGCTGCAAGAAACGTGTGACCTTTCCTAAATAACTTGAAAATATCCTAGATTGATACATATATATAAATTAATTGTTTTCAAGATTTTCGTACCTGTACTCTGTTTTAAACTGTTTAAAAATTGAAATCTAAATAAAAAGAATTGTAAAAATACCCCCCCCCCCCAAAAAAAAAAAAAAAAAAAAACGTTCTGAATAATGACTCAAACGAATGCAGACATGCCTTGACCCATTTAAACCGATACGGTAAACAGAATATCCCGGGTGCATTCACCTGTAAATGCACTACGCAAAAATGATAAAGATAGTTTACTCTTTCAGCATTAAATCTAGAGTGAGTGGTTTTATTTTATGTCAGTAAGTTTATAAATATGAGATATACATAAACAATCTATAAAATTTTTTTTTTTTTTAAGTTTGTAGATAAAAAAGTAAAGACCCGATGATTTAGACAAAGTAGACTTTATTCAATATATTTTTAACAACAGGAAATAATGATTATTTGTAAATTTGTAGCAAATTATTATCATTAAATGTAATTCACAGTTAACAATGTTTCCTGGTGTTTTCCTCAGACCAATGATGCTTGAGCTTATTTTGTTCTTAACGTTCAATGTATTTAAGTTTACAGAGAATAGATTTTGCTCAGGGTAAGTCGTTCTAAAAATTTTTGATTTGTAAATAAATCGCTTACTACCTTAAATCATATGTATTAACATGCAGTTTTCTTTCTTCAATTTTAGAGTTAATGGAATGGTCTGTTGCGATGGCTTTGCGCTAAATCTCTCGACTGGACTATGCCAAAGTAAGTGTGATAAAATGTATAGACAGAAATTAATAGACACTTAAACATATGTACATGGACAGATACGTTATTTTTTAACGTGTATATTTATTATCATTTAGTTAAAGATATATAATTATTTAAAAAAAATATATGGCATGATTCAATCTAACGGCACTCACATGGTATTGACAACTATATAAGCTACACAATATTGAAAATGTGTCTTTCACTACCTGTGTTGTTTTAAATTAATCTTAAAATCTGCATATATGGCGAAACCAATATTTGTTTTAGAGTGTCCAGTAGGATATTATCGCCTCAATTGCTCTGAAAAATGCATCTACCCTACGTATGGAGTAGACTGTCAGTCTCAATGCGAATGTTCCCGGTATAAGTGCAACTTTGTAACTGGATGTTTTCAGGGAGAGAAAGAAGCCACAGACAATCAACGACTACGTATGCATAATTTATATATGAGGTTTCTACCATTTTAATATTCAATAATAATATGTTTTACGGTGCTACCGTTGTGGCGAGCGCAGCAAGAATTACACATACATTGCATCAATGTCAACTTAGTGATATTTTGACAGTTATCAACTTACATCAAAGAATTTTTGAGAGAGAGAGAGAGAGAATTAAATATTTCCAGTTTAAAAAAATGTCTTACAAAATACATAGACTTGCTTCCCCTAAAACCCACAGATGTTTGAGGACAGGACCAACCCCAACCCCCAACCCCCCCCCCCCCATCCCCCACCCCAAGCATCTAGACCCCCGGGACTTTACTCATTTTTTCTTATTTATCCTTTATTGACATCCTTTTATGACATATTTATAATCTAATGTTTACATTCATCGCACAAAATTAATCAAAACAAACATTTTGAAAAAAATCATATCTCATCTATATATAATACAACAAGGTTGCTAATTACGTCTGCCAGCCGAGAGGTACTGCCGATGAATATTTGTTGAAATGTGCTATAAAACTACATCTACCGATAAAAACGGTGATCTCAAGTCGTAGCCCGATAATTCCCTTCACTGAATATCTGCATGCCATGCCCATGTAAATACATTTACTGGGTAAATTGGGTAAATTTTCACCGACAAGTTGCAAGTTTTGAACTTTGAACTAATTTTTTTTTTTACTGAAATTTGTTTATTTTGGCATACTTTGTATCCGTGCTTCCGGTCCCTATTTGTAGGCGTGTAATTTCCCATTTTCCATTTTCATGGTTTGACAATATGCAATATCTGCATAGATTTTTTAACTGTTTATTTTTTCTCTTTATTACTTAGTTCAAAATAGACATTTTTTTTTAAAAAAATTCCTCTCTACTTTTACTTACTTATGCGCGGATCTGGGGAGGGGGGGGGGGGGGGGGTTGGAGGGTCCCCCCTGGAAAATGAATATTTGTGGATCCGCGCATGCTTACTGTTCATGCACGCAAAATTAGCTTAACTCTTGCTTGTATATATAATCTATCTATCAAAATTAAAAAAAAAAAAACACTAAAAAAAAACCCATAAATCATCTAAGGCAGGTATCGAAGTTTATACTGAAATAGCTATAGTACACGCATTACAGATGTTGATCCACCTCTAAATTTATCGCGGGAAATCTAGCGCGAGATCACTGTGACGTCACACGTTCAAACGTATATTCATTTGTTTACGTATCTCGACTCAATACGAAGGAATTGAAGCATGTTAAAAAATTCTTGGGTCTCACCGAAGCTTATGCAGTACTCAAAACGTGTATTCAAACCTCAAGGCGCCCTAAATTACGAGTTAAATGTTAGCCATTTTTGACATAGCACCACGGGAGAAAACATAAAAGAGCATTATGGGACGTAGACAAAAAAAAATTCTTGATCAATCTGTAGGTTTAGTTCGTTCTTTTTCCAGCGCACACTGCTTCTTAGAGCTCGATCGCTGCGCTCGCTATTATTACATGTAAGTTTGGAGGCTGTTAATATCAAAACAGGTTTATTTCAATTATGAAAATTAACAAATATTACAACATTTTATATTTAATGACTAGAATCCAAAAACTTATGTGTAAGAATATATATTATTGTTTAAAATACCCGGTGATTTTATGCACTTCTTGAAGTTAAAAGTTTATTTATTGCCTGTAAAATTATTCATAAGTATATTTATGATAGGGTTTTGCTTTTTATAAAACAAAAAAATGTCGGGATTATACAGTTGATGAAAAAGCAAACCATTTTTTCTCAGTTTAATTGTACATGCACATGTTGAGCGAAACCTTTAATTTTGTATTTTTATTAATTTTTATTTCATCGAGAAGACTCTTTCGGCTTTAATTTGAAAACAAACAAGTTTTTCTAGCTAATTTTGTACGATAATTGCTCGTAAATAAGATAAATTGATACTTCAAATGGCAAAGACTCGGATATGTACATTACAAAACCTTTTCCATTTTTTACATGGTGGAATTGGTCATCAACTGTAAGTTAATAAACTGTATTTTTTTAATTACAGGATCAACAAAGGAAGTGACAGTTAAACCACCGATTCAATCGTCGACAGTTAGGATATCGAACATATCTGTTGACTACAAAACTGTTGATTATGATTTTTCGCGAGACACGAACAAATACAGTGATACCACGTTGCCTTTTGTGCCTCCAGGCATCGATTTGCTAACAGACAATATAGTAGTGCGTATTATAGTCAGCTTAATTGGAGTGTTTGTCTTTTGCTTTGCCATATTTGTTTTTACGTATATATATTTCAAATGCGTCCGGAAGACAACCAATGCCAGTGGTGGAGTAAGAGAGAACGAGTGGCAAGCTCAGTACAAGTCTTTGCGTTTTGATGCAGTGGAACCCCAGCTGATTCCATTACATCCAGAACAACAGGTGCGGGTGAATACAGATTTCACATACCTTACTCCAGTGTTTAGTGGTAATGAGAGTCGAGAATCACGTCGCACTGGTGAAAACAAAATAAGAAATGAAAACGAGATATTACCTGAGACCCATCTACAAGAACAGAGAGTTTGCAGCCCAGAAAGTACCAGCAGACAAGATGAACCAAACAGTACACATGATGATGTTCAAGGGCATGTTTATATTGAGATTACAGAAGAAAAGACCGAAAGTTCGAAATTAGTTGCAGATCCTGAAAATGAAAACCAAAGGCATATAAATATTGTTCAAATCACTTCCATTAGCAGAGAGTCTGTGTACACTAATGTTAACAAGGAAGAACTCTAACGAATATAATATAGAAATATTATTTGATGTATATAGCAGTATATACTTAAAAGAATATTTGAAATTATACCAAATAAGACAATTTTATATTTTTTATGCATTTGTCATTTCATTTCTTTAATACATGTATTTGTGATCAAATAAACTTAAAATATTAATTTTTGTAAATATTCAATAATGCCAACGCATATTTATCTACCTACCTAACTATTTCAAATGGTGATAACTTTTTTATCAGAGTATTTTTTGAAATTGCAATATCAATTTCCAAAAACTTTAAAACTTTAATCTAAAATACATTTCACCATGTGTTAAAAAACCACCAATATTTACTGAAACTTTCTATAGATACATGTACTTGTGCTCATGCAGAGCCTCTTATGTATGAACATTATATCCTTAAAGAGCCAACCCTGAATTAGTTCGGATCACCCACGTTTCTTTTGTATAAAATATATGGCCGAGCTTTAATGTTGCTTTGAATCAGGCAGGTCCTAAACATATGCAGCAATCCAATCGAGAAACTTTGTTCAAATTTCTAAAATAGAACTATTACCTAGAAATAAGCATGCTTTTTATAAAGTATAAAACCGATACTTGATCTTTGAAGCATTTTTTTATTTGATATATGTATAATATCAATAAAGAAAAAATAAAAATTATGCTGTGGTGTCCAAGTAGCGCAGTGGATAATGCATTCGCTTTTCATCGCTACGACCCGAGTTCGATCCCGGTGATCATCAGTGGTTGTATGTGGACACGTGGGTTTTCTCCGGGCACTCCAGCTTCCTTCAACATCAACGACCTCACGCGTGCATCCGTGACAACAAAAGAAATTAATATAAGGTGTAGAACTTGTTTATAAATCGTTGTAAAATAAATAAAGTTTAGTTGAAGGTGGAATAACACACCTGCAAAAAGTCACTCAAATTAACAGTAAATTATTTGATTATGAAAGATATATTGATAAATAAACTGTACATATGTCAAATAAGCGAAAAGTACGCAGTCTAGGGATAAAAAATGAATATCTAAAACATTCAATTCAGTAAGTTAAAACAAAAGGCTCTGCGGGATTCGAACTCCACTCTCACTTTATCCACTCGGCTATAAAGTAATTTTCATGTTACCGTCGATGAAATCCCTAAAATAAAACGAAATATCATTTCGATCAGAGGTCAGCCATTTTGTGATGATGTGTCATTCAACCTTAATTAAAATTAATTTAATTCGTTTGTAGTTTAAACTGCAATTTTATTATTAAATGTCACATGATTACTTCTGATACCTGTAGTCATATGAGCAACATCAGTATCATTAACTTCAACAGCACTTACCTCCGTGATATACACTTGCTCAAATTTTAACATTAGAGGTAAACGTCTTTAAAAAAGAATACTAACTGCATGATATTAATAGCATAACAAATAAGGTTTCTGGGGATACCTCCTTGATATTTCAAATCCTTTATCATGCAGGCCATGTTCTTAATTTAAGCATTGACAATCTTTAAAATATAGAAGATAAAGAATAGATAAAAAGCAGACAGTTTTTTTTTCTATTCATTCTGCAGCTGGTTATTGACTTATGCGATTTGACAATATGGAGAAAAAAAATTAATATAATTATAGTTTATCTCAACATTGTTCACTTTTCCAATGGGAAAATATCTGATCGATCAGTAATGCTCTTAATCAACTTAATCTTAATTGAAATCACTAATAAATATAAATCATTATAGTTGATAACGCTGTGTACAGAATGGTATAAAAGTTTCGACAGCTGGGTTAACATCGATATTGCTTATTGCGATCTGAAGTCTCCATCCTAGATATAATTCCGCCCTATGGCTCAGGAAGTGGTTATTTCCCTTCCTCATTCTGCTCGCACAGTCGTCGACAAAGTACAAAAACAGAATAAACAGGAATAGTTTAATATGATTTCAAAGCTTAATCTTATTTTTAAATCACGAAGAGGAAACGAGATGGGATTGAAAATTAATTTTTCAAGTAGATTAGATTTAATTGGATCTGTATTTTACAGTTTCATCCGGAAATTTATCTGAAAAGCGTGCATATTTGTATCTAGCTAGTATAATGTTCATTTTTGAATGTTTGAAATGTGCGACCAAAATAATAATCTAGGACAAGAGAAATCGACACAATTAAGGCATAAATAATATATTCATTTGATAAAAAAATGATTTTATTTACGCAGACCGATGTTATTCAGTAACTTCATACAGGCCACATTCTAATTAATAAACCCTCTAACAAATGAAACGAAAGATGACAAAAATATTCGGGTCTCGAGTTTAAATTTTAAACTGTAGACAAAGCAATATGATGAACTAGAATAGTTTCAAACAACAGTTTATACTATGCAGTCCATACTTATTTTACTTATCAAAACAATCACTTTTTTCAGTACATGTAATTAAGATTTGTTTACAAGTTTGGTTTGATTCAATTTTAAACCTATGCTTATTATTTTTTTTTAGATACTGTATACAAATACAGATATTGTATCTTTATGTTTGTTATGTTTCATTTCTTTTCATTTTTCGGCATCGTTTTATCGAGTGAAATCCCTCCTGACCAACCTCTGTCCCCACCCATACACCCACCCACACACACATAACACACCCTGTTTTTTGAAATTTTAATTAATTTTAATTTAATTTCAAAACGATTTTTTTCTAAGCATCAATGATAAAAATTATCTAATGTTGACACTGTACAAGTTTAACAGATTACTTATTTTCACGTGTAGTTTATGACATTTAAATGCAAATTTTAATTTATTAGAGATAATGACACAGTACTGTATATGTGTTAAATAATAATAAAAGAAAGATTACTCTCTTTTGGTAAAACATATAAATGAAAATCAAATGTTCCAGAGTTATCTCCCTTTCACCAAAAAAAAAGCTTTGATTCCTGGCACAAAGTTTCCGAAACATTTAAAGTTTGTTTTACGCAAACTCTTATCCAAAAACAACATATAATACGCCATAATAAAATAAATCATTACATTTTTTAGGCCTATAATGGCAATCTTTCTTGATGACGGTGTGCATACCTTAGATATGTTTAATTCCTGTATTTTATCAATTGTAACAAAATAATATCTATTTTATTCGTTCATCGAAAACTACTATGCGACAGGACATTTATCTTTACAAAAAATGCAGGTCAGTTGTTCAGAAACACTGCTGTTCTCGTTCGAGAGCGGTATAAACGAGAGCGTTGGCGTATCCGAACAGCTGATCTTAATCAGTTTGGGGCGAGGGTCATCATAGTAGAGAACCTTGTTTTGCTTGCATTTTTCGTTGCGTTTTGGGGCTCGTTCAACCCGTGCCTGAGTGAAAGCTGATCAGTCAAATTCAGTTATCATGGTTTGTTGCGGCGCGTATGCTATTGATCCTGTTAATAACAATTTGAGATCTGTAAAGTGTTAAGTATTGAATTTAATGAGCCTAACTCATTTTATTTTTACATTGACATTTGTTTTGTTTTGTTGCTCACATGTACAATAATGAAACCAGGTTTGAGGGCTTCAAGACTACATTTGCGTCAATGTTTAGAAATTGAATACACTCGCGGTCTTTTTTAGAAGCAGAGAGAACGGAGCAGGTGGATAATTTTGTATTTCAAGGTCCTACCTGAAAATTATGAGACATAAGATTAAGATTTTTTTTAAACATTAACACCACTCCCCCCCCCCCCCCCCCCCAAAAAAAAGGACTTTTGAAATTTTCTTTTCTGTAGCTAATACATCACTTGTGATGTACTTTTATTATGTTATGAAATTGTCGTTTCTGAATCTGTGTGTGCTATTCCTCAGCTTGGTATTTGAAAATCCAGATATTGTAACCGAGTCCAAAACTCAACAGTTTAACATTTATTAAAAACACAATATAATTTGAATACAGATCGATAATATTTGAGTGACTGTTTCGATCATGCAAAACAATATTCATCACATTATAAAACAACTTTTCAGAATACTACATACATAGAAGCATGTTAAACAAGAATACTGCATACATAGACAATATCTCCAGACATGACCCCTTAATATATTCAATGGCAATGCATTACTATATAAATTATATACATGTACTGGATATGAGGGCAACATATTTATGATTTGGTTAATCCAAAGACACAAATGTAGCGTTTGACCAAAAGCAAAACAACTTTTTTTTATTAGTAGATCTAGAATTCATGACATGAAATACAGATTTGGGTTCAAATACTCACTAACGACACAGGGTATAAATTTGAAAGTTCTTAACGTATCGTTCACATGATATAAAACATTGAACTAAATGCATTAAAAAAATGACTGTACAGCTGCAATCGTACATATACAGGACTACCTGAATGTAACAGTTTTCAATTGTCTCTTTGGTTATACACAATGAAAATCACAAACCATGCACAAGAATATCACTATGTAACATATGTAGTATATGTGTATGATGTTCGTGTATGCATACATGTTTATATTAAAGTTCTTTTGGTCCTCATTTTTCCCTACTTTGTACTGATTTTTGACAAATAATAGTAGTGTTTCTAAAATCCAGCTGAGAATGTTCTTTTGCGTCCAGCGGCCCTTATCTTTTTTTGGTCTGAAAATATAATGCATATTTTTACTTTTATCAATGATCATGTTTTGTGAAAACGGTCCTATGTTAAAATACTACCACAGCAAAATTCATATTGTAATGTCTATTGACGTACGTTGATTTACTCGTTTTTTATATTTGATTATTATTCTCTCTCTCTCTCTCTCTCCTCTCTCTCTCTCTCTCTCTCTCTCTCTCTCTCTCTCTCTCTCTCTCTCTCTCTCTCATTTAAATAAAACATTAAAAACAGGAACGAAAAATGAATAAGAATAAGGAATCGGTATGCCTGAAAAAAGTCTGTATATATTTTTTATGAATTACATGCATACGAAGTAATTGAACCCCCCACAAGACTAGACTAGTCTTTCAATATAACTTACGAAGAGCTAATGATTCACTGTTAAGGGATCCCCGTCTCTTTGGAGGGCGTGATTTCATGTGATGCATGTCTAAAATAAACAATTTTGTAGTATACACTTTTAAACAAATCATCAATAATAATAATAGTGAAAATATGTTTCAATTAGAATAGCTTTATCCGTCAACTTTTTTAAAATCATTTTGGACTATTCTTTGAATAACACAGCTGTAGTTCAATCGACGTGATTTGTCAACCCCCACCCTCCCTCCCCTCCAAAACAGAGGAAATTTAAAACTTAATGTTAAATAGAATTTTGTACATTTATTTAAATATCTGATTTTAAGCTAAAAAGTGGCCAAAGTGAATAAAGCTTATTACTCTGACTTTAATATATAAAAGATCTTACGATCAATTTTTATCGTAAGTGAAAATTTTAGTTTTTGTTCATTTTCACAAAACATCTTATGAGATTCTTACGTGTAAAATTTGTCTTAACTTTACTATAGCACATACCCTCTCGTAAGTATTTCAAAACTGTACAAAATCATCATATGATGTAATATATACAATAGAAAAGGCTAAATTTAACGTTTTGAGCCACATTATAGTGTTAGTTTGCATTATATAGCAGTAATTGTCGAAAAAACACACACATAAATTCTCCAAAAGGTCTACAAGTAACTACCTTACATTTTTAGATATGATTAGTTTAGCCATCAACAATTAATCAGTTAAGGATTTCAGCTTTGAGAATCAATTTCTTCCTATGTATAAATCTTTTACAAAGCTCTTCGTCTCAAGGATATTAATAAGGGCAACAAATGGACACGAACATCCAAGCCCTCTTAAAGTTCATGTAAAACTTTTTTTCTGGTTCTGTTAAATTAAATGTACAAGTAGGACTATTTTCGTGTTTAGTACAATTGTAATTAGTCTAAATCAGCAAGCTTAAGGATTTCCAAAGGTTGCTTTTATACACTCCAACTGACAATTGCGACACGCTTCTTTCTATTACATGTATTAAACTTTTAACGGCAGGTGTAAAATCTTATTTTTAACTCAGTCTTAAAAAGTCATTTGTCATTCGATACGATTCATTGAAGTTTGTACTTTAAAATGCTATTATCTTAATCATCTTACGAATAGTCGGTAATAAGTTGATGCGATCTTCCTGTGTATCAGTTAGATCCGCTGTGTGATCTGTGAACAAGAACAATTACATCATCAATAAAAAGAGACTACATTGACCAACGTGATAACAGAAGTTGTGAATGTACAATATGCAATATATAAAAAATATGAGAAACAATTGGCAGTGTTTGTTTACATATAATAATTATATAATTACATTTTCGATGGCACTTCTAAATAATGTTTAATTTATTCATATCCAGTTGAGTTTAGACTCTTTTCCCTGCTTTTTGTAACCCCTCAATATTATATAATACAACGATGAATGCAATTGATAGCTTTTAATTGGAACCCAAAATTTATGTGACACATGTCGATAAGCTGAATTGTGTTTTTGAGATTCGTTAGCTAGAACATTCTTTATACATGTACATGTATATGAAATTAATGAACAATATGTTTTTAAGGAGTAAAATAATCAATATTTTGAATATAACTGAAGTTAAAACAGACAGAAAATTTTGTGACAATGTGTGTGTGTGTGTGTGTGTGTGTGTGTGTGTGTGTCTGTCTGTCTATCTGTCTGTCTGTCTCTCTCTCTCTCTCTCTCTCTCTCTCTCTCTCTCTCTCTCTCTCTCTCATGAGAGAGCAATGTAAAGATTATCTTATGATTACATGTATTCTCCGACGTATGGCTCTGTTCTGCCTGTGTCTCATCTAACTGAAATACCTCATCTAATTCATCTGTAATAAAGATAAAGCATGCCAAAATAAATACAACAGGAGTTTTTTTTAGTGAACGCACAGTACATGAGGATAGTTGAATTTGCTATTTTATATCAAAGTCTTTTCAACACCATTGAAAAAACTACTTATTTTTCAATAATGTGCATGCTTACCGTGATAGAACAATCACTTTACATATACTTATGTTAGCCTAGTTCAACTTTTTCTCTTAAAGCTTGATCATCTCTAAGCATAAAGAGTAATTTTTTTTTTATAATTATTAATATATCTTACTGGAGTTGATCAAAGCTTCATGTTCATCTCCTTGGGGTGCCCTTTCTACGTCATCTCTAAGAACTATTCAAAAAGTATGTTATAAAAGGAAATAGAAATATATAACGTAATGTAAATTGTATGCAATGATCTTGCCATAACACACACACACACACACACACACACATGGAACACATGAGTACACTCCTCTTCATAAAATATTACTCATTTGAATGAGTGAACTTCAATTCATCATTTACAGACTATAGAAAATATATTAGTCACTGCTTTTTTTTTTTTTTTTTATAGAAATTTGGTATACTCTGTCACAAGTTTCTGCTTCCACAACGTTTTGCTTAATAAATCGTTAATCAGTCATAAACATTTATGCTCAAGCGAGAATCATTCACGAAAATTAATAAAAACACAGGTTTTTGGTGTTTGAAACACCCCTTTATCGCTTCAAATTTAAATAGTTTCAAAACCAAAAATAAAAAGTCCACCGAGATTTTGCATTGCAAACGACATGAACAGTTTCCGTATGACAATGATGAAAAATTGTAGTCCCGAGAGTTTCCGAATGGACAAAAGATGTCAGATTTCCCCGAATAAATTATCGTAATAACCTGTTAATTTCTCCAGGTATAAAGATGGAAGTGTGAACGACGAATTCTTAAACTTGTTGCTATATATATATTGATTTCAACTAGTGTTTTTTTTTTACTGACAGGTATGTGTTTGTATTACGAAAATCAACATAAAAATTTTTAAAACGGTAACCTGGGACAGACTATTGATATATGTAGCAGGTTAATCGACTAGTTTTGTCGTACCTTGTCCAGAGTTGGCTTCCAGTGGCACTAAACTTGTTCTTTCTTTCTTGTTTTCGGTGCTTCTTCGTCTTTCTGCATAGTTAACAATTGGCCATTATCTAAATCATCTGACTGAATCGATTAATGTGCATAATACATTGTATGATTCTCGCACTTACTTTTGCAACGTAATACAACAGCAACAAAAATAACCAAGAGAAGAACCAAAACAACAGCTGCAATTATAATGCCTATAAGAGTTCCCCTAAAATGCAGAAATATCAATCATTTTCAAAATTTTGGTCTCACCATTTTTCAGGTTTTCTCTTTCGAAATTTAACATAAAACAAAAATAGTAAGATTTTCATAATACATGTATATAAGTACATTGTTTAGTGCTTGAATAAATAAATCCTGTTCCATGAAGGAAATAATAATAATAAATTATTAAACCTAGGGTATTCAGAATATTCACAAGAAAACGTTGATTTGCACAATAAATGTTATTCAGATCATACAATATTGTTTTCTGCCAAGTCGACTTAAGGATCTGACCAAAAAATTGTGAAAGAAAATGACAACAAAATGTAATCATTCCGCAAGTCTTTTCTACATGTAGGACGCCGATTTGCAGATCTTAATGGTTGACTTATTAAACATATTGTTGACCTGTCATATGAAGACTTGTGATTGACATATATTGACATCTAAACACTTGATAACCAGAAAGTTTGTTTCTTAGTCATTACATTGACTATTTTCAGAGTACTCCACAGATATATATATATGTGTGTGTGTGTGTGTGTGTGTGTGTGTGTGTGTGTGTGTGTTGCAAGTGTCGTTATAACTATACCATAATAGAAAGGGTTTAGCTGAAATAATCTTACGCAGAGAATGATTCCTCGGTCGTTGTCTTTGACGATGTTGTTGTAGGAAAAATTGTTGTGGTATATTCAGTCTTCTTACTCTTTGTAACAAGCTTATAGCAATCAGGATCTGTAAATTGCAATATTTTAAATAGAAAATTTACAACATGACAACAGTTGTCATATTGTAAATTTTGTATTTACACCCACCCAGTAAATTTACAACAAGACACATTACTCAGTTTGTATTATAAATAATTTTATCATTTAAGTGTTTAATGCATAGTTACCTTGTATAATATTCTGATCTACATATTATATGTTTCAATTTGTTTTAACATATGCTTTTTTACAGTTTACAGTATTCTGATTATTGTTCTACTTGAATTATTGGTATGTACTAGGTATGATGTACATCAAAGTTTATATGATTTGATCAGGATATAATCATATTCTGATCTATGAAATTTTTCAACACATTTGTGAGTTTGTTTGATGTGTGAGTAGGGGAATGAGGATGCATAAAAAACATTTTTTCATAATTGGATAACGTTATGATGATGAATTACCCCAACAGATACAAGTATACAATTTTTGTTAATAAATATCAACTCCCTACTTTGATCAGCTAATGTTCTACATCTGTTCTACTGGCATTTAGATGGGAAAGAATACGTTGGCTCAAGGTAATACATGAAAGACACATTGAGGTGTTTCCATTACACCTTGAGTAAAGTATTCCAGTCTATTGAATGATCAAACATGCAGTAAATTCATGTACACATGTATAAAATTTGACCTTACATTTGTAGGCTTCAAATGAGTTATATATATTGGCACATCTGGGAAATGTTTCTTTGCATTGAGCTGATCTTTGATCTTGTATTACACCTCCAGGAACGTTGAACTCGACACAATGTCCTAAAATCGTAAAAAAAAAAAACCCTTACTAAACAAAATATTGAGATAAAGTATGAAACATCCATTAAAATTGACAACTAAAAGGTTTCATAATGTAAATAAATCATTACCGAAAATAATTCTTGAAGGTCCGCAGACTTCCAACGTTACATTCCTGTATCCGTTGATCACACAGTGATATCGGAATTTTTCAACCGATGTACATTTTTGCTTTGTTGCTATACTGCTACAGTCCTTCCTACGGGCAGCATCGTCCCATTCTGCTTTGGACGATGGACATGATTCAACGATCTCCACACTATTGACAGCATCTCGACAGTATATGTTTATACCTGTACACAACTTTGGAAAACAATAAAAAATCTGTATGCGCTCTATTTTTTAATACCAAAAAGATATTCAAAACTGGAGACACTAGTAATATGATTTAAAAGTAAAAGAAGATATAGAAATTGATACTTATCAAATGCATGTAGCATACCTGTACGAGCAGCAACACCGACACAAGAAGTCTAAGGTAAACAACGTTCATTTTGACGATTCTAAAAAAAAAAAATCCAAAATTTAATTAAAGCATTTTTCAAATTTTCAAGTTGTGTTCCGACTTTAAGTTAATTGCATTTTTTGTTAGAATAGTATACAATTGGCCATGATCATATATCCCTCTTAATGTTTATTGATATATGCAAATTATTTTTTTTTTCTGAAAATTACTTTGCAGGCTTTTAAACTATAGGGTATTTATGTAGAACTCTTTTGTGCGAGGAGATAAAAAATCCAACGTTAATGAAACGAAACTTAGGTGTGCAGTGTAACTTATCTTTCTTTATTGTTTAATTTACATCTCGGGATTATCTTTTACATTCAAAATATTGTAGGTAAGTTGATGTTTATTTTGATATGATTATTGCTATGTGTACATTTTGAACATCCAATAACGATGCGTGTGTTTTATTAGTACTTTTCATAATATATCCCGTTTTATCACATGTTTATCTCAATATACGATGGATATCACTCATGGGATAAATTTTTGATATTACACTGTATATTCTTACGCCACGTGCGACTCGGTTAGACCATGGAATGAAACAGAAGCAAAACAATACAATGCCACAAGTCCAAAGTTAAAATTATAAAACGTTGTTTGCTGTTTTGTAAACTTTCTTTCATAGATTATTAAAATTCTGATAAAAAATGATATTTTTGTTTGTTTGGCTTGGAACTTTTTCTTCATGCGTAATATTATTGACACTACAAAAATGTGTTGTGCGGCTTGAGAACACGAAATTGTAGAAATAACGAAGTTTAACTAGTTAACTTGGTAAAAACATGTGATAAAAAGAATCTCTCATGGCTTGTGATGGTATATGATATTTATCCAACTCGTTGTGTGTTTTCTATCCCCTCGCCAAGGCTCCGGGATAGAAAACACACAACTCGTTGGATAAAAATCATATACCATCACAAACCATGAGAGATCCTATATATATATTTTGTTAACGTAGGTATATCATATATTAAGTATACATTGCAGCATTTGCATCGTACATTTCTCAACTTATAGCTTCAAAAAAATTATTTTCAATTAATTTTCTATGGATTTAATATTGTATTGTGGACACTAGTAGCTAAAAGAACCTTAATCTAGAGACTTTATACAGGTAAATGTAATGCAAAATATGTTTTAAAGGTGTGATACCATGTATATATTTTAAAACAACTAGCCTAAGATTATTCTACAGACAAGAAAAGAAAAAAACTACATATGTACATGTTACTCCTAATTTTTGACTGCACTCTGATTACAGGTTTTGCCCAATTCTGTTTGTTTTCATACAAAAATACTAAATACTCAAACTAATTTTTAAATAAATTTTCATTTGCAACATCATTACAACCTGGAACTTTTCGTGGTTTAGATATAGTGTTTCATACAGGTACCCATGCAGTCGTGCATAGGTTTAATGCGTTTTTAGATTTTTTTTTTTTTATCTTTTCTGCATTCATAATTCATTTCTCAAACTCTTACATATATACTTTTAATATTGTTTTAAAAAATGATCGTTTCTATGTAATATCAGAATCATAATGACTTTTGTGTTCTGTGACATAAACAATTTAGCTACTCATAAAAATATTGGTAAGAAATTTTTATATAGTAGGGGCTCTTATGGGATAATGGGAGAAGGGGGTGATATCATTTAAGATGCCCATGCGATATCCTTCAGTTGTCTATGTGCTTCTTCTTGATCTTTTTTTTTTCTTTAACTCTATATTCAAATATTATACTTAATGAACTATTATAATAGATTGCATTGTATACAATGGTATACACGTATATAAATTCATATTTTCCTGTCCTAACGGCACATTCCAAAGGCTATCTGAATAGTGACTATCATACATGCAATGATACCCGTATATCCTAGTGGTAATATTGTAAACAAATATATTACATTTTATACATGTTTTTTTTTTTTACATATTAAATAAAGGTTAATAATGCAGTATCTGATTAACCATACCAAAAAAATACTGACGTCGACAACCATCATGATATCAGTGTAGACTATTTTATCACAATCATGTAAGTACATGTATATTGTAACCTGATAAATTTATGGGTGTAAGTGAAAGTTCAAATTGTAATGAATCGAATGTACTTCATGAAATCTATCAATTTATATTATATAATGATATAATTATGCTTGTTTTCTACACAGTGACAGTCAAACAAATTGTATACATACCATTTGATATACATTGTACACATCTTAAACAATAACATGCAACCCTCTGTGTTGACTACCATGTTGTATGAAAGCATGTTTGATGAATTAATTATAACAAATGATTATTATGCATTTTTAATACACACGTAATAACATCCTTATTGGATGTAATTTATGTGTTTCATACATTTCCAATGTGTTTAATGATTATAAATGAGAAATATTCAAATACCTGTACCTTAAATGAATCTTAACCTTGGAATCCCCCTCGACTAAAATTAAACACACACATATCAATCTCGAACAGACAAACGATTTAAATGAAATGCATAAGCTAGGACATACATTTCTTTCCATGATTACTTCCATTTGCAAGATATATACGCTATGGTAGTAACAAAAATAATTATACATATGATATAGGTTTATAAAATGAATTTTCCAGGGGGGGGGGGGAACCAACCCTACCCCCGACCCCTCCCCCTTTTCTAGATCCGCGCATGCGGTGATTCAATGAATTCTTCGTATTGTGTCATGTGTTTATGTTTTTAATACATGTACATGTCTATGAATTATAATTGATATTCAATGTCAGCGCACTCGTAGACTTTTCTTTGAACGCTTTTCTTGAACTATGTCTTAATAATTAATGTATATTGCTCGCGCACAATGACTTTACTATTTTTAAAGATTGGAATTCCCCTTTACTAATAAAAACATATTTGTTAAAACTTTCGAACTTTAAATCGAAAGGGACATACTACTTAGGAGAAATGATTTTTTTTATTCGATGAAATGCAATTTAAACTCATGTGCATGTAGTGTTCTCATTTGCAGCATGTATACTAGACTGGTCATCTGTCTCTATCGTGCGAAAGAGTTGTATATCCCGTATATCAGACATGCAGGCGATCGATCGGTAATGGGTCGTTTCAGTACCTAAGCGTTTCGGTTCAATTTGAGAATGCACCTTCAGAATTGAAAAAAAAACCCACAAACCCTCGCCATTATAATCTTAGCGCGACATCTCGGAAAATATATAATAGATTAATTTCCTCGTGTGACTTACATAATTATGGACAAAAATGTTACATGTGCATGTGTTATATAATAATCCATCTAAACAGTTTATAAAATAATCGATCCGATAAGCAATGATTCCTTGTACACTTGTTCTTTCAGTGTCGAGGAGCGATTATCTTTTCGGGGGAAATCTTTATCAGGAGTGTTTTATGTTTAAAACAGTGTCATAAATTGAAAAAGTAACCGAACAAAAGGAAAATTCAACTTAAAAAATGTCGACTAAAATTGAACACACACATATCAATCTCCTACAAACAAACGATTTAAATGAAAATGTATAAGGACGTACATTTTTTCCCAAGATTACTTCCATCATTAATCAAGATATATACGCTATGGTAGTAACAAAAAATATAAATCTGATATAGTGTTATGTAGATTTTTTTAAAAATTGAATTTTCCATGGAGGGAGGGGTCCGGACTAACCCTTCCTCGACCCCCGATCCCCACTTCTTTTTTAAGGTCATTGCATTCAGATACAATTCTTTGCATTGTCATGTGATGATGCTTTTAATACATTTACACGTCTTATGAATTATGACAAATATTCAATATAACTGAAGTGGTAACACGATTCTTTATCTATGTCGTAAGAGCAGTTACTATTTTTAGAGATTGGAAATCCCCTTTACTAATAAAAACTTATTTGTTGAAATCTTCGAACTTTAAATCGAAAAGGACATACACCATGTACTACTAAGAAGCAATGATTTTTGTATTCAATGAAATACATGTATTTTTATGATATAAGCTCTAGTACCGAAACATACATGCACATGTCGTGTTCTCATTTGAAGCATGTAAACAGGCGATCGATCCGTTGTTTCAATACCTATAGGCGTTTCCGTTCACTTTGAGAACGCCCCTTCAAAATTAAAAAAAAATCGCCATTATAATCTTAGCGCGATATCTCGGCAAATATTTCATAGAATAATTTCTTCGTGTGACCTACATATGAAAAAAACCTGTTACATATGCATGTGTTATATACAAATCCATATATAAAAAAGTTAATATAATAATCATAGATTCGATATTAAGTACTGTATCCCTTGAACACTTGTACTGTACGTCAGTGTCGGAGCATCTTTATTAGGACTGTTGTATGTTTAGAATAATGTCAAATCTTAATAAGTAAACATTTTTCATTCTACAAACCTAAGTTTCGTTAAAAAGTATTTAAAAAAGCCTTATAATAATGATAATCTGACTTGATTTTTATCCAGTTCCCGAATATTCAAATTCGCATTTTCCGTCCTAACGGCATATATTCGAAAGGCTACCTTAATAAAGATTATGATACTTGTACATCCTAGTGATATTATTGTAAACGAATATATTACAATTTATACATGTACATTATACCAACGAGAAATATTCAAATACCTGTACCTTCAGAGATGGGAATTCCCCTGGACTAAAATTTAACAAACACAAGCATGTACCAATCTTCAACAAAGTTACAATTCAAATAAAATGTCTAAGGACGTACGTACACTTCTTTCCAAGATTACTTCCATCACTAATAAAGAGATATACGCTATGCTAGTAAATAAAAAAAAATTATATGATATTGTTCTTCTTCTTCTTACCTTTATCAAACGGGTATCGGCATGCGGTAAACACTTCGAGCGGTGACAGATCGTTTCGCTACCTATGCGAAACGTTGGGTCCTAGGAAATGCCATTTCAATATTTAGAGGAACACGGCACAATAATCATTCTAGCCCAATATTCCGGTGGTAGATATATGTACCACAGATTAATATCCTGTTCATGGGCTTATGTAGACAAAACAACATGTCATTGATAATGATTTTTTGGTAATATATTTTATTATTTCATATGATTTTCTATGCCTCTTTACATGTAATAATTACGAAGAACATGTAAGCAAAAAAAAAAAAACCATTATTAACCGGACCTTTATTCTGTATTTAGTGATCTTAAAAATATTAAATCGAAATTTTAAACAAAAATACTTCATGGAATTTGGAAATATATTTGAGGACATAATTAATGAAAAAAATACTTTATATATCTATGGCTTTTTGTTTGTTTCTTTCGTGTCGTATTTGTGCTATGCGTAATGTTGTTATACCTATTCAACATCCTGATAGTTAATTTAGTACACATATACCCATTAAGTGCTGTCAATTGTCTTCTTCTTTTCTAAAAATATATCAGAGGAAAATCAGTTCAAAATTCAGTTATGTATGTTTTGAATTATTTGTTTTTATTAAAATTACGTCCGCCTTGAACATAAATGTATTTCCTGATATTTTCCAATATGTTTCCTGGTTCTCTCCGCCGACGGATGGACGATGATTCAGTTTGTGACTTTAGTTGTTTTTTGCGATTTATTGCAATTTATAGAAAATCGTATATGTCCAGGGTAAGAACTTTCAAAACTTTTGTTAAAAAAAATACCGGTTCTGTGTTTATATGCTGAAGATATTTAAAAGTATCACCAGTATTAATTGCCTGACGTCAGGCATATCTAAGGTTCATATTTCATATTTTCCTTTAAAAGATAACACGATGCAAGTTCAGTGTGACAACTACTAAATCCGTAATTTAATTGAAATGTTCTATGGGATGTAATAAGCAACAATGAGCAATAATTTTCAAGAAAAAAGGATGTTCACCATGCACGTGTGTAATTCTGAATTAAAAAAAAAAATGGATAGTCATGAAGTGAGGGGGGGGGGGGGGGGGGGGTTATCGCAACACGGTGTTATCTATTGTCTACTATGGTTGAATATAAGAAGTAATTGATGGATCATTAATGAACAATAAACAAAATCAGCTTGGATTGAAGGATACAGATAAATTCATATAGTCTGGAATACAAACTCGAGGAACTACATCGCCAAAGCGAGGCATTTTGTTTCATATGCCCCAATTTTTCGATTTATCGCGTTTTCATTCATCTTGAAAAGGGTGTAACTCGCGTACGCGTGTCAAAATGTTCATTTAACAATTAGTGTGTAAGTTTATTCGATAGATCTTCTCTGAAGCATCCGAACTCAACTACATATGAATAGTTCTTTACAATACAAATGTCATCAATAATTTATTTGACACCCACCCCCATCTATGAATGTATTCGGTGGGCGAAAAGTAAGGCAGGACTTAAAGGGCCATAATGTCACATTCATAATTTTAACTTACCAAATATAATGGACGAGTCCAAAATGAGATCATCACATTTTAAAAGAGAGAATAATCCGGAGCATGTCGTGTATGCAGCTTTATTTTAAAAAAGAAAATACTTCGCATTCACTTTCCTGATATGAGAACCCTTTGCTTGGAAATGACTTAAATGTTTTTAGTATTGTATTGCCATCTTAATTAAACACATGATTGTTTTCATTTCAACTTTCAATTCTTCAAGCTTGCATTTTCTTGATACTTTCCTGAAATATTTGAAAGTAATGAAATAATTTAATTGCAAATAACATATATGACTAAAATGAAAGTAAGCTACTTATTAATACTTGAATCTGCACGTTCTGTTTACGAATTGATGAACAGCAACGAGAACTGCTTATTTTTATAAAGTAATTTTTACACGCTTCTAATAGAATGATTTTTATTTAGTCAGATAAGCATTTTGGAAACCTATTTCTTTTATCTCGTTTTAGGATCGATGGAGACGAATGTTGTTTTGGTTTTTCACTGAATAGAACAACTGGAGAATGTGAAAGTAAGGATATGAACTAATTCAAATTACTTTATCAACAAAAAATCAATATAATATTTGATACAAATGACTAATTTTAGGAATTCACTACATTAAATGCAGATGCGGATAATAACAAATAATGGATTTATTGTAAAAGGAATGTACGCAGATATTATATGTTTATGGAAAATCGCGTTTGTTATCCATGATTTATCACTTTTTAGAGTGTTCCATTGGTTACCACGGTACCGATTGTGCAAAGAAATGCATTTACCCTACCTATGGAGAAGACTGCCAGTCTAGATGTCATTGCTCTAATGAAACCTGTCATTTTTCTCGTGGATGTTTACGAAACACTGGAACTGTTACAGAATATCAAGAACTAGGTATGTCACATATGCATTTAACCAATAACATGTAAAATATTGTACATATGGGTTAGTGATAAAAATTACAAAGGGGCCGTTTTAATCATTCAACAGGTTCAACAAGAAAGTATTTGGAAAACAAAGAGATTTCGTCTCCACCCGTCACAGACGGCTTGTCCACGAGTACTCATAAATCAAGTGAATCTACACGGGAAAATTTAGCTCAGAGCAATGATTTGCTCAAAAACAATATTGTTATCAGCTTATTAGGAATTTTTGTCTTCTTTTTCTCTGTATTTGTAATATCTTATATCTATCTCAAGTGTTTCCGAAAGAAAGAAATTGCAAGCGTAATAAACGCGAGTGAGTCGCAAGCTCAATATAAATCATTAAACATTGATCTAGTAGAACCCGAAAATACAGTACAACCAGCACCCCGTAGACAAATGGAAATGGATTCTGCATACTTATTACCGGTGTTCAGTCGTAATGATGGCAGTGATTTCGAAATAAAACTTGAAAGTGACAAACCGATACTAGATACCACTATTCATAGTTATGAGATTACAAATAGACATGAATTAGACTCGATGACGGATAATATGCACGATCATGTCTATATCGAGATTACTAAAGACAATACTGAAAATTAGAACACAGTCGTTGAAAATTGCTTTGGAAAACCAGGACCAGTTACATCTACAAAGTTTGGAGCAGATTTAGAGGTTACAGTGGTAGCAACGTTATTGTTGACAAACGACACGCACGATTCTGATACACGAACGATCACGCACGATACACGAACGATTACGCACGGTACACGGACGATCACTAACTTACTGAATTTTCACGATACACGAACGATAACGATAAACAAGAAGCCCATGGTGCCACATCGCTCACCTGAGCAACAATGGCTTTATACATGTATGGGCGTTCAAAGGATATTGTGCCATATGGCCCCCCTATAGAATAACAAAAAATAACGTAAAGTATCAGAATTTTACACTTATTTTTGCATACACTTAATTTTTGACATTGTACCTTTATGAAATACCATTTTTACCGCAAGAAGATCCTATGCAAGATATTAAACTAAATTTTTGGTAGGGTACACCGTTAACTTCCAATTCCCTTTATTTTAGTTCTGCCCCCACCCCCCCCCCCCCTCACCCACACTTTATAAAGTGATCAAAATATATGTCGATTGAGCATATAGGTACATTTTCTTCTTCAACTACTTACTAGTTATTGTATTTTATTTAAAAAATTCCTATATGTGAAAGAAGAAAATTGTACCTCAATGCGCTCAAATCAAAAACATTAAAAAAATTAATTGGTCTTCCCCATTAATAAACGATTGTTGTTTACCTGGCGTGAACTCATGTGACGTTTTAAAACTTTACTCACATGATCGATGAATACATTCGAATGAAAAAAGTTGTCACGTGATATGTTAAAGAGCTATTATAATCAATGTATTGACATGTATATCACTCTATTTTACTAAGGCCCACCCATTATTTTCATCTTTATTCAAAAACAACAAATGGCTACAAACCAACATGATTTTCCGCTGTAATATTTTCTTAAGAATAGCGATAATGCATTTATCCCCATAACAGTAATGTGTCAGAACTATGGAAACTGTTTTAAAGACGTCGGTTTTATTTACTTGTGTCTGAAAAACTTTCAAAATTGGAATAGATTCCATATAATTAATCGAATAAGGAGGGGCCCCCAGAAAGTAGTTACATCATTTCATCCTTTTAGCAAGACATTTCTAATGATCAACCAAAATTTTAGCGTCAATCGTAGAATTATAAACAAGATACATAGCTTGGTTTGAGTCATGTTTTTGTTCACATGAGTACATTACATTCAAGTTAAGATTTTTAATCTTGGTATTTCCTATTCAGTGTAGCTGCATTTAAAATATATAAAATATAAACAAACTAAAACATGACCTCAGCTCTGTGTACAAACATAGCATTATGCGCAGAGCTCTGTATTTTGGTTATAACTCGACGCTTGACTCTCAGATACGGGTCGGTTAGTAAATATAAAATTGAAAACAATTAAAACAAAAGAAAAATGCACTAAAACAAAGAGAGACCACAATTTTATTTTTCATCATATATATACTTATATATTTCTAGCAGCGAAAATAATCTCCGTTTAGACTGAAAATGATAAGCATTTTAAAATAAACATCTTGCATTAATCAACCATTACGTAGAGATCGTACCGAATTCAATGTACCAATAGTAATGCATCAGATTTTGCTCATTTTGCGCAGGTTCATGTAAACAGTTAGCTGTCTGATTTACCGAAGTCTTTATTTGATTTTATACGTAAAAATTCCACAATACAGGCGATAGTTCCCCTCAAGTTAAAAAGAAACGAAACGAAAATCAAAACAAGCTAAAACCACCGTCAGAAGGGAAAATGTCAACGCATTGAAATATTTAACCTCAATTTACTTCACAAAAACGGCGCAAATATATTTTGGATTTTTCAAATAATCCCTTCGCATGTAAACTGTTGCATAACAATCAAATTCATCTTAAGTTTGTCAGTTTGACCCGTTTATCATGTGTCCAACATGGCTGCTTCTAACAAAGAACTAGACTGGTCCTCTGTCTCTAACCTGGTTTTCGATATATGAAATATCGAGCCCGAAGTTAAACTGATTGACCCCCATTTTCTCTGTCTTATTATTATTTTCGTAAATTACTCAAATTTGAAACAGAATTAGCCCATAATTTTTGCAATTTATACTTTCCTTTCCATAAGGATTATTTATGCTAAATCACGTTGAATTTGACTAAGTAGTTCTTGAGAAGAAGATTTTTAAAAATGCACCCCCTTTTTCTACAGTTTCGAGGTTTTCTCCGCTTTGAATAAAGATCGGTCTTTCATTTCTGCAATTAATATTTATCTTACCATAAGGAGGCTTTGTGTCAAATTTGGTTGAAATCGGCCTGGTGGTTTTAGAGAAGAAGTTCAAAATGTTAAAGTTTAGAGACGGACGGACGAAGGACAAAAATGTGATCAGAAAAGCTCACTTGAGCTTTCAGCTCAGGTGAGCTAAAAACGCAAACGAACGATTCTACACCATTTATCACGCAAATCTGTTGCCTTGTTCCAAAGAATTTCGGTTTTTGTACATCCCATATTTCCATAATATACGGTAGTACTTGATTGAATTCTATCTAAGCTAAATTTTAAAGAGTCCAAATAAATTTTAATTCTTATGAATGTTTATACAATGTAACAGAGATGAATGCGTATCGTATCTTCATTTGAAGAAACTTGGGGAATAATTGTTTAGTTTTGAACGGGGAATGGATATGATTGACTGCTTTACTTTACTGACAAACAAGTTGATAAAACAGGACTATCAACAGGCTCGTTTGAAGTCATCTTTTCGTAAGTTCTATGGTCGATACAACGACCTTGTCAGCAAATACAATCATCCACTGGGTCGCATGCTGACTGACGTTTTTCATACTAATTGTTAGACCATAATTTATCACCTAATTGTCTACGGACTTTTCCGTTTTTTCCCGATTACGACAAAGAGCACACGGCAGGTGTGACCGGTCAGCAGAGGATGCTCACTCTTCCTAGGCACCTGATCCTACCTCTATTTTTCTGGAGGTCCGTGTTGCTCTGCTTTGAATTTGTATTTCGTTTTATGGATTTTTGAGATGGTTGACGGTTTGTTATTGTCATTTTTTCATTTAATTTAACGTGTCTCTCTTGCTTGACGCTAATATTATTAAATTTATGTGTCAAGATATGATGGATACTTCGCCTTGATATAGACTGATTGCAAAAGCACGCAAAACTAACTCGGCCGATCAAAAATCAATTGGGTTATTGAATACATGTAACTATTTAACGACGAAAGAGAGAATATTTTAAAAAGATTAGCGCTGACATGATACATGTATGTACTGAACAATTGTCAATATTCTTCAATAATAAAAAAGTTTTAAATTCACATTGTTGCCTTGTTTTAAAACTTTAAAACTTACACTTGTACACATGGGCTTTCTCCGGACACTCCGGCTTCCTCCCACATCAATATCCCACTTGCGTTAATATCCATGGCAACGAAATATAATAATATTAGTTGTAGAAAAAAATTCTTCAATAAATTGTTATATCCATGAATTTAAATATAAAAAATAAACTTCTCCAGATTTCAATTTTTTGCAGTTTAAAATAAAATATAACATTATACCTTTATTTTTACCAAGTGAACTATCATTGTCTGTTTTAGTATTTTAGATACAGCTTTCTTAACATGGGTAGTAAACTATATGTCACAGGAGGTTTACACAAAAAGTTACTTTTATTCTGTCAAAAAAAAAAATCAATGTTAAATTTCATATCGTTACAAAGATATAGAATTTTAACTAAGAAGAGCGAAATCAAACTCATTGCACAGGTCAGTTGGAAATCAGAAGACAGTTATTGTTTGCTAAATTAAATATCCGTCACGATTTTGTATATGCTTAACAGTTGCTGATTTGAAATATATTCATGTATTATGAATGTAGTACATTTGCCATTGACGATACTCTTTCTTGACTAAATCCTTACTTTTGCATGTGGTTAGATAGGATAACACTCACGCGAAATAAAATTAGCCCTTAGGGGAAAACACGTCATTGTTACGAAGAAGAATATACATTTGGTCACACGCTTGTATTTTTGATTTATTTTGTTCAAAATCGTATATAGGACCAATCTATGCTTTAATGAAAAATATATCCTTTTCGTCTTGAGACTATAACAAATGCACGTATGAAGATGTTGATCCTCCACGTATTTTTGCATACTAGTCTAAAATTAGCTGTCGATATCACGTGATAGATTAATATAATTCAAAAGGAGGTATTACTTTCCCGGCAGGAAAATAAATATTCTCTAATGTTAAAAAAAATGTTTATTTGTTACGTGATCATATTGAGCATTTTACAGCACGAATGTAATATTTATTGGTAATCAAACAAATGCAGGTTCCCCATCATTTAATATTTACGCAAATTGAAGAGTGTATAGCTTTAATTCCGATCTTTTTTTTCACATTTTTTTTTATTAATGATTATTTTAGGGTCAAAGATAATCGAATATTGTCGATAATTCTTGATCTGTTTCCTTATATCTCTTGCAGCCCTCGACAAACTTCAAACATATTTTAAAAAAGGGTTGTCTTCCTCGACCGAAAATTGTATTGTAATAAAATAATAATTGTTTTGTAAAACCCAGAGGAAATCTGACGGAAATATGAAATAATTGTTGAAAATTTTACTTTGATTTAATAAAATGATAATTATATTAGTTTAGAGATAAATACTTATCGTCATTGTTATCATCATTAAAAATTTGAATATATATAGACATGTATAACTTTACAAACATTATAGTGTTACATGTAGCTGCAGTGCTAGATTTTGTATTATTTGTTTTAATCCCATGTAATTTATTTTTTGTGTCCCGAAGAAAGGACTGGTTGTCCCGAAAATTTGACAATTTCAATTGTTCGTGTCGTTAGCCATTTTTAGTGCTTTATATATTCAATTTATTGGCTAAGTATCTGTACATAACAGATAATTTTTAACGATATAATAACGATCTATATGAAGGAAACGAGTTGTCGTTTCAAAATGGGACCAAATGTATCTGTACAGCGTTTTGAATGCACCACACAGGCAAATCATTCTATCATGATTACAGTTTGGAACTTTACTCAATGATCAATTGATCATTTTGTTGCGCCTAACACTGGGAAAAGAGTGGACAAATTTGTTGGCTTTCCAGCCCGTAAGTTAGTATTACTTCTAAAATAAACAACTAAGTCACAATTAAACGTTCAACAGACTGTTTTTCAAGTTTATTACAAGGTAATACAGTATTCATAATTTCTTATTACTTTCAAGGTCCTCCAAAGTCCCACAATCAATCTTTGAATAATAAATAGCTACTTGTAATTATTTTAAAAATATCCCTTAAAATTACTTTTCCCCCCAGGAATCCCTTATATGGCTGTGCATAGTCAAAGCTTTTCTTTGTACTCTAAAAGCGGGAAAATGGTAGCAATACAATTGTTTTCAGATAGTCAGCAAGGGCGTTTGCAACGAGTTCTAGTATAGTTTACAATACAATCTCATATTTCAAACAGATGTATTGGTAATAATATTTGATATAATAATAGTTTTATAGAAATATGACCAAATTAATCAAAATATCATATGTATTCTGTATATTATTTCTCTCTAAATATTTTGGGGTATACATGTATGAGCATGTCTTGCAGTCATTTCATTTCCATTCGTTTCGTTTTCGTTACGATCTCCGATAAATGGTAGTGAAGATCTTCTATTGTATCCATAGCTCCTGTGCACTCTTGGGGCTACAAAAGAAATGCATATTAACATGCATGAATAAATGTACAAATAATCTTTTCGTTGATAAATACAGTTCAAAATGTGACATGTATGCAATAGGATTTAAAGTAGATGTAGTTCCTGTGTATAATTTAGGGAAATTTAAACAAAATATTTTGATAAATATACACTACATTAAATGCGTCTTGTACGGTTATTCTGAAGCTGACATAAAACCGAATTCAGAAGACTGTATGTAGTCAATTAGATGAACCTTTTGCATCTGAAACATTAAACAGTTGTATGCTTTTTATAAAAATCAGGGAATTTTTATCTTAATATGTACAACAGGTTTTGGATTCTTTTGCTTTTTAAGAAAAGACAAATGAGGCAACTTTTTATAGAGATGTTTATAAGAAAATAATACAAAAAGTTGAATGTAAAAACCGTACATTCCCGATAGACTTCAAAGTCATAACCACGACGTGATAAATTTGTTACCGTTTAATATTTTAATCAAAATCGAAACGTGAATTTTATAATTCGATACACCCTCTAGAATTATACAAAATATTAAGTGGTCAAATTTACTTTTTATTTGATATGAAATATGATAGCTATGGTTGTACTACCATAATGTAAATACACTAACAGAGCAAATGCATCAAGTTATGTTATTATAAATGAAAAAAATACTGGTTACTATGCATGTAATTATTTTAATTTAGGGATGGCAGTCGACTGCAGAATTGCTAATTGGTTATTTCTGACCGATTAAACTAGTATCAAAATACAAAATTTGTGAATTTTGTTCTATTTTTTCTTAGTTAACTGTCATTAATGCCACAGAATACGATACTCTGTACATAAAATTGCACACACTTAAACCCTAACCTGCATAAGTGATGTCGGATGGACATACTGATCATTAGAGCGCAGATCAGAAGCCATGTTATTGTCCACTAGAAATGCTTTAATTACTTATGTAATACCCCTATAATATAACGTATTATCAAAAACATTAGTAAAATTCAAGTTTGAAAATCTGATACTGAAAAAGTCAACAGCCAATCTGCACTCTCTTTCTTTAAGTATTTATCTATTTATTTTTTGGTTACTCACTGTAGGCTGATGATTCACTGTGAGAAGAGCGCTGCCTCCCTGGGAGATTTGATTTTTTGTGGTACGCATCTATTAACAAACAGATATTGTGGTTAACACATGTAAAATGTCCATATTTATATTTATAAAGAATTGTTAAACATGCAAGAGGTCCACATGCCTTGACGGTAACCTGCGTACCATAGCCCTTAAATTGACATGTCATAGTTTCATCTTTGCATTTTACGATGTAAGCTTCATTTCGAAGTCTAATAAAGTCAGATGTCAGACGGACAAATTAAATATTTTTTTTGGATACTTACTGTAGGCTGATGATTCACTGTGAGAAGAGCGTTGCCTTCTTGTGAAATTTGATTCAATGTTACCAAGTCCTATAGATAAACAAATATTGTGGTTAACACTCGTAAAATGTTCATCTTTAATATCAATTCTCTGTAAATATAAAAGAATTCTTAAACGCGAACAGCATGAAAAAAAACCCCACACCAACACTCTCTACATAACAGTTATATATATATATATATATATATATATATATATATATATATATATATATATGGATATTAAATTGTACATATTTAATAACGTTTACACTATTTTCTACATATTTCGTAAGTTTACACTATTTTGTAATAATTATTTGTCGCCATCTCCAGATATTGTCTAAAATTGCTTAAACTATATACTATTTTACTGAAACTCCTTTCAAGTCGTTGCTTTGAAACAGAAATGGTTTGTTTGGGATTTAAGATCGAGAGTGCGTCAATTTGTCGATTCTCACATGACTCGCATATCGACGATAGCAGATCGGGCGCTCAAGTGATAATTGATCAATCTTTAAACAAATGTACTTATCCGTGTCGATCAAGTTTTGTAACACATAAACTTGGTATCAGCTGCAATGTTTACAGATAGAGGTATCATTATAGTCATCAGGGGACTTACCATGTCCGTTTTCAGATTCTAGTAACATTAAACTTCTTTTTTCTTCCTGCGTTTCTGTAGAGCTAGGTAGCATTAAGTGTCCTGCAGAGACCAATTATTCTATTGTTTAAGTTATCGAGAAATCAAATAATGTTCATATATACGCTAAAAATGAATATACAACTTACTTTTAAATTTAAAAACTAAGACACCGATGATAATCAATATAGTCACTACTGAAACAGCTGAGATAATGCCAATAATAGTTCCACTAAAATGAAAGAAAAAATAATCACTTCTATGATAAATATAATAATATATTTATAAAAAAAACCAGGCACCATTATGTTAGCATGTTTTCGGAGATATACAAAATTATATCCATAAGTCTGTTGAATGATCTTTTAACGCCAGTTTGAAAACCAAAACAATAAAAATACTAATTTTCTTTGTGTTAAACTCACATCTGTTCTTGTTCCGTGTCTGAATCTCCGACAGTAGATGTTGTTGTCGGAGCTTTAAAATCACCCACAGATACAAGAGCATAACAATCAGAATCTATTATTTTTAGGAGAATATAAAAATGTAATATTAAATGAAATAAGAATATTAATTATAAATCACATATAAGCTAAACAATTTTAAGAGAACAAATTTCGTTAACGTGAAGGTTGAATATGCATGTTCACGACAGAAAAACACAAATATACACTTATAATAGTAAGAGTTGTTTATATATATATATATATATATATATATATATATATATATATATATATATATATATATATAAACATTACATTTGTAAGCTTCTGTTGAGTAATAAATATCGTCACACTTAGGAAAGCTTCTGTTGCAAGGGGCTGACATTTGATCTTGAATGACTCCACCTCCATGGTTGAACTCAACACAATGTCCTAAAATATTGTATATTATGACAATATCACCATTTCCTTTTTAAAGTGACTTTTAAATTTGAGTTCATTGAGAGTTATAATCAGAATATAAAGAAAAAAAAAACTGAAGAGTCGACATAAGAATTTGACAGGATAACATGACTATCAGATAAATCAACATCATATCTTTAGGAATCTTCTAAATTATCATATTGCCGACTTGCCAGAATTGATTATGTTTACTTGCTGGATAGTTATGTTGACTTGTCATACATTATGACAATATGATGTTTATCTGATATGTTATAATTATATGTGAATTAAGAATAATACCTTTAATAAAATAGTCGACATGCCAGATCATTTTTTTATGTTTTGTCAGATTGTTATTTAGACTTGTCCAAAGTTATGATTGCAAATATTTAAAACAGTTAAACACATTTTAATAACAAAATAGTAAGTTTCAGGTAGTTAGGATAGCTTTTCGATGAGTTGACATAAAGATCTAATAAGTTAATAAGTTGACATAAATACATGAAAAGGAAACTTAAACAACTAACAAGGCAACATTATAATCTGAAAAATGTTGGCGGAATTCTTCTACTATAGATATACTATATAAATATACTAGCAAACTTATTCAAATACATCAGTATGATAAAAAATATCATCATAAAAAGAAGCACCATGTTTCTGGAGACATATTTTGAGAAGATGAATTGCAAATATACATGTACATATTTCTTTATTATAGAAGTTAAGTGCATAAACCTGTCGTTATGTTGATTTTTGTCTGGGTTTAAGAAGAGAAAGGAGAAATTCGTTTATTATTGCGAGAGGTCATATCTAACTGTATTCACACATTTTTTATCTTAATATAATATCTCTGAACATATTTAATAACGTTACTTAAAGCAGAGATATAGACAAACAAATGTAAATATTTTAAATTCAAGTTACAACTTTACCGAAAATTATCCTTTTGGGTGCGCAAACCTCCACAAATTTATTTCTGAACCCGTTGATCACACAATGGTACTTGAACTTTTCAACTGTTGTACACTTTTGTTGTGCTGCCATTCCACTGCAGTTCTTCCTGAGGGCAGCATTGTCCCATGCTTCTTTCGAATCCGGACAGGATGACACAGTTTCAACACTTGCGACTGCCTCAGGACAGTATCTGATTTCACTCTTACTCAACTGTTGTAAAACAAAATAACCGTATTAATGTACTTTTTATAGTGTTAATATGAAAACAGTTATTAAAAATGCAAAGATCTGATCATTTAATAAAAAAAAAAGGTTAATGTATTACCTGTATTTGCAGAAAACACCACAATATGTGGACGAAATTCTTCATGTACCTCATATTCACAACCTTATAAAGATATCATGTTTTCAATTTCAATTTCAAACAAAAAATGTAACTAAAACCTGCAGCTGTGTAGAATCGTGGGAAGAGGAGGAGCTAGACCAAATCAAAGAACTACTGCTAGACATGTAAAAGACATTTATTTCATTAAAGTATTCAAGAAGGTATTCATAAAGTTAGCTTATTCGAATAAGCTTTTCTGATCACACACTGTCTGGCTTCCTTCTGTCTGCCCACAGGTGCGCGTGCTTGGTGACAAGACCCTGCGTCAAAATTATCAAAAACTGAAAGATTGTAAATTCATACATTACTGTAACAACTTCTTTGATAAAATTGTCAATTATTTATTTTAAATAATGCATTTAAAAGAAGGTTTTCTTTAGGATTTCGGAATGCATAATATATTCATACGCTGTAAAATCGTTTAAATGGATCGCGTTGATATCAGTTTTGTCAGTTTCTGTATGAATAAAAATCATTTTTCTAAAGAAATAAAGGAAAACCTAACTATTGGATGTAAATGTATTTCATATATTTCGTTTGCTTTAAAAAAAAGAGTCACGCTGTAAACGCTAAATAGGGTGCATTTTCTGAAAATAAACGAAACAATATGATTTAAAGAGGTGTTTAAAGTTCTCATTATTATATATGGTATAAAAAATACCCCTGCTATTTATCAAATCCCCTGTTTAAATAACTTTTATTTCAACTTCAATAACATTATTACGAATCAAACAGTGCTTTTCTTATTTAAACGGTAATATGGATACAAATAAATTTTGATATCATATATATATATATATATATATATATATATATATATATATATATATATATATATATATATATATCGCATATTGTCTAGTGCATACTTTGAATTATACCTTAACTACCTTAAGTACGTCAAGGTTTTCAAAAAGCATATCCAAACAACAAGATAATGACGTATCGAAAAACATTCATAAACAATCAGATGTGCAAATACCTGTACTTTAGCAACTGGCAAATAAACATGGGAATCGAAACTGATTTTGTTCCCTGTACATGACGTGTACAAGACGTTTTCAATTTTGTAAAAAAAAAAAAAACCATAAAAAAACAACAAATAAATACTGGTACCATAAATTAAGCAGCTTAATACAAAGATCGATAACATCATCATATGAATTTATTTGAGATAGGAAATTCAAATCGAAAGTAATGTCATAACATCATTAGGCCGATAAAACGATTTAATATTTCATACGAGTACAACAAAATAACCTAATACATGTAAGTCATAGTTTATGCTATTATCAT
The DNA here is from genome assembly GCA_033439105.1 of Magallana nippona. Classification (NCBI taxonomy): domain Eukaryota; kingdom Metazoa; phylum Mollusca; class Bivalvia; order Ostreida; family Ostreidae; genus Magallana; species Magallana nippona. The sequence goes on from CM065919.1 coordinate 28,602,578, forward strand.
TTTTATAATTGATTGAATTCACAAACAAACCTTACACTTGTATATCTTAACACACTTACCGACCATAAGGTAATGTCTCCTACTTTCTTTTTTACGATATTAGGTACGCAGTTACAAGTCACACTCCCTTCCTTTTTTGCTTGCGGTGTTAAGTCATTAACTATTATTTATATAAGCCGTTGTGTTTTTAAGAAATAATCAAACTTACTAATGGATTTTAAAAGTATAATGTAAATGATACACGATTAAAAACATATAGTTTCTTAAGTTAATCTGAATATGACGCATACACTGACACAGCAGACTGTACATACCGTCGTTGATCCCTTTAATAGTGTAGGTGCACTGAATACCCGTGTTCAGCGAACTTAAACATTAAATGTATATGAATCTTCTTTTCTTTGTATATTATCGGGCGCTTTGTTAAAGGGTTGTGTTAGATGAAATAGGATGATGTTTAAATGCTATATTTACACACAGAAGGTATTTATAGTTTTATTATCATCTTTATTATGCATTTTTAAAACAAAATAGTATCTAGTTTTGTTTTTGAAAATGTGTTTGTTTTCGTAATGTTTATGATATAGATTATCAAAGGTACTTCATACTGTTGCGTTTGACGTTTCATTGTATCATAATTTGTTACTTTAAGTCGATATACTTTAAATGATGTAACCATAAGATTGATATATTACATGTAAGTGTACTGGATGTTTGTTATCTTTACTTGAATATTATTTTATGTTGCCAAACCTGCCAAATGAACAAATACATCAACAATTTAAACAATAAAAATACATTTTAGATACACCGTATGACAGATCAAGCAAAATATTATTTCTGTCGATTACTGGTGTACTTCGATAAAGTTGTATCCCAGAAACCCGGCTATACGATAAACTGAGAACTACAATTATTTTAAACTCTCTAATGAGAGATAAATATCAAATGATAAACCATGGAAGTTGCATAACATAGTTATCATATCTGTACTATATAAAAGGTCCTGTTAATTACTGGGCTAGCATAACGTGGAAACCCGATAACTTTCCACTTGACGGAACATGGGCATTCTTCTGACTAAAGGTGAAAGTCAAATTATTGGATCCTAAATGTGGTGAACCATCCACTCAAATGGTACAATTGTAATAACATTTTTTAAATCTTCTGTTTTATTTATGAACTTAACAAGTTTTTCTCATAAAAAAATCAGGTCAAATTAATGTTTAATAAAATACTTACGTGAAACCGACCACAGAATACTGTGGATATTAAATAGCAAAGAACTTTTTAATTGATGATTGCCATAAATAACGATGATGCTGGCCTAGTTATTTTGTTTGATTATAACGAACTCTACGATAAGCAGCAGATAAACTAATCTGATTTAACCAGAAATTATTATACGTTCCGACAAATTCATACTGATGCATAGGGCGACATTAAATTGTCGGAGCGGTTAAACAAATCTGGTTATAGTCCTAAAAGTAGTTAAACATGTATATAAAAATTCACGTGACATATTAAGTACAACTCATCCAGTGAACAATTTTATTGTAAATATTAGTAAACGATTTGGACAACAAAAATAGCAAAATATATATTGTTTCGTTTTGTTTTGTTTTTTGCCATTGCCAAAACGTTAAAAAGCTACACTAAGCAAAATAAGAAGCCAAACTGTAGTTAAGCAATGGCCAGTTTGCAATAATTGCAATAATACAATAATTAACATACATTTACTTAAGATGAATAGATCGCAAAATGTAATTAGTTCTTGTGGGTTCTGTATGACTTAGATAAAACAAAATTGTAAAAGAAATGAACATATGCATATTTTATGAAAATAAACGGAAAAAAACCAAAACCAATTATACTCACTAGTATAACTCGCATTCAGAAATAATAAATAATGTTCAAATAATCCAACAAATACATTATCTGATATTTACATGTAAATTATAAAACAAATGAGGAATTTCACAAATTACTGAAAACTGTTTATTATGAATGCATCAGATATCATTAAAAAAACAACGGATGATACAAATTGACTGAAACCAATTAGGAAAATATAAATCTGAAAAAGGTTTAACTATTCTAAGTCTTTACTGTTAAATGTTTATGTTTTTCAATTACGTATACAAATATTATTATCATTTTTTCACTTGATTTACTAAAATCCTTGCAAAATAAACTCAACCAAGGGCTATGATTTCCTGTAACACGTGCTGAAACCATGCATTAATTGACCACATCTTCCTCGTGAGCGTATACCCCGATCTTAAGCCCCGGTGTAATGGTCCTCCAAGCAAATTTATAGTAAGTCTACATGTTTTAGTTATGTCCATCAACCAATTTTAAGCTCTTCATATACACGAACTGCCATCTGTTCGGTGGAATAAACAGCTGCTTTGCTATCAATCTATAATCTTAATCTCAGAATTTGTCTGGCTATTTTTAGTCTTAGACTAACTAAATTCAAAGCTGTTTCAACTTTAGTCTATTGTTTATCTATCCTGAAAATTTCATATTCACATCATGTACAGTTTCTGAGAACTTTCCTGCACTGATTAAGTCGGCAATTAAAAAGAAGGTAATGTGATGTCAAAAATAACAAAACCAAATAAAATCAAACAAAAATCACAAATACCATTCACGCATTGCATGACTATCTGTGCACATAAAACATATGGAAATATTTAAGGAAAAGAAAGGATTCGTACAAAAGCAATACAGAAAATATACTAAAAATAAAATAAAAGGAAAATTCAATTTAATTAACATTTTTAATATAATTAACATTTTTGTTCAAACATGAAAGAAAAAAATCAACTTAAAACTCCCAAAATACTAGTATTCATCGATAACAAAGTTATTGCATTAGACCGTAATTACATGAACTTACAAACGTTGCTTACATTTACATTTCTTTCAACAGAATATGTTAAACTCTAAATTGTTTCGAAATGTTTCCTACTGAAGTTCGTTTATAAATTCTCTGTTTCTGCCACAGTTACTCTCATTGTTGTTTAACACTCGAACAATTAATCATGTCAGTATTTCGTTATAAATATTTTCTGATTGATCCTCTAAAGAAATGTTTGGTTCATTTATTGTGTACATTTGGTCAGTAGCACGAATATGTCCGCTTGTCGTTATTTCAACAAGACCATTGTTTACGTGTCTTACGTCGTTTGCATGGATAGTGATGCTTTCATAACGATTTAATACAGGGGATAAGTAAGCAGGGGAAAGGTACGCAGAATCCCTCACACGCAAATGTGCTGTTTGTACTGTATTTTCTGGTTCTGTAACTCCTGGGCTCAGCGATTTATACTGTGCCTTCCACTCATTCTTTGTCATCTTATTATCAATGATTCTCTTTCGACAACATTTGAAATACACATATGTTAAAACAAAAATACAAAAAAACAAAACAAAAATTCCAAGTAAGCAAATCACAAAATTGTTCTTGAAAAAATTATCCTCTTTGATGATTGTAATCAATGTAGCATCGCTGAGTTTGGTAATCTCCGTGTATATAATTTGGGTAACCGTTCGATTCGAAACCGTTAAGTTTGATATCAAACTTCTGGAAGAGGTTTTTCTTGAACCTGTAAATCATATCTCCATTCAATTAGAATTTATAGCAATGGAATTACATTCTTACGATATTGTGTTGTTCAAAAAGCAAAAACTAAAATACATTCAATTTATTGAAGTTACAAAACGACATATAATAGAGTAACACATACTTGGTGTTTCATACTCTGTATCACTTGTCGTGTGCAGTATACATCCCTGAGAGTAGTGACATTCGTTCTGGAAACATTTGCATTCAGATTGGCATCCTTCTCCATAGGTAGGGTAATGGCATTTAATTGCGCAATCCTTGCCACGATAGCCACTTGAGCATGCTATATAAATTTATATCGTTACATAAGTCATTTAAAAAAAAGATCCTTCCGAAAGATGCAACGTCAAGTGTAGTTTTCTAACCTACGTAAAAAGTAGGCATGTAAAAGATCACACACTTGTAATTATTGAAAAGTACCTTATAATAGGTATACGGAACTGATTTAAGGTATAATCGTGTTTTACTGATTCCGGCTGTGTATGCATGTAAAAAGAAATTGATTTGAAGACAGAATAATGGAATTCAATAAAGACATTTTTTAAAAATAATATCAATATAGTATATGAACCATCAGGCATATATAAAAGTAATCACAACAAACAATATAAGTATATGAATAAATAACAAACTCTGATTTTGTCACACTGCATATTTCAATCGAGACAAAGTTTGAATTCAGATTCTTAAGCATAAGTTTATGTTAAAATAATGTTTAAGATAAAAATGTTAGTTCAACTTGACGGCGAAGTTAACATGTAGTACATTTCTTAAACAAAGTATTTACATGTAATTGTTTTGTCAATGATACAAATGTTCCGTTAGCACATCTTGTTTTTCTAAAATATGTAAATGTTTGTTAAATGCAAAATTATATATATTTTTTTCAATACAAAGAGCTAAAACATACATTAATTAACATTAAAGAACATCAGTAATGAATTAGCTTTATTAAATAGTTATTTTCAACATTCATAGATCAGTTATACAGATATATTCAATGCATTCATGCTCTAAATGCTTACCTTCACACTTTCCAGTTATATTATTCAGAATAAATCCGTAACAACAGTTTGATCCAGTAATTCTAAAAAAAAAATCCTTATGAATTAATTATTCAAAATAGATGATGCATTTACTAAGAATTTAGATATTACTTACCCTAGACATTTAAGATTGTCTACGAATGGGAATAAATCTATAAAGATAAAAACCAACGCATACGCTTGCATCATTGGGTTACAAGAAATATCAGGAAACATTTTTAGATAGCACGGGATGTTACAATGTACTTTCAAAACATATATTTTCCTGTTTTCAAGTTCAACATGATTGCATTCATGTACATGAATATTTATATACTCAGTATACATGTATAACCAAAGGAAAGCAAAAAAAAAAAAATTAAAATTGGCTACAATTTGTACGAAGAATTATATGTTCGTTTTACATCTAAAACAATTATCTTGGTGTCTGTCATGATAAACCAGTTCCGTTTCGACAAAAAATGTTTAACATGTCTGTAATTCATTGATTTTTTTTATTGATAAAAATCTAGATTCTATTTACAAATGATACAGATTGTTTTTTTTTTTTTTTTATAAAACTTAAGTAACACTATGAAAAGAATGTGTCGCCCTTTAAACATAAGTCGCTGCTATTTCGTTTTGTTTAAGGAATAAGGAATCATCCTTTGATATTATGAGATGATACTTTTGGTCGGGGTGTGATCAATTTCAAAAATCCCGAAGGGCTTTATGATAGATTCGATCACGCCCCGACTGAAATTATAGACTCATAATAAACCAAAAAAATGGTTCCTTATTAATCATATTTTTATAATTTTGAGTAATTGTACGATTAAGTATTAGACCATTAATTTGACCCGTTGTCTTGAATTATGAGATATTTTTGATTTCTTCTCTTCTCTTTATTGCAATATTTAGTGTTTTATTATATAATTTGTAATAGAAATTAACCCAATGTAAACCTAAACTTTGGTGTAGAAATAAAATTCCTAGATACGCCATGACATTATACGTCATTCATATTTGAATGTAAATTGTTAATTAAGGAAATTTCCTGCTTTTTCAAATTTTGTGATTGTTGCAGAACGTTCAGATTAATTAAATTTCCAACTGATCCACATATAAGAGTTGAGGAAATATTTTTTTTTGAGCGTGCGGGAAATTTTCAAGAGGTAAACGTTAAATATCGTGCAATGAAAAAAATACACTTATTGCCTTCAATGTAGACAAGTTTTTAATTTGTTCGAAACAGTGTATGCAAGTCTTGTTTAATAATTACAAATTTAAATCAAAGAATTTGTTTTCGAAAGAATCTAAGAACAAGCTTTAAACTTGCACTTTCACTATAGACCTTTAACTTTTCAAAAAAAAAAAAATTTCGTTTGATTGAATCAGTTTCAAAGTCAATTTCAATGATGTTACATGTATTATTAATAAATGTAGAGTTACGTTTTAGTTTTTCAATTAGTTTCTAACATTGGACTTACATTAGCAACAATTGGAGAAGAACGTATTTCGTATAGAAATATTTCAGTTAATAAAAGACTTTTCTAATTTAAGAACAATGGAGAAGCTCCATACCCTGAAAAAATATATATCAACTAAATTAATGTTCAGAACTATTATTTAAAAATATGTTAAGTGCCTTTCAAAAAGTGGTCAACAATGTATAATTATAAATATTTGTTTCTGTAATGTGGAAGCAAAACGTTAAGAAAAAAAATGCACAAATAAATATTAGATAATAAAGAAATTGCAAGAAAAATTTAAATGATTCTATATGGAAGGTTATTTCCTTCTTACTAAAACCCTGTACCTATGTGAAGTTGTTGATGAGGAACTAAAGTAAAACGGAAGTTCATATTTTTCCCCTTTCCTCATTCATAACCAATATTTGATAAAGATATAAAGAATTTAGGTTAATAAACTTACAACTTTTCGTCCCTTCGACTAATTTATGTATACAAATTTTAATGTGTTCATGAATCCAATGAAAATGGATAGATATTAGAATAAGGATTTAAGAAGATCCTACTTTAGGCATTGAAATTCACAGAAAATATTGTTCTGCAGAAGTAGTTACCTTTCTGTCAGTTTGAGCTGTATGAAGAGTCATGAAATACTAACTTTTTTATTTTCACAATGCTGTTTTTATTTGACCACATTAAACTGATTTTGTCATGTCAGTTGGCCATTTTTGCTGAAGTAAGTGATGTCGTCTTGCTTATATACTTCGATATAACAGCAAACAAAAATACCTTGAAGAGTCAGAACGTGCTCATTGGTTACATTCATTAGTTAAAGATGTAGTCATGCATTATTTATGAATAATCATGACTTTGATGATTTTGTTGTTTAAGTAACCACGAGTAGGAGAGAGCTATGCAGACTTGAGACCCCAAAAATATATACAATATGTACATGTACATAATCGTTGAACAAGGAGTAATGTATTTCAGAATTGAAGTCAAGAATGAAATATAAATATATGATCAAGGTATTTTTGGCAGGTTTTTTCATATTTTGAATAGCAGTAAGGTCTTGTCGAGTATTGATAGAAAAGAGGTTTGGATAAGTTAAATTTCAAAACCATACTGCACTTCTACAGCATAATTCCATAAATGATTAGTACAAACTTAAAAAAGCATACTACACCTAGTATCTGGGTACAGGATGTGTGACAGATAGACATAGCAAATAATCAAATATACTAGTATTATGTATTATGTTATGTAGCAATGTTGGGTACACTTTATCACTTTTACACTAGAACAAAAAAAAAGCTTAAAATATTTGAAGGACGCATTATAAATACACTTAAGCTAATTAGCAAGTATTATGTACATAATGAAATCAAATAATCGAACTAACAAGTAAGAGCAAATGTCAATGATACGATTGTGTGTCAAGTATTCGATAAATTTTCACAGTTCGTCCCATGATTTTGAGTTCATTGAGTTTCCTGTTTCCGCTGCATATTAATCCGAAGGAAACATCATTATTATCTCGTTTTAAAACTAAATATTTTGTTATTATTCTGTGGGAAAAATAAATGAGAATGGAATTGTGAAACAATCAACTATCTCTGAAAAAATTGCTTCTAAGTTGATACATGTAATACAATAAGCTATGCATCTGGCATTTATTCAAAAATATTGTACACATACATGTATCTCACTTCAGTATTTTTGCTAGCCAATTTTTGCTTTACTACTAACAAGTCTACTGTTTATCTAAAAACTTAAAAACCTGTTTTGGTTGTTTTGTTTTAAATAAAAAAACCTTGTTTAACTCTTTTAATATTTTAACTTCTTAACTACATTATTTTACAATGGTTAATTATCAAATATGAACTTTAAATAAGTAATGATTCAGATGATATGATTATGTTGCCTTTGGAGAGTTTGAATTTGGTTACGAACTGTCTTTAAATGATGGCGTCATTGAGGGTCCAGACATCGACAGGGACATTCAGCCTGGGATTCAAAACGTTTCAGATGATGATGGATGCAAACAATTGACAACAGCCACAAAGTTAACGTTTAAAACGTCCTATAGAATATTCTATACATCCTATAAAAATGGCCTGTACATGAAAAAAAAAATATCTCAATCCCCATGGATTGGAACTTGAGGGATCGAAGTATCCTATATGGATATGTTGTTGCAGATGACCTGCAGATTTGCTATCGAGAGCGATGTAGATTAAGAGTTTCTATATAAATCATATTGTTGTACAGTTATATTCTGAAAATAATAACAAATGGTCTGATTTATTGTTTTCTTTCAATGCGAAAATACCTTTTTATATGTCTGCATAGCTTAATGGTCTTAACTTCACCACACTTGCATTGATGGCGCGTCTTATGATACTGATACACCAGACAGGCTTGAATGCTGAATCTGAGCCATAGATTTCGGATGCTAGAAGAGGTTAAGGTTTTTAGAGCTGGTTAAAGTTTTTGGAGCAGGTGACCTTTGATGATAATATCTTAGTTATTACTGGTCCTAACTTCAACAAACTTGCATGGATGTTGCGTCTTATGATACTGATGCACCCGACAGGCTTTAATGCTGAATCTGAGCCATAGGTTTCGGATGCTGGATGACGTTAAGGTTTTTAGAGCTGGTTAAAGTTTTTGGAGCAGGTGCCCTCTGATGATTATATCTTAGTTATTACTGGTCCTTACCTCACAAAACTTGCATGGATGGTGCATCTTATCATATTGATGCACCTGACAAGCTTGAATGTTGAATCTGAGACATAGGTTTCGGATGCTGGAGGTGTTAATGGATTTTAGAGCTGGTTAAAGTTTTTAGAGCAGGTGCCCTTTGATGATTATATCTTAGTTATTACTGGTCTTAACTTCATCAAACTTGCATGGATGATGCGTCTTACGATACTGATGTACCTGACAGGCTTGACTGCTGAATCTGAGCCATAGGTTTCGGATGCTGGATGAGGTTATCTTTTTGGAACAGGTCACACGTTTAATTGAAAATAGTATTATTTCAAACTTGCATAGTTGATTTAACTATTATAATAATATATGCAGAGCCTGATCTCCATTATCAAGGATGCCACTGGATGAAATATCTGGTTTCAGCGCTGCGGAAACCCTTTGGAAACTTTGCGGAAACTTAAGGTTACTTTAAGTTTCCGACAGGTTTCAGCACGGAAACTTCAAGTTTCATTAAGTTTCCGCATTGCTGAAACTTAGGCTGTCCACGAATCCAAATGGTTTCCGCAACGGAAACTTACTGAAACTTGAAGTTTCTGCATAGTTTCAACCTCCATATACGATTGGGATACATATTGTATACCAAGGGTTTCCGCAACTGAAACTTACTGAAACTTGAAGTTTCTGCATAGTTTTTACCTCCATAAACTGTTTGGATACATATTGTTTACATATGGTTTCCGCAACTGAAACTTACTGAAACTTTATTTTTTTTGCTTCCACAAAAACTTAGCATGGTTTCTAATACATGTAAAAACAACACAATTTCAAACAGTTCCAAATTTATTTTGTTCACAAAACTTAAAATGTTTTCAATAATAAATAAAATGCAGCCAAAATACAATAATGGAGAAACATTCGTATGGAAATTCCCTTATGAGGGACTATTATTTAAAAAATGATAAAATTGCACATCCAAAAAAACACTTCCCATAAAAATTTGTACTTTTGTACTCATACTTGTTTTCTTCTTGATCAAATGCATTCCAAACCTCCCTTAATAAAACAAAAGATGTTACTTTTTAAAAAATATGAATGCAATTTACAAAACAACTACATGAATTATAAAACCCTTCACCGTTACATGAACATGATACACTTGTCTCAATTTGTCTTGAACTACAATGAATATGTACACCATAAAATATTTTTTCTAGGGGCTAAAGTGTCCATCTTTTGTGAAAAACATACACTACAAGATAGTAATTGACTATAGAGGTATGTGAATATGTATGTCCACAAATTCCAAAATGAGGCTAAAGTGACCTACTTTCGAGTTGGGACAAATCTTTTCTTTGTTACTGGTATTTATATAATCTAATGTCTTACATTAGAACAGGATTTGACAGCATATTATTAGATATTCCAGAAAGTCCAAAGTGAACTTCTCATTTTCCCCCATGATGTACCAACTGATCAGATTTGATTGTCATAAGCCTTTCAGTATTTAAGAGATGACCCAGAGTGGGATATAAGAAAAGCTAGCAGTCCGATGGAATGCTATTAAACAATGGAGCAAGTCTGTCAAATCATGTGCAAAAATATGATATACACATTTAAATAATGATGCAACACTCTTCATTCCTGATGAATATTGTTCTTTACACACAGTTTACCTTCCTATAATTCACTATTTTACCTACATTGATATTTTTAAGTCCAAGTAATAAATACATTGTTTATATATGTCAAATGTTACTACATGTACTTGCTTATTGTAGCCTGAAGATATAAAATACAAACTGTCACACTGATCATTCACTATACGCTTCTCATCAATACCAGTATTTTACTTATGATATGAAAGCTAATTCCAATATTAGTTACATAACACAGATAAAAAAAACCCACATGGAAATTTTATTGTAAATAACTTTCAGTGCAAGTAACTTTGTTATATAAAAGTTGTAATAAATGAAGTACATGTTATCTCTATATATTTTCATATTCAACATAATTGAATATTGTTTGGTGTATTTTTGATACATACATTCATCTCCTAATGCAGTGTTTTTACATGTATTAAGATTGGTTTCTAAATTGTTCATATACTGCTGCAAATAAAAAAAATTATCAATAAATGTAAACACAAAAAATAAAAAAAAAACAATGTACTAATTATCTAGATATATATATATATATCTGATTCAGGATTTACATTATGATTTTTCAGACAACGGTTGGTTAGTATAAGTAAATATGCCTTTTCAGTTCTCTATTTAAAAAGTACACATCATACCGGTAAAATAAAAATTAACATTTGGGGTTGTGTTTGGATTGTGAACATGTATATGAATCAACTACTAGGTATCAACAACATCATTAACACTGCATGTATATTATCAACTGGGAGATTGGTGTATACATGTTACCATGAGTCTAATATTTTATGCAATACTTGCAAATAAAACAAATTATTTAAGAAAATGAAAGTTAATATCAAGGTCTAATCAATCATTTGATAATATAAGTCAAAACCATGTGATTTTCTTAGATTTTAGCTTACAGACATTGCAATTTACTGGTATTTGATAATATAAAAAGTTCTTTTTATAGTTTATAGGTTCTTTGAAATAGGAATACTAGTACACATGTACTTTACAGCTAGCTACCAAGTCTTTGTTCTGCAGAGATTTAATCAGGTCGTAGAGATGTGTCCATTAGAATGAATAAGGAGTGTTATTGGATGTTGTTGATGTAACCCGAGTTGTAGTTTATGGAAATAGGCCTTTCTGGTGGATTTTCGAGCATTCTCCAGGCATGTGAAGCACTTACATAAGATCACACTTGGTAGTTCTGGACAGTGGTAGCATTAAATTTCTTCTTCTTGTGATGAACTCATTCCTTTCACTAGGCTGTACTTTATGTCTGTTCTTTTTATCTTAAATAAGTTTAATAAAGTTTCATTTAAATGATTAATTAACGAACATTCAGTGTTACATGTACAGGTAGATGTAAAAGCATAAAATTCATTCTGAATATAGTTCTCTAAGAAGCCATTTTACAGTTGCCAGTTTCTGATTAAATCATGTCATACAATGACTTCAGTAGTATCTGGTCTAAAATGTTTCATTTTATGTTTGAAACTAGGTTATTTTCATTTTGATTCAATAATTGTTTGTTAAACAATGGAAGAAAAATATGTCCCCCCCCCCCCCATCCTCCTTTCCCAGAACTTCGACCTTAAGAATTACTACACTAAAATTATAAAAATCTAACACGTGTATAAGTTAAGGGTGAAAATAATCAATTCCAAAGGCAATACCTTGCGTTCACATCGTCCAGCTGGTCAAAACATTCACGGAAGAGAGGATGCAACTAATCACCGGAAACATTTACTTTGTATGGTGTCTGCTGAAAAAAGAAAAACGTGAAAGATTTCATTTTCCGGATTTAATAATAAAAAATATTTTTTAAATACTTATGTTAAATTTAGAGTTTGTAAATTGTATTATGTGGGAAAAATATTCTTTGTTCGTCTTGTTTACCGAGCATCCATATATATTTTATGACGAATATACGTTCCTGGATATTCTATCAAACTCTATCTTGAGAATCATGCACATAAACTTTGTTAATGATTTGGTCATAACGTATATTTTAAAGAGATGTGGGAATAAAATGCCGAACCAAGTTTGAAAATGTAACCGTGGGTTTGTTTATTCCAATTACTAATATATAATTTTAATTTTATATGAATCATGTCAATTTCTCTCTTTCTTTCATCTTTTTCTCAAAATTATATATTAGTAATTGGAATTATATAAAACCAATGTTAAGGACTCTGAATATTGTCAAAATGTCAACTTACTGTCACTGACACTTAATATTCCATAAGAATATATTTATAATGCATACTGTGACTTCTCTGAACCACTGCCTTTCTGCTACTGGCAGAGTAAGTATAAAAACAATGAAGGGTCAGTGGACATGGCGGGAAAATCTAGCCAATGAAACACTAGACTTATATTTTATTTAAGTTCAAAGATTAAAGGTGTAAGTAATTATGGTCTGGAGATTTCCAGATTTAAACCAATACATATTTATTTCCCTATTTATTTAAATGATTTAGTTTAACTTTATTTATTATTTACTAATTAAACCTTGAAAGTTATTTCATAACTTTCAACAATACTGAAAGAAATGACAATAATTAAAATTATTAATAAACACACTATCACATACTTCCCCTCCTTTGAAATGACGTCCTCGTCATTTACGTTTTGACAATAGCTAGGAGTATGTATAGTTTATCTGAAATAAATACAAAGGTAAAATATTAGTCATAAAAATTCATTTCTGTAGCAAAATATCTATAAATGCTGAAGAAAGTTGTTTTTCGTCTAATCCATGTAATTTTCTATCCGAAACAAGAGACTTAAGGTAGTTGCATCTTAAAATCCAATCAGGTTGCTTAAGTTCTTGTATAGACATTGCATATTCTCCAGTCTTCATCCAAGCTCGTTTATTCTTTTTTCTAATGGGTCTACCTGTTGATGGAAGTTCATCATAAGTCTTAGTAGTCTTATTTCCATCTTTTGCAAGAGCATCTTCTGCTGTTGTACAAGTGTCAGCATTTTCTTCTTGCTCATCTGTGACAGTCTCCAACATCTTATCATCTTGGGGAGTCTGATTATCAGCTTCCTCAGCTTCTTCATCTAACATAAAAGATGCATTACTCTTTTCATCTGAAAGGGTGAGAGCGTCCTCTCTAGCATCTTTCCTGTGATCCATTGCTGTGGTACAGCCAGCTGGATCCTGATCGTCATCATTCGATACCACATCAATAGCTGGAGGATGTAAGTATCCTCGCCGCTCAGGACTAGTCCTTGGTACATATACAACTTGTATCTCCTCATCACTACTGCTGTCACTTTCAGTGATATGCTGATCTCTCTCTTGTTTCCTATTGTGTGTCTTTCTTCTAAGTTTCCTTGGTTTGGGTACAGGTCTCGTGTTGGTTTTCACTTTCTCTGGTTGAAAGTCTAGATGTCCAATAGGTAATAATAAATTCCGATGTACGGTTTTCTCTCTGTCAGACTCTTCTTCTTTCACTGTAAATACTGGAATAAACTTATTAGGTTGATCTACAATTATATATGGTTCAGATTCCAATTTGTTAGATAGTTTGTGTTTACCATCAAATGATGTTCTCTTAACTAAAACTCTATCCCCCACCTTAAGAACTGCATGCCGAATCTTAAGATCATAATTTTGTTTCTGTTTTTCTTGTGCTTTTTTATTTGCTTCCGAAGCCAATTCATATGCTTGTTTCAGTCTTGATTTTAAGTTGTCAATATACTTTGGAATAGAAGTATTTGAACATGGTTCTGAGTCTGGGATGTTAAGCGCAATATCTATTGGCAACCTTGGTCTCCTTCCAAACATGAGATAAAAGGGCGACTGTTGTGCTGATTCTTGTTTCATTGCATTATATGCATGTACTAATGGGCCTATGTACGACTTCCAATCAGCTTTCTGTTCTAAGGTCAAGGTGCCCAACATCTGAAGAAGTGTCCGGTTGAACCTTTCGCATAACCCATTATCCATAGGGTGATATGGGGTGGTTCTGGATTTCTTAATGTTCATGATCTTGCATAACTCCTCTATAACCTTTCACTCAAACTGAGCTCCCTGATCACTATGAATCTTTTGTGGAATACCATAGTGAACTATAAATTTGTTAAACAAAATATCCGCAGTAGTTTTAGCTGTCTGGTTCTTTGTTGGGTAAGCTTGGGCATATTTTGTAAAGTGGTCCGTTACTACAAGAATGTTTTGAAAACCTCCTTTAGAACATTCTAAAGACAAAAAATCAATGCAGATCATCTCCAGAGGTTGAGATGTAGTAATGTTTACAAGTGGAGCTTTCTCTGTTTGAGATTTTCTAAGAACACACCTTGAACAAGACCTGACAAAGTTTTCAATGTCCTTTGTCATTCCAAACCAAAAGAATCTGTCTTGAATGAGACCTATTGTCTTTTCTCGACCTGGATGTCCCATATCTGAGTGCAAATACTCTAAGACTGTCTTCCTTAATGAGTAAGGCAATACAATCTGATGTTTGGTCACTTCATTACTACATGTTTTCCGGTAAAGTATTCCATCTTTGATATAGAATTTATCAAAACTCCTTAACATAGCCAAATGATAAGGAAAATTGTTGCTCGGAAAACTATTTCGTACAGGAGGAACTCTTTTCCGCACATGCGAAAACCAGTAACGAATGTCTCTGTCTCTTACCTGTGCCAATCTGACATTTATATCTGCAAATTTAGATAATTCTAGTTGTCTATAATTGTCCAAATCTGAAATATCAGCTGAAATAGACAAACACTCAACAAAAGTAATGTTAACACTTTGGGCATTACAAATAGTTTTTATCAAATCAACAGAAATTTGTTCTCTGTCACGAACGTCTGAAAGTTCAGGTAATCGTGACATGCTATCAGCGTCTGAGTTGCTCTTACCAGGGCGATAATAAATACTAAAATTGTAAGTGGCTAAAGAAGCAACCCATCTTTGAGAAGTAGCATCTAATTTTGCAGAGAACAGAACATATGTCAATGGATTATTATCCGTTATAACGTCAAATGTTGTACCGTACAAATAATCAGAGAACTTTTCTGTCACAGCCAAGAACTCAAGTTTGTGGACTGGGTAGTTTCTTTCTGACTTTGTCAGACCGCGACTTGCATAAGCAATAACGCGTTTGCAATTGTCTTGCAGCTGGTATAGAACAGCACCTATTCCTTTCTGTGAAGCATCAGTATGGACCTCAAATGGTTGACTATAAATTGGGAAACCTAAAATTGGAAATTCAATCAAACAATTTTTTAGTTTCTGAAAAGAAATTTCTTCTTCTTGCCCCCAATGCCAATTTGGTAATGGACTCTTTGCTGCTTTTGCACCCCTCTTGGTCTTCTTGGATGAATCTGGAATTGAATTGATTAGTGGTCTTGCAATTTTTGAAAAATCTTTAATAAATTTTCGATAATAACCCACAAACCCTAAAAATTGACGTACTTGATCTGAATTTACAGGAATGGGCCAATCTACAACTTTTTGAATCTTATCTGGGTCGGGTTCTATACCCTTTTCAGACACAATGTGGCCAACATACTTTACCTTTTGCTTACAAAATTCACATTTCTTTGGAGATAATTTCAAGTTAATTTCTCGAAGACGTCTGAAAATTTGTTCTAAACGGTCAGTATGTTCTTCAAAAGTGTTTGAAAAAATAATGATGTCATCAAGATAGATGTAACAGATTTTCAAATGTAAACCGTCAAATGCTTCTTCCATTAAACGTTGGTAAGTAGCCGGTGCATTGCATAAGCCGAAAGGCATCCGTTGAAACTCATAGAATCCAAGGGGACCTACTGCAAAAGCTGTCCGTTCTTTATGCTTCTCAAAAACTTCTATCTGGTGGTATCCACTCTTCATATCTAATATTGTAAAGAATTTGTTGTTGGAGAGTGCTTCTAAAATTTCATCAGTTCTGGGCAATGCATATGAATCCTTCTTTGTTTTGTTGTTCAATTCTCTGTAGTCTATGCACATCCGAAGCGAGTTGTCTTTTTTCCTACATAAAACAACATTACTTGACCAGGGTGATTTGGATTTCCTGATAAGTCCTGCATCAAGTAATTGCTTCAGATGATTCTTTATCTCCATATACATGCTGGGTGGAATTCTTCTAGACTTCTGCTTAAATGGCGTCTCATCTGTAAGCTCTATCTTGTGTTGGACTAAAGAAGTATGGCCAATATCAGTATCTGAATGAGAGAAAACATCTTGATACTTATTGAGAAGAGCAGAAATCTCATGTCTTTTCACTTCTGGCAAATGGTCATCAATCTTGAAATTCGTTTTCATCTCTGTATCTGGACTGTCTTCCTTGATGTCATCAATATCCTCTAACTTAACAGACTGAAGCTCACAAAGAATTGCTTTAGGCGAGATGGTAATTGTTCTCGTCGTGACATTCTCTATCTGTACTGGAATAAGCCTGTCACAAGGGTATTCAAAGTTCACAATACAGGGAACTATATCTAAGTCTCTATGGACTTTCGATCTAGGTGTTGCATGTAAAAGTGCACACGTTGTATGATAAGGAACTGCCTTATCAACATACCCCTGAACAGTTACAGAAGAGTTTGATTCTATAGTTACACAATGTTGATGTGCTAATTTCACAATACCAAGTCTGTTACCGTTCTTCTCTAACTTTTTTTCTCTGAGGAGTAAAGATCTAAATGTGGTATACCATGCAACAGGCAACTGGGTTTGATTTAAAAACTTGGTACCATATTGTTGTTGTACACTGTCAAGAATATATTGTAAAACATTTGTGCCTAAAAGTATAGGTACTTCACTATTGTAATTACTCTCAGGTACAACCAAAAATAAACAACAACATGACTCATTGAGAGAGGGTTCACCTAACATTGAGATATTCCCTTCAATGTAGCCTGAGTATGGTAAACTCTTGCCATCTGCACACTCAACATTCAATATATCAGTAATAGAATGGAGTTCAAGATGTTTCAAATACTTACAATAAAACTCTTTATTTATGGTAGACACAGTTGATCCTGTATCTAATAAAGCTTTACAGTTGATGTTTTCTATGGTGATCATAACCTCAGAAGCTTTGCCAACTAGTTGAATGGTATTTATGGGGCGCTGAATCTGTCTGTGGCCAAATGTCTGCCCCCTGACACAGGCCTGTTGATGTTTAAAGGTCTCTGTAGGTTTACCCGACAACCATAGGATAGATGTCCTCGTTGTTCACACCTACGACATATTGGTTCTTCATATCGTATGGCTCTACCCCTACCGTAGGTAGATGGTTGTCTGTCATTTCTGTATGATCTTATACTACTGTTACTTACTGTTGGTCTTCCTCTGTTGAAGTAAGTATATCCTTGCTCTCTCATCTGTGATTCTTGTCCACTTCCAACTTTCTTTTGAGTTTCCAAGTTTTCAACTTTTGTAGATAACTTTTGGATCATAGCTTTAAGATCTGAAATATCATCCGATTTAGAAGTGGATTCTCCAGATGCTGCTACATTCATACTTGGAACAGACTTCTTCTTATTAACGGGATGTTCTAATTCAACTAATCTTATTTCTTTTCTGAGTTTGTCAAATGTTGTACATTTGTCATATAGATATCCTGTTATATCTTTTAGATCTTGACGGAGTCCTGTCCAGAATTTGTTTTTCAGCATTTCATCCACATCATCATGGTGAATCTTTCCTATACTAACAGCTTTACTGAGAAGATCTTCTATTCTACACCCCCATGTAGTTGTATCCTCATCAACTTTCTGCATTGCACTGTAAAAGTTTGTAATAAGGGATTCTCCTCTTTCTACAGTTCCATGAATGCTTTCCATTTTCTCTAGAATTTCATCTAATGTAGCATCAGGTCCTAACCTCATAGCTATTTTACTAGCTTGTGCCTTAAGAGACCTTCTGATAGCCTGAAGTATGACCTTTTCACTGTACTCTTCCTTAATCAAACATTCAACCTCATATTTCCAAACATCAAATGATACATCGCTCCTACTAGGGTCACCAGAAAATATGGACAATTTAGGAATGTATGTTGACCCTGATTGTACTGATACTGGTTTGTAACTCAGTTTAGGAGGAATTGGTGAGGCAAAAAATGGTGGTGGGCTAGGATTAATCTCCTTTTTGACATATTTTGTTTGGGACACAAAGGAATTGAATGCCTCATTTGTGAATACTTTATAATCATGATTTTGCAAATACTCAATCATCTTCTTTTTCTCTTCTTCTGATAAATCTTGGGTACCTGCATTATGTTCGGAATGATGTTCCTCTCTGACTTGACCATCAAATGGATCATGAAATGCATTTTCATTTGAAGCCATTATACAATAACTAAATGTGCTAAATGTAAGCAAAAGTGTTGTGTAAACAACAATAACTTGCATATACTTAACTCTAAAACATTCAATGCAGATAGGGGTTGCACAGTTGACATACAACAACTGTCGAGTTTGTTTGCAGCGCTGTAATTGCAATACAAGTTCGCAGCAAAATTGCAAAAGTAATATATTGCAGATTTATAACGAAAACGGACGTTTACGATAAACGAAATCGCAGTATTTATAAAAAAAAAAACCGCACGACAGTACAAAAACTGCACACCGAGATACCTGAAATGAAATATTAGTTTTTGGTTTGTTTTGTTTAAATCCTTTCAACTTATTTTAATTATTATGATTTTAACTAAAATTTTTGAAGTTGTTTTTAACCCCTGTTTTATGCTTAATTCAGTTTTTATTTATTTTATACCTATTTATAATTAGTTTTGTTTTACTTAAGCTGTATGTTACAGAATGATTATTTTAATGAATTCTTATGGGCATCAGATGGGCTGAACTAGAACACAATATCAAAAACCAAAATCCAATCCAATAAACTTCGCACAACTCTAAAGTACTATACACAACTCTAAAGTACTGTAATAGTCAATATGTAGGTCACCAATAATAAGATTTGGCTACAGCAGGGCTAGGTAGGTATTAAGATAAAGTAAGTAAACAAACTTCAACCACTCAACAGATTCTTTCACTCAGTGATATGAATTTCCTTATACTAAATTAAATGTATTTGCAAACAAACAAAAAATCAAATGAATACATCACTACCTGTGATGTGCAAACTAATACCAAATCAAAGTATGAAATATAAAAAAATAAATGAAAAATATGAAGTAAATACACAGAAAAAAATATGTAATACCGGTAAATGAACAAAATGAGTAACGATTGCACAAATGATGAATCAAAACGTAAACAAATTGTTTTGAACAGCTGTTAAATCAAATTGTCACATGCAAAAATAGGTAAACAGCAGTACCTTAGTTTGTGCTAGGCCCTAGCTATATCTAAATAAGAAAAAACAATATTTGCTGCAGACAGTATTGGTTTTTTGTAATTGTAAACAACTGACAGTTTCAATGTTTCACTGATCCATGTGCACACAATCAAACAGGATGTAAAATATCGGTCTCTAAAACCGAAAACCCGGAACCGGTACGATTGGACAGGAATTTTCCGGAATGTAAAAACGATCGATCTTCAGAACTTGAAGTCAATGATGTGTAAAAATATCACTTACAGATTTCACAGTCACTGGGTCTTAGTCTGAATTCTGTTCACGACACTTCTTTGGCGTTGACTGGAATCTGGTAATTGGACTGGGCTAGAGCTGCAGGCTCCTACAGGTGGTGCCTTAGTCCTTGCCCCACGTTGGGCGCCAAATTTGTAGCGGGAGGCAGTGTTGACGTATAAATAAGTCTGTTTCACTTTGATAATGATTGCTTTTAATTTAATCCAATTCAATTTAATTTTGGATCCAAACTATGGGCTTGAATCCCATCATAGGATTTGCATACTAGTGATCAATCACAGTCAGCATAACAGTCAGATCTCTATAATTTATGAACACATCTGTACATGTTGGTGTAAATATTTAAAATGTATATAAAAGGATAATATAATTTTAATTTTATATGAATCATGTCAATTTCTCTCTTTCTTTCATCTTTTTCTCAAAATTATATATTAGTAATTGGAATTATATAAAACCAATGTTAAGGACTCTGAATATTGTCAAAATGTCAACTTACTGTCACTGACACTTAATATTCCATAAGAATATATTTATAATGCATACTGTGACTTCTCTGAACCACTGCCTTTCTGCTACTGGCAGAGTAAGTATAAAAACAATGAAGGGTCAGTGGACATGGCGGGAAAATCTAGCCAATGAAACACTAGACTTATATTTTATTTAAGTTCAAAGGTTAAAGGTGTAAGTAATTATGGTCTGGAGATTTCCAGATTTAAACCAATACATATTTATTTCCCTATTTATTTAAATGATTTAGTTTAACTTTATTTATTATTTACTAATTAAACCTTGAAAGTTATTTCATAACTTTCAACAATACTGAAAGAAATGACAATAATTAAAATTATTAATAAACACACTATCACAATTGAAAATCTTACCGTGCTTCCAGTTCCTCAAGTTTTGTCCAAGGCCTGATTTAATCATTCTGGCATACATTACTTCATATTAATAAGAAAGTTACAAATGATAGGATACAAATACAAACTTTGATCCTAGAATTTATAGTGATCAGAAATATTACATATCTTATTGATTTCATTGCAGCAAATGGTAATGCATGAACTCATTATGAAATGAAGTACACATCTATATATATATATATATATATATATATATATATATATATATATATATATATATATATATATATATATATATATATGTATGTATATTGATATATACACACACATAAGTTTAACATTTTTAGTTTCTAACAATGTTAAGCCAAAAAAATCTTCAAAATTGTTACTGCAGTTAGTGACTGACATGTCACCGACCGCAAGTAATCTGAACAAAATAATACATAATAATGTTTCTTCCTCTTGTTTGTAAATTAAATTTAAATTTTTTTTTGTTTGTTGTTAATGTTTTTTTATAAAAGTGATCAATTAAGATTATTTACTTTTCTTGAAATCCCAAGATCCTGATTCTTGGTCAGAATCATTATCTTCAATAAAAACATTTGCATTTGAATTAACAGAAGAAGACAAACTTAAACACATAAAATGGAACCATTTGTTTGACAAGTCAGTATCTGGATGTACTCCATCATAAAGGTGCTTAAAAGACAATTTTACAATTTTTTTAGACATGCTTTTGTTCCTTCCTGATTTTTTCCTTTTACAAATCAAGATATCCCTGTCCCACCTAACTGGGAAGGTGAATTGGAATAATGCAGTATTAATTTGTTTAACATATTCCTCTAGGTTTTTTTGCTGCATTTGCCTTTCTTCTGGTGTAAAAATGGAATAGAAAAGTTTCCTTTTTGAAATATTGAATTGTAAATATTTTGCTATGGAGGCACATGGAATACAATGCTATTTTAACAAACACATTTTCAAAAGACTGGAAATAGTTGAAGAAATCTCTAAGTTGTAAAATAACTGACTGTACATTTTCATCAGATCGAATGTACTGGATTTCAGTACCACCAGAGTGGGTTATTTTACTTGTTAAATTACAAATACCTCCTGCAAGAAAAATCCAAATTGTAAATAATTTATCTATTCTCATGATGCTATCTATTTTTGTTTTAACCAATTGTCTAATGTCTGAAATTTTGCCACCTGGACGAACAATCACAATATTGTCACTATGAAAGTCAAAAGGTTCTTCTTTCTCCAAATAACTTTTCAGTTTTGAACCTCTTGAGTCGGTAGCAAAAACAAAGTGACGCATTTTCTGCAAAAAGAAAAAGATTGTGAAAAAAGAACGAAAGTTAATATAATTTGACCGCAAATTCTCCTGTTTATACCTTCCCCCAAAAATTGAATTTGATATGGATTAGCCATCTTTAATAAATTGACACAAACATATACGGTATCTTGCTCCATTATTGCATATGCCTGTATGCCTTTACATGGAGATTATTGTAAACTTTATAAAACCCAACTGTTTCTATAATGCATTGATTTTTCGCAACAAGTATAGTGGTAAGAAATATTTTTACTATTCATTTCTAAAAGAACAAAGCAATTGTAGTAATTATATTTGATGTAGGATAATGATATAAGATGTATTGCAATTTCATTAAAAAGGCCATACATTTGGGTTATTCAAGGATGGAAAAGGGTGAGATGTACATTTTATTTACATATTGAAAACAATTGTAAAAGAATTCCTCCCTGGTGCAATTGTTATGTAAAGTACTACAGTTATGCTCTTGATAAGAAATGCAAATCTGGTGTACTATTTGAATTTAAGTACTGCAAATGTATTATGTATAGATATGGAAGATGATGGTGAAGAAAGGAATTTATATACAAGTACATATTGTGCATTTACATGTATGCTTTGGCATCCCAAAAACATGTGGGAAAAGGGGATTAATATATTCTCAAATCAAATATTGATAATTTGATAACTATATGTTATAAGAAATTCTCATGAAAATGAAAATTGCTGTATAATTTCTTTGTCAAAGTATCCAAATACTACACAAAACTCAGGGATAGCGACTGACATGTCACCCACCACTGGAGTTTTAATGTCGCAACATGAAAATAGAACATTACTTGAGAGTCATGTACCTGTTAATTGTATAACATGGAAAAATAATGAAAACTTAAAAACACAAATTCACACAGAACTTGCTTCTGAAGACAAGCTTATGCAAAACTGTACATATGTAGAAAACAAAGTCACTTGAACAAAATCAATGAAGGAATAGGTACAAAGATGGTCAGATATAATTGGCATTCAGAGAGCTAAACGTTTGTACAAGAGCTGGTACAAATATTTCAGATATATCTGGAGTGTCAAATTTTACAGCTAGAATATCAGAATTATTTTAAGAACTGTAATTTTATTTTCACATGGTGAAAGGAACATGTCACCAAAGGCTATAGTGTTTCACATAACCAAGCAATTACTTTTGTTGAGTCGACTGGGATGGGCAGGCACTAAAAATAAAGGCAGACATTAAGTTTACAAATGCATGTATGCACTAGATCAGGTACATGTATATGGGTTCACAACTTTACAGAGATAAGTGGGACCTATCTAAATGGTGCACTGTGCAGTTACTTTTGTAAGGGGTTTAACATACACTGGAAGTAAGTTCAAAACATATAAAATTAAACATTTATACATGTATTCCTAATGCACTGCATTAGCTGAACATTCAATATGTAATAAACCATACACATGTACTATGACTTTTGCTGGGCCAACTGAGTATAAGTATATGAGTATAAGACTCTAGAAAAGATCTGGGGGACAAGTTCACAAATGTGGGAAGCCACCAATACAACTGTACTTATTATTCAAGTGCATCACAAAGCAAACAGTATGTAAAGATTACCAGTATGGAAAATTTTACTTAAATGCTGGCATTCTGGAGGCTTGCAGAGATGCATAGAAATTGAAGATATTTATTTTTCGTCTACACTGTCAAATTACACACAGCAAGAGAACATACGATAGGACTGAGCAGGCTATTTGTAAAAATGAAGCACATTTATATTGCTACAAATTAAAATTGGGTTAGTGACTGACATGTCACCCACCACTGAATTTTAATGTAACAAATCTATAATTTACAGCTTCATTCTTCCTGTATTGGAAATTCAAAAGGGGGAAACTGATACTTTTTAAAGAGGTGAGGATGTGTTCGTTTTGTATTTTCAGTGATTGTTTCTATTCTTTTGATTTCATTTGTACGAGCTTTTGTAGTTTCTGTGCATACTTTTTGGCATAGGCGGTCTTCATTTATCAGAACATGGGGGTGCCAGGCAAAATCAGGGTCCTCATTTTCTCCACCAGCTGATTTGGCTCTAGAAAGAGCTACAAATAATGCCCCTGGATTTCTGGCTTCAAATCTTTTGTCTCCAGGATGGATGACAATGTATCGGTTTGCCTCTCCTTCTCCAATAGTCATTCCTTGGCATCTATGAATTGTAGTTACCCACCCAAGGCGAAGAGGAATTTGCTTCCGTTTACAATTGAAACAATGACAATCTTTTTTTCTTTCCACAGGAACAATTGGAACAAGTTGTGGATGACTGTTAAGAAATGGGGGGCCTGTATACTTTGTAAAGTTTACCATAACAACATCTGGTTGGCCTTCCAGGAGTCCTGCCATTTAAATAAATGATGTCCACAACTTGTCCCATTGAACCATTGAATAGACCATAGGTTACATTTAAATTAACAGTAAGCATCACTCTGGCACCCCTGCACAAGTAGATTCAAATATATCAAACCAAGACCTTCACTCTCTGAATGCTAGAGTTGAATTTAATTATATAAAAAATACAGACTGAACTCTCTAGGAATTTGACCCTAGAATTACCAATAGAAATCAAGAATACTTGTTATGACCAATAGAATGTCACTGACCTCTAAACTAGTTCTTACCTAAAACTGGTCCTAATGAATATTAAAATAAGCTAAGAAAGATAACTCTAATAATCAATTAGTAACTTCATGCTAAGTGAAATTAGTAGTATGTAAATGCACTACATGTATAGTGTATAGTTTAACTTTTAAATTATTTTATTTATTTCCAACTATTTACCCGATATTAAGATATTTTATTTCTTAATTTTTTTTTACAGTTTATAACTAGTAAAATAACACATTATCACATACTCCCCCCTGTTGAAAAAATGACGTCCTCGTCATTAGGAGTATATGCATAAACAGAATTAAAACACATTTACTTGTTCATAATATTTGCAATCAACTGAATAAAAACATTTTCATACTTTTTATCAGTGGTTGCCATAAGTTGCTTTAACATAGACACTCTTTCTTTCCAGTCATCTGATACTTTGTAGCAATGGTAATCAGTTCAATGACTGAGTGGTTTACTTACCCGTTAATTTCTTCTGACTGATCTATGCGACTCTTCCTCATCCTGATCTATATCGGTATCACGTTCTTGAACATGATTTTCTACTTGTTCAGGTTCGTCTGGTGGAGTAACTTCCGCCTCCTCCTGGGCCCCGGAGTTCCCAGTTTCCATCACCTGATTCTCCTCTCCAACCTCAGTACATGTACGCCTAATGTCAGTTGGGACATTTTTATGTACTATCCTTACCAGCTGGTAATCTGAATCTGAATCATCATCTGAGTCGTCTGAGTCAGTTTCTACAGCCTTCTCTCTAATAGGCTGTTTTATCTGTCTCGGTCCTGGTATTCTTTGTCTTGGTCGTGGTTGTGGCTTTGGTCTACTGGTACTTTTCTCACTAATAATCTCTTTGTTACTGGATGTAACATCTGTATCTAAATAGCCAATTGGAAGTAATAGGTTTCTGTGTAATGTTCTTTTCTTTCCTTCTCCATCCTTTCTTTCTACGACGTAGACTGGAATATCCGCATTTAGCTGTTCCGTCACTATGTACGGCTTTTCCTCCCATCTATCCATTATCTTATGTTTTCCCTCAAATGCTAAAATTTTTACTAACACTCTTTCCCCTATATCTATTCTTGCACCTCTGGCTTTAAGATCATATCCTTCCTTCTGCTTTTTCCTTGCTCTATCTGCCACATCTTTTGCTATTCTAAAAGCATCCTTCATCCTGGCCTTCAAGTTCTTGACATAATCATTTAAACCTTTAAAATCTTTTCTACTGACATTTAAAGCTAAATCTATGGGAATTCTCGGATGACGTCCAAACATAAGAAAATATGGTGTTTGGCCGGTACTTTCATGTCTTGTACAATTGTAGGCTGAAACTAATGGTGCTACATATTCCTTCCACTTGGTTTTCTTGTCTGGGTTCAAAGTTCCTAACATGTCAAACAATGTTCTATTAAAACGCCCCGTCATTCCGTTTCCCATCGGATGATAAGGGGATGTCCTGGATTTCTGAGTCCCTGTAATTTTACAAATTTCATGAATGATCTTACCTGTAAAATTAGCCCCTTGATCTGAATGAAGTCGATTCGGATAACCATAATGAAAGATGAAGTTCTTAAGTAATGCTTCTGCTGTAGTTCTTGCAGTCATGTTTCTGGTTTGTACAGCTTGGACATATCTAGTAAAGTGATCTGTAATAATTAACATGATCAACGTAATCTTAACTTGTTCAATTTTCACCGCGATTCTGAGCACAGTCATTGTCTTATTCAAAATATAGAGGTGTGAAAATATTATGTTAAACACAGAGCAGTTTCCACTTGAACAAGAATCACAAGTATAATTAAATGCCCATCAATTAACGGTGGTCTAGACGGTAGGCTGTTTAACGGGGTCCCGTGCGGTCAATTTACAACTACGATATGAATTGATGATAATTATTTTACAGATACACATGTCCACTGCTTGATCACGATGAACAGAACGTTAAAGAAAATATTCATAAAATACAAAAGCATTTAACATTGAACAAGCCGGGAAGTAAGACGTGTGTGACTTCACACAATATGTGACTGATATATAAACTTTAAAATATTTTGTCAATAACTGAATATATTGCAATGGATTTTGACGATTTAATTCGAACTTGACCCTTACCCACCTACATATGAATAAAATGAGCATTTTAAATACATAAATTTACATGTTATAGTTTTAAGAAGTATTATTTAATAAATAATTTACATGTTTTGTGCTAATAGTTACTTAATTATTTGGTGTACTTTCTACATCGTATGTAATCGAATGTATCATCAAATTAAAGAACTGGGATTGAAATCACCTGCACCACATGACTAGTGCTGGATTCAACTTTAAACTGATTTTGTAATATAACGTGTAACTGAAGTTAATGATTATTATATCTTATTACAGAAACATGTAGTTTACATGTTTCATACACATGGATCCATATTTGTGTTTACAGTACATAATGTAAATACAAAGTATAGAAATGCACGAATCATGATACAGTCACACATAGTAAAGTCTAAAATGCATGTATTCTAAATAAACAATATCAGATTCAGACCCCAAGTGGTTTTTACTTAATATCATGTATTAACTGAAGACTTAAAATGTTTTTTTCTGTGTACATGTATTGGCGTGGGATTTTAAAAAATGAACTCTAAAGTTCAGGTTGTACGGTTTTTTGGTATGGTTTATAATAATGTTGCATTTACAATGACTTTACCTTAATTTGTTTGCTTAATTAGTACACCAAGATTCATTAATTTATTAATTAAAGTGATAAAGGATTTAAGAAGGAGTCTAACAAAATAGGTATATTGCTAGCTTTTATAATTAAATGAGTGTAAGTACATATTTCATCATACAATGTTTGTCATATACACCTAGAGTCTTTTTTTTTTTTTACTAATTAATCATTAATTAAAGTAACTAATTAATTTTACTAACTGAGATACACACAAATTGAAAAACAACTTCCTGCAGGGCTACAGGTATAAACTCATGCTTAGTACTGTGTATATGTTATGTAACAGTCTTTTGTTCACTCCTGACAGAAAAACCCTGCAATCCACACAGAATATACAGGAAAATCACAAAGAGGAGGTCACCTGGACAAAGAATGTATACACTTGTATACACGTGCCCCACAACCTAAGATTAATGATTTGATTATTTAACAAGAGAGACATCAGTTGTTCGTTTAATTTAAAATCAATTACTTAGTAAATTTGTTAATCGCCTTATTTTCCACATTTAAAGATAGTTACATGCATACATACAGTTTCAGTCACGCTGAGACCTACTGTACATATAAGCATGTACGAATTCATGATCATGAGGCTAGAATTAAACTTAAACCTTTTAAAATTATTGATATAACTATCAAAACTCAAATAATTTTTAGTAATGGTTTCAGCTGTGCGTAAACTATTTGGAATCTTAACTTAGTTTCAGCATCCTGAAACCTAGCGGAAATGTGCTGAAACTGATTGATAATACCATAATAATTTACACCACTTTTCATACATTTCAATTTTGGTTTCCGCATTGCGGAAACCATTAGGAATCTTAGACTAAAGTTTCTGCTGACTGAAACCTAACAGATACTTGCTGAATCGATATAATGGTTTCCGCATTGCGGAAACTATACAGGAAACTTCAACTTCAAGTTTCAGCAAGGTTTCCATATAGTTTTAGTTTTGCTGAAACTGGATTTTTCATCCAGTGATGATAAAAATATATCTTAGTTATTACTGGTCCTAACTTCACCAAACTTGCATGGATGGTGCGTTCTTATGATACTGATGCACCTGACAAGCTTGATTGCTGAATCTGAGCCACAGGTTTCGGATGCTGGATGAGGTTATGGATTTTTGGAACAGGTCACACGTTTAATAGAAAATGGTATTATTTCAAACTTGCATGGTTGATTTAACTATTATAATAATATATGCAGAGCCTGATCTCCATTATCAAGGATGATAAAAATATATCTTAGTTATTACTGGTCCTAACTTCACCAAACTTGCATGGATGGTGCGTCTTATGATACTAATATACCTGACAAGCTTGATTGCTGAATCTGAGCCACAGGTTTCGGATGCTGGAGGAGGTTAAGGTTTTAAGAGCTGGTTAAAGTTTTTGGAGCAGGTGTCCTCTGATGATGATATCGTCCTAACTTCACAAAACTTGCATGGATGGTGCGTGTTATGATACTGATGCACCTGACAGACATGAATGCTGAATCTGAACCACAGGTTTCGGATGCTGGAGGAGGTTAAAGTTTTAAGAGCTGGTTAAAGTATTTGGAGCAGGTGCCCTCTGATGATTATATCTTAGTTATTACTGGTCCTAACTTCATAAAACTTGCATGAATGATGCGTCTTATGATACTGATGTACCTGACAGGCTAGACTGCTGAATCTGAACAATAGGTTTCGGATGCTGGATGAGGTTATGGTTTTTGGAACAGGTCACATGTTTAATAGAAAATAGAAATATTTCAAACTTGCATAGTTGATTTAACTATTATAATTATATAAATGAATCGCAGAGGTAGCTTCAGATGCAGAGACTGATCTCCATTATCGAGGATGCTAAAAAATATATCTTAGTTATTACTGGTCCTAACTTCATCAAACTTGCATGGATGACGCGTCTTATGATACTGATGCACCTGACGAGCTTGAATGCTGAATATGAGCCATAGGTTTCGGATGCTGGAGGAGGTTAGGCTTTTAAGAGCTGGTTTACTTTTTTGGAGATCTTTGATGATTATATCTTAGTTATAACTGGTCCTAACTTCACCAAACTTGCATGGATGATGCGTCTTATGATACTGATGTGCCTGACAGGCTAGAATACTGAATCAGAGCCGTAGATTTCGGATGTTGGATGGGGTTTTGTTTTTTGGAATAGGTGACATGTTTTAGAGATAATAGCTTGCATAGCTGATTTAACTATAATATAAATGAATCGCAGAGGTAGCTTCAGATGATCTCAATTATCAAGGATGCTAAAAAAAATATCCTACCTCATTCAAACCTGCTTGATAAATGTGTTTGTTGTTAAATGATATAACATGATTCCTATCATATAGTATTGTATGATATGATACACTATTGTTTTATATGATAAAATATTATATAATATATTATATTGTAAAAAGTTATATGATACGATATGATATTGTATCAATTTTTTGTACATTATATGATATTGTATCATGGTATTGTTATGTATAGTATTGTATATTATGATATTATGATATGGTTTTTCATCACTGCTATTGTTTCATATGATATTGCAATATATAATATTGTAACATATGATACGATATTGTATAATATATAATATCGTATCATATGATACGATGTTGTATATTATGATATTTGTTTATATAAATATTATTATGTCACATGAAATTGTATTTTATGATATTGTTATATGTAATATTGTATAATATGATATTGTTTTATAAAATATATATCTATATCACATTATAGTGTATCATATGATATGATACAATGTTGTATCAAATTATGTTGTATCATGCTTATGATACAATATCAGACAATACAATATCATACAATATTATACAATATAATATCATATGTTACAATATTGTGATGTATTATGTGATATGATATTGTATCATATAATACTATATTGTAGCATATATTATATATTATGATATTGTATTATGTGATCAAATACAATAATGTATAACACGATGCAATGTCATAGCATATGTTACAATATCATATTGCATCATTATTTATTACAGTAATTTATTGTATTATATGATATATATTGTAAGTATCATAGGATGTAATATCATATTTTATATTATTGTATTGATAAGCATTGATCGTATAATACCGTACGAAATGAACATATTATTGACATACAATTTTTTAACATATGATATAGTAATACGATATTGTGTCAAAACAGTATCCATGTATATCCAAGATCATTAACTATGATTTTCATATAATATGATAAAGGTGGTTTCATAAAGGTGATGCTTCATAAAGGTGATGCCTCGTCTCGGTGAGCTTTGTAATTTGTGATTACCTATGTTTGGTCTTTAATGAAAGGAGATCGGAGCAAGTCTTAGTGTGTTTTTTTTTTAATTTTCTGTGCTACAATTGATGCCATACATCAACATCCGTGTAACAGACTAGACATGTGAACGGAAGATATAAGATGATTAAAGCCTAAGGTATTAATCCATGATGGCTTTTGCAATTTACGTGACGAAGCGCTCAAACAAGATATCGACACTATGTGTTGGCAGTTCTCATGTACAAAGATTCCACCAATTCATAGGATCTAACGGATGAACAACAGACGTCTTTAATATAAAAAAACTAAAAAAAGTAAGTTGCTTTGGGATTGGTGGAGCTAACGTACCTATGCCGCTCCATCTGCAGGAGTTCGACTATACAATTCAGCGTCTTAAACCGGTCCACTTTGGCGTTAATGACCTCGGTTATGTAGAAGATCGTGTGGACATAAAAATACGCGGTTTAATAGCGCAGTTGACTCAAATTAAAAATCGAAAACAATTTATGATCGATAATAATTATCAGTCTACTACCAAGACATTTAACTAATTATGTTATTGCTCCAGAGTACAACAACAGATCACATAAATCCTTTTTGAAAGAACAATGAGCGGAAGTTAATTTTACTTAATGAAGACTCAAAGGAATCACAAACTGTATAGAAAACATATTCCTGGATGTAGTATGCCTAAACCCTATCACAAAATCTGAACAATATGAATCTCTAGCAATAATGTCAGGTGCTTCTGGCTATTTGATTAGCTAAGCACTGTACTCACTGTATTTGTAGTGAAGTAATACACAACTTATGCATTGTATTCACTACGCTTGTGGTAAAATGTGAAAAAAAATTCTTTGTTATCATCATCATTATATTAATTCGTTTTTCAGGATAGCATAAACCCCTAAACGGCCCCAAACA
Source organism: Magallana nippona (assembly GCA_033439105.1). Lineage (NCBI taxonomy): Eukaryota > Metazoa > Mollusca > Bivalvia > Ostreida > Ostreidae > Magallana > Magallana nippona. Next base: position 28,634,489 of record CM065919.1, read on the forward strand.
CGGAAATCCAGCCAACAACTAAGCAGCTTAATGCAGGAAAATCAAACGGACGACATCAGTCAGTTGGTGGAAACCTGTAGAACCAATCAATTTTTTGTTTCCCTGTAGAATTTAGAATTCTTTGTCAAGGGGAGCGTAATTTTTGTTTTTCAAATAATTTACCATCTTTTGAAAAGAATAAATAATTTGGTCTACAAAATATTACTCAAGTTAAAGCTTCGTACTGGAAGGCCCCTTCTCATCTCCTCCCTTTACAAATTTACAAGTGCCATGGGCACAGTTCCTAAAAAGATTCCCGGTGTGTTCCGAATGATACCTCATCTATCCAACGCTTAAAGCTAGTTTATTTAAGTTAATAACATTCATATCTACACGTTTCTATGATTTTATTTTTTATCATACTGCCCAGTTGTTGAAGCAGGAAATGAATAAAATGTTGTATTAACGTATAATTTATATAAAATGCACATCACTGGTACCATTCATATGTGCACTGTAAATGTACGGGAGGTTAGTCAGTACTGTGTAGCAGTTTATGTGTCAACTTTTAAACGATAACACAAGAAGGATAATCTTATATTTAGGTTGATAACAATACGTACATGTAATTTATTTGTTATTTTTTCCTTACAATGTAAGGATAACTCCCGAGGCACTCCGAATAAATCGTTCATCATGCGTTCACCGTGCGTTCACCGTTCATTTTGCGCTCGCGTTTGCACCCCTTTTGCGCTCTGCGTTCGCTCACCGTTCACCATTTAAAAGCGCTCACCAAATTCCGTTTAGCGTGCGCTCACCGTTCAATAATGTCCAAGTGGGAAAGTAGAACGTTTCAGGGACTGTACCCATTCACGTTGAGGACTTTGAATTGTAAGGATTCTAAATTGAAGGCCCCTTTTACTTTGACTTTGAATTATTTCCCCAAGAAATTTTTTAAAGAATTAAACTGATGTTGGTCATAATTAAAGTACTGTGCTTTTAACTTTTGGACTGTATATGTTGATACACATTAGTTTTTTGTAGATACATGATTTGTGCTTGATGAGTGTAATATTTTTGATAACTACATTACCTTTGTAGCTATTGTACATTCATGTACCTGTATTTTGTTTGAGGATTTTAGCATTGTTGGGTAACTGCATTCCTTTGTGTTAAATATGCTCTGTCATTTATTTCCTCAATAAATGACCATTTAACTGTTAACCAACTTTTATTCGGGACGACTTTACGATTTTCTTCCGATAAACTGGTTCGCGACGACTAATTTTCGCGACAAAGCTTTATCCAGACCCGTCTTGTTATAACAACCATACGACAACGACTGGTTCATGACGAGAAATATTCGCGACGACGAGGTTCTTGCTCGCGAATAAAAGTTGGTTTACAGTTTTTCCTTACATATGTGTTGTGTTAATGTGTTAAGTAGGTAACGTGTTAAACGGAGGATTAACCTATCAGTTATTTATAGAACATTTTAATGGACATAAAAGGTGTATCAAATCATGATTGATTTTAGTATATAACCTGATTGATTATTTAATCTGTATTCGGCCCTTTTGGCAAAATACACAATAATACCTATATTGACAGCGCATGCGCCAGAAAAATTTTCTGTGAAAGGATATTGCAGCAAGCCTTACCGTCAACCCCCCTCTCCTCCATTTTACCCATCTTTGACATGCTTTTAAATTCTCGTCATAATTATGATACTGCGAGAAAAATTAAATGTGGAATTGCCGTGTTTGTTTCTCTCCTTTATCCTTTTTTTCTCTATGAAAATTGTCGATACACACATGTATATACATGTATGTATTGAAGTTGGACTATGACGATTGGTTTATCTCAACAATTTACAACACATTTGTCAAAAACATACATGTACTCTATATTTTGTGAAATGATTTTGAAGAACAATATAATTATTCTTAGAAAACGAGATCAGTGACAGCCGTCAGGGATGGCCGCTTAAAAATTCTACCCGGTGTTTGGTTGATATTTAATCTCAAAAGGAACTATATTATCCCGTTGATCTTGGTATGTATGTCATTGACTCATGTGTGATTCTATACATCAACAACGATATCCAGGTGCAACTAGGACACATGCAATGGAGCCTGGAATCGAATCAAGCAATCCAAGGAAAAACTCTGAGAAGAGTTCACAGCAGAATGCGGCAAAAACCCATACAAAGACCAACTCCCGACAGCTTGCAAAACCGGTTCATACCTCGACTCCAGTACCGTTGAACGCCTCGCCAGAATTAAATGTAACGGTGTTACGTTCTTTGCACAACTTGCAAAATGGAATGCCAAGATGCGAAATAATCAACAAGGTATAAATGAAAACCCTAAATACGTCGGCGAGCAAGCGTAGTGTAATTATGACGATATTTCTACTCTCAAGACGGAAAACTTCAACTTGCGCAGAGAACTAGAGCTTCTACGATCAGTGGTTATTGGAATGGATCGGATGATGTCTATATTGGACAACGAAATAACTGATCTTCGATCCAGGTCTATGCAGGATAACATCCTAATACACAACTTCAAGTATACATGTACCCCAACGAGAACTTAGCTGCCACTATGCCAGCGCTCATAAAACAAACATTCGGGGTAGATTAGCTTCGTCAGGATCCATAGAAATGGAGCTCATTTTTATTGTTGATTTTTATTATTTGTTTTGAAACTTAAGGTGGAATAACACACCTGGAAAAAGTCACTCAAACTAACAGTATATTATTTGATTATGAAAGATATAATGATAAATAAACTGTACATTTGTCAAGTGAAAAATTTGCAGTTTGGGGATAAAAAATTAATATCTAAAAATTCAATTCAGTAAGTAACAACAAGCCCGACACTTTATCCACTCGGCTATGGAGAAAGTTAAATTTTGCCATCGATAAAATTCTTTCAATAAAACGAAATTTCGTTTCGATCAGAGATCAGCCATTTTGTGATGATGTGTTACTCCACCTTAATGTGAAAAATATCCGAAATACAAAACTAAGTATAAATCTATACAATAGATTACAGAAACATTCTTTCTCTCATTTTATGTGAACAACTAATACCAGATATGGATCTACGTAACTTCGTTTTACCATTTTCATGCTTGATACGTTTTAGACTGTAAATATCATTCCAACAAAGATATGGAAAAGCTTTCTTTTATATCATTTTGTAGCTGATTTTTGTAACATACAGATTAATAATGCATGACTGGGACATTTAACCGGGTCTGTTTTACAACTATATAAGTATATCGTTGCATTCTATTACATAACTATAACCTTTTAATCCTTAAAATGTTCCATACAGCATTGCTGTCTGTGTTTAACAAGGCGTACTTTTTAAAATTTCAATTAAAAGACTGACAAACCAATAGAGTGACCATGTGACAACACTGTATACACATGTAAACAACACTTTATAAACAAATAGCGTAGTGCTCCATCCAAAAAGGTGTTCGAAATATAGTTGTCCATCTAAAATCTAACAAAAACATAAGTATGATTTATCTTTCAGTGTAAATGAAATGCTATAATAATTACAAGTATATTCCGGTTGCCTACTATGTGTATTTGAGTTTACAGTTTTTTGGAAATGAGGTTATAAACAACCGTTAGAATTATATCTGATAAACATAATGTTTGTCTTTAAGGGAGAACACTGACATGCTTTTGGCATCAATGTTATTCCAGAAAATGTAGACAAAAAGACATGGCGCAGGTTATAATTCCAATTGTTTCCGAACAACAGATCACTTGGCAAATATAAAAAACAATAAAACAAAAATAAGTCCTTTAGAGTAAGGGTTAAACAGATTATTAATGAAACACAGAATAAAATGAAAAAGAGATTTAAAGTCGGTACAGAAAAGAATGCATTTCAGAAAAAAAACTCCTGTTACTGAACAATTATTTGGAGATTATTGCAAAACCAGAATAAAAGTAGTGAGTGCTTTGAACAAACATTCCATAAATTATTTCGTCGGTCAGAGTTTGTTTAATCCATACAGAAGTGGCTTAAAGCTATTGAAACTTCCGGGGTGCTGTTGGACAGTTTCCAGCATCAAAACCGATACCATGGTGTCCAAGAGTAACGAAAAACAGAACTTAACGAGCTAGCCATTTTTATAGATATGGGAGATATCCCAGTCATTACATGATCCAGAAGAAAGGCTAGCAGAATCAGTGTTTAGATGAGAGTCTTTAATAGTGATTATTTGCTAGTGTTTATCTTAGAAAATGTTTGAACTTGCTTCAGCGCTACGAGTATTCAACAAGCTTGTAAACCTGTATTTCCTGCCTTTAGAGCATATTAAAGAAAATGTTTATACTAACTTAATTCTTATGCAAAACACATTTCAAGTGATTTGAACCCCAATTAATTGTGAGAATTGGAAAAACAGCAAGTTCAATGAAAAACAGTACTAAAACAACATCGAGAATCTTTTTTATTTGACTGTACTATTTTGAAGTAGTTTTTAACGGATAAAAAAATCACAAAAACTGTATAATTTTGCAAATGAATTTTATCAATAAAATACGTTTCTATAAAAATATTTAGCATTTTTATTGTTTTTGTGGTCCGTACATTTGATGCCATTTCTGTGAAACCAATTCATCATAAAAATTTAATAAGATATCTACCCAAAACCTAAGAAAATTTAATGCCTTTATTTCTCCTATTTTTTTTTTTCAATCATATTGATGTAGCAATACAAAAAATGTTAGATTTTGTTGGGGAGTGAAATAGTAGAGGAGAGTATTAGCTATAATATAAAAGGTACTTGCTATCAAAATGAGTTAACTTTATGGAAAATTGTCAGCATTAAAAGACAAACAATTTTGTTTTAAATATAATCATACACAAGAATGAATTCAAAGGACTTATTTGACAAGACTGGTATTGTTTTAAGATTTTATATTACAGTAGCACGTCGTAGATCAGGAATGTATGAAAACTTGCTCAAGACAATCTTTAGACAAAGACGCAGTGTGAAGTTACATGTAAACTCACACAATAATAAATTGCAAGAACACATTTTTCTTCCTAGCATTTCATTGTATGTTAAATTATATCTGCATGGGGTGTTTTCACCAATTTTGTGTTTTCAGTTCCAGAGAAAGTTTAGTGTTGTTACCGGTATTCACTATATTGATTTGTTTGAATTAAGAACGATATGCCTTTGTACATGTATAAGCGTAATCTGTACTTCTATTGACATATTTCATTTGCAAGGTATAATTCACATCTTCTTTACGTAAAGTTGTTGAAGATCGTATTTGCTGAATCACTAAAATATATATTGAAAAACAATAGCTACCTCTTTATAGTTTCAAACTAATGGTCCACCAATTGATCCAAATAATAAAATAAGTTTCAATTATAGTTATTTTTAATTACATATTCTTTTAAAAACAAATATATAATATATGGACGGCTTTTCTGATTATATGCAACATATATCAAAGAAAAGTTCTATCACAAAAATCAAACAATATGTTAAACATTTTGATATCAGCCCGATGCTTCATTTATATAAGTTAATATGAATAAGGGTGGGTCCATTCTCCAGTGACGAAACCATGAAAATGTTTACAAGAATTATAATTTGCATATGATACTTTGTTCCTTAAAAAGAGAGACTTCTATAGTTCTTAAATCCTTACAAACAAATTATTTGATCGTATTGTGTTGGAATGACACTTGTGGAATTTAAAGCTGATTGATTCATTACAATTGTAAATAAAAGGTATGTGTTCGAAATGGTATGGAAAGAAAAACAAAAACCCACTGGAATTCTATAATTCTTAAGCTGATTAAAAACCAAAAGGCATGTATCATTTTCTAACTAAAAAAGTTACGTTATTGCATGTAACCATGAGCTGATAAAATATTGTACATGTATTTCCACTAAAACAGAGATTTTTCAGTTTATAAACAAATTACTTATTATGTATTTCTAAGAATATGTAATGTAGAAAGCCACCGTTTGCTGAATAATGACTTTTTGATTTGGTACATTGTAAACACACCAAATGATTTTCATTGGCAAACGATATAGAATAATAGTTAAAAGAATTGAAAGCTACTGCAGGTTAAAACTATATGAAGTCAACAACAAAAAAGTCATTTGTGTCAAAGTTCAGATGGATGTTAACCTTCTCATTTTGGCATAATTTAACCATCTGATCGATGATAAAGACTTCTGAAACATAGCAGATCAATTTATTCTGTGTCTCTACCTATTCCATCTTGTTTCTGAAAAAAAAGTACTTTTGTTTTTTTTCTTTTTCGAACAAGTTTAAGGTATCCCATTCCTCAATGTTGTTGTACAAGAATACCTTGAGAAGTATATCATTGAAATCTGTAGACAGAACATTCTTTAAAAATACAAAGAAAAGGGGTGTCAGTTTTCATCTTTCCGAGTTATGGCTCATTTAATTTGACTTTTTGCGCCTAAAATGCAATTTCAGCCTGATTCCACACAAGTTTCAGCTTTCCTGGCCAATCAGTTTTTTGAGAAGAAATATCTAACATATTTTGCTCTGTATATTCCTATGTAAAAATATGACCCCCCCCCCAATTGTTGCCCCATACTACCCTGGGGGATCATGGTTTGAACAAACCTGAATCTACCTTACCTGGCACTACTGAATTGAAAATCCAGATATTCCCTAAAATTGACTGACATCAACATCACTTTGTCTGTACCTCATTTTACCTTTCACTGACTTCCACTGTACCCTACTGTACATTTCTACTGACCAGCACTGGTACCCACTGTACGCCACTCTACAGCCCTACCGACTTCCACTGTACGCCACTGTACAGGTCACTGACCAGCACTGCACCCCTGGCCACTGTAAGCCACTGTACCATTAACTTGTAAAATAATTTTTTTTTATTCAAATTCTTCAGTATGATATTTTCTTCGATATTCACTTTTCTATGATGTATATAGCATTATAAACATTATCTACTTGACAGAAAAATGCAACAGGTTGTTAAATTTGTTAAATATGTTTTTATTTATTAACTTAGAACTATTAATATTGAACGTTGCGCTCACAAAAATTAATAATGATAATTATCTATAATTATGTTTGTTTTGTAAACTGCCAGTCAATGCATCATAGGCATAGCTGATTCTCCGAACGCCTACTGCCCAATTATCATTATTCAATTATACTGGGCAATTATGGGGCCTTCTAAAAGGGCACAGGTAGACTTTACCTGTGTTTCCTTGAATGAAAAATAAAATAACAGTTTGTCATTTTTGTTTAATTTTGAATGTCTTTTTAATTAAAATTGTTGCATAAATAAAAAGAAAACATTGAATCAATTTTAATATATTTATTGAATTTATTAGCACTACATATAATTTAAAACAATAAAATAATGTTTTAAAATTGCATAACATTTTATATACAATTTTCTTTTTATTTTGACACATATCACTGTTTTATAACAAACTCATAAATACATGGTTGTCTAAAACATAAATAACAATTCAAAATTACATAAAATTTTAAAAAGTATAATTCATACCAGTATATATACAATATTTACACAGATACTAATATGGGCACGGAGTCTGTCTTAATGTCCTTTCCCTTTCACTGTCTCTATGTCAATGTCCTAAATGAAGAAATTCCGATGCTGAATCTGCGTAGGTCATAAGGTCGATGATCCCGTCTTGGTATCGCTCCTTCAGGGTCTGCAGTCTCCTCTTGATGTTTGCGTACTTCTTTGTCGGTTTACGAATGGTTCCTCCTGCTTGTTTCTGGATCTGTAGAATTTCTGTGCCGTTCTGGATGTCCTTGAAGATCTTGTTGACAGTATAGATGTTTGGGTGCGCGTGTAGGGCCATCCTCTTCAGCTTCCTGTGCCATGCTTCTAAGTTGTTATTGGTCCGTGGTCCATTGGTTCCGAAGTGATTCAAAATAAGTCTGTCACCATTCACACACTGTTCTGTCACATAGTCTGTAAAGGTCTCTGTTACTTCCGTCAGGTCGGCTTCATCGCGGTCTTCCAGGGCTTGGAACCACACGTCTTCGATGCTGTCTAGAGGAACTAGGGGTAGGACGACTGCTCTTCTTATCAGTTTCTTCCCGTTGTCATCTTCTCTGTAAGGGATCTGTAAACCTGTGATCTGTGCCTTGCGCCAAACAGCCTGTGTGAAATGGAAGAAACATCCTTTGGTGGTGATTCCGGGGAAAACGTCTCTGATGGAGTTATGTACTGCAGTTTCGAAGTCGGCAAGGGGACTGGTGGGAGCGAACTGCAGGCGAGGTCGTTCATCTTGTCGGAAAGGAGAGTGAAGAGTCTTGTGTAGGTGGCTTGGTTCTTTCCTGGAAGAAGGGCATACACAACGGGCGTCATCTGGTCGTCAGTCATGATGTGGATGGTGAAGATCTGGTAGAACAAGCTGGGACAGGTGTAGAAGGTTCCATCGCAGAAGAAGGTCTCGGAGGCAGCAAGATCTTGAATGTTGTCTGTTGTCGCAAACGCAAGTATTCTGTTGTTCTGGAAGATGTCATCTAGTAGAAGGAATGGTTGTCCCGTCTCTGTCTCTGTCCATTTCCCCTCCAGTCTGATGTCTGCTGCAGTCTTTGGAAGTGGTGGTGTCTGTTTCTTGCGGGCTCTGTAGAGTGATGACCTGGCGGTGTTGAAAGTCGGCAGCCTCTCGATGAGCTCTCTGCTGGTGTCGTTCTATTCGTTGTCTCGGAGTTTGTTGAGTTTTTCGCTGAAAATGAAGGGGATGGGCTTATCTTCATCTGTACATCTTCTGGAGATGGATGTCATAATTTGTTTGGCGACAACTTCAGTGTGGTCCGCTGCATGGGTGTGTTCCTGTAGTCCAAAACCTGTAGGGTTGTCGTTCTCTGTTGAGATACTGGCGGAACATCCAGATGTAGTGCACCTCCAGAAGATATTGTTGTCCGTCCTTCGATTTACCCGGTAAATGTAGCCATTGAATGCGAGATTACGTCCCCCTCTTCTGTTGGTAATGAACTTAACGTTGATCTGTGCATTTGCCATTGTGAGTGAAAAGTGATGATTCTTTCCTTCTAATTATACAAATCTGCAGCTTGTGTTCATTTATTTACAGCTTGGATGAGTTCAGTCTAACATCAATTATTTACAGCTTGGATGAGTTCAGTTCAACATCTTTACAGTAATTGATTTTAAAACTAATATTTAAAAAATATCAAAGTGAATTTTTTTTACCATAATGATGTTCAATTACTTGGTTTTATGACTTTGTAATAAAAAAAATATTTAAGCTTATGTCGTTCATTTATTCACAGCTTGGACAAATGATTTTTTATCATAATTTTATCTCAGTCATAATTTAGATAATCATCATTTAAAATCTCTGATTTTAATTTATACCTTAAGATATAATGTTTTATTTATATTTTGTTAAGATGTAAATTTAAAAATGAAGAAAGATATTTAATTTTAATTTATTTTTAATAATATTTAATGATTATTTTTTTTCACTGAAACATTTAGGTTATTTAAAAAAATATGGTATTTTTAATATAATGTCAGGTACATGCAGCCATTAGCACTATTTATTGCATCTTTTTATTTTTTTAAATTAAAAATAAGACAATTAAAAGTATATTAAATTAAAAGTATATACAGGTAAAGTTTACCTGTGTCCCAAAGTATACAGGTAAAGTCTACCTGTGTCCCCTTGAGGGCCCCATAATTGCCTTGATCAATTATTATTTTTAATTGAGGAGTAGGCGTTTGGAGAACACACCGCTCGGAGTCGGCAAACCAATTAATAGTGCCGCGAGTCCGAGCAAAAACCTACGGCGATCGTCGATACGACAGGGTGGCACCAACACTTTGGAATCAGCTTCCAGTGGGGCTTCGAACAGCTACCAGTTTGAAAGTTTTCAAAGCACAACTAAAAACTCATCTTTTTAGAAACGCATTTCTTTAAAGTAGGGCCCTACTCACACAATTATTGGATTAAACTTACAATTTCTGAATTGATTTATAAGTATTAATGCATAAAGGACCTATTAACACAAAAAATGTATAGGTCATCTTTCATTTTACCTAGATACATGTAATGTACCAGAGACACATGTACCCCCACATCTCAAAAAACAAGTCAAGACTAAATCTAGTACAAGATATATGTTGAATTAATACAAACAAAATTTACATAATAACTAACATTTTAACTTGACTACAAAGTAGCATTCATATTTTACAAAATTCATGTTTAAAAAAAACATTACACTTGCAGAATAAAGAAAAAGATTTCACATTTTTGTAAAAATTAAAAAAAAAATATTTTCTACATTTATCCACTTATTTAAAAAATGAACAGGTTTGGTCTGATTTTTCTTCTTTTACTTAACATCAAATTTGATCTTAGAAGGATAAAATAAACACAAAACACAAACAAGTCATGTTCCATTTTACCGCACCCACCCCCCAAAATGTGAAAGACTTTTTCATGGTTACTTTACTTATAACATATCCAAATTCAAATGAATATGACAAAATCAATTGATTGATAAAAGGTCAAATAAGAGATGGTTAAATATTCATTTAGAGACATATATCACAGTTAGAACCAAATATTTACTAATATTGCTGAGTTAGCAAAACATCACCACATAGTCAAATGAGTTTCCAATTATTGTTTTAAAACAAAGTCTTTTTGAGATCAAATATCAGATACATGTATCTAGAGTATGTATATTTAAAATGAGTTATAGTTTTGTAAATCATTGTAAACATTTACAAAAATGTTATATCAAAAAGACATACACTGTCGGTGAAGATTGATATTCTGTTTTAAGCAGCATTTACATGTTATTCAAAACGAAATACATTGACATCAGTTATCATTCACAGCAATTCAAATGTTCAACCAATCTGTTAAGTATATTTGCTGACTTTTATAGTCTAGGCTGCTTAAAACCATGTAATTCAGTTATTGCAGATGCTTCAAGATTACATGTAGTAGAGGACTGTGGTGTTAACTATTTATGTTGAAATCACTCTCACCGCACACTGCAGCAGCTTGAACAATATCACACCGCCGCCCCAATAATTTTGCCAATTTTATTTAATCAAGGCTAAAATGTGGAATTTATAACGGCGATCTGTGTTCATTGGAGCGGCGATGATAACGGCGATCTGCGTTCAGTGTAGCGGCGAAGTGTGAACTCTCATGTTTACACAAGCAAAAGTGGGGTATATATACCGGCTTCCGGTGTGTTTTGACAATTAACAGGGCATTAATTAGATATGTCCGACGTTAAAGAAATAAAGAATATACGCTATATAGCTTTGTCGTTGTAAAGATCCCCTGAAGTTATGAGGATGCTAGCTTTGATGATAAATTACAAGTTGTACATGTAAGTTATAATCAACTATCGGAGAATATTATAATGTATGATCATATAGATCATAGTACAAAGTCCTGAAACTAGTTGAATATTTGTAACAACTTTCTACACTTATCATTAACGTATTATTTCTGCACTCCAATTTCATAACTGGAGGGATAAACATATAATTATATTAATCACCCTGTACATCTCAGGTTTCTAAAGCGTTCTCTCAGCAAGAGAAATCTTTCAATCTTTCAAATTCGTTGCTAAAGTTCTACCCATAATTAGTTACGGTTCATTTTGACGAGGTATATATCAAAAATCATAATTTTCCGTTACTGACTACGGTATCTGATAATCAAAATTAATTACGAAAATTTACGTTTTATCATGACACAATACAGGATTGAAAATTATCTGATCTTGCACATTCATTGAGATGCTACATGAATACAGCTACTTTAACATTTTTGCAAACAAATTAGTGTCGATGCTGGATTCATGGATATCCATTTTTTGGACGTTTTTGAAGTGCAACAGAGACTACTAAGTTAAATTGAATCAAAATTGTTGCTCATACATGCATATTAACTTCTCTAATATAAATTTGAATTGCATTATCTTGATACACATTTTATGTCGTCAAACTAAATATCAAACAATTAAGTATAATTTTGCTTTGTTTCTTATAATGCTACCAAATAAGTAACAATATAATTTATTAAGTTAAGGATAACTTGATACATTGTAAAATATCTTCATTTCAAGCCAAATCAGGTTACACCCTCCCCCACCCCTTTATCGACCAAATTCGCCGCCCCGAAATGAAATACCTTCCGATGACCCTGTATCAGATGTTATCACTGAGTTAACATCTCAGGCTTTTGAAGTTTTCTCAGTAACATATTCATTATACCAAAGTGTTCATATCAGATAAGCTCTTCACTGCTAGAATTCGTGCAAATCCAATTTTTAATTGCCAACACAGTCAGAAAAATCAAGAGCTTGTGTGAAAGTAATACAGGATAGTAGATATCTGCCAATGTCACAGTCTGCCTGCTTTTTCAATAACCCGCCTCTTCGGATATTTCTCCTTTTGCCCAATTCACAGGTAATAATTTCATTTCATATGATGGTCCAAGCAATATTAACTTGGAAACTCTTAGCCTACAATAAGACATTAACATGAATGTTTTTAAGACTTTAAACAATGACAAGTTTGTATAAAGTCGGTTTGTTATGTATAAAGATCAATAAATGTAAATGAATAAACGAATATTATCAATACAAATATCATTTTTGTTCCAATACATGTACATTGGTCTAATCAGGGACGTATAATAACGATACAAAATAGACAAAGTACATTACTAAAGGGTTTTTTTTTCATGGATGTGCACTTTTACATCGTTTGACCTGTGGTAGTTTTAGGATATTTCATATATCTTCTAGTAGCTGCTATATTTGCAAAAAAAAAAACCCAAAACAAAACACAAAAAAAAAAAAACCAGGATGCGATCACACACAAAATATTATAATGCAGGGGCAAAAATATTTGGTATCGACTACGTTATCGTCACATTGATTTCCCGGGGTTGGCGATCGCCCTTTACATCAAAAACTTGTCAGCATAGGATGTTGTTTTTTGAAATATTTTCCTTTATGTCTTGAACCGAGTGATTTCATATTGAACCGGTTCTATTTCGCGAAGTGTAAAATTAAGACCAAATTCCGGCTTCCGGTTTGTCACGAGTAGGGACCTACTTTAAGTGTATATATCTGATAGATTTTACGTGGTGATTGCAGTTATGTTTTCTATATTTTTAGAGTTGGAGACCTGATCTAACTTAATTTCAATCCTTTTAATGTGTTTTGATTCAGCGGTATAATGTAATTTGGACTTATTCTGTAAAGCGATTAAGAGTTTTAGTTTAAATAATATTTATTCATTATTGATTTAAATACATTAACATGGTGACAATTGCAATTGTAAGATTGGGAACAAGCCATAGGGCTTATATTAATCCCTCTCTTGCATACAAATGAGAGGTGTAAAATGATATGTCGAAAAATAAAGTTGGAAACACTTTTCATGAGATATTGAAAAAAGCCAACAAAATATCACATAATAGAATATTACAATATATGAGTTGGTTGAGAATCTTAACAGAAATGTAATATACACAACCATGTGTTTATGTTCATACAAATCCACACTGAAGGAAATGTGGCTTTATTTCTTACATCAGTTCTGTGTACAATTTCAGTTTACACATATATTTTATTTTTCTTCGGAAATTTTAATAATATACATGTACTAGCACATCATAAAAATACCATTAGTCTTTTTCTGATTTCGATTAAGAGTTTTATTAAAGATAAAGCGCTATTTAATATAACTATTATTATTATCATTATAAGGGTCTTTCGTTTCCAACGGAAAACCCTCTCGTTTTTCGTTGGTTTCTTTTTATCATTATTTTACTTTTTATTTTTGTTTTGACTCCTTCTCGGCTTTATATCTAAAAAAGTTTTCATCCGAATTCAATGACATTTTTAAGGCTTTTGTGGGCCCATACTACAGGGATCATAATTTTTACAACTTTGGATCTACTCTACCTAACGATCCTTTCACATAAGTTTCAGCTTCCCTGGCCAAATAGTTCTTGAGAAGAAGATTGTTGAAAATTTCTCCAAAATAATTCCTAATTACCTTCCTTGAAAAATGGCGTGGTCCTTAAGTTTCACAACTTTGAATCCCCTTTGCCTAAGGGTATTTGAGTCAAGTTTGGTTGAATTGAAAATCGCCCAGTGGTTTTGGAGAAGATGTTGAAAATGTGAAAAGTTTACGGACAGACAGACGACAGACAAAATGTGATCAGAAAAGCTCACTTGGCTTTCGGGTAAGGTAAGCTAGAATTGAATTAGTTAAAAATATATCAAATTTCAAACGTTAAAAAATTGAGAAAACTCATTTAATGTTTCTCATGTAGCATGGTGATGCTTTTTTAAAAATTCATTTTTCTTCTTGGATAAAGTTTAATTAATTATGTCAGGATATATTTTTTGACAGTCAATTTACTTAAACAGCATTAATAATAAATCTAGCTTTACGCTTCTTGTCAAGAATTGAAATATTTACGAAGACAAACCAAAGTCAGTATTTCTATTTTGTTCATCAGCCGTAAAGTAGGATACACAATAAATTATAAATTATTTGAAATTCCTGTTGATGGATAGGTAGTCGGGAGGGTAAGTCTTTCCTATCTTACATAGAAAGATTATTTATATAAAGCAATAAAAGAGGGAATTTCTGTCTGAAGGAAAATGCTTTAGTCTTGCCTAACCTTGCTTGTTATCGTCTTCGTTTATCATTTTTCTTTCATCGATTTTGTTTCTAGCGCTCTGGCGTCTTTCTAAATATGAAACAGTAGTATAGTATTTCTCTTAATAATTATGACTAATTTGTATTTATATATTTGTGTAAAATGTATGATTTATAACTTACTTCTGAATTTTAAAAATACGACAGCAACAATGGATATCAGAACCAATGACAAAACAGCTACAGTAATGGAAATTGGTTTTCTAAAAAGAAGAAAACTCTACAAAAATTGTTCTAAATCATCGAAAAAGCTCTCATAAAAATATAAGGAAAGTTTCTTATTTTTTCCCTTAATACATGCACAACACTTGCGATCTTACAAATACAATGGTTCATTTGTTGTTACTTCTTTTTTTGTTGATGATCTATCTTCACTACTGGAAACAAGTTTATAACAATCAGGATCTGTAATGTGTAACAATATGATTATCCACTTTTCGTTTGTAATTTTTTGGTATAAACATATTTTATTGTATATTACAATACACATATTATTCAATGTCTTACAACTTAAAGTTCTCACATTAAAATATGGAAATATTTTTAAAAACATTTTTTGTACATAAAGTAATATGAATGTATAGAGTGGGCTTTAAAAAATAATTAATTTTACGCATTAAGTGAATATTATCATTACTACCAGATGGCACTTGGTTGATATATATGGTTGACGTTAATTGAAATCTGGCTATCCTTCAAAAAATTTCTTGATTGATGATTATAAATACAAAAGCTATTAGAAAATATATAATAGAGTTTCAAGTGGCTAATGAGAATACAAAAACTGTTTGAATTTCTCAACAAAATGTTGCACAATTCTGAAACCTCACATTTGTAAGCATCTGAAGATGAATAAACTCTGTCACACTTTGGAAATGTTTGGTTGCAGCGAGCTGATCTCTGATCTTGAATAACTCCACCACGAACATTGAATTCAACACAATATCCTAAAAATCATAGAAACTTGACACTCTCAAAAAGAACGTATTATTGAAAAATTAAAAATGAGCAAAGACTTATAAGAAATAGAATATACCGAAAATTATCCTTGTGGGTGCGCAAACCTCCACTAATCTATTTCTTAATCCGTTAATCACACAGTGGTATTGGAACTTTTCAATTTTATTTAAGCAATTTTGACGTGATGCTATTCCGCTACAGTTCTTCCTAAGAGCAGCGATGTCCCATTCTGTTTTCGAAGTTGGACATGATGCCACGCTTTCCACACTATTAACAGCTTCCTCACAGTATCTATTCTGACTTGTTAACAACTATTGAAGAGAAGTGTTGTAGATGTATATACTTGCTCTGTGCAATCTGAATGATCGTAATAAAGTATCATGACTCAAATGTTTGTTTGAAAATAAATACGTGTAATGAACAATAATAATTACCTGGATTTGTAGCAAAACCAAAACAAGAAAACTACTGATGTCATATGTCATTTTGATCATCTAAAAAAAAGGATTTCTTACATTTCTATATGCAACGAAATATGAAATCGTATTACTCAAATAAGAAAAAATATGGCATGAAAAAAAAACCCAACAGTGTTGGTTAATTTAGTTTATGTATGGACAAATAACATGGTATATTTTACCGCATTGAGCCTTTGGTTAAATACAAATATTTTAATTTTCTGTTGGTTGACATTTAAACTATTAACAAAACCTAAAGTTAGTGGTTGTGCAAAAGAATTAGTATCAACCCTAGATTTCCCCGGGTCAAATAAATTATCTGAAACGTTATTGTTAACATTACTGTATCAGTAAAACATTACGAGAGTTTACAATAAGCTAATTTACAGTACATTGATCTAAATCTCAAATGGCTTCTTTTTTCATTACTGTTCACAATCCACCTTGTGTTTCATAGGCGGAGCTCCTAGCAGATTTGTAGCAAACCTCGGTTCATCCCCATTTACTATTGAAAACTCTAGTCTATGTACATTACTTTCCGTACAGACTCATCGATTTTTTGTAACCCAATGACCCCTAAAGGGAATGGTGACTTCAGAAACATGTAAATCCATTAAATATTTCGAAAAGGAAATCGTAAGCTTTGGCTTCTTTTTTTGTGCTCTTAAGGCGTCATTTCTAAACTACTGAATGTTTATTATTAGAACTATTCAATCACAATCTGAGGTCCAAGAGAATAAAAATGGTTTTACATGAAATTTATGTAAGTGTTTCCGAGAAAACGGATATAGTAAGTCGTACATATGTAGATATTTATTGCGATTGTTAAATACTGTATTTTCTGTGCCAAAGTTTTGTATTCCCTAAATTGTGTACATAAAGTAAAACGTGCATATTTCTCAACCAGATCAACACATGATGAATAAAATCTATTCGTAGAATAAATTGAAAATATATTGTTTTTTTCATTTTTCGAGAGTCCACGTTATTTAACATAATTATCGTACACATTAAGAATACCTTTTTTTGTTGACAAATTAATTGACATACAATGTATTTTCCTTTTAGAAGAATTAAAAATAATGTTTTAAATTTTTTTTTTTACAAAAGTTTAAATCTTAATATCTTAATCATATCAAAGACCTATATTCAAAAATATATGGAATATGGGTTTTATGCACATACTTGCACGCACACAAACGACAACTTAGAATTCCAATATTGGGCAAATACTAAATTAATAAAGATTGCTTAAGCAATTTGCATGTTGTTTTTAAATGTTTATATTTTAACAAAAAACACAGTTGCAAAGTATCAATCTACATCTTTTTTATTTTTTTTTCAATCTGTAAAAATGTGCCTTTGACGGATACAACCGAATCGAAAGCTTTTTTGTTTAAACTCGGTTTAAAAAATAGTTAAAATTGTTAAAAATGAAGCTAGGATATCAGAATAAAATAAGTATTACTTCGGCTAGGAATGATGTTCAATATGTAATTGATTTATGACATACATGTTTCATCAAGTTTGATAATACTCTGGCAAAATGATTTTCAGCTTACCCGTAAACCTTTGTATAATTTCTGTATCAATACCCGTTTCCATGAACTCGTGGGATGAAAAATTACATCACATTTACAAGACGTCAATATAAATCAAAGTAAATTAAGCTCATTTTAAAACGAAATGTTTTTTTTTTTATATCCAATCACACTTCAACAAAATAACAACATGCCAGGAATTATTGATTAAATCCTAATTATTCCTGAAAATTTCACCAGATTCAACTCTTATTTTTTAATGAAAATATACTAAAATAAAGTTGTTATTTTTTTTAAATTTCGAAGGAAATTGAAGTAACTCTTTGAACATATTGATAAACATATTAAGAACATCATAAAAGTACATTTTGAGCAAATTGAGCGAGCTAGAATGATAATATGTTTATGAAGAAACTAAATGAATCTCATATTTTTAATAAATCGCCCCCTGCATGATTTTTTGGCGGAGCAGTGCTTAATTCCTTTCAAAATATATGAACAAAAAGACATTCGAGCTGAATCAGCTGTAAGCTCTAGAGATATCGTTATTTGAAAAAGGTACATGAACAAATATTATTCTAGGGAGCTTTTAATCAAAGCAAAATTTAGAGATAAACAATATACTGCCATATTAATTTGGTGTATGCTCAATGTGGACAAAAGAGTAAACAGGTTGAATATGATATAAAACCAGATATAACAAAGCTTCAGCCTCAGAAAAATATATGAAAAAACCCAACTAAATTAAGATTCTTTTACAGAAAACGTGGTACAAAACAATTCGGTTATCTTGCTTAAATATCTTGGAATAAAAACAGTTCAACTGCGTATACATGTATTTGTTTTCAATAGTTTTGAGTAGTGTGTCCTCTAATACGAACAGTCCTTGATCGAGTAAAATAAAGATAGGGTTTTAAATCTATAAAAAAAAATCTGTGACGCAATATGCTGAGTAGTATTTACCTGTAAAATAAACATTGCGTTCGCTATTTGTATATTGTTATTTTATTTATTTTTAAATGTATTTCGTTGCGAGTTGTAAAATAGTCATTTGATTTTCAAAACTGCTCAATAATCAATTTGTTTTTATCATCTGCAACTTGATTAAGAATTAGTGAAAATACGCATTTATGATTTAACAAACTGTGCAAATTTCTTGGAATGTGCGCGGTGCAGCTAAAATTTTGATACAACTTAATCATTAAAATTCTCTTTTTTCCTTGGATGTCATTTTTTTTTCAGAACGCGTTTCTACAAATTTTAATAGACAATAGTGTTTAAACGAAATAAATTTAATCCCATTTTTAAGGGGCATAATGAGTGATTGCCTTAAAGAGGAAATTCCGACTTGTAAACGTGTGAGGTATAATGTACAATTTTAAGTTTGATATATCAAATCTTTATCAAAAATGCTTTGGCTAAGAGAAGTAAACTTTCTCTATGATATGGAACCGTGTATAAAGTTAATGATCCTTCTTCTTCAAAGTGAATCCGGTCAATGACATGTCAATTGGTTGTGGAAATTAAATTGAGTTTTAACTCTTAATTATTCGTACAAACCGACCAAACCCAATCTAACACCAGAGCAGACCCCAGCGGGTTTACTTTCCGGGTTTACACTGGGTCTACCTTAGTAAACCCGGAGTAAACCCAGAATAAACCCCGAAAGTAAACCAAGGGTTAAGTTGGGGTTTACCTTCTGTTAGGTTGGGTCTGATTGGTACTTTACATTTTGATGGTTATGAAACTGAGGTCAATGCATACGTACTTTCACGACGGAAATGCAAGATTATAATAAGCAGGAGTGTGCTATTGTGATCTAGTAAACTGTGTGTTGAAGAGCCGTGCAGTGCACCACAAATGAGCACCACAAATTTGTTGATTCAAATCAAACATTCTTATGCAAAAAAAAAATACTTTCAATTTTAAAAGACAAATAAGACTAATGTTCTATTCTTCGATTTTTTCATTAAAAAATTAATATTATTATTGTTTATCTTAACGAGTAAAATAAAACTTCATAACATGTATAACTCAGTTTTCATACCTACCTTCGTCGATTTTTTCCTCTAGTGCGTAAAACCGCAATGAACAGTTCAGAATAAACGTTTGCTCAATGTAAACAGTCCTTGACCTTCTGAAATAAACAACATATTTAAAATCCAACGCTGTGCACCCAAGTACCTATAAACTCTATTGTGTCAACGGTTCTTCTTCATATTTATTCTTATCGTTAATTTGGAGGACTCTTGGAATACTTCTTTCATTTAAATCTAGTGATCAATCATTTTCTTATCCCTGTTTGGGTCTGGGGTGTTTTTTTCATATACGTTTTGACATCCTTATAGCAATCTGATCAAAATCAACCAAAGTTGATGTAAAACGTAACTGCATCTTACTCTTTCTGTTTCTATAAAGAAATCTGTTTGAACATTATTTTTTTTGATTTCTATATTGCAAAGATTAAATGTAATGTACACTTGACCCTCAATTCAACCCCAAGTGCCTCCATTCAAGGTCGAGTTGACCAAGTACAGTTTATTGAATTTCACTTACAGTATATATATTTGTCTTTGTGAGCTTCTCTAAAATTGTGTAAAATATTGGTTTCTGCTTTAGATTTATGTAAATGGAAATCATATGAAAATCAATCTCAAAATACTAGATACAAATCATAGACAATTACAATCAACATTGCCTTAATCACTAATAATTCAAAAGTGTTCTTACTTATCATGACGTTTTCCGCAATTTTCAAGGGAGTATTAACAATTCCTCTTAAATCAGGGTAAATACACTCAGGTCTGTTGGGTGAATAACCACATAAATGTTCGGTTATATTGCAAAACAAATATGACTAATGTTCTATTCTTCGATTTTTTCATTAAAAAATTAATATTATTTATCTTAACGAGTAAAATAAAACTTCTTAACATATATAACTCAGTTTTCATACCTACCTTCGTCGATTGTTTTTCTCAAGTGCGTAAAACCGGAATGAACAGTTCAGAATAAACGTTTGCTCAATGTAAACAGTCCTTGACCTTCTGAAATAAACAACATATTTAAAATCCAACGCTGTGCACCCAAGTACCTGGAAACTCTATTGTGTCAACGGTTTTTCTTCATATCTATTCTTATCGTTAGTTTGGAGGACTCTTGGAATACTTCTTTTATTTGAATCTAGTGATCAATCATTTTCTTATCCCTGTTTGGGTCTCGGGTTTTTTTTTCATATAAGTTTTGACATCCTTATAGCAATCTGATCAAAATCAACCAAATTTGATGTAAAACGTAACTGCATCTTACTCTTTCTATAAAGATATGTTTGAACATTTTTGTATTTGATTTCTATATTGCAAAGATTAAATGTAATGTACACTTGACCCTCAATTCAACCCCCAAGTGCCTCCATTCAAGGTCGAGTTGACCAAGTACAGTTTATTGAATTTCACTTACAGTAAATATATTTTTTGTCTCTGTGAGCTTCTCTAAAATTATGTAAAATATTGGTTTCTGCTTTAGATTTATGTAAATGGAAATCATGTGAAAATCAATCTCAAAATACTAGATACAAATCATAGACAGTTACGATTAATATTGCCTAAATCACTAATAATTCAAAAGTGTTCTTACATGTACTTATCATTACGCGTAGATTTATTATAAACAGTTCTG
Organism: Magallana nippona; assembly: GCA_033439105.1. NCBI lineage: Eukaryota > Metazoa > Mollusca > Bivalvia > Ostreida > Ostreidae > Magallana > Magallana nippona. The sequence goes on from CM065919.1 coordinate 28,655,897, forward strand.
AATAGTGAGTGTCCAATGTAAACAGTCCTTGACCGAGTAAAATAAAAATAAGATTTCAACTCTTTAAATACAATCTTATTTTTGCGTTTAGACCCATATAACAACATTTTAATAAACATGCTCACTTTTTTTTAAAGAATGAAAAAGAAAACAATTAAGACAGTTGTTTGTCTTTGTATGGCATTGTAAAAATAATTAAAGCTGATATGATTTCTTTAACGTATTTAATCGCCATATTATTTTCAATCGCTGCACAACTACTTATTGGGTGTATATACCAGTGAAGAAAGTTTCGGTTGGTTGATTTCCGAACGAGGGATATGGGTTGCACAGACTTCTAGTTTCATCCACTACATGTTTAAAAAAAGGAAATAAAAAGAAAACTTTATCAATATACTGTAGAATCATTTAAATTCGTGAGGGCCGATTTTCGTGTATTGTTGGTGTTCTGCTATTCGTGGGATTGTAATTACGTGGATGCGTTGGTTTTTTAGTTTCAGTAAGGAAGATAAATCTCTACATTTGTTTTTGTCAGGGATGTAAATTTGTGGTAGAGGGCTACTTACAAATAGAACAAAAACTTAGCCACCAGGGATTTTAATGATTCTACAGTAAGTTAAAAAGGATATTTTATTTTAAAGAATTTTAAAGGTATCCGCATTATCTTGCGCAGATGATGCTGCCTAAATTCGCGTGCACATCGTACATGTGTATTGTTCTTATAGAGTGAATAACGTTTGATCATATTGAAGACTCTGGCAGTACTACATCAAGCTGTCATATGTATATAACTAAAAGTAAAGCCAACAAAAAATGTTGTTGTTTTTATAAGTTTCTATATAAAAACTACTCCGTTTTATGAAATCCATGCTGTCACTGCACGATCTACTTTATTGCATGGTTTGCGCACGTACGATGGTATAATAGTACGACATTGGCAAACATTCTACAATAATCGATAACATTTAGAATACGTGTGCCTGGATTTCAATCTGTTTTGTTTCATTTTTCATTGGATGTCTTTTTTATAAATGCGTATTTATAAATTTCAGTAACGTTTAAATAAAATAAATTAAGCCCCAATTTTTGCGGGCAATATGAGTTATCGCTTTAAAGAATAAATTCCGCTTTAGAAATAGGTAAAGTGTAATGAATAGTATTAGGTCAGATATATCAAAATCTTTACGGAAATGTGTTCCTAACATGTTTCTTTCTCTTTCTTTATATATAAAGATAACTTGTTGAGCATATTCTTTATACTTTTCCTTACTTGTTTCACTTGGGTTTTCTTTTTTATTGGATTTCTATATTGTATAGCTTAAATATAATGTAAACTTGACCCTCATTTTATCCTTCATTCAAGGTCGAGTTAATCAAACACAGTTAATTGGTTTTCACTTATATATTTTTTATCTGTGTGAGCTTCTCAAAAATTGTGTAAAATGTTGTTCTTTTTGCTTTAGACATACGTAAATCGAAATCATTTGAAAATCGATTTCAAAATACTAACTAGATTAAACTCATAGACAATTATAATCAATATTGCAAAATATAATCAAGTTTTATTCACTAATTATTACATGTTCCGCAATTTTCACGTTTGTATTAACAAGTCTTCTGCAATCAAGGTATATCGACCAAGTTCAGTTGAGTTTAAAAACTTCATAAATGCTCGGTCATTTTGCATACAACTGCGTAGATATGTTATAAACAGTTCTGAATATATAGTGAGTCATCTAATGTAAACAGTCCTTGGCCGAGTAAAATAAGGATAGGGTTTTAACTCTTTTAAAACTTTTGTGACATAATATTCTGCAGTTACCTGTAAAATAAACATTGCTACCGCTATCTATCAATATATTGATTTGTTTTTAAATTTTCAAATATTTTTAGTTGCGAGTCGTAATATACACTACAGCCAACGCGGATCCCGTATATTCCCGCGACCCCCTGATGGTGTTTTAATCCGTTCCGCGATACACCGTCGCGGTATTGACAACGCGGTGACCGCGGGGCCACGTTACGGGCGTGTGTTCGGTCTCAAGGATTAAATCGAGAAGAATAAAACACGCTGTTTGTGTTCTGTTTAATCTTTGTTAGAAATATTAAAAGAATTCCTTTCTTGGAATTGTTTAAACAAAAACTTCTAGAACTTCTGGAAAACTATTGCCACATGTTTTTTTCTTTAAGATTGTAGCAATATATTAAGCAATTCATGCATATGTGTGTACATGAAAATTAGTAATATTTTAAAAGTATTATTTTGTTCTTATAATGAGTAGAAAATATGCAACATATTTTTAAAAGACAAATATTACGCGATGTACTATAATGAAATCGCTACCGTAGGCATCAACTCAGCATGTATGTTTTTGCCCCTAAATATTAATTTGACTCATATAATTCATTAACTAATTTCCGCTCTCTCTCTCTCTCTCTCTCTCTCTCTCTCTCTCTCTCTCTCTCTCTCTCTCTCTCTCTCTCTTGTTTTAAATAACTAAGAATTCATGTTAAGTATTAATACATGTAGCCGTTTTCAGACATAAAAAAATTAAAGAAGTTTGATATCTGCAATAACACGTCAACTTGTCATATGAAGGCGACAACAGATATATATATATATATTATTGTACGCGCTTTCGATCTTAACGATAGGTAGACCGTCTATAGCGAACACAAAATAATGCATAATTCAGACAGGTACATTGAAAATCAGTCGTCCCTGTGTATACACGTGTGAACAACTCTTGCATATCACACTTCCTGTCTGTGAAAGCACCCGTGCTCTGACCACGTGCCGTGAGAAATTTTATAGAATGTTGAGACATCTTTCATACTCTCTCTCTCTCTCTCTCTCTCTCTCTCTCTCTCTCTCTCTCTCTCTCTCTCTCTCTCTCTCTTATTTCAAATAATTAATGTTTTATGTGAACTGGTCAGGTAATACATGTAGCCGTAACGACAATCTGGTTAAAATGTCGATCTATATATAAGCGCACATGATGTCGTTACAGGTGTTTTCAGAAAAATATCATACGCGCTTTCGTTCTTTACCGCATGAAGATAAAATAATGATGATTCAGACAGGTACATTGAAATCACAAGTACAGAACAATTTAAAGAAAAGTTCTCCCTTTGTTTTCACGTGTGTATAACTATTACGTAACACTTCCTGTCTCTGAAAGCACCCGTGCTTTGACACATGCGTGAGAAATCTTATCGAATAGTGGGACACCTCTCTCTCTCTCTCAAATGAAAATACATATAATAAAATCTATGAAATTTGAGAAATAACACTTTCTTAATTTTAGCATGGCTAGAAGAACTAATAATGCATCACATATCGTGTAAAGTAGTTTTATATACTTCTGCACATAAACACACTAATCGCATGTTCATATGATTCCTAAAATGATTCATAATTTACATTCAAACAATCGCTTTTTTACCATTTTAAAAAATAAACCATTTATACACTTCGGTATATAAAATCTGCGTTCTCAATTACTATCTCCATTCCTGATTAACCCTGGTTTTAGTCTGTTTGTTAATTGTATTTTAATCGAGCGCGCCGTTTAAGTATATCATTAAGAGTTTTTTTTAAAGATGTATTTTCTAAACACTGTGCTACAAATATGTAGAAGAGCTAACTTTTAATTTAAATTAAATACAAATTTTCATTTGTTTGAAATTAAATTATTCTATTAAGAAATTTTCTTTGTTTGTAAGAACAGACTATATACTTCTATTTAGCGGACCCCAAGTCACACTAATTGCTGCAGGTCACCAATCCCGACGACAGCCACCCAAATTCTGTATACACAGACTGTATACGTAATGTTACGCAATTCCCCGTCCTCAGTTAGTCAACTGACACTTTGCTAAATTTTAACAAGTGATGGATTCCCAAGTTTATATGATTATGCATATCTTCAAATCCCGGGTTTTGAACGAATGACATAAATTTTGGGCGACCCACTGAACAACATACTTTTGCTAAATCGGATAGGAAAGTCAGTTTTAAAATACACACGATTTTAACTAACATTATCTATCAACATGTAGTTTGTTGTTCATTAAACGAATTATTTAAACGTATTTAAGAGAGATGGTTAAGTGTAAGAAATGTTTTAAAGCTAAGAATTATTTATGAACAAATTGCAAATGAAACGCCAATTGTTATTCCCATTCGCGAGGCTAAATAATACACTATGGTTAAATATTTAATTAAATAACTCAATTGATAGCCGATAATTGTCAACGATGAATGTGCCAAAAACAAATATTTAACGCTATCGGAAGTATACAAAATTCTTTATTAGCATAATTACACGTTCCTTTTATTTTCCCCACTTTTTAAAGAAATAAATTGAACAATCAACTCCATTTATAAAATAAATGAATATGTATTGATATTCATTAATTCCCTCTATCATATTTCCTGTGTTAAAAGAAATTGGCGGAGGTAACTCGCGTTAAAAACAAGAACAGTTTTCACCTGAGACTGGTTCCACAATACCCCGACGGTGTAGACAAGGTGGGAAGCAGTACCGCGAGGTTGCGCGGTTTTACCTGAGTTACCTGAGCTAAACCGCGATCAATTTCACACCACGAGGACTTGCGGTAAATACGCAAACCGCGTTGACCGTAGTGTAGGCATTTGGATTTCAATACTATGAACACCACAAATAGATTGAGAATTAGTAAAAAAAAATATGCATTGAATTTCATGATCAACTAAACTGTTTGTATTTTTGGAATGTATGGTGCACCTAAAATTTGTATAAGACTTAATCAATTAAAATCGATTCGGTCCACATATCGTAGATTCCGTGGTTGGTTTCTGTATCAAAAATCTATTTTGTTTTGCGTTTAGTCCCATAAAACAACAATTTAATTAACATGCTCACTTTAATAAATAGCAACACAAATAAAGCAGCTGATTGTCTTTGTATGACATCATATAAATAATTAAAGCTGATCAGATTTCCTTAAAGTATTTGGTCGCCATATACAAATCATATATATATATATATATATATATATATATATATATATATATATATATATATATAGTGACATTTAAATAAACATCAATAAAGCTAACAACAAAGCAAGACATTCTTTTTTCTATGGTAGAATACTTTTGTTGACATTTGGTAAGTTTCTTTGAAAAATAAGAAACAACCCTATCTACCCTTAGTCTATCACTATTTTCTTGAAACAAAGCTGCCCTGATTCCTACATTACTAGCATCAACAGTAAGCTTAAATTGCTTAGAAAAATCTGGAGTTGAGAACTAATAAGGGCAGATTTGTTTTATAAAACGATTTTTCGCAGTCGTTTGTCCATTTAAAGTTAACCCTTATTTGTAAAAGATTAGTTTGTGGATTAACTACAGAGGAGAAGTTAGGACAAAATTTTCTTTAAAATCCTGCCATGCTCAAAATTCTCATTAATTCTTTCTTGTTTGTAGGAATCGGAAACTTTGCAATAGCCTCCACTTTAGCCATAATTGGAGTAACATGACCTTGACCTACTTTATGACCTAAGTATTCTACATAGGCATACAAAAACATTCACTTTTTACAAGGTTCACTGTTAAGTTTCACAGGATGAAGCTCTGCCATTCAGTCAACTGAATAGTAACGGAATGGTCTGGAAAGGGGACTGAATGGCATAGTTATGCCATTCAGTCACCTTTCAGTGACCTTTTAGACACATCTCAGTTGACTGAATGGCATCCTGTGTTTGCTTTTGCTAAAATGTCAAATAATACAGACATGATTCGAAGATGTTCCTCTCATGTTTTGCTGTATATGATGACGTCGTCAATGTAAGCCTCACATCCCTCGAGGTCCTGGAGAAGGGAATGGATCATTCTTTGGAACGTAGCTGGTGCGTTTTTCATGCCAAAGGGCATTACTTTATACTGGTAAAGACCATCTGGGGTTACAAAAGCGGACATTTCTTTTGTTCTTTCTGTTAATGGAACTTGCCAATAACCCTTCAACAGGTCAAATTTACTGACAAACTTGGCATTTCCTATTTTGTCAATACAGTCATCATTTCTAGGGATTGGGTAGGAATCAGTTTCCTCACTTTTCTAAAATCGGTGCATAATCGATATGTACCGTCCTGTTTTGATACAAGAATACAAGATGAGCTCCAGATACTTTTACTTGGCTCAATGATGTCATTGTCCAACATGTATTGTACTTCTCTTATGTACTGCAACTTTATGGGATTTAGTCGATAAGGATGTTGTTTGATAGGTAAAGCATCATGACATCATGACAAGCTGCATTTGTTTTCTTTGGGACATCAGAGAAGAGCTGTTGATACTTATCCAACACCCCCCAACCTCTTCCTTTCTGTGAACGCTCAAATGCCATACCGTGGCGTCAAAATCAGCCAAAATTGTTGAATTTTGTAAACGGGCACTCTGATTACAATTTTTCTCATTTATATCAATATTATATATTTCATAAATGCATTAAACTGTTCTGCATTTGTGTTAGATAACGGTGGTAAATTGAACGCTCAAATGCCATACCGTGGCGTAAAAAACAGCCAAAATTGTTGAATTTTGTAAACGGGCACTCTGATTACAATTTTTCTCATTTATATCAATATTATATATTTCATAAATGCATTAAACTGTTCTGCATTTGTGTTAGATAACGGTGGTAAAGTTTTGTTTTGTTTTCCAAGGATAAACGCAAACAAAAAAGTTTATATTTATTTCTTATTGTCCCAGTTACCCCTATATGTTGGGGTAACTGGGACAACCGTTTAACTACAGAATGTCATTGATATGGTTTTTTTAAGACCTCTAAACACTTTAAATGCAGTCAAAGACAATTTTTAAGGAGTTAAACATAATATATTCAATATACCTAGGCCATCACGCCAATACATGGAGGTTTTTATGACTAATGTTTGTACTCATTTGTTTTTGTGGTTTAGAAAATCGTATGCACGTAAATTGAATGCCTTTGCTGATAAAACTTAACATCATAATTACATAAATTATCTTCTCATTCTAAGCAATTTGTAGAAAATACCAAATTTATTTTTCTGTTGAATAAACATTAAGTTCTGACATTAAACAGTTTTGTGAGCATCACATTTGAATGCAACGGCCCCTTTTCCAAAACAACCAGTGCAAGACTCATGAAACCATCTATTACATCCTTGGTCAGAGCATTTTACTCAGTCCTTGTCGTCAGACTCATCATCATAGTAATATCCATGACAATAGTTACAAAAATGTGTTTCCTTTCCTCCTCTGCTTCTGCTTTTTTCTTCTTTTTTTTTCTTTTTCAGCTTCTCAGATTTCCCTGCCTTTTTGTTTAGTTTCTGTATTACTCGCAATTTCTTCCGATTTTCCTTCTTAATTCTCTTTTCCGCTTTCTTTGTCCTCGATTTCCGTAATTACTTCATCTGCTGTGAGATAACGTGCTGATGTGATTCTTGATTTTTTGTTAGTAGGTAACTTTCACTCCTTTTCAAATGAGGGGACCTTTAGAAGACTAGAAAAAACATCGCCTAATGCGCATGGAACTGTGCAATTCAGCTTCAATATCAACGTCGGTATATTCTTGGTCAGATGCCCTATTTTCTTTTGGTTTACAGTCGCCTTCTTGAGTTGGTAAATGAGAAACTACGGATGGTCCAAACACCTCTTCATGTATTATTGATGGATTGAACGGGAAAATTCCTGTCGCGCGAAAGGCGCTAGCAGTATTAAGGAAGGAGTCTTTTCTGGTTTTCGACTTGACAAAAGTAAATTTAATTAATTGTTCATTAAATCAAGATGAAAGGAAATTTAAATATCACATATTTCTATCTTTTTTACTATTATACAACTTGGCATAGAAAGAGTAATCAAAGTTTAGAATCTAACAAGGACTATATTTTTGGTGGAACATTGGCGTAGGAAAACATCACATGTTTTTGCAATTCAGAATTGCTGTATATTCATGAGTTTATATAGCATTTTTAAAACAATAGCATCAATGATGGATTTTTTCAACTAATTTGAACTAATAATAAGATACAAGGGTAGGGTACAAGAATATGTTTTTAAAACATGATATGACTATCAAATTACATTTTTATAAGCTATTTTAAGCGCTCATTCTATAAATAGATTTCTGTGAAAAAATAACTCGGATTTTCTCTCTTATTAAATGGTCAATATTTTAGCTTTTCTGTCAATTTATATCTTTATGGAAAGGTTTCATAATATGTAAAATTCAAATATATTTATACCCGCACTTTCTAAAGACATTTCGAGTATATTGTTGTTACCCTGTTCTGTTCGTCCGTCCGTCTGTCTGTCCGTACGTCTGTCACGTTTTACTTTCTCAAACTGCTCTTACATCTTATAGACCAGCAAACTGAACTCTTGGAGTTTGATTTGGGTCGCCATGTTGTTTTGTAAAAAGGTTTCAAAAATTCTTTGGTAGTCCTGGGGTCAAATAATAAGTAAAAAATGACGTTTTTTCACAAAAATACCTTCCTAAAACTCCTCTTACATTATCAACAGTAGACAAATCATCTTTTAGAATATGTTTTGGGCTGTCCCAATAGGGTTTCGGAAATTTAAATTTTATCCTGGGGGTCATTTAGTGCATGAAAATTGACGTGTTTTTTTTTTTTTTTTTTTTTTTTTTATTGTTTTTTACAAAAAATCTGGTTTCGAAAAACGTCAATTTTTTTTTGCAGTAGAAAAATGATCCACTAGACTATGATTCGAAGCGTCATGTTGATGTGTAATCAAGTTTCAGAATTTTCATTTTTATCAAGGGGGTCTGTGGGCAACAATAAATGACGTTTTTTTAAAAAAAAAATATGGTTCCCATAACTGCTCTTACAATTTATGCAGTAGCTATGTCATCTCTTGAGATATGATAGGGGCTGTTCTATAGATGTGCAATAAGGTTTTAAAAATTTATATTTCATCCAGGGAGTCAAATAGTAGCAGAAAAATGACGTTTATCACTTCTAAAAAACATACTTTCCAGAACTCCTCTCATGATTTAATGAATAGCCACATCATATATTGGGATAAGAAAGGGGCTGCAAGAAGATTTTAAGAATTTAAGAATTTAAATTCCATTCAGGGAGTCAAATAGTAGTAGAAAATTGACGTTTATCACTCCTAAAAACCCCTTTTTCCCAGAACTCCTCTCATGATTTAATGAATAGCTCCATCATCTATTGGGATATAACAAGGGCTGAGCTATAGATATGCAAGAAGGGTTTTGAAATATAAATTTGATTTTGAGGGTCAATACTATCTGCAAAATGATGTTCCGTCCCATAAAAAACCTAATTCCTGGACCTCCTCTTATCTCTTGTGTTTGAATTAAAATACCATAAGATGAACAAGGAGGAAAAATAAATATGCTTTAGGGGTGGGAATTACAAGCAGTTTTTTTTCAAGTTATTTGATCATCATAAATATGCTTTAGGGGTGGGGATTACAAGCATTTTTTTCAAGTTTTTTTTTATCATTTCTGATGATTGGGGGTGGGGGTGGGAGTGGGGTTAGGGTTAGGGTGCCCTCCCCCCCCCCCCCAGAGGCCATGGCCTACTAATACCACAAGATTTGCCTTGACATGGTCATGGTTCAAGAAACAAATATATATATGGTTTAAGAGTGGGGGTTTCGATGATTTTGAAGATATTTTAAAAATATTCGACTACCAGGTATTCATGTTTCTGGGGGAAGGGGGGGGGGGGGGGAGATTCAGAGTCTCTTTTAACATTTTTACATGAGCAAAATCATTTCTTGATTTGTATTTTTCTGTATGATGTCAGATGTACATAAAGAGATTTTGGAAATTGCTTTTTAATCTTAAAGATAAACAAAATGTTATATCTAATTGCGAAAATTATAAAGTCAGTCAACAAAACCCTTGCTGTAAAAAACAAAGCAGGGTCATCATTGGCTAGGGCTAGGAATTACCTACATAAGTCAAACACCACATATGAATAAGATAAAATACTTGATTAGTTCCAGTTCTGGAAAGTCACTGGGCGTCTAAAAGGGGGCATAACCTATATACCAATTGATGTGCAATGATACAGGGAGCAAGAATGAATATGGTTTAGGGATGGGGATCTCAACAGTTATGAAAATGTATTATCATTTCCTATTTCAGAGGAGGGGGAAGTGGTGGTTTAAAAACAACTCCTGGAAGGGGGGAGGGGAGGGGAATGACCCAAGGGGCAGGGGCCATGTCAAAAATGTATCTTGATCTGATCAGCAGAATTGGACAGAATGATCAGAATGATAGGGCATCTGCAGAGTAGGGCCCTAATTAAGTTGTTAATAGTTACAAAATCAATCTTTAAAAAAATATCGATACTTTGTTATATCTAGAATTGTCTATATTTTCAAAACGATTAACAAATTAAACAGTCAAACTGAGTTATAAATAACGGATTTGCAATTCTACAATTGATTGTTATCCCTAATGTATATTATCACATGCATACATATATATATAACTATATATGTATATTTGTTTACAATCAGGATTGAAATGCACAAATTTTCATGATTCATAAATCTTGACATATCACATATCTCTTGACAAAAAAGAATATACATACTACAAGAAAATAACACTCATTTTTCTATTACTGGTGGTGATGATGGGATAGAAGGTTTAATGGGGAAAAAAAGCTGCGAAATGCCTTCATTCTCACTAAAAATTATCTAATCCACATATCCTGGGGATGGGGAAGGGTTAATTAGACCCCTTCCCCTTCCTCCCTATTATAACTCGTATAAACATGATATTTAATACACAAATTTGCAAGTCTGACAACTGACAAAATAACTTTTGCAATTAAAATGACAGAAACTGTACAAATGCAATAAGAAAGTTAACGATGATAAGCTTATTTAAATAAAGATGATGATACAGTATGCTGGCAAATGGAGATCATGTTTTAGAAAGTGAAAGTAAAACTTAACTGTTTTGTATACCGGTGTCTCATACTATTGCGCTACTACATGTATTATACTTACCTATATTGGTAAACATCATAATGATAATCCAATTAGAGCACAATATGAATTCCTTTAGCTGACCACCACAAACGAAATGTTTATTCATGTTAATTAATCATATTCTGCATATCGAAAACACATACGCATGTACACTACGTGAAACCCATCTAACAAAAGAGCTGGGTAAAACTAGTACCCGCTAATGCATCCCATAGACCTGTGTTGTGTAACTTCGGACACAGATCATTTACTTGTAACATATTACATGTATTTTAACAACTTTATTCTTTAAAACCCCTTGCACTATTTTATTAGGTAATTAACCATGTAAAGCACAATTTTCAGCTTTAAGGTGGTTGATGGGACACCTGCATATTGTGATGTACATGTACTCCCTATTGAACTAAACAAGTAAAGTATAAAATATAACCAAATTAATGTTACCTAACAGCAAAGCGCAAAGTGTTAGAGCGATAACTATGTGTCTGTAAGTAGAGAGTTCGAATTCGGGGGGGGGGGGGGAAATACATCGTAGACCATATTCAGAAAGGCGGGCAGGGATGAGAATCTAAAAAATAATTTTACGTGGCCTGACACAAACAAATTTTAGCTTCTAATCATTTCCATTAATGCAAGACAAGACACAGACAGGAATTAAGCATTTTTTAAACAATGACCTTGAGCTTGCCCAAAATACCTTGGGTCAAGGTCATGATACACCCTTAGATTATAAGCAATCTTTGTGTAAAATAAGAACTTCCAATGTTTCTCCATAAGAAAGATATGGATCAGACACGAATTTTGCACTTTTCCTGCCAGTGACCTTGACCTTGCCCGAATGACTTTCAATCAAGTTCATGACACACCCTTTGGTCATAAACAATATCTGTGTAAAGTAAGAACTTCCAATGTTTCTCCATAAGAAAGATATCGACAGGACAAGGATTTTGAACTTTTTCTGCCAATGACCTTGACCTTGCCCAAATGACCTTGAGTCAAGGTCATGACACACCCTTAGGTCATAAGCAATCTGTGTGTGAAGTAAGAACTCCCAATGTTGCACCATAAGAAAGATATGGACTGGACATGATTGCACAGACAGACGGACAGACGGACGGACGGACGGACGGACAGGGTGATTCCTATATACCCCCAAACTTTGTTTGCGGGGGGTATAATAACGCACTTTTATCCATAAATATGTTACATGTGTCCGATACCACCTTAATCAGTAATTATATCTTCTGTCCTAACAGTCCTGCAGTGAAAATCATTGTGCAATATGTCATTTACTTTGCACTGTTTACAATATTCTTTATTGCAACTACATGGTTATCAAAATATTCTTATTTTCTTTTATTCATGGGTAGTGAGGAGGGAGGGGGGTCAGAATAATAATTATACCCGCACTTTCTAAAGAAAGTTCGGTTATATTGTTGTGTTTGCAGGGGGGGGGGGGGGTTGTGGTCCGAGGTTTATTTTTGGTAATTTTACTACATAAATGAATTGGGGGGGGGGGGGGGGGGGGTCTGGACCCCTCACCCCGCCCACTTTTCTAAATCCACGCACACGATGATGTTGGCACACAAAAGCATATCTAAAGCAGGCAACCGCCGAAGGGGGGGGGGGGGGCATAATTTAATTTTGTTAGTAATAATTATATAGACAATACTTTCTATGACATGAAATGTTTAGATTCTTGATTATGCAAACAGTTCAACCCCAATTTGTACATAAAAGCAATATATATAATGGGATGGGATCTTATCCTTTTTGAAAATTTTTAAAAAGTACCGGAAATTTCAAGTGGCCTTCTTTTTTACTACAACTGGTACAAAGGAGTGTTATTTAGGGGGCAAACACTTGGTGCGGGTATTACTGTCTAATGACAGCATCTAGTTTGTTAATGGAAGCAAATAAAAATAATCAAAATATCAAAATTTAAGAAAATTAGAGCAAATGCGAGCTAAGCAATATCAATTTAGTTTAAATATTTATTTCAATTGAGTTGTATAAGCTGATAGACATTCAATTTTATCATTTCAATGAAGAATACAAACTTCATATCTTAAACAGATACAAAACTGCAGATAACTCACCCTTTAAGTTGAGAAAAAAAGTAGTGACCTTGACCTGACCTTCATGCGAAAACAAGGAGGTCAAATTTGATGAAACTGATACATTCGTTTGGTTATATGATCTATTTGGCCCTGTAAAATTACATGAATTTTTTAATATAAGAACTTTGTCTAATAACGAAAAGACTACTTCCTTAAGCATCGTGCAAACTTTATGATAGGCTGTCGTGAACAGTCCACAAAAGTCGTATCTTGTTACTATCCGCCCTGGGTTTTCTTTCAAAAACTGCATGCAGGCTTTGTTATACTCTGTTTCAGTGGTTTAAAGACGCACCTGTCCAGAGGCTGAAGTTCACTGGTTGTATGGGGTGGTAGACAAAGAATCTCAATCTTGTTTTCCTTGGCCAGCTGAAGTATTTCCAAGCTGATTTGAGATGAGTGCCCATTTATTATCAGTAGAACTGATCGATATGAAGGAAGATATTTCATAAAGTGGTATTTAAACCAGTGCTCAAAAAGCTCTCTGTCTACGAATGAAGACTTACTGGTAGCAAATATATAGTGCGCCTGGAGGGGCATTTGCAGCCAAACATCTGTTTAAGCGCTGTCCCTTGAAAATAATCATGGGAGGGATGTATGACCCAGATGCACTCGCACAGATAACTGCCGTGACATTTTCTCCTCGAGCTCCACTGGTCTTGTTGTGGATAGCTCGTGTGCCCCTCAGTCCTATGATCTTCGCTGGCGTGTGGACAGTTTATTCCAGTCTCATCAACATTGTAAATCTGAGACCCGTTGTCAAAAAGCTTCAACTTGTTCAATGTACCTGTATTCTCTAACGGTTGAAAGTAGGACGTCACGACGTGCTTATTTAACATCATACCCCGTGCTGCTGATAGTCCCTCGGGTTTTCTAATTACAAGTTGTGGATGTCGACGCATGAAGCCCTCATACCAATTATATCCTGCTTTTGCTTTGGTTTTAATGAAAGGATGCTTAATTTTCAACGTTTCTGCCATGGCGTATGCAGTTCTACAAATATCATCAATTGTCTTACCAAAACCACAATTAGCCATTTCTGAAATGTTACCCAAAAGCTGATTTTCTTGTTCTGCAGAAAACACAGTTGGTTTGGAGGCTGGGTCGTCCACTTGCCTCTTTCCATTCACTCTTCTCCCTAGCGTAGAATTTGGGACGTAAAATTGTTTAGCCGCCCTGCGTATGCTTAATTTTTTTATCTTGACATCTTCAACTGCTTTCTTCATCGAATCTATTGACCATTTCTCTTGTTTTGGATTTTCATTCTTTTTTCTTCTGGCCATACCTAAAATGTTCAGTTACACTCCTTAATAAAAATAGGTTTATAAGAATTTCAAATACAAAAATTGAGATTTATATATTTACATGTATCATATATAATCTTCTATATCCTTTCAATGCAATAAAATCGAATTTCTTTTACAATATACAATCATCAAATGCAGTGAAAGCATTACAAAGTGAAAAAAGTATGATACCCCACAAACCCCAATTGCTTGAAGAAATGCAATAGAAATATCTCTCTTTTTATGCTATTCAATATAAATTCTCCTACATTTTGTTTAATAAATTAAGTATTGGCTTAATTATGATACGGGAAAGTTACTGCTTAAAAACATACACTCTTTTCATTTTTGATTGATTTATTGAGTTTTTCATTAAAATTATAAACACTGTGACAAGGCTAAACAAATCAAAATATGTAAAATCGTGACGTCATAATGAATTAAAAACTTTGTATGCAATACATCAATCTAATGAAAAACTTTAAATTAATAATTCTTTCAGGATAGGCAAATACTTTTTGGAGATATGAAGGTGTGAAAAATCCTAAAGACCAATTTTATTTCACAATTTTTAAAAGTTTAAGAATCAAGCCTACATTTTATTATTACTAAGTTGGTAAAGCTTTCAACAGAATGTCGTCATTTAACATTAAACGTTTTTGAAATATAGTGTTTATTCAAATGCCATAAAATTAATATCGTGAATTGATAAACATCTAAAAATAGACGAAAAACATTATATGAAGGTCGACCTTCCTATACAAGGTCTTTTTATGAATTGCTTTGTATTTTTTTTAGAAAAATAACAAAATTTAAAGTTGATAAAGTCTTTAACCTCTTCTAAGCAATTAGCTTACCTCTGTACTCATCAGAAGAGGATGCTTTCTTGTTTTGTAAAATTTCGTTTGAAAAGGACGCGCGGGAAGGTATCTTTGATGGCTGAAGGGTTTCCATCGACTGGCGATAAATTGCATTTTATTTATATAGAGAAAATATTTATGTGTCCCACTTTCCCCAGTGTCCCATTTACCCCACTTTCCCCTAATGCAAATGAATATCAGCAGATACTAGACAATATTTTGTGGCCCGTTTTAGCCCGTCATTTTCCGACTGGAAACCATGTTTTCCAAGACGACAATGCCCCGGTACATCGTGCGCGTTCGACCCAAGATTATTTACACAGAAATAACATAAGAACAATGAGCTGGGCGGCACAGAGCCCCGACATCAACATCATTGTAAATAGTTGGCTTATGATTAAAAGGAAACTTCAGGGAAGAGTTGGGAAAATAGAGAACAAAGAAGACCTGTTCCATGAAATCCAACGCATCTGGACTGAGATCACGCCTGAATATGAAAAAAGCCTATATCAGACAATTCCTCGGCGATTACAAAGTATAATTCGACTAAAAGTATTACAAAGTATTTGGTAAGTTTTAGCTATTAAAAATATTTTTAAACATGAAAACTGAAGTTAGCAGAGTGACCTAATTCCGTCAAAACATGACAATAACAAACCGTCAACCATCTCAAAAATCCATGAAACGAAATGCGACTTCAAAGCAGAGCAACATGGACCTCCAAAAAGACAGAGGTAGGATCAGTACCCATATTTCGTAGACGTAAACGTAGACGTAAACTTAGACGTAGCGTACGTTTACGTCTAAAACGGTATTCACAAAATGACGTTGACGTGAAATTACGTCATAATCGGACGTAAATCTACGTCTGCTCTATAGGTACGCGTATCTTATTAAACATGGCGGCTATTTTGTTTGCGTTCGCAAGAGAGAGGAGTCTGAGACGTCAGAGAGTCTTCCGAGACCGGACCAACCCCTTGGACGTCTTCAGTGATAGAGAATTAATTATCCGTTATCGTTTTCCGAGGCGAACCATTGTTGATTTTATCCAGCAGGTGGACAGTAGACTTTCGAGACCTACTAACAGGTCTCACCCTCTGCCTGTTTCATCCATGGTAAGAAATTTCGCTGATATTGAGCCCGATACATTCATCGCCATGACATTGATATGATAAAACACAATGTTACACATGCTCTCTGGTTGATTAACAATTGTCAAACAATGATTATTGTCTTTTACAATTATCAATCATAACCCTCCTTCTTAGGTGTCAAATTTCCAACAATATAACAAGAATCCCAAGCATTTCAAACCCAACTCTCCCCCCCCAAAAAAAAAAAAAAAAAAAATTTCAAAAATTCCTATATATATAATCATACAGAATGACATTAATGTGATAAAACATAATTTTGACGTTACACATACTCTTACTGATGAACAATGATTAGTGTCTTTAACAAATACCCATTATGACCACCTGACCCCCCTTTGGGCCACCAACTTTCTTACAACAGTATGCACAGACCTTCAAACGGAGGAATATTTTTTTTTACAGGTGGAACTGTGAAAGGGGTTTTGAGACCTATTTTTAAAATACTATTCAAAATTTTACATGAATTTTTTAACAAGGAGGATATATGTGCAGTTATAGGAAATGTGATGAACATATGATTTTTTTTTTATTATCTGTAACATGTTGTAACCTGAGCATATGCAACTGCATACAAAGGACCATGAAGTTTCTGGTTGAAATTCCACCTACACATATAATTCTTTCATTTATAAACACACAGAAAATTTATTTATAACAAGATGTTTGTTATTTGGACAACAATGCAAAATTCAGGACATCTGATAATTATTTTATCCCTTTGTGTCCTCATAATTTAAGAGGGTATATAAAATTACAGTATGAGAAGAAAAAACCTATCATTATACCTTATCATTCAAGTGTAATAGATAATAAATGAGAGTAGCTCTGGTGAACGAAAAGTTACATTGGTGTGGCATCTGGCACTGGCTGATTACTGACATTTTAAATAAGCTAGAAGGTGGTAAAGGATGACCTGCATGTAATCATTGTGATTGTCCAAACAACTATTCTATTGTAGACATTCTGTACCAAAGAAAATTCAAAAACATGTATCTATATTTATTGAAACTTTGATTTAAATCCAAATAAACATAATATTAACACATGAGAATTAATTTTTACAGGTGTTGGCAACTCTGAGGGTTCTTTCCAAAGGAGACTTCCAGTCTGAGGCTGCCGACATCCACGGGATTTCCCAACCCTCGTTCAGCAGAATGTTTATGGGAGTTGTTGATGCCCTAAATGCCAGCCTGGACAATATCACATTTCCAATTGAGCAAGAGGACATTCTTCAGACCAAGGAGGATTTCTTGAGGGTGGCAAACTTCCCTAACGTAGTTGCTGCCATTGACGGAACCCTGATTCCCATCATCGGAACGTCTTGAGATGATGAGCACGTTTTTGTGTACAGGAAAGGGTTTCACGCAATCAACATGCAGAGAATTGTGACGGCTGACCTGAGGTAAAAAAAAACATAGGTAATCACAGATTACAAAGCTCACCGAGACGAGGCATCCTCTTTATGAAGCATCACCTTTATGAGACCACCTTTATCATATTATATGAAAATCATAGTTAATGATCTTTTGATTGACAGCTTCTCTTCCTCAATTTCAATGAGGCGCTG
Organism: Magallana nippona; assembly: GCA_033439105.1. Lineage (NCBI taxonomy): Eukaryota > Metazoa > Mollusca > Bivalvia > Ostreida > Ostreidae > Magallana > Magallana nippona. The sequence continues at coordinate 28,673,910 of CM065919.1, forward strand.
AGATCCTAGGCTAAATCAATGCACCAGTACACACAATAGCAGCCTGTATTTCACTTTGCATGTTACACCATGGATAACTTCATCTTGAAGTTTATCACTTCGGTTATTGTTACATGTACCTACCTTTCCTTGTACGATCACATGTAACAAAGTAACATATGAATACAACAGTACAAAATACTTCTTGGAGGTTGGCATGACTTTTAACACTGTAAAAATCGAAATAGAATAATGGTGTGATTAACAAACTTTCTCCTCCCAAGGTTTCAACATGGGAAGCTGCAAAGGCCCTCCTCCAGTTTGCTTCAAGCTTTTCCTCCGTTGAGCTTCCTTCCTCTTGACTACATGTCTTGCCATTTGTTTTTTAGCTCACCTGAGCTGAAAGCTCAAGTGAGCTATTCTGATCACCTTTTGTCCGTCGTCCGTCTGTCCGTCCGTCTGTCCGTCCGTCCGTCTGTCCGTCTGTAAACTTTTTACATTTTGAACTTCTTCTCTAAAACCACTTGGCCAAATTCAACCAAATTTGGCACAAATCATCCTTATAAGAAGGTGAATATAAATTGCAAAAATAAAAGGCCAGATTGTATTCAAAGCGGAGAAAACATCGAAACTGTAAAAAAGGGGGGTGCATTTTAAAAAATCTTCTTCTCAAGAACTACTGAGTTAATCTTAACGTAATTTATCATAAATCATCCTTAATAAAAGGAAAATATAAATTGCAAAAATTAAGGCCTAATTATGATTCAAATTTGAGCTAATTACGAAAATACTAATAAAGCGGTTCGTTATTCCATTTTTCGTAGACTGGCAATTTTGTACGATAGACTGATCTCATGACAGGCATTGCCAGTCTACCGCATCTCGAAAACGAGGTTCTTTGTTTGTAGCATCCATGTTTGTTGTGCAACATTCACTATGAAACAAGGAAGATATATTGGTGCCGATTATTGTAAAGTAAATTGAGGTTGAATATTTCAACGCGTTGTCATTTTCACTTGTGACGGTGGTTTTAGCTTGTTTTGATTTTCATTTCATTTTGCTTTTTAACTTGGGGAACGATCGCCTGTATAGCTGTATGCAGTATTCTGGTATTTGGAACATAGACTTCGGTTAATAGGCAGTTGATTGTTTACCAGCGAAAATCATAAAATCTGATGCATTAACAACGTACTTAAGTGCATTTTCCCTCTGTTTTTATTGTTTATTAATTTCTAATTGAGTGTCAACAAGGACCAAACAAGGGGGCGACTTTGGTTGAAATAATCGATTTTTGATCGGTAACTTCGCCGAAATTTCCTCCGAAAGAGAATTTGAAGTAGCCATGTATTCTGAGTTCATAATCGTGTAAATTAAATCCAAAGACAATAAAACGATGTTATGAATTTGAAAAGACGTTTTCACAGCCTAAGTTAAACCCTGTTGAGATTAATCACTCGCGACTGTCTTATCTCGAGAGGTTATAAATATTATAAATACGGGTGATGCAAACACATACCGTGCATTGAAAATTACAATCGATATTTATTACATTTCGTTTTGAAACTACAGTTAGTAGGTAACTTGTAATTAGTTAATAACTTTTCACAAATTAATGCAAAACCGTTTGTTTACAGTTATCAAAATTAAAAAGATCCTCTACCTAACGGTTGTAATTGGGTCATAGGGTAGGACTAATTCCTCCAAAATACACAAGTGCATAAACTGATTTTGTGTCACTTGGCTAACTCAATTACAAAACATTTTATCTATATATTGTATGAATACATTAAAAAACTGAAATTAAACAAATTGGATAAATTTTTAAAAGTTGCCTATAATTATACGACTAACGCTTAAATGTTTGATGATCATTAGAATTGTCTTGTTAAACATTAAATACTTGTGTACAGAAAAATCAAAAGGGTGATGTGCTATAACTACTTTATGGGGTCCCTTCTCATTTGATGAATTATATGAAATCTGCAACAATTTTGGTAGTTTTCAAAAGAGTAAATAAAAACGCCTTTTAAACAGTTCTGACACATTATAATTATGAGGATATCTGCTTTATCATTATGTTTAAGAAATTATTGCAGCAGAAAATCATCTTGGTTTGTAGCCGTTTGTTGTTTTTGAGGGAAAGCTGAAATAATTGATGGGCCTTGGTACAAAACTGATACCTGTATGCCTGGCAATACATTAAATTATATAGCTTTTTAACACATCACATGACAACATTTTCCAGTCGAATGTTTTCATTGATCAAGTGAGTAAGGTCATAAAACGTCAAACAAGTTTACACTAGGTAAACAACTATTTTAGGGAAGACAAATTAAGTTTTTGAATGTAGCCTTAGCAACTTTTGCCACAGAGTTCAAAACTGCGAACTAGCTTCGGCATACTCTAAAACCTGGCCTGGCCTGGACTGGCCTCATTGGCCTGGCCTGGCCTCAAAGTTGGCCTGGCCTCACTTTTGGCCTCAAATTTTGCCTGGCCCCAAATTTTGGCCTGGCCTCAAATTTTGGCCTGGCCCCAAATTTGGCCTCTTCAAAAATTTTTGGCCTCATATTAAAAAATTTTTCTCTCACATTTTCAAAGAGTTTTCATTGAATTTTTATTGATTTTTAAATGTTTAAGAAAATTTTTTTTTATAATAGGTGACCTGGCTGATTGAGTTTTAATTGATTTTATTCAAGTTTGCACATAGGATATGCATGTGCAACACTGCTCTTTTATTGCCAAGGAATGGATTATGCCCAATACTGAAGCTATCGGCATTAAAATTCAGAGACGCAACCCCCTTCCCCACTTCAAAAAGTAGAATAGAGATATCAGAATAATAAAGTAAAACATCATTTTAAAAGAGACTGACCTGTTTGATGGATAAATAAATATCTCAAACATTTGTAAACTGATTCATAACATCAAATCTCTATCCACATGCAATGCACTTTAAAAACGCCAGACTGAGTTCGCTTACATTACCTGTCAACACCAATCAAACCCAAATTTCCCTCCCCAGTAGAAATTCGATATCAGCCTCCTCTGTCGCTTTATTGGGGTCAGATTAATTGCCTGCACTGCCGTTCAACATTTCACACGGTCTAATTTAATTAATGTCATTTGTGAATGACTCCAACATTGTATCCTCCGATAACTTGATTCAGTGATGGTCATTAATCATCACCCCTATATTAGAGTAGTTTCATGCATGTGTTGTTTGTATATTTAGGAAACAACTTTTCCCCTATAGGGTAACTTCGATATCAGAATTTGAACACAGCATAACATGTTGTGACCTTTAATGTTGGTTAGAATAAACAAATTGGTCTCTGTCATTATTTTTTTTCTCACACAGGTATTTGTCCGATCCTGATAGCAGTTTAAGTTAATTAAGTACATTGAAAAAAACATGCCATGGTGGAATACAATGACAGTAATACATTCTTAAAGTACTTTGGAATTTAAAAACAGACTGTTTCAAAATCTGAAGAAAAAATTCAGAATCAATCACTCATACCTGTAGTCATATATACATGTATGTTTCAAAAAAACTATCACAATAAGACTCTAAAAGCTATTTAGTGTGATGTTTTAAGTGTATTAAACATAAATCAATAAAAAATCAATACAATCAACATATGTGTAAAGAAAATAAAAAAATAAAATTGAGGCCAAAAATTTTTGAAGAGGCCAAATTTGAGGCCAGGCCAATTTTTGAGGCCAGGCCAAAATTTGGGGCCAAGCCAAATTTGAGGCCAAAAGTGAGGCCAGGCCAACTTTGAGGCCAGGCCAGGCCAATGGGGCCAGGCCAGGCCAGGTTTTAGAGTATGCCACTGGCTTCCAGACTATCTGGCGATCCTCTGTCTGTCAATCTTTGTTAACTTTCACATATGAGATACGAGCTGTGAAAATGAAATGTATCTCATCGGCATGGTATATTCACATAGCTTGGCATCTTAAATAAACACACAAAAATATTCACTTAGATGTGGAAAATGGAAATTACACTAATTTAAGTTCGATTTTTTTTTCATAAATACCAATAAACCAAACAAGAAATATTGCAGGTAAATGGTAACTACCTTTTCCAGTATTTTCATCATATAAAATAGATATGTATTGCATGACCTCTAAGACAAAATATTAATGAAATAAAATGTTGGCATCCTTTAATTGTGTAGATTCAACATGTTCAAATTATGATTACACCCGATAAGGTAGGCCCACAATAGGTGCTGAATTTTAAACTGATATACGTCTTAGAAAATGTATGAATTTTTTTTTTATCTTTTAAGAGCTAATACTGTTCACATATGTGCAAAAACTGCAGGAAATAATATACCGGTGTTATATATAATTTATATATCGCAGTATATTTTCACCCCTACCCCTTTATGAAATATTGAGTCTTACATCAGAAAATTATGGTACCGGGTACTTAACTTTGATAAATATTAAATTTTACTGTTCTTAATTATTTAAAGTGTTTTAAGTCAACGTAGTTTGCCATTTTGCTCAGGTGAGCGATGTGGCCCATGGGCCTCTTGTTTAACTTCACCCACCCCTCTTGTGCACTGCAGACTTACAGCATTTACTCTACATATGTGCACAAGTGCATATGAAAAGAACATAAACAATAGCATTGCTACACTTAGTGTACTTGTACATGTATTTAGATTAGAAGGTGTTAAAGTATCATGGGAATATGGCTTAAAGTAATCATAGTATCAAATTTCTAAACTTGAAAAATAAACAATAATCAGAAAGTAATGGTGGCCATTAATCTTTACCTGCTTTTACGCTGACCAATACATATGAAGAGGTACATTTCTGATTGGAAAAAAGATTATTTTCTCCAATTCACAACCGAAATGCAGATATAAATGCCAATTTTTATCCACTTAGAGGTATACCTGTCAACTTGCCTTAGAAATCTCTTAACATTTGAACTGCATGATTTCATAATTATGATGTAATATGTTTGTATATGTGACCACTGTCAGATTTTTTTTTATAAACCCAGGAAACCTGTATTGAGAAATATAATGTGCCTATAGTCTGCTGATATTCTGAATTATGATTACAATAAATTCAAATGCCAATGCACAAATCTATAAAAAAAAAACCTGAATAATAAATAATTAAATATGGTCTTATTATTGGTAGATTCATAAGTCATGGGTTAACACATAACAACATATAGTGTAAAATTATATCTTTGATCTATATTAATCATGATTATGTTCTTGATCTTCATTCATAAAATCGACTTACTTCTCTGTCACCGACTCCCATGCCATCGTCTTCATATTATTTGTCAGACACGGTGAGAACTTTCCATATAAAACCTTATAGCTAGTTCCTACCGCGTCCACCAATACCTCCACCTCTGCATCACTAAATTTGGCCTTCCTCGGCTTCTTTGCATCCATCTCTATTTCATTTTAATACACCGGCAGACAATAAACAAAAAATTCGCGCACTTCATGTGAAGTGAAACTAATTACTGCGCATGCTTACGAATACATCGTACATCCACGAATTCGTAACCTACGTCTACGTCTAAGAGTAGCTTAGTAAATACCATTTCACGTGTTCGTAACTTTAATCTTGCGCCATTCGTAACTTCTACGTTTACGTTTACGTCTACGAACTTTAGTAAATATAGGTACAGGTGCCTAGGAGGAGTGTGCATCCTCTGCTGACCGGTTGCACCCGCCGTGTGCTCCTTGTCACAATTGGGCATGTCATAATCGAGGTAAATGTCAAAATCGGGAAAAATGTCATAATAGAGAAAAAACGAAACGTCAATGATTTGGTTTGTTTCTGATAGTCAAATACAAACCTCGAGCAAACACAGACCTCCATTACATTGGAGGTAGGATCAGGTGCATAAGAGGAGTGAGCATTCTTTGCTGACCGGTCACACCCGCCGTGTGCTCTTTGTCGTAATCGGGAAAAAATTGAAAAGTCCGTAGACAATTAGGTGATAAATTATGGTCTAACAAAAACGCCAGTCAGCACGCGACCCAGTGGATGATTGTATTTGCTGACAAGGTCGTTGTATAGACCATAGAACTTACGAAAACATGACTTCAAACGAGCCTGTTGATAGTCAACTTGTTTGTCAGTAGCTTGCTGTTCATACGAAGAGCATGCCCTTGCGAATCGTTTAACTGAGAGACAAAAACACCATATGCAGGTGATGAACTTATATTGCTACATAAGTAAGGAAAGTTGACTATGGAAAAATTAAGATTATCGCGTTTATCATAAAGTTTTGATGTTAGGTTACCATCAATGTCCATTTCCAGTAAAATATCCAAATATGAAACAGATGGCGCAGACTCAGTGGTATCTTTTATTTCAAGTTCACTGGGATATATCGAGTCGACGTAAGTATGGAAATAACAATTGTTAATTGATAATACGTCGTCGATATACCTGAATGTTGAGTTGAAGGCCACAGCGAGTGATTTATTTTTTTCACGTACAAGTTTTTGAATAAATTCTGCTTCATAAGAATACAAAAATAGGTCTGCTAACAATGGGGCACAGTTGGTACCTATGGTATTGTTGGAAGACTTGATTTCCAAAAACTACATAGATGTTGTCTATCAGAAACTCGAGCATCTTTTTAATGTCAACTTCAGAGTACTTGTGTGTGCAATCAGAATGGTTTTTAACAAAATAATTTTTTTAAATTTCCAATGACAAGGGAAACATTTTTACGACTTCCATTTTTATTGAAGAAACAACTGTCGATGATATCAAAAAGCCTACATTTTAATTTGTCATGGGGAATGGTTGTATAATGCGTTGAACAATCGTACGTTTTGATGCTATTGATTTTGGTAAGATTTTGTGACCTCAAAGTTTCTAATAATTCTTTAGAGCTTTTTTAATATCCACATCTGATTCACATCACTTCTGGAGTATATTGTTGTACAGTACTCTTGAAGTTTCTCCTTCACTACTGTAAGAATTTTAGTAATGAGTAAAGAGAGAGGTTTGGTAGAACATTTTTTGGAACCTGCTATATATCTCTATTTGTAAGGGCTTTTGTGAAGCTTTGGAATCCAGTCCAAATAAGGTAAATCAAATTCATTTTGTTTATTGGAGATATTAAAGATATCCATAACCGATTTATGATTTTGAAGTATTTCCTGCTTGGAAAGGCTGCTATTGGTGTAAGTATTGGTGTGTAGAATCGAAACCTAGTTCTTTGAAAATGCAATTAATATAATGTGCCTTACAAACAAAGACAAGATAAGTCATGATATGTATAACATTACGACGCCATGTGAAGGATCTATATACGTTTTTGTAATGATTTATTTTTATCAAAAGTGAAAATTCAGACTTTTTGTTTTAACAGTGTATTTCCCCGATCGGTGTTTATATCTGTTTATTCCTAAGCTCAAACATACATACATAGGTGGTCAGTTTTCACACCTTAATTGTCGCAGCAACCCGTCGTGTGTATAGTTCCGTGTGTACACTTCGGAGGTTTTTCTTAATCCAAGACAGACAAAAGATTTTTATCTGTAGACATACACAAAGAAGGAGAAAGTACACCGTCTATAATATAAATTACTTTTTAGCGTTGACTTCAAATCAGTAAGAGGAAAATCATTAAACAATGAATTTCAAATCATTTAAATCCATAGACATTATCCCGTAACTAGAAATAAATACGTATACATAATATTTGGACGCCAAATCTACATTTAGCCACAAGTCCCATTACTGCATGTTACCTGTACATGTATTACGTAGTTCTTATTCAAATATTCAAATATTCGTAGTTGGAGAGAGCGAGAGAGAGAGAGAGAGAGAGAGAGAGAGAGAGAGAGAGAGAGAGAGAGAGAGAGAGAGATTTTATAGTGTTCAGGAAATCAATATATAAACAACATAAGTCAATAAACGCATGAATACATGCATGCATGTATCTATGTATATGAATTAATTCTAAACAGTTTATCTTTTAAAGTCATGTAGAATAATTGAAACATTGGCGCATTGCTAAATGTTGTGTGCATACAGTCATTGAAATGGCGGCATTTCTTCGATGCCGGCAAAGCGACGAGCATCTGAATTTAGCGAGCTGCTGACAGAAACAAGACTGTCACAAAGAAGGAAATTGACGGTACTTTGAAACATGCTCTATATTTGTTCTGAAAAAAAAAACCCGCTATTGTTTTGATTTTTTATAAAATTAAAACGGAAAACATTAACGTCCATCATTTTAAAGATAAATCGTTAAGCAAAACACAATTAAGAAAGAAGAATCATTCGGCATTCGGGGACAGAACCCTGGTCGCCTGGGAACAAGTCCACCACTCTAACGAATGAGCTTCGCGGACTCTCGCTTCAGGACTTTGGAGCCCAAAATCTCGAGATTGCGTGGATCGATCTTAAAACAAATTTCATATTCTAAAGTTTTTTAAGCGTCAGTATCGAATAATAACATAAAAAAATTTCAAAAAAAAAAATAAAAATTAATGTGTTTTGTGTCCTTCCGGTGAAACCGGAAGTGACGGCGGATACTCTCTACCATCCCTGAAAATTTCAAAGTTCTATCTTTTATACTTTTTGAGAAAAATCGGGAACAACCAAAAATATCAAATCTTGAATATCTCGGGACCAGAAGTGATGACCAAAAAAATGACAGGTTTTTTTTTTCTTAGAAATTTTGTCATGAATAAGATATGAAAATTTAATCAAAATCGGCTGAAGCGTTTTTGAGAAAACGTGACAGAAAAAAACCTTCAATAATAGTATTAACTAGACGCGATCTCGCTGCGAGCAACGAGGGGTCTTCCATTTGAATACAGCTTATTATCAGGATACTTGTTCTTTTCTACCATTCCTTAACACTTCTTAAAATTCGATTTAACACTCTCTAATGATTTAAATGAATATATCGTTATACTGGAAAAAGGCGATATTGTGATTTTTGATAAGAATGAAAACGAAAAACAATAAAATCCATTATATACAGACAAAAACATTCAGCATTCAGCGATTGAACACGGGTCGCCTGTGGACAAGTTCACCTCTCTAACAATTACGCCACGGGGACTCTCCCTTTAGAACTTTGGAGCCCACATCTCGAGAGAAAAAAACCCAATTTTCATATTCTGCATTCATTAAAACGTCTCTACCGAAAAAAAAACAACACAGAAAAATATATAAAAACAAAATAGTTCAAAAAATAATATGTTTTGTTTCTTTCTAGAGACGACCGGAAGTGAGGGCGAACGTTTATATATGCAAAGGTCACTGTGGCTATAGACTCTCTATAATTGCTGAAAATTTGAAAGTTCTATCTTTAATACCTTTAAGGAAAAATCGTGCACAAACAAAATCATGAAATCTGTTATGCATGCATCTTAAGCTTGGGACCGGAAGTGTCGAGCAAAAAAGGGATCTTCAATTTTCTTACAAATTTTGTCTGGGGTAAGATCTGAAAGTTTCATCAAAATCGACTGAAGCATTTTTAGAAAATGTGTCAGAAAGAGAGATTAATCAGAAATCGATTGGGTTAAGAAATTGATTATCTGTTATATATTATAAGCACAAACATTGCAATAACTCTCAAACTAACATATACCCATAGTGAAGGATATACATATACATAAAGCACAGGGAAATCCACTATATTGGAGCTCCACCTCTGCCCCGGCCGGGGCTTGAACTCACGACCATTGTATCTCAAACGACCGTATAGTTAGCGACCAGCAAGCTAGGTTCCGTTGGTCATCGAAAGCAAGATTTTTGTCTTGCCTAGGTGGCGAGTGGTTAGCGCGGTGGCCACTCACTTCCAGGAGAATGGGTTCCAGAGGTCGTGAGTTCAACCCCCGGCCGGGGCAGAGGTAGAGCTTCAATATAGTGAATTTCTATGTGCTTTATATATATATATATATATATATATATATATATATATTTATATATATATATATATATTTTCTTTTTGTCTCAAGTTTATGTGTGCCGACTAACACTGTCTGATAATAAATTTTGCTAAGTCGGCAAATAAAATAACATGCATCTTACAAATGAAGTATGGTTAATAATCCCCCCTTTTCTTAAATCCACTCGATACCCTAGTGTTATGTCTAAACGATCTGTGTTGAGCAATCGGAGAATAATTGGGAAATTTATGAATTTTGACCTCGATGCTTAATCACTACATCTCAAATGATATAATAAATTCCGCTTTTGGGCGAACAATACATGTTTGTAGTTCTTTGTAAATAATCATGAACCTAAGACGGATTTTAGATGATTATAATCCCCATGCAACCTGCCGTAATGATTTTTTTATTCTATCAAAAGTGAAAATTCAGACATTTTGTTTTAACGGTGTATTTCCCTGACGTTTACATCATTCTGTTTATTTCTAGGCTTAAACACATATACACAGGTGGTCAGTTCACCCGGTCGTGTATATACTTCCGGGGTTTTCTTGATCCCAGGGAGACAGACAAAAGATTTTTATCCTTAAAAATACACAAAGAAGGAGACAAAACGCCGTCAGTAATGAAATGACTTTTCCGCGTTGACTTACAATCAGTAAGAAGACAATCATTAAACAATGAATTTCAAATCATTTGAATCCATAGACATTATCCCGTACAATGTAACTAGAAATAAATACATAATTTTTGGACGCAAAATGTACATTTAACCACAGGCCACATTACAGTAACTACATGTTACCCGTAGTAGTTCTTATTCGATTACTAAAATATTGATACGTTAGAGAGAGAGAGAGAGAGAGAGAGAGAGAGAGAGAGAGAGAGAGAAAGATTTATAGTGTTTATGAAATGAACATATGTATACATGTACATGCATGCATCTATGTATGTGAATAAATACTAAACAGTCCTCCTTTTAAAGTAATGTAGAATACTTGAAACGTGGGCTCATTGCTAAATGTTGTATGCATACAGACATTGAGATGGCGGCATTTCGTTGATGCCGGCAAAGCGACCCGGCGAGCTCTTATGCGGTCGTACTGCAGGGGTGCTTCAGCGGCATGTCTTTGATGCCAGCGATGCGACGAGCATCTGAATTTAGCGAGCTGTTGACAGAAACAAAACTATTACAAAGCGGGAATTTGACGGTATCTATATTTGTACTGAAAGAAAAACCGCTATTATTTTGATTTTTGATAAAATTAAAACGGAAAAATATTAAAGTCCATCATTTTAAAGATAAAATCGTTTAAAAACAACGAAAAAAACATTCGCAATCGGGGACTGAACCCGGGTCGCCTGGGCACAAGTCCACAACTCTTAACGAATGAGTTACTCGGACTCTCGCTTCAGGACTTTGGAGCCCAAAATCTCGAGAATGCGCAAATCGAATTTAATACAAATTTCATATTCTGAAGTTATTTAAGAGTCTCTATTGAATGATAACATGAAATATTTTCAATACAAATTATTTGAAAAATGCATGTTTTTTGTTTCCTTCCAGCGACGACCAGGGCACTGCGACTGTAGATTCTCTACCATCCAAGAAAATTTGAAAGTTCTATCTTAAATACTTTTTGTGATAATCATAAACAAGCAAACACATAAAATCTTGAATATATCGGGACCCAAAGTAACGACCAGAAAAATCCCACGTAATTTTCTTACATATTTTGTCAGGAATAAGATTAGATAGTTTCATCGAAATAGGCTGAACGTTTTTGAGAAAACGTAACAGAAAAAAAATAAACGTCTATAACGGAAGACCTTAATAATAGAGAAAAAGAAAAAAAAGCAACAACAATAAGGTCTTCCGTTAGAAACGGAAGACCTTAGTAATAAGAAACTGTACAAAAACCATTAGGTATTCAGTTGAAAACGGAAGACCTTAATAAACAGTACGAAAAGAATAAGGTTTTGCGTTGGAACAGGAAGACCTTAATTACACTCATTCACTTTTTTTTATTGCTGGTATGTGCTAATTGGGTAGGGGGTTTAATGGAAAAAAGCTGCAGCATTCCTTCTTTCTCACTAGAAATGAATCTAATCCACACATCCTGGGGAAGGGGAAGGCTTAAAACCATTTCCCCCTCTTTATTATAACTCATATAAACATGATAAGTCTCTACACTTTATTTAATACACTTTAATAAAAATTATTACATCAATATGGGGTCAACTCAATATTGTAAGTCTGACAAATGAAAAAAATACTTTTGCAATTAAAATGACAGAAACTGTACAACTGCAACAGGAACGTTAACGAAGATAAGCTTATTTAAATAAAGATGATGATGCAGTATGCTGGCAAAGAAATATCCCTTTCAGAAAGTGAAAGTAAAACTTAACTGTTATGTATACCGGTGTCTCATACTATTGCGCTACTACATGTATTATACTTATCTATATTGGTAAACATTATAACGATAATCCAATTAGAGCACAATATTGATTTCTTTACCTTATCATCACAGAAAAAACGTTAATTCATGTTAATTAATCCTATTCTGAATATCGAAAACACATACGCAAGTACACCACGTGAAACCCGTCTAACAAAAGAGCTGGATAAAACCGCTAATGCAACCTGTCGACCTGTGTTGTGCACATAACGTCGGGCAAAGATCATTTACTTGTAACAAGATTGCATGTATTTTCACAACTTTATTCTTTAAAACCCCTTAAATAATTTTATTAGGTTATTAACCATGTAAAGGACAAATTTCAGCTTTAAGGTAGTATGGGACACCTGCAAATTGTGATGTACTCCCTGTTGAGTTAAACAAATAAAGTATAAAATATAATATTTTCCCCTTAAAATAATGTTACCTAACAGCGAAGCGTAATGGGTTAGAGCGTTAACTATGTGTCTGTAAGTAGAGAGTTCGAATTATGCTGGGACTTATCTAATTTTACTTTAACTTTCCAAAAAATAAAAAGCAAAAAAATTCCCCAAATATTGTGAAATTTTAAAAATACTAAAATGCATATGGTGAAAGTATTTTGATTCTAACGCACTTTTATCCATATTAATATCGACATGAGCCCCATACCACCTTAATCAGTAATTACGAGGATTGTTCGGAAATTATTGAGACAACACGAATATTTCCCTTTCTAAGTGACGAATTAGGGTGAAAATTGGCATAAACATTGACAAAACCCCAACAAATAATTAAATAAAGTAAAATTTAAAAAAAAATTGATATTTTGTTTACAACGGTAGATAAACAAATCGATGGTCGGGGTACCCGGCGCAGCCTTAAACTCAGAGAATAACAAACTGAAACATCTTCCTTCTAAGTCTCCGTAAACTTATAGTTTATGATAAAAGAAATCAAATTATATATGTTCATTTTCAAATTGCTATTTATTGTGACTGACGTTTGATCAAGTTTCACTAGTGTTCGAGTTGAAATACGGATATGGTACAGATATATTTACCAGAATAGAAATCTGACAACGACGGTATACTGAATTTTGACGTCAAGGCGGCGCAGCAAATACATCAAATTGGTGGAAATCTCGGAAAAAGACCTTTTCAGACCATCTTATTGCTTAAACAAAAACTATACGTGGCAAGAAATAAAGGGCTTCAGTTTATCGTCTTTTTTCAATGACTGTTTAACTGGGATTAAGACAGAGGGACTAAATATCAAATACTTTTTATAGCTAACTGATGTCAACAGTTCTAAAATATGTACACATAATTACTATAGGTGACATTTCACAATAATTTGACATTCGGTTAGAAATAACTCGATTTTTATTCACAAAAATCAAGAATGGAGAGAATATACAAATATTGACATCCTGAAATGTAAACAAAAGAAAAATAATGAATAAATTCTAAATTCTGTTCGTTTGTAAGGTGTTTGAAACATAGTAGCAATGAGAAGCGTAAAAATGACGTTGCGATAAGTTTGCGATTGCTATGGGTCATATGGCGAAGGCAATTTAGTCAGTTTACCAGTAATGATCATGCCATGGACAAGAAACTTTTCAAATTGATAAACTCTATCCTTGTGTACATTTTGGTGAAATCAAAACAAATATATAGAAGATGTGCATTGACTATAGATTATTTTTTCTATATGTCCGCCAGTATTAACTAGGGAAAGAAAATCCTGCCTTAAAAAATAAACCCATTAGAACTTATTTACAGTATAGAGTCCTCTGCTAAAAGTGAGTCCATTTGAGATAGTCATCACTTTTATGCGATCTATAGTCTATAGTCAATTGACACCTTCTATACATTTGTTCTCTGTTGGTGAGGTTTAAGCCCAACTGGGCTGAAAGAAAGTGAAATGTTTACTCTCCGGTGGTGATATTAGAGAGAAATTTGGTTTCTGAAAAAGGATTTTACGTAGAATTTTAAACAATTACTTCTTTTTCAGAAAAATATAGTTGAAGTTCAACGAATAAGGATTTTGTACAGGAAAGTTATTAGATGTTCACATTTGATCAATAAAATGGGTTATGGTCACCTCATACTCCTTAAAATGTGCATAAGACTGGTAAAGTTATAGCCCAACTGGACCAAAAAAAGAGAAATAAGCTCCAAACAAGAACAGGGCAATATTGTCACTGTACACTGTAGTACATGTTAATATGCAAGTCTAAAGATAAATGAAAAGGAAATCAATTTATTAAAGAAGTGACAAAATGGAAAACTTTTCAGAAAACTAAGGAATAATATAAATATTTGAACTTCCTTTTTAAGTTTTACAGGAAACAAATCGCCGGTGGCCTCAGTTCCAAACACTCCATAGAATAGTTCAAAGTAAAGAAAATCTCTGAAAATTGAAACTTCAAAATTCTTCGTTATATGCACATTTTGCAAAAATTATACAGAAAAAAATTGAACACCTTTTTATGATTGCAAACATGCAACAGCGCTTTGGCTCAAGATGGAAGAATAAATGCTTATTATTTTTAATATATTTAATATTTCTGTTTGCTTACATAGAATATCTGTCCTGTTTGAAAATTTTACAAATAGAAGCATTTATAAATTTCAGAATTTTCTTTTTTTTTTTTGCTGTCAAGCAGCATATTATTTGAATAAAAATACAGCAAACGACAGCTCTATCCTTGAAATTTGGTTGTCCTGGGAAAATGATGAATATGAAAGACTGACAATGCATCTGCAATAAATTGTCATTTTCAAAATTATAAGATGATCATTATATACACATTTAATGAAAAAAATATTGGTGCATAGGATTTTTAATCTTAGCACAAACATATTAAAACAATGTAACCACTCCCACTCCCCCGGTCTACTCGCCCGCCCTCTTTGTATAAGTAGGCATTTTTGTGTATATAATTTTCTCCACTATTTTTGTTTATACAAAAACAGTGAAAATAGTAATTATGTACATGCATGCATGCATGTTTATATGTGCTTTGACCGTGATAGATATAATTATTTTTTTTAAAAATCAGCTTAAAATACCGGTCACAAATTCGAGCAGTATCTTTGTTTCCTAAAATATTCATAATATTAGTTTTCATTTTCTGCATTTGCACAGTATAATGTAAACGGTTATTTAGTGAAACAAGGAAATTTAATTTCATCTTTCGTGCGAAAAAAGCAACGACGTAATAATGTTTACTCGATAATCGCATGTTATCAACATGTTTCGCTATGCAATACATTTTAAATATTCAACCTTTTTATGGATTTTTGAGATGGTTGACAGTTTGTTATTGCCATTGTTCATGGTTAAAGTGGGCTTATCTACAAATAATGTAGCTGTCACCAATGGCCTTTGAATTATTTTGCAGTTTTCCATAAAGGTTCTTTCTCGATTAACGCCTCACCAGATCGTAATTTAGATAAATTACTATGGTCTGATAATAAATGTACGTCTGTCAGGTACAGTGTTTTGATTTTAAAATGTTAACAACATTTAAAGAATAATTATTTAACAGCGTGTTTAGGAATAAACTTGGTGTGTGGGAAATTAAATCCTCTCAACGATGCCTAAACGGAAAAGATTTACATTATTTAAACAAAAAGTTGCCTTGTTTCTATAATTCTCTTATATACCTCAGCCAACGTAATTAAAATGCCCTTGGAGTCAAATCATTTCAGAGCAACTACTTAGAATAATGTGATCATTTCTTTTAAGTTTTCATATACTTTACTGTACTAAGATTAGAAGATACATACATGTTACCCTAGCAACACTTAAGGATGCATGAGTCATCTCAATATTGTCACGTACTTTCTTTCTAAAGAAACAATGAAATCAGAGACGGTGATTGCATTTTGATTATGATGTACTTACATCCACATAAATATTTCAACTTAGAACATATTTTCTTTAGATACTTCATGTACAATACTTGTTTTGGGGTATGCGATGTGACGTCATCATACCACTATGAACACAAAATCAATATAACACCACTGTTTAATCGTATTATCTTAGTTGTAATGATTTCTGGTTTTTAATATATTAAACCAATATTGTTTATAAATATAAGTCAATGCATGGTTTGTTCCAATAAATCCGTTTGAGCATATTTTATCATAATTAAACTTCTATAATTGATAAATAATAAGTAAGATAGATGATCAACTACAAAAAGCTTATTTAAACATATGAGTCTTAAGTGACTTATTAAAACCGCACAGATGTTGTTCGTGCCTTAAATCTGCCGGGAAACTGTTCCACAGCGCAACTGCACTAACGTCAAACCGCTCTTCTCCATATTGTTTTGTACGGACACGAGGTTGGACAAGATATCTTGAGTTCTCGGAACGCAATGTTCGCACAGGAAGACATAATTTTGCAGGTTCCTGTATGCAAGATGGTGACATCCCGTGAAGCGCATTAAAACAGTCATATGTAACTTATACTGTATTCGAATTTCACTGGCAGCCAATGAAGAGACATAAGCACAGGGGTTATATGAACATGCTTCTTTGTCCTTGTTATAATCCTGGCCGATGTATTTTGAATTCTATACAGTCTTGATAGGGAGCTCAACCCATAGAGCAATGCATTTCTGTAATCCAGTCTAGAGGTAACGAGTGAACACACCAAGGTATTGCAGGCATATTCAGTGATAGTTTTCGACGACATGGACATCGACATTTTCGAAATGGACATGAGCTCCTCTAACCAAAAAATGAGTTCAATAAATATTCTAGCAATTTATACCCCTCAAATAAACATCCAAACCTCAGGTGCTCCCCTTATTAAAAAAAATATGACTAGGTCTTTCGTGCGAAACTGTCCCCAGCCATCTAATATTAACAATACTTATAACGTCATTAAAATGAATATTGTGCGTATCAACTCGCGATTTTGATTATGATTTACCAATGTAACTCTTGAAGGTCAACACCTGCCTTCAGTTTGTTTGCTATATGACAGTAGTAAAGGAAACATTGGAATTACCCAATATTTACTTCTAACCTATATAGGGTCTAGCACTAACAAGAAGGTCACTGATCAAGTCTAATAATTTCACAATTTCACTAGAGGCCCTAACTGCACAGTTGTACATTGTTGTTGCCTGCCAATCGCCAAATATTAGAAATTAAGATTTCAAACGTGTTAAAGTTGTACATGTACAAATGTAATGTATATTAAATCAGTATTTTACCACTAGAACCATAACCGACCTATATAAGGGGTCTATCCAATATTCCAAAATTTCATTGGTCCGACAGTTCATTAGTCAGAAGGTTCATTAGTCCGAAAGTCTACTAGCTCGAATGCTCACTAGTCCGAATGTTCATTAGTCCGAAAGATCACAAGTCCGAAGGTTCATTATTTTGAAGGCTCACTAGTCCGAGGGTTTATTTACTCTGAAGTAGTTTTTTTTTATTTCAACTTTACTTTTGGAAAAACGTCTGGAGTTTCATTTAATGCCAGGAATGTTACAATGTTATTTGTTTTATTTTATATCGGACCTGTTTGTATCTTTCACAACAGTTTTTTGTAAAGGGGAAAGAAAATTAAGATATTTTGCTGTTTTTCTGGTATTTTTATTCTTTTGTTTTAGAATATTGCTTTTGATATTGTTTTACACTAGTAATTATTTGTCTAAAAACATATTTGAACGACTTATGACACTTAACATCAAGTTTGACATTATTATAATATGTGGATACGAACAGCAAAAAGAGAGATCAATATCAGGTATGATTAAGGTTTTGTTTAGCGCCACAAATAACAGCTGTTGAATACCTTTTGACATTTCCTTATCTTAGAACGATAACCTTCTCAGTTAATTAATAACAGACAAGAAGTTACAAAAAAATGGACATTAAAGCCAAGCCAATGGTAACATAACTCATGTTAATTGCAGCAAACTTTGAAAGAAAATAATCAAAGTCAACAAAGCTTGACCAGGGCGGTTCTACATCATATAAAGTATTGAAGCGTTGTTCACTGCGACATAATTTTAAGGTTATATACATTAAATTGGCAGATAACCAACATTTTTGTTTTCAATTTTGAGGTACATGTACAACATGTCCTCCTGAAATTTTGATGACATACATATCGACCAGACACAACCTAAAACCAAGCAGACCCCAGAAGCTGATTCCGGGTCTGCTCTGTGTCTGCTCTTGGTTTGCTGGGGTCCGCCTTACGCACTGCAGTGTGAAGCAGACCAGTCTCTTTTCTTTATCTTACCGCCTGTAAGCAACGCCCCTTGTATATCAAAAATACACACGCAGAGACATTTGGTCATTTTTAATAGCGATTTAAGGGTCTGCTTCTGAAATCGGGGTATACTTTCCATGTCTGCTCTGGGTCAGCCTGGAATCTGCTTGTGGTCATATCTGGGTCCCTCATAGCATACCCTAAGCGGACACAGAAAGCAGACCCAGGGTTTGGTATGGGTCTGCTTTCTGTTAGATTGGATCTGGTCGGTACGGGTATTTCCCTCGAATAGTACCCTTTTCCTTTGGTTGAATAGTTACTGTCTGGTAGTGTGTATTCATATTTTCTAGTCGTAATAGTTCATATATATATATACATGACAAGACAGAAATCTACGCCATCCAACGCACGGCCTTTCATGTATGTCGGGTATGAATATTAGCAATATTTTACCTTTATTTTGTTTTAGATGGTTTTATAGCACAGGGCTCGGTGGTCACAGGCGTTAGGTCAGTAACTCAAAGGTCAAAACCCGCTGTTGTCATTTGATGTGTGTTTTTTGTACTTAGACAAGCACTTTATCTACATTGTCTCAGTCTAACCAGCTGCAATTGGTTACCGGCTTACGTTGGCAGTAAACCTGCGATGGACTGGTGTCCCATCCAGGCCAGGGGAGTCAATGATTCTCATCCGTCAGCACCACGAAACCGGTAATAAGCACCGGTCTTCGATGATTTAACTTAAAGCTGACATGAATTCATCAAAGAATTTGTTCACCATATTAATTTCGATCGCTTCTTAACTGCCACTGGGGTATATACACCGGTCGAGAAAGTTACCGTCCGTTGCTTTACGATCAAAGCATTCAGGTTGCACGGACTTCTAAATGCATGAACTACACATTGTAGTAAAATGTTTGAAAAAAGAATAAAGGAAACTACAATCAATGAAAGATAAAATAGGATATATTCTTTGAAAGAATTTCTAAAGTTTCCATATTATTTGGCACAGACAGTGCTGCCTTACTTCGCATGCACATCAAACATATGTGACGTTCGTACAGAATGCATAACGTCTGCATCGTTTTAAATACCCCGGCGGCACTACATCCAGCACAGTAGATAAGTGATAGTAAATCCAAGAAAGTAACAATGTAACATCGTTTTCATCAGTTTTTACAAAACACCCCATTTATAAAATTCATTCGGTCATTGCACAATCTGCCACATGTACAGTATGTGGTTTGCGCATATGCGATGTTATAACAAACACGGGAAAACGTTCTACAAGTATCAAGCATTTTAAAAATATGTGTGCCTGGATTTCAATCTGTTTTGTTTTCGTTGTTTATTGGATATTCCTTACCAGTGCAGTGGTCGTCCTATAATTTTTGTTCAAAACGCGGTCTTTTCGTCCAGTGTAACGTGTTCGGGTGAATGAAATACCTGAATGCATGAATAGTGTTATCGGCCTTATATAGGGGATGTGTAGCAATGGGCAGAACAATAGAAATCGACAACTAATATGGCGGTAGTCAGAGATAAAAGGGAAATAATGCGTATTTATGAATTCATGTCCGCTTTAACGTATAGCTTTTTATTTAAGGTAGCTTTGATCAATAATCTTTCCTTCTTTCATTGACGTTTTTTGTAATACTTTTGCTGCATAAAGCCGACATGAATTTATTAAAGCATATTGGTCGCCACATTAGTTTCGATCGCCCCTCAACTGTCACTACGTTATTTATACCGAACACATCAAACACGAGTGTCATTCATACATAGTGCATAACGTCTGTATCTTATTGTAGATCCAGGCCGCACTACATCCAATTCTGAATATAAGTGATAGTAAATCCAAGAAAGTAACAACTAAACATCGCTTTATAAGCTTTTACAAAAAAAAAACAAAAAACCACTCCGTTTGCTAAAGACCAATGCTGTCACTACACGATCTACTACAGTGTGTGGTTTGCGCATGTTCGATGTTATAACAGTACGACACATGAAAGATCGAGGGTTTTTGAAATATGTGTGCCTGGATTTCAGTCTGTTTTGTTTTGTCTTTCCTTGGATAGTCCTTACCAGTACAGTAGTTGTAATATTATTATGTTCGAAACGCGTTTCTACAAATCTTTCAGTCCAATGTAAGTTCGGGTGAATAAAATACCTGAATGCGGTGAAGCATGAATAGTACTCTCGGTCTTATATAGAGGATGTGTAGCGATGAGCTTAACAATAGAAATCGACAACTAATATGGCGGTAGTTGGAGATAAAAGGTAAATAGTGCGTATTTATGAATTCATGCCAGCTTTAAAGTCCGTGAATTATTTTTTGAGCGATTGACACTGCAGCTGCATCGAGGGCTCGAAATCCACAGACTTGCTAGGACTGGCCCCAGACTTCCAAGAAATTATTGTTACCATGGCAACCTTTACACACATGGAAAATATAATGTTCCTTCTTTGTTACTTTTCAATGGATATTAATAATAATTTACATACTTTCACTTACATTAATTTTCTTTGGTCATCTTTCACATACATGTATATCAAAGAAACCAGAAACTGGAACTTTTGGTTTCATGTTTATGATAAGTGTATAGATGCACCTATACCTGACTTAAGTCTTAAAACAAACAACTATGGAACGCCATCGCTGCCTTATAGCATAAAACTATAGATACATTATGTCAAATTATCATTACATGATGTTAAAGTCCATTACGTGGTGTGAAGATATCTTTACACTTGGTCAAATCTTTATTACGTGATGTCAAAAGCACATTAGGTGAAGTAAACATGTCTTTCCATGATGTCAACTTTTACGTCGTGATGTAAAATCATCCTTACGTTATGTAAACATTTTATAAATTGATGTAAATGTATCCTTACATTACGCCAATATTGTAGAACCCAATGTCAATACATCATGACATTATGTCGACACTGTATTGCATGGGGCACATGTATCCTTACATTATGTCAATACTGCATTACATAATGCAAATCTATCCTTACATTATCCCAATATTTTATTACACGATATCAATATATTTTTACATTTTATCAACACTTTATTACATGGTGTAAATATATTGTTTTATTATGTCAACACTTTACAACTTGATGTCATTAGTTTATTACGTTATGTCTAAACTTAATAACGTGATGTGAATAAGTCTTCGCTATAGGTCTATTCTCTATTCCATGATGTACACGCTCCATTAATTTATGTTGAAACATCATTACGTTATGCGAACACGGATACCCTCGGCCTTTATCTATACTTAGAAACGGTAAGCTGATTTTTACTTTGTCCAGTAAATGGTGGTCCAATGGAGAAATAGAAATTTTATTAAAAATGGACAATTTTTTATCCATTACATTGCAAAATAAGATTGATCTTTAATTTTAATGTTTAAATTTGTTGTTTAAAGAAAAATATACATATATTACTTACTACTCTAATATTAACACATTACAGTACTTTCACGGCAGAACTTACTAGCTGGTTTAAGCTAGCAAGAGAATATTCTATATTAGTTAGGCTGTTCATAATTAATTCTACGTTTAACGTCAGATGAAAATTAAAAACCTACGACGGAGGGAGGAAAAAAATAAACAAACAAAAATTTCAAACAAATGTGTATTTATTGAAAGTCACCCATTCAGTTACCAATATATCAACACTGTCATATAATAAATGACTTGACAACCGGCATTATACAGTCTCGAAATAAGATTTCTACCGTCAACTTCGATCAGGTGTTGATACGTTGTTGTTCGTTTTTATATGTTTTTTTTTTTACTTTGAAAGTGGCGTAGACTCTCATGTTCTTCGTATTAGAGGGCGAAGCCCTCTCACGGGCCCAAAGGGCCCGTGAGAGCGAAGCTCTCCCTATAGACAACACGAGTATATATGCCCAAATATGGAAATTACACTCTATACCTATGAAGTTGAAAAACTTTTCCAAGATGGAGGAAAAAAGAATCACTTCACGCGCAGTGACATCACCGGCATCCATGTTGAATTTGAATCTCGTACTAACTTCACGTTTGGTGATAATTTATCAATATTGTTTAATGAGTGATAAATGCATTCAAACTTACCTAGTGTGTTCTTGAAAAATTAATTCCTAATTAAGAAAACAAATTTTCGTTTCCTACAACTTTCAACAGTTGCATTAGATCCCATCAAATGAATTTCAAGAAATCTGATTGGACAAAAAAAAAACGTGTTTCAACAGTGAAGCAATTTCATTTCATTGTTATTCAAATAAAATCATGTATTTTAATTGAATTTGCCTTCTAATTACTCTATGAAAACAGCAAAGGCGTTTTCCCTTACTTTGTTTTTTAGGTTTCATCTCAAATCATAGTCTGACCTACTCGTACCCAGGTCATTTCGTACCCCGAATTCAAATTATATCTCAAAAACAAATAAAAAGTCAAGTTACGACTAATAACTAATTCAATAAAAACAAAAGATAATCAAAACTTATTTTTTTAGACATCATAGTCTTTGACAGACACATTGTAAAATATTTCCCCATTCTAATCCACCCCCCCCCCCAAAAAAAATGTATATATATATACAATAAATCATGTTCAATTTACCAACAATCTGCCATGAAAATAAAAGCAAATAGGGAGACTATTCACAACAATGCATTATAAATACTTAAAATGTATGCATAATAGGAAGTACTGATCTGCATTCACAATCATAAATATGTATTACACACTAAATGTAAGACATTTGTCAGATAAACTCAGGTTAAATTATATATGATTGTACAAAATACATGAAGGACATAATTTGCACCTTATGATGTACATTAGCTAGGGTATCTCAATTCTCCAGTTTTAATACACAATTTAATCAATCATTGAATGTTCAATAATTAAGTGTATTGATATCAAATTTTAGTGAATTTAGGGACCGAAACTAATCTCAATTTTTTTCTGTCCATACATTGCCATACAAGTGAAATATTCTTGAGATAAATTGATTTTCCTATAAAAAAAATTAATAAACATAACTCTTTAATTCATGTTTTATTTTTAAAAATGCAAACATTTAAAATAAGGGAGTAAAAGTTAAGATACTTCATGCTGAGAAATTATCCAGAGATCTGTAATTTTTTTGCATTCATAAGTACACCTACCTTCGCTTGCCAAGGGCTTGTGATCCGCAGGAGTGGCGCGGATCAGAAACCCTTGGCTAGCAAAGGTGAATATCTCAGGGTTCTTGAAAACAATATTTATTTACATACCAGAATGAAAATTTGTTTACATGTTTTTGTATTTGAATTTCCTCTCTCTCTCTCTCTCTCTCTCTCTCTCTCTCTCTCTCTCTCTCTCTCTCTCTCTCTTCGGCTAAAGAAAGTGGCTTTTAAATAAAAATCTATGGAGATTCTTTGCATTAATTGCAAATCTCCACAAGAAATCTGTTTTTCGTTCCTGTATAAATCTCTGAGAAAAAAAAAGAGATGATGTTTTAATGAATGATTTCATTGTATTTCTTTTAGTTGTGTATATTTCTATAAAAATCGTCAAAATGTGATGGAAACAGTAACTTGAGACAGACTTTAGTCTAGTATATCAGGGCTCGAACAAATTTAACAAGGACCGTGGGCTGGCCAATGCTCTTGGGCCAACAATAAGATTAGAGTCCAAACAAAACAAACAATATATGAAATGACAGGCATGAGATGATGAAAGGGCATCTACTGATCTAGCCCCATTTATATTGGATTCGCCCTCCAAACGGTTACACCGTAAAACATTATAAATAATGAATACCTCGATGCAGTTTTTGAGCATGTTTTTCTCTCATACAGGATGTAAAATTAAGTCGCTAAATGAAAACCCAAACCGGAACTACTTTTTCAAATCCGGATTTGTTTGTTTTCTCAAAACGACATTTTCGCCGAAACCTACGCGCGTGGATTACGTTAAATGTAGAATTAATTTTGAACAGTCTTAGAGCTTTAAAACAAACCAAAGTTCACATTCCAAAGTATAACATCTTTAAAATTACAATGTCAGCAGTACTTACTGAATTTCACAACAGAACTTACAAATTCGTAAATATTCTCCGTCTTGTAGAATGATCTTTAATGGATAAAATTTATATAAAACCATTTGTTTACAACTATTTCAATTCCCATAATTATATTTTACAGCCATAAGAATAAAACATTGATTAATTTGTGATTAATTAGCATTCTTTAATTTGGCTGTAAGTCGTAAGTTCTTTTGTAAAACGCAGCCCAGGTTCCGCTCCGTTCCGCAAAATACCATTACCCGTGTGGATATTGGTATTCAACGGAAAACAACGGACTGAGCGTAAATTTCATTCTCAGCCTATTTAACGCCGATTCTATATATACTTAATTATCGCCGAAAATATATGTATCATGATCATAATTGTTTACAATACATCATCAACGCTCATGCAGTCGAATTATTTCATTTAATTAAAATTAGTTACATGTATGAGGCAAACGAGACAGTGCCAAATTCTACCAATGGTGTTTGCCTTTCTGAATAACAAATTCTAAAATCGGCGAATACTGCAGTTCCCTTCTCTTTTTTGTGTACGTTTTATTATGACATTTTTCTGATTTATACCCTCTGTCCGAAAAATTACATAAAACAAACATTTTATAAAAACCAAACCCATCTATATTAAGATGGAGAAGGTCTTTAAAGGGGTTAAAGATCTATTGTAATTTATTTGTAGATTTTATTTCATTTTAAGTTATCAAGTGCCCTCTTGAGTAAAAGGGAGAAAATTCATTCGTAGGAACGTAGCGTACCACCTCCCCAAACTTTATTCCCACCCCCTCTGCAAAAAAAATCATTTTAATAGCATAATAATTTTGTAGCAGAACGGCTATACCCAGTGAGGGTCAATGTCCTTGATTTACCAATAGCAACGTATATTTTAACTTCTAAATACTTTGAGACTAAATTTTAGAAAATGAAATATGTACTTAGTGTCCGCGTCACGACATATAGCTTTGGAACGATAAAGAACCCCGACTGCTAAATGACTGAGTGTGTTGTAACGAACCTAATTTGAATACTCTTGAAGTAAAAACAAAAGCATAAATCAAATATAAAATTTTAAAACAACAATAAAGGGGTCAATTTTAGATTTTATTTCATTTCGAGTTTTCAAGGGCCGGTGAGCACGAGAAGTCTTGCATTTTAAGTCTTATTCTTATAACTTAAGTATATTTGAAATAAAAATTCAATGTTTAAATACGTAGATGTACATTTACTCTCGGGAAATTAAATTGTCAACAACTTAAGTCCCTTACAACTTTCAGAAAAGCACCCGTTTATATATTTTCATTCTAGTATGATTAAACCACTGCTTCTTACTAGTATCTACTGTTGAGGTTTTTTTTTCTGGGCCCATTTGGGTAAATCGGCGTGCCGTTTCTATGTATACGTCATGTTGTAAATTTTGATTTTTAAATCATGACATATATATAAAGGCCGGGGATATTCGCGTTTGTATAACGGAATGATGTTTCGACCTAAAGTAATGGAGCGTGAACATCACGGAATAGAGAATTGGCCTAATGTAAAGATTTATTCACATCACGTAATAAAGTTAAGACAAAATGTCAAGATATTTCGCATCACGTAATGTACTTTTGACATCAAGTTATAAAGTGTTGACATAATGAAAGGATGTGTTAACACCATGTATTAAAGTGTTGATAAAATGTAAGGATATATTGATAGCATGTAATAAAATGTTGACACAATGTAAGTATAGAATCGCGGTATGTACTGCAGTGTTGATGTAATGTAAGGATATTTTGGTAGCATGTAATAAAATGTTGACATAATGTAAGGATACATTTGCCCCATGTAATACAATGTCGAAATAATGTCATGATGTATTGACCTTCAGTTGTCCAATGTTGGCATAACGTAAGGATGATTTTACATCACAACGTAAAAAGTTGACATCATGGATAGACATGTTTACTTCACCTAATGTGCTTTTGACATCAAGTAATAAAGATTTGACCAAGGGTAAAGATATATTCACACCACGTAATGGACTTTGACATCATGTAATGATAATTTGACATAACGTATCTATAGTTTTATGCTATAAGGCAGCGATGGCGTTCCATAAATAACACTCATCTGGTGTATAAATGAACCCTATTTTGAGTATTGCCAACTGCATTACTGTCTCGTTGAAACCTGTTAAAAGTAAAGACAATGATAATAAAAGGTGTACTGTTGTCTATATCCCAAAAATATTTGATTAATTTAAGACTTAGTACATGGTATGCAGTATTATAGTATGTTATTATCAGTAAATGAAATCGATGATGGTGATAATATCCAAGATATCTTCATTGATACATTATCATTTTTCACGCGGAAAAAAATCGTAGGAACGAAAACATATTTCTTCCGGGGGTTTATAATGGGGAATGTTGACATCTTTTCTCCATTCAGAAGTTACTCGGAATACCTCGCACAATTTATCCACGTTATCATCTGAGTGCTATTCAATGCTAAAAACCCGTAGATTCCTTTATTTTTAGCCGCCAAAGTAAAAATATAGGAAATTTTTCATACTTTTCCATGAACATCGTTTGAACCCAGGGGTATTTTTGATTATCAAGTAATTAAGCAAAATGTAAATTGAGGATATCTTGGTAAAGAGTATAGTATGTAGTTGTACTTTATTTCCCCGTTTTTTGGTCAACCCTGTCCAGAAGCCATTAAAGTTGAAAGGTTTGTTTATCACATAATGAATTGGTTGTCTGCTGAATGTTCAGTACTAGGGTGGAGTTTAAAGATGGCATACCATTTAACAGTTTTTATCTGATTGTTTGGTCCTTGTGGGTATTGGTATCGAAGTTTATTTTTCCATTCTCCTCGGGATGCTGACGTTGCTTGTGCTGCCTCAGGTTGCAGCCAGTTAACCACACAATATAAAGTTTCCATTCTTTATTATTGGTATGATGGTAAAAAGCTGTAACAAATGAAATAAACAAAATAAGTAACTGAATTAACAGTGTTGTTTACATGTACATAGCCGAATGAATAATCATTAGTGACAGTAACGGGTTTCCATAGAATAAATTTTGGCGCGAGAGTTTACTTACATATAGCAATATAGATATAGTACAATTGTAAATGAAATAGCAATCAAATACTTTCTTTAGAACTCAGATATACAATAAAGATGTTTTAAATTAACTCAGGTTGAAATATATCAATGATAGTGTAGACCTTACGAATAATCATGACTAAAACTTTGACACGATAATTCATCATTTAGACTGTAAACAGCTATCAAGAAATAGATGAAATGCTTCTGCTACACAATTACACAAAAATAACACAGACAATGAACTTACACTGTGGTCAGCAGTGGGTATCTAACAATAATGGTAAACAAAATCAAAACGTTGCAGACCGCAACCATGCGGTTGACATATATATACCGGAAACAGAAGAGTTCCCCAAACTACGGAAGCCGGGACAGAACACTCCCCACCTGATATCACCAGATATCACCCTTCACTGTTTTCAATTAACAATACCAACTCTGAAACTGGACGAATAAACGAAGATATCTTGCCATCCCTGGAAATGCGAATCTCTGCTTTTCGCACTTTGCCGTCCACACTTGGAAAGGTTTTCACAACTTTACCCATAGGCCACTGAATGCGCGGTGCCTGTTTGTCAACCATTAACACAATGTCATCAACGGAAATATTCCTCGTGTCCTTTTGCCACTTCCTACGTTCTTGAAGAGACTGAAGGTACTGCGCTTTCCACTTGCTCCAGAAGACATCCGCAAGGTGTCTCACTCTTCTCCATTGCGAACGGTACATGTCTTTAGGGTCAAAAACGATATCAAGTTGTGATACTAAGACGTCAGGTTTCTGAGTGATTAAGAGCGACGGACTAAGTGGGTATGGGTCGTCAGGATCCGTTGACAATGTTGCTAGTGGGCGCGAGTTAATGATTGCCGTAACCTCAGCAAGAAATGTCACCAGTACTTCATGAGTTAAATGTCCCTTGATCATAGAATTCTCCAACAACATAGAATCAAGGATACGTCGGGCGACACCTATCAACCGCTCCCAAACCCCACCCATGTGCGAGGAGTGAGGGGGGTTGAAAATCCAGGTAGTGCCATTCTCATACAAAACAGATTTCACCAGTCCATCTTCAACGTTGATAGTATTGATGTTGAGGTCATTTGTTGAACCAACAAAGTTTGTGCCCCGGTCTGATCTTATCTGCTTCACAGGACCTCGAAGTGCGACAAACCTTCTGTAGGCATTGATGAAAGAAGAGGCACTCATCTCTTCAACAACCTCTATGTGCACACCTCTAGTGGTCAAACAGGTAAATAGTATGGCCCATCTCTTGCAATTCGTAACTCCTCCACGAGTGCGTCTGGTCACTATGTTCCAAGGTCCAAAAGCATCAAGGCCCACACATGTGAATGGGGGACCTGGTTGAGTGCGGTCTATGGGCAGATCAGCCATTTTCTGTTGCTCCACATCCCTACGTAGTTTTCGGCACGTTACGCAATTGTACAGAATTGAAGAGATGAGTCGCTTGCTACCAACAATCCAGAACCCTGCGGAGCGCACTGCACCACCAGTAATGTGTCTGCCTTGGTGTCTTGACTTCCTGTGATAGAATTCAACAATGAGTTTGGCTACGTGGTGTCGTGAGGGGATGATAATAGGGTTCTTGTCATCTTGATGTAGTTCTCCTCTATTTAACCTACCACCAACTCTAAGTATGCCTTCAAAGTCCATATAGGGGTCTAATTTTCTCAGTGAGCTGTTCATGGAAACAATGTTTCTCTCTTGTATACTGTTGATTTCTTCTTGATAAGATTCTCTTTGTACAACTTTGATGACAATTTTCTCTGCCTCTTTGTAAGATGAAACTGATTTTGTGAGTTTACAGGAATGCCATCCTTTACAAGGTCCTTGACCGTTGAAACTCTGTGCCACATGCCTTAGTCTCGCAATAGACTCAACGAGTTTCTTCCAATCCAGGAACTCTGAAAATCTGTGTGAGCCCAGTGATACATTTGACGGTACATGGCTGGTCTTCAGACATGTAACAAGTGGTCTTATCTCCTTGTCAGAGTCAGGATCTTGCAATTCATAAAGGTTCTCCTCTGATGAATCACCACAGGTCGGGATGTAGGGGGGTCCCTTTAGCCACATGCTATCTGCCAAGTCTGACACATGAATCGCACGTGTAGCCACATCTGCAGGGTTATTGTTCGTAGATACATACTTCCACTGGTCCGGCGAGGTGATATGTCGTATACGTGCAACTCTGTTGCTCACATATGTGAAGAACCTTCGTGATTGGTTAGAAATGTAGCCCAGGACTACCCTGCTGTCTGAATAGAACCAAAACTTGCTAAGATCGATATCTAACTGTTCAGATATGAATTGTGCAATTTCTGTTGACAGGACGGCTGCACAGAGTTCGAGGCGGGGAATTGTGTGGCCGTGCGAGGGAGCAACTTTAGCTTTTCCGAGTATGAATCCGAGCTCTTCCTGGTCTTTTCTTTTAGCCAATAGGTAGCCCACAGCTGCTATAGCATGTTCAGATGCATCGCAATATACATGGACCTCTTTTGAGTCGCAGCTTCCGAATGACATGTTTGTATAGACCCTAGGTATCTTCAGCTCAGTAAGCAAGCCCAGGGACTGCCTCCATTCATTCCACCAGGTGATTTGTTCATCTGTCAGTGGGGCGTCCCAGTCAATGGAGCTATGGATGAGTGATCTAAGGAACAGCTTACCCTGGACAGTAATTGGTGCTACAAATCCAAGAGGATCGAAGACGCTATTAACGGTGGAAAGTACTCCTCGTCTGGTGGCTGGTTTCAACTCAGGTGATGGGTAGAACAAGAATGAGTCGGTGTCTAGGTTCCAGCTGATTCCTAAACTTCTTTGAACTGGTAGGGTACCCTCACCAATATCCAGTTCCTTGAGTTCTTTGGCCAAGTCTTCAGTGCCAAAGGCCTTCATCACTTCGCGGGAATTAGAAGCAATCTTGTGAAGGTGGAGCCTCCCTTCCTCATGTAGAGCTGAGCGTGTTCTCTTAAGGAGGTCAATAGCTTGAGCCTCGGAGGGTAGAGAGGTTAAACCATCGTCTACATAGAAATCTCGCTGTAGGAAATTTGCAACATCCTCTCCAAAGGTCTGTTCACTGAGATGTGCTATCTTCTTCAGTCCATATGAGGCCACAGCTGGAGAGGGACTGTTCCCAAAAACGTGAACACGCATTCTATAATCGACAAGCTCTCCGTTCGGGTCATTCCTGTGGTACCAAAGAAAACGTAAGTAGTCCTTGTGTTCATCCTTCACTCGGAAACAGTAAAACATCTGCCGTACATCAGTCATAATGGCTATTGGTTCACGCCTAAAGCGCATCAACACACCGAGTAGGCTGTTGAGCAAATCCGGACCAGAGAGTAAGACATCATTAAGGGATACGCCACAGTGTTTAGCGGATGAGTCAAATACTCCTCTTATCTGGTTCGGTTTCTTGGGGTGGTAGACCCCAAATATCGGGAGGTACCATCGTTCTTTATCTCCATGAATAGGGGGAGCGACCTCTGCATGTCCATTCTCTAGAATACCTTGCATGAAGGTGAACATGTGTTCCCTCTTCAAAGGATCCTTCTGCATGCTAATATGCAAGCTTTTGGCTCTTTTCAAAGCCTGTACTTTGTTGTCTGGGAGTTTTGGTCTGTCAGAACGGAAAGGTAAGGGTGCTGTCCAATACCCCTCAAAATCCTTCGTGAATTCTCTATCCATTAATCTTAGAAATTCTCGGTCTTCACAAGACAGTCCTGGTTTTTCATCATCCGGAGATTTTTGGAATACAGTGCATCCTAGATTGTCAGAATCTTGAAAGGTGTCTGGTGTGGTGATAAAATGGTCATACTTCTCTTTCACTTCAAAATCGCTATCACAAGGTTTTAACATTGTAGCTCGGCCGTTTCCTAAAATCGAAGTCTTGTATGTATGAACGTCAGGTTTGTGGAATTTACCAATACATGTTTCGCCTATGAGAGTCCAGCCTAGTGCAAGCTTTTGTGCGAACGGAGTTCCTTTTTGTCCTGTGATCTGGGCTTGCACATGGTGTGCTTCAGGTAAGTCTCTTCCTATCAGTAAGGACACTTGAGCTCTATCATCGATTGGAGGGAAATGATGAGCAATTTCGGTCAGATGTGGGTAATGATAGGCAACATCAGATGTTGGTATCTCATCTTTAGAATCAGGTACTTGGTCACATTCAATCAATGCGGGAAGGTCCAGGGTGCAAGTTCCATCCAACGTCTCTATGACAAAACCGGTTGCTCTCCTGCCATAGGCATCTATACGACCCATGCAAGAAGATAGGGTGTATGCAGTGTACCCATCAACATCAGAAAAGTGCTGGAAGAATGCTGGGCTAACTAATGATTTGTTGCTTTGATCGTCAATGATAGCATACAATGTCAGTCGGTCCTCTGGGTTTTCTTTCCTATATACATGAGCTAGTAATGTCTTTGAACATGATTTTCCATTAAAGGTTTCTTTTTGGATTTGGGTACATAGTGTCTTTGCGGCTGGTTTATGAGATTCTGTCGTTAGACTTTCCTCCCCACCATGCGAAGATGACGGAGTCATAGGACTAGAGTTCTTAACTAAGGGATCTCTCTCTGAAGACCGGATAGAGCATGGTATCCCTTCTGATGGTCTGAAATCTAGGTGAAGGGCGGTCGGATGCCTGTCGTTTCCACACTCCTCACACTTAATGGGCACTTTACAATCACGGCTGATGTGTGATGTAGATGCGCAACAGCGAAAGCAAATTCTATTTTCTTTCAAGAATCTTTTCCGTGCTTCAAGAGACTTGAAACGGAAGGCCTTGCACTTGTTGAGAGCATGATTTGAGTTGTGTAGAGGACATTTGGTTGTGGGGTCCGATGATGGTTTCTCAAGTGACGTCCCAACGAACTGGGTCTTCAATGCCGAGATTCCAGTTTTCTCATGTTGTCTGTTAGAGGAAAAATTCCTACGGACATGCTCACTGGTTTGTGGTTCATAGATAAAACTAGGATTGTTCTTTGTCCTGCTAAGTTTCCTGATGAAATCAACGAATATGGAAAATGGTGGGTATGGTACGCTATGCTCCTCAATGTACTTCACAGCCACATTTGTCCACTTTTCCTGGAGGTTGAATGGAAGTTTTCGAACAATAGGGGTTACACCGGATGAGGAATCATAATACCCTAGAAGAGAGCTGTACTTAGTTTCTTCTTTCACTGCCTCTATTTCACTCAATACATCTGACAAGTCATACAAAGTCTTAAAGTTCTTGGATGTGATTTTTGCAAAATTGTCGATTTTGCACTTTAAGGCTGCCTCAACCATTTCAGGAGCTCCATACCTCTCATCGAGTCTGTCCCAGATGCGGTGAAGTCCTTTTTTAGGATCACTTGATGTAGAAGTTTTCAAGGATTGTGCACATTTCTGTGAGTCCTTCCCAAGCCACTTCACAAGTAGGTCAATCTCCTCCACTGGTGTAACACCTAGCTCCTCCATTATGTTCTTAAAACTATTTTTCCAAGATGCGTAGGTCTCGGGTTTGTCATTAAAACTTGTTAGACGAGTAAGAAGAAGATCCTTCTTAAGGAGAAACTTTGTAAAATCTGATGAGAGACTGTGAGTGTTGGCTGGTCTGTAAGGTAGAGCATTTGGATCCAGAGACGACATGACGTTGGCTGGAAGTTCTTCTCGTTGTCTGACTTCAGGATGAATGCTAGCTGGTGGGATTGAGGGTGGAATAGGGTCATGCTGAGGGACATCAATCAGATTTCTTACGTAATTCTTAGTCCTTGTATGAGAGTCACTTTCTGGTAAGGATGGCAATGATCTCTGTTCATCTCCATCAAACGATCTCAGCATGTTGACTTCTGCTTCGGCCTCTGCTGCTTCTTGCTCTTTTCTCAGTAATTCCAGATTGGCCTGAGTCTCAATCTTCTGTCGCTCTGCACGTGCTTTAGCTGAGGCGGTCTCTAATGCATATTGCTGCTCAATCAAGGCCTGTTTTTTCTTCAACTCTGCTGCCTCTTTAGCGAATTGTAGACTGACTTTTGCTGCTTCAGCTTTAGCGGACTTTCTAGCAATGATAGATGATTGACTGGTCGAGGTGGTTCCTGAACGGTAGGAAGATTCTGATTTTTCCTCTTTTCTGCTCTGCTTTCCTATGTATGTCTTTAGTCTTCGTTTAGCATTTTCTACGAGTAAATCATATCCTTTTTTAAGAAAATCAAGCCTATGTAATTCGCTGAGGCTGTCTTGGGTTCTGGTTCTTGTGAGGTATTCCCTAAAACTGTCTGTGTATTTGTCGAAGTTCTCAATATTATGGGTTAGCTTCTTTTCCACTTCTTGGAGAGTGTCAAGATCATCTTTGTTTTTGTCTATACACTGGATAACATGATCCACACGATCCCAAAGAATTGACAATTCAACTGTACAATGTTTGACCCTGTCCCTGTATACATCGGAGGCCTTCTCGGTCAACTGTCTGATTCTGGGTTCTTCAGTTTCTCGTTCATGTTCTGTTTCCGTGTCCATGTCCTCTGTTGACATATTGTTGTAGTTAATGTAGAAGGCTGTTGCGATGTCTGTGTCCTAGTGACGTGACGGTGCAGGTGCCTGACTTTGCTGGATAAGTCTTTTTACTGTGCTGCCTCAGGTTGCAGCCAGTTAACCACACAATATAAAGTTTCCATTCTTTATTATTGGTATGATGGTAAAAAGCTGTAACAAATGAAATAAACAAAATAAGTAACTGAATTAACAGTGTTGTTTACATGTACATAGCCGAATGAATAATCATTAGTGACAGTAACGGGTTTCCATAGAATAAATTTTGGCGCGAGAGTTTACTTACATATAGCAATATAGATATAGTACAATTGTAAATGAAATAGCAATCAAATACTTTCTTTAGAACTCAGATATACAATAAAGATGTTTTAAATTAACTCAGGTTGAAATATATCAATGATAGTGTAGACCTTACGAATAATCATGACTAAAACTTTGACACGATAATTCATCATTTAGACTGTAAACAGCTATCAAGAAATAGATGAAATGCTTCTGCTACACAATTACACAAAAATAACACAGACAATGAACTTACACTGTGGTCAGCAGTGGGTATCTAACAATAATGGTAAACAAAATCAAAACGTTGCAGACCGCAACCATGCGGTTGACATATATATACCGGAAACAGAAGAGTTCCCCAAACTACGGAAGCCGGGACAGAACATTGCTGATGACCTGACTCAGTCTACTTTCGCACAACTACAGTCAGATCCGGTTAAAAACAAGTTTAACAACTCACTTTACAACAACATCAGCAGAGTCGAGACTATAGATCAACTAGATGAAAACAGAATTAACGAAAATCAGCTTACACCAATTGCCTATCACCAGTCAAAAATGGTGGTGAGCCCATCAGAGAAGTTGAAGTCCATCTAACTGGGTAGTGTGACGTATAGATAGGGTGGCCCCAACCGTGACATCAAATCAAGAAGCGGCAACGCAAGAACAGCGTTTATCTCATGTTGATGAACTTCTTGGCCTCAAACAACATCTGCATTGCTATCAAACTGCCGATCCTCAACTCCAATATTAAACCCGTCTTACAACTATGCATCATATCCAGAATTTTACAATTCCTGTCTCGGGCATATCTTGGACTGAAAGGATAGCAAATGAAAAACTATGGAAGACATAAGGACAGGGGCCATTGGACATGGGAATCAGATGGAGGAAGCGGGGCAGAATTGGAAAACCCTAAGAAAGCCATTACCTAACGCCATACGCCAGGCCCTTCCTGGAACTCCAGGGCAAAAGAAAGAGGGGACATCCAAGAAACACCTGGACGCATGACACGGAGACAGAATTAATCGCGCAGGGCATGACCTTGCACGACACAGCAAAAAAAAAAAAAAAAAAAAAGCCGAAATTACGTTTGCTGGAGGACAATGTTTCTCACGAAACGACAGGCCCAAATGAAGTTAGTTTCAATATTTAAAAGCGATAATTAAGGTTGGTCCCTGTGTCTAGTGAGGCTTACATTAGGAGTACAAATGCATTTTTTTTAAAGAAAAAACCTTCAAAAACACTCTATACACTTATAATTAATACATCATTTTCAATATTTATACTCATAATTTGATCAAGATTATCGAGTCCTGATAAATTTACACGTTTGTTAGATTGTCTTATTTTTAAACTTAAATGTTCAACTTCAGTGCTAATAAACATAAAGCAGTTTTATATCATTTTAGAAATTATACTTTGAGTCGAATTTCAATACAGGAAGAGATCTAGTGTTGTGAGTTTTGATTAATTACAAGTTTTGACATATATTTTTGTTTCCTTGTATTCTTGGGAGGTCGATGATGCTAAAGTTTGCAGCAGTGTTTGTTTCTTTCAATTTATTTCAGTATATTGAAAATCGTATATGTACAGGGTAAGTGCTTTTAAACACTTTCTTAGAATATACTTTGAATACATATAAAGATATCACCAAAATAATTATATCGTTATAGGATTGATGGAAATGATGAGTGCTGTGTTGGTTTTACATTGAATAGAACAACTGGGAAGTGCGAAAGTAAGAGTTGTTGAATGCTGTCATTTAATTAATCATTGATAATTTAGGTAATGATCATTATACTGGTAGCTTTCAAATAAGATAAATATCACTACCTCATTTCATCTTATATCACCATTCTATCAGTACAAAAAGTGTTTTCACGTAAAAGCGTTAATATATAATAATGCACTATGTATGCTATTAATACACAGTAAAGTATTTCACTTAAGAGTGTTCCAATGGCTACTTTGGCAGCGATTGCTCTACGAAATGCTATTATCCAAACTATGGGGAAGACTGCCAATATTACTGCCAATGTATCAAAACTAAATGCCACTTTTCTCATGGATGTCGCAAGAAAACGGCAACCTTTAAACAATATCAAATTTCAAGTATGTATAGATCTAAAATATTGATTTTAAAGGGTACTGTATTTGTGTTTCAGTTTTGAAAAAAACGCATGGTCTAAATTTTTATTTAACAATTTTCAACAGATTCAGCAAAATTCAGTTCAGCAGTATTCTTACCCAAGTCTACAACCGTTTTGTTTTTAAATAAAACGTTCTCATATCCAGTGGCTACAGAAGACTTTTCCATATGTACCCATAAACCAAGTGATACTACAGTGGATAATTTCCCAAATAACAATAATCTGCTAAATAACGATGTTTTTGTAGGATTTTTTGGAGTATTTGTCTTGTTTTTCATTGTGTTTGTTTTTGCTTTTATTTATCTCATATTTTTCCGAAAGAAATCAAATTCAAGTGAAATAAAAGAGAGTGAATGGAAGGCTCCATATCAATCGCTGCATCTTGACACAGTGGGGATTCAAAGTACAGGGTATCCTGAATCACGTGAACGATCAAATGCAGATTCTGCGTACTTATCGCCAGTGTTTAATCAAAACGAGAATGGTAATTCCGGTGACTTGCAGGGACACGATATAATACATGGACTCAACATGGTTTCAGAAGAACCAGCTTTAGGCATACAAAGATTAATTCACGACTCTCCGTATGCAGAAAATGAATTTAACGTTTCTCTCGTGAATCGAGAAGACCATGTCTACATCGAAATAGCAGACGACAGCGAAGAAAATTTAAATCTTACGGTTGATGGTGACCGTGAATCAAACATCTTGAGCAGCAACAAGAAAAGAGCTTCTTTGGGCGGATCGGTTATATACATGAACCAGTAAATCGAAGAATATTATTAATTTAACCAATATTTACATAAGCAAGGGTCTTTTATTAAAGCAGAAACGGTCATTTCTTGAGAAAGTTAAAGCGGCTCAAACGGTCATAATTTTGAAGTCTTAATAATCACCATGCGCGGTTATGGCTTGGACAGTTGCATAATTATGAACATGAAAATACGTTTACATTTGTATTTCTGAAACATTGACCTTTCTCAAACGTAAATCTAATTAGTAAATAGCAATGTTGAAATGTTCATCGAGAATCAACTCTTCTGAGAAGCCTTCCGGTTTCACATGATGTGATCACATGGACTACGAAGTTCATATCCAAAGGAACTTTTTAAATTGCTGTTTATTTCTTGAATACCATATTGAAGCTCAACATGACTTGTACAAGGCATTGCCCGCTGTTTTTTCTCACCTTAACGCTACCCCTACACCCTCCTAAGCCGTCGAATTTTTATAGTTTGAAGTATTTTGCTGTATAAGTTTTATCTGTTTTGACGTCGGATTTACATCACCTTTGTAAATCATATACGTTAAAATCATCAATTTTTACCACTTATTCCAAACCAGTAGAAAATTATAATCAATGTACAGGTCAATGTATTATACAAA
This sequence comes from Magallana nippona, assembly GCA_033439105.1. Lineage (NCBI taxonomy): Eukaryota > Metazoa > Mollusca > Bivalvia > Ostreida > Ostreidae > Magallana > Magallana nippona. The sequence goes on from CM065919.1 coordinate 28,712,044, forward strand.
CTATATGTGTTCTAACGCCACGGATGCCCCCACAGGCAGCCAAAATTTAAAATGCAAACATTTGTTTGGTTTCAGAAGTTATATATCACTGAAAATTAGTTTATATATATTTAAAAAAACCAACAAGAACAGCAAAATAAATTGAAATTACTTAGGAATGCAAAAAAAAAAATGTTAATAAAGTGTTATTTGTAAAAGGTACAACATGTAATCAATTTCTAGAGGTAAAATACGTCGTTTCACGAAATCTCCACCTCAGCCAATTTGGCAGAGGGGAGATTCTGCTTTTGCCAGCTTGGGGAGGTTAACATGTATGCTTTTATGTAACATGCATTCTTATAAAAAAAAAAAGAAATCGGAAAATGAAATTTCCATTTTCCCCCAACTATAAGGCTCCAACTCTGCAAAAAAGCGAAACAAATTCGAACTCGATCTGCATGTCCCTATGACACATCCATATATTAAATGTCAGTTGAATGTGTGCAACTGTTGTTGAGATAATGATCGGAAAGTGAATGATCCATTTTATGGTGGGGGCATAATATAAAATCATCGGATCAATACCGAATTCGCACTCGATCTGTATTTTCTAGTAAATTACCTATGCATGAAATATCGGCTTTACATGATTGTATATATACATCCCTTCAAAAGTCAGAGACAGGAAACTAAGCATTTCTATTTTTTTTTTGTTTAAAGTTCAAGAGCCATAACTCTGTCAAAAATCCGCTGTGTGCAATGGTTGTTGAGATAATGATGGAAAAGTGAATTTCTCATTTTATCTAAGAGGCATAACTGTCAAAAATTATCGGAGCGAAACCAAATTCAAACTCAACCTCTATATTCATTTATTTACATCCAGTGTGTATTTCCCGTTATGTTTGCATTGGAAATCTATGAGGTTCAATTTTCTATGAATACACTTTGCTAATCCATGCGCCATGAGCACAGAAATTAACGTCTTCACGTGTTTTGAGTATATTTATTTTTTGTAAGATTAAATGAAACGGCCAATCTTAAATAACGAATTTGATATGTCTTTTTGAAAAATAATCATTCAATTATATATACTCCTTAATAAAAATGATTTTTCTCCACAAATTTTCTGGCACTATATGTTTAGTCGCGGAAGCGAACTAAAAAACATGTTAATATGGCTGTTCCATGTATGTTTCATATCCCTGACTGAGAGCGTATATAATGGCTATACAGCGACAATACAAATATATTTCATACAAATAGACATCAGTATGAATATAGATATAAGCACTGAATGCTTATTTTTGGATGTTGTCGGTCCTGTAACACACCAAGCGGTGCAGACAAATTATCATACCGCGGTACACCAAGCGGTGCGGACAAATTATCATACCGCGGTACACCAAGCGGTGCGGACAAATTATCATACCGCGGTACACCAAGCGGTGCAGACAAATTATCATACCGCGGTACACCAAGCGGTGCGGACAAATTATCAAAGCGCTAACGCGCGGTATAATAATTTGTCTGCACCGTTTGGTGTGTTACAGGACCGACGACATCCAAAAATAAGCATTCAATGCTTAAATGACATATCCATTTATCACATTTGTGTTGAATGCGTGCAACGGTTGTTGAGATAAATTAATGATCGTAAAGTGAATAATGACGGAAAGACGGAACATGGTAACACTATATGTCTTAGCGATTTCATGACAGGGGCATAAAAAAAACGGCCAACAGATGCACACTTAAATACCACGCGTCGGTTATGGTTTCGGTGAAACTATATTGAGGGGCGATAAGGAAAAGGTAGAGTGACGTGTGTCTATAGCTTTAAGTAACTTGGCGTTTAAAATTTCCTTTTTTTTTGTTTCTAAACATTGTCATTATGTTTTTTTATTGCGCGGTATTATCAGTGAATTGCATGTATGTATATATTTGAATATTTTTTTTGTTAGTTTGAATTTACGATTGTATGATTATTTTTATTAAATTATTATTAATAATTATTCATTGAATTAATAAAACGCGATCTGGTAATAATTGACACGGACCAATTTTTGAAAATAACATTTTATTGTACACTCTAGCAATCATGTGATATCGAGAAATGAATTCGATATAATCATGTAAGCTTCATGTTAATATATTATTTATGAAACAATCTGAAGCTTGTAAATTGTTTATTATGCCGATTTTAGTGATCTTGAATACTAGTATCCAAATACGATGCAGCCTACATTGTACATACAGAGAGCCAATAGACAGAGATAACAGGAAATTATACAAGACAGAAGGTTTTATTTTATTCTATATACCTTTTAATTGATCTGTTTGGAGTGGTCGTCTAAAAATGGGATAAATTCTGCATTGATTTTCACATTCAATTACAGCAAACAAACTTCTCAAAAAGCGTCATCACCTGTTTCGATTATTGATTGAAAATTAAATTCATACTCTGTCGCTTGGTTTTTGAAATTACTTTTCCTGTGCACATAATTAGCCTATAATCTAATTAACACAGTATATGAAACTTATTACAGCCATCGGTATAGTTTTCATAGTAAATTTAATTGAAAACACGATTGTAGTTAAATTGTACATTTCATGTGTTAAAACAATTTTTCATTGGTAAGAATATGAATGTTTCAGTTTTTAATGTAAATTAAACATTGATTTAACCGAATTAAAATAGTGCATTAGATTGAACATAATAAAATGATGTAGAGTGCAAACGATCTTCATGTTATTATAGATACGGCCGTGTGACTCTGAACACAAAGCCTTTTTTAATAATCAACGATTGTAGAAACGATGCACATGAATTAACCGCCGAACTTTATTATTTATCTGTTGATATAAACTGAATGCAGGGTTCGAACAACGGAGAAATGTTAACATGCCTTTAAATATCTCAGACACAGTTCGTGCGTTAGATAGAAAGCAAACCTTGAAGATTGTAACATATTTCGGAGAAATGAAACATTATTTCGTATTGCTGTCAATAAATTACAAAAAAGAAACAAGTACATGTAGATCGATGTGGTAATTATTATTTAATTAATAGGTAATCATGATCTAATGATAACGTATTTAAATTGTAAAAATGCAGATATAATCAAAAAGAGTTGTATTTCTGGTGTGAAACATGTACTTATTACGTAAGTTAATTCGGTCTTTTGCTTTGCTTTGCAACAACCAGCATTACATTCAGGAAATTTTTCCCAACATATGTATAAGGATTTAATTTAAGGAAATAAAAAAATATTACAGCATTGTGATCTGATTAATCTGGTTGATAAACAGTTGGGAGATAGGGATCTTATAAATTATCATGAATTTTCATGAATGCCCTCACAGCATGAAAACTAGATACATGTATACATTGAATTTTTCATTAATACAAATTTAGCTACAAACAAGCTTCATCAGAGTCGGTTAAAAACCACTTTATAAACATTAAAAAACTGAGAATTGCTGCCACAATTAATGCTGTATGATTTATTCGTCTTAACAGCCTTTTCTCAGCATTGTAGGAATATTGAACCGACTTTAAAGGCTTTTATTATAATATGACCAATTAACTATTTAGACTATAAAAACAAGTATCCTAAAAGTATTGCATAAGCAATGCATGTCCATTACCGATCGCCTACTGTCGTTTCATGTGCCAACGAGGCGTGGAGAAAATTGGTAATGATTTCTTTTAAAAGGACAAACCAACATTCGGGTTAGTAGACGCGGCGGCGTAGCACTCATTCGATCATGAATACGAGATATCTAAAACTGACTGTAATTTATAAATACGTATTACTAGTATAACCATTTATCTCCGACTACCGCCATATTAGTTGTCAATTTCTAATCATTCAGGTATTTCATTCATCCAAACACGTTACATTGAACGAAAATATTGTAGGAAGGCGTTTTGAAAAAAAATGACAACCACTGCACTGCTAATGAAATTCCAATGAAAGACAAAACATACTGCAATCCAGGCACATCATCAATCATTGTAGAACGTTTCAATGTGTCGTACTGTTATATCAACGCACATGCGCAAACCATGCACTGTAGAAGATCTTGGACTTTAGAAAACGAAGTGGGTTTTTTGTAGACACTGATAAAAACGACCTCACGATAAGTTACTTTCTTGGATTTACTATTGTTTGTTTACTATGTTGGATGTAGTGCAGCCGGGGTCTACAATATGATGCACACGTTATGTATACACTCTGTAAGCACGATACACGTGTTCGATGTGCACGCGAGGTAAGGCAGCACTATCTGTTTGGTTTAATGATTGATATTTAAACAATGAAATGCTTTCTTTGGTGATTCATTCGGGATGTGAAGGTGGCGAAATTGCAGAAAAAATACATAATCCTCGTTAGCGGGTTATATTAATTTTTTTTGGCGATGATCACTACATTCATAACCCGCATGAATCATCAAAGAAAGCATTTCATTGTTTAAATATCAATTTTCTTGTTTATATTTACATCTTTCTTTGATCAAAATCATAAATTGATCGTACAATATAGGAAACATTAACTAATTTATTGTTAATGTACATCAGTTCCGTTTGATAATAGATCGGTATATATGTTTTTACCCCAGTAGCAGTTGGCGATCAAAACCAATATGGCGACCAAATAGTTTCATGAATTCACGTCAGCATTAACCAGTAGATAAAAAGTACTAAGTAACGCAAGTCCATCTCGATGATTTTTAGTAGAATCTGAACAAAAAGGTCCACACGTTTCTTTTCTGAACTTCATTTATTGGAACACCTATCTAACTCGCGATCGATCGTGAATTAGAGTCGCATGTAAAAATTAATAAATAAATGTAAATACGAGTATCTGTTGATTTAAAGTAAAACTATTCATACTTTATCTGTACCCCATCATTATGAGGCTACACAGAAAGTTTGAAATCAATTTGGCAAACCTTAACAAAAAAGTCTGAAAAACGAAGTGGGGACAGAATGACTGACAAACCAGGTAAAGACATTAATCCTCCTCCACGGTTTCACCGGTAGGGAATTAATGAAAACTATATAAGGAGGGTCCACTGCTAGAAAATTAGGCCTACTGGTTATTGAAGATATAAAGGATAATTATTTAATTGTATAAATTCAATACTTAACCGTTCTGCTAACAAACGTAAAACACCTCGTGACTTTTTTATGACAGCACATCATAACATTGAAATGTAATACTATTTTTATAGACATATTTTTAGAGTACGTGTAGTTTCGTTGTTCAGACTACTGACTCACAGACCAAGACGTAAGATTTAATATCATCAGTACTATGTTCGTGTTTTAGATCATGTTGAGTGGTTTAAAATTAGACGGGATGCGTAAAAAAAAAAAGAGATCAGTCGTCGAAATTTTCATGATGTTTTTTGGCTCATAATATCAGATTAATCTTTAAGACAATTATCATTATGGTATTTTTTATAACGGTGGATCATAATAAACTAAATCATTTATTTCTTAGGTCTAGACATTTGACAGAGTGACACATTTTTGTAGAATCGGTATTTTTTTTTTTTAAAGATTTGAAAGTAATCTTTTTTAGATTTATGTTTTTTAATAATGGTTAACCATAATCTTTCACATTTAAGAGACTCACAAAAACAACTGTGCTCAAAAATTCTATCGGTTTACTAAGTATGGAAACTAAAAATAATCGAATTTGTTGTCTATAAAACAAAATGAAAACACCTGTGCTCTGATTACCTGCAAAACTAAGGAATAATCTTTTGGAAACCTGAAGTTCTAAATAGTTTCCAATTTTTCCTGGATTTAAAAACCATATTTTTCGGCCAGTAAAATGACTTAAAGTCTATAATCTTTTAGCTCCATTAAGCTGTCAGCTTTATCTTCTGTACATTTTGTATAAATTGATTCTGTGTCCAGTGTGTTGGGATATAGTTATTGTGGTGCACAATTTCACCTTTAAATTTAAATGGAGGTGCTAGTATACACTTGATAGGGATACTTTGAATTAACTGTTTGAAATTTTGGCGTTTGTAAGCAACATTTATAAAATCAACATATTCTTACCCCTTATAAATAAAATAAATAATAAATTAATGTATAAATGATAAATTTTATGATAATTCCTCTCCCAGGTCCATACAATAGTAAAACACATTACCACACATATCAGCATATGAAACTACATATATTTTTTTTTAGAACTATTCTACTTTTTAAAACAAAATTCCAATTACATGTATTAAATAATTGTACTTGTATGTTCTAGCATTAGATAAATCAAATCCCTAGTGATATTCACAAAAAATGACGCACTTAAACTAGTGTATACTTGTCTTAATCGTCCTTGTCTTTCCATACCCGACTTTGTCAACTTAAATAGAATATCATGTTTTACTATAGGATCTTGCCTTGTTCTTAATTTGACCAATAGAACATAAAAAAAAAATCTCTAAAACATGAGCCAAGATATTCTATGGTTTTGTCTTGCATTAAGATCTCCACATATTTTTATTGAAAATTACCCCGAATTTAATAAATGCGAACAAAACTAGATTCATTTGATAATTTTAACCTGGTTATAATCATTTTGATTTAGTTCCAAGTCTCAGACAACATATTTGTGGTTCACGACTTTACAATTCAGAAAGCCCCTGATGGCAGTTTTGGAACAAAAAGCGTGATCACATCTTCATATGAAATAATGGGTTTAAATGGATGCGACTGTTTAACTATTGTCAGAAAGACCGTTTTAAATAAAAGATACAAGAAACAAATGCTTCAAATTCGGAATACAATTAACTTCGTACCACAAACATATCAATAAAACAAAGGAATAACATAAACTAAATATTGGCATTGATGTTCATTTATCAAAGTTTTCCGATCAGCATTGGTATTTCTTTGTTTTACCTAGGCGGCAATACTGGCATTTATCAGTTAAAAACCAAATCCGTTTGCTCTGTGACCAAAATGTTAAAGAAGCCGAAAACGAAACCATGCTTCTCCTAAAAGTGTATGGATGCATATATACATGTATCATACTAGGTTATATATAAAATATTATGTAGCGTTCAATAATGAATGTTTCTGTTAAACGTAAGCAACTAAATAGCAGCACACGCTATAATCCACTTTTGTTTTTACATGTTTTGTGTTCCTACTGTACCGTGTTTAATACTGTAGAGTATTAAATTGATGTACAATGTTTTAAATTATTAAATATGTCAAGAAATGATATGGGAATACGATGATTTTGATATCAAAATATTGAGACAATTATGCAAATTAAATGAATTTTATTTTTTCAAAGCAACAAAAAAATCCAAGAGGACTTTTATATGTGTAAATAGTGAATCAAAACAAGGGCCTATGCACACAGTCTACTGAATACGTATCATGGCGTACTGTACCAATAGAAAATCAATACATTATAAGCTTTTGAAAATACGACACATCAATGAATATGATGTATTAATACACGATCAAGTATATGACAGTTACTGACTTTTTTAATTGCACGCTGCTGAACTGTATCAGGAGAAGTCGTACCCTGGAAAACCCGTACCCGGAAGAAGTCGTACCATAATGATAGAGAAGTCGTACCCGGGTACGGGTTCTCTTAGAAAAACCATACCCTGGAGAAATTCATACATTCTTGTTAGTGTTAATACCAATATCAATCATTTATACAAGGAGATGGTGAATATACAGATTGCAAGTTTCCAAAACCTAGATGAACCTGGATATAATTCAATAATGAAATAAAGTTTATTTATAGTAAACTAAGCAATAATTGACATACATGTATGCATCATATCAAGTGTAATTAGGTTCAATGGTAAAATTCGCAAATTTAGGTTTAATTATTTTCAGACGTCAATTAATTTGTTCGTTTAAAGAATTATTGAAGATGTTGTAATAAGTTATTTTTTAACCCATGTCTTTGAAAAATCTCTGGAGCTACTGATTACATGTATTGGTCTTTTAGAGAGAGAGAGAGAGAGAGAGAGAGAGAGAGAGAGAGAGAGAGAGAGAGAGAGGGGGGGGGGGCGGGGTCACGCTATGCTATTGGTTGGTATCCACACTGCAGTTAATGAGGTGTGCCTGTCTAATTGTTAAGAGAACAATATATCCCAAGCAGGGATACATTTAATACTAGTTACAATAGTCTATTTGGCAATTATCGAACTTTTCACAAAAGAGTTCTACCGAACAAACACGCTTAGCTATACGCATGGTTTACATATTTTTATATTTTCATTAATCATAATTTACAATTGTTGTCGATAATAGCTCGTTTGTTGTGATTACACCCTTCCTGATAGGATTTTCCCCGCCCTACTTTTAAGTGGGCAGTACTAAAAAAATGTACTATTATGCATTAACGATAACAATCCAATATTAATACATTTACCTTTTAACAGAACACTAAAATTTCAAAAGTATAGTTTTTATCAGAAGAATGTAATTTTCATTTCATTAAAAAAGAAAGGCACATTGTTCTTACTGCATGTACAATGTATAATAAAACATGGTGATAAAAGAAAGATTACTCTCTTCCGGAAAAAAAATGTGACATAGAAACAAATGTTCCAAAGTTATATCCCTTTTTCTAGTATTTCTACGACAACGTATATATATATATATATATATATATATATATATATATATATATATATAAATGTCAGTCTGCTTTCCTTAGCGTGAATTTGCGAGGAGTTCATCCAACAAATTGTTGTAAAAAATTTGTACATCTGTTTTCAGTTTTAGTTTTTTACATCTTTTTTATTATTTTGAGAATGCAAGAACGCAAGAAATCCCATTCCGTTGACAAAGGGACAGGGGGTTCAGGAGTAAAGCGTAGATCTGTTTACTCGAGAAAGGCCAGATAACTAGGCAAAAAAAACCACGGACGTGCTTGAAAATTTTGAGGACCACAGCAACCAATTGATGCAATCAACTTTAATACGGATGGAACCTCAGGACTGGAACAAGTAGTGTCATCGGAGGCAGAACGGATGTTGCCAGAAATAAATATAAAGATTGAAACGATCATTTCTCAGCGACTGGGCACATCCATGAATTAAGGTAGTAAAATCTCGTCTAATCCAGAGTTATCTGTTTCAAGCGAAGTCTTATCCTTTGGATTATAGTGTTCATGATTTTATTAATACAGAAGCTTGCTCTGTGCATTATACTTCTTTTGACGAGGTTTTAGATATGGTAGCGAAACTAGGAACAGGAGCCTTTTTAGGGAAAATGGATGCTAAATCAGCATTTAGGCTTCTTCCTGTTAACCCATCAGACCACCAGATACTTGGTTTCAAATTTAATAATGGTTATTATTACGATATGTGTCTACCAATGGGTTGTTCTATTCGCTGTGCCTTGTGGGAAAAAACTGGAATTCACATTTTGAACCATTATTTAGATGCCTTTATATTTGCTGAAAGTACATTTGAAATTTGTGATTTGTTGATGTCTTCCTATAAAAATACCTGTAATGAATTTTGCATCCCCCTAGCAGAAGAAAAAACAGAAGGCCCTAAAACTGTTTTTACATTTTGGGTATTGTAATCGATACAGATAAAATGGTTACCAGAATTCCAAACGAAAAAATAATCGTATTGAAGAAATTACTACGAGACATGTAACAGAAAACAAAATCTTCGCTCAGAGAATTACAATCATTGGTAGGCACTCTAAATTTTTGTGCAAAAGCTTTTACTTCAGCAAGGGCCTTTAACTGAAAATTTTTTGATGCTATGGGTGGAGTTAAATATCTAGGTCATTTTATTAGAGTAACGCTGGGAATGAAATCAGACCTCCAAGTGTGGTTATATTTTTTAAACAATTTTAATGGTAGTTTAAATTTTATGGATGTCAATTGGTTATCAAATGTTACATGTACTAAGTTACCAACTGCACCTCTACACTGATAATGCACGCAATCATCAGTTAGGTTGTGACGTATACTTTCATGGTCAATGGGAATATTTTGGTTCGCCCCGAAATTGGATAGAGCAATATATTATGTTAGATATAACTTTTTTTTTAGAGTTGGTGCCGATTGTCCTTGCTTTTTTCTTATTTAACACTCAATTTCTCAAAAAAAGATACTATTTCACACTGACAATAAGGCTTTGGTTTCTATTCTGAATTAAAAATCATCTTAATCATTCAGAGTTATGGAATTGGTTCTGCCTTTAGTATTACATTCCATGGTGAACATAATTAATTTTAAAGTTTGTTATAACAATGCTATTGCTGATTCTATTTCTCGCAAGCAGTGGACCAGGTTTCGTGCCCTTGCCCCAGAATCCAATCTACATCCGATTCCATATCCAGAAGATTTTATATGAATGATCTCACAGCTGAAATCAAATGCCTTAAAATACAAGAAACGCTTATCAAACTAGCCTAATGGGGTTTGAGCAATTTAGATCGTCATATGAGCTACTTCAATTTTGGCCTCCTCCTTTTTTCACACATATCGCTCATCTGTCGCTGAAAGTTATTGGGGGTTCCTAACAACACGCAACATATTTTGATAAGAAAATTATTAGAGGGAATCAAAAGGTCAAACCATTCAAAAGATTGCAGACTCCCTATTACAAAACACGTTCTTGAGAAACTTATAATAAACAACACCTTTAGTATGTTCGTCAATGTTTGAGGTTATTCTTTTTTCAATGGCATTTTCAGTCGCTTATCAAGCTTTTGGGGAATGTTCTTTAAGTCCAAACCAAACCAATCAAGTCATTGCCTTCGAACAATTAAAATATGTAACAAATCAAAAGTCCACAGTAGATTGCATAGAGCTTATAGTTTCTTTTTCTAAAACGTATCAAATTGGAAAAGGGCAATCTGTAATTTTGGAACCGACAAAAAATTATGTATGTTCTGTATTGTGGTTAAAAATATATAGCTATAAGACCAAAGATAAGTGGTCAGTTATTTGTGCATTAAGATGGCACTCCTCTGATAAGGTTTCAATTTTGTTCAGTATTAAACAAGTCGCTTGAAGTTGCTGGTCTTTCAACCGAAATCTTATTACAAATCTCATTCCTTCCAAATTGGGGCGGCGTCAGACAGTTTTCGTACAGTCATTCAGAATAGGAAAATAAAAAGCAAGGTATATGGAGTTCCAATGCCTTTAAAAGCGATATTAGGATTAAGTAACTTTTGTTTATATATAGATCTATAGGATAAGGTTTATAAGGGTAAGGTTTTTATAATATGCATAAAAGAATAAGGATTATTTGATTATAACGTTTATTATAAAATCATTATATATATATATATATATATATATATATATATATATATATATATATATATATATATATATATTAATATATTTATTTGTATTATGTAGGTCGTGGCCACAATTGCCAAATCACAAAATAAAAGTATTATATGTACATGTTTTATGTTGTTTGTTTTCATTGTCTATCATATTTTATTAAAAATGATCACATTGATTGTGCAATTTGCATGCATTTTTTTTTAGTTTTATATCACCTTATTAAAGAAGCAAAGATTTACCAAATTCTTTTATTAATTATAAAACAAAATATGAATTCATGTAACATTTTAATTTAAAACAACAATAACTATTTAACAACTAGATAAACATATCTTCGATTAAAAGTCAAGATCTAGTAAATAAAAGGAGTTTACATGTTTCTGTTTGAGAAAGGAATTCTTTAATGATGTTTGATAGCAAAAGCTTGGTTGTATTAGAGCATCATTTTTAAATGAATACGTTAAAATCGTATTTTAAACTGTCATTTTCAGTGACGTAGATTAAAAATCAGCTACAAGTATCGTATTTTTTGTTCATAAATGACAAATGAAATATATACAGAATGCCTCTCGTTTCTAAAAAAAAAGTTAAATTTTTTAACTTTTCTTTAAAATAAATTCGCTTGAATTACACATTCGGATATATTTAATAGGATTTCAAATTGAACGGTAAAAAAGTGTTTAAGGAGGGTGGATGGTCAAGATATTAACACATCTGCCTTAAACTTTTAAACATGATATTTTTGGCCATAAATTGTAATGTTTAAAGAAAAAATCAAAATATTTTAGCTTTGAAATTTGAAAATTCCTATATGTTTATATAGAAGTCTTCGTCGTAAGGAGGTACATATAGCCTAAAATGGCTACGACCACCCAGCCCTCTTAATTTTGAACATAATTTCCTTACCGTCATAAAATACATTAATAAAAAGACATAATAAATCTGCTATGACGTCCTAACGAATCTAGCAGAACAAATTTGAAATAATTCACTAAATTTTGAGGCTTGTTGTCTGTGGAAGCAAGTACACAAAGAAACGAATCAAGCAAAAATTATCAATTTTTAAACGAAACCTTAATGGAGCTTTTATGTTTACAGACTGTTTTTTCCACACACTAAATACAACAACTCATGATAATATGTTACAAGTACAACAATGCATAAACGGGCATTTAATTTACTACTGTATACAAAATTCATGTATTTCTACTATTAATAAATCATACATAAAACTAAAAATAGTTTTTAGTATATAGGACAATGACAAACTCAGTTTGTTTATCTCATTTTCTACTAACGTTTGCTATAAATTCCTGTGCCCCATTAAAACAGGTGGAAATGTCAATGAGCATCAATACTTTAAAATACTAAAGCATAAATATTGCCCACATTGAAATTTTATTGTTTAGACACAGCAATTGTTCAATTACTTTATCGTGGTTCAATTAAAGATGCATGCAAAATTTATATCAACGATAATTAAAACTATAATATATATATATATATATATATATATATATATATATATATATATATATATATATATATATATATATATACATAACAAAGCGGTGGATTCATTTTTCTTAAACATGTATTAAACAAAATAAGGACATAGAGGATGCATACAGATGACCGTATTCAACAAGGACACATATAAATGCAGTTAAGAACGACGGACACAATTCGGTTTGTGCAAATATACTGCGCACCTAAAAGAAGTGATTGTTACGAACATCGAACTCTCAAAATTACGTCACAATCACTTAAACTCAATGAAAAATCGCTTATTAGACAATATATAGTTGTTCTAAGTCATAAATACACACTTTATGTAGTACATGAAGTGGCAGACATTGCTATAAGAACATGCTTAAACACCCTTTTCAACATTACTTAACAGGCACTTCTTTCGGGGATGTCACAATACTGTAGTGAGGTTTTTTTTATTAGTTCAAGTTATCTATGACCATCTACATAGATTAGTTACCACAGTTGAAGCCTATGAACAAATCATTTTCATTCCGATCCGGCTCAATGCTCGTATTAAGAATAGATTAAACCGTCACTGTGCTTAAGTTTTGAAGTATTTTATCATAATCAAATGTTTAGCACACTCTGATAGTTGTTTTATTTCATAAATCAACCTCAAAATGATGTACATGACCTTTTTCTTCGAGTTTGCACAGTACTTATCATGAAAAATTGAAGAAAATAACGACACATCGCACTTTCGCGATGACATGGTCATTTCTAAAATGATATTAAATCATCATTTAAGTATCATATTTCAATTTGGATAGAAAATCTATTGCAGAATTCTTTTTGAAATTATTTTCTCTCTCACAAAAACGGTTTTCCTCATTATGTTCAATTTAAAAAGAAAAGTATAACAAACATTTGATTAAATGGTTCCTACTAAAAATCTAATTCGATTTTTATGTTATTTTTTGATTGATTTTGATACATGTATATCTTTAGTAACTTTAATTCATATAAGTTTTTCATGAAAATCACTATTAAAGAAGTGAATTGGGTCCGTCGTCCTTAAGATGACATGCTGATTAAATTAACAAAATATTAGGTGTTGGTATTCTTTAATGTTGATTGTCGGCAATTCATTGGTTTTTTCCTACTACCTGCGCTCACCCGAATGTTGTCTTCGCTTGACGTTAGAGACACCCAACGTATTTTGGTCTGAAATTAACGATTCTTTCTTAATGACACTCTTTTGATTTAAGCAAAAATCAAATAATCTGTATAATCGTGTCTTGTGGTATGAATTAAAAACGGGCGCGTTTGTGTGCGTGCACATGTATCCAGTATCCATTGGTTAATGACAACATTTTTCAGTATTATTGATTGCCGAATGGTCATTGCTAGGATAGTAAATAAATACAAAAAACCTACCAGTAACTTGCTCTATAAGACTTTGGCTTTCTGACTGCACTTCTAAGTCTTCATTTTTATATTCTGTAATTCAAATGTACTAGTAAAAATTGATAAATAATTTAATAAATAAATTGTTGGATGTAAAATATCATAAAAGTTACCAAAGTGTAAAATTTTAATTTGTATTGTATATAAATGGATTGCATAACAATTATATTAATTATAGTGGCTGCAATACTGCTATTTTGATTTGTAACTTGAAATAGTTGAAATTGAAATTTAACACGACAGTGGTTTTATTAACGACATTTAATTACTTATCAACTTAAGTTTTGCTAAACCATATCATTTCGCCTCACAAAAGAGCAGTATCTCAGTATTGTGAAATAAATAGTAATTGATGACTCATGGTTGAACGATTTTAGATGTACCGGAACTTAAGCATGGTTTGTTCCGAATCTGTTGATCTGAACTTTCTTCTGATCCTATTTCCGTAATTACTAAAAATAAATAAATATATGTTATGATTATACATTGTATTTTCGTTATTACTTTTTTCTTGCATTTTCCATTCCTTTTCAAATAATCAAATGATAAGACAAAACAACGATGATAATTAATTAAAAGCCGCCGACGATAGCACTAATTTTGCTTCGGCAAACCCAACAAGAATGTGAAATATTTTGTGAAAACACTATGATATTAAGTTTATGTCATAATGCATGACAAAGACAAATATTCATCTTGTTGAATTCGAAGACACTTCTTTTATACTGGATGGCAGAGAAAAAAATCATTACAATCAAGTCTACATATTTTGAGAACTTTTGCAAACACAGCGGGTGTTAATGTAAATTATTACAAAACACAAATTGTTTTAATAAGATTTAAAACACATTGTGATGATATTATTTGGATTTATCCTACCAATGAAGCCCAGGAATGGGGAGAAGAAAACGATAACATTTAAATTTAGGTTTAAGATTGAAAATGTAAAGAAAACTACAAGACAACGTGGAAACCTTACTCCACTTGGTTAAACGTTGCTTAAAGGTTTTGACAAATTATTTACCTCCAACCCTACATAACAATTTTTGCTTCATCCCCTAATCCCTCTGACTGACAGATGAAAGATTTACATTGTGAATTCCACTTTGCTTGAATGCAGAACTAATATTAATTCAAACTTTTGTACATTTTGTGTTACATGGTATTGACTTACAATTAAGTATAATATTTGAATTATAATGTAGTATGAGATGCAGGTGTAAGAAACCCTCTCTGAATGGGGTGATATCATGACACATATAGATATATTGCATTTAAGAATAAAATAAATAACTAGAGCCGAGCTCGTTGCAAAGCAACGAGGAGGTCTTCCGTTGCAGCTTTGTGTCGAAAAAGATTGTCAATATGATAATAGTCATCATGTTATATACTAGTGCATATAAATGAGTAAATAGAGAACAACAATTCCAATCCAGTAATAATTCGGTCACGAAAAAACACGTAGTTCTTGTTTTTAGTGCATTTGACTGTGTATTAATGGTTAAAAATGTGTGCGATATACACATATCAAGATCAAATTTATCAACAACTGCTAAACGCAAATACCATATTTATAATAATACATTTTTTTTGCCGCAAAGAGATTGACCGATCAAAATATTTTAGATCCAATTTAGGATTTATCTGTTATTTGTATTTCACAACTATATATCATTGGGATCTTGAAGTTCTAAATAGCATGATATTGAAAAGCACTTTGTGTAACTACGTAATTATTCACTGAAAAAAATAGTTTAAGGTCACAGCACACCTCTTTATTCTTCTGGTGAAACTAAAGCCGGATTTGACACAAGAAGGAGACAAAATAGAATAGACATTTCTACTGTGATCTTGACTTTTAAATTATAAACTAAGTTTAAGATCACATAAATGACAAGCAATGTTTGTGTGAAGCATGATCTAGATTTTTGCCATGAAAGAGAACACACGGTCCAGACTACAGTGTATTAAGTTGTATGCTATGACATTGATTCTCTACCTAGACATTTTAGGCCCTTTTTGCAAAAACAATCTGAGTTATACTGCAATGTACCTGACATCATTTATATGGTGTCCCTCTCAAAGGAGGCAGCCGCTTATATAATGGACATCAGAATGAAAGGCTTTGCGAACAACTTTGTTTTTATTCTTAAATTTTGACTAAGAATTTATTGAAACTTTACACAGTGGTCTGTGATGTGACCATGTAATTTAAAAAGTACTTGTATCTTGATTTAAGGTCACTGTACATTTTTTACTTACAAGCACTTTTTATAGTAATATATGAGCCAGACAGAATCATCGGAACAAAATATAATTATGGTTAGACAAGGATTTATCACACAGGTCTAATATGACCCTGACATTTGACCCAGAAACTTTGTTGAAGTCACTGGACACCCTTTACCTTAAGGCTCTCTGTATCTGAAGTATTAGAGGTACATGTAAGTAAATTACATAAATGTGGGAGCAAAATTCGGCCAACTTCGGAGAATATATGGTCCGGACACCTGACCTTTACCTTTTACCTAGAAACTTGGTTTAATGTCACTACACACTCTTTATTCAAAGGCACTCTGTGGATGAAGTATTAGAATTACATGCGAGTAAGTGTCATGTAGGTAGACTCAATTACAGAGAAATTATACTTGGAAAAAGTAATTCGGACGGACAGCAACGAACAATAGGACATTCTGATCATTATACGGCGTCATCAGAGAGGGACGTCGACCCTAATTATACATGCATATGAATAGATATTATGATCATAAATTATGATTTGTACCCATTGCCATGTAAGAAAGGGAAATAACAAAGTGTTCTGTCCACAAGTAACCGAGTTACAAACGACTTGGATAAACGTATTTTTGCATTGTTATCTAATACATAATGTATAATGCTGCATTTGTGTTTTAGGAAAGTATCAAATGCAAATAATAATCTGTTTTGAAAATATGTGGTCACAATGTATCTATGTAAATGTAGCTTGTACACTGATCCTGGACATATTTTCATAAATTTTCGAATGTTCGGGGATATTTAGTATTGGTTGACGTCCATGTGCGGATCTAGAGGGGGCGGATGGGTGGGTAACTAGAAAATTCAAACAAACTTATTAAATTGACCTAGAAAATTTACTAATCATACATGTACATGTAGGCTTTGGGCACACACTGGCAAACATTATCCCACGGACCCCTTCCCCACCCATTAAGCGTCCGGGAAAGATTCTGGAACCGCGAATGGCGTCGTTTTTACTATGCCCTGTCCTGAAGGATCACGGGACTCCATGACTATGTGATTTTGTTTAGTTAAAAGTTTTAAAAACTGGAAGCATGTAGTTAATCCCGTGTTTTACATTTATTACGCGATTTACGCGTTCGCTCATTTTGCGGAAGAAGTAAAAGCGCTGATCAGACAACCTACACACACTTCAAAGTAATTTGGTGAAAAGATATCAACCATTCGAGTGGGCGTGCACTGCATACGCAAAAGTTCGATTTGTAAATTTCGCCCAAATGAAAATATCCGCAAACTACAGATTTGTATAGCATTTTCATTCATATGACAGCTACTCTATCTTCTACTGTCCGAATATCAACAAACCTTGTTTAAAATTCACACGTTTCCATGGAAATGAAAGATATAAACAATAATAGCAATGAGTTTGCTTCTACAATGAATCGAACGATCATACAGAAAAACTACAAAAGCGATCATGTTACTGTTTCTCTTACGGCCTGAATCTAAACAAAATCTATTTAAAAATTCACGTGCTTTTAAAATAATCTCTGAATCCTTCAATTCCGGACATCGATAAGCGAGTTTTTTTTTGTCATGCGAGCCCCTCTCGTATACATGTAACATTGCAACACGGAACTTTGGTTTTAAATTGCCTTACAATAAACCCTTGGAATGTATTTTAAAAAATTCCCCATGTTGGATCCTGTTCAATTAATGCATCAAATTCTATTTTGCTCTCTCTCTCTCTCTCTCTCTCTCTCTCTCTCTCTCTCTCTCTCTCTCTCTCATTTTTGTACAACTTATAAGAATACTTGTAACATTTTATACACCAATACACTAATTTGTGTTCCCCAAATATTAATTCATAAGACATGTTGATCTGGCAGAGAGTGAATGTCGTCTAAAAAGTGTTGAAGTCTGTCCTGTGAATGAATTAAAATCTCAGCAGTACTTAACGGAGATAATTAAGGGTAAATATATTAATCTTTAAGTTGTAACGCCTGTCGATTTTACATGAAACGGCCAAAATTTCGGCGTTGTATTGTATTTAATCAATAAACATGAACATGTGTGATAGGGTAGAAGCACACGAAGCCTGTTGTGTATTAGACTACCGCAGATCGCTTGTCCACTCGCGTGGGATTTACAAGGGATGGATTATATAAAGGTATACACAAATCACAGTGGCCGTGTTGGTTTTAAAATGTTTGCAGTTTTATCAAATGTTTTATTTTAAACAATATAAATATTTCATGACATCGACAATATATCAAAGAACGCCTTTAATTAAAAGAGTTGAAACTAAAACAGATTTCATCATTAACAGGTTTATCTTTTTTGTTGTTGATCTCAAACATTATTTCTACAGTTTTTAGAACATTTTAAATTTAGACTTACAAACCCACCACTGATAGATATGTCTGACTATGCTTAACATGGGATTAATAATGCTTTTACTAATTCTTAATTTACACTCTATCGTTTTAAATCAATTTAATGATAAATAAACTTTTATGTGTTATCGACATTCAAATAATTCTTTGTGTTTGCAATTAAATAAAACCATCTAAGTAAGACGCGAGTCTTGTGTATTAGTTCACCGCTGACCGCCAGGTAGTCCAGCCGCGACCGATTTCCTCGGCCGCGGGCAAGGGGTGAGTTGCTTAATGACACACACAACTAAGAGTTCAGTTCATGATAGGGTATGGCGGTCGCCCGCTTGGAAACGTGGGTTCTCTCCGGGTACTCCGGCTTCTTCCCACATTAATGACACCCTCGCGCTAACATCCGTGCCAACGAGAGATATTAATATAAGTTGTAGAACTTGTTTATCAATCGTTGTAAAATGAATAAAGTTCAGTTCAGTTTTTTCAGTTAAGAACCCAGGTATAGATTTTAAATGCTTGTAGTATCATGATTAAAATGCATTACATAGGTATTATTTTTTTTAGACATAGATACCCATAATTGATATATGTCTGACGATATTTCAGATTGGGAATTATATTGCTTTAAATTTATATTTCTTAAACACTCTATCGGTTTAATCAATTTAACGATGATTAAACTTTTATATGAAATCAAAATTGAAACAATTCTGTGTGTTTACGGCTAAACAAACCCATACAAGTAAGATGCAGATCTTATGTATTAGATAACCGCTGACCGCTAGGTAGTCCGGCCGCGACCGATTTCCTCAGCCGCGGGCGAGGGATGCGTTACGTAATGACACACACAACTAAGAATACAGGTAGATTTGAAATGCTTGCAGTAAAATGACTCAAATGTATTTCATAGAAGTTATTTTTTAAAATCCAGTTTATGTTTTTCACTAGAAAAGAAAAAGATTGTTTATATTTTCTCATTTTCGTTTTTCTTTAGGATTCTCTACTAGAAGACCTAAATAGAAATGACCAAAAATAAAACCAAGAAAAATATGTATACTTTTAAAAAAAAATTTCTCTAATGAATTAAAACATTCCGTATAAGCTGATACACTTTTAGTTGTTAATTAATGTCAGCTGTGCGCCCAAAGACTATTTGTTTACTTGCAAAATGAAAACGAGGTACATGTTAACAAGACAAGCTTTTTAAACTCATATTACGTAATACGGACACAAAATAATTTTGTAACGACATTAATAACATCATAATTAACAACTTTTCCCGCGACAGCTATATCAAAATACTAACCATTTTTGAGTTATAAAGCAAAGACTTTTAAGGGTTCTAGGCCCCTTATTTAAAGGGCCAGCCCTTTTTCACTAGTGTAAAGTAAAAGCCCTTGATATTTTGCACATTTTTTGTTCTGTGTGTTCAGAAAAAAATTTAAAAAGTTACGAGACAACAATACAACCAAAAATCAGTATTTTTTGAAACATAAAATTTAAATTCATTTTTTAAAACTTTAAATGGAAAAAATCGTAAAAACAAAAGTCGGAGGACAACGTTCAAACTATCTATTTTCAAGATTTATGACTTTGAAACACATGCCATGGATGGTTTCAGAGCCTTTGCGTGCACAGGAATGCCTATATTTTTTTGAAAAAGGGGAATCACTCGGCACCGGAAGTGATGATTTCAATAATTTTCAGTTGATATTGAAAATTTGTAATTTCCAATGTACCCTGAAAATTTAAACGTTAAAGGACAGCAAACAAGCGAGATATTTGAGTTTTAAAAAACGTCTAGAAGAAAAATAAGAATAATACGAAACTGAATCTGTACAAGGTCTTCCGTTGAAAACGGAAGACCTTAATTACATACGGAAAGCTGCAAGAATATATTTAGTGCTTAGAACAAGTCTCTCTCTCCTTTATCTACATTGTAAGAATGCAAAAGAGTATTTTAAACGTCTTACAAACAGTCGGCATATCGTGTACTTCCGTATGGTCTCCTTTTATATCTGTAAATAAAAACAACACAAATCAAACAGAAGCTTAATGACCATAACGGGTATTGCTTACAACGGCAACATTGACCAAAGTAACCAAAACAGGATTCAGTTCTACCATTCAGTCGGTTGAACGATGGCTGGAATTACTGAATAGTAATTGATCACGAATGGTATAATTTAAAAATCGATGTTTCTTTAAACTTGGGGATTGCACTTTAAAGGGACTTGGACACGATTTAAGATCAAAATTTTATTTTTAACTTTTATATATGGAATGGTTTACTTGCACAATTTGATTGATTGACCAAAAGGATATATTGCGAATAACAAAAGAATTGACCTATAAGATCGGTATTGATTTCTGTCTTTACAATAAACATATCGATTTCCGTTCCACTTCCTGATTTAGGCCATACACAGTAAACTCTTAGGTTCTAGTTCTCATAATGTATAGTGATTGAAAAAAAAGTTTCACAGTCGTTGTCCGAGCAGTATGAGTTATGGACGCTTTTTTTCACTTTACTATCTTTAAATTTTATTTTCAGTTTACTTTCTATAATACGATACGATACATGTACTTTATATGCATTTAATTACAACAAGGGACAAAGGTCGTTTTATGCATCAATTTTCTTTTGTTCTATTGAAAACATTAATAGAATACCCTTTAAAAAATAAGGAATGTGTTATTTTACTTCATTCCCGTATAGGATCATAATTACGATGACTAAATTCTCACATATGCCGTGTCCACAATGACGTTAAAATCGGGTATTTATTTTCCTTATATCCAATTCAGTTTTGAACATGATAATTCAAAATTTATGAAACAGGTCCGTATCAACAAGAAGAACACATGCATTTGCCTTAATCAGAAGCAATGTTTTTACAAGATTTGTTTTTAATTTGAGCTAATGTATTTCCCAACGATTGACAAGCAACGTGGAATGCTACGCAAACCCTTTGACTCTTTGCGACAAATGATGCGCCTTAGTTTTCCCAACAGACATAGCAGGAAGAGCGATAGTTGCAGATGTAGAGGGATTTTTACGTGAGGGTTGAACACTTTCATCATTCACCGTACGTTCAACTAAACTCTTTTCAGTATTTACAGCTACATTCGTTGTATAAGGGTCCGTACCTGATGCCGGGATGTAAAGGGGATGGAAACCCCCAACTTGCCCAACCCCATTTTCGTTCTATTCTATAAACCTTTTTCCTGCATTTTTGACATATAGTGTAGCCAATGCATACGTTTTTTCCGAAAAAATTACTACATCTACATTGCAATAATTCTCCCACAATGGTATCATTTCCAAGAGTTGTTTTTGAATGGCAAAAGAACAGTTTTTGCTCGGCATTATTTTTCTACGTGGCACTTGTCTCGAGTAACACAGAGTGAATGATTCTTATCCTCAAACAAAGCGTGCTTACACTCTAAGGTGCATTTCCGGTTGAGCATTATTTTTCTACGTGGCACTTGTCTCGAGTAACACAGAGTGAATGATTCTTGTCCTCAAACAAAGCGTGCTTACACTCTAAGGTACATTTCCGGTTGATTGCTTTTACATGTAGTTTAGTATATACTTTTTCCATCGATATCTTTAATTAAAAGAGGAAATGTGCATTGCAAGAAGAAGATCGAAGTCAAATATACAAAATGCACAATTCTGCATAAAGAAATAAAACGGTGTTTATAAATGCCGTTTTTAAAGAAGAAAAAGTAGTCCCACAGGTGGCACATAGGACACAAAAAAACATCACGTATGACATAGCCAGCGGTTTAAACTACTGAGCTATCCAGAACTTACACTTTTCGATGTAAATATTGACCACTATGATAGGAATCAGTTTCCGAAATTTTTGTCGGTTTTTCTTTTTTGCAACATTCGACCCCAGGGCCGGGGTGCCCCTAAAATATTCTATCTTAATTTATTCCTTTACACAAAACCTATCAAAATATCTAAGATTTTTTTAAGGGGCAGGCCGGTCTTGAAGGATATCTAGGCCAAAACCATTCAGAAATATACTATTTTACTGAGAAAAATGCTGTTTTAGCCAATTTTTAAGTTAAATAATACAATTGCATGAGCAATATAGAAATATGTACGATAGAAAATAACAAAAAAAAACTTTGATTTTCAAAGTGATTCTTTTATTATTCGCAATAGATCATTTTTAAAAATGTTAAAATTTAAGTTATTAGAGAGATACAGAGGTAAGCATTCATTGTTATGAAAACAAAGCTCGAGTCTTATAGTTGTTTACAAATAATGTAAAGTATGACTGTGATTACCATTTCTTCGACAAAATGGCTCGTGGGAAAAAGGCAGACTTATTCAGTGTGTTTCTGAAATATATTATCAATTGAAGAACGGAACTCGTCGTTTCATGGAAACTTATACCAATAAAACATATATTTAGACAATAACAAGTGTCGAGCTTTGTTTACAAACAGAGTATTCCAAACTCTGTATCTTCCTTATGTCTTAACATTTGACTTTCAAATTTTGACAAAGCATTAAAAATATCCATATTAACCATTAAACATTAAAAATAGAAAAATAAGATTTTAAACTTTGCGCTCAAATCGTGTCCAAGTCCTTTTAATGTAAACTTGAATTTTCTAATCTATTTTCACCAAATCAATGTTACATTCTTTCAGTATTATCGTCATTCTTCCCTCTTCCACCTACGTGACATCCTAACAACTGTAGATCGCTTAAATGTCAAAATGTTCTTAAGAATTTACTATTTGTGATTTTGTTGTACTTTTCCGATTTGGTACACTATTTAATTAGTTTGATACCCGATGTTATGGAACAAACAAACAAAAACGTCTACATTAAATTGCTCTATGATATATTTAACTTGAATGGTTTCTTTCTAATTCAAAATATATTATTGTACTCTAATGCGTTATCACCTGATTGGCCTTTTTTTATTTCCTTTTTTATAATGGGGTCAATTAAAAGCACAAACCTGTAGAAGTGGTGTCAGTTTAGAAGAAATTAATTCACAAAAATTATATTATTTGGAGTTAAAATTTTGCGATTTTTTAAGCTTTTTTCAGCACTGTGAAACATTTAGTTTGTTTGTCCTGTAGTTTACGATCACAAACATTTAACAAATGCAATACAAATGTGTGGCCAATTGCTAATGCAGTCGTAGATTTCACAGTTTGTTTTCTTATGCATTTAGATAATAATGTGAACTATTTGGTCGCATTAATCTAAAAGCTTGAGGGTTGGGGCTAACATTGAAATTGTTAAACTGTTGGATCAGGAATCAAGCGGACAGAACATGTATAAAACGTTTCACGGGTGACTTAAGTGGCCTGAATTTGTTCGATACAAAAGAGTCACATAATTTTGATTTTGTAAAGCGATCTTGTATAACACATAATCTATGTTAATGTAGCGCCGTCGAGCGGTAATTGGCATAAATAATTTAAAAAAAAACCTTGTTATGTAATAAACTGTCCCCTAATAGAAAAAACACCTTGTTATCCTTTTACGATTTATTTACATTGCATCACGTTTTAAGTATAATCCATCATGAATCACAAATTTTAACTTCGCTGAACAGCAGTGATTAAAGAAAAACGGTTCTACACACTAATTCAACACACCAACTGGCTACTGACTACTCTACTAAATACCCCCCTCCCCCTTACACCTTACAGGTATATACACATAGGTTGCTAATTAGGATCAGCGCTCTTATTACAGTCAATTACTTAAAATGTATCGGTTACTCACGAGGAGCAACGAGCATCTGTACTAAAAATAAACATTCTAATAAGATTCTGTGCGAAATATTATTAAAACAACGATAAATAATTAATTTGAATTTATCGACCGTTTCTTTATCGCGCAATATCGCCCACCCGATCGGTATGTAAGTAAGGGGTAAAAAAGACGGTCAATTTTAAAGTACTATATATTTTATAATAATTCTTTTATATCAAACAATCTTTTGACATTACCAAAGAGTTTGTGACTGTTATTGTGACAATATTTATAAGAATGCCTTTATCATGTCGGCACGTAGCCTTATAAACCAACTTAAATTTAACCCACCATAAGTTTGTCCAGAGAAGATGTTATCTTTTGACGATTTTTTTTCTTTCCCTGAGATTAGATCTAAGTGAAAAGGCATGAATTGAGTCACACTTTTGTCAACAAATATACATAATATTTAATTTTAAATTGAATTAATTTCCCCTAAGTAAAAATCATTAACATTATTTGACATTTCTGATATATGTAATTAAGTAACAGAATTATGAAATTTACACAATTATTAATAAAGAGATTTACACTTAAAATTACACATCAATAACATAAATTAAAAGTATTGTACCATTTATTTACTTAATGCCGAAGTTGTTCATATGAACAACGGGAGCTCCGAGAAGTTACGAATTTTGTCATGTATTATCACTTTATTTGTTTGTAAATACAAACATAATGTGCTTTGCAATTGGTTAATTAAGACAGAATATTAACTTACTTCTCCAACTATATATTTTTCTTCTTTTGGCATAAAAAAGAATTACGATCATGACAACAATACCAAATGCAGAGATTCCTATAGTTAACATTCGTATTGTAGTTCCATCCCTGAAATTCAACATTTTTGCAAAACATGTTTAGATATACATGTAAGCTTAGCTAGCAAAAAAAAAAATTCGAAATTTTACTATCTTACCCGTCCATTGTTTCATCTGAAGGTGCATGTTTTTCATTTTTTGATGTTGAAGTTATTAATGTTTTGGCTTCAACAAGCTTATAACAACCTTCATCTGGTGAGAAAAAAAATCTAAATTTTAACAATAATTTATGTAAATGTATTAAAATATTATAATATGTGTGCATTAAAAAGATCCCAAAACTCCTAATATAGGGAAAACTGAAACAAATACTTAACATTTGTAAGCTTCAGATGACAAATAATAATCATCACATCTAGGCAACACGTTACTGCATGGACTTAACACTTGATCCTGAATAACTCCACCGACCTCATTAAACTCTGTGCAATGTCCTATAAATAGGAATATTTTTAATGATTTGTGGTTATATACCCTGAGAGAGAGAGAGAGAGAGAGAGAGAGAGAGAGAGAGAGAGAGAGAGAGAGAGAGATTTTATTAAATAATTGAAAAATTATAAATTTTACAGTAGTGTAAAATATTACCTAGAATTAATCTCTCGGGTGCGCACACCTCTAAGGTTGCATTGCCATATCCGTTAAGAACGCAATGATACACAAACTTTTCAGGAATTGTGCAATTTTGCTTTAATGCCTTTTCCCAGCAATTCTTTTTACTCGCAGCTTTGTCCCATTGTTCTTTAGAAGTTGGACATGACGACACTTTTTCCACACTTTGAACGGCCTCTTTGCAGTATAGGTTCGTGTTCATACAACCCTATTGTGAATGCAAATATGTTTTTAGAGTATAACACATTAATGTAGACGTGAATTTCATTTATGGTATTTTTTAACATCATTGGTATACACACAAAAGACCATTGTGAATATTTTGTATAATTAAACAGTTTATTGTATGCTGATGACAATGCTCTTTTATCCGACTCTAAAGAAAATTTGAAAAACATACTAGATACTGTGTCTTACTGGTGTGCAAAATGGCGTCTTAAAATAAATATGAAAAAATCAGCAATTATACATTTTCGGAAAAAGGGATCTCGAAGCGAATTTCAGTTCAAAATTAACAGCAATATTCTCCAGTAAAATACAAATTATAAATATCTTGGTGTAGTATTTCATGAAAAACTTAATTTCCAAAACAACGCCGATACTTTATCAAAAGCTGGTGGACGCGCTCTCGGGGGCATGGTTTCCAAAATTCGACCATATAAAGAAATAGGAATTTCAACTTTTGAAAAATTGTTCTTAAATTGTGTAGCACCACTTTTGGATTATTGTAGTGAAGTGTGGGGCCTCCAAAATTACTATTCTATTGAAATGGTACAGAATCGAGCCCTTCGTTTTTACTTAGGCATTCACAGATTCACACCTTTACCAGCGCTACACGGGGAATTTGGATGAAAGGTATAAGGGGGAACCTCTCGATGAAAGAATATGTAATATTTGTGTATTAAATGAAATAGATGACGAGTGTCATTTTCTATTGAACTGTACAAAGTATTCTAATTTTAGAACGGAATTTTTTTTAAAAATAATATCGGATATATTCCAACATTAGTAATGCACAACTTAGACTGTAATACTCTTCTACTGTCAAATTTCCGAGACAAACTTCTAAATATTTACTTAAAGCTTACCTTTAGAGACAATCATTATTGTATAAAAAACGCATTGTGTAATATGTGTTTATATGTTATAATTGTATTTGCAGTGACATATAGACCCAATGGGCTGGGTGTTTCACTATTTATTTTGTACTACATATATGTAATTTGTGATAACACATGTCACTATCATAAATTATTACTATTTAATTATGTACTTACTTACTTACTTACTTACTTACTTACTTACTTGCTTACTATACGAATACATTTGCTCTTTGCTATCAATGAAGTAAAGAAATTTTGCGATTAAATGTATTACTGACTTAATCAAAAACTACAAGGCAAAGAAAATTTAAAACAATATATGAACTAATATTGTTGATGAAATAATAATTAGGATAAAAACGTGACAAAAAGAATGATAATGATACTTCAAACAATTTGATCCAGTTTGAATACAACATGTATCTTGTAAATATAATACAAAAGATGCACACGAAAAGTTTTTGTAACGAGTTCGTAAAAAAAATATTACATGTTTTTGCCTTTGTTTAAGACACTTAAAAAGAATTGAGAAGTCGTATGCAAAAAAGTTTTTTTTTTTCTTTTTTTTCTTTTTTTTTTTTTAAATCACATACTTGAATAAGCAGCAGATGCACAATCAGGAAAATATGGATCCAAGAAGCCATCTTGAAATCTATATAATTAAAACAAAAACAGAGCATTAGGTATATTTATGGCAGAATGCCTAAAAGAAATTATCGATTTATTTTCTGCTAAGGCTTTCTGCTTTGTTGCTAAGGCATGTATAGATATATTTTTAAGAACCGTCAAACGTCGAATCTTCCATAAGAAACACCTTTTCGGGAAATTAATACATAGCTGAATCATCACGTAAAAAGCTGATTGAAATTCATGTAACTATTTTGTACAATTCTTTTGTTGCCAATACCTTTGTCAAATTACGAAACCAATATAGAATCTGCAGCTTATAAGCATAACAGGGTAAAAGATCGTGACAAGGTGTTAAAATCAGCCTTCAGTTTGCGAACATTGTATAATCACGTACGAAAACAGAAGAATCGATATCATAGTTTTAGAAATGTTAAGAGATTGTCGGTTACCAACTAGTTATCTCGTCGTTTACGAGGAGAATTGAATATTGATTAATTGGTTGTCTGCACGGATTTTTAAAATTCACAAATAAATATAAAGTGACTAAATAACTTAAATATTTTATGATAAATAAAGTCAAATAATTAGTACATTTTGCTCCTTTCAATTTTCACAATTAAATTAATTTTATTACACAGAACATAAACCAATAGAAAACATGATTATATAGCTCGTTAAACGTTTCATTTTCTGTTACTTAATCAATGTAATCTTATTACAATAAAAGGATTTGTTAGTTTATGTATTACATGTATTACATTAGAAGATTCGTAAACAATAATGATATTAAGGTGTCACTCTCATATACATGTATAACTTTGCAGACCCTCGAGCTCTCTTTATGTGTTTTGAATATCGTTGTTTACCTTTCTATCTAATTCACAACCGTAATTTGGTCCAGTTTACATCAAACTTTACAATAATACTAGCACTTCCTCTGGAGAAATGAACTTTAGTTATACCTGAACAGTTCCACAGACGAAGGTTATGTTCAAGGCACCATAATAAAAACTGAGGGTCCAGGTATAAATGTGTAAACAAACTTTTTTTTCATACAATCAATAATGTCACATCATTAGAATACGTGTACAAGTAGCAATATTTGACACTTTCTATGCAATATAAAGAAACACACCAGCAGTTAGAAATCATGTCAGTTTCAAAACTGTTAAGACTCTTAAAACGAAACACTTTCAGAAGAATGCGATGAATTAAGGAATTGTTTCAAATAGCATGACAGGTTACACATTTCACAAACTTTCTTATTCCCATATAATTTGTTTAGCTCCTCTTTTTATTAGATAATTCATAAATAATCAAACCGAAAGTAGATTGTAGGTAATTTTACATTTTGTGTTAAAATCGCTTAACAATGTGCGAGCCATTAGGGTTATTCAAATGTGAATTTAATCATTATTGCTTATTTAATTCATTTTCAGACATAACTCATTAGGTTAGCCTATATCAACATCATACTTACAAACAAAAATTTACAATTGTACCAACAAGTACTTCCAGCTGAACTGAAAGTAGATTTTTAATTGTTTGCCAAACTTTTATAAACAACCTTTTAAACATTGAATGTGAAATATTTGAACAGTACATGTATTACTTGACTTTTATACATTGCTTGCTCAAAAGCGTAAACTAAATTTCAAATGTATGATTTATTGTACATTGCCCATTTAAATTATTTAAGAGGCATGTTCTTAGTGAACTACACATAATCATAAACATTTACTTCAAAACAGGAAAACAAGCTTTTTCTATGCAACATTATATATTTAATACAATCAATATTTCATGATTGTCTTTCGTCTACCTACCTGCTAACCAAGGTGAAAGTATGGTGGGTATATGTACATTCAAGTGCGCAGCTGCAAACTTAACTGACCTTATATTTCGTTTAAAACATTGAGTGATTTAAAATGGATATATACAAAAGCTATTTCATTTTTAGGTTAAATTTTTACGATTAATCTATGCTTATATTAATTAATAAAATTCTTTTGAGTGTGAAAAACCACTTGGTCTTGTTCAGACAAAAAAAATCCATCTAAATATCATGATTAAATCGGTGATTTACCTGTATGTAAATATACTGTTTGGTACGAAAGCGCATTATTGCCAGTTTTAAAGTTGTATTTACGAAAAAACTAAATCGTAATAACGACATAATGTTCTTTAAAAATGAAATATGGCGATAACAAACAGTGTTCTAAATCAATCGTCCAAAGGAAAAATACAAAACAGGAGCAGAGCAACACGGATATCTACAACAATTAGAGGCAGGATCAGGTGTCATGGAGGAGTAAGCATCCTCTACTGACCGGTTACGCCCACCGTGTGCTCTTTGTCGTAATCAGGAAAACGGGAAAATCCTTAGACAATTCGGTAACTGATAATGGCCTAAGAATGGGAATGAAAAACGTCAGTCAGCACACAACCTAGCGGAAGATTCAATATTTGCTGACAAGGTCGTTGCATCGACCATAGATCTTACGCAATGATGACTTCAATCGAGACTGTTGATATGGCCATTTTTTCAATTAGTTGTTTTAACGGATTTCGTTTATGGAAAATGTCCATTGGGTGGTCACAAAAAACAATAGAACAAAAAACCAAAACAAAAGTGTTCATTTTTTAAACTTTTAATATACAAGTGACGAATGCATCTCAGAACATTGTACACATATTTTTCTTCATATTTTGGGGCACATTTCTCACTGATGAAGGCTAATCACTCTAGCAGGAGGAACAAATCAGACGAACATATGTGTTGAAATGGGAGATATAAGGATTGTGGATATCGACCTGGGTAGCTCAGTGGTAGAACACCTGACTATAGTTGCAGGGGTCTGGGTTAGATTCCCAGTCCAGCTTTATATTTTCATTGTATCTATATGCTCATTCCTCATTTTTTTTTCTCTACTACACATGCATTATACATGGATGACTGGATACGAGTGTCCTCCTTCCCTACCACATAAGTCACCACAAAAATAACACACATCTGCAAAATAATCAAGTAATTAAATAATGCATTTTCTAAATCATTAAGATATAGACAGTTTATACTGAAAAACAGTGCACATTATAGAAGACTTTTAAACTGAAATAGAAACTATTCATTTAATAGGGCTATGCATATCTACAAAAATCATTTATTTAACAGGGCTTTGCACATCACGGAAATCAAATTATTTAATAGGGATTAGCATATCACTAGCCTTTATGTCAGCCTTCCAGCATTCAAATACATGTATCATTTGGTCAGTCTGTCCTGTTCAGAAGTTGTCCTGTTATAAGGTTACAACGGGTTGGACGGTTCTAATCCAGGTCTCCCATCAATAAATCTCGATCGTTAAAAAGTGAGATACTCTTACCTGTAATGTATTGCATATATTGGTAACATATGTAAACATAATTTTGAATTTTAAAATATAGTTGAAAATTTCCTTTCTAAAATGCAGGGAGCACGATATGAACTGGAACTCCTATTGTCAAAACTGTAGAAACTGTCAAACACTTCGTGCTGTGCCCATGGTGCCAAAACCCCGAATTAAAGTTACTTGTGTGTCAGATGGTGTATGCCAGCACTGGATTCATTTAATGTAAGCCAAGACCGCTCCACCACATTCCTTTACATTGTTCTACATTAACCATTCGCATTGAAGCATTTAAAGACTATGTCGTAGAAAAACACGATTTCCCGTTCACAGACAGACCATGTGAATTTATTCTCATTCCATAAGATGTTTGAAATCAGAATCAAGCTTGAACGATTGTATGGAATTGTTATTAGTTAGTCGGCGGATCCGTAAATCAAATCACTAAAAAATGGCCTAATCTTGTTTTATCAACTTGTTTGTCAGTAGCATGCCTCGTTTTAAAAAAATGTCCATACGTAGAGCATGCTTTTGCATATCGAATCAACTAAGAGACAAAATCACCATATGCAGGTGATGAAGGAATATTGCTACTTAAGTAAGGAAAGTTGACGATAGAAAAATAAGAGCCATCACGTTTATCATATATTTATGTTGTCAGGTTACCATTAATGTCTTTTTCTAGTAGAATATCTAAATTAAAACAGATTTCAAGTTCACTGGGATATATCGAGTCGACGTAAGAATGGAAGAAACAATTGCTAATTGATAATACGTCGTCGATATACCTAAATGTCGAGTTGAATGCCATGCCACAGCGAGTGATATGAGATAGTTTGTTGTACAAACGACACGAACTAACGGACAACTAAATCCTTCTGTAGCATGGTACAATTATTTCCGCAAATTGTCAGAGGTGCAATAATTTTTTATTAAGTTAACTTATCAACGAACTTTAATGGTTCGTTTAACATGTCTAAATAAATCCTGTACAAACTTATTTTGAACGTGTTTAAGACTTAAAATATTCGATACATATTTGCATATCGTTGCATATTTCTATGTACATGCTTAAACACATTTTCTATCCGGAATAAGACAACATTATTGTACATGTACGTTATTCGCTCACCTGAGCCGAAGGCTCAGTGAGCTTTTTTGATCAAGTTGTCGTCGGCATTGGCGTTGACGTAAACTGTTCACATTTGCATCTTCTCCAGAACCACTGGGCCGATTTCAACAAAACTTGACACAAAACATCACCGGGCGAAGAGGATTCAAGTTTGTTCAAAATAAGGGACATTACCACCTTAAAGGGGAGATAATTAAATTAAAAAAAATATTGACAATTTGTTGGTATTTTTTGATAAAAATCTTTTCGTAAAAACAATTTGGCCAGAAAATCTGGAACTTGTGTGAAAAATAACCTCAGGTAGTGTAGAATCAAATTTGTTCAAATCATGGTACCCGGGGGTAGGGTAGGGCCACAATGGGAGGATGAATTTTTACATTTGAATATATAGAAAATATCTTTAAAAAATTTCTTCTCTACAGCTACTACGCCAGAAAAGCTCAAATATTTTTGGAAGCATCCTCATGTAGTGTAGATTCAAGTATGTTCAAATTACGATTCTTGGAGATAGGGTGGGGCCACAATAAGGGGATGCATTTTTATATAGGGATATTTAGAGAAAACCCTTAAAAATCTTCTTATAAAAATTACTAGGCCGGAAAAGTTGGAACTTGTGTGGAAACATCTTCAGGTAGTGAAGATTCAAGTTTGTTCAAATCATGGTTCCCGGGGGTAGGATGGGGCCACAATTGTGAACGAATATTTACATTTACATAGGAATATATAGAATAAACCTTAAAAAAATCTTCACAATAACTATTTGGCCAGAAAGAATGGATCTTGTGTGGAAGCATCCTCAGGTAATGTAGATCCAGGTTTGATCAAATCATGACCCCAGGGGGTAGGCTCAGGTAGTGTAGATTCAAGTTTGTTCAAATAAGGGTTCCCGGGGATAGGATTGGGCCACAATTGTTGTCGAATTTTACATAGGAATATATTGAGAAAAATCTTTAAAAATCTTCTCAAAAACATTTGGCTAGAAAAGCTTAAACTTGTATGGAAGCATCCTCAGGTCGTGTAGATTCACGTTTGTTCAAATCACGGTTCCCAGTGGTAGGATGGGGCCACAATTGTGGTTGAATTTCTACATTTACATAAGTCTATATAGAATAAAGCTTAAAAAATCTTCTCAAATCCCATCTGGAACTTGTGTGGTTGTATGGAAACATCTTCAGGTGGTGTAGATCTAGGTTTGATCAAATCATGATCCCAGGGGTAAGGCGGGGCCACAATGTGGGGGGGGGGGGGTCAGGTTTTGCATAAGAATATATTGAAAAAATCTTTAAAAATCTTCTCAAAAACCAATTTGCCCATAGAAAAGCTTAAATATGTGTGGAGGCATCCTCATGTAGAGTAGATTCAGGTTTGTTAAAAACATGATCCCCGGGGTATGGTGGAGCCAAAGGGGTTGGGGATCAAGTTTTTACATAGGAAGATATAGATAACAATCTTTAAAAATCTTCTGGAAAAACGTTCAGCCAAATAGCTGAAACTTGTGTGAAAGCACAGGTTATGAAGATTAAAGTTTGATCAAAGGGGTTAAATAGGATTAAAGAAAACTCTTCACACAAATACTAAAACCGCAATAGGGGCTTGGTATTAACCATAAAAATATGTGGATGAAAATCAGCTATTTTTGGTTTTTGTGCAAGATCTACCATGCACCTCTGTTGTACTTACATGTAATTGTCAAGATATTGTGATTTTGATTCGGTAATGTTGATTTTATCACAGTTGTTGCTATAGTTGCTCAGATGAGCGATGTGGCCTCTGGGCCTCTTGTTTGTGAAAATCAATAACACTAAAAAGGTTCAAGTTAGCTTTTATAGTCACATGTTTTCTGTCATCCGCCCATCTGTCTGCAAGTTCATCTAACTATGCCTATGTAGTTTTCTTTTATACTTTAGTACTAATTTGCCAAATTTGAACATAAAAAAAATGTATATTGCATTCCTATCGAAAGGGAATGTTAACTAGTTAAAAAAAATTGAAATTATTTTCAAAGGGCAGATAATAACAATAGTGAAAAGGGTGTGCTTTTTGAAATTAACCTCTCCTCATGAACCACTTCACCAGAGTTACCAATATTTACTTATAACTATATATATATATATATATATATATATATATATATATATATATATATATATATATATATATATACAGAATACTTCTAAATATCAAAACTGTAATTAATATTGTTGCAAAATAGAAATTCAAATACTAATTTTAAAAACATTCTTCTTATTGACCACTGCACCAGATATTCCAATATTTACATTAGAGCTTTTGCATAAATCGACAAATTTATACATGAATACATGTAATTAAAACGGTATTACCCTACATGTAATATAACTTCCGTTCAACAGGAAATATAAAGCAGCCGTATATCAAAAATACAGTGACATATTTGTGGTTAATGTATTTTTCAAATTAGTTACAGCTAAATCTATAACTTTGTTATTATTAGGCCATTGATCGTTATAAACTGTTAGATGATATAATCGTACAAAACCATTCTATTTCCTTATTCAAAAGTAGGTCATAATAACCTACTTTTTCATTTATTATCTAATATAGCTATATACCTGTATGCTATATAGCTTTATATATATATATATATATATATATATATATATATATATATATATATATATATATATATATATTCAATAAATCCTTTTTCTTGGTACCGGTGATGAATAAACACAAAGAATAAGTCCAATGCTCAAACATATTTTATCTATAGCGCTTTCGCCCTACCGGGCTCTTCAGTATATATATATATATATATATATATATATATATATATATATATATATATATATAAGCACAGAACAAAATCAACAACACTAGGCATCTTTAAAGTGTCGGATTTAATATATAGATACTAAGCCAGTAAACTGAATATTTAAAGCACTAAAAATGGCTAACGACACGAACAATTGATATTGTCAAATTTTCGGGACAACCAGTCCCTTCTTCAGGACAAAAGAAATAAATCACATGTGTAAAAACAAAGAAAATAAAATCTAGCACTACAACTAACACTACTAAATCAGGTATCTTTAAAGTGTCGGATCTAATATACAGATACTAATCAAGTAAACTGAATATATAAAGCACTAAAAATGGCTAACGACACAAATAATATATACTCCATTTAATTCGATTTGATCCATAGCGCTTTTGCTCTCTTGGCTCTCCAATGAAGAGACGAAATGTGGTTTAATTATAATTCGTTTTAAATTGCGAACAACAAACACTTGCACTATCGCTTAATTATACAACATATTAACTAGTATCTGTTTGTAATACAGACGGATGTGAATAACAAAAAAATATAACGACAGATTATGCCTACATTTGTTGAAAACAGGAAGAAATGCCTATATTGAAACACATTCGAAATACATCAAATGCAATATTCTGAGTTCTCGGATTGATAATGTTTACAAGATTTATGATTTTGGGCTTGTTTGAGCTCATGACATCCGAAGAAAATGCTATATGTTCTGGGTAAGTGTTAAGTGATAAGTGTTAAGTCAAATTTTATGATACCCCGCGCAAGCGCGGGAATTAACACTTTACACATTAATATGATATATTGTTTATTATGTTAAACCATTTTTTTCAGTTTTGTATATATTTTGTCCTATTTTTTCTTAACTTATTCTTGATTGAAATAAAAAACCAACTGCATGGTTGGATATTTAGAGGAGCGGGCAGGGATAAAAAATCTAAACTGAAATGGATAATATTTGCATGTACGTGGCCTTAATTCTCTCTGTTGTAGCTGACTGAAAAAATATACTTTTTTAAATTTGATTTATTTCAAACCAATGAGTGGGTATTTAACGCATCTCTCTCTAAATTGGGTTCTTTAGGTAAATTTTCAATATAGTAATAAGAATTTCAGATAAAAAAAAAAAACCATTAAACTTCCCCGTTTATGCATACATCATTTATCTATATAGACGCAAAACATAATAATCTGTTCATAAATGTGTCTAAGGTTTACTACCAGTCTGTCGTGGTATGAAAATGTATGAAATTTAAACATGCTAAGTCATGCATATTTATTTGCTTATTTTAAACCAAAGTTGTCAGACTCAAAGTATCTGCCCGATGGACAACTCGCCCTACACTTTCCTCGATGATGTTAATTAGTCAACCGGTTTCTGGGCACCCTGTTCTAAAAAGTTCTTTCTCTCAAAACTAAAATCGCATTGAAATGTTCCATTTTATTTTTTAAATTTTTTGTATTAATTGAAGTCTGACCCAAGATATCTGCCCGCGATGCATGATGAACTCATCCTTAACTTTTCGTTAGTTAGTCAACCCGCGTTCTTGGTTACCCCGTTCTGGAAAGTTCTATTCCATTATCTCACCAGAGGTCGCGTTTCCCAAGCGAAGGCGTATCAAAACTAAAATTAATCGCCCATTCATGAAACGAATTGGCTCATTTTATTTATTCAACATTTGTCAAATCTTAACTTCTATGTATACTCTAAATAAGTTCCCAGTAAATATATTCACTCTTTACGTAATCATTCAATATTATGTCATTGCAACAATATATTTTGATGCAAACTACCCCTGACTTAGATCCGCCAAAGCGTGTCCACCTCCTTACTCTCATTTTTACTATTTCAGGCTTGTTTATCGAAAATGAAAGTATGTTTTTAATTAAGTTTTCAATAATAACTTATCAGTTAACATTCAATTATAGCTTACGGACATCATCTCACACGTTTTGAAATACCAAAGGTATAAGCAGTTACTCTGGTGCAGGCGTTTTGCAGTTTTTTTGCAAAATGTCTTAATTTATAAGTATAGATTTTGTAGGGCTCAAGGAGATGGCTGTTGTTATGGATTTGCCATGAATAAACTGTCAGGAAAATGTGAAAGTAAGTGTTTAAAATCCATATGCATTATAATGAGAGAGTTAGGAAGCTTATCATGAGGAATTTAAGAAAAATAAATAAGTTGATTTTTCTTGTATGATTTATTCTCATTAGTCAAGGTGATTTTAGGGAATTCTACTTCTGATTATCCACACATAACAAAAATCCAGTTAATTGTTACTTTCATGTCATTGAATTTAGTGTGTTCTACTGGCTACCATGGCAGAAATTGCTCATTAAAATGCAGCCCCCCAACATATGGAGAAGGTTGCCAGACACTATGCGACTGTCCGGAAATGGAGTGTCATTTTGTACATGGGTGTTCTAACCATTTCAAAAAATCAACCGAAGATCATAGATATAGTAAATATTATACAAAATATAACAGATGAAGTACTAGTATTGATATGTATATTTATTTTTCCTTTTTAAAATCATTCCTGTCATGTTTACTATCATGTACTTTTCAGCTTCACCTGTAGATGTGTTTACAGCTTCAAATAACAAGATATACAACCCTAACGTTCTCCGTGTCTTTACCAAAGACGCTACCTACTTCGACGATACAACGTTATCTAATATGCATACAGATTTTGACTTGTTAAAAAACAATGTTGTTATCGGCTTTATTGGTGTTTTTGCTATTTCTTTCACCATTTTTGTTCTATCTTATATCTTTTTTAAATGTTTACATAAAACAGCACATTCTAACAGACCAAAGAAGAACGAGAACCAAGCTCAATACAAATTGGTAAGGGTCGAAGCAGAGGAACATGGGAAGACAGCATATAGAGACCTAGATGTACAAATGGATGCCGAATCGTCATATCTCTCTCCCGTCTTCAGAAATACTATTGATCGCAAAGAAACACAAAGGCTCAGTGAAAACGGAACAAGGTTTGAAAACTATGCGAATTTAAGAACCGGTGAAGAACCTACAAACAGAGACAATGAATCGAATATTTTTCGAGACGATGAAACAAAGCATGTTTATGTTGAGATTACAAGCAGCAGCATGCAAATGTAAAAATTTAATTTAATTTGATCCGGATACTTGTGTATATTTTAGCAGCATTTAAGAAAGAAAAGACAGCAATAGTAAAGCGTAAAATGTGATGGTACGTGGCCACATTAAAATATTGTAAAAAAGAAATCGTTTCAAGGGGAGGGGGGGGGGGGGGAGTCCACTGCATTTTGTTTAAAACATGCGTATTTTATTTTTTACTCCATTGGATTGTCTAAAACTCAAGAGTAGAAGATTATGATTTTTTTAAATCAATAAATGTAACTACTGAATTGAAAAGTAATTATTGAAATTTATCTACGGACGGATGTAAAAGTTTTGAGACCGAATACATGCGGTCTATTGGTATTAAAATTGATTATGGTATTAGGACTGTCGCAATATATCTGGGTTTTGTTTTTTATTTCATAAAGTACAACCATAAGCAAATACAACTTAGAAGAAATAGAAATATTTGCTTCAGTTGATAACTACAGATCTCCATAAGGAAGATATAACTAAGTTGTGTGTTCAAAATGGTGCTTCAATAAATCCGGACGTATGATTGCTTAAAAATCATAATTAAATGATAGTTTTTCGATATTACAAGTACAATGATAACATCAAGGAAATGCAACAATGTACACGAGCTTGAAACCAATTATTGAAAACTTAAAACATTACAGTAAAGTGGGAAAATTTAGAAACGTAATAAAAGAAGCGGTTTTTATAGCAATTATCATTTATATTATAGATAAAAGCTTAGTACTATCAATTATTTATGAAAAATTGAAGTTGCGTTTTAAACCCCACTATCCGGCGAATCGATGTAGTTTCAGTCGAAATATTGTGTTTACGGGCCGTTATTTGATATACATTTAGAAATTGTAACTGCATTTCTGCGGGATGTTTTTTTATAGAATTAATATTATGCTTATTTTTATGAATTAAAAGTAAATTTGCATGTAGAAATATGTTTAATGCCTTTAAAAATATTACATATTTTTTGTTTTACTAGTAAATGTAAAGTAGGTCATAGACTGTCGTGATAGGCGCGTTTTTATCGAGACTATAATCAATCTATTCGGAAAATTTCGGAGTTTTTCATTCTTTTCAAAACAATGTATCGGGATCGGTATACACTTGAAAACGGGTGAGGAGGGTGGTGTCTTCATTTCATTTTGTTCTTTTTATAATGGTTTTGGGGTAAAATATACCCAAGAATCAAGCTGGTATGAACAAGAATGAATATTTTTACATAAATGATTTTGAGATGACATTTGGACACATGCAGTTGTATTTTCTTTTATCTTAGTAAAGATTAACAAATTTTACTTTACCTCCGTCAAACGATAATGTTGCTCAGGTTAACGATAAAGTCAATGGACCTCTTGTTAACATTATTATTCCTAAACATTGAGTCGTAAGCAAAACAAAAAAGAATTGAGAGGATTACAGATAACAAGAGGCCCTAGAGACGCCCCTCAGATAAAATAGAACTGGAAATTCCAAGATTTGAAAAAACAATATTGTTAAGCAGATTTTTTTTATTTTCATTCTCATTAAACTGTGTGACTGCAGCACTTAATTATTTTTTATTATGTATTACGACGATTGTTTATGATGCTAAACATACATGTTTGTACAGTTCTATATCATTAATTAAAATATACATATGTATATGCATCAATTTATATGTACATGTACATATGTATAGCACAAAGCGTTGCATTGTCAAGCTTAATGAAATATGTTATTAAAACACGTGTTATACAAAGCCCAGTTTACTATGCAAGAGGAAGTTTCATGAAACAAAGAAATTAAAGGGAAACATTATAATCAATATTGCACACAGGCAGGAAAACAGACAAAAATTAGATAAAGTGGTGTCATTAATTTTCGTGAACATCAAGTTTCGTGGATTTGATGACAATTAAAAGAAGGAAGGTAAACGTGTAAAGAGAGTAACGATCTAGATCCAAGTCAACATAAAGATATCCACGTGCGTACTGTCAAAATTAAATAGTTCCCTAAAAAGGAATTCAAGTGAATGTTTCAAGTGCAGTTTTATTGTAGATAGGGCATTTTGCAAGAAACTGCTCTGACTTATAATCAACACACGTACAATGTATTCAGAGATCTAGATTAGCTTCACAATCACCATCAAAATTTTATTGATATTTAAACTTTAAGGTATCAGATGTACAATTAACCAAAACATGATGCCTGGTAAGGTATATATCATATATACTCATTTGATAGGTATGGGTATGTAGTTTCTAAAATTAGAAATTTTTCCCGCAAATCACTATGGGGAAGTAACTCTTGCGCTGCAAATCATGCACGTTAAAATACTATTTTTCTTTGACGAAAACGTGTAATCATGATTAATATTTACGAAATAAAAATTGCCAACATATTTTAATAATGATAAAGTTGTGAAATAAATTTATTCCCTTTATCAATATCTTTTTTATTATTTTTGATAATTTTTTTTCTAAATGACCATGACGACGTCACGCGATGTTAACCCCCTCGTCGGCCGTCGAAATCACAATTTAACGCATATTCGCGTTACCCGGTAATTTTACTGTGTTCTATTCCTTTACGATCGAGAACTTGTAATTCTAGAATTAAAAATCTAAATTATTGATTTTTTTTTCCATTCAGCAAAATGTTTGTACAAAAAATATTGTTACCATTACAACTAAGTCGTGAATTGAGGGTAACATCAGGCGTGTATAGCGTTACGAGCAAAGCGTTCGAGAACGTGTGAAATGCCTCATCAGAATTTATTCCAAACCTTTAACTCGTACAAAACAATATACATAGTATTATCTTTTAATCAAAATTGTATTTTTTTTCAACAAACAAAAGAATAAGTCAGTATAACTTGAATGATAGAAAATCCAGAAATTAAAAAAGAGTGAATAATATACTGTTCATGCACATAATATGAAATGCGAAATAGGAAAATTGTTTGGAATCCCGATGAAAAAATACAATCAATGTTTGGAAATTTCATTTTTTGACTCTTGTACAATGTAAACTTCATTAACGGAAAATAACAAGTAGATGTTTAAAGACAATGATTACAATAAACGTGTACAAGCAGTTAAACTAGGAAATCCGTATTCATGGTACTTATTAAAAATAGTTAGTGGTAAATACGCCGTTATACAAATGTTGGGTCCGAAACATTCTGTATGTATTATGAAATAAGGTATACAAAAATTTAAACAAATTAAATAGGGTCATACAATTACCGGATTACCCCAAATTCAATTTATGCACAGTCACAAAATCTACGAAATCAATTATTAAACCGACCTATTTTTCGACGGAATACGTGACTTACGCACTGCAAACTACACTCTATAAATTAGAGGGGTTTTTTTTCTTTACGTTATCGCAAGTGCGCCGCGGGAAAAAGAAATAACGTCATACAACGGCAAATGACATAAAGCTGCTACAACATCATAATCAGCGTAAGAGTAAAAAGATGAAATACTGTGTTTTAAAATTAAATAATATAATCTTGCTTCACTTTATGCATCAATTGTTTATTCTTAACTGTTTATTATGTTTAATCAAAAATGGATCGATATTTTGAAAATTTATTTCAATCTCCGTAATCTACCGAGCTCATCCCGGAAAATCCCGAGCTCTCATGCTCAATTGTACATCCGATACCTTAAAGAGCTAAAGAAATGTGCCATTCGTCAGCTCAATTCAATGACATACGGCCACGACTACAAACTAGATATTAAATACCAGTTCATATATATATATAAATCTGATTTAGGCATTCGAGAGACCACACTACTATATATGGCTTAGGGAGACAATATACAATTTTTTTATTCTTGCATTTTTTTCAAAACAAACAGGCATTTAATGGTCCTTAGAATACCAATTATTTTGCGATGGCTTTGATTTTTTGCTAGATCTACGTCTAAAAATTATACATTAAAATTGGTCTACCTAATATTTTGTATTTCTATCATATGACTTAAGGAGACCAGTATATATTTATACCCGCACTTTCTAAAGAAAGTTCGGGTATATTGTTGTTACCCTGTTCCGCCTGTCCGTCCGTCCGTCCGTCTGTCACGTTTTACTTTCTCAAACTGCTCTTACATCTTATAAACCAGCAAACTGAACTCTTGGAGTATGATTTGGGGTGTCATGTTGTTTTGTAAACAGGTTTCAAAAATTCTCTGGTAGTCCTGGGGGTCAAATAATTGATAAAAAATGACGTTTTTAAGAACAAAAAACCTTCTTCCTCGAACTCCTTTTACATTTTCAACAGTAGACAAATCATCTCTTGGAATATGTTTTGGGGTGTCCTATAGATGCACAATAAGGTTTCGGAAATTTCAATTTTGTCCTTGGGGTCATTAAATGTCTGAAAAATGACGGTTTTTTTTTTTACAAAAAGTCTGGTTTCAAAAAAAGTCAATTTCTTTTTGCAGTAGCCTAATGATCTAATAGGATATGCTTCGGGGTGTCATGTTGACGTGTAATCATGTTTCAGAATTTTTGTTTTTATCACGG
Organism: Magallana nippona; assembly: GCA_033439105.1. Classification (NCBI taxonomy): domain Eukaryota; kingdom Metazoa; phylum Mollusca; class Bivalvia; order Ostreida; family Ostreidae; genus Magallana; species Magallana nippona. The sequence continues at coordinate 28,754,875 of CM065919.1, forward strand.
GGGTCTGTGGGCATCAAAAAATGACGTTTTTTTGCAAAAAAAAATATGGTTCCCAGAACTCCTCTTATAATTTATGCAGTAGCTATGTCATCTCTTAAGATATGATAGGGACTGTCCTATAGATGTGCAATAAGGTTTTAAAAATTTAAATTTCATCCAGGGAGTCAAAAGGTAGCTGAAAATTGACGTTTATCACTCCTAAAAAAACCTACTTCCCAGAACTCCTCTCATGATTTAATAAATAGCCACATCATATCTTGGGGTATGATACGGGCTGTCATATAGTCATGCAATAAGGTTTTAAAAATTTAAATTTCATCCAGGGAGTCAAATAGTAGCTGAAAATTGACGTTTATCACTCTTGAAAAAACCTACTTCCCAGAACTCCTCTCATGATTTAATGAATAGCACATCATTTATAGGGATATAACAGGGGCTGAGCTATAGATATGCAATAAGGTTTTTGAAATATAAATTTGATTCTGAGGGTCAATGCTATCTGCAAAATGATGTTCCATCCCATAAAAAAAACTTTATTCCTGGACCTCCTCTTATATCTTGTGATTGAAATAACGTACCATAAGATGCATAAGGAGGAAGAATATATAAAATTATGCTTTAGGGGTGGGGATCACAAGCACTTTTTTTTCAAGTTATTTGATCATTTCTGATTTTGGGAGGGTGGGGTGGGGTTAAGGTGACCCCCAGAGGCCATGACCTACTAATACCACAAAAAGATTTGCCTTGACATGTTCATGGTTGAAGAAACTAAAATATATATGGAGTGGAGATTTGATGATTTTGAGGATATTTTAAAAATATTTAACTATTCATGTTTTCAGGGGGTGGGGAGATTCAGAGTCTCTTCTCACATTTTTACAGTAGCAAAATCATTTCTTGATTGGTATTTTTCTGTATGATGTCAGATGTACATAAAGAGATTTTGGAAATTGCTTTTTAATTTTAAAGATAAACAAAATGTTATATGTAATTGTAGAATTTGTAAAGTCAGTCAACAAAAACCTAGATCTTGCTGTAAAAAACAAAGCAGGGTCAACATTGGGCTAGGGCTAGGAATTGCACTACATATGAATAAGATAGGTTACTTGATTAGTTCCAACTCTGGAAAGTCACTGGGCATCTCAAAGGGGGCATAACCTATATACATGTACCAATTGATGTGCAATGACACAAGGAGGAAGAATAAATATGGTCTAGGGGTGGGGATCTCAACAGTTATTGAAATGTATTATAATTTCCTATTTCAGAGGAGGGGGGGGGGGTGGTTGTTTAAAAACAACTCCATGGGGTGGGGGAATAACCCAAGGGGCAGGGGCCAATTTGTCTTAAATGTATCCAATGTATCTTGACATGATCAGCAGAATTGGACAGAAAAATCACTATAGGGCATCTGCAGAGTGGGGCCCTAAATAGTTACAAAATCAATCTATTGATAATATGTTATACATGTATTTCGAAATGTCTTTATTTTCAAAATGATTAACAAATTAATCAGTCAAAATGAGTTATAAATAACCGATTGGCAATTCTGCAATTGATTGCATGATCCCTAGTATAATATCACATGTATTTTTTTTTTATATATAATTATACATGTATTTTAACAATCAGGATTTAAATGCACAAATTTTCATGAGTCATAAATCTTGACATACCACATATCTCTTGACAAAAAAAAATAAGCAATTTATAATAAAATAAAATATTAAGTCATTAACTCTTTTTCTATTACTGGTGTATGATGATGGGGTAGGGGGTATAATGGGAAAAAAGCAGCAGCATGCCTTCATTCTCACTAGAAATGTATATCTAATCCACACATCCTGGGGATGGGTCGAACGGTTAAGGCGGGCCCTTCCTCCCTATTATAACTCATATTAACATGATATTTAATACCCAAATTTAATACAAAATAGGGTCAATATGGAGTCAACTCAATAGTGTAAGTCTGACAAATGAAAAAATAAAAAAAAATCTGCAATTGAAATGACAGAAACTGTAGATAAGCTTATTCAAATAAAGATGATGATACAGTATGCTGGCAAAGGGAGATCACATTTTAGAAAGTGAAAGTAAAACTTAACTGTTTTGTATACCGGTGTCTCATAATATTGCGCTACTACATGTATTATACTTACCTATATTGGTCAACATCATAATGATAATCCAATTAGCACAATATGAATTCCTTTAGCTGATCACCACAAAAGAAATGTTTATTCGTGTTAATTAATCCTATTCTGCATATCGAAAACACACATGCATGTACACCATGTGATACTCATCAAACCAAAGAGCTGGGTAAAACTAGTACCAGCTAATGCAACCTGTAGACCTGTGTTGTGTACGTAACTTCAGACAAAGATCATTTAATTGTAACATATTGCATGTATTTTCATAACTTTATTCTTCAAAACCCCTTGCACAATTTTATTAGGTAATTAACCATGTAAAGCATAATTTTCAGCTTTAAGGTGGTATGGGACACCCACATATTGTGATGTACTTCTTACTGAACGAAACATTAAATAAAGTGTATAAAATATAATATTTCCCCCCAAAATAATGTTACCTAACAGTTGGGCTTAAGAAAAAAAAAATTGTGTGTTTAGGGTAACACTGATGAAAGAATTAGGTTAGGTAGGTAGGGATTTTTTTTATTTTATCATATTTTTTTCTGCATGAGGGCACAAATACAAATATAAAATCCTAAGAATGTTTGTTTGTGTCATATTTAAAAACAGGTTTTTAATGGAAACAATATGAAGATCACAAACAGATGCAAACAGTTCAACCCCAAATTGTACATAAAGGCAATATGTGTATTATTGGATGTGAACTCATCATTTATGAAAATTATAATTTTTAAAAAGTACCGGAAATTGCATGTGGCCTTCTTTTTGACTAAAACTGGTACAAGAGAGTGTTATTTAGAAGCTAACACTTGGTGCGGGTATTACTGTCTAATGACAGCATCTAGTTTAAACATATTTTTATGGCTTAGGTTGACAATTTATTTTTCTTGCTGGTTTTGCAGAATTTACATGTATTTAGACTTTAACATCGTCTTAACCATAGCCATGGACAGGATACTGAACAATAATTGGTCATATATCAATCTCAAATGAAAGGCAAAACAATAATTACAGAAATGTTTTATTGCAAAAGCGCAAGTCAAAAACAATTTATCATGAAGTTCCTGTTAACTTTCAATGTTGCATAAAAATGATCCCAGACACAATACACACAATGCTTATAGATTATATCTAAGTACAGTCTCCTTTATAATGCATTTCTGAATAAATATTAATGGCAGGAGCGTTCAAGTAGATTGTCATGTCAATCACAAATCTATTGAATTTTGTTTATGACCGAGTAACGTTTTAAAGCCTTCAATTCAAGTAGAATTACTAGTCAGTACAAGTTCTGTTTCACCTATAGTAAATGCTAAATATTATAGATGTCATGATTAAAATACTTGTGATCGTGTACTTCTCATGTACATCTTAAACATCCCAAATCAAAATAATTCATTTGCATGAAGAATCATTTAATTCTCAATGGAAGGTATATAATTTAGTAATATCAACCACTCTCGTTTCACACAATTCATTGCACAGGATTGAATTCTGATAGCTTATCATTTTATCTATTCCACATACCAAACTACATAATCTCAAATTTCGGTTCAACAAATAATGCTAAGAAAAACTCAAATGATTTGTAAATTATTGTGAACCACCATATCTGAAGAATGTCCTATATAAACAGTAAAATATTAATGTATGTTTCACTTTGTCTTGCAGAGCTACTGGTACATCTAAAATGAAATGAAATGAAAAAAAAAAATCCCCGATCTATTCATGCACTAGAAAACTTTTTAAAATTGCATCATATTTCATGTAGCTAACACATTAAACCATTTAAAGGTGTTAAAATCTTCAGTATACTTCTGTCATGTACAATTTTCAGGCATTCAGAATATTCACTTTTCCATGAGTACAGAGTACACTGAACAATGTACTAGAAAATGTATGTATTTGTACACAAGCAAAAGCAATGTCCTAAAATTATTTCACAATATACTAGATAAATTGTTACAAAGTTACATGTACAGGCAATAACACATATTTCTGACACAAGAAAACATTATACTAACTATACTATCAGATATTCATGCAAACTACAAGATATCTACATTTTGTTTCATGGCATCTCCCATCAAGCTATTAAGTATTCTTAGTGGATAGGTAGTTTTCTTATGTTCTTCATAGCCCATGGAAGTCTGTCGCATCTTTTCAGTAGTTATCATGTGGATGCCAGTTATCATCTAGATGCCAGTTTCTGCACAAACTTCAGAAACTGCATGCCAGCCTAAACAGTGAGGAAACCACGTTCTTCTACAATAGGGTTGTGCTGATTGCCAAATGATTCTGACCCTGTAAGAAAAGAACACAATATAGAAATACAAGATCTACAAAACAATTTAATGTATATACATAAACATTTCATATAAAACATATAATTATTGTGTACTTAGTCAATGAATATACATGCACTAGACATTTAGTACATATAATTCTGAGTGACCAAATAAATTACTATATGTGTAACAACTGAATTTTGTGTGACCAAGCATTCAAATCTAATCCAATCATTTCCTATTATAACAATGTGAATGTACATCTACAAGTACTTCAAAGCATTAGCGCAGCCTTGTAAGGAGACCATGCAGTTGTAATCAAAATGGGAATTACTGTAAACGGGGGTTTATTATGCTGGAGGTTAAGGATCCTCGACACCCGGTGACTTCTTCTTTTCATGACAGTACGCCACAGCATGGTGATTTAAACGCATTGTGAAACAGTTTATATTGCCAATTTGGTGTCTATCTCTGTGGCGCGATGGGTGTAGCTGCAATCTACTAACCCGCCAGGTCCCAATTCCGAATAATGCAGTGACTTTTATTTTTATGAATAGCGGTACAATTTGAAGAGTTCTTTTTAACAAAATTGATTTATTATCTGTCATAAGTCAAACACATGCTATAAATTCATATATTTAATTAATTTAAAATAATTGGCTTGTTTGCAGTTCTAACTTTTCCCAGGTGTGTGGAGGACCTCTATTAGGTGGGATGGGACACCTTTCGATATTAATGAGAATAAAATTGCATTACAATTAACACACTTTCACTATTTTTAATATATCAAATTTTACAATATTTGACCTAAAAATATGTTTTAAATTTTTTGGAAAGATAAAAATTATAAAAGCCAAAGGGGGATTCGAACTTATGACTTGTATATAGACTAACAGTCAATAATCGTAATATTAGCTTGTCAGAAAAATATTGACCAGTTAATATATATCTAATATAATTTTGACCATCTATGAATAATATCTAGAAAATAATCACTCTATTTCATTTAACCGCCTCCGATTCATTCATTTGTAAATAGTGTCGTAAAAAAAATCTTCGCCTCTCTCAAATAAGGTGACGTCATAATAGTCAATCCATAAATGCAAGTAAACAACCGATGCGCAATACAAGTTTTTGCTATCATAACAGACATACAGATTTGCAAATTATTGTGAAGTAAAATCAGGTAGAACCTTTGTAGCTTAATTTATATGGGTGGTGGAATAACACCAGAGACCGGTTGATGCGGACAATATTTTGAAAATGGACTGTTTGCTATCATAACAGATATAAGGATTTGCAAATCACTGTGAAGTAAAATCAGGCCGAACATTTGTACAGTAGCTTAATTTCTATTGGTGGTTGAATATCACCAGTGACCGTTTGATGCGGACAATATTTTGGAAATGGACTTTGCGCAAAATTGATTAGTGAAACAAACATTGACTGTTTACGGGCAACATTAATACATTAGCCCCCTTGGGACAAATATATTGCCCTCCACTTCCTGTGGGTAATATTTCAACCCTTTGGGGCTAATATAACCAAAATTGCCCTCAACCCCAGTCATTATTTGTATACCGTTAAGTCTCATGTATAGCATGCACTTTTTTACAGCCAAAATTTGATCAAAAGTGGGGGGTGCATGTTATACATAGGAACAAAACTTTACCCCATTTTTTCAGGCCATGATTATGGATACTGCAGGAGTATGACTGCCGATATAGTGCGTTATGCAACTTGTATGAGTGTAAAAAACTAAACTTATTTTGTCAAATATACCTTATTCTTATTTTTTCTTACATGTATCAAAATATGACTACTATTCCTCGCATCAAACAAGGTATCGCAATTACGTAACCAGCCATCTGCATGTTGACTCGTCGTGTGGTCAATGTTTGTTTAACAATTTCTGGAGTCGGAAGCATGCATGTCTCGTGTCGGACTTCGCAGATTTTCAAGTGCAAGAAGATTAGCAATAATTATGATTTGATTTCTTTGTGTCCTGTTATGTAGTTAAACATTATTGCTTTACATAGACTGTTAAAAATAGATCGATCATTTGTACAACTTGATAATGATGATACGACATACATACGTTTCTTCACAATGTTTATTTTACAACAATCAAAGAATTGGACTATAATTAATTAATCAAACAATTTCTTTTGTTGTTGTTTTGGTTTAGATTTCTTTACGTACTTTGATTACATTATTAACACATGCATATTAATGACTTTTCAAAAATCTCGATTGAAAAGTTCTTCATATTTGGGGTGCGCATTATACATACATGTAGGAACAGCAGGTTTTTCAGAATTTTACATCCAACTTTTGGGGTGCGTAGTATACACAGTTGCGTGTTATACGCAAGACTTTACAGTACTATAATTTTGTAATTATAATGTATTTCTAAAAATATCAACATACATGTACAAGTATGCACACACTATTCATAAGAAGCACAAATGCCTTATTGCTGCATTTAGGAGACCTACAGAAATTGATGTATGAAGCTGTCTGTGTATAATATGTTTATGCACATTTCTATGATCTAATCCATTTCACCTTTAAAAGAATGAAGATGAATACCTTGGTGTCCATGGGGCAGGTTAGATTGGGCTCAATATGATTCTAAGGTAGACCCTTTGAAAAAGTAAAGGTATTGAAAAACAAGAGCTTTTGAAATATTTCTGTTATTTACAAGTGCTGGATAATTTACATTTGACCCTCAAATATAAGGAAGATTTGGTATTAAGGAAATGGCTTCTTTTTCCATAAATTATTTTGATACAAGGAATCTTAAGCTTGCCATAATAAACTATGAATTTCTCTACATTTACATCCACCAAGTACCATCCCTCTATTTCTTACGGAAATTTATTGTACATTCAAAGCTCTGTAGAAACAGACAGGACTGAAATCTATATGCCCCTTTTATCAATTGGTTGAAACCCTTCAGCAACCAAAGAAAAATCATGGATGCACAAAGTAATCATGCCGATGTCAGATTCAAATTCCTATAGGAGATGATTTGGCTGTTTATTTAATCTAATGTACTGATGTTCATTAACAGTGTTTTAGTTAATTTTTCTTACTTTGTACAATCAGTTTATTAATTTGTTAAAAGAAAGAAGAAAATATAAACAATAAAATGCTTTCTTTGATAATTCATGCGGGTTATGAAGGTAGCGATCATTGCAGAAAAAATTTACATAACCTGTTTCATATGTGGCCACCTTCATATCCTGCAGGTATCACCAAAGAAAGCATTTTGTAGTTTAAATGACTTCATTGCCATAAAAGAACCTCTACTGTACAAGTACCTTTACATGTAATTTAAATCAATTTACCTTTACCTTTAATATTCCCTGTTCTTCAGTGAAGGGGTCGGACTGGGGTTCATATGATACTGGGAAAGATTCTGTAAAAAAATCAAACTTTCATGAAAGATAAGCTTTCATAAAACTACTGTAGATTCCTAATTAATATCCGTGTAAAATCACGAGAAGCACCCCTCACGGATTTTAAAATCCCGCTTTAATTTCATGAGAGTTGAGAAGAGAATAGACTAAAAGTTCCGCATTTGTTATTTTATATTCTCACGTTTTGATACAAAACAGCGGCATTGTGGAATTTTAAAGTACTCGCATAAAATAAGGAATCTACAGTATTCTATACATCATATTTACTGTGTATTTTTAACCAAAAATCATATATACTGAAACCTAGCAAAAATGAGGAATGATTAAATAATCATGTATTTTAGTTGCATACATATACATTAAATATTGAATAATGTATATAATATGGATAAGGGAGACCAATTGCACTAATAGATCATTATGGAGACCAACTGTTATCAATATTGAAATCAGGATTTTAAATACATATTTGAATATATAGCCCCATATTTACACACTTAAGTGCACATTTACATAGAAAATTTTAATTCATTTACCTGTTTCAAAATGCTCACTACTTTGCCTTACGGGTTGAGATGTCCTTTATCAATAGAAGTGTTGGACTTTGTGTAATATAATTCTGGGGTGGATTTATTAAAAAAATATGTTGTATTTTTTAACACAAGCTTATCAGTTACACCATTAATAACAAGATTTACTATTGAATACATAAATATAACAAATATTAATATCATATGTATTACATCCCACTCATTAGTACAGGAAACAAAATGCATATTTACACCTTTAAGGAGACCACCTGAGAGGAATGTCCGAATTGATTTTTAGTATGCCACATCTTAATATCCATATAATTCAATATAAATTATTTACATATACTTACAGACCGGAATCTTTATTTTTACATGATAAATTGATAAGATAGGATTCATGCACGATAGGATGGGATAAACACATGATGAAACAGTATACACACACAATGTGATAGGATTGATAAACGATCAGAAAAGATAAACAATGTTTAAGATCAATGAAATTATGTTTAATAATCTTCACAATTAATCTGATAATGGCATAGTGCATAGTACAAACAAGTTAATGTTAACACAGTTATATACTCCACATATGATTTAGTATATTCAACATTATACATGTAAATGTTACTTTGTTGCTACGAACTTTGATTGTACACATATTGCACAATATTATTAACACGATAGGATAAAGTTCAGATAAACGGAAAACTTTTATTAATAAACTGAACAATGAACCGGACAGGCTTAACGCATGATAGGATAGGGTTAACACATGATATGATAGGATTGACACACGACAAAATACACACAGGCACCAGTATAAAGAAATTTGGCATATGATAAAAGAAATGGTTTCTTCTCCTATCCATCATTCTGATATGAATAAAGAATCTTGTCATAATGAAACAAATTTTTATTTCCCTATGACAACCAATTAAAGAACCTCTACTGTACAAGTACAATACATGTACATGTAAATTTGATAATTTACCTTTTCCAGAATAAAGACTTATTCGCCTGTGAGTAAAGGAGTGAAGGAGTCAGACTTGGGTCCCCATGATACTGGCAAAGATTCTGTAAATACCCCATATTAATGAAAGAAAAAGCTTCTATAAACCATTTTATACATTACATAAACTCTCACAGACTGTATTCTTAATGAATAATCATACAGTCTAAAACCCAGCACTATTAAAAATAATTAAACGATCATGCATTCTAAAAGAACATATCATTTTTATGAAGTCAAAACACATTTTAATTGATATGTAATCATCCTAACTTACGCATTAATTAACATTAATTTATCCTAGTTACTAATAGGTAGAAGTTGACATGTACATGGCCTTAACCAGTTTACCTTTCTAGGAATGAAGACAAGAAGGCCCGTGCGATGAGATTCGCATTCCTTTTAACATGAACTGGGATTGGGTCTACTTGATTCTGGAATTATAAATGCTGTAAAATAAGCATTACTGGTAAAAATAAGCATTACCGGTACTTTTAATATATGGCTTGCAAAGAATTTGTTAATTAAGAACTATATATATGCCTCGATAATTTACATGTATTACACATTGTGTACCAAAGAGGATTTCTATAATGGTTTTACTATGTAAAATTAAAAAAAGCCATGCCTATTTTATGTACATACCATAGATTAAGGAGACCAAATGCATTATGTGACCATTAAGGAGACCAGTTGTTATAAATAGAGAAATCAGGATTTTAAATACTATACCTTAAAAGCTGTGTTATTTACAAATATAAGTGGACATTAATATAGAAATCATTGATGATTTTAATGCTAACAATTTTTCCCATGGATCAATATGCCCTGTTTTTCCATAGAAGAGTTGGATTTAGTTTCATATGATTCTTGGGTGGACCCTGTAAAATGTATATTGTAACACAAGCTTCAAAGTTAACTAACTTAAATCGTTGCAAAATTCATTTATTGTTATAGATTTGATGAAATAAATACGTGTACAACAAAATACATTTAATCCACTTTATTCACAATCATGTCATGAAAATCAAATCCATTATAATCACACTATTAAGGAGACCAGACTAGCATTTAGATTTTCATACAGTCATACAGTTGAACTTCGATATCTCGAACACTGATATCTCGAATACAATGGATATGTCGAATACAGTGGATATGTCGAAGTGATTTGAAAGTCCCAACCACTTACCAGTATTTTTTAAGTTTTTTACCCTCGATATCTCGACTACTCGGATATCTTGAAGTTTTTAAACAGTCCCATCTAGTTCGAGACAACGAAGTTTGACCTTATATGTATTACCCGGTAACTTTATTTTTTAAACATATCCAGATAATATAAACACAGTTATTTTTGTCCAAATGAAACACTTGTTCTTTCATGCATTTTTTGCAATGTGAAAATGGACTACAGATGTAAAAAAAATTAATTCATGAATATTACCTAAAACCTCTTTATCAGGGTCTGATTCCTCATCTGATTCAGAACTTGGCGAGTAGTTTGACTCACTTTTTTTTTTAAATGGGTCAGAATCCAGATTAGAAAGAACTGAAAGAAATGAATACAATGCAGATCTCACTTGTTCTAATTTGCAGTGAATATTTTTTTTATTTCATTAATATTCATTGATCACTGGTATTAAGCCGATATGCGTACCAAATGGTACGCATATCATAACATGGCGACAAGCTCTGCAGGTTCGAAAGTTTACACTGCTATATTTATTTATCCAGGTCGTATTTCAGGGGGTAAAACATAAATGTTTGAATGGCTACTGAGTCTTCACATGTAGCGATTTATGAAAAAAACCAAAACCGCATATTAATTGACATTTCCTTCATTAATGAAAATCCCGATGATATGCGTACCTACGACATGTTTTATTTTCTGGATATACGTACCATATTTTGATGATATGGGTACCAGCTACTTTCCTATTATATATTGGGTGTTCTATTTTCATTGAACTGTGCGGTTTTGAGACGTTCAATTCATTTGTATTATATTGTTTTATTATCGATTTCCAGAGTGTCAGTATGTTGAAAACTTAGCCATGTACTTCATAGTAGCAGGAAATAAATATTCAAATTGTCAATATGTCGTACAAAATCAAAATCATTGTTGAAAAAATCTGTTTTGATATACGCTTAATATGGAACCTCGATTCTGGCAACACTTATTTTTCGGAGAGTTTAGAAACAATTATAATGGATGAATCCGATGTAAGTAGATAATAGTAGTATTCAAATATAGTTGTAAAGAAATAATCCTATTTAATGTCAGTTGTTTTAAAATGATAAATACGCTGAGAATTAAATTGTTCATGCTTTATTATTACATCAGAATTCCTCATTAAACGGTAGCATTTTTTAAATATAGTCTTTAATTTGTTTATTGTTTCATTAGTTATTTTTAATATTTTGTAACGCATTTTTATTAACAAATTTTTCAAATTTGAGGACTATTTTGGGAAAGACATTTGAAGGACTCTGCATATCTGTATCATTCGAACTTGAATATTGAAAATTGAATTAAAGTGAGATTTTGGTAATCTGGTGATTATATACATGTAGCATGCAATTTGAATCACACATATTTCTCATTTATAATTTTTATTCAAGTTGGTTTATTATTTAGAAATGTTTTTCGTTTTCTTTTTTCTTAATAATTATCAGCAATATTATCTTATATGAAATTAATTTGGAGTTTTTTCTGGTCTAAAAAGCCAGTGAATTTGATGAATCTCTGATCACTAGCACGCCAAAACAAAAACAACGGGTATGAACATACATATGTATTTCTTTACACTGTACGGTTTTCGTTTAAGAGGGCTCAATGGTTGTCGCAATTTCTAAGACTGTATTGATCTCATTTGAAAGGAGAGCTCTATATATTAAGAATATAGGACAATGCCTTAATTTAAATGTAAAATATATACTTTTTCTTTACTAAATAATAGTTTATAGCTAAAGAGATCATATCTTAAAATTTGGGGAGGTTTGATGGCTAATTTGTTGACCACCTAGCCTCCTTAGATAATTACCGGTATATTCCACAATTTACTATTGATTAGGTTTAATCTGATTTCCAATACATGTTGTCTACTCACTTGTCTACAATACATAGGTATTTTACGTGTAAAAAATATCTCTGTGAATATATTTTTTTATAAATGAAGGCAAGGTATGTGAAGTTTGTGGAAAGTTGTATGGTTCGAAGCAAGGTTTACAAGAACATAAAATATTGGAGCACACAAAGGAATTTATTAACATCAACATTAACATGTACCGATTAATTTCTCCCCTTTTTCTTAAGAAAAAAAAAGATTGTGATCCATAGCTCTGAAGAAACTGACAGAACTAAAATCTCCCAAGCCCTGTTCATCGATTGGTCGAAACTTTAATCTACGTTAGAAAAATCTCATACACTATGATGATATCAGACTCAATTACCGTCGAAGGCGATTTGGCTGCTTCTTTTATATACTAGTAACAAACTGATGTACAGTAATAATAAATAAATTAATTTTACTTACTTTTTACGATCAGTTTATTAATTTGTTTAAAGAAAGACGTAAATATAACCAATAAGATGTTATCTTTGATGATCCATGCGGGTTATGAAGGTAGCGATCATTGCAGAAAAATTTTACATAACAGGTTATGGTTTTTTTTCTGCAACTTCGCCACCTTCATATCCCGCATGGATCGCTAAATAAAGCATTTTATTCTTTAAATAAATTCAGGCATTTTATTGTTTAAATAAGTTCAAAACCAGATTTAAATCGCACCTGATGCTACATCTAAATGTAAGACATTTGTATATCTGTATATTGATGAAGAAATAAGAACATTAGGTATCCACACTCATACATGCATGATGCACGCACGCCGCTCACCCACCCATATAGATCTTACCGATGGTACGCATATCCAGAAATTCTTATTTGTATTATGGTACGTATATCTGTTTTTGTAGGTACGCATATCATCGGGATTTTCATTAACGGAGGAAATATCAATTAATATGCGGGTTTAGTTTATTGTATAAGTCTCAACATGTGAAGACTCAGTAGCCCTTCAAACATTTATGTTTTACCCGCTGAAATACGACCTAAATAAATAAATATAGCAGTGTAAACTTTCGAACCTGCAGAGCTTGTCGCCATGTTATGATATGCGTACCATTTGGTACGCATATAGGTTTAATACCAGTGATTGATATTAACTAACTTACAACATTTGTAGATTGATGTATTTATGGATCTGTCATTTAATTGGCTACACTGACTAAAACAACATTTTTGGCCATTGCATAAGAACAATACAATGTACAGAACAAAAATGATTTATAGTCCAGATGCCTAAGTTAACAAAACAACAACTCTGATTATACAATTACTTTATGTAACCAATATTTTTTTCAAGATTTTTAATATATATTTTTTGGATTTTAGGTCCCGTTGATAGGATGAAAGAGCCCTTTAGACAAAAATAATGTAAAAGTATAAATAGGGCAACTTCGAAGAATTGGTCGAAAATTTACAGCTAGTTTAAATGATTAAAAATGATAGAAGTTACCGGTATTTAAACCAACATTATCACAGCATATTTTTTTTTAATGGTTTATAGTTTTAAACAAAAGGTAAAAATAAAAATGCATTTTTTATCAAGACGGATTGTATCATTGATAACTTAGATAGTTTATTTGCGATCAATTGGTTCACTTCCCTGCCATGTGTACAAACTAACTAAATGTCAACCAGGGGATAGTAACCTAGCCAGTAGGCACGAATAGCTCATGCAACCTTTTGTCATTGTTGGTAGAGTCTGAAGTAATATATTAATTTGTTCACCAGACATTTCTTTTCACCCACTAATGTTACTTTTTACTCATGTGTATACACATGGGTGGATCAACCTCTGATCTTATAAAAGCCCGCTGGCATGATTAGCAAGTGCTAGGAGCTCGACTTTGTGTAAACAATTACCCAGACTGATTCAGAGACAACTGGTTAAGATTCTCTTTTTATTGAAAGTTTTATTTTGAATCTAGAGAAAAAAAAGTTATTACATGTAATAATTCTTCAATAAATTCCAGAAGTAAAAATTTTCTACCCGACAATGTTTTTTACCCTGAATTACCCTTTGTACGGTTCTCATTTTACTTTTACCATGCAAAATTGATCACTGTCAATATACATGTTATGGTGGGTTGCGCGTTATATAAGATTTTATCAAATTTGCCTACCTTATATATTTTTATGCAATACCACCAGGAACTTGGTATTGTTGATGGTTCTGTTTTGAAGCTTTTCTAATGAAATATATAGGAAAATGAGCATTTTCAAGAAAGAAATTTGTTAAACAATTTAATAGACAAATTTATCAACTGTTTATGTGCGTAAAGAAAAAGTGATTAAAAAAGATTTATGTAAAAATAAAATTACCAGTGTTCTCGCTAGATTTTTTGCTATTTTATCGTTATTTCTGATTATTTTACCTAAAACTGCCATATTTCCGTACATGTATTTGACTTCATGAGTATGACATCAATTTTGTTTAACCTGTTCCACTAACTTAGTGTTAACATTCACTTAAGGTGCGGTCACACGATACGATTTTCCATCAGATTTTCTCATCCGATTCGCTTTCGACTAAAATCATACCATGTGACCACTTAAGTCAAAAGTCGAAAGCAAAGTCTGAAGCCGATTGAAAATCAGAAGTGCGTCCGATTTTCAATCGACTCTCTGGTGAAAATCGTGACGTCACAATGATTTTTACCCATACAAAAATATTGAATAGGTTTTATTAATCGAAAATCGATTGTAAAATCGTATCATGTGATCACCTACACAATCGACTCCAAGAGTAAGTCGATTGAAAATCGGATGAAAAATCGTATCGTGTGAGCACACCTTTAGAAATAGACTGCTTAAGCTAAAACTAGAAAAGTACATTTCTAACGAAGCAGTTTTGGAGAATATGAAAATATGAAAGAGATTAAAAATGCATATTTTGAATTCGAAATTATAAGGGGAAGGGGGTGGGGGGCACCGCCTTCTGTGTACCTCCAGTGTGTATTGGCCTCTAAATAACAATGATTCTTTAATTTTGTTATTGTATTTATAGAGACCTTTTTTTAAAAACAAATAGATCTGTTTAGTTGCTATAAAAAATATCTAAATGTTAATTTAATTTTGCCCTAATATTCTAAATCAGAGAATGCAGAGCATAATATTTTAGATATTTATAATTTAGAGGAAAGTGAAGTACCAAATTTGTATGTATGTGCAAGATTATCCAGTTCCCTATTTAATGTAAATACATGTAATCTCGAATAGTCTCAAATCTAGAAAACGGATGATATTCTTCTTAAGCTCTGTACTTTTATTTTGCTTAACAAGATCAATCTTCAAAACTAATTTAGAAAATTTCATTCCCCGACTTTGCTCCTCCCTTTTTTGGTCAAAATTAATAGTTACCAAATAATTGCTATCAATGCTTGTAATGTTTTTCTTTTGAAGAATTATTACTGATTCAGAGGATCAAATTATTTTACAGACCCACCTCTCTCTCTCTCTCTCTCTCTCTCTCTCTCTCTCTCACAAGTTTGAGACTACATGACTGGCATTACTTAGCTTTTATGTACAGTTTCACATCGAGTGAAAAAGTAACGCTCAAATTCTCGCTGATAATCTGCATAGTTATGATGTAACGCTTCCAATCTGCATTTCCAACTGATGATTTGTACATGAAAACTAAGCATGAATTACTACTATAGTATTTACATCATAGATCTAAATTGGATAACTTTATTATTACTCAGAGTATTTAGCGCTAGAGAAAGTGAAGCGGGAAATCTTGAGATGTGTCTGTTATGGCGTCATACACGAATGTGCACAAAACGGCCACTCGAGTTGTCTAAGTTGCATACAGAATTTCATTATTTGATGACAAAAGCAAATCTGCGACCTACCTTAATAATGCTTGAAAGACGCAACAGTCTTAGCAATTGAAGTAAGAAATATGAGAGGAAAAAAAAAATTAATCACATTTAATTTGTTATAATAAATTACTACAGACTATTGATAAAAATTCAAATGATTTTTACACAAAATTTCAAGCAGTACCAAACATGCCAAAGTAAACTCTCATGATTTTATTAAAAGTTTGCATGAATGTTTGTGAAAATTTATATCAAATTAAAATAAAATTATTAAATTAACATAGGTTGCAGCAATAAATAGAACGAGATCCACATGCCAAGAAAAAAAAAGTAAACCTAAAATCTGAAAAAATATTGTTCATTTTTATGCTACACAAAAAAACCCTGTTATTATTTTTAAAAAAAAACATTGTTACAGAAAGGGGTCTTCACACGAGTGACATATTCACAATGCACATTCATCTGAACTTCAAAACTACAAATGTATGTCGAAATTAGATAATAAATCCTCCTCATAATAAAGATTGATTGTATGTAATTAAAAGAGGGTACCTAATTTGCAATTCATATTAAGCTGTTTGACATTTGCTTGTTTAAGTCTTAATCATGTTATTTCAAAACATTAATGTTACATTTTCAAAAGTTTTATTTTTCAATAAAAACAATACAAATTATTTATATCCTGATACATTTTATATAATAGGAAACCTTGACTTTAAGGTTAGTTTAGAATAATGTATAAAAAAATGTTCTTAAAAAATCATTCAAAAATGCAAAGCCTCTGAATAACTGGTGTACTGATATCTGAAGCCTAGTTGTATTTTTATCATTATTTATTGAAGATAATTATTCCATCCATTCTCTTACCTTGCTTCGCCAACACAAGCTTTTTCCAACACAACCATAGTTATGAAAAATATCTCCTCTAGCCACAATCTTTCTGTTTTTGCAAACAGACATAAGTATTTTCCTTTCAATGAATATTTTGTATTTCATGGTGGAGTTTGCATCTTCATTGCCATCATTAACAAATTGACAGTTACAATGTAGTTCACCTGGGTCCCCTACATAAAAAAGAAATCATATCATTAATAAGAATCATATAATCATTGGTATCTACGCTTGACTTGTTTTAAAGTTATTTCTAAACACATAACTACATGGGTGTTATTATACATGTGCGTATAGCTGCAGTTTTGTAGCTCTCCGTTTGAAACCAAAAATCAGATGGACGACCAGGGAGCTGCAACTTCGCACGTGTTTAAAAGTTACAACTTACGGCGCAAAAAATATATATTGTAAAAAATTTCATACCATAGTATCTCTTAGACATTTCACTTTAGATTTCATTGCTTTACTTGCCTCTGAATATCTTTTAAACAACCTCACTAGCCACAGCATGGTTTGTTTACAGTAAAAGAGAAATGGCGACTCTCGATACCGACTTGAAATACACATGATTCATTTTCTGAGCTCAGGAAAACGTTCGCGGCAAGTGAAGTGGTGAATGAATAGTAAAATCTCTCAGGAATCTTAAATATGATTTTTTAAATAGGATATTATTTTCAATCGGCTATCTATTGAAACAATTATATCAACAACACTAAAAACATATAGGACGTTCAGCAGATTCATGCCGATCAATTTACGTCAATGATACCCTTCGGATAACTTTTCTGTGCATTTTCAATTAACTATAGTCTGTCCCATGATATTTATTTAGCACATTTGGCCGATTTTGAACAAAAATACACATACCTGTGAAAGAAGTGCAATTGAAATCGATGAAAGAGAAAATTTCCAAGATATATTCATTGCATGACATATTATCATTTTTCACTCATAAAAGTTCACAGGAACGAAAACAGATTTCCTACGGAGATTTATAATGGGGAATGTTTACATCTTTTCTCCATTCGGAAGTCACTCGGAATAACTCGCACAATTTTTCAACGTTATCATCCGGGTCTGCTTCAATACAAAATCCTCGTAGACACTACATTTTTTAGCCGTGTATTGAAATATGATCAGCTAGAGGGGGCGTTTCAACGGAAATATCTTGGAAATTTTTCATACTTTTGAATGAACATCGTTTGAACCCTGAGGTGTTTATAAATATCGAGTAATTAAGCGAAATGTGAATCCAGGATATCTTGGGACAGAGTATAAATATATATTGAAATAATCAAATTCATCAATTATACACGGGGAAATTATGCTTTAATTTATTGTCAACTTCATTTCGAATGTCCTCAAAACTTTTGGTGCCGTTCTACTAAGGTCAAATTGGACACGCTTTCGCCCGATTTCATATAATATAATATTGTTTCACAGTAAATCAGTTATTTGATTAAAAACACTTACCATTGATTGGCTTTGATCTGTACACACTATCCGATTATCATGGTGTCAAAACGTCCTTTTATTGAAACCCGAGACCTTCCGAGAGTATTCGGAACAAACGGCGGAGAGCACTTGCCAAATGTTCAAGACATGGTATAGAAATTAACAACTTTTTTTCTAGTCAGGCTTTTCGCATAAAAGGTTTATAAGTATGTTGAAAAAACATTCATTTAGGATAATTAAAGCTTTAAAATATTATATATGGTAGATTTTTTGTAATAATGCATGTTTTCCTTGGTCTTCTGAATGCAGAAAAATATTCTTTGCAAACTATACAAAGGATGCGGAATAAATTCTTTTTTATGACAAATTATGGGGAAAAGGCAACAATTTAATGTTAAATGACAGACACAAAGATGCACTTTAGGCAGTAGTACACTGCTCATAATTTTAAGATAAAATGATTACATTTTATGTAATGTCAAAATAATAGGGAGACCAAAATATGTCTCCCTATTCCACCGGTCTCCCTAATAAAGATAAAAAAAAATACATTTGGTCTTCTAAATGCATATGTTATATATATAAATATATATGTGTGTGTGTGTGTTTCCTAAGTTATGTTTGAAAATATATAGCCCCAGCCGATAGAGTACAAATTTCAATGTTTACTTGTTAGAAAAATGAATCTAACACAGTAACCGTCATAAAGACATCATCATTGACGAACATGTTATTTCATTATGTTCTTGCATTAACATGTTTGCATGTATATATTATTTATTTGTACTATAATTTAATATACTGGTACATTTACTGTTTATGTCTAAAGATTTTACTTTCATTTCTAAAAACAAGTACTACTGTACACAGGGCAATTTTCTCCCTGCTTTTTTTTCGCCCCTTGTCGTCAGCGGGCAAATTTAAGACTGGGCGAATTCTAGTATCTTAAATTATATCTCTTTGAACACAACTATGTCTGAGCCAATTCAAGATGGCGCAAAACTGTTGCAAGTGAATAAATGCGAAAATAGCACGGGACGAAAATAAACCTGTATACAATAAATAAAACAAAAAAAATGGTCATCACAAATAATCATGCATATTGGATTGTGAACAGTAAAGCAATAAATTACAATGTCATTGTAAAATTAGGCATGAGAGATTATCTACAAAAAGGTTTACAATGAAGGATCTTCAAAACAAAAATTTCATTTGTCATGTTTACTGAATAAATTACTAAAAACATGATGTGAAAAAACACATTCAAAGGTTTGGTACAAATGAATATGAAGACAATATGCATCAATAAAATATATGCTAAATGTATGAAGATCAGTTCCTGTTAGTTACATGTACATGCAGTGTATACACAGAAATATAGCTGAATACAGAGACAAAACAGTGATTACACACAATCATATAAACATGAGCCATGTATAACTAATCATGAGGTAACTGATTGTGAATATGGTACGTTTAAAAGCAGACACCTCTACTCAAGTAGATATTACAAACATTACAACCAAATACAGTTTCATGTCTTTGACCTTGAGAACTGCACAATCTGCAACGCCTCTTTTTTCACTTAGTATAACATTCATGTGTCTTAAAATACCTGCCCTGGAAACTGCAGGACTATGAGGCTGAGTTACGACTTGAGAAGTCCCCGATTAAGCATCGTGCTATATCCAGAGAGAAGTCATTCAAGGAATAGTGCCTAGTAGGCTTTGCTGTACCTGGAGTGTTCAACCACAGAAGAAAGCTGTTTATAATACAGACTTCAAACATAAAATTCATAAAATACTTCCAGAAGTTATTTGAGGGTCTTCCAACAGGGTTCTTCGATCTGTATTGTTGGGAGCGGTCCACTCCGGAGTAGTTCTGCTAGTAATGTTGTATTGGAGGTGGACTCTGAAGAACGACGAGATCACCACCCCTCCTGTGTCTGATGGTGGGTTCATCCCCGAGTTGGTTTGATGTAGTGGACAAGACGTACCTGCGTACATTGTTTATACAACGTACAGTTTATATGTCAACTTGAAAATGGCGTTATTTTTGTTCGAATTTTAAAACACCAAAATTCCCGTCAACAAATAACACCTTAGCACATGTTTTATGTCGAAATGCTTGTAGATACAAATGTAGTAAAATTTTCAAACTTTCAAGTTTTAATAAACATTTTTATCAATTTTTACAACAAAAGTACGACCGACGGAAGTTAGATCATAATCAGTCGATTCAGAGCAAGTTTGTGAGATTTTAATTTTTCGTCGTCTTACAAAAAATGTTTGCGTAAAAAATGTTTAGCTTCTACTCTACTTTCCAAAAAATACAAACCGTTTTGCTATAGACCAGTTATTAACAAAACGCCAACATTTTAACATCAGTAACTACCAAAAGGTGTCAAAAAGCGTCTATGGGCGTTAAAGCGTTAAGCTTTTGGCAATATAAAACAAGAGGCGCATGGGCCACTTTGTTCACCTAAGAATATCTCATCTGTCCCTTTCTAAAAAAATTGTTAAAAAAAAAAATTGCGTGCAATATAGAAGATATGATAATTATAAAAATAAGTCTATTTTTGGACATTCTATTTTAAGATAAGAGATGCATCACCAATCTGAAATCATATTATCCTAGGCCTCAACATATCAAAGATAAAAAAAGCATGAATTGTGAAATATAATTTTTTTCATAATAATTATATAGTGGAAGGTATTTAAATATTTTTTAAGGGACTTATTAAGCATCTAAAATCTTATTTTTTCCGTTTTCTTCATGTTCAGAATGGTTAATATGGGTGTTTTCAATGTCTTGTCAAAATTTAAAAATCAAATGATATTGATCAAGTTATAAGCAAGATAAATAAGTTTTAATTCTTTTCTTTATAAACAAAGCTCGAGTCTTGATACAGTTTACATATATGTTTTATTGGTATACATTTCCATCGGGTGTTGCTTTCTTTTGTTGATACAAAGTGGCAATTCTTTTCTTTATAGTGAACTACGTAGAAGCTTTTAATAGGTGTTAACTCCAGAAAAGTTTCAAGAACGCAATGTTTTGACTGACCCTTGTCCAATCAGATCGAAAAAGGCGGAGTTGAGACATAACCGCTCGTTACTTGAATGCGAGAGAGAGAGAAAGAAAGAAAGAGAGAGAGTTAAAGGAGTTAATTAGAAATGAGACAAATGAGCAAAATATCTATTAATAGTTATAAAGTGATTAATCAAGGTCTGATTTATATAACTTTGAAAGTGTTTTAAAATTCTTTCACCGGGGAACAACGATATCTATATAGATAATGAGATGTAGTAATGTCAAACATCGAAGACTGTACGAATATTTAAGAAATTGCTTTTCATTTCAAGTGTAACGGGTACTATTCTAATCAAAGTATTCCGAATCTTCCCCGACTTAAACGTAATTTTGCTAGAAGACACGTTGGTATAATGCGTGACTGTGACTTTACTCGATTAAACTTTCTTCATGGTTACTCACTGTGAAACATCTTCAACACCTCTATCCGCCATTATTTTATTTTTTTCCACTAAGCGTCCGCCTGCGGTGCCTTTTCGTTTCACCGTATCTCAATTCATATATGATCATTCGTTTGCATTTCAAAATATTTAATCCCCTTATACATATCCGTATTCTGGGACTCTATGAAAGTTTTGGTTTGTTACGTCATTCCTATTTGTGGACACTGTTGTTGGTAGCCAAAACATTTTACGGTCTTACTTTAAAACGCTTTTAAGTTTCACCAATATAGGTTATACATGTAATATATAGACCTTAATTAATTAATTTGCCAGTTTATAACTTTATAACTAATTATGATTTCTTCATCTGCATCACCTATATTTTACTCGATTAACTTTTTCTCTCTCTTCTCTCTCTCATTCAAGTCACGAGCGGCAATGTCTTAACCTCGCCCTACTACGATCTGATTGGACAAAGTCAGTCAAAACATTACATTGAAACTTTTTTGGAGTTACCGCCTATTAAAAGCTTTCACGTGAAATTCACATGAAATTTTTCACGTGAAATTCGTGTGAAAAGAGCACTCACACGAATTTCACGTGAAATTTTTCACATGAATTTCACGTGAAATTAACGTGAATTTCATGTGAAGTCTGATAGCTTTCTTTAGCCTTTTCATTAGGTTTTTACACTCAAATGATGGTAAATACACCTCATTAGTTGTTTTGTCATTAAATTTCAAAGCATGTGCACTTGTAAATATAATTGTACCTCTACAAAATAAGGACATTTAAATATTCAAAATCTGAGTTCTTAATCAAGATTTGTTAAACATGTATTGATCATTTGCATTAATATATTCAATTGGTCAATTGATTTCGAAATCAATGCCTCCATTGGATCCAAACATATGAATCATTCATATCACAAACCCTGGCAGTTACCTCTTAATAAACAGTAAAACTTTGATATATTACTCTTTAAGCTTTATTTTTCTCTGTATTACAAAAAGATGCAAGATACTATTTGGTGCTTCATTCTGAAAGAGAAAAAAAAAATCAATTAAGTAAATTTTTTACACAATGCTTCTAAAGCTCTTTCATTATAATATGAAATAAAACCTATGATGTGATAACTTTTTTGCTTATAATTCTTAGTATACTCAGGCGTAGTTTTTATTTATTGGAATTCAAAACATAAGGTCGATAGGTGAAATAAACAATGAAAAAAATCCAAAACGAGAGAGAGAGAGAGAGAGAGAGAGAGAGAGAGAGAGAGAGAGAGAGAGAGAGCAAATTCAATCATTAGCATTTCATTTTTTCCTGTAGGGTTTTACAATATTAACCTTTCAACTTTTACCTCATCTTAGTTGTCTTCTGTCTACCACCTCCATGTTCTCCTTCGTCAGTGTTTTATTCTGTAAAGGCATACTGGGATAATTTCTGAAATGTTTATTTTAATTATAATCAGTGATAAGATAGATTGGGTTAGAGTTTTTAAACATTATTTATAAAATTGACAAGCAAGATTAAAAAGTACTGAAAAATTTATTCTTGAGGAAATTCAGTACTATCCTCATTTAACCTCATGTAATATAATTCTAATATATTGATATCCTTGTTCATTCTTGAATCTTTAAACTGCTATTAAAATTCAAAATGGTATTTTATTCTTCATACAAACAATCCAGCTAAAAAACTTTTCAAATATTACCTTGGATCATTGTCCCCATCATATCAGCTGCAGTGCGGAAATTATGATAACCTTTGAATTTAAGAGGAATGGTTTAATCTTCTGGTTATGTCCAACCACATCTTAGAAACCTACAAAAATGTATGTCTGTCATTTACTATACAATTATATCAAAAGTTGTACATTTAAAAATTGGCATTTGGTGCAATTGTATAATTTTTAAAAAATACATTAATAGTAAACAACAATCTTTACATACTGTACCAATGTAAGAAATATTACCATACATATACAATTTTTTTGTTGGTATAAATATATGGATCTAGTAACTTTAATACTTTAAAAAATGCTACAAAATGCTTTATAGCTAAATGTTCTTGAATACTCACAATTAATATTCTAAAGAGACACAATGTATTTCTATGATAGACTCTGTGTAAGACGGCATATGAAGACAATGCCTTCCAAACATCATGTAATTCCTTGAAAAAATAAAAAAAAAAATAATTAGATGGTAGATAAAATAACAAAGACACTATGTTCGTGATTACAAAGTTATAAATATTTTTTTTAAACCTACTTTTCTTTAAAAAAAAAAAAAGAAGACAGGTGTACATTAATTGTTTAAAAAGAGGGAAACTACAAACAATCGCCAATTACGTTAAACAATTAGGCCTAGATAAGTCACTCACCGAAACCTGAACATGATCATTCGTAATAAAGCTGATCTATCCTATTTTCATCTTTCGTTGTTGGCGAAGTCAAGTCTCCCCTTCCACTTTCAATTTTCTTCCGATGCCACTGTATCTAGCTGCACCTCCAATAAATACATATGTATGAAACACAATGCTTTTACTCTTCATAAAATTTTATTGGTTTTTTTTCTTTTTATTTATCAAACCCGCACAGCTTTAGTAATATTTAAGATCTTTCCGAGAAAATTCGGATTGACAGACCTACCGATCTCAATTAATTTGAATATCAACATTATTTCACAGTGACCATTTAGTTAACTGTTATTAAATTATTTTATTTGCATAGTTCATTGAAATATCCTCATCAGCATCACGCTATATATGTATAATATAAATGTAGGCATATCAAGTGTCGATCGCGTCTTCGAGACAGTCAATGTTCAAAGTGAAACAGAATTTTCACGGGTAGAGATAGATGTAAAGCGCTGCAACAAGATCTACGCGGTCACTACTCCTTTTATTTTAAAAATATACAGCTTACCTTACAAGATTGGCATCCAAGTAACACCAGTCCACAGCATAACATACACAGCGCAGTCCATCTTCTGCTTCAACCTGTGACGTAAACTGTGACGTCGGCACAAGGACGACTAATTCAAAGCCGATTCAGACTTCAATCCGGAATTCGTTTAAATAATAGCATTGAAATAATATTTTACGAGTTGAAATTGTTAGCATGTATGTTGATGGTCTTTTATTGATATGCTTATACATTTTTTATTTTATTTATATATGTTAAGATAACGTTAAATTGCTAAATTGCTTTTGTTGTTATATGCATTACTGTTATCTGGTTATATCACTTTGGTGTAATATCGAAAGTATTATAAATTGAGTTCAACAACTCTCAGCCAGTACTGAAGTAAAATACACATCTTGAAAAAAAATAAACAGGGATGTTTAAGAATTGTTTGAAATTTCGCGTGAAATTCACAGGAATCAATTCACAGGAATCAATTCACATGAATCAGTTTACGCGAATCACAATTTTCACGTGAAAGGGATTTCACGTTAAAATTGTGTGAAAATCATGTGAACTTTCACATGAATTTCATGTGAAGATGTTTCACGTGAAATTCACATGAAAAATTTCACGTGAGTTTCACTTCACACAAATTTCACGTGAAGCTCTTTCCACGTGAATATCACGTGATGCACAATTGGCTGTGTAACTTGACTTCTAAGATTCAAATTTTGCTCAATCATTCGAACTGTACAAGAAAACTAATTTATACATAAAGAATAAAAAATAATTTTCTCAATAACTCAAATCGTTTCTACGTCTCTTTAAAATAAGGATATTGTTGTCAGACTTTAGAAAAATCTTTCAAAATTTTGTTGTGATTTAGACTTCTCTCTCTCTCTCTCTCTCTCTCTCTCTCTCTCTCTCTCTCTCTCTCTCTCTCTCTCTCTCTCTCTCTCTCTCTCCATACTAATGCAGAACAAAAATAACAGTTTAATTAACAGAAATATTTACTTAGTCAGTGGTTATTATTTTGTATAAGCATCAGAGTATTTTGTATATCAAGCATCAGAATATTTTTTTTAAATTATAGTGGCATTTGATCATGAGGTAATGTTCATGTAAGAAAAAATAATCAAATGTTGACACATACTAGTAATATATGAGCACCAAATTAAATAATAAAAAGGTGACAATAATAATAGCAAAAGCAAAACAGACATATTATATGTTAAGGTTCCCAAATGAAAACAAATAAATAATTGAAGGATGTTTGGTGATAATGTATGGAAATTAAATTATGAAAATAGGCCGTACTTGAACATGGACATTAATTGACAAGCACATTTGCCTTGTTTAATGAGAATGTGCTGCCATCTTGTACATTTGAGGATCAAAATGTAAACATTTATTGAACTGGTTTTTCTGTCCAAAACTGACCAAATCTGCTGTCATAAGATAAAAAACCAATAATATGAGGTTTTACATATTGTTTAGTATGTAAATTACGCATACAAGATGTAATGTTTATAAGATGTTGTAATGTGTTTTTGCTAAAGTTCAATTATTGTCTAAATACATTCAAAAGTTTTCTTTCAGTATCATATTCTTATGTATTTTCTGCAGTTATCCTTCTTTTTTTTTTTAACGTAGAGTTATCCTTTCATTATCCTAATATTCCTAATTGTTGACTTCCTGTTTTGTTGTTTGTGTAACCCACACAAGGACACTCAGTCCACCCAACATTTTTTTTTTGTATCTGTATGCTGTCACACACTGTAAGTAGTGTTTTGTTGGTTTTTATTACATACGCGGCTATTCATCTATATGTTTCACTGTTTTGTATTTTCATATAAATGCAGTTTATAAGTAAATATCCCATTCTCTCTAAAATGTAAACGCCATTATTGTCATTTTCAATCTTAGTAAATAAACGTACGTTTGTAACATTTTTCTATGATACCCATTTGTGTTTTTCGACCTTATCTTGAATACTGTCAATACTTGTAATTTAATCAATATTAGTGGGTGCATTAAATAAAAATCACAGTTTCAAGGATAAGTAAACTTTTGAACAATGTGTAACTGCAAATTGCAATTCAGTGAACATTTAGTAATAATTGTCGGGATCAATTCAACAAGGAAATCCACGAAAATTGTTATTCAGAAATATTGATGAAACCACAGCATATCATTCACTTATAGTTTCACATAAATTTTGGTTTAAACAATTAAATAGCAGAATTCCATCAGGTGGTTAATTTATAGTAAATAAAAAAGCAAAGATAATTTTTTCTGACTAAATGTATTTTCTAAATTAAAAATATTTCATAGACAAACTGTTGTTGAACATTTAAAATGAACAGCACGTTTCACACCTATTTTAAAATTATTATTATTGTGACACAAAACATGAAGTCAGCCATAATGAGTTCATTTTTCATTTCTTTGGACAACACAAATACATTTACTTACAATGTAAAAAAAAAAGAAAGAAAATATTTCCTCCAGGTTCAACTTTATTTTCTTGAGAACACAGAATAGAATTAAATATATATTTGGGCAAACACCTTGCTTTAAGCCACAGGGACCAAGCCCGTTTTGACATTAATTTCAATGTAACCATTAATAAAGAAAGGGGTCGAACTCTGACCCAGATAAAAAAACTACCAGCTCGCTTTAAAAACCTAATAAATTAATTAATTGTTATAACATTCGCAATATGCATGTAGTTTTAGGAAAAGTGATGTCTGAAATACATGCATGCCGAATTTCAAGTTACTGGGTCTTAAAATAGATATACGACATTATTCTCTCGAAGTCACCAGTTTATTTTTACTCGGACATTTATCGGTCCAGGGTTTGCGATGGGTTTTTGTATGTGACAACAACATCATCTCGACAAGTGGAGAAGCATTCGCGCTAATTTTTAAAAACTCGGATCAAACGCACGCTACTTACATTCTCAAACTCCGATAAAATTCCTTAAGTACTCCCAAAACTGAACTGAACTTATACATAAATCCTGACATAACCTTTTCAACAATATGCACCATTTACGTCAGTTTTTTTTTACAATCATTAATATTTGTAAGAATTTTCTTTAAATAATATGAAATATTATATATATTATTATTATTATTATTATTATTTATATATATATATATATATATATATATATATATATATATGTATGAAAAATATGATACATGAAAAATATGATACATGAAAATAAAATTTATGTGATTGACATATCAGAATACAACTCAAAAAAACATTGTACATGTCTAAGTGGCCCAAATTCAAATATTGCAATTCACTCAAACATAAATAAATGCTCTTAATTCTATTAAAAGTCAAGTAAGAAAAAGATTTAATGAAAATAATGTGTTGACAGATTTATTTTCATATTATAGTTCAGACAACGTATACACTAAAACTCTTGTTTAAAAAATTAGAATGGTGTAAAGTGAATAAAAAACGCTACGTGCATAATCTATACAATTTCAAAGTATTATCAATTTGACAAACAATCAATTGTCATCATCTTTCTACATGTATTTTGTTGTCATTTTCGTTTTGCTCAAATACAAGTCGAATTGGTACTTTAACATACTTAGTCTTCATTTCCATTGAAATGTTCATTTAAGAAAATCTTATAGTGAACTGAAAAAATAAAACAAAAGAAACAAAAATCATCACATATAAAAAAATTATATATCTCAAACTGTTCTCAACAATTGAATACACATCAACTCAATGGTGATTTCGGATAATAATCTAAAACAAACCAATAAGCGGTGTAATAGAAGTGAAAAAGGAAGGAACTGTTCAAAAATAATGTTCAATTTTAGTCACTATACATGTTTTCCATTTGTTTTCAAACATAAATTAAACATTATTGATATCTTTCAGTTGGTCTGAGATATTAAGATATTAAATGCAGATATATGTGTTATATATATATATATATATATATATATATATATATATATATATATATATATATATATGTATTCTTGTTAGTTCCTACATTTATCATATCGTTATTTTCAATTGGATAATTAAAAAAACTTACTTGGTCTGTTAGGTAACTTTTAAAAGAAGCTCATCATATTTTGTAGAAATACTGGTTCTTTTATCAGCATCTAAACGATATGTTAAATTATCATGTGATATGCATGCATATGCATATAAAATGTATTCACTATGCCCTAATATGAATTCAAGGAGAAATGGGAAACGTACTTATTAATAACTGTAATTGCTGCAATATATTGATTACAGTGATAATTACACAAGTTAAAATGTTTCTATGAAAGGAAATTATCACCAAACATATATGTGTCTCGCTTTAATTATTATGCTTACTTCTTTATTCTTCAGTACATTTACACTTGCACGTCACTTTCTTGTTTTCATATTCATGCTTATCCAATTTACCTTTGATTTTCATTCATTCTTAATGGTTTGCTTAATTCCATGTTGCAATATTTTCCTTTTATTTGTGTGAAATCTTACTTCTACCTTTGTTACAAACTTGAATTCAATCACGCAAACCATAAAGCACTTTCGATAAAGACAATTACAAGTTGTATGAATTTAATGCTGCATTATGACACCAGGCGGCAGAATGTGCGCAACAATTGCCTCTCCCCTATACGAAAAAAAAAACCCAACACAGTTAGCTTAATAATAAAGCAAGATGTTTCGCACCAGGACATTTCTCTCCAATTAATATATGTTAAGATCAAGATTTTTTTCGAGATGTGAAGGGGAGGGGCTTCATGTTCTGAGGGTTAATATAAAATTGCGTTTGTCAAGGGGAGGTGGGGGGGGGGGGGTCCGATGCCTATTTTCAGTATGTTACCTACATGTATGTGAATTTAAAAAAAGATTGAATTTTCAAGGGTGGTGGTTGTCTGGATCCCTCCCTCAAACTTCTAATTTCACGCATCAGTTATATATGAGACGCTATATTCTCACAGTTCTCATAATTAGCACCTGTATCATAATTATCATCATCGCAAGCTTGATATGGAAGTCGGTCAATTAAATTCTATAATCAATCAAGACCAGTTCGTTGACAGACATGTACATATATAAAGTTCATGTCTGTAAGTTACCGTAGCTTAAAAAACACCTTCAATTAACAGGGGAATTCAGTTACATGTACATCATTAATAAATATTTACATTTTTCAGTGTCTTAATGAATGGAACGGATTAACATTTTAAATATTTTTAAAAGTTAGTATTTATTTAAGATTATAATTAAAAAAACACATGAAGACTACAGCACGACAGCGGCATTTTTAAATGCACGCATTGGCTTTGGATTCATGGATGAGGTGGGGTGGATTGAGAGCCATGACGTGGAACTATTTTTTTTTTAAATAAAGTAAAATATACAGTTACATGTACAGTGTATATAACATTTTTGAATAAGTTTTCTCGTATATCACAAATGAAAAAGATTATTCCTATGCCCTGAAAATTGCTGAATCACGCCAGAAACAGTTGCATTGCCCCCACCCCCGAAGCTGTTATATTTCACAGGAAATAGTTATTTTGCCCTCCCTAAAAAGGTTATATTATCCTCGCGTGCAATAAGTATGATTATCACTTACATCGGGTTTGAAATATAGCTAAGCAAACGTGAACATTTCCTCGAAAATCAAAATGTCAGGACAGCGTCTACTAATCAAATAAACTTTAATTCTTTGATTTGAAACCTTATCATTTTTATTGAAAGCACCGATCGATATTTTTCAAAACATATTACATTGATTTGTAGGATATGAAGATGTGTTAATTAAATACACCTGTTAATGAGGGAAATATGTTCATAAACTGATTTTGTTATATTACATATATTACAGTAATATGTGTATAATGTATATACAAATCAAGAAGTAAGTATATACATCCTGAATTCTTTCTCTTAAATACTATGTACTATGTGCTGTAGACACACACACATGTAAAATGTTAGGAGGGTTTTTTTTTTTTTTTTTTTGGGGGGGGGGGGTCTTTTTTCTGTTCACCTTTCTTTCTTTTAGTAGGTGTGGGCATACCTGAAATAGGCTCACAAGCACGTGAAACGACTATTAAATACATTAATTAACTTATCTTTTTTAAATCTTCAAATTATGTCCAACCAAAAAAAATATAAGGTAAATCACCGCACTATAAAGTACATTTGCGTATCTCTTTTAAGTTGTTTAAATAAACTTTTCACTAGTATTTTAGCAAATCGTCTGGAAGCATAGGCCACTAAGACCAAGCTGTTTTATGAAGACCAAGCTGGGTTTAGAAAAAAAAAATATTCAACTTTAGATTATATTTTGACATAACAATTTATCTGTGATTTTTTTATGAAAAGAAAAAAGAAATGATTCTGTGATATTATCGATTTTAAACAGGCGTTCGATACTGTATGGAGGACCGGCCTGTGGAGTAAGCTTATTTTGAATGGAATTAACGGGAAATGTGTTAGATGTATTTAAAACATGCACGTGGGTAGTAAGTCATTTTAAAACTAAGTGGTAGTTCTCTCTATTTTTTTCAAAGCAATGTAGGTGTAAGGCAAAGAGAAAACCTTTCCCCTTTTTGATTTTCTTTGTACATTAAAGACTTGAAAAATTTCTTTTAGAAAATAACATTCAATTTGTTGATTCGTAAAGTAGAAGTAATGAAATTGAAAACGCGAATTTTATTCAATTCAAACTTTATTTTACTCCAAAGATACCGTCATAATGACGGAATCTGCGGATGACGTACAAAATGCCCTCAACGAATTATATACACTTTGTACTTGGTAGAAACTTAATATCAATGTCAATATAAAAGAAAAAATAATGGTTTTTTCCAAAAGTCCAAGGTTGAAACGGAAGTTTTATTATAAAGAAGAAGTTATTGAAAATTTCTAAAGTATTCAATACTTTGGTATCGTATTATCAAGAACTGGGGCAAAAAAGCATGTGTGTGAAATGGCTCAAAAGTCATGTATGGTGTTCTAAGAAAAAATAGAAATTTTAATTTACCAGTTAATTGCCAATTTCATCTGTTTGATAAGGAGTTCTGTTCTAGCAGTTTTCTGTACGGTTGCGAAACTTGGGGTTTTGAAAATCTAGATACTATTGACCGTGAAAATTTGAAGTTTTATGATGCATATATATAGTGAAATAAGGCATTACCATTTGCATATAAATATTTTCACAAGAATATTTTAACAAAAACTGTTAAAGTGCATGGATATTACATGTATGTGTTTAAAGATTTTTTGAATTTTTAATATATGCGGGCTTCAATGTGTCTGGCACAACCAAAATGTCGTCAACATGACATGGTTAAGTGCTACGGTAAATCAGGGGTTAAAAGACTAATTTGTACAAATTGGTTCAATGATATAAACTGTTCCTCAAGAGGTCACGTGTATAAACTTTTCAAACCTAATTTTGGCTTTAAAAGTATCTCGATGTTTAACCTTTAAAAGAAAGAAAAAAACTTAATAAAATTTCGTACATCAAACCATTGTCTCCCTGTAAAGACAGGCAGATGGTATAGTATCCCTTTAAATGAGAGACTATGTTTATAGTGGAACAATGGACTCATCGATGATGAATTTCATTATATTTTAGAATGTTCGGCCATAAAAGAAATGAAAAAAATATTTGATTGGAAATGACCAAATGTATGAAAGTCCTTTGAACTCATGATCAATCATAATTCTAAATTTCTAAGAAAATTGTGTGTATTTATTTCATTTATTTTCGATGCTTTCTGTTCACCTTAGTTGTTTCCCTGTTCTGATCCTTAATACCAAAGACTGACATAAGAATTGATTCTATTATATTTGACAATGTAGTATACCTCTGACGATTCGTATTTTGATATAAATGTTCATCTTGTACCAAATTATTTGGTTTGAGTGATTAAAATGAACTTGATCTTCAACATATGCTTTACAGGGTTGAAGTCTAATCATTGTCAATTAGTTTTTTTTTTTAATTTAAACTTGTCAAGACCCCCACCCCTTATACTTATATATTCTTGCAGCTCATGTACCGATGGATTGTGGTTTGTTGGACATTTTTTTTCTTAAATGTGGGGATGTCAATGCGATTTAATGACTAAAAGATATGCTTTGTTTTAGGTGTCAAAGCTAGGACACCAATGATTAACTTTTCTAACCGTTCATGTGTTGGTACAGTTGTTTCTATAGGCATACGTTGGAAAATTATTCATTCAGTGCATTTGAGTAAACACTGATTATCAATGATATTGTACTCAGAAGATTTTCTTCATCGGTGAAAAAAATATCACCCTGCAGAGGCGTAACAAACTATTACAGGTTTGTCAATCTATATTCGACACATCAACCAAAATGTGTTCTGCATCGAAGTTGTTGCACGTTAGACTTCAGAATAAATTATATCGTGCATCAAAAATTATATTTACCTGCGCTTCCTCTCTGATTACTGTTAGACTTGTACTTAACCCTCTTTTGGACATTTGTATCCAAACGTTTCTTCTTTAAGTAAACTAAAATTAAAAAAACAAATCAGTTTATAAACCCACGTTCGTTTCTTATTGTGTATGTATGTTATGGTGACTAAGTTTTACCTACCAAAACGCCCCACAAATAACAAGGTTAATGTCACTACGGCAACTATAGCTAGAACGATTATTAACCATCTGAAAACCAAAAAACAAGATATTAGTTATTGATATTTAAAAGCTGCATAGTCAGATTATTTAATTTATATTTGACTATCAAAAAGTCGGCCCATTGTCATACCTTGTTATACAAAATGTATAACAAAATATCTAGAAAAAAGTACATTTTTGCCAAAAAAAGCTCATTTTTATAAACAAGAGACTGTGGAGCGGACAAATTTTATTAGAAAGGCTCAGATGAGCTAAAATATTTACTTACTTACCGCTTATATACCGCTTACTTACGACGGAATAACACAAAATTCATATCCATCGTTTACTTATACATGTAATATATACTTTAATGGTTTAATAAGTTGTATTGTCGTGTATGAAGTTTTATTTGTAATGAGTATTAACACTTTTAATGTGTTTTAGAGTTATTTTATGCGAATGTCAATGTCTTTTGATCATAGTGATCATAGAATTGGGCATCTCAGCCTCAGGTAAAATATAAAAGGAGCGAAATCGCCCGATGACCATCTACATGTCAGCATATATTGTTAAATGTATAAATTAAATATAATTCTTACTAAAACATTCATTTTGCATATAACTCAAACGTGTTCTATTTAGATGTTTCTTTTTTTAGTTTAAAAAACCCAGAAGTCTTACATGTAATTGTCTGCTGTCGGTGTTTTTCTTGGTGTGCGTGTGCGTTTAACAAGATTGTAACAATCAGGATCTGAAAATTTCAGAACAAAATTAAGCTGAAGATACAAAACCTTCATTTATACAAGGAATACACTGATCAATGTGTTTGTTGTGCTAATTAAAGTGTTTTTTCTCTTTGAAAAATTATTATAAGTAAATGTTATGAATGAAAACCAACACAGAGGTCAACAGTTACATGTACAAGTCCGATCCATTTGTAATTTCTG
Organism: Magallana nippona; assembly: GCA_033439105.1. Taxonomy (NCBI): domain Eukaryota; kingdom Metazoa; phylum Mollusca; class Bivalvia; order Ostreida; family Ostreidae; genus Magallana; species Magallana nippona. The sequence continues at coordinate 28,789,575 of CM065919.1, forward strand.
ATAAATATATTGTACATTTTATTTACATTTATAAGCTTCCGTTGAGTAATAAAATCTATCACATTTCGGAAAACTTCCATGTTTGCATGGAGCTCTTCGATGATCCTGGATAACTCCTCCGATTACATTGAACTCTGTACAATGTCCTGTTAAATTTTGTATATAATTATTTAGAATATAATAGAAATATGAAATAGGACATTCATCTTTATAAACAAGCAATAAACAATAAACTAACTTTATTATAAGAGAAACGAAAAATAAAAGTACCCAGAATTATTCTTTCGGGTGCACACACTTCCAGCAAGGCATTTCTGTATCCGTTAATGACGCAGTGATATTTGAACTTTTCAGCAGCAGCACAAGTTTGTTGTGTTGCAATTTTGCTGCAATCCTTTTTTCTTGCAGCTATGTCCCATTCTTCTTTAGATTTTGGACATGATGTCGCGACTGTTGCGCTAGCGACAGACTCTTCGCAGAATGTTATTTGACTTCTGCAACACTATCAATAATAAAAACGTAGCTTAATGTAAAATAAAATAAATATCAATATAACAAACGCCACAACTTCTTGTCGACCAATCGATCGATAGATAAATGAATAGATAGATAGATAGATAGATAGATAGATAGATAGATAGATAGATAGATAGATAGATAGATAGATGGATGGATGGATGGATGGATGGATGGATGGATGGATTGATTACCTGGACTGTCAGCAAAATTACCATGGGACAGAGGAGGCAGGTAGTCATTGTTTTACTCTGGAATAATTTATAAGAATTTTTTAGAAACACAAAAGGACATATCAGACTTGTGATCAGAGAAAAAAAAAATCAAACGAACAAAACTAAATGTATTTATAAAGTAAAATGAGAATGTGCACTGGATAAAATGCAATTAACCCTAAGGGTGTTCGAACACTTTTATGCCAGAAGAGGAACAAATTCAATTACTTCTATGAAAATACACAAAATGATCGTCAAAATTGTCAGCAAGAATTATCATAATACAAGCATCATACTATAAAAAAATCCAGGAGTTCGAATTGCTCATGCATTAGCGCAATAGCACGTATACATGAGTATGGTGTCTAAATAGTTTAAGAAGTAATTTTGTCAATATAATTTTTGACAAGATATTTAAATTAAATACAGAATTGAATGTTACATGAATATATAAGGTAATATGCTTGTTTTAGCGAAATGCTGACCTCGATTAACAACTTTTAAGTCTGGCATGACTTAAAAACATAATTAAAATAAAAGACTACTTTAATAAAAAGAAAATAAATTAAAAAAAAAAAAACTCCGTCTAATAAAATGCATGTAACTAAAAACTTTGTCAGCTTTGTGAAATAGGCTCAGATTAAAATAAAATGCGATCTTTAGATACTTTGTGATTAAGAAAGATAACATTACATTTTTTACCAACAAATTTTTGTAATGGATATATGCCGAAAACAGTTCTGTATGAAAAAAAATATCAGACAGTTTCGAGGCCCGTTATATTTTTTCATGCAGAAGTGTTTGATGCATATATCGTACTTAAAACACTGCCATTGAATTTCATTGCTGATTTACCTGAGACAGTCCGATTTTGAAGGATATCAGTACTGCAACCACTGGTAACGTTCTGATATTAAGACGCTCACTAATTTCAGACTGTCACAGGTAATATTTTAGACTGCTGGAACAAAGGAATGACATCACAGCAGTGTTTTAAACTACATGTATTTTATTTTTACAAAACAATTATCCTTTTTATAATTCACCAATTACGTTTATGTAAATGTAAATAAAATGCAAATACATAAAAGAAGGTCGTCTACCTAAGTACATTGTATAATGCGTACGTAACAGGAACCATGTATTTATTAATTTTTAAAGTAACCACTATCTTAAAAATTATGAGTTTCAAGGGACTTAGACACGATTTTTAAAAGATCAAAATTTTAATTTTCTGTTTTCTATTTATACAATGGTTTAATTGCGCAAAGGATTGACCAAATATTTGAATGCAAGGGGTCAAGTTACAAGTGAGATACAGAGGGAAAATTCATTGTTACGTAAACAAAGCTCCAGTCCTATAATTGTCTACAAAATAATAATGTAAAGTATAGAATTACAAATGGCATTTCTTTGACAAAATGACGGGTGGCAAAACAGGTAAACTGATTTAATGTGTTTATAGATCATATTATCAACAGAAAAAAGCAACATTTGAATGAAAATTATACCAACAACACACATATGTAAACAATTACAAGCTCGTGCTTTGCTTACAAAACAAAGAATGTCAAACTCTGTATCATGCTTATAACTCAATAATTGACTTTCAGATTTTGACAAGGCATTAAAAATACCCATATAACCATTCTGGACATTAAAAATGGAAAAATAAAATCTAAACTTTTGAGCTCAAATCGTGTCTAGGTCCCTTTAAAACTGTTTTTCTCCAAAACTTCAAAACATCTATAGCTTAGGTAGAAGTTTAAGAAATTAAGGTTTTTTTCTTATTATAGTAGACTTTAAGTTGTGCACGCACAGATTGATCAAGTAAGACACAAAAATAATAAATTATTATACATATATTCAGGCCACTTGTACTTCTCTCATGTACATCTTTTATTTTTTTTAAAAATAAGTCCTTATAGGAAACAAAATGGACGTCTCCAATGCGGAAGTACCTTAGCAATATGTTCATCCGTTTAATTTCAATTTCGCAGCCATAAAGTGGGTTTAACCATTAAACAACTATAACCAAATACTATTGAGTATGTATTTTGCTGATCAGGAAAGTTATACCTTTGCCTTTTATGATAATTTTCTGTGGAGTCGTCTGATTCAGCATAACTAATTACAAACATGGAAACCGAAAGTAGATACATATAAGTCTGATTTGTTTGTCTGTTTAAAACTTCACATTCAACTTGTGTAATCTAATGAATATCATGGACAAATAAGTGCATCAATCCAATGATGAATAGAAAATGACATTAATTCTAGAAGTTTAACACTGAAATTTAATTTAATTAGTAAATATATTCAAAGTTAAAATAGACTATTACAAAATACCAATTTGGATTTGAAATCATAATAATAATGATATTTTTTAACTGCAACTCATACATTTTGACATGTTAATATATTATAGGTAATTATCAACGTACCTCGAGTCACATTTATAAGTACAACATATTAAGGAGTCCAATCGATTGAGCACTAGCAGGTTTATTTTTGGATGTGTCAGTTTAAAATAAGGACATTTAAATGCTCGATGGCTCGATGGCATGAACAGATTTAAACTTCTTTAGCTAGTATGCTTATAATGTCTCCATGTACCTTGAAGATTTAAATATGATAATCTATTCGATTTATCAGGGGGTGTATCCAAGCGATAGTCGAGTACTCGTTGACATATTTGAAACTGTGTCCTTTTAAAATAGAATAACGTTACTATCACTATAAAAATATTTTGAAAGATTATGATTATCTAGATTAAATATATTTGATTAGAAAAATTATTTTAATTTTTTTTTCAATATGCAAATTCAAAATGTTACGGTTATAACATGTAATGTCACTGAGGTAACATACATGTACTTCAACAATTAACACAATTTTCAAAAGAAAAAAAAAAAGTCACATATCTGTTTCTCCAAGTATATGCTTATGAATGCATGTCTTTTTTGTTTAAAACTTGATTTGATCTATGAAAAAATGACAATAACAAACCGTCAACCATCTCAAAAGTCCATAAAACGAAATACAAATTCAAAGCAGAGCAACACGGACCTCCAAAATGATAGAGGTAGGATCAGGTGTCTAGGAGGAATGAGCATCCTCTGCTGACCGGTCACACCCGCCGTGTGCTCTTTGTCGTAATTGGGGAAAAAAAAACCCGGAAAAGTCCGTAGACAATTAGGTGATGAATTATTGTCTAACAATTAGTATGAAAAACGTCTGTCAGCATGCGACCCAGTGGATGATTGTATTTGCTGACAAGATCGTTGTATCGACCATAGAACTTACGAAAAGATGACTTCAAACGAGACTGTTGATAGTCCTGTTTTATCAACTTGTTTTGTCAGTAGCTTGCCTCGCCTTAGAAACTGTTCATACGAAGAGCATGCCCTTGCGTATCGAATTAACTGAGAGAGAAAAACACCATATGCAGGTGATGAAGGTATATTGCTAAATAAGTAAGGAAAGTTGACTATAGAAAAATTGAAGTCATCGCGTTTATCATAAAGTTTTGTTGTTAGGTTACCATCAATGTCCATTTCCAGTAAAATATCCAAATATGAAACAGATGACCAGACTCTGTGGTATCTTTTATTTCAAGTTCACTGGGATATATCGAGTCGACGTAAGTATGGAGATAACAATTGTTAATTGATAATACGTCGTCGATAAACCTGAATGTTGAGTTGAAGGCCACAGCGAGTGATTTATTTTTTTCACGTACAAGTTTTTGAATAAATTCTGCTTCATAGGAATACAAAAATATGTCTGCTAACAATGGGGCACAATTGGTACCCATGGGAATTCCAACAGATTGTTGGAAGACTTGATTTCCAAAAACTACATAGATGTTGTCTATCAGAAACTCAAGCATCTTTTTAATGTCAGCTTCAGAGTACTTGTGTGTGCAATCAGAATGGTTTTTAACAAAATAATTTTTTAGATTTCCAATGACAAGGTAAGCATTTTTACGACTTCCATTTTTATTGAAGAAACAACTGTCGATGATATCAAAAAGCCTAGATTTTAATTTGTCATGGGGAATGGTTGTATAAAGCGTTGAAAAATCGTACGTTTTGATGCTATTGATTTTGGTAAGATTTTGTGACCTCAAAGTTTCTAATAATTCTTTAGAGTTTTTTAGTATCCACATCTGATTCACACCACTTCTGGAGTATATTGTTGTACAGTACTCTTGAAGTTTCTCCTTCACTACTGTAAGAATTTTAGTAAGGAGTAAAGAGAGAGGTTTTGTAGAACATTTACTGGAACCTGCTATATATCTCTGTTTGTAAGGGCTTTTGTGAAGCTTTGGAATCCAGTACAAATAAGGTAAATCAAATTCATTTTGTTTATGGGGGATATTTAAGATATCCATAGCCGATTTATGATTTTGAAGTATTTCCTGCTTGGAAAGGTTGCTATTGATGTAAGTAGGATTACCATGTGTAGAATCGAAACCTAGTTCTTTGAAAATGCAATTAATATAATGTGCCTTACAAACAAAGACAATGTTGTTACTCCCCATATATATATATATATATATATATATATATATATATATATATATATATACACACCCTCACACACACCCTCACACACACACACCCTCTCTCTCACACACACACGGGGTGTGGGCTAATTTTGGTGAGAAGAGGTCTGTTCAAATAATTGTAAAAATTAATTAGGTAATTTGTATGACAAAATGCAGACATACTTGTAATTATACTCTTGAATATCGGTACAAATTTATTTTAATCAATTAAATAACGTTCAGGGACAATTATATCGTTTGCCAATACGGTATTAAATGATTGTATTTTAAAGTTCCTCATACCGGTTCCTTTTTTTTGTCGTCGATTATGTACTAGACATAAACAAATTTAAAAACAGGAAGAAATATATTATACTTAAAATATTACAAATCAATTACAGAACTCAGTTATTCCAATTCTCAAATAATGATGGATATAATTTTGATCATCATTTTTCCTTTTGAATTATTTCAAATCATAGAGTCGCGCCTATGTTCAATGTAAGTCATTGATTTCATGTTCTTAATTCCGAAAAGCTGATTTTTAGAGGCACTTAAATCAGATATTAATTTTTCAGAGATCAAGGAGTTGGGTGTTGTTATGGATTTTTACTGAATGAAACCACAGGAAAATGCGATAGTAAGTAAATAAAAAAGCAGGAATTTATGAGAAGATTTTAGAGTTTGTTAAGAATGTTGTAGGATAACCTCAGATATCGAACATCGTTGTTAGGATTAAAATGACGAAACGTAAGCCGAGGCTTTGATAAGTTTCCAATAACATTTTGATTTGAAAAGGTTATTTCAACATCCACAATAACAATTAAAAACATAATATTTATTCTACTAATAAGTTAGGATATCGGGCGATCGAATCCACATTAGAGGGATAATACCAAAACAACTTCTTCGAAACCTGCATAAAGTACAAGAATTTATTTTTTTCCCCGTGGTTTTATATATTATGTAATATTAGACTTATTCGTAGCAAGTCGTCAGAGAGGAGCATGGTTTATTTTTGTCATCTATTTTGCAAGCTAAGAATGCATTGTCAGAGGCTGAAAAATAAAGAGAAAATCAAATAAAGAGGAAATCAATCATTTAAATTCAATAATATTTTTCATCTCAACTTTTTACTTTTAAAATGTTATCTATTATAAAATGTCTAAACATTTTGTGAATCTGATGAATTCTTATTTTTTTCTTTTAAATACATAAAATTATATCAGTGATTAATAACTGAACCAAGAAGTTCTGGGCAAGAAAAAGATATGGAGAATGTTAGTGATACAACCGAACCGGAAACAGATACATGTTTAAAGCTTAACATGTAAAAGGAAAGGAGTGCAATCATTTAATAGGAATCATTTTGGGGTTGTGAGAAGTTGGTATGGTGGGTCGATAAAAAACCGACCCTGCAAATTGAATTCAACCTTGAGAAAACTTTTTTTCGACTAATATTATTTTCCGATGAGCTTAAGATCCGTTTTTCCGAAAGGAAACCGGGCAATTATTTTTTTATTTTTTGTACTTTAAGACGATCTAATGGGTGTTTGAATTGTAAATTTATTTTTGCAATGCTTGAATTAACAATATGTTTCCTGTGAATTTCTCTAGTTTTTGTACATGATCTTTGCCGGTTATATCTGCGCTCCGAAGGAGAGAGATTTTACTATTTTACCCTTGTATGCCTGTCTGTCTGCCTGTCCGTAACACATTTTCGTCGTAGTTTTCTCAGCATCAACTGTTCGAGGATGCTTAAATTTGTTAGCACATTCTTTGACTTAGCATGCCATATGTTTAAGGTGGGATGTATTTTTGTAGGAATATGAGATCAATGTCCTGTTTAATTTGCATCTGTCCATAACAACATTTTCAAATAAGAGTGTATATTCTCATCAGAGCGGGAGTATTACTAGTGAGCATTAGTTCACAGACTTCTTGTAATATGATTAGCACATTGTAATTGCAATTTTAGAGTGTTCTGTGGGCTATTATGGCAATGAGTGCTCCGAAAAATGCTTTCCTCCTACCTATGGAGAGGACTGCCAGTCCTTATGTAATTGTCCAGTAGAACAATGCCACTTTGTAAATGGATGTGTTCAACGTCAACAAATAGCAACAGAACACAGTACGTATTTTAATGTTTTATTGAAATATAATCTTTTTAAATCATTGGTAAATTATATTTTTCTGCCAATTATTCATTGCAGCAAGGTTAACAAACGCTTTTCCAAACATCACCGTTTTGAACAGGACGTCCGTTTCTTATTCGGCTATAGTCAAGATCTTATCGACGGATGCAAACAGAGTCGGTGACACTACATTGATACAAACAGACTTGTTGAAAAACAATATCGTAATCGGATTTATTGGGTTTTTTGTAATTTCTTTCTTTCTATTTGTTTTAACTTATATGTATTTCAAATGTTTTCGGAAAGCGGCACAAACAATTCATATTCAAGAAAATAAGGCCCAAGCTCAATACAAGTCATTAAATTTTGATCCAGTTGAACACCATGAATCACAAAGTCGTTTGACCACAATAGCAGATTCAATGTACTTATCACCAGTGTTCAGTCGCAATGAATGTAGTGAACAGCGTCCTTCCAGTGAAAACGAGATAAGATCTGAAAACGATGATATTTTACAAGAAACCACATTGCACGGACAGGAAATTGGGCATGAAACTTTAAAAATACAAAATAAACAAAACCTTTCTGAGGAAGATGTAGAATGTAATGTTTATATCGAAATTACCGAAGACCGTATCGAGAGATGTTGATCCCTGCTGAGAAGAACGTAGTTTTGAGCACTTCTCTGATCATTCGAATATTTACGCTCACGTTTGCAATATTCAGTTCTCAGATAAGACAAGATTCTTTATTTGGTTTCAATGTCCCCAATTTTTTTTTACTAAAGAGTATAAACAATCTTGTTTGTTTTTGGTGGGTTTTTGTGTATTGAATATATGTGTGTATTTTTATTGATAAAAAGTTCATTTATTACGATATTGTTGCTCATTTTTTCAATATGATATTATAAAATACAAAAAAATGTGGCTCGACCTATTACAGCATTGCAAGTGTCAACTTAGCTGCAGGTCTGTAGCTCCCGGTCTGAAAAATTCGAATGCAAGACCTGAGAGTTACAGTTAAGTACATGTTTCAAGAAAGTTGCAATTTACGGCGCACAAAAACTTGAGCTATTTTTTTTTATCTTATTAATCTTATTTCCGATTACATTCTTAATTCTTAACAAATGTTTGTCTCCAAAAAAAAAATATTGACCGGTTTACTACAGACATCATCACCTTTACTTGCCTCTGATATTTTTAAACACCATCACTAGCCCTATAAATTGAATTGAAGTTGTTTGATTACATATAAAAATGGCAACTGTCGATCTGCGCGGGAATTTGATATTTTTTTCATTTTCTTATGTCGGTTAGCATATTTAAGAGAAAGTCTGGGGCACGTAAAGCGACAAAGTTGTCTAAAGAATGTAATGGTTCTCATTATTGTTACAGAATTTGTGGTACTAGTGCAAGTTTTAATTTCTGCACCATTAATTGCAACTTTTAAACAGGCATTGAACTGTAGGTCCCGGGTCAACCATTCAAATTTGCTACAGACCTGCAGGTAGTGTCAGTCAAAATTGTGTTCTTGTTACATAAAAACCATAATTTTATTTAAATTATACATACTATTAGAAAAATGGTCAGAAATTGAGGGCTGGCTAAAACTTGATACACTGTATACACTCAAATGCTCAGTCTGCTTAATATGTCAATTCAGTTCAAATATGACACTTCAGGGTACATGCAAAAATGCTTTCTCTCTTTGGGGTTCTAGAACGGCGTGGAACGCAGGTGGCACTTCTTGGAATTTTCTTTTTTGGCACTGAAGATCGTTGACTTATTGGAAAAATAAAAGCAAAACACAAAATTTATCAATATTAAAAGTACAAAAGATATATATTTCGAGGTGTTTCTTTTTCAAAAACACGTGTATATCGAGCTATGACAAAGTGCTGTATTTGATACAACAGACGAAATTCAAAATAATCAATGGTTTTGTTTTCAATCGGCAATTAAAACTGAATAACGGGGAATATTGAAGGATTTACCCGTTGTAGCACACGTATTATTTAAGTTATTTACTGTGTGCTGCAGTCGCATAAAGTACCAAGAAAATCGAAACTATGATCGGTCTACATACGTCTACAATACTAAATGAATCTTGGGATTCATAAAGAGGTCAGCTTCGGCAAAATCCGATTTTCTATGGTGGATAATGTAACACTTTATTATTTGCAGACTAACGTATAACGTGATTGTTTTTCTTTGTTCATTAATTGAACATTCATTTGTGTGCCGAATCGAGCAGACTGTTTCAAGGCGGATTTATATCTGTAAATCACCTAACATGAAATAAAGCATGCCGGAAATGTCTGTCAATGAAAATTACGCGGATTGAAGAGGAACATCTGTCTGGATGAGTAGATTGTGTAACTCGGTTTCAATTAAATATCGCTCTGATCCAAAATGTGCAATACGACTTGTACCATCAAATTCAAATATGTAATGGCACCAAAAGGAAGTTCGTACAATTTGTAATGCCACTAAAATGAATATAATGTTGTGAAACGATGTAGTGTGTTTTGCATTCATAAAATATACAAGAGTCAAGATACTGCCAAATCCATGATTCCGATGATTTAGTCCGAGTTAAAAACGTTCAGAACTTGCTTGCAATAAATGAGATTTTATAATCATTTGATATTATCTTTTGAAATTGATCTGAAGTCGTAAAAGTTGGATTTAAATCATTGTATTTTTTAAAAATATATTTTGAATTTCATCCACTCATTCTGACCAACGTGTCTTTGACGCAAAATTACAAGGGAAGAATGAATTTGATATTTTGAAGTCATTTTAAAGTCATTGTTATCGATTTGAATGATTTTGAAATTTTTGAAACATTTACATTTTATCAAACCAGTTCGACCAAGCCTTCATTGGACATAGATTTTCAACAAATGGTTTTAAAATCATTATTACTCGATTAAAATATATATTCATTTTTTTTAACAAATTAAACTTTATCCAAGTATATCGACTAAGACGTTATTGGACGTAATTTTTTTGGAGCAACTTATAAATTAAATTTAATTTGAAGTCCATTGGAAGTAATTTTTACTCAATTAAGATGATTTTTAAGATTTTTGGTTTTATTACTTCGACTAAATATCATCAGGCGAAAAATGGCAAGAGACTTAAATATGATATGATCAAATTTTTAGTTTATTATTTTGCTTAGATAATTGTTCATGGGGGGGGGGGGGGGGGGTTCTGATAAATTGATGGTTTTTTTTTTAGCTCACCTTAGCTGAAACCTCAAGTGAGCTTTTCTGGCCTCAGGATCATGAAGTTATTTCAGACTTAAGTCAAAATTTCAGTCTGTCATAAAATGGTTGTCTGTCATGAAATGATGATTAAATGTTGTTTTAAACATCGTTATGTTAAGAAACTTTTAATAGCATTTAATTTGTGTCAGTATATTCAATGAAGACCCTTTAAAGCAGTGTACCATTTTTGACTTAAGTCTAGGATTGCTTCATGATCCTGGGGCCTGATCACTTTTTGTCCAGCATCCGTCTGTCTGTCCGTCCGTCTGTCTGTCTGTCCGTAAACTTTTTACATTTTCGACTTCTTCTCCAGAACCACTTGGCAGATTTCAATAAAACTTGACACAAAGCATCCTTAGGTAAAGAGGATTTAAGATTGTTAAAATGAAGGGCCATGCCCTCTTTCAAGGGGAGATAATTAAAATTCATTGAAAATTTGTTGGTATTTTTCAAAACAAAATCTTCTCAAAAAGCCAGAAAAGTTGAAACTTGTGTAGAAGCATCCTCAGGTAGTGTAGATTCAAGTTTGTTCAAATCATGATCCCTGGATGTAGGGTGGGACCACAATAGGGGGTCGATTTTTTTCATAGGAATATATAAAGTTAATCTTTAAAAATCTTCTTCTCAATAACCATTTGGAGAGAAAAGCTGAAACTTGTGGGGAAATATCCTCAGGTAGTCGAATTTTTACATAGGAGTATATAGAGAAAAATCTTTAAAAATCTTCTTCTCTGAAACAGATTGGGCAGAAAAGCTGAAACTTGTGTGGAAGCATCCTCAGGTAGGGAAGATTCAAATTGTTCAGAACATGATCCCTGTGGGTAGGGTGGGGCCACAGTTGGAGGGGGGGGGGTGTCAAATTTTTACATAGTTATATATAGGGAACAATTTTCTAAAACACAAATCGTCTAGAAAAGCATTTGACATATTGTTTATTCTGTAAAATTGTTTAGACTCTGGACCCTGGACAATTCTTGGATCTCAAAAGGGGTTCAAAGTTTTATGTAGGTTTATAGTCCATATATAAACTGTTGTTTAAGTCTGATCATCTTCTCGAGAACTGCAATGCTCAATATGTGATATGACTGTGATACCTCCTGTTACAAAGGGGGTCAATGATAAACATAAGAATATGCAGAGGATTTTTTTATACAGGATGTATTATACGACATTGTTCAGATATTTTGTATATAACTCTATAAAGCTGATTTTATTATGTCTGTCGTTGCTCAGGTGAGCGATGTGGCCCATGGGCCTCTTGTTGTGTCTAGTTACAACAGGAAGTAACGAAACGAAATTTTCAAGAAAAAAGAACCAAAAAAAAAAAAACCCACTGACATAACTACGACGGTATCTGCATTTTTCTTCGAAATTGATTCAACGGTTCAGTAGATAAAATAGCGGTCATTGGAAAAGGAACATAAGGAGTAATAGAATAACAGAGGTTTTCCGTTGGGAATGGAAGACAATCACAACGAAGAATCCGTACGAAAAAAAATGAGGTCTTCCATAGCAGACCCATGACATTAGTTTTGTTTCTTAAACGTTCTCTTCAGTAAACCAATGTAGTTAACACACGACCTTTCATTATAATTAACTCTAAATGATAAATAACAATAATTGTACATTTCTAACTGTAGCGTTTACCTTGTATGTATTCCTGAAGAATAATTTGAGTGTAGTTTTCTATTTATTGTTTTCACTTTTTCTTTCACGGAGGTCATGATTTGATAAAACTGAAGCATTCCATATATAAGCGATGATGTGTTTGATTTTGTATATAAGTTGCTGTTTGTTCTTAAAAGAATACTAGTGCATGTATTTTTAAACACAAATTTGATGACAAACGAAACACTTCAAATTTGATTTAAAGTTGGCGTAGTTATTCTAGAGATAAAGATAAAAATAGGAAAAGGTTTTAAAAAGTTTCAATTAAAAATACAAAGCCCAACCTACCATAAAACACCTTAAAAAACCATAAACATATCAAAACCTTAAAACTTAAAAAACCATAAGCACACAATGGAGAAAAAAATGGAGAAAAAAAATAAGACAAAACAAAGTTTCAACATTTATCATAATCTCAAAAGATCTATTTTACTAAGTTAGCAATTCATAATATAAAGGATGTCTGTACAAATGATTGAAAGTTATGATCAAATTCAAAAGATGAAAAATATATTTCATTACGCTACTCGAACGACTACTTCACTATTTAACATAATTAGATATAAATATAAAATTCGTTCCCTTTTCTAATAAACACATATTATTAAATACCGTTAACTCTGTATTTAAATGAAAAAGATCTAAAAAGATAGAGGTGGGATCAGGTTCATCGCCTAGGAGGAGTAAGTATCCCCTGCCAACCGGTCGCACCCACCGTGTGCTCATTATCAAGATCACGAAAACCGGAAGAAACCGTAGTCAGTCCGGTGTATAAATAATGGTCTAACAAGTTTGGAAAACGTCAGTCATCATGTGTCTTCATGTGTCTTAATGAAACATTGTACTTGCTGACAGGTCATTGTATCGACCACAGAACTTGCGCAAAGATGATTTTAATCGACATTCTTGATATTCCTGTTCCATCAACTTGTTTGTTATAATTAGTAGCTTTTGATCGTTTGTAGAGCATGCTCTTGCATAATAATAAGAAAAGAGTTGAGTTGAGAATTGCGATTTATAAAGATTCATATTAGATAAACTTCATTCAGGTCAGGATATAATTTGGAGGATTTAAAATCATTTTCTACCGATTCTATGAAAAACTCAATTACATGCACCTATTACATGTGTATGTGCAATGATCCAAATTAAGTCAACATGCAATTTCGAAGCGTTGAAAGAAAATCAAAGACTAATGGTAAATAAATAAAGAGTATTGTCCCCTTACAACCCCAATGATGTAAAGACGGTCTTTCAAGGAAATAATTGGGGGTGCCTTTAGTAAGTATGATATCCTATTATCGATAAAATTTCTAGATCCACCCCTGCACGATCTAACCTGGTATTTGATACATGTATAAAATATGTAATTTTTCTGCTATGCCCGCAGGTATTTTACCTAATTTAACCAATTTATAACCTTTAAAACATGGATAATCTCTCTCTCTATTTGGCAATTTTCTTATGATTTTTGTTAAACAGTACTTCTAAAATCCAGCAGTTAAATTTCTTCTGAGTCCATTGCTTATCAAAGTGTTTCTGAAAAAAAAAATCGGGACAAAAGTTACTTAAGATGAATGTTTTTTTCTCTCGATCAAGTTTGATTCAATCTTTAAAACACGGAAACTCTCTATTTGGCACTTTTACTATGAATTTTGTAAAACAGTACTTTTAAAATCCAACAGAGTTAATTCTTCTACGTCCATGGTTTATCAAAACTCGTGTTTCTGAAAAAAAAAATGGAGGCAACAGTTATATATATTTGTTTTTACTCTAGAGCAAGTTTGAGGTAGTTCATGCATAACTGAGGTAAATTAAAACAATTTGAATTGATCTTACAAAGATGTGGAAATATCTTTTAGGATTATCAAAGCTACATTATAAAATATTTATTTCCTGCCAGCAAAGTAATGCAATCAATCACGTGACATCGACATCTTATTTTAGACTGATATACAAAAATGGGTTTACACCTTCATAATTGCTTTTTAGTTAATGCAAGTGTTAACCTACTTACACAAGCAAAAATTAGAATAAGGGTACCGTTATTAAAAAGTATCGCATTTATAATACATGTACATTGTTATATTCCAAATCAATCCTCTCTCTCCCACTCTTTATCTCTCTCTCTCTCTCTCTCTCTCTCTCTCTCTCTCTCTCTCTCTCTCTCTCTCTCTCTCTCTCTCTCTTACCATCTAAAGCGTAAAACCTTCTCAAAAAGATTCATTTAAAATACAAACACAAGTTCATGTAGAACAGCGTGAATAAGATTTAAAAAATATGATTTTTCATCTCGTATCTTGTATAATGATTGTCAATGTATCAGAATTAATTTCAAACCTCATGTTCATTATGCAATTAAGAATTAAAGCTATTTTGGTAAGTGGATCAGGACTCTTGTAATCCATTGTACATATTTCGAATGTTTTAAATATAAACAACAGTACATGTAGCAAACAATTGTAAACTTAAATATATCTCTTGATTGATATTATGATGCCATTTTCTATTGCTTTATTCCCAAACTATTTCAATTTCTTTTTCTAACATTAAACGTTGTATATGAAATATTTTACCACAATTCAACAGTAGTCTGAGTTCATTTTCTTTTTCAATCTTTTCTTTATCATCTGTATCATCTGTAAAGAAGCAAAACACAATGCAAGCACAATTTTTGGAAAGAATGAAGGCAAATATTTGTTTTCATTTCTATTCATGTGCAATGTTTGGCAGTATTTTATAGTTAATTTAAGTTTAACTTTAATACGTAAAAGCTGGAGTTAATGGTAGATTTTTGCTAATCGCACTTGTTGTTGAGGTTGTTTGTTGAATCATGTATACGAAATGGGGCGTAACTGAAATTATTGTTTCGCTGTGTTTTATTGGAAAAATTGAACCAAAGTTTAAATGGTTGTTCATGCAATGAAAATACACCAAAGGCTATACTGGGGAGATGCTGACAATAAATCGTTTACCTATAATCTTTTTTATTAATCTTAGCTAATATTACTTATTTATACTGTACTGTAAAAATCTTCATATCTAATAAGTAATAGTAGCTGTGTTGATGTTTTCCTTTCCGTAAACTTTATTTTTTAAGATGACCAGGAGTAGACATCAAAAATGTTTAAAAAATATGTGTTTTTCCTTTCAGATGAAAAGCATTTCCTTATAACACAAAAATGTTTATTTACTGTTAAATTACAGTTGCTTATCACACATATTACAAAAAGTACCATGCAGTTAAAGTAAAATATACAACAAGGTAGGGAAAAAAATTAAACAATCCTCCATAAACCGATTTTATCCCATGTCTCTTTGACAAATCTAACGGTAGTTACAAACATATATTTTTGAAACAATTATGAATTTACATTCGGTAGAGTCATTACGAGAAATAGGACGTCCTAGCCAGGAAACATGCAATATTTGATAATTTTTACAATTTTTCATGTATATGTATAGCTCATCTGCGGTAAAAACAAACAAAACAGTTGTGTGTATTGAAATAAAAAGAGTCCCAAGTGCCACATCGCTCACCTGAACAAAAGTTATTGTATCATTCTATTTCGAAATGTTTAAATATGAAACTTTTTAAAAGTATCAACATTTCTCCTATATTCCAATATTTGACAATGTATTAAACAACATATAAAAAGAAGCCTTCTTTTTTGGACATCATCATCCTAAGATCTAAAAAGCATCAGCTAGATAATCTTATTATCCTAGGCCTCAACGTATTAAAGACAACAAAATTGTATAATAAACCATTCATAATTACAAAAAGTGAAAGGTCACTATGACCTTCATATGAGGAGAGGAAGATGCCAATACATAGTAAAATACCGAAACTAAACGTAGCATTGTAGTTCTTGAGATTTTTAAACATTTTTCCTATATATTTGTATGTTAAACATTGAACCCCTCTTGGGGCCCCAATATTGGTCCGGGGTTCATGATTTTAACAATTTAGAATCTTTACTATATATACAAGTCATGGTGTAAATATAGGCATTTCTGGTCCAGTGGTTTTTGAGAAGATTTTTTAAGACACATACCGTATTTTTAATGTTTCATAATTATCTCCCTTTTAAAAAGGGTTACACCCTTTTTTTATAATTCAGAATCCCTTTTCATAAGGATGCTTTGTACCTAGTTTGGTTGAATTCGGTCCATTGGTTTTAGAGATGTCAAAATGTCAAAAGTTTACAGACAGACAGACGGACGGACAATCAGACAGACGGATGGACGACAGACAACAGATGATCAGAAAAGTTCACTTCAACCTTCAATCCTCTCTCTCCCACTCTTTATGTCTCTCTTTGTCTGTCTCTCTGTCTGTCTGTCTGTCTGTCTGTCTGTCTCTCTCTCTCTCTCTCTCTCTCACACACACACACACACACACACACACACACACACACACACACACACATTAAAAGAAGTAACAGTAGTATTGCAAATAATCTTACGAGAATTCAACAGTTCATCATTCTTTTTAACCATTGCTTTGTCATCTGTATTATCTGTCAAAAAGCAAAATATGAATTAAATTAAATCACTATCTCAAGCATAAAGCTTCTGAAAAAGATTCATTTAAAACACAATACAATCACAAGTCCAAGTGGAACAACATATTTTATTTTTCATCTCTTATCATGTGCAGTGTTTTGCAATATATCAGAATTAATTCCAACTGCATTTTCATTATGCAATTTATTTAGCAATGAAGATATTTTGGTTAGCGGATCGGAACTCTTGTAATCCAATGTACACATTTTGAATGTTTTAAATATAAACAACAGTATCAAATAATCGTAAACTTAAATTCATCTCTGATTGATATTATGGTGCAATTTTCAATTACTTTATTCCCATAATAACTATTTCAATTTCTTTTTCTAACATTAAACGTATATGATATAGTCTTACCAGAATTTAACAGTAGTCTGGGTTCATCTTCTTTTTCAATCTTTTCTTTATCATCTGTATAATCTGTCAAGAAGCAAAACACAATGCAAGCATATTTTTTTGTGAGATTTAAGGCAATGTTTTTTTTTTCATTTCTTTTTATGTGTAATATTTGACAGTATATTATAACTAATTTCAAACCGATTCTATATTTTGCCATTTTAAAAAAGTTAAAAGAAGTTGTTAAATTTTAAGGCAGTTCAACTTAAATACGTTAAAGCTGGAGTTTATGGTAGATTAATGCTAATCAGACTTATTGTTGAGGTCATTTGTTGAACTATTGTTGTGCTTTTTTTTAAAAAAAAATGTCATTCATTCTATAAAAATACATCAAAGGCTATAAAGGAAGATGATGTCATTAAACATATTTCTTGTAATATTGTGTACTACTCTTAGTTAATGTTTCATCTTTAAACTAAACTGTGAAAAACCCTAATTGATCATAAAAGTATCTGGTGTGATTTTTTCCCTTTCTGTAATCTTAAGTTTTAGGATGACCAGGAGACAACATAAAAAATGTTTAAAAATTATCTTGTTTCCTCTTACACACAAATCATATTTACAGTTAAAGTCGCACTTGCTTATGACATGTAATACTAAAAAGCATCATGTAGATTAACTAAGATATTCAACAAGGGAGCAAACAAACTTTAAGCAATAGTAGTTACTGTAGTATTTCAAATAATCTTACGTGAATTCAACAGTTTTACGAGTTCATCAATTTTTTTAACCTTTACTTCGTCATCTGTATTATCTGTCAAAAAGCAAAATATAAATTAAAGTAAATCACCATCTTAAGCGTAAAACCTTCTCAAAAAGATTCATTTAAAATACAAACAAAAGTTCAAGTAGAACAGCGTAAATAAGATTTAAAAAATATGTTTTTTTCATCTCTTATCATGTATAATGATTGGCAATGTATCAAAATTAATTTCAAACCTCATGTTCATTATGCAATTAAGAATTAAAGCTATTTTGGTAAGTGGATCAGGACTCTCGTAATCAATTGTACATATTTCGAATGTTTTAAATATAAACAACAGTACATGTTGCAAACAATTGTAAACTTAAATATATCTCTTGATTGATATTATGATGCCATTTTCTATTGCTTTATTCCCAAACTATTTCAATTTCTTTTTCTAACATTAAACGTTGTATATGAAATAGTTTTACCAGAATTCAACAGTAGTCTGGGTTCATCTTCTTTTTCAATCTTTTCTTTACCATCTGGATAATCTGTAAAGACGCAAACACAATGCAAGCACAATGTTTGGAAAGAATGAAGGCAAATATTTCTTTTCATTTGTTTTCATATGCAATGTTTGGAAGTACTTTATCGTTAATTTCAGCTACATGTTTATTTGCCATTTAAACATGTAAAACATAATCTTTTAAGGCAGCAGTTTAACCTTAATACGTAAAAGCTGGAGTTAATGGTAGATTTTTGCTAATCACACTTGTTGTTGAGATTTTTTGTCGAATCATGTATACGAAATGGGGCGTAACTGAAATTATTGTTTCGTTGTGTTTTATTGGAAAAATTGAACCAAAGTTTTAAATGGTTGTTCATTCAATGAAAATACACCAAAGGCTATACAGGGAAGATGCTGACAATAAATCGTTTACCTATAATCTTTTTTATTAATCTTAGCTAAAATTACTTATTTATATTGTACTATAAAAATCTTCATATCTTATAAGTTATAAGTAATAGTAGCCGTGTTGATGTTTTCCTTTCAGTAAAATTTATTTTTTAAGATGATCAGGAGTAGACATTAAAAAATGTTTAAAAAATATGTGTTTTTCCTTTCAGATGAAAAGCATTTCCTTATAACACAAAAATGTCTATTTACTGTTAAATTACAGTTGCTTATCAGACATATTACAAAAAGTACAATGCAGTTAAAAATAAAATATACAACAACGTAGGGGAAAACAATTCAACAATCCTCCATCAACCTATTTTATCCCATGTCTCTTTGACAAATCTAAAGGTAGTTACAAACACCATCTTAAGCGTAAAACCTTCTCAAAAAGATTCATTTAAAATACAAATACAAGTTCAAGTAGAACAGCGTAAATAAGATTTAAAAAATATGTTTTTACATCTCTTATCATGTATAATGATTGTCAATGTATCAGAATTAATTTCAAACCTCATGTTCATCATGCAATTATGTATCAAAGCTATTTTGGTAAGTGGATTAGGACTCTCGTAATCAATTGTACATATTTCGAATGTTTTAAATATAAACAACAGTACATGTAGCAAACAATTGTAAACTTAAATATATCTCTTGATTGATATTATGATGCCATTTTCTATTGCTTTATTCCCAAACTATTTCGATTTCTTTTTCTAACATTAAACGTTGTATATGAAATAGTTTTACCAGGATTCAACAGAAGTCTGGGTTCATCTTCTTTTTCAATCTTTTCTTTACCATCTTGATGATATGTCAAGAAGCAAACACAATGCAAGCACAATTTTTGGAAAGAATGAAGGCAAATATTTGTTTTCATTTCTTTTCATATGCAATGTTTGGAAGTACTTTATCGTTAATTTTAGCTACATGTTTATTTGCCATTTAAACACGTAAAACATAATCTTTTAAGGCAGCAGTTTAACCTTAATAAGTAAAAGCTGGAGCTAATGGTAGATTTTTGCTAATCACACTTGTTGTTGAGGTTGTTTGTTGAATCATGTATACGAAATGGGGCGTAACTGAAATTATTGTTTCGTTGTATTTTATTGGAAAATTGAACCAAAGCTTTAAATGGTTGTTCATTCAATGAAAATACACCAAAGGCTATACAGGGAAGATGCTGACAATAAATCGTTTACCTATCATCTTTTTCATTAATCTTAGCTAATATTACTTATTTATAGTGTACTATAAAAATCTTCATATCTAATAAGTTATAAGTAATAGTAGCCGTGTTGATGTTTTCCTTTCCGTAAACTTTATTTTTTAAGATGATCAGGAGTAGACATTAAAAAATGTTTAAAAAATATGTTTTTCTTTTCAGATGAAAAGCATTTCCTTATAACACAAAAATGTCTATTTACTGTTAAATTACAGTTGCTTATCATACATATTACAAAAAGTACAATGCGCATTAAAAATAAAATATACAACAACGTAGGGGGAAAAAAATTAAACAATCCTCCATCAACCGATTTTATCCCATGTCTCTTTGACAAATCTAAAGGTAGTTACAAACACCATCTTAAGCGTAAAACCTTCTCAAAAAGATTCATTTAAAATACAAATACAAGTTCAAGTAGAACAGCGTAAATAAGATTTAAAAAATATGTTTTTTCATCTCTTATCATATATAATGATTGGCAATGTATCAGAATTAATTTCAAACCTCATGTTCATGATGCAATTAAGAATTAAAGCTATTTTGGTAAGTGGATCAGGACTCTCGTAATCAATTGTACATATTTCGAATGTTTTAAATATAAACAACAGTACATGTTGCAAACAATTGTAAACTTAAATATATCTCTTGATTGATATTATGATGCCATTTTCTATTGCTTTATTCCCAAACTATTTCAATTTCTTTTTCTAACGTTAAACGTTGTATATGAAATAGTTTTACCAGGATTCAACAGAAGTCTGGGTTCATCTTCTTTTTCAATCTTTTCTTTACCATCTGGATAATCTGTAAAGAAGCAAACACAATGCAAGCACAATTTTTGGAAAGAATGAAGGCAAATATTTGTTTTCATTTCTTTTCATATGCAATGTTTGGAAGTACTTGATCGTTAATTTCAGCTACATGTTTATTTGCCATTTAAACACGTAAAACACAATCTTTTAAGGCAGCAGTTTAACCTTAATACGTAAAAGCTGGAGCTAATGGTGGATTTTTGCTAATCACACTTGTTGTTGAGGTTGTTTGTTGAATCATGTATACGAAATGGGGCGTAACTGAAATTATTGTTTCGTTGTGTTTTATCGGAAAAATTGAACCAAAGTTTAAATGGTTGTTCATTCAATGAAAATACACCAAAGGCTATACAGGGAAGATGCTGACAATAAACTGTTTACCTATAATCTTTTTTATTAATCTTAGCTAAAATTACTTATTTATACTGTGCTGTAAAAATCTTCATATCTAATAAGTAATATTAGCCGTGTTGATTTTTTCCTTTCCGTAAACTTTAATTTTTAAGATGACCAGGAGTAGACATAAAAAAATGTTTAAAAAATATGTGCTTTTCCTTTCAGATGAAAAGCATTTCCTTATAACACAAAAATGTCTATTTACTGTTAAATTACAGTTGCTTATCAGACATATTACAAAAAGTACAATGCAGTTAAAAATAAAAGATACAACAACGTAGGGGAAAAAAATTAAACAATCCTCCATCAACCGATTTTATCCCATGTCTCTTTGACAAATCTAAAGGTAGTTACAAACACCATCTTAAGCGTAAAACCTTCTCAAAAAGATTCATTTAAAATACAAACACAAGTTCAAGTAGAACAGCGTAAATAAGATTTAAAAAATATGTTTTTACATCTCTTATCATGTATAATGATTAGCAATGTATCAGAATTAATTTCAAACCTCATGTTCATGATGCAATTAAGAATTAAAGCTATTTTGGTAAGTGTTTCAGGACTCTCGTAATCCATTGTGCATATTTCGAATGTTTTAAATATAAACAACAGTACATGTAGCAAGCAAACAATTGTAAACTTAAATATATCTCTTGATTGATATTATGATGCCATTTTCTATTGCTTTATTCCCAAACTATTTCAATTTCTTTTTTAACATTTAACGTTGTATATGAAATAGTTTTACCAGAATTCAACAGTAGTCTGGGTTCATCTTCTTTTTCAATCTTTTCTTTACCATCTGGATAATCTGTAAAGAAGCAAACACAATGCAAGCACAATTTTTGGAAAGAATGAAGGCAAATATTTGTTTTCATTTCTTTTCATGTGCAATGTTTGGCAGTATTGTATTGTTATGTTCAGCTGCATGTTTATTTGCCATTTTAACACGTAAAACACAATCTTTTGAGGCAGCAGTTTAACCTTAATACGTAAAAACTGGAGTTAATGGTAGATTTTTGCTAATCACACTTGTTGTTGAGGTTGTTTGTTGAATCATGTATACGAAATGGGGCGTAACTGAAATTATTGTTTCGTTGTGTTTTATTGGAAAAATTGAACCAAAGTTTAAATGGTTGTTCATTCAATGAAAATACACCAAAGGCTATACAGGGAAGATGCTGACAATAAATCGTTTACTTATCATCTTTTTTATTAATCTTAGCTAATATTACTTATTTATACTGTACTGTAAAAATCTTCATATCTAATAAATAATAGTAGCCGTGTTGATGTTTTCCTTTCCGTAAACTTTATTTGTTAAGATGACCAGGAGTAGACATAAAAAAATGTTTGAAAATATGTGTTTTTCCTTTCAGATGAATAGCATTTCCTTATAGCACAAAAATGTCTATTTACTTTTGAATTACAGTTGCTTATCACACATATTACAAAAAGTACCATGCAGTTAAAGTAAAATATACAACAAGGTAGGGAAAAAAATTAAACAATCCTCCATAAACCGATTTTATCCCATGTCTCCTTGACAAATCTAAAGGTAGTTACAAACATATATTTTTGAAACAATTATGAATTTACACTTTTGTTCGGTAGAGTCATTACGCGAAATAGGACGTCTTAGCAAGGAAACATACAATGTTTGATAATTTTTACAAGTTTTCATGTATACGTATAGCTCATCTGTGGTAAAAACAAACAAAACAGTTGTGTGTAATGAAATAAAAAAAAGTCCCAAGTGCCACATCGCTCACCTGAACAATAGTTATTGTATCATTCTATTTCGAAATATCTAAATATGAAACTTTTTAAAAGTATCAAAATTTCTCTTATATTCCAATATTTGACAATGTATTAAACAACATATAAAAAGCATCAGCTAGATAATCTTATTATCCTAGGCCTCAACGTATTAAAGACAACAAAACTGTATAATAAACTATTCATAATTATAAAAAGTGAACGGTCACTATGACCTTCATATGAGGAGAGGAAGATGCTAATACATAGTAAAATACCGAAACTAAATGTAGCATTGTAGTTCTTGAGATTTTTAAAACATTTTTCCTATATATTTGTATGTTAAACATTGAACCCCTCTTGGGGCCCCAGTATTGGTCATGGGATCATGATTTTAACAATTTAGAATCTTTACTATAAAAACAAGTCATTGTGTAAATATAGGCATTTCTGGTCCAGTGGTTTTTAAGAAGAATTTTTAAGACACATACCGTATTTTTAATGTTTCATAATTATCTCCCTTTTAAAAAGGGTTAAGCCCTTTTTTTATAATTCAGAATCCCCTTTCCATAAGGATGGTTTGTATCTAGTTAGGTTAAATTTGGTCCATTAGTTCTAGAGAAGTCAAAATGTGAAAAGTTTACAGACAGACAGACGGACGGACAGACGGATGGACGACAGACAACAGGTGATCAGAAAAGTTCACTCGAAACTTCGGTTCAGTGAGCTAAAAGCGACAGTTTGTTTGTGCGACAAACTAGTCTTGCCTTACCATGTTTAACGTCGATTTCTCTTAACATTGCTTCTTTGCTTTCGTCCATTTTCATTCCCCTCCTCATCCGCCTTTCTAAACATGTATTATATATAAATTAGCCATTATGTTAAACACTAAGACTAATATTCATTCGAATACTATTTGAGATGTTTAATAATTCACTTACGTTTGAATATCAATACCAAGACAGCAATAACGGCTATGAAAATAGTTGTCAGAATAGCTGTTATAGTGATTATGGTTTGTCTAAAATGCAAAAACAAAAAATAAACAAAATAGTTTTCATTTTTAAAACCGAGAATACCTTCAAAAGGATTTTAATAATTGTTTTTTATTATTATTATTTTTCTTTAAAGAATATTAGTTTAAAGTATGAATCAAATACCAAAACGATAAGGATAACATTGTGTGCATGAACAAAACGTTTACATATTTTTTCTGTAACACTTGTGATATCTTACGAAGACAAGGATTCATCTGTTATTGTTCTCATAGTTGTTAGTTTTGCTGATGTATCTTTTGTTGTTAACCATAGATCCTTGCCCTTCGGAACAAGCATATAGCAATCCGTGTCTGGAATTTGTATAAGAGTACCATTTATAAAAACGATTATTATAATTACCTTTTTAATATATCGATTGATTTAATTCATGACTATTCGATATCAGAAACCTAGTTTAGATACCTGATTTATATTAATTGATATCAGACTCATCATGTGATAAGTTTGTAAGATTTGACATGACCATACAGATTTTATATAAAGAAACTTTAAAGTACTTGTAATAGATAAGGATATAGACAAAATTTATTACCAAAGGCACATGGGATACATCACTCACCTAAGTAACAATGACTTTATTACTGAAGCCCTGCTTTATGAGTTTTGATACAAACATGACTAAACAATTGTGTAGATTACATCTTGGAAAAAACGATTGCAGGTTTTTCTCGATATATACACAATATACATGTATTTATGTTAAACATTGAGCACTTTTTTGGGCCCATGTGTTGTTTATAAGGATGCTTACATAGTTAAATCATATAATGTAACATCAGTGTACTAGAGAATATTTTCCAAATCTTACATTTATCATTAAATCAATTCCGAGGCCCGGAAATTATACAAGGGGGGGGTGTAAAAACTTTTAACAATTTAGATTCAGTGCTTTAGATATGTGCATGTATAGCAATATCATAAATTGAGGGTTTTTTTTAGGATTTTGTTTATACATGTACAGTCCCTGAAACGTTTTACTTTCCCACTTGAACGGTGAGTGAACGGTAAGCGCACCTGAGTGAACGGTGAGCGCACGCTGAACAGAATTTTGTGAGCGCTTTTGAACGGTGAACGGTGAGCAAACGCAGCGCAAACACGAGCGTACAGTGAACGCACGATGAACGATATGTAAACGCTATATTGAGTCTCATGTGTGCATTTTAAGCTTCATATTGAAGTCTAAACCCTGATCTGAGATTCCTTTGACTGTTAACCCACTCAATATTTGATGTTTGAAAAACATTTTTTCTTGAAAATAAAAGCGGAGGGGGTACAAGAGTCTGAGGAATCTCGGATTATCTATACGTTAGCTCCGGGGGGGGGGGGGGGTCAAAAATTGGTAATAAACTTTTGGTAATAAGAGACCTGCAGGCCTTTAACGGTCAATAATTTATAATATTGACGGTTTCATTTATAATGCACACAAAATGCATACAGCTTTTTCTACAGGTATACAATGGACGAGATATTGAAGTATATTTCCTAAAATAAAACACATTTAATAATTCAATAATGCCAATTGACAATTTACCATGTTGTTTTAAGATGAACTTAAAATTGTTACGGATGCCAAACAGCAATTACCCTAAGTGAAAATGTAAAAATACATGTCCGATACTTGTATAACACCAGCCCCCAGCCCCGGATAAAAAGCCTCAAGATCAGTCTCATGACCTGGGCAGTGAATTTCATGTGGCCATATTGGCCCCACCCAAGGGCCTGAACCCCTGCCCCAGGGGCCATGAATTTTACAATTTCGGTGGAAGATGCCGTGGACATCAGAATCATGCATTATGTTTCTATTAAATATGTTTTGGCGTAGAGAAGAAGTTTTTTAACATTTAATATATTTTTACTTGATGGCCATATTGGCCCCGGCTTAGGGCCTGCACTCTTCACCCTGGGGCCATGAATTTCACGATTTTGGTAGAGGGCTTCATGGACATCATAACCATGCATTTAGTTTTTTCCCACATGTGTGGGAGTAGAGAAATTTTTTTTGCATATATGGCCCCACCTGTGGCGTCCAGGAGTGGTAGAGCTATGAATTTCACAATTTAAATTCCTCCAACCATAGAAATGCTTCACACCAAAAATGGTAACAATTGGCCTTGTAGTTTTCAAGAAGAAGGTAAAACTGTAAAATTGTTAACGCACGACGGATGACGCACAACGACGGACAAATACCAATTAAAATAGGTCACCTGAGTGACTCGAGTTACCTACAAAAACAGAAGATATTTCCTTCTATTTTTTTTTAATAAAACCCCTCATTGTGGGATCGACCTTAACAATAAGGATAATAATCGGAACAAACTTGAATCACACTGAAGATGCTTTTACTTTTCAAGTTTTGATATTTTTGCGTAATAATTTTTGGAATTTGTGTTTTTAAATGTCAACATTTTTAAATATTATGAAGTATCCCCATTTTAAGAAGGTTTGGCCCTTCATTTCAACAAACACCTTTAATCCACAAATGTTTTTTGCCAAGTTTGATTGAAATCGGTCCAGTGGTTGTTGAAAAGAAGCTTGAAATGTTAAAAGGTTTTAAACAGACGAACAAGTTATCAGAAAAGTTTACTTGAGCTTTTCAGCTTAGGTAAGCTGAAAAGACAATAAAACATCATACAATTTTCAAACACCTTACATTTGTAAGCATCTGTCGAGTAATAAAATCTGTCACACTTGGGAAATGTTTTGTTGCAGGGAGCTGATTTCTGATCTTGAATAACTCCACCACGAAAATTGAATTCTACACAATGTCCTAAAAATCGTACAAATATAATAGTTTCAAAAATAACTTCTGATACAAAAAATGAGAGAAAAAAAAATTGTAAAAAGATGAATTCTATCTTGAAACAAATTGAATATACCAAAAATTATTCTTTCAGGTGCGCACACCTCCACAAGTTTATTTCTGAGTTCGTTGATTACACAGTGATATTTGAATTTGTTGACAGACACGCAATTTTGACGTGGTGCCAATTCGCTACAGTTCTTTTTAAGAGCGGCATTGTTCCATTCTATTTTTGAAGTTGGACAGGCTGCCACGCTTTGCATACTGCTGACGGCTTCTGGACAATATCTATTCTGACTTTTAATCAACTATTGTAGAAAAATGTTTGTCAGTGAAAATACATGCACAGTGTTATCACATAAAATTCTCTAAATAAAGTATCAAATTATCGCAAATCAAGAACAATAATAACCTGGATTACCTGGATTTGCAGCATGCCAAGGACAAGAAAATAATAGATGGTATATGTCATGTTGAACATCTAGAAAACATATAATATCCAAAAAGCATTTGCATAATATCTGAGCTCAAGGTTGCATAAGTCTCTTTTTATGGAAAAAATCGCAATGACTAAACAGAATATATGTGCAAAATATGGAGGTTTTTGGCCAAAAATATCGAAATATACTAATTTGACATTTTCTCTTAATTGAAGAGTTTGTGATTGAGATATGTTTAAGAGCACTTCAAATTATTCCATTGTAAAATATGTAATCACAATCATTAATCTCAGCCCCTCTTAAAAACCGATACATAAAAAAAGAATGCTTATTTTTTTTATCGAACATCTTTGGCAATTAAAAGCAGGTCTTTTATCGCAAATATTGTTAAAATTGATTGGAAATAATTTTTGTAAGAAGGTCAAATTTATTTAGGAAAAACAAAGATATACTCTAGCGTGTGTTCGATTTGAAAATGAGTATAGAAATTAGTTTTGGGGGATAACTAAAACATATTTTAATGTTAGTTGGGCAATAGAGCATTAGTGCCTGCAGTATTCGACCTCGGATTTTTCACTGAAGATTGAACATGTTTGTATGATAAATGCATTAAACTCTGGCTGAATCTACCCAAGCAATATGATAGACTATGATATGATAGAATGAAACCGTAATCTTTTGCGTTGCTAACGCTAACATGACGCATTTGCTTTGCATTTTAGTGTGAGGAAACACATTTTTTTTCAATTGATACTACTTACCTTAAATACAGTCAGATTCTGAAAGTATAAATAGGTGAAAGACTGAGCTATCTTACATTAATGCTTTTTATGACAAATTATTTGGTACTGTAATAACCACATAATTAGACCAAACAAAATTAATTACAATTGACTTGATGATGCATTTGAAAAAAAAAACTATTTTCAATTATTATTACTACATGCCTTTTCAAGATAACCGAACTGTTTTCTAAACATTAATTTATTGACGAAACTTTTTTAATATCATGGTGGGTGTCGGACTCCTGTCATTTTTGCTTACTTATTCAAGAATCAGTCATTTGACTGTATTCGCATCGACTTGCTTTTAAAATAAATAACATTCAAAAATTACCTTTTTGCAGTCTGATACTTTGAAATACAGTAAAGAGTTTTAAATTTACATTTTTATTAAAATCGTTAATTTGTTTAGGTGCTATTTGGTTGCAAATAGTAGTTAAACTGTAACTTGCCTAAATACTTATTAAATCAATCGATCAATCATTTACATTGGCGGTATTAAAGGACCCCCTCCCCACCCCAATAAATTGTCAAAATAAAGTTAAATCATACTCGACAGCTCCCTTTAAAATTGTAAAACAACGTTAAGTCATACTCCTTCTGGCAAAGAAGATAAGCAACTTGTGAGTGTTAAATATCATTTTTTAGTAACTCATGGGACTTCCCTACAATAGACTGACTTCAACGATGTTGTTCATGTATAAAAAACACCCGTGGGTTTAATGGTGTAACGTATAAATAACTCATTGAAGTCACGCTCCCAATGGTATCAAATGTGACTAATCAACCATCTTTGTGATTAGCTATACATATGTACTAACTAGTGTGTTAACAATTGTTCTATGTTCATTATAATAAAAGTTGGCCTGGTTGCTAGTAACGTTTTAAACTGCAATTACATCGTACCATCAAACTGATTATTCTGAAGCCATCCCTAAGAAAAATAGAAATATGTCTTATATTTCAAAAGCCTTTGCATTGCAGGTCTTAAAACAAACCTTAAAATAATTGTAAAAATATTATATTACTTTTTATACCCCTGCTCTACAATTTTTGTAGAGGTCCGTGTTTGTTTTGCTCCTGTTTTGTATTTTTCCTTTGGACTTTTAATTTTGAACACTGTTCATTATTACCACATTTCATTTTAAAGCAAATTGCACCATTTCTTCGATATCACGAATCTCACTACCTTATTTTGCAAATCTATCTAACAACAAAGATATATTTTTGTTATACACAAATTAATTTCTTAAAATTTCATGGTAAAATTACCGAAAATAGACCTGAAACCACCCCTCTCTCGGCAAATATCTGTAGCTATTTCCCGATATCCTTTGAACCCCCCCCCCCCCTCCCCTGGAAAATTCCCTTTGTCCGCACCTGTATCTTTCATTCTACAAAGATGGATGTACAGAAACGAATACAATAAAACATCTTTCAGTATAGAAATTGGTTTCTTGCGTACCTTACTTTTCAATTATTAGCGTTCAAAGTAATTGGTACAAATTAAAATCATTGAATTGTATTTTACATAAAGGAAAAAAGATAATGTACTTCTATTTTTTAAAGAAAAATAACTACTTATATTATTTGATTTCTACAAACAAGCTAGCATATCCAAATATCGTAAGCATAAAAAACTGTGGATATATAATTAATATTTATACCTAGCTCTTTTGAAATAAGTGTCTCAACTGCGCTGTTGTTTTGAACAGTACATGGTATTGATTTAGTAATGTAAACAGTTCTTGACCTATTAGAATGTTTAACTATGTGCAGTTACCTGTGGAATACACGGTGTTTTAAGTGCTTCTTTCTTTTCCACTTTAAAGTTACCTGCTTTGAATTTTGATTTGAACATATTTTAATCGTACATAGATACAATTGGGATTTTGCACAAGTTCAAAAACCTCTCTCTCCCAAAGTAAAGATTTTCTGATATCTTTGTCTTTGAAATATTCGTCTTACAAAGTTTGTATCTGACTGTCCTATTTTTCTGCATGGTGATACAAACAC
This sequence comes from Magallana nippona, assembly GCA_033439105.1. NCBI lineage: Eukaryota > Metazoa > Mollusca > Bivalvia > Ostreida > Ostreidae > Magallana > Magallana nippona. Next base: position 28,819,839 of record CM065919.1, read on the forward strand.
ACCATTCCACCCCACCTAGCGGATAGAAGTAGCATACTTTACTTCTTATGATATTCAGGTTTGGAAGGAGTGTTTTACATAAATCGATTATTATCCGTTAATATTAAGATATTTGAAGGGATTTGTAGTGTACATGACTTTAAAGAAATTTGAATCAAATGAAGAGTCGTCTTAACAGGAAATTTCAATCGGTTATGGGGAGGGGGACGAGAGTTATGAGAGTTATGAAATGGCCAAATTAATTATTCAAGAATAAGTCTTTTCAGTGTTTTAAAACGACTGTTCACTTCAACTTGCTTTTGAAATATATAACATTTGATAATAACTTTTTTTCGCCATCAAATACATTTATATTTTTTAAATCGTCAATTTGTTCACATGTTATTTGGTTGCAAATGGTACGTAGTAGTAAGTGTTAACTGTAAGTTGCCTAAATAAATAGCAATGACGGATTTAAAGAAGGCGCACCCACCCCTCAAAAAATTGTCAAAATAAAGGTTAATTATACTTCTGGAAAGAAAATGAACAACCTGTGGGTTTTATTTATCATTTTTTTTAACTTGTTAGATTTGTCTACAATGGACTGATTTTAACGATGTATTAGAAAGAAAACCTAGGGTACAATGGTGTAACGTTTAGGAAACTCATTTTAGCCACGTTCCCCGTGGGTAAAAATGTGGCCAATCAACCCATCTTTGTGATTAGTTTTACACATGACTGAACTAACTGGTGTTCATTATAATACAAGCTTGAACGATTATCTTTTATAAACTTTTTTGTTTTACATCGTACCATTAAACTGATAAATTTACAGCCATTTAATGAAAAAAAGGAAATGTTTCTTACATTTCTGCAAGGCGGGGCTTTTGATGGGATAACTGCAGGTCTTTTGAAAGTCTACAATCTTTACAAAAATTGTATTTTCATTATTTTTTAAGTATAATTAGATTCCCGAGAAGATAAATCACAAAAATCCAAAAAGAAGACTTCATTTTTACCCTACAAAATCTCTAGAATCCATAACTTTGCCCCCTTGGCCCCTTAGACCTACCAGGGCTTTGCACTGGACCCATTGTAGGCCCCATAACTACATAGGTACTGCCTACAACTGCCCCCCCCCCTCTAATTTCAATTTATTGATCCACCCCTGAATGCTGTACATGTACCCGCCTATAAATGGTCTAAAGTCTTAATGACGATTATTTATGTTCCGCATACTTTTAAAGCAAATTGCACCATTGTATCTAACAACAAAAACACGTTTTTGTTATAATCAAAACACATTTCTTAATATTTCATGGAATAAATTACCAAAAATAAGCCTCAAACCACCCCCTCCCTCAGCAAACATTATGCAATTGTTGACTGCAAGCCGGTCCGACAGATCAACTGTTGCACGAGACACAGTCAACAACTGTTTTGTTATGCCCCTACTAATTTAATAACTCGTTTTTGCAGAATATGACGTCATCGGTCAACATTCTTTTTTAACAGTCGATTTTAACAGTTCCAATCCAACAGTTCCAGTCACACAGTCAAAATGCTGGACTTTTTTTTCGTATAGAGTTATATAGTAACTGTTTTACAGGGTTATAACAACTGTAGCTATTCTCCCATATCCTTTGAACCACACTCCCCCCATGAAAAAATATTTTTGGGTCCGCGCCAGTAATTTTCATTCTAAAAAAAGGTTGTGCATTCAAAAACGAATACAATAAAACATTTTTCAATATAGAATTAGGTTTTATTGCATTCCTTACTTTTCAATTATCAACGTTCAAACCAATTGGTATAAACAATATAGAATTGTATTTTACATAAAGAAAAACATATAATGTACTTTCATTTTTAAACAAACAAATAATTACATATATTATTTTGAATTCTACAAACAAGCTAGCATATCTAGATATCTAATACATAATTTAAAATTAAAACTTTGAATATGGAATAAAGGTTTATACCTACCTCTTTTTAAAAAAAAATGTCTCAACTACGCAGTATGTTTTGAACAGTACATGGTATTGATTCATTAAATGTAAACAGTCCTTGACCTACTAGAATGTTTAACTATGTGCATTTACCTGCGGAATGCACATTGGCAAACGTGTGTTCAGTGACGCTTTTTTTCCACCTCAAGGTTACCTGCGTTGAGACCTTAGTAGAGCGTTCCTAATATCTTTGTTTTTGAAATATTCGTCTTACAATGTTTGTATCTGACTGTCCGATTTTCCCCCTGATGATACCATACTAAACACACCCTTCCACCCTAACTAGCGGATCGGAATAGCATACTTCACATCTTTTGATATGCAGGCTCTGTATGGATGTTTCACATAAATCGATTATTTTCCGTTTATGTTCAGATATTTGAAGGGATTTGTAGTTTTGTTAATAGTTTTTCAAAAATTATAAATATCTTTATGGCAAAGCTACATTCTCTTACTAGAAATTAACAAAAGGTTATTTTTTTTCTGATTTAAAACGCCTCTCTTTTATTGCCCCAGGTTTCAATACACAATAAAATTAAACTTACACAGTCGACATGAAAAGTACCGGACGGTAATGTTTGAAAAATCCCAAGAATTTCCGAAATGATAAACAATTGTCAGATTTACCTATTACATGTACATATCCCCGTAAGAAACGTACATATGTCTGTTCCTGTGAAGCTCTCCGAATATTCAAGAGGTGTGATCAGACTATTTTATTACGATACTTTAAACACAACCACACAAAAAAAGTTTGAAGTTAGATGAACAATCCAATTTCATCTTAAAGGGGAATGGTCACAATTTTGTCAAATTCTATTTTTCTGTTTTTATTATTAACAAAGCTTTAGGAATGCTTTTCTACCGATCAAATAAAATTTGAGAGTCAGTCGTCGAGTTATAAACAAGACACAGGGCTCACAATTCTTTGTCATGTAAACAAGGCTCGTGTCCTGTTTTTGTTTACGTAAGTTCAATATACCAGTAAATATCTTTTTCAAGCTGATTTGTCTATCTTCTTATTAATTTCAAGCATAAATAAACAGTTCCTAGTGTTTAACACATTCACTGTCGGACTAAAACTGGAATTTTCACCTCAACATTCAAAATGTAAACAAAAGCTTTATTTACATCGCAAAGAATTGTAAGAGCTGTAACTTATAACTCAACGAATGACACTCAAATCATGGTTGCCTATTACAAATGTCTTACTTAACCATTGTAAACATTAAACTTGGAAAAATAATTTTTGACCAAGATCGTGACCATGCCCCTTTAACATATCATACAGAATAACAAAAGCCACAGTACAAACATTAAATTCTAAGTTACAGTATAAAAAGAAAATACAAAATCTATGGCATTTGGGGACTCCTTTCATTGAATCAAAAGCATTCAAGATAACATGGGGAAGCCTGGCAGGTTCAGACTTAACAACAGGCAATAGTTCATACCACTCAATGTAAATAAAAGTATACTCCTTTCAACCTGGCAGGTTGGCAATGATTCAAAGTACCCGAGGGAGCCCGGCAGATCACGATACGTAGTGCATTGTAGTACATGAATTACATGTTGAATGTAAAACATAATTCAGCTTAGATAAGTTTTTTATATTTAAATTTGAGGGGGGAGGGGGGGATTCCTTAACTGGAATTCAAATGTCAAATATTGGATCAGTCCTTTTAAACAACGATATGGTATATACAATGAACATTAGGACTCATTAAAATACAATAAATTTAACGTTGATAATGAGTATAATTTCAAAAGCAGGAAGATAGTTGTGCGCTTAAATAAAATATTAATAATATAACTGTGTTAGTTCCCGGTATTCCTCGGCGGCCGATGATGATTACGTTTGTAACGGTGTTTGTATCTATCGATTTATTTCAATTCATAGAAAACAGCATATGCAGAGGGTAAGAGCATTTAAAAACTTTCTTGGAGTATGCGTTGAATATTTTTGAAGATTTCACCAGTATAATTATTATATCATTTTAGGGTTAATGGACAAAAAGACTGCTGTTTTGGTTTTTCGTTCAATAGAACAACTAGGAAGTGCGAAAGTAAGGATTTTAGAATGCCAACCGTTACAATTAGTCATTGATAATTTTTAACATTATCCTTATAGTGTATATTTATCAAATCAGATGGAAATCACTCGTTATAAGGTATGCAAATATTTTATTTGTACAAACAGTGCACAATAATGCATGAATCAAATTCTATTAATTTTGTATGGTTTAAATTAACTTTACGTATTACATTTTAGAGTGTTCCAATGGCTACTTTGGCAGCGATTGCTCCCAAAAATGCATTCATCCTACTTATGGAGAAGACTGCCAATATATATGTCACTGTCTCGAAACTGACTGCAATTATGCTTATGGATGCTTACATAAGACGGAAACAAAATCTCAAAAGCCAAGTATGTTCATTAAATTCTTATTTCTAAAAAGAATGAATTGTGATCCAGACGGAACAATTCATAAACACAGCATATTCTAAATTAATTTTGTTATCAATAGGTTCAACAAAAATGTATGCAGAAACATTTTTGGCCACGTCTACAACCGTTTCGTTATCAAATAAAACGTTTTTCTATCAGTACACTACTGAAGATTCATCAGTGTATTTACCAAAAATAAGTGATACTACTGTGAAAAACATCTCCAGCAGCAATGATTTGCTTAAAAACGATGTTTTCGTGGGCTTGTTTGGAGTTTTTGTCTTGTTTTTCATTGTTTTTGTTGTTGCAAATATTTATCGCAAATTTTTCCGACAGAAACCAGATACTAGTAAATTTAAAGAAAGTGAATGGTATGCCCAATATCAATCGCTAAATATTGATGGAATTGGAATTGGTACAGCTTCTCCTACTGCACAGGTACAACTGAATGCAGATTCCTCGTACATAGACCCAGTGTTTAGTCGAAATGAGAGTGATAATACCGGTGACTTGCAGGGACACGATATAAGACATGGACTCAACGTGGTTTCAGAAGAACTTGCTTTAGGCAGACAACGATTCATTCACGACTCTTCGTATGCAGAAAATGAATTAAATGTTTCTCTAGGTGCTGGTCGAGCAGATCATGTATACATTGAAATAGAAGAAGACAGCGAAAAAAATTTAAATCCTACAGTTGATTTTGGCCATGAATCTAACATCTTAAACAACAACGATAGTAGAACTGCATTGGATGGATCAGTTATGTACATGAACCAGTAAAACGAACGATGTTACCCACTATTTATATTTTGATATCAAGTTTCCTTCTATGAAGCTACATCAAAAAAACCCACAAAAATTTAAATCCTACAGTTGATTTTGGCCATGAACCTAACATCTTAAACAACAACGATAGTAGAACTGCATTGGATGGATCAGTTATGTACATGAACCAGTAAAACGAACGATGTTACCCACTATTTATATTTTGATATCAAGTTTCCTTCTATGAAGCTACATCAAAAAAACCCAAAAAAACAGTCTTCCTTGTGAATTTTTTAACGGCTCAAAAAAAATTATTTTAACTTAAAATAATCACCGCTTTTTGTAAGTAAAAAAAAAACACAGTTACGTTTTTCATTCGGAATGACTTACCTCTCTCAAACTAATAAACAGCAATGTTAGGAAGTTAACCGGGATTTGAACTTGATTGATGCGTAATCAAATCTTAAGAGAAGCCCTTCGTAATTGAGATGATTTGATCACGTGGCCAACTGAGTTCATTTTTATATATTGTTTATTTCTTCAAAACCAAATTGACGCTGAAATTTACTAGTAAAAGACATTACCCGCTATGTGTTTTCTCACGTTGCCGCTATCCTTACAACCCCTCTATAAGCCGTCGAATCACTAAAGGCTTGAAGATATGTCATTTGTTTTTGCATCGGATACATCACCTTTGTTATTCATATACGTTTGTGTACATAAAGTTACGATAAAAATTGTCAAATTTTTCTACTTATTCCAAACCAGTAGAAAAAATACTGTCAATGCACTGGTCCACACCTTACAAACACACCAACAAATAATAAAAAAAGTAAAAAAAAAATCTAAAGATGGACATTAGGCAAGGAAATGTAAGACAAAAAAAATACTACGCGCCGTCTATGCGTTCGATGAGTGCAATCAGATAAAATTATGTTAATGGGCGATAGGAGAGTTACATATAGAATGACGGGGGTCTATAGCTTGACAGTAACATGCCTATTAAAGTGACACAATGACTCAAAATATGTTTTATTTTCTTTATTATGAAAACAGAAATAAGAAGAAATATACGAAATGTCATTATACAGAAGGTTTCATGCATCAAAAGTCATCACCAAAAAGTCATTAAAACTCTTCGGGAAATTGTTCAGGTCATTGATTTTAAAGTCACGTGATTGCGATTGCTGTCTAAAAATAGACAGTGGGTTGGACACACTGAGAAAATAATTTGAGGCTATTCGATGTCTGTGGTAAGAAATAATGCATTAACGGAGAGTTCATCTTAAGGAATATTTAGTTCTTGGAAATAACATGTTTCAATGAGAGGCTGCTGGCTCATGATCTTTGGCACGCTGCAGTATTTACATTCCTCTGCGCTTGCGTGGCTATGAAGCGAAAGGGAAACTCAATATTTTTGTGTTGGCCCAAAGCTTAACTATATTTTTCTCTTTTAAATTTGTTTTAAACAGCGTAATTTTTCAAAAGTTCATCATTTCATGTGATATTTAAAAAATGTTGAAATCGTGTAATAATTCGATATTTGCTTAATCATTGGTTTGCACGTCACCATTTCCCGTTAAGTTACCACTTTTAGTTTCTATTATTATCAGTATGGTTTTATTGCTTGTCATTATCAGTGTACTACTTAGTATATATATTTTGAATATTTTTTTCTAGGTTTGAATTTACGATTAAAGGAATGTTTTTTTTTATAAATTATTTGATATATCATGTTAATAAGACGGCATCTGGAAAAAAGCGATAGGCGACCACTTTTTGTAGATAACATTTTATGGTACATTCCAATCACAGGCACGTGCACCTGACGTTATAATTTTTTCTCATCATAAAAATTAAATACTCTATACCTAATAATAAGCATCTTGGATTTATTTCAAACTGTCACATCAGGTAAAGTTTTTGCTAAAAACTCATCGGTAAAATTATCCTTTTCGTATTCCGATCGGTGCTTCAACACCTTAGCTTACAACCGATTCAACCAAACTCTGCATTACACCTGTCTTTAAAAAATATCATCCGTATTCTGCATCTACTGCTTAAGATATTAGATAAATGTCTAAAGAGTGGACGGACGTTGTCACCTATATGTAAATGAGATTTCCCTGCACCATGTGTTTGTTTCAATATTTCAAAATATATGCATTTATAAACATGTTTTTTATGAACTTTGTGTAATAAAAGTTATAATTAACAGTTTATAGTATTCCTTTTCTTAATTCTAACTTGTATGTTGATCGAATTCAAAATCGACGCCTTTTCAGTGTTAATTGTCAGTCTATATTTGGAAGAGATTACCCAAAGTATGACGCAATTACATGTATGTCAACTTCCGTCCACCCTTTAGCCTTTTGTCGCATATATTATAGCATTGAGTGATTTATTTTTGACGTCGTCGTGACAATAACTGCCGACAGGTGAGCAGACAAATTCAATAATGCGCGTTAGCGCGTTATGACAATTTGTCTGCTCAACTGATCGCAGTTATTGTCACGACGACGTCAAGAATAAATCACTTAATGCTTATATTCATATTCCCTTATGGATGAAATGTATTACTTAATTATATAAATTGGAGATCACGGAGGGAGTAAATTAGTAACATCAAGAACAGCTGTTTCTAAAACCGGTTTACATGTACCCTGGTTTTCACATAGACTGTTGAGATGAGCCTTGAAAATATAATCCATGAAAAATAACTCTTGAAATTTTGCATTTAACAATAAAATCAACTTTATTGTTGAATAATTGTAAACCATGGTGTTAAACAACATGTATGAATCATATTTTTAAACTGATAAGTTAGAAATCAATGTTTAGAAACTACTTATGTAAATTACATGTAAATTCATACGCAGTGATTGGGTTGTTGCAGTTAGAGGCATTTAAAGATCACTGAATATAATGAAAAAACACAGTAGAATGTAAATATAAGGCAGTAAATGCAAACTGAGAGGTGATTTTCAATTAATGACAGGTGTAATGTACCGTTTTGGTTGAATAAGTTGCAAGCTTAGATGTTAAATGACCGATCGGGAGACGGAGAGGATCGCAAAATAATTTTACCAATAAGTTTAAAGCAAAATTTTCACCTGATATGACAGTTTGTAATGATTCCAAGATGGCGGCGATGGGTACCTTGTGTATAATAATTATTAATTATAGGGTATTTATTTTTATTATGAGAAAAAGTGCCTGTGACTCAAATATTCGTTTGATATTGAGAAAAGTATTCAACATATGTACTCTTCCTGTTAATATTTTATGTTGGGAACAATCTGAAGCTTGTAAATTATTTATTATGCCAGTTTTAGTGATCTATATTTAAAGTTTAAATATCCAACTACTATGAAGTCTACATACAGGTAGTCAATGAACACAGCAAACAGGAAATCATTCAAAAATGAAGTTTTATTTCATTATATATCCTTTTAACTGATCTGTTTGGAGTGATTGTTTTAAAATTCGATCTGCATTGATTTTCACATATTCAATTACAGCGAGCAAACTGCTCAAAAATCGTCACCTGTTTAATTATTGATTGAAAATTTCATTCATACTCTGTCGCATGGTTTTAGAAATAACATTTCCTGTGCAAATAATTAGCCTATAATTTAATTTACATAATATATAATCTAAATGAAAAAAAAAAAACGACTGTACTACCTGTTTAACATGTTAAAGCCATTTTTATAGCTAAAATATGATTGATTCTGTTTAAAATGCAAATAAAACATTGATTTATAGTTTGTATTTTTCAAACTATAAAACATACAGATAGAATCACAAAAGTTGTTTTCTCGTCTGAAACATGTATTAATTATGTTGTTAACCTTTGTCCTCGCTGTTGGATTCGTCCTTTGCTTTGCTCTGCACCAACATCATGGCAATCAGGAAATTATGATTTGATTTAAGGAAATGAAAAAAAATATTACAGCATAGTGATCAGATTAATCTGGTTGATAAGCAGTTGGTGTTCAAAAACAAGCTTTAAAGGGTAGATAAGGATCTTTAAAATTATTATGAGTATTTCATGATTGCCTTTGCGGCATACAAGATAGATATATTAAATTGTTCATTGTTATAGATTTAGCTACAAATATGGCTCTTCGGAGTCGGTTGAAAACTTTTAAATACTTTCAAATTCAGAAATGAGAACTGCTGTCACAGTCAATGCTTCATAATTTATTCGTCTTAACCAAACACGTAGCAACGGGGAGGGAGAGGAGGGTTAGTTTATATACTCAATAAACCGATGGAAATTTTCATCACAGTTGTTTTTGCGAGCATTCCTCAAGTTTTTCTCACAGCAAAAATTTGCTTAATTTTACATAAAAAAATTGAATTATTGTGAACTTGGTCCCCACCTTTTGGGGAGCATGTAAAAATTGAAGTGAAAATTGAACCAAGTTTAAAGACTTTTAATATAATATGACCAATTACAGATTTCTTTTTAAAAGACAAATCGAACAAGTAATAACAAATGAGTCGTTAAAACTCCATTTTGCCATCATATTTAGGTCCATTTGGTTTTTTTGGGGTATATTCGGGTAAGTAAAAGGACCGGCCTAGCACTTATTTAATCATGAATATGAGAGATTTAACAGTGGATGAAAAGTACTAAGAAACACAAGTCGATATCGATGATTTAAATTGCTGTATTGGATGGATTGGTATAGTAAGATCTGCACGAAAAGGTCTCGTCTTTTCTTTTCTCAACTTCATTTATTGGAACCTATCTAACTCGATCGTAAATAAGTGTCATATTTAAAAATTAATAACGTAAATACGAGTGCCTGTTGATTAAAAGTAAAACCATTATACTTTATCTGAACGGTATCATTAGGAAGCTACACAAAAAGTTTGAAATCAATTTGCTAAACCATAACGAAAAAAGTCTGGAAAACGAAGTAGGGACAGAGTGACTGACAAATTACGATAAAGACTATAGTCACCCCTCCTCGGTTTCATCGGTAGGGAAATAATGAAAACACTTAAGGGGGGTCCACTGCTAGAACAATATTGGATATTGATGATTAATATTTAATTGCATGCATTCAATACTAGACCGTTATATGTATTATAATACTAGTATACATGCATCGATGCACTTTTAGGCGAAGCAGGGTTTCTTTTTCTGCTTTTATTACATTTTGGTCACAGAGCAAGCGGATTTAGTTTTAAAATAGTAAAAGCCCGTATTGCAAAACAAAGAAATACCAATGCTGATCGGTAAACTTTGATAAATGAAAATAAAATCCTATATTTATTTGATCTTATTCATTTGATTTACTGATCGGGTTGTGTTACAAAGTTAATTGTATTCCGAATATTAGGCATTCGTTTCTTTTATTTAATATGGGGTTTCTGACAACAGTTAGATACTTCCACCCATTTAACCCATTATTTCATACGAAGAATGATATGATCCCGCGTTTTGTTCCAAAACTGCCCCCAGGGGCTTTCTGAACTGTACTGTAAAATCGAGAGCCACAAACATGTTGTTTTAGATTTGGAACTAAACCAATATGATTATAACAAAGTTAAAATTATCAAAGGAATCTAGTTTTGTTCAGACCTTTTAAACTCGGGGTAATTTTACATAAAAATAACTGGAGAATAATAATACAAGACGGAACCAACTTGGTTTATGTTTTTAGAAATGTTTTATATGTTTTATCGGTCAAATTTAGTACAAGACAAGATCGAAACACGATATTCTATCTAAGTTGACAAGGTCGGGTATGGAAAGACAAGGCCGATATAGATAAGCACACTAGTTTAAGTGCGACATTTTTTGTGAATACCACTAAGGATTTGAGTTATCTAATGCTAGAAAATACATGTACAAGGAAAACGTATTTATTAAATGTAGAATAGTTTTGCAAACTATTTAGTTTCGTATGTTGATTCGTGTGGTATTGTATTTTATTTTTAGGACCTGGCATAAGAATAATCATAACATTAATCATTTTTACATTAATTGGCTATATATTTTGTTAATTAGGGGTAATAATGGGTGGATTTTATAAATATTGTCCACAAGCGCGAACATTTCAACCAGTTAATTCATAGCCTCTCTATCGAGTGTATATCAAAACCACCATTTAAAAGTTGAGATTGCACACTACAATAATTATCTCCCAGCACACTGGACACCAGAATATATAATTCCGAAGTTAATTTACTGAAACCTGCCACGCCCCCTTTTTGCCGTACCATTGACGCCTTAGACCAAAATTAATATAAGTTATACCTAGATGTGCTTTGCCATGATTGTACTATGCAGTTACTACCATTGCTTAGTCATAATTAATCAACCATTGTTATTTTACCAAGTCTTTTACTTTAGTCAAAGTATTGCAAGTACTTGGAAGAAGTATTTAGCCTGAAATAAAACTGCATATATTTTGTAGCCCCTTCTTAGATGTCCATCAGTGGGGAGCTTACAAAAGTGGGATGCTTAAAAAATTTAATTATCCTGTGATTTATACACATTCCTCAATAACCGCTCAGCTGAACAGAGTGTTGGTAAATTGTATTTACGTATTACTTATTGTGTTAGATAACAATATTAGTAAGATGGCAACAGCCCCCTATCCAGACTCTAGGGTGCAGTGAGGAAGGGCAATGTGACCGATTCCTTGCCGATCCCCCTGCGTTAGCAAAACGGCCCTGATCACACCACATTCCCAGAACCACAGAGATCTTTACCCAGATTGGATGAAATCCCTCCTACAGAGCAAAGTGTACCAAAAATGGAACGTTTGCATGATGGGGACTATCAGCCAGCTGCTGACATGCACGTCCTCATGAAACCAGAGCCATAAAATTGTGATGATGATTGGGATGAGTACCTCTCCCTCTTCCAAGACTGTACAGAGCTTGGCAGATGGTTCGATCGCGCAAAGTTGCTCTTTCTTGCTGCTTACCTTCGCGGGCAGACAATAACCTTCTATTTGAGTTTAACAGCCAATAAAGATAAAGTATTGTATCAAATACCTGTGAAACATTTTAATCAAATGTTTGGGAGTACCAAGAGCCAAAACAAATTACTATCAAAATTAGAGATGAGGAAATGCTCCCAAGGTGTGGCAATAACAGTTCTAGGGGACATATCCGTCAGATTGCCCAGCGGGCATATTACAACCTAGATGCCCTCGCTCAAGAAGCCTTTGCCCTGAACTAACTGTGTGAAGTATGTTTCCTTTGAGACAAAATGAGGTGCATTGAGAAGGACCTGGGTTTATACTGAGATGTAGCTGGCAGTGCATTTCAAGAGTATAACCAGTGTGGTGTTTTCTTTTAGATTGACATCTGCTTTTGAATCTTGACGCCTGTGTATATTTGACCAAGTTTGATGTTTGGGTTTTTTCTTTCATAAGTTGATTTCATTTTCTTGGGTGGTTGTGTGAATTTTATATAGTCTGTGGTGTCCCTATCCCATTTCTGATTGTTATACACTGGTTGAATTACAAATGTTGTCTTGCTCCAAGTACATCCTACAAAACAATCAAGTTTACACATTATTTATCTTAAATTTATTCAATAGAAATAAGTTACGCATACATGTAGTTAACAAAATATTTCAAATTAGTTGCTATGAAGTATACCACATAAGCAAAACCTTGCCAACCTTTCCTGTTGAACTTGTAGAATAACCATCCAGTGATGTCTAATGGTGCACAGGAAGAAGTGTGGATCACTGTTCGACAGTTATCAGAAACTGAAGGAGCATTTATCATCAGAGCCTAATTATTTCTTGCGAGGTAATGCCCATTTTGTTTCAACACGGCAGTCGATTTTAAGAGCTATGTTGAAAAGCGCCATACGGATGCTGCTCTAGCAACCAATGTCCCTTCCAGAAAATAATTACGTTTGGTTATCATACAGATACAGATATAGTGTACAGATGTACAATGTACAGATACAGTGTACAGATATGTCGTTGAACCAATCGACAAAAATACCAGATCTTCCTGTCGACTGCGATCGATTCTACTAGAGTGGACGGGAATAAGTGTGGAGAACTGTTCTACAGTAAACGGAAACTGAGAGAGCATTTGTTACCAGCGCCTCATCGTGGCTTGAGAGTTGATATCCTTTTTATTTCAACAGGACGGCGATCTAAAGAGCCATAAGGATGCTGCGGTAGCAACCAACGTCCCCATGGAGGAGTTGTTATCCGAAAATAATTGTTTTTGGTTACCATACACTGTATATATATGGTACTGCGTGGAACCAACAGACATAAATACCAGAGCGTCCACTCGACTGCGATCACTTCTACTGGAGTGGACTAGAATAATTTTGGCGATTCGTGCAGGTACAGATCAATAGGTGAAGAAAGAACGGCATGACTGGATAGAGCGATGGGACAAACCAGTGACAGAATTCCGAGTTCCAGATGTTCTAGTTTCAACAGTGACAACCGAGGACACACCTACTTCACTATGTGTCAGTAAGAGTCTATCTTCAAATGATGTTTCTGCCATTTTTGGAAGACATCACCAGTTTCTTAAGGGACCACTTAAACAGCACAGTGCTCTTCAACGCTATAAGTATTGCTAGTTTAAGTAAGAAAATGGCCTCCTTAAGCCCTGTTCCCTGCCAGAGTCACCCAAGTTTCAAGATTTAGATGAGTCAGCATGGGAACCAAGAGCAGACCATTTAGCACTGAGCCTGGGAGTTAAGTCCTGTTTTATAAGATCAGTGGATCAGGCACAAAAGAAAACTTCAAGGTGCCAGAGATTGAGGTTTTCCAAGAATCTGAGTTAGAGATCTCCCCAGCAACTAATTTAGAATAAAACAGAACAATGTTGTAGAAATATCTCCAAGAGCTGACCAATAACCTGTCAGAAAGAGGCTGATGCTGGATGAAGAGAATGTAGCAGCTCTAATTCAAAGTATCCTCTTAGTATTATACACTGTATCTCCAGAGTCCCCAGCAGCTTCTCTGCCATCCTCTGACCCCCCCCCCCCCCCCCCCCCCCCTGCGAACCATCAATGACTGTCCTATCCGAATCTGTTTCTTTCTGTCCTAATGCTGTTTTGCCACTTTTGCCTGGTCCTCCCAATCCTCTGCCAACTGGATGCCCTGACGGTCCTTGGGATGCCCAGTCAGTCATGCCATCTATGTCAGCAGCAGTGCCTGTACTTCCCCTCCCAGTGTCATCTGTCTCCAAGCCAACTAAAGTCGTCCCACCTGCGATACCATCATTCAGAGGGGGCAAAGAAGTCATTAAGCCATGGATTCATGTCATCGTTGATATCAGCCAGAAGACAGTGTATTAGGTACGATATGTCATACTGACCAGCGGGAAAGTTTTCAATGCCTGAGCGTCTTAAGAACTTTGGTTCATGAGCAAAGAAATGAAGCTTTTTGGAGTTTGAGTTTGTCGCCCTCTCCCGCAAATGGTCCAAAAACATAGGACACGATTTTGATAGGGTCAGATCCTTCGATTAATTGAATTTTCTTACCCTGTCTTGATCGCTTAACCTGCCTTTCCAGAAGGGTAACAACCCACCAGCTAAAAGTAGTTTCTAGTTGCACCAGATGGTGCGTAGCGTGGCTGGGGGGGGGGGGGGGGGGGGTCATTCATCTTCGGATCAGGAAGTTATAGAGTTCTTGGAGAGTGCGGCAGAGAGTCGACGAAACAAGTGTTGGGATTCACTCTTTGATGATATTCACAGTGTTCTGCTTTTATCTCACTACGTGCATGAACATCTGATGAAGTAAAATTAGTAATTGCATTTTAATTGAAAATTCATATATATATGTTTTAAATTGTTAGTTCTGGAAAATTTAGTAGTTAGGGTGGGCGACGTGTAGGGACCTGGAATAGGAATTATCATGACTTTATCATTTATACATTGATTATTTATTTTATTAATGAAGGGTTAGAATTGGTGTATTTTATATAAAATGTTGCATGATAACATACCTGATAACGTTTTTGTGTGGTTTAATTCTCATGAATGATCACTTTATCAACTAAATTCTATTTTAGCACGTTTACTCTACTTCATCAGTTTGGGTAATTATTAATAGCCATTTTTTTTTTGCTTCCATAATATATGCGAAGAAACTATGCATGTTACTTATATCTATACATCTTTTTTATGATTAATTTTCTACTGCACCTTAAGAGCATAGGATTAGAAAGCTAGGTAGATGTTAACATCCCTCTGCCATTTTTCTTAATGTATAGTGTGTTACATGTATAGCTACCGTTTCGTATTTTGAACTTCTAGGACTTTTCGTAGTTACATGTAATAAACTTCGTTGAATTCATTTTTCATTATTCATGCTTAGTTTTACTGAGAACATGACATCATAATTATTGGATATATTTACATTCAGTGTGTATTTCCTCTTATGTTTGCATTGGAAATATGCCACGTTCAATTTCCTGTGAATACACCTAGCTTATTCATGCGCCAGGAGCACAAATATAAACGTCATCACGCGTTTTGAGTATATTTTTTATTGTAAGATTAATTGAAACGTTTAAACTTACTTAACCAATTTGATATGTACTAATGGAAAAAATCGTTAAATCATATCATTTTGTCAATAAAAAAGAATTTTTTGACAGAGTTTCTGGCACTATATTTAAAGTCGCGGAAGCAATCTAAATAGCATGTTAATATGGCTGTTCCATGTGTGTTTCATATCCATGACTAAGAGCGCATATAATGGCTTTATAGCGATGATACACAATATTTCGTACAAATACACATAAGTATGAAAATATAAATATAAGCATTGAATAATTATTTTTCTATGTCGTCGGTCCTATAACACACCAAGCGGTGCAGACAAATTGAATATCGCGCGTTAGCGCGGTATGGTAATTTGTCTGCACCGCTTGGTGTGTTCAGAGACTCTGGTGTGTTACAGGACCGACGGCATCCAAAAATATAACGCGCGTAATGATAATTTGTCTGCACCGCTTGGTGTGTTATATAACAGACGACATCCAAAAATAAGCATTCAATGCTTAATTTATAAGTATATAAAAAGTAAATATTTAATCTTCTAGCCGATGTCTCGTTTCTGACTCGAGCAAAGAATATATTATAAGCAATCCACCACAACTGTGTAAAGTTTAAGTTCCACTGTTTTCCTACATATTAATCTTTATTTGAGCCTAACTCAATAATGTAGTAAAAATATACAATGATATGTCAAAAATAATACATTATTTTCATAAATATTTTTGTGTTAAGTAAGAAAACAAAATAGACTCATGAGATTGTACTTTATAAGATTCTTAAATCCTGAGTAAACACAACCTTACCATGCTTACATTATCAAATGTATAGTGGTATTTTCAGGAACTATATTTAGACACAATTATTTACAAGCATATCAAGAATAATATCTGTTGTTGAAAGAAATTATCATTTTAAAACTAAATTTCTGATTAAGTGGTATACGACGTATTACCATATTCAATCAACAATATAGCTGCAGGTCTGTAGCTCCCGATCTGAAAAAAATCGGATGGACGACCTGGGAGCTACAGTGCCTCCCATAGTAAAAATCTGCAACTTACGGCGCACAAAATATTGCGCTAGTTTTAGCGAAGATGGCTCAGTTTTACGTACATGTACAGACCCCCTTGAACTTTCCACTTCCGTCTCAAGTTCTTTCATATCGTTCAAATCGTTTATTGACTGTCGATTGCCGATCGAAAGGTGAAGAAATTGAGAAATTCTTCTCTATTACTTTGAATGGTACATGTAAGTAAGTAGGTAATACATGTACATTATACATTTATATACATAAAATGAACGCAGAGTACATGCAACTTTACATCTTGTTTAACGCCATCGTCGTAAACCACGGTCAACATGTACGCTCCTCTCCCATCTAGAAGAAAGCTATACGTACTCTGGACCGTGGCTTAATGCCCGCTTACAGTGAGCGTGTGAGAGACAAAGAGAGAGATATATAGAGAGAGAGGGAGAGAGAAAAAGAAAGTTAAGCAAATAATTTAAACACAAGGGGAGAGTCAAACATGGGGGAAATTAACTGTTCTGAGATATCCATAAGCTATGGCATTGCGTAAGCGTGTATAAATAACTCCGCATAAGAAAACAAGTTGACCAATCAGAAAATTTTAACACCGGCAGTGTGTATTGTTTATGCATGACGTAGCTGACTGAATTGATCGTGACGCTATCGGAAAAACCAAACCAAAGCAGAACTGATAATATCATTATTTTTCTTATCAATGAGCGGAAATTCAAGAAAAAAAATATCATTCTATTTATTTTATCAAATGAAAAATTGTTGATAGTTATTAGTTATTAATCCTAAAACACAGCAATATAGATATATTCTTATTTCATCGTTTATGCGCTGATAAAACACAGGTAGAGATTCAAGTAAAATTTTGGATTGAAAGCAGACTATAATTGCTATCATAACACAAATCACACCTATTGTTCTATACCTAGTTATCAAATGTGTGCAAAACGGGAACACACCTTGGTTTTTATCCGTCGTTGTGAGTCGCGCAACGGGCACCGTGCGTCTTCCGTTAACAATTATACATGTTAACCTTCTTCTTGAAAATTAAAAGGCCAATTGTTACCGCTTTTGGTTTGAACCATCTCTGAATACGATGAATCTAAATAGAGAAATGTGTGACTTTACCAACCCTGGGCAATGTGTGGGGCAATATATGCAAAAAGGCCAACTTTAAACAAAATCTTCTGATCTGCTCCCACACACAGGGAAAACGAAATTCATGTTTATGATGTCTGTAAAATCATTAATCCAAAATAGCTGACGTTTTCCTGGCCTTTTTAACGATTTTAATATTTTATATTCCACGTTTTATCCTAGCATGTAAAATATCGAAATCGTTATAAATCAAAAAGGCCAGGAAAACGTCATATATATATTGGACTATTAAATCATCTACCAAAATTTTGATGTCCATGGCCTTTGAGTCAGGTGTTCATATAATAGAGCAGAGCTAATATGACCATTTTGTGAACATGACAATTGCATTTTTTAAAATGCATGACTATTTTGTTTATCAAATATTCTACCTTAATTGTGATATTCGTGGCCCTTATGTCAGAGCTGCAGGCCTTAGGGCGCGGCCAATATGGTCATAAAGTGAAAAAGTATAAAATCTTTTAAAACATTTTTCTCTACAAAAAGGAGTGGGAGATAAATGAATATGATGGTGAATAAGTCTTTAACGAAGATGTTAGAGATAAACTTTAGGCATTGTTATTATATCCATAATGTCCTCATCATAAATTGTGAAATTCTCTTCCAATGGGACAAACATTTTTGTCCCACTGGAAGAGGATTTTACCTTTTGTGTGTGTGTGTGTGTGGGGGGGGGGGGGGGGGGGGGGGGGGGGCTAATATGACCATATATTGAGCATGTATTTTTAGATCACTTGAGTCGTCACAGTTTTTTCTCAAACTCTTGCTCCCTTCTTTTTTTATGAAATGATATTTGTAAACATCAAATAATAAAAGCGGGAGTGGCAAACGTAAGGGATTCAGATTTCGGTTAAGACTCCAAAATAAAATTGAAAATGTAAACACGGGTTGCCGTCACGGCATCTTGTTATCATTTACGATGCTATAGTAATGCATGTCCAATGATCAAGACAAACTTGAGCGTTCGTTATAGTGTTATAAACAAGATACAGGGATCACAATACATTGTTATATTAACAACACCCGTGTTTTTTTTTTGTTTTTTTTTACATTGGATTCATATATTAGTATGGAAATTTCTGCTTCAAGCTGATTTATTATCTGTTAATTCGTTTTCAACATCAATAAACAGTCCTTAACTCTTGCCACATTAGTTTTTAGATTTAAACCTGTCAATTTAAACTGTAACAAAAAACATAGCCAGAGATTTGTTTACATAAGAAATAATAATATGCTCTGTGTCTCGCGTATATCTCGATGATTGCCGTTCAAAGTTCTTTGATTGACTATTAGTTATTGGAAATACCTTACTGTAGCATTGTACCTGTAAACATTAAAAACGGAAAAATACATTTTGACCAAATTATTGATCATTCATTCCCTATATCCAAAAGATACACATTGTAGTAATATAAATATGTAACGATATAATAAGTAAGAATTATTTTTTTTATGATAAAGTTTTTCATTAATACTTGGAATATATGTGATATATATTTAAGTCATGTGCTAATTATAAATAGGGCAACAAGATTCCTTCTACTCATGTTTAACTCTCACTTGATAGAGTAAAAAAAATATAATTTCTATAATCACACAAAACCAATTAAAGCGGTGATTAAAGGTAAATCATATAAGTCGCCAACATCAAAATGACTAGTACAATTTTCCTGCATGTTAACGTAATAATTACGTTTCTTTATTTTTACATATTTGCATGTTCATTTCATATACAGGTGCATTTATCGCCTGTTCTACATAGATCATAAATCTTTCTTAAACATTTAAACAAACATTTGCATAGTACTTGGTCTTGCAAATGTTGCACGTTTATTATTGATTTGCATTAAAAATATGGTATGGACCCAAGACCATCAAATCTACATAATATATGATCAGACATATCGCCTTACTCAAATGTAAAATAAAGCCCTCTATATCAAGGATAAACATTGTTCAAGAACATTTTTATAAAACGTTAAATCTAACCTGATTCAATCAAAAAACAGAGGGGGGGGGGGGGGGGGGGAAGAACAACACGTTTGACTTTTAAGCGATTCCCTTTAGTCAGAATAAAACCTCTTTGTTTTGTAAGGCATTTATATATTTATGCTGACCATCGATTGGCATCTCATGGTGAAAATCCAAAATATGTTTGTTTGTATTTGTTTTTCAAATGATTTTTATATAAGAATAGCATACAATAAAGGTTTTTTATATTATTCATTTGTTATAAATTAATTGAAAGAAGCGTATTCAGAAAGTAATTTTAAATTGCAAAATCTAAAGACACTGTAAATTCGCGCTTTAAATAGCAAATTAAAGTTTCGAAAATAAGACGATAACATTTAAAAAAAAAAAAAAATTCAAATGTAATATTATGAAAGTCCATCACTAATTGTTAGTGTATGTTCTTCTCTTCCTCGCACTCTTCTTGTCCATTGAAATAATCAATACATGTAGGTTACCTAAACTATTGCTGATTTATCCTAAAAATTTACAACACATTCATTAAAACCTGCAACATATTTCGTCAAGAATATTTGAAGAACAATTACACTTATTCTCAAAAGCTTTAGAAATAGTATAAATATGCAGCTATAAGGTAGCCATATCATCATCCATTCAGAGAAGGCTCGACTTGTATATCTACGCACACGTCTAGGTAAGAAAAAACTTTTAAAAAATGCATTGTTTTTTCTTGCTATTATAATAATGAAGTGGAATTCATCTTCAAAATATAATTAAGGTGCAAAGTATCATTGACAGTGAGTTTTTTTTTATGACATTTGTAAGATTATGCATAAATTTAACTTGAATGTATGTACAATTTGGATTGGTTTAACTATATATATATATATATATATATATATATATATATATATATATATATATATATATATATATATATATATAGGTAAACCAATCCAACCAAGGAAGACTATGTTATATGAAGAGTATTACTCAACAACAATAAGATCTTGCTCAGTCTGGCGTCACTGAAAAAGACGCCAATTTTTTTTTTTACTTACTGTATTCATAAATTTTAGGACTTTAAATGTATATTTATATAATCATAACATGATTTTTAGTATCTATTCTATAGATTTCTATATGTATTTTTGATCTGTTAATGAACGCTTTTGTATATCTTGCATTTTATTTATTTTCATCTCGATTTGATGATAAAGTTGGTTTCTCTATTGCGTAAAATCAATCTATCTAATATTACAATGTACCTTGATTTGACAATGCACTCAACGCTTTTTAATTTTACAGTAACAATACACTATACTGTGAAGAACAATTTTGAAATTCTAACTTACACGTACATTCATTATTAAATAACATGATAATTTTATATATTTTAGCAGCCACAATTGTATATTTTCCAAAATGAAGTCCAATACTTTGGTTTGTGTTGTTATGTGCCAGCTGATTGCCTTGACATGGCTACCTCCCACCCAAGGAAAGGGTCTGTTGTCCAATCTGATGAAACAGGCAGAAACCCTGAGCCATGGTCTTGATCTAGCTTCAAAGGTCGGGGATATAGGTTAGTATATTAAACATGTGTTTATATGACTTTTAAGAGTCTTAATGAAACTGGATAATCATGCTAGTCTCAAGATAATACTTTTACAATCGCTTAAGATGCATCTTTTTAAACAAAATCATATATGCCACTAGATAGACCATTGTTTAAAGAGTTCATAGGTACTTTTGTCATTGTTATTTTATCTGTCTGGTGATATATTTTTCTTTAAAAAACCCCCAATTATTCCTAAATGCCAAACGTCCTACACTCTAAAGAATGTACTACCGGACTTAGTAGTATTTAAGGAATTTAAATTTTAATAACATTTGAACAGAGTTCCTATAGAATTCAAACATCTAGCGGAAAACTAAATTTCCAAATGGAAAACTCCCTGACCTGATTTATTTCCTGTGATTTACTTTTAACCTCTTAGAAAAACTATTCCAACTGATTTTCTTTTAGCATGTATCATGTAGGTAGATTATTTCTCTCTTAAATAGATGTTGTATACGGGGGTTGTTCGAATATATTGAGACATCTCATATTATATTCATTGCATTTTCAAAGAACTAGGTTTCGAATCTACATAATGGTAATCCTACTTACACCAATAGCAGCCTTTCCAAGCAGGAAATACTTCAAAATCATAAATCGGTTATGGGTATCTTTAATATCCCCAATAAACAAAATGAATTTGATTTACCTTATTTGTACTGGATTCCAAAGCTTCACAAAAGTCCTTACAAACAGATATATAGCAGGTTCCAGTAAATGTTCTACTAAACATCTCTCTTTACTCCTTACTGAAATTCTTACAGTAGTGAAGGAGAAACTTCAAGAGTACTGTAAAACAATATACTCCAGAAGTGGTGTGAATCAGATGTGGATACTAAAAACAACTCTAAAGAATTGTTAGAAACTTTGAGGTCACAAAATCTTACCAAAATCAATAGCATCAAAACGTACGATTTTTCAACGCTTTATACAACCATTCCCCATGACAAATTAAAATCTAGGCTTTTTGATATCATCGACAGTTGTTTCTTAAATAAAAATGGAAGTCATAAAATGCTTACCTTGTCATTGGAAATCTAAAAAATTATTTTGTTAAAAACCATTCTGATTGCACACACAAGTACTCTGAAGTTGACATTAAAAAGATGCTTGAGTTTCTGATAGACAACATCTATGTAGTTTTTGGAAATCAAGTCTTCCAACAATCTGTTGGAATTCTCATGGGTACCAATTGTGCCCCATTGTTAGTTATAGCAGACCTATTTTTGTATTCTTATGAAGCAGAATTTATTCAAAAACTTGTACGTGAAAAAAAAAACACTTGCAGTGGCCTTCAACTCAACATTCAGGTATATCGACGACGTATTATCAATTAACAATTGTTATTTCCATACGTACGTGACTCGATATATCCCACTGAACTTGAATTAAAAGATACTAAAGAGTCTGCGTCATCTGTTTCATATTTGGATATTTTACTGGAAATGGACATTGATGGTAACCTAACAAAACTTTATGATAAACGCGATGACTTCAATTTTTCTATAGTCAACTTTCCTTACTTATGTAGCAATATACCGTCATCACATGCATATGGTGTTTTTGTCTCTCAGTTAATTCGATACGCCAGGGCATGCTCTTCGTATGAACAGTTTCTATGGCGAGGCAAGCTACTGACAAACATGCTGATAAAACAGGACTATCATCAGGCTCGTTTGAAGTCATATTTTCGTAAGTTCTATGGTCAATACAACGACCTTGTCAGCAAATACAATCATCCACTGGGTCGCATGCTGACTGACGTTTTTCATACTAATGGTTAGACCATAATTTATCACCTAATTGTCTACGGACTTTTCTGTTCTTTCCCGATTACGACAAAGAGCACACGGCGGGTGTGACCGGTCAGCAGAGGATACTCACTCCTCCTAGGCACCTGAACCTACCTACCTCTATCTTTATCTAGGTCCGTTTTGCTCTGCTTTGAATTTGAATTTCGTTTTATGGATTTTTGAGATGGTTGACGGTTTGATATTGTCGTTTTTTCATTATTCACTCTATTTAGCAGGTTTTAGTGAAGATTTGAACACACATCGAAGAAAAAAAAACCCATAAATCAATCGATGTTAATAAGAGATACTCAGTGCAGACGAAAACTCGAAGAATAATAAAATCTCACAATTTTCCATCTTACCATGACAAATATTTGAGGATGCTTCATTTTAATTCTTGAGTTTAAATACTAAAACGTGTAATGATTATACATTTTCTGTATTTTACAAAGCCATAGAAATCTTACTTCAATGGCAAAACAAAATTTGTCAAGACAGCGCAGTGGACAAATGTCAATTGCTTTTTGGATAATACCTTTTGAGATATGTTTTGACGAAAAATCAATATCCTCTTAGACAATTTTTGTTTTCTTATTCTATATAGGTTCTCAAAGAAATGATGTGGCCTTTACCGCTGTGACATCTCGATCTTCAACGTACGGTTCTGGTTCCACCATAGCCTTTAACACACTGAAGAACAACTATGGCAATGCTTTCAATAGCGGTAATTACCGCTTCACCGCCCCGTCTGAAGGTCTCTATGTCTTTTCGTGGAGCATTGCGACCCACTCTAGCTATGTGGGAAACAACCGATTGATGAAAGATGGCAGTATTTACCATCAAGTGCACTGCCAGAAAACATATCAGCAATGTGGAGGTACCGTCACAATGTGGTTAAAAAGAAATAGCCAGGTTTGGGTTGCCTCTAGTTATTCCAGCATTTACGTATATGCCACGTTCTCTTCATTTTCTGGATGGAAAATACATTAGACTTGTTATAAAACCAAATGATTGAAATAAAGATGTTCAATGCAAGTAGTTCATGTATATTTTTACAGTACAATGTAAGTTTATATGAAACAAAATGAACATTAATATGAACAGTTACATGTACAAGCATTTTCGATTGAAGCTTACAATTGAATGAAACTAATTATATTTCTATAATGTTGCATTTTGGTGCATTAGATACAAAAATGATATTAATAATTAAATATTTAAGAAAGTTACTGTCTATGCCTTGCGCCCTTTTTTGTATCTACAAAATTGAATACAGTTTAATTGTCTGTTTACCTTGTTTTTAAAAGTTTTAATATTTTTTTTCAAATGTCTTACACCTCAATTAAGCATTATGAAAATATATAATGGTTATACCGTATAATAGTTTTTTACAGCTGTAAATTTTTAAAGTAGACTCACTGTTAATTGTATGCCAATTTTATAAATGCCAAAAAACTAAAGTCACCAGTATTCAAGTTTATACAATTTGTACCAATACATGTTTGGTTGGTAGGATGGACAGGGTCAAAATTTCAGCAGAGTTCATCATTTGAAACATATCTCATTTTTTCATATGAACACGCTCGCTTTTTGTGCATAATTTTTATACTACGATCGAGTTACGATCAACTGATCCAAATTTATCAAATGCACTTTTTAAAAATTCTCAACAAAATAACATTTGGTTAATCCAACACTATGAATAAAACAGAGGCACAAGGGCCTTAACGATCACCTGAACAACAACAACAAAATTAGTATTCCTGATTCCTGAGCCATGGATATCACAAATCTAGAAGAGGTTTCTTTGTTCACAACAACCAGGCACTTAATTTGCCTTCTAGATACCCAGTACATATGGCAGAGAAGACATTTTTATACCCCCCGCAAACAAAGTTTGGGGGGAATATAGGAATCATCCTGTCCGTCCGTCCTTCTGTCCGTCTGTCTGTGCAATCATATCCAGTCCATATCTTTCTTATGGTGCAACATTGGAAGTTTTTACTTCACACATTGATTGCTTATGACATGAGGGTGTGTCAAGATCTTGATACAAGGTCATTCGGGCAAGGTCAAGGTCACTGGCAGGAAAAGTGCAAAATTCGTGTCCGGTTAATATCTTTTTTATGGAGGAACATTACAAGTTCCCACTTCCCACAAAGATTGCTTATGACCTGAGGGTGTGTCATGATCATGAACCAAGATCATTTATTCGAGGTCATTTGCACAAATTCAAGGTCACGAAAAAAAAGGTCACGAAAATAATAAATAGTTTCTGTGTAGGCCATATATCTTTTAATAAATAGAAAATGATTGGAAGTTAAAATATGACACAAATATTATCTGTGACCTAAAAGCTTGTCACAAGAATCAAAGGTTCATTTGTTTGTTTTTGTGTGGAAAATCTGCCACATAAATACACAACCGTTTTTCATCAGGTTCGAATTCATGCTGTTTTCCATCGGGTTCGAATTTATGCCGATTTTCATCGGGTTCGAGTTCATGCCGTTTTTCATCGGGTTCGAAATCAATTACCGGGAGTCCGTTCAAATCGGGTTCGAAATTCATGAATATTGTCGTCTGCGGAAAGGAAAGAGGTAAAATTTGAAACTTCTTAACAGTTTTCTTACATTTAAATATGTTTAGGTTAAATTTATTATAAGTAAAGTGATACTCGTGAAAGTTTTATCGCCGAGTATTCAGCACAAGTTCGCCGATGTGATTGTCATTGCAACGTTTTGCATTCAATGTTCAAACGCGAACATACTATAGAATGATACATATACGCAGGATTTCTTTTTCATTTGTTCATTTGTAACTGTGTATAGATAAATTGTTTTCAGTTTTACCACAAGATATTCAATCTGACAGTGATTTTTTTTTTGGTGAGTATTGCTTTAAAAACAATAGTAGAGCTTACGTGGTATGTTTCTGCTAGGCATAAGGGAAACTGCCCAACCACGTATGCATTAAAAAAAATTCTTGACTTGCCCATAAAAATGTAAAAAAAAACGATTTTCTTGTAATTAAATTCTGCATGTTAATTAAAACAATTTTGCCAGATCTGGCTTGGGATCATGTGCAATTTAGCCTTTTTAGTCAATAACATAAAGTGGCCAGGTTAATAAGAAAACTAATTTGATGAACATAAATAAACATATTTACAATAAAAAAAAATTCTTGACTCGCCCATAAAAATGTAAAACAAAGATGATTTTCTTGTAATTAAATCAAGCATGTAAATTGAAACAAATTTGCCAGATCTGGCTTGGGATCATAAGCAATTTAGCCTTTTTAGTCAATAACATAAAGTGGCCGGGGTAATAAGAAAACTAATTTTATGAACGTAAATAAACATATTTACAATACACAGCTGTTAAGTGCTTTAACTTGTGAAATTTTGTTGTAAAATGGGATGTTGTGTTTATGAATTTTTTGTCATTTAACTATGGAAAGGATTCCCTTCGTCAGTTTAGTATAACTTGAGCACATATAAATTCGTTTCTCTACTTAACTTTTTTAGTTTAAGATGGATGAAATTAAATCCTCAACACTTCAGATAACTGGGATTTTTGCAAGGCTGCAATGTAAAAAATATACACCTGAAAATGCAATGACGGAGGTTCTCCGTAGAACTGATCAAATTGATGCAAATGCATAAAAAATGAACAATACCATAATAGACACAAGGAAAAAACTTGCTCATGTTTCTTAGCAAAACTTCCAATTAAAACAAGAAATTTCTAAACTGAAGACAGAACTTTTGAAACTAAAGAAGGAAAATGACAATCTTTCAAGAGATTTGTCATCTTTTGCAAACAAAACATTTGATGACAATTCTAATGATGATCTACCAGTGCTTCAGACATCTTCAGACACTATCGCTAATCCAGGTACACCATTGCTTCAGTCAACACCAAATACTGCCCTTTCAAATCCCCCTAGTACACCCACAAATGCAACAGCAGAAAATCCATCTGAGACATCACAAGATTGAGCTTTGCACATTTTGCAGTCTTAAAATCTGTCCCATCAAAACTTTGCACAATTTATGTCAATAAAAACTTGAAAATGTTTGTTTTTTTAATGTTATTTTGGCTTTCTTTCCATTAGGTTTAATGGTCAGATCTGAATTTCATTTACATATGTAGAAAGTGAATTGTTATGTTTTAAGGTCATTACCAGCATGTGTATCAAGAA
The DNA here is from genome assembly GCA_033439105.1 of Magallana nippona. NCBI lineage: Eukaryota > Metazoa > Mollusca > Bivalvia > Ostreida > Ostreidae > Magallana > Magallana nippona. The sequence continues at coordinate 28,847,347 of CM065919.1, forward strand.
ATAATAAAGGATTTTTTGCTTATTTTTACAACGTTACAATTGTGTTGTTTTACTTAATGCCTATTCTTTTGAGGGGATATCTTCATGTATTAAATGATGTATAAATAAAGATGTATTGTTTTGGAACCCCTTTTTCGTTTGCTCTTCATAAAATTAGTATAAATAGAATCTAGATTAAAAAAATAAAAAAATAACATCAGGCCCAAAGTCTTATGCAGACAAACCTATATTGTAGATTTGTTAACAAAAGCATTTGCATGTATTTATTTGCTATACACTTGAACAGAAAATGGTTATATTTACAGTTCCCAGTGTCTGTGATAACACTATGAATTAATTATGTAATGTATAGTCCAACACATTTCATTAATGACTATTTCAATATTTAATCACACAATTGCTGAAAATTATATAAGTATAAGCAATAAGGAATCATACTTTGAATATTATGAGGGTATCGGACGTGATCAAATCTATCATAAAGGCCTTTGGGCTTTATTGGACTTGATCACACTTGTACGTGGTTGATCATCTCATTATGCTCCAAGAATGACTCCTTATTCCTTATGTACAATTGATTGTAAAAATTGTTTTTAAAAAAGTAAATTTCAGAACATCTGTAATTTCCACTAAGTTACTCATTTTTTGTGGCAGACTAAACATGAACAGAGAAAAGAACAAGAAGACAACAGAAAAAGACAGAGATTACAGTATTTTCCTTTTACTCAAGGTTATCTTCTTTTGTCAATAAGCAATGTCATTTGAAAAAAAAAATGATCTAAAAATTTTATTAAGTAATAAACTTGAAAAGTTAATACATGTATTATGGATCTCTTCAGAGATTTTACCTGAAAGGATTATGACAAAATTGACAAAAAGAAATATAAAAATATCTAATCATTCCATCTTCAATTGGCACAAGTTTAATCTGAATAATATTTCTGTTTTGCAGGCTAAGCATGAATAGGAGAAAAAAAGAAGAAGAAAGGCTGAGAAAAAGAAAAGAAAGATTATCTCAGAACAACAATTTGTTTAGTAAAGATCCTTCAACCATGTTTAATAAACCAAGATAAAAAAAAAACCCATCAAGCAACAATGTCAAGGCAGATCCTTCAAATGTACCATGTTTAATAAGCCAAGATAAAAAAACATCAAGTGCCAGTGTCAAGGTATTCTCACTGGATGTTCCTCAGTGGATGGATTCATACTTTAAAGTTCAAAGTGTTAAGGACCAAAATCACGCAAAAAATCCTACAATTACATTAACAACTGAAGTAAGGAATTATGAAAAACCAGAAAAATCCTGTTCAACACGGCACATTACTACCAAGAATGCATTCAGGGTCAAGTCAAAAGACTTGACCCGGAATATCGTAATAAAGGAAGACTTAGTGATATTTTAAACAAAAAGAAACAGAGACAGGATGCTGATAAAAGACAAGTAGAAAAGTTGAGAGATGCTAAAGCAAGAAGACAAAAAAGAAAAGATCCTCTGATATCAAAAGATGAACAGGCTAAAAACACTCAATCCAGAAAAAGGAAGCGTAAAGACCATGCAATACGACAGGAGGAACAGTTGAAAGATACTACTGCTCGAAGAGAAAAAAGAAAAAATCCTCAAATATCAAAGGAAGAACAAGTAAAGAACACTCAATTTAGGAAAAGAAAGCGTAAAGATTCTGAGATAAGACAGAAGGAACAGTTGAGAGACACTACTGCTCGAAGAGAAAAAAAGAAAAAAATCCTCAAATATCAAAGGAAGAACAAGTACAGAGCACTCAATTTAGGAAAAGAAAGCCTAAAGATCCTGAGATAAGACAGGAGGAACAGTTGACAAATACTAATGCGAAAAGAAAGAAACGAAAGGATCCTACCATAAGAGAGGACGAACGGTTGAGAGAAACAGTGGCAAGGAGAAATAAAAGAGCTCCTCCAATTTTAGAAAATAATGCAATTTCTCTGTTTCACAAGAAAATGTTTGAAGGACCTTCGTTTATTTGTGTTTCTTGTCAAAGACTATTATATCGATCATCTGTATCTCGTCTCAACTTGGAAAACTATGTGAATATTTAAGAGGACTTATTGTCATCATGTATAACTTCAATAAAATCACATGATGGACTTCAGTACATATGTAACTGTTGTAAGTTTTCCATGCTCAACGGTACTATTCCAAGCATTTCAGTTGCCAATGGACTGGAACTTGATGAAATTCCAAATGAGTTGAAAGATTTAAATAGTTTAGAGGCAGTTTTCATTTCTCGAAGAATTCCATTTATGAATTTGGTTGCATTACCGAGGGGGAATTCCATCATCAGATTAATTTATTACAATTAAACTTAAAAGAAAGATCAAATACAGGGGCCATTTTTCATGCAAAATATTAGACCCAGGGAAATTGAAAATAAACTACATAATCTGAAGTATGTGATGAAAAATTCTCTGTATGAGGATTTTATATTAAATAACAGCTGGATACAAGAAGCACAAGAAGAAGAAGATGACTGTCTGTGGAGCAGTTTAGTTAATACATATGATGATAACTCAGAAGCAGAAACCGATGATGAAGACAACACATCTGATGAGGAAGATGAAAGAAGTAGATTAAGTGGCCTTCTATTTAATAGCTGCATTCAACCGAAAGAGATTACTAGTGATACAAATCTTATTCTGAATTATGCACCTGGGGAGAATAAGCATCCCTTAAGTTTCCATAGTGATGATCATTCTGAGGAACTTAGCTTTCCGCAGTTACTACCTTCTGGAAAATACGGATTTTCCATGCCCAGAGTCAAAAAGTTGTCATTGAAGAAATACTTTCAAACCAGAATTTTATGTCATGATACTAGGTTTGCCAGCAATGTTGAGTACATATTTTATGCACAGTATCGTTGTGAAGTTAAGGAAATTCAAGACTCTTTAAGTGTTGCTCTAAGAAAAGGAAAACAGAACGATTTGACTGCGGGTGAAATTAGAGATAACATTAAAGATTATATTCGTCATGATCTAGGAATTCATTTCATGCAGAAGATCAGAGGATCTCCTGCTTATTTTAATAAACTCTTCTTGGACTTGCTAGGAATGATCCGTCGTTTAGGCCCATGCACCTGGTTTATTACACTATCAGCAGCTGACGTCAAGTAGACAGACACATTGACAGTGCAGGACAAATGCAATTATTTAAGATCAAACCCAGTGACAGCTGCTCGTCATTTTGACAATAGAGTTCAGTTGTTTTTGAAATATATATTTCTGAATCCAAACTTGAACCCATTAGGACATATCACTGACTACAAGTACCGAATCGAATTCCAGCATAGAGGGTCTCCACACGTACATCTGTTGGCTTGGGCCGAAAATGCTCCATCTTTAGATAGGAATACTGAATCAGAAATAAATGATTTTATCAACACCAAAATTTCTTGTGCCATTCCAGAAGATGATTCTAGCCTTGCAGACCTTCTATCTCTAGTACAAAAACATACTCATTCAATAGCTTGCAGAAAGCATGGCCACAGCTGCAGGTTTAATTTTCCACGTCCACCTCTGAATTCCTCAGTTGTTTTCAAGCCTCTAGAATTACCTCCTTCAAAACAGCAGCAAGACATCTATATGAATATTCTGTCATCTGTGTTTACAAAACTGGAAGAATCTGAAAGCTGGGACTCAGTTGATCAACTTTTGAATGCAGCTAGCGTCACAGAAAAATAGTTCATAGATGCACTTCATTGGAAAAAAACTTCAAGAACAATCAAAATTAATATGGCTACCAAATATAATTTCATGTCAAATCAGCAGTATAGTGAAAAAGGTAAAAGCTTTTAATAGGGGTAAACTCCAGAAAAGTTTCAACGTAATGTTTTGACTGACCTTTGTCCACTCTGATCGAAAGACATAACCGTTCGTTACTAAGAGAGAGAGAGAGAGAGAGAGAGAGAGAGAGAGAGAGAGAGAGAGAGAGAGAGAGAGAGAGAGAGAGAGAAAACATTATTAATTCGTGCAGTTTGTGATTTATCTTAGGTTTCGACCGATCAATAAGATCAATACACTGGTTAGACTGGATTGTGCAGATTTCAGACCTATGTTTCTATACAACTGTGATTACAGTCAATTTTCGTACGAAATAGAAGGAATCATACTTAGTGGATGTAAATATATTGATGTAACTAAATAGTGTTTTAAAGTAAAACTGTAAAGGTAGACCCAGCATTTTAGAAATTTGTGTCAAACCAAACTTGTTTTTTAATTTGAACAGCTTTTCTAAATTTAAAACAACTTATAAACATAAATGGCATGTTTGTTTTCCTAGTGATCTTCAGTTCACATGGTCCAAAAACTCAACAGCAACATTTAGCACAATAAAGCATAATCTCATAATGTATTAAATTATGCACCAAAATACATCATGTTAGGTTATAATTTAAGAAAACCTAATGATAGTCATTATATGAAAAAGTCTTATTGATTTGCTACAGAAAATTTACCAAAACAATTTCATTCATTCTTTACACAACCTTCGAAAAAATTCACAAAATTTCATATTTTTGGATATTTCTAAAAAAAAAATAATTAATGTTTACATACTAATTTCATTAAACATTTATTAAAATTTATATATTTTGTTGACAAAAAAAACCCATATTTTATCAAAATTTTCATACAAACTTAAAATGATCTAACTTGGCCTAATTGTCAATTTATTGGATAGTGCCAGGTAAATGAAATGAAGCAAAACTATCATAACATTAATACTGTTCATAAGCAATGAAAAAAAATCCCAAAACGTTTTAAGTTATAAGCCTCAAACTGCCCTTTCAGTTAAAAATTTATAGTTACATAGTCATGTAGTGACCGGGTATGGGACGATACCTTGTTAGTAAATTTTATTCCCGGTGAGGCGATAACTAGTACTGACCGTGTATTGGTAACCGGATATATGAATTACTCTCCCCTCACGTGACGGACATAAACCAATCATATCCAAGAATTTTGTCAATAAATCAGCAGAGGTGGGGTAACATACAGTCCTCGGAGCTGGCGCGTCTCTGACCCTCCAATATCTGACAATATTGACAGTTAAAGGCTTTAACAATAACTATTACGTACCATTCATATACGTATGTATGGTCTTACTCATTCATGTATATACTCGCCTACAAGGCAAAAAATGTCTTTCTATTTTATTGAAATCAGAATACAAAACCAAACTTCCAAATGTATAAAATATAGATAGAAACGACATATCACAAGAAGCATAAAAGATAATGTAAAGACCAATGTGTTATCTGCCAATTTGATCAAAAAAACTGTATTGTCTTTGTAAAACATTCATTTACTGAAAACGGGTGTGTTATTAATATGAGCTCAGTGACCAATTTTATAAAAAAAAAAAAAAAAAAAAAAACCTTTTCTGAAATTAAATTTTTATTAGACCTGCCGTCTTTAGGGAAATATACTCAGTTCATTAACAAAATGAAATACATCAAATATTGCTCAACTGAGATATAAGTATCAATAAATGCACATTATATGCTTTTGCAAAACGAAATCATTTATAAAAAGTCATATGACAAATGAATTATAATCGGAACTGGAACAAATTTAACAGACAAAAATAAATTAAATTATCAACAAAATTTTTGATACAAATCTTCTTTTGTCACCAAAGGGTGAATTCTTTCAAAAATGTATTCCTGAAATATAATTTATTTGGATTTGACGTGAATGTTGTTGTTAAAAACTCCGATTATCTCAGTACGATAAATTAATAAAGGGATTTCATTCGTCATGTTTATTAGTATTCTGCTGAGATGAAATCTTAATCATATGTCGTTACTAATTGAGAAACATTTATAAAGAAAACAGAGATCGAGAGTTGGATAATCGAGTAAAGGGCAAATAAGGGCATGTTAAAATGTTTGAAATAGCATCGTAATTATGCTACTTTATAAGATATAAATTGCAAAAGAACAAATCTGAAATCATTTTATATTTTTTAAAGGTAAATGTTTTGTACCAATGAGTTGATAACAAATTTGATTTTGAAAAAAAACTAACCTACGAAATAACGTAACGCGATATGTCGCAAAACGTGCGAGGCTTGCACATCCCGTTAGCATATACGTCCTGATTATGTTGTGAAGCTTAACGAGAAAAACACACATTGTAATATCATTGCTTTGCATAAACAGAATTATTTTGTAAAAAAAAAAATTCAGCAACATGCTAAACAACATGCCCCAAACTGAATGGGGTTAAAAATGCAGCAATTCAGTCTACATTTTGTAAAATCCTTTATAGTTTTTGAAAGCTAAATCAATATACATTGTCAGTTTTCTTCGATTATTAATGTTACAGCATTATCGAGAAAAACTAAACGTTTTCACCATGCACATTTCTTTCACAGATGAAAGCGAGTACTTTAATAAATCAGATATTTTTACACAATAATTATGTAATCTGTGAGATTTTCTCTTTAAATGTTGTATATAAATTACTTATATATTGCTGATGATGTCTCTTGAATAGATTCATTTATTGATGTTTTCGTATATTGCATAGAAATACTTCAAACTTCCGAAAATCTGAAACGCGGGAGGCATTTGAAAGTTCCTCATATGACTGTAGTTTACCGGACATTTTGATATAAATGAAGCACAGATGTTCAATTTAAATGTATATTCCTTTGCAGCCTTTCCAAATCTCATAGCGCTGTTCCATAATTAATCTGATGATCTTTTGGGGATAGTGGCTCTAAGTCGTTGTCTGAAAAAAAAATGTTTTTTTTTAAGTTGCAATATTTGTTTGTTATTTGAATATAATGTTCTTTGAAATATCTGGATTTTTTTTTTTTCAAGAACAATATGTTGTTGATCAAATGAAGATTTGATTTTTTGTAAAGATGACGTTATATAGTGTAATATTCTTTAATATTAATATAATATAAGATCAATTTATGTTTTGCTTATTATCTTTTTGCATCATTACAGTCAAATATAACTGCAATATAATTCCTGAATGTATTTTACACATTAATAATCATGTGATAAATATTTACAAACCATAATACACTCATAGTTTAATTGCTACGTAAATTATCTGTAACTACATGTACATAATTTTTGTCGGATGAGTCTGAGATTATTTTGTTTGAATGAAAGAAAGGCATCATAGCGTCATAGTAAAAGTTTCCACAATACCAAATAGTTAAACAAAGAGCCATGTTTTGTCAAATGTATTGGGTTTTTTATTTTAACGAGTCAATTTAACGAGGAGTGTTTTTGTTGTTTTCTTATTAAGTACGTGTTATAAAAACAAGACAATGCATTATGGACATAAACAATGCCATGGATTTCCATGAACTACTTTACAAAGCATTGATATTCAGCTGCACATCGAAGAAATGGGGAATTCATTTTATAAAGCTTGGTTGTTACAAATTTCAATGCATTTTCGATTTTTTCTACTATACAAACATTTTTGTTGATAGCCGCTTTCAAAATTTTGTCGCTCTCTGACGCTTTGCCGACAATAAGAGAGAGAGAGAGAGAGAGAGAGAGAGAGAGAGAGAGAGAGAGAGAGAGAGATATATATATATATATAACCAGTCTTTACTACACAATATGCATAAAGACACATTAAAAGAGTCCGGTTTTCATTACTTCAGTATTTGATTGGAAATGGTGCTATATTATAAAAATAAATCCAAAGTATAAAAGATTAAGACAAAATCCTCATGCTACTTGTAGATGGCTGAGGTTACCTTTTTTTAAGGAATGGGGTCTTTCTTAAATATTTTGTTTTAATACTGTCAAAATAGAAGATTAAAAAAGTGTATTTGTACCTTCACAAAATTTCAGCAAAGTCTCATTCTGGACATTATTTTCTGAATCATCTCCGCTTTCGTCTGAAAAATACAGATATACGAGTACAGATATGCTTTTCAAAGTAATGATATAATTTTAAAACACATAATAACTTTACTTGACCCTTGTGTTGTTTAAGATCTTATGATATTACTAATCTCTTAATACTATTTAGAATGAATTACTAATGCATTTTAACTCGCTGACTCTTCTGTATGAAGACAATACAGTTTTTATGGCAGAATTTGCCGTTAAATTACAACATGCAATAATGCAATCGAAGTTGAAAGTGAATGTTAAAAACAATGAGTCACAAGAATGTTTTTCTTGTACAGGTTCTGTTTGTAAAACTTAACATTTGAATGAACAAACCCCAAAAGCCAAGTACAACATTAATTAAAAGTAAAGACGATTGTGATTACCAGTTAACTGTCATTGATTTTTTTGATAAAGTTGTAGTATGGTCTATGGCGAAACTGGCTGTTTTCCTCGCTATAAAACAGTATCCTGCAGAAAGGTCCAAAGCCTCTTGTATTGTTTGTATATAAATACCTTTTTAATCACATTGTAAACATCCTTAGTCTTGTCAAGGTGCATGAGCACAAGTATAAATGTCATCACGCGTTTTGAATGTATTTTCATTATTGTAAGATTAAATGAAACGTTCAAACTTACATAACCAATTTGATATGTACTTATATGTACTTATGAAAACTAATCGTTAAATCATATCTATTCGTTAATAAAAAGAGATAATTTTCGAAAAAGTTTCTGGCACTATATTTCTAGTCACGGAAGCGAACTAAATATTATGTTATAAATATGGCTGATCCATGTGTGTTTCATATCCCTGACTATAAGCGTATATAATTGGTAGGTCACATTTAAGCTGATGGTCCGGCGATCAAATTTTTCTGGCACCGTCGGCTAAAGAAACGTGATCGCCCGACTGGTATCAGACGACGCAGAGCGGTCACATTAATTTCTTTGAACAAGGATATCTTCAAAATTTTGAATATTTATTTGTCGGTGAGTCGTCGCTCGATCATCGGCCGTTGAGCCACAGTTTGATTTTCACGGTCAGCCAATTACATAAACAATTTTGTAATTGCTGAATATGCACCTGTAACTACGTGCACATTGCTTCAGTTCATTGCCGAAAAAAGGATGAAGCAAGGCGTTGTCCGCCTGGCCCCGCTTTTCGACCGATAGACGGTAGATCATGTCCTCAAGTAAGTAGGATATCTAGGTGCAAAGTGTGCGTAAATCTGATATTTAAATTTAAAAAATACCAATCAGGGATGATGAAAATGAGCATTGAAACATAAAAATGTTTACTCACTTCTCCAACGTGAATTATAGATGTCTCGAACAGCGATACCAATAACAAAGGTAGTCAATATGGAACACCCTACTGTAAGAGTTATGATTATCACATCTCTGTCGATTTAAAAAGAAAATATATTCTTACTTTTTTTTTTTAAAATGGTGTCGATATAATATAGTTCAATGATGTTTTAATTATGTTTAGCTCGCACTAAAAATTAGTAAAAAAATATTTTCTGAATTTCAGAAACCTTTCAGAAACCTTTACGTCTTACATACTGTCTGCTCCTCTGGATGTTTTAAAGCTAGTTGTTACTGACGATGTTATTTCTGTACGTTTAACAAGCGGATAACAATCTTGATCTGGAACACAGTTCAGTTATTATTAAAAATTTTAATACATGTGTATCTTGATTTCAACAAATTTGTTTTTCCATCATTACTATACTTAAAGGGGCATGGTCACAATTTTGGTAAAAAAAAATATATTTTCTGTTTTAAATAATTACAGTGCTTTAGTAAGGCATTTCTAATGATCAAACACAGTTTGAGTGTCAGTCGTCGTCGAGTGATAAGCTAGATACAGAGCTCACAAATTTTCATTATATTAACAAAGCGCAGGTAATGTTTTCGTTTAAAACATTTAGAAAATTCCAGGTTTAGACCTAAAATGAAAGTGACAAACGCTAGGACTGTTATGTATGGTCAAGACAAACTAGCATATAGAAAAATCAACTGAAAAAAAACTTCTATTAGTATATTGAACAAATGTAAACAAAAACATGGCACGAGCCTTGTTTACATACATGTATAAAAGCTCTTTAACTCTACGACTGACAATCAAATTTCGGATGACCATTAGAAATGCACTGTAAACATTAAAAACAGAAAAAAAGTTCGACCAAAATCGTGACCATGCTCCTTTGAAGTGGCAGACTTTACTTTTTAATAACTCATGCTTTTGCGCATTCTTGCATAATGCCATAGACTTGCACATTATTAGAGGTTATTTTGATATCTATAAAATTAAACACAATAAAGAAAATGCAGAAAATGCAAATAAAATATTTGGATTTTTTAAATAAAAAACATATGTTTAAGAAGACTTTTTCTTTGATCGGTAGGAGCCATTGTGCTTTTATGACGTTGTGATAAAATGAAGCTGTGTAGGAGAACGTTATTAGAATTGATGAATGATATAAAGGAAAAAGTAAAATGTGAATGCGTTGTAAATTTTTCACACAATAATATGATATTTAAGGTAAAAGTTATATATTAAAATTTCGGGAATGTGTCTATGTCTATGTAATATTGTAGTACTTTTATAATCTACCTCAAAGTGTGGACAATTCCAATTTCCTATATATTTTATAGCAAATGTACCTGTAATTTGAGTTGGCCCTTAAAAGGAGTTGGTGCACATTACGATTATGATTAAAATATAAAGAGTTTTTCTATTGTAGTTTTTACTAAATAAAATAACCAAATTAGGCCTCCTTAATGTTTGTTTTGTTTTTGTTTCGTTTGGTTTCTTTGTTTTTTGTTTTTGTTTTGTTTTTTGTTTGTTTTTTTTTTTACTAAAAACATATCGCAAAGGATAATGATATTGTATGATGTGAATTATGGATACTGTGTTTTAAAGATACACTACAAAACAAAAACGGTTAACGATACCAAAATAATTTTTAACATGTCTCATGAATATTACATTTGTAAGCATCCATTGAGAAATAGTGTTTATCACATCTAGGAAAGATGTCGTTGCACTGATCTAAATAACGATCCTGGATAACTCCTCCGACTGTATTAAACTCTGTACAATGTCCTGAAAATTAAAAAAACGATTAAAATTATTCTATCTAGTCTAAGCTAGCAATCAATATTGCTTTGAGCATGTTAAACCCCAATGCCACTTCGTGCTCTTTCACACATTTCTACCCGAACGCTAAAACATAATTGATTTTATTTTGGTATCCTAAGCTCATATTAACTGAAATACTATTAATCTTATCAATAGAATATCACTTGCAGTAATTCTATGTATTACTAATATAGAAATTTAAGTATTACCCAGAATTACTCTTTGGAGAGCACACACCTCCAACTTTGCGTTTGCATATTCGTTAATAACATAGTGGTATTCATATTTTTCAGTTGTACAACTCTGCTGTCGTACTTTTCCCCAGCATTTCTTTTTACTGGCAGCTTTATCTCAATGTATTTTGGAAGTTGGACATGATGGTACATTTGTACATATTCCACACTTTCGACGACCACTTGGCAGTAATCATTTGCATTCATGCAGCTCTATTGTAATGAGGATAATAACAATTGTAAAGATATAAATATTTAAATCACAAATAAAGATATAAAAAAGCAAGTACATATAAGAATAAAATATTTATTTGCAGTTGCAGTAAAACCACAATTAGGAAAATATGGAAGCAGGAGACCATTATAACTGACCTACAATAATAAATACATTAGTGTATAATTTATTAAATAAATTTATATTGGGCATATCATTTCATGCAGATCGTATGCAGTATGCTGATCAAGAGTGCAAAACATAATATCTCTGTGCAGGTTAATTATTTTTTTAAAAAAAATCAGAAAGACTTAACCACCTGGTTAAAATACATGATTTTGTAAGAAGATGATTATGAAACGATTCATTCAGATGAAACACGATATATGATTTTTGTTTTTGTTTTTTTTAAGTTTTAAGGGTTTTTTAACGCTTCATTATATCCGATCCCTGATGATTAAGTTATATCGTTGCTACTTTTGAATTAAAATAGTCGGCTCTTTATATCGTTACATCGTTACTTATAGAAAATATACCCTTTTCCACCCTGTTCAATATAAATCTTCGCTTTTATTTCCTTGTGTTATGAATTTTATTACACACCTCTTTCCGACAATCTTCTGTTGTATACATGTAATTACACACAATGACCTTTCCGTTAATCATCGGCTATTATGACGTAGAAATTGGTGTGCGTTGTTAAATTCTGATGTCCGAGTATGAAGTCAAATGATTGCGTCGACGTCAACTTGGTCTATACAAACAGCTTGCGCAAATTGACAGGACAGTTTATGAGAGAATACTATATAGACACCAAACGATCTGTTGACAATAATTATTACTCACAAGATGTTTTGTTTTATTATTTCTTTGATATTTTCTATAAGAATATGATATAAAAAATTAAAAAAAAATTAAGAAAATAGAATCCGTAGAAAATCAAACAAAAGGACAGCCTGAGACTGGAAATTCCTTATGGTACCATACTAGGAATACGCATTACCGCCTCCAGGTATTGATATCTGCATTTTTTCCAGTCCATCATTTAGAAATATCAAATTTTGTAATTTTATATGAAATAAACAGCAATTTAATAATTGTGAAATATTTCCCAAGAGTATTAAATAAGTACATTATCACATCGTCTGAAATTTAAGCCCTTAAGACTTCTGATTTGATTCCATATCCCACGATGAACATTTCAACATTGATGTTTATTTCTTTATTGTAGAAATGGCTCTTAAAAAAAATGAGTTTCCAATTTTTCAAAAAGTTTTCGTAAAATCAATACAGGTATTACATATAATGAAAAAATGACAATAACAAACCGTCAACCATCTCAAAAATCCATAAAACGAAATACAAATTCAAAGTAGAGCAACACGGACCTCCAAAAAGATAGAGGTAGGATCAGGTGCCTGGGAGGAGTGAGCATCCTCTGCTGACCGGTCACACCCGCCGTGTGCTCTTTGTCGTAATCGGGAAAAAACGGTATAGTCCGTAGATAATTAGGTGAAAATTTATGGTCTAACAATTAGTATGAAAAACTTCAGTCAGCATGCGACCCAGTGGATGATTGTATTTGCTGACAAGGTCGTTGTATCGACCATAAAACTTACGAAAAGATGACTTCAAACGAGCCTGTTGATAGTCCTGTTTTATCAACTTGTTTGTCAGTAGCTTGCCTCGCCTTAGAAACTCTTCATACGAAGAGCACGCCATTGCGTTTCGACCGAATTAACTGAGAGACAAAAACATCATATGCAGGTGATGTAGGTATATTGCTACATAAGTAAGGAAAGTTGACTATAGAAAAATTGAAGTCATCGCGTTTATCATAAAGTTTTGTTGTTAGGTTACCATCAATGTCCATTTCCAGTAAAATATCCAAATATGAAACAGATGACGCAGACTCTTTGGTATCTTTTATTTCAAGTTCACTGGGATATATCGAGTCGAGTCGCTGTGGCCTTCAACTCAACATTCAGGTATATCGACGACGTATTATCAAACGTTGAGTTGAAGGCCACAGCGAGTGATTTATTTTTTTCACGTACAAGTTTTTGAATAAATTCTGCTTCATAAGAATACAAAAATAGGTCTGCTAACAATAGGGCACAATTGGTACCCATGGGAATTCCAACAGATTGTTGGAAGACTTGATTTCCAAAAACTACATAGATGTTGTCTATCAGAAACTCAAGCATCTTTTTAATATCGACTTCAGAGTACTTGTGTGTGCAATCAGAATGGTTTTTAATTTTTTTTAGATTTCCAATGACAAGGTAAGCATTTTTACGACTTCCATTTTTATTAAAGAAAGTGTCGATGATATCAAAAAGCCTAGATTTTAATTTGTCATGGGGAATGATTGTATAAAGCGTTGAAAAATCGTACGTCTTGATGCTAATGATTTTGGTAAGATTTTGTGACCTCAAAGTTTCTAATAATTCTTTAGAGTTTTTTAGTATCCACATCTTATTCACACCACTTCTGGAGTATATTGTTGTACAATACTCTTGAAGTTTCTCCTTCACTACTGTAAGAATTTTAGTAAAGAGTAAAGAGAGAGGTTTGGTAGAACATTTACTGGAACCTGCTATATATCTCTGTTTGTAAGGACTTTTGTGAAGCTTTGGAATCCAGTACAAATAAGGTAAATCAAATTCATTTCGTTTATTGGGGATATTAAAGATATCCATAACCGATTTATGATTTTGTAACTCGTTGAAATAAGAACTATATCTTGGTAAGATATGTCAATATCTTGTTATAAAGAGAGAATTTTTATTTTCTAAAATATACCCCTTCTTTTACTTTAAGTTCATTTGAATATGAATTATAATTTCAAGTTACTTTCTGTTAAAACTTTTTTAAAACTGTTAAAACTGATTCTGTCAATAAAAATGACAATATTGTAGAGACTATTTTACATATATCAAAAAATGATACTGAAAACTTAAATTTATAATGGATCATTATTCAACAGTGATCACTTTTCTTCACGAAGGGTGTGATCATTTTTATGAAAATGACACTTATTCTTCAGGCAAAATGTCCATTTTCCTACGTAGAATAAAGACCGGGGATCATTATTTTACATCGAAAAATGACCGCCGGTCATTATTCTGCTTTTCACCGGTTAAACTTATGCGTATGAATTATCTTTGGTGTTTTAAAATATAAGTTATAAACACGTGGTTCAGAAAATTGCGATTACGAAGTAATTCGCAAAAATCAAAGGCTGTTCACTTCAGGAAAAGAAGCAACTTTACCTTTACCTTTTATTTGGGGGAAAAAATCTGGACTACGAGGCGTCTTATAAATATCTAGGAGTGATTTTCGACGAAATACGTAATTTTAAGGTGAAATCTTAAAAACTAGTCAAGCCCGGAGGACGTGCCCTAGGATCCGTCCTCTCAAAAATCAACGCAATCATGTCAATTGGATTCCAATCCTACGAAACACAAGACGCATCACTGTATTGAAATGGTATAAAATCGAGCCCTCCAATATTTTCTCGGTGTTCATCAGGTTACTCCGTTGTTAGCAGCCCAATGAGAAAGTGGGTAGTTAAGCTTTAAATGCCGCCACGAAATGAACATGTTGCGTCTTTGCAATCGACTAATATATGTGGAAAATGAACGCATCACGAAGCGTGTGTTTCTTTGGGACCGTGGACAAAACAATAGTTCTACCTAAAACTCTCAAATTAAAAATACCTTGGAATCTTTTAACACAATTTTACATCTTGTGATTTACACAATGCAGAGAAGTCACGTACTAATTTTGAAACCAAATGGCTCAACAATGTTCAAGGTGTACCAAAACTTTGGACATATATCCTTTTTAAATCCAGCTACACAGTCGAAATTTACGATACACTAGATCTCCCAAAACCCATCAGATCATAATTGACAATTTTTAGATGTGGTGTACTTCCCTTAAGAATTGACACAGATCGGCACATAGGAGAATCGGTGGAGGACAGAATATTAACTTATGTGACACTTGAATGAAATTGAAACTGAAAAGCATTTTTATTACAATGTCCTGAAAGTCAAAATATTTCAAATTATAGTACTCTGTTTGTTGATCTATTTATGTTACTACTCCCCGCAAAATCGCTCATTTTATTTATGAATTATACAAATTTAGACAGAAACACTCGACAAAGCCACCTTCTGAAACATGCAAATTTTATTCCAATTGTTACAGTTTTAAAGTGACTTATAGATCCGCTGGGCCGGTTGTCTTGATATTATATTACAATTTTGCAAAACTAATTTTATCATGATGAAATACACATGTCACTATAATAAAGCATTATATAACTACTATTGATATAAACTAGTTACATGTATAATCAAGTAGCTGAAATAAATAAACTGTATATATTCTTAATGTAAAAAGTTAAGATAAAAGGTGTCTAAAATTGTAAACATTATAAAATGTCGTTTTTTATATTGATTATTTACACTTGTATTAAATACGTCAATTATATTTTTGTAAGTTAAAAAAGTGAAATCAAACCAAGGTTAGTACTTCTGCTGCCACAAACTCCTAATTGTTCTGTATTATATGATTTTTTTATAAATATTATCAAAGGGAAAAATATGTCTGTTAGAAAATGTCCCTTACTAAGCATTGTGGTTTATCTGGTTTCATCCATTCATATAAACGACGATAGAGTAAAAATACATCAATGGATGGAATTAGTGGCACTTCCGACGTTGATCTAACACGCTCCAAGTACGAATAACTATTTTTTAAAAAGTTTTACATTTTGCAATTACTCTACAGAATAGGATTAGATAGGTACGGTATATTGTTTTAGTATTAAATAATTTGTAGATGAAAACAACAGAAATTTAATGCAGTAGAAAAGTCAAATTATCGAAATTTAAAAAAAATAAATGTAAAAACCGAATTACCATTTGACAAATCCATGTAGTGACTCCAGCTGCTCACCTGCAGCTGCTAATTACGTATAGAATTTAAAACATTGTGGGAGGAACATATAAGAAATTCGAGGAATGATTAGTAGTTTTAAAAAATGTTGCCATTTAATGTAACATCAAGTCATTAATCGTTTAAAACTCAAGCTGACAGCAGGCATTTGATATATCAACATCATTTTACAAACTTCTATCCGAGTAAATTCTTTTTACTGGTGCTATATACGAATTCACAATATCATATATCGATACATTCTATTGCAAAACTACCTTTGAATTTAAATTGATATGTGTATTCACATTTGTGTGAGGAACATATATGATAAGAATCAAATTATAATACTAAACCATTAGAGACGTCGACATATTGCGAAAATTTATTAAGGACGCTTTTAAAAACCGTTTGTGTATTCAAAATGACATATGAAGTGCTTGTGCATGGGGCATTATCTTTTGAGGAGAAGTGACCAGCAGCATTATAAACTTAATTGTATTTAATGATTTGATTCCAAATTGTAATGAGTTGCATGAAAACAAATAACTGTACATGTATGTTAAACATATATCGCACAAAGCAATGTGCTGTACAACATTGTGGTTCAATATCAAGTAAACGGATATTTTCTAGAAATATAAATAAGACATTTAATTGTTAATTTAGTATGTGATTTCTTCAACATGGTCAGTGGCCACATGAAAGTTATTACTAGTAGAGTAATAAATATGCAGACTTCAATTTGTGCGAATCGTGTATTTATACCATGCATATACATGTATTAAGGAAGGAATCTCTTTGTTGATTTGCGTTCCCCAAAATCAAAACTGTTTTAAGCTAAAATTATGTTGACAAACTCTGACTTATTGTTTAAAATAAAAATTTCTATTTTAGAGAAATAAGTCGTGGAATATTAACGTTAATTTTTTGTGATTTATTTATACAAGATCATTAGTGATTCACATTTTGTTTTATATTTTAGTTTAGCGTTGAATTATAAATTCTGAAATCAGAAACTGTCATTCAGAGTCATAAGGTAATGGGGCAATTCCTACTATATTAGCTCTGATGCATGAACATTACGTGCTCATCAGCTAATGTTACAAATCACATATTTGAAAATATATACATAAAGAAATTTTACTTGAGTAGTTTCTTTATGATGTCATATTTTAATCAATTTTTAAAAGAATAAAAATATCCAAGTATTGATCAGAAGTGTATGATAAATGTCTGTGTTATAAAATTGGAATATCGTCACATAGAAATGTCTATATTAATTTAGAAATCTAAAATTGTAATAAACAGAATATTCATAATTTCAGAAAAGAAGGGGATAGTTCCTATCAAAATATATCCCTTGCAAGAAAAAAAAAATAACCATCGAAATGTAATGTTTAATAGAGAAACATCTTTTTGTTGATGAAAAGTCTTAAAAAAAAATTTTAAAAAAATCAGTAATAATTCTTACATTGCAACGTCCTGATTCTTGAGTACAATTATTAACAAAAAACGATCAATTTCATGTTGGTGTTATAGTTGCAGGATAGGGTAAGATGCGAAAGTCTTCAATGAATTTGTTGATAAGTTGTAGAATATACCATGCACGGAACAATTATTTAACTATATAAATGTTAAATATTTAAAATAAGAGCAGTATCAAAATAACAATCGCTAACTGACATTGATAACATATGCATTGATCATGTCAGTCAGCCAGAACATTTAAACCTTATAATTATTGGATGATTGATACTTATATAACTTACATTTGTACCTCGTATAGAATTTGGCAAAAACATGCGTAGTTAACAAAAGAAATTAAAGAGGTTATTTGTGTTGAGCAAAACTGTTACGAAGGCGTGAAATATCATGTCATTAATCGTTTAAACAACCAAGCTGACAACGAAAATTTGCCACCACCTTATTAAAGTCTTTTATAGCAGAATGCAACATACGGTTTTGGTATATGATATATCAAAAAACTCTTTTGAATTGTTACCCTATCTTTGAAATTATAAAATGATATTCAATATCACATCAGCTAAACAATCAATAAGGAAACAGTATATATATGCCAGTAGATATGCATTTTCAGTAAACCAACTTCAAAGGAAAACAAGGTAGGGAAATTTGTAAAGTTAACGGCATCATATAAGAATTTTTT
The DNA here is from genome assembly GCA_033439105.1 of Magallana nippona. NCBI lineage: Eukaryota > Metazoa > Mollusca > Bivalvia > Ostreida > Ostreidae > Magallana > Magallana nippona. The sequence continues at coordinate 28,865,966 of CM065919.1, forward strand.
ATGCATTTAAAGAAAAGAAAACTTGAAAGCGTCTTTAAATAAATGTAATTCTTTATATATCTGGTAGAATTCTCAAAATGAAGTCCATAGCGCTGGTTTGTTTGGTGATGTGTCTGACCTTCGGCATGGCATCGTCCCATTATTACTATGGTAAGGGCTTGATGTCCGTTTTGTCGAAACAGGCTGAAGCTCTTTATCGAGGTCTTACGATGGCGTCTTCAGAAGACGGGGGTATGCTTAATAGTATGTGCAATTCTATTTTATTATATACCCATATTAAACATCATTCAAGATGTTTTCCTGTATATATAAGGATTCTCGAGGGTATATTTTTTTTCAAATATAAAACTATTTTTAATAAAAAAAAATAGATTAACATGAAAATTTAATCATATTAATGAATAAGGAATAGAAGCAAGCGACATTGTAACCAAATATTGCAACTTTGATACCATGTGTAGTTTAGAAAAAAATATATATATACAAATTTTGTAATCGTATATAACAAGTGAATCTGAAAATTTAAACATGATAATGAATGAAATAATACTATAGTTTTAAAAATTACTAGAATTATTAATTTTAAAAATACCGCAAAAATATTCACGAATTCATTTTAAAAAATGATTACCAAAATGAAAAACAAAATACCAATTTTTAATTGGAAATAAAATAAGCAGCTAACTTAACTTTGTTCTAATTGCAAAACCTTGTCAATAGTTAAATAAATTGAAAAATAAAATCATCATATCATCAAATTTTCATTCCTGATTCCATTTAAATAACATCGAAATGCGTCCATTTTTTTTTCTCGAAATTTGCCAACACACATGAAAAGTGATATTACAGTAAAACTCGAATAAGACATTTCAAAAATTTGACGAAACTAAATTATACGTGCGCTGGTTAACATTTCTTACGCTCTTAAAACTGTAGTCAAACTTTTAACAATACACATTAATTCTTTTTTTTTTTTAGAATTTTAAAAAAAATATAGGACCAACGAGATTCCTGAAAGAATTTAGTCCAACTCTTAAGAGGGTTTTTTTTTCTTTTTTTTCTGCATTCGTATTGCTACGTTTAGAGAATGATAAAGCAGAGTACAAGACATGATTTTTAGTTTTGCTTGTTTTATTAATATGTTTATGAGAAACGTATGCAACATGTCCTCGATTGACTATCTTATCTGTGTACAACAATGTGCACACAAGTTTAATCATTTGCGTTCACATTTAATTAACACTTTAACAAACAGCTATGAAGATGCATTGTAACATGTACTGCATTATGTCAAATCTGAAAGAGTCTTAGTAGTTTTTTCATTAGTTTCTCCTCTTCGAAAATATCGTTTTCAGGACCTATTAGTAAACAAAAAGTTTTGAGAATTTTGAAATGTGAAACACATAATTGGGAAACACCTTCAAACACTGTTTTACTATATAGTTTGTATTCTGAATATCTTTAACTTCTGGGATATCATCTCAACCGAAACCGTTTGATTTCACATAATTTATTTAACATTATTTTTAATACTAAGTATTATGATAATCAAATCAGAAAATGCACAAAACTACGTATACGTATTTTGATATCAAAATGCCAAAAAACCCCCCAAACAAACAAAAAACAAAAACAAACAAAACAAACAAACAAGCAAACAAACTTGGACTCAGAGATAGGTTTATGTAATTGATCAGTAGTGGTGAATTTTATAGTATTTATTCAGATTTCATTGGACAATTTATCGATTATAAAGACACAATAGATAATTACATCAAAAAAATTATATACAAAACCTTATTTTTTCTTTTTATTTTTAAAGATTATTTTGTAGGTTTTTCTTTTTGGGGTAAAGTGGGGTAAAAAACTAAACTTTTAAAGGTTTTTTTTTTATTATAATTCATATGTAGGTAAATACAGGAGGGTATATAATAAATGATGGTCAATACCATGTTTACTTATTCCGGTGAACAGGACTAATATCTCATCGATAAGCATGGGTCCAGAGAAAGATCTACGCTTAGAATCTTATCCATGTCTATCAACTAGTCATGATCCTGAACACCAGATCAAGTTTATGTAGTAATGATATATATATATATATATATATATATATATATATATATATATATATATATATATATAATCTATAAATTTTACTTGAAATGCTTTATACATGTCATTGTATATAGTAATTTTACAATTTTCTGGCTTACGAGTTATTGCACTTTCAAATGTGTATTATCTATAAGTTAGATTAAAAAATATTGTCCATCAACATGTACTTTTTTTATTCTGTTTTAATAAAGAGAATTGCATGCATTCTCATAGTAAAAAATAATTAAACTTATATAGAAAAAGGTTGTCTCTTCTTTAAACAATGAAGTTTATATGGTTGATTACAGGTTACCATGATCATGGTTACTATGACCACCATGGCCATAGACATCGCGTAGCATTCACAGCTGTTACGTCAAGCTCAACACACTATAGTTCTGGAACCACCATACCATTTACCATTGTCAAAGCGAACTACGGACATGCTTACAACAGCGGTAATTACCGCTTCACTGCCCCTTCCAATGGTCTGTATGTCTTCTCTTGGAGCATTGCTACCCACACTAGCTATAAAGGATATACCAGACTAGTGAAAAACGGATCTACGTATCACCGAGCGCACTGCTCGTCTGCTTATCAACAATGCGGCGCCACCGTCACCATCATTCTGCACAAACACGATCAAGTCTGGCTTGAGTCCGACTATTCCAGCATCTATCTGTATGCCACGTACTCATCTTTCTCTGGTTGGAAATTAAACTGAACAATGTTTCGTTGATGATTGAACATCAATAAAAAGATATAACAAAATATTGTACCATTTTCTATTTCATTTAATTGTCTATCTGAATGCACTTAAGAATGGTTATTTTTTCTTGCAATGTTAAAATCTTCGGATATTTCGTGGTTTCTGTTTATCCACAAAATTATAAGATGTATAGATAATTTCAGTATATCGATGTTTTTCATGAATGCTGCAATAACTGTCATTTAAAAATATTAAATACAATAATCAACTGAAAACGAAGCAAGCTAAAATAAGTTTTTGAAATCATTCAATGCAAAGGATACAATGAAATCGTCCCAACCAATCAAATGAAACTGTCTAACTTTAAAGGTTTCTTTTATTCTAACAAATGCTTTTATCTGAATGAAAAAGTTTTGATTGGTATCCCAGTGAAGATACAAAAAGTAGGCCAACACGGTCAAATACTCATATATGCAGATAACTCTGGAGATTTCCAACATACCGGATGTGTAATAGTCTTAAAAATATTGAAATGTTTAAGACAACATCTAATATCAATAGAAGTGAATTAAAGCAAAATAATCCATACTTGAGGAAGTGAACCTTTCCAACTTGATTTAAATTTAATAAATAAAAATTCTTTTATATAACTAAAAGCCATAAAGTTATTTGTGTTTGATCTATAAGGTTAATTAGGTTTATCAAATATTGATAAACCCTGTTATTTCATGCAATTAAGCATATGTTAAGGGGAAGAACGATAACTCTTGTATTGTTAATTCAAGGGTGATAACTCTATATTTCCTGGACTCGGAGCATGCGTGCTAAGCTCTTCCTCTGAAATTTAACTGTTCCCTGAATCGGTGGCAAAATATTTACAACGAAAAAAATCAAATCGTATCTTAATAATCGACGCGTTTTATTACCCTAAACCATCAGTCAATATGCTGAGAGTAAGAAACCAAAAGGCCTCTAAGTCGAGAAGCCCATATGCAGCCGTGTCAACGAATTCAACGAAAACAGTTGCTTCGAACAATGTTTTAGCCCCAGGTCGTCGAGGAAATCAAGTGAGACCGCCTCCTGCAGCCATCTCAAATAGTAATGCTTCCCCTCCGACACCAGCGGTACCAGCGTCAACTGTATCAACTGAATCATGCCATGGAACGTCACAGAGCGGGATGATCGACCCCCGGATGATTTCACTTAACATGCCGCCCATAGCTAATCACATCCAGGAAGCGCCATGTGCGTTGTCATCACATGTCCCCCCTCCCAACATGAATCAAGGTACAGAAATTTGCTTAGAAAATAATATTGACACGCCAAAAGCCATTCCACAGTGTTACTTCTCTGTTGGGGTCCCATGTGTCCCAAGCTTACAAAGACAAAATTTGGAATGGCGAATTTGTTCATTTAAATAAGTTGTTGCTGCAAAAGCCTTGTTCAGAAATTCAAAATCAAATTGTTTTTGAAGGGGGTGTTTTTCAAGTCAAACCAAAAAATAAAGAAACAAAAATTACAAACTTCTCCCAATGAATGGATGCATTCCTCAGTTATGCTTCAATTTACGTAGAAAAACATCCACTACAAGCCATTTCACTCTTGATGTATATTGTTAACCCGGTCCTAATGCTAAAACAAGAAGAGTAGAATTCTGTACAAATAGGTTTATTTGGCGAGTTTCAGCAGATAACAACAGAGTTAAATCCGATCACAAACAATCAATGAAATTGTAAACAATCAACTCAGTTTGTCTAGGGGATTTACAAAATAAACTGACTAGATTAAAAGACATATATTCATATGATATATTCATATAAACTGTATTAATCAACTTTAACAATAGTGTCATTAAGTCTGAGCATTTAAACACAAAATATGGAACCTCTCGTATTTGTGTACATTTTTCTCAAACCGGAAACACTTTACACAAGCTAAAACCACGAATTGAGGTAATAAAACCAATTTCTTACCTAAAACAAGAAGAGGAGAATTCTGTTTATTTGGCAGGTTTCAGCAGATAACATAAGAGTTAAAACCGATCACCCCATATTCCGGACTTTCACACTGGAGTTATCTCCCTTGCAACATTAACTATCAATCAACACAACAAAAAAATGCAGGGGTGGCTGAAACCCCAATAACTACCCGTAACAATATATCAACAATTAAAAAAGGGGCAGCTAGTAATAATTCAGGTTGGTTGGATTATGATGTGCAATTTCGCTTAAAGAAGTCTGTAAACTCCTCTTTAAGCTAGGGATCTATTGATGCTGAACTGTGGCTGTTTTACATGCAAACAGCTAATAAAACCCAACTGTCAAATCAATCAACTCGTAGGTATTTGAAATGATATACCTACAATTATGAAGGTGTTTGTCAGAAACAATATTGCAAGTATTTGCATCAGTGCATCACATGTAATGAATGTCATCCCTCCATTAATTGCTTCAAGAATAATCAATCTTATCAAATTCCTAAAAATGCACCAGCTCGTTCGAATAATTTTAATTCTAACAACAAATTTTTCAGGAATTAGCAACAACCCACAGGACGACAATTCCACATGTAACTTGTTGCATAAATTATGGGATATTGGCAGCACTCAAATTAATACATCAAACTTGGATTCTTTACTTGTAAATTACCCAGACAAGCAAATAGCAAAAGTTCTATCAAATGGGTTTAAAAATGGGTTTTTTCAATATACGGGCATTAGAAAAATGGTTGAACATAAAAACATGGTATCTGCAGAGGAACATGCTGTTGAGTTACATGAAAAAATAAATAAAGAAATAAGGTTAGGTAGAGTTTTAGGCCCTTTCCCTTGTCCACCTATTTCAAATTTACGGTGTAATCCTACTGGTATCCTCCCTAAAAAGCAGGGTGGGTGGCGCATGCTTTCTAATTTATCCCACCCATTGGGCAATAGTATCAATGATCATATTGATCAGCAATATTGTTCAGTGTCTTACTCTACTTTTGATCAAGCCTTGTCACTGATTCAGGAGATGGGCGAATGTGCATTTATGGCCAAAATGGACATTTCAAGTGCTTTTAGATTGTTGCCAGTCTGTCCTGAATATTTTTGTTTGCTAGGTTTCAAGTTTTTAAATTCATATTAAGTTGACAAATGTTCTCATCCTTCCTTCACTGGGAGCTGCAGCAAAGGTCAAATTCAAGGGGGGTAATTCATTACTTACATGAATTTTTATTTGTAGAGCAAACACAGATGATTGTAGGATGTTAATGGCACATATGATAAAGCTGTCTGAATTTTTAGGGATCCCATTAATTAGCTCCAGAAAAAACACAAGGCCCATGCACATCTATTTGTTTCTTGGGTTTAGGCATTGACACAGTTTCAAGAACTATTTTCATTCCTGATGATAAAGTTACTGAACTTTTGGAGAAAATTAATGATGTTCTAAGTTGTAAAAAAGTCACTGTTCAAAAGTTAGTCATTAGCAGGATCATTAGCATTTGTGGTTAAAGCTTTGCCTTCAGGAAGAGCATTTTGTCGTCGTGTGTATGCGGCACTAGCAGGAGGTAAAAAATCTTTCCATTTCATAAGAATTTCAAAAGAAAAAAGATTGGATTTAAAAATGTGGGTAGAATTTCTCTCAAAGTTTAATGGATTAACCCTTTTTCCATCTTTGACATGGCAAGATGATGAGATGCTTGAATTTTATACAGATAGCTCAGGTTCAAAGGGATGTGGGGTCATATTTGGCAATCAATGGTGTTATTTTGCTTGGCCTTTACATTGGTTTTATGAGACAACAAAAGATATAACATTTCTGGAACTTGTGCCTATTGTTTTAGGAATTTTTATTTGGGCAGAGCAACTCAAAGCTAAAATTTATTGTTATATATTGACAACTTTTCATTAGTTCATATTATTAATCAAAACTCATCAAAAAATATCAGGGTCATGGTTTTGCTTCGAGCGTCGGTTTTGTATACTCTTAGGTATAATATTCAGGTTAGAGCTATACATGTTCCAGGAAAAATTAACAATACAGCAGATGCTATTTCTCGCTTTCAGTGGTTAAGATTCCGACAGTTGGCTCCTACAGCAGACAAATTTTCATGTCACATTCCTACTCCATTTTGGGAGATTATTCATCAACTATTAGAAGCCAGTATATCTGAAAACTCAAGTAAAGTTTATAAACAAGGCATCCAGGCATTTTTTAACTTCAGAGTTCAAGCTTCTCTTGAGCATTTGTGGCCACCACCTATAGATCATATAGTAATGTTTATAGCTTATATGAAGGAAACTGGGTTTGCTTTTTCAACAGCAAAATCTTATTTGGCTGGTTTAAGTTTTGTTGTAAATTTAAATGGTTGGCATAATGCTACAGAATCCTTTTTGGTCAAAAAGTTGTTAGCAGGATTTGAAAGGTCGTGGAACTCAGGACATTAGACAGCCTATTACATTGTCTTTATTAACACAAATGACCAGCATCATTCCACATTTAACTATTCTTCTTATGAAGCACATTTATTTCAGTCAACATTTTTCATTGCATTTTTCGCTTTATTGAGAGTAAGCGAGCTAGTGTCATTGGAAAAAAATCATGTTCAAATGTTGGAGGATGAGTTTATAGTTTTTGTCAGTTGCTCAAAAACAGATCAGTTCGGTAAGGGTTTATGCATCAGAATACCCTAAAACACCAGATTCTTCCCTGATGTTTCAATTCGTTGAAGAATTTCATAATCCTAGGCAACACATTCAAGCAAAACCATTATTTGCTCACTGCAATACTAAACCATTGACTCAATATCAATTTTCATCCATGCTGTATAAATCCTTAGAATTCCTAGAAGTACCTACATTTTCATTCAAGTCGCACTCATTTCGAATTGCAGGTGCAACCTATTTGTACTTGAAAGGGGTGTCTGAAATACAAATCAAGCAAATGGGTAGATGGAGTTCCTCTGCTTTTAAATCCTACATAAGACAATGTTAATATTATTTCTATTGTTAAATCATAGATAAATTTCAGATTCAGTCTAGATCATTGGTTCTTCTATTATTCATTGGGCCCAGAAATATGCAGAGACCACAAATCAATCAGACCTTGGATTAAACCACTTCACCATTGCTTGGAATGGTAAAAGGGGAATGTTTTGGGAGTACTTGTTTACAACTGTATCAAGTATGTTAATAGCTCATAAACAACCAGCTATTTTGATAATACACTGTGGTAGTAATAATATAGGTGACCCTCAAAATACCCTAAAAGGTATTCAAAATTTCATGAAACTTACTTTATCTCAGTTAGCACAACTTCTGCCTAACACTCTCATTGTATGGTCACATATATTGCCTAGAGGTAATTGGAGGCAGTCTTTATCAACCATTGAAGGTGAAAACTCTAGGCGTAGAATAAATAGTGCAATTGCAACATTTGTTTTAAAAAAGCTTAAGGGGGCATCTATCAAATACCCAGATATCCAGATAGCTCAAAAGAAATTATTTCGAATGGATGGTGTACATTTGTCAGATCTGGTTAATAATATATACATGAATTCTCTGAAAAATGCTATTGTGCAGTTTGTGACATCTTCATCTCGCACCTATCCTTAAAATATACTTGTATATATCTGGCAAGTCATGGTCCGTTTTACTTATCTATCTATATCTTATATACATATCTGAATATAGAATGTCTAAATATAGACATTCATATGACATAAATATTGTGTCTACGGATGTCATTGTTTTGTCAAAATTTCCGCCTGGTATTGGCGGATGGATCACGCGACAGTGTCCGCGATCCATTTGGCATAATTTTGATAAGAATACTGTCTCCGTGGGGCACTGTTTTTTCCAGGCTCCTCGGGTCAAAAGAGTATTTCTAATATTGTATATTACACACACAGATATATATATATATATATATATATATATATATATATATATATATATATATATATATATATATATATATGCTGCCATATTGTTTGAATGGCGCATGTCGAGTTCAATGTACATGTATGAAATCTATCTGATGTACATGTACTATATATCTGCCTGATATCTATCTGATATTCTTGTACTCATCTAAAGTTTGCATATTTGATTAAACGGCCACGACAAATACGCCAAAAACTTGGTTTTGTATATATACTGAGATATGAGGGTAAATATCTGAATCATAATTGTCTGCTGTCTTGATATCTGTAATAGCTAGAAAGATGAAAAATATTTTCTTTGGGCTAAGGTCATGAAATAACTGTAAAAAGAAAATAAACTTATGTTGTAATTCGAACAATCTCAAACGAACATAAAATATTTACTACCATATTCAATCATAACAACACTCATATGGGTAAGTTCTCCAAAACTAGCACATTTATTCAATAAAGTACATAAATATCTATGTCTCGTGAAATAGAACTTGAAATCTGCAACAAAAAACATCAGGTAATGCATACTACTACGGAGTAAAATTAACTTATACATGTAACTCATGCATGTATATATGCATCATTGGGTGGGTGGGTGGGTGGGTCTTGAGCTCCAATGACTTAAAAACACATAGCATGCCAGTCATGCTCTGCATAACCGGTCTTACCAGTATTACTATTTAACTACCCATAATAAACCCATAATAAACAAACTATAAATAGACAACCATGTGTTCGATAAAACCTTGTTATATCTTTCAACCTGCATTAAATATAGTTATGTTCTAATTAGAACAATCTCAAACGAACATAAAATATTTACTACCTTATTCAATCATAACAACACTCATTATGGGTAAGTGCTCCAAGACTAGCGCATGTCGAATGTAACAAAATAATGGGAAAGAGAAAAACTATAGATTATAATTGTTATAACTTTATATAGATAATCAAATATTCAAAGACTTTGACACAGAAATTAATGACTTCACATAACCGTCTTTAGCATTGTCGGAACGCCACCTGCCATGCTTCTTGAACAGTCTATCACTCACACCAGCATCGGCAGCCGCGGTAGCGCCCCCAGACCTAAGACTATGAAGCCCAAATTTGGACTTATCCATACCAACACTTTCTAATGCTTCAAGCAATAATTCTCTAGCCCTACTATATGACAATGGTCCAGAATTTCTTAATTTATAATTACCAGATTTCTTACAAAAAGTTACTGCCCTAAAAATAAAACAACCAAAATCTGATGAAATATCAGCAATTTTCAAATACAATCTTAACATATTATATATTACATGTTACATTATTTGTCCTAGAAACAATAGCATTACTTCCAGTCTTGTATTTATCAGTTTTACTCTTAGAAATAAACAAAGAAAGATGATCCTCATAAAATACAATGTCAAAACGTTTTAAGTTGACCAGTTCTCAAAAACGCAAAAAAGCTGCATAACTTAATAAACACATACATGAAATACGAATGTCTGGTAAACTGCTACTTCCAGTTCCGTAGCGTTTCACAATTTTCTTGGTTACGGGTTTTGCACTAATGCGACGAGCTCCTTCCAAAACTGAAACTACTCATGATGAATGACAAGGATTTTATGTTCCTGAAGTTTCGTGCGCCCAGAAAATTGTGTAAAAGGCTTCATTAACCCTTGCGACGTTGTGAATGGCACTATTTTATCCATAAATTAAAGGCATACCGATATTTCCTAAAAGTACTATAAGAATTGGATTTTTCACAATAGAACTTCAATTCCGCTAAATTTTTGTCTGATGTCTGAAATGAGGCCCATCTTCCTGCGTGGAAAACATCTGAAAAATGTGAACACAGAAACACTTGTTAGCCCAGTCCCTCTTTTAATAACAATTCAAATTTGACCTTGTCACTCTGTCCATAACAGAGGCAATGTCAAACACCTTTATTCTAAGACCTTGTCCTTAAAAACCTTACCATGCTGATGTTCTTCAGGACAGTGTCTTACATTATTTCATCTCATAGCTCTGTAAGTAGATCTATACAACAAATACATACAATAAACAGTTCGTGAATCAGTGATCTAACCCTGTCACTCAGTACAACAGTACTAGGACCATGTTAATGGGTTATTCCCACTTAGCCAACATTCTGAAATTCTCAATTCCGACCTGGCCAACATTTTGATTTTCACACCTGAGTGATCAGGAGGCTATAGTCTGTTTTCACATGTAAATGTATTTGTTATCAATTACCTGAGAATAGTTTGATAAAAACAAATAAACGATAGCATTTTTTAAAATGATGAAATATAATGCATTAAAATAGTTAGGGAAATACCGGTAATAATAAATAAAATATATTAAGACTTTTAATACTAATCTAAACATAAACCTTTAAATATGTTGTGTTATTTTGATTTTAAAAGCTGTAATTTTGCCTATACTCAAAATAACCATAGAATATATTTACAAAAATATAAATCAGCAATTTTCTGCACGATGTTTACATAAAACCTTTCATATGTATAAACCAATACCGGTACATGCATGATTAAATAATTGAATTAAATAATCATGAAATGTTTAAATTGGTTGTATAATTACATAAATGAAATCGATCAGCTGTTTTTAAAGAATATAGACTAGATAAATAAGCATAATTATGGTCATTAGTTTACAGAATCAAAAGCCTGAAAATTATGAGATCTTGATTGCTTTATATACTGTTAGTTGAAAGATATCATCAAAAATCAAATCAAATCAATTTGGCCAATCTACGGGTGCAAGTCAACTTTAGAAAACGGCAGAGGAGAATTTTATCTTCTTAACTGTAACAATCTTATTTAAATTAATGCGAAGTATAAAACATTAAAAAATATAAGCACTTTACTTAAGCGTGTTTGTGTTTTGTTATGTTCATATATTATGTAGATTGGAAATATTCGATATACCTGTTACAACATTTTATGCTACGTGTACATATTTTGTTTATATTTTTATATATTATTTTACCTGTATATATTTTCTGTATATTTCATTTATATCAAATGCTATTTTAATAATGTTATGTTCTATTCGCGCAAACTTATAATTTGTAGATAAATTATTCTGTATATACGTTTTAAAATGATAAAAAAGGGGGAAAAAAAGTAAAATAATCAAATGTTGCAATAATGCTTTTACCAAATAATTAATAAATATTACTTTATATGTCGAAATCTTTAAATACTTTATTTCCTTAATTCATACAATTTTCAAATTAATGTCAATTGTTAAATAAGCCTTACAGGACCGCTAAGTATTTTTATTACATAATTTAACCTGTTTTGACATCTTACCTGGCACCTGTGAGCGTTTTTAATTACATAATTTGAACAATTGTTATTAACGCTAATTATACTTATTGTTACCTGTTCGTTTCATTTTTATCCACGCCCATAAGTAATTAAATGACCAATTATATTTTGTATTTCGAGATTATCTTTATGGGCGTGACTTTGTAATTATCGACGAAATAAAACCAAAAGCCAAACGCAAATTGTCACCTTTTGACATTTGCTATCTAAATTAATAAACTTTATATTTTGGCTTATTTCAATATTTGGTTTTATTTCGAAGGTAAATATATTTCTTTATTTTATGTTCTTCTTCTTTGTCAATTTCAAGAACTGTTTTTATTCTTATTTTATACACCTTTTGACATTTGCTATCTAAATTAATAAACTTTATATTTTGGCTTATTTCAATATTTGGTTTTATTTCGAAGTCCCCGAAGATCCATTATTCCCCGGTACCTCAGCGAAGCGAGTTAAGAGGAAATTTTCGTTGTAACATACCTATTGAAAATTGAAGAAAAGAATTGACATATGACCCATATGATTCATAGCGATAATTTCAAACGGGATTCTTATAATTACATTATTTTTCAAGGCTAAGTTTAAGTTAAGTCAACTTATATAATTACTCAAAATATGATGAAAATAGACAAACATGGTATTTATAGCTCAATTAAAGGTATAAATTAAGGGGAAATATTTAACAGTTAATTATTTAAAACCTCATAATTTTAAAATTACATTTTCATCTGTATTAATTGAATAAAATAATTTGCTGGGATAGAAGCTCAATTCATATCTATTCTTCATAACTTTTATCTGAAAACAGTCTATAGCTTACCTGCAATTAAATTCTTTTGTTCTCCACCTGCACCCCATGCCCATTTAGCCAACATAAATCTGCCTGTATTTTTTCAAAATGTTGGCTAAGTGGGAAAGCACCCATGTTAATTCTGTTCATACAGAACACAGCTTAACAGCAAAAAAAAAAAAACCTATAAATTTTTGTGTACCGAACATGCAGTTCTTGGTTGTACCTTTGCAAAAAATACCGCTTATGTATTTAAACTGAATAACATCTGTTACATAACTTCTATATGAAAAACCCGGTCCGAAAATCATACTAGATCAAAACGGCGCTGATGGCTAGTAAGGCAGGGTCAAAGTACCACGTGATCTACAATACACAAGACGCCTTAAAATTCTCATGACTAAATGAATAGGTGGCACAAGCCAGTTATTATCCGAACTCCAATCCTGAGAAAAACAATCTTCTGCCTCAGTACCAGGATTCCACAAAAGCGAATTAAACCTTGGTATTTTCTTATTAAGATAATTTGCTAACATGTCCACTGTATAAGAACCTCACATATTATTCATAAAGTCGAAAAAAATCTTTAGATAGAGACCAATCATCATAATCCACCAATTTACCCAAATAATCTGCCTATTCGTTCAATGATCTCGGAATCCATGCAATATCTACAGAAAATTTTCTTTGCAAACATAAATGAAATATAGAAAGAGCAATCTCATGTAACGATTTTTTCATGCTACCACTTTGAACAATAGAAACACAGTTTTTACTATCAGTCAACATTTTCACACACTTACCACTAAGGTTATCTTTGTAAGAAAACAAAACAAGCTGAATAGCCGTAAGTTCTCACCAGGTAGAACTTTGTGCACTTTCTACCTCTGAAAAATTACTGTGAACGTACTGTTGTGTACCTGATAATTGGCAAACAGCTCATGCAGCTACAGAACTAGCATCTCTACACGAAATAGCAAATTATTTGGAATATTCTTTCACAAAACGACAGTTATAAGTTTCCAAATTCTTTGACCAGAACAAAAGTTATTGCAAAAATTCATGTGAACTATCAAATCTAATCAAACTATCCCATGCAAATCTAGACTCTATAACTTCATAACACGTTCGCGTCATGAGTCTACTAATGTTACCAATAACCGGTCCCATAGAAGTGACCTTGCCAGTAAATTGAGCCAATTGTCTGGCAGTAATTCTTGGTAATCTACGAAATATGTCTGCTAAAGTGTTCTTACAATCTTGTACGCGTCTCCCTGGAATAGACAGACAAAACATTTTAGTTCCCCATAACATTCCAGGCCATTCTAACGTTTGACACAAAAACTGACTTTCCTGAATTCACCAAAAACCCTGCACTTTTTAACGATTCTTTAACAAAAAGGCTATTCGAAACTCCCTTCTCGTATAATTTAGCCAATCCTAAGGCATCGTCTAAATACAGTACAATGTTGACACCCGACTGCCTCCATTGATCGTAAACACTTCGTAAAAAGGCAAAACAGTAAATACATAAAATAAATTATTCCAAGAAAAACCCAAGAATGTTTTTTGTGCTGCACAAAAATCTATATGATGATATCCAGACTTTAAGTCAAATTTAAACATACAATACCCTTTTTTGAAAATACTGCAATGCTATTTTCCAGTCCTCAAATTTCACTTTGTCTTATCTTAAAAACTTGTTCAAAATACTCAAGTTAAGAATTAACCTTTTCTTACCCGAACTGTTCATTGCTACACAAAGCGGATTGACCACAATAGGTTTGAAATGTACATGTATAATACAATCTGAAAGTAACAAATCTGAAACGGTGTCAGAAACAAATTCAGCAATGAGCAAAGCAAACTTATTATTTTTCATGTATATTTCTTAAGGTGGCATAATAAATGGTATCACTTAGTCAGTGCTTATAATACTGATAAGGAAGTCAGGTGCATTAATATTCTTCCAAAATTGCACTTCATTTCTTAAACGATGCTTAACCCTTTTAGAATCTCCGAAACTTTCTAAATACTTTAAATTTATAAAAGACAACAGCTGAACACCAACTGGCGTTTTTGGTCATGGCTTATTTATTGAAATTGAACATGCATTTTAACAACCGACCTGCCACCCAATTGGTGAGCAGGTATATGGCTGTACAATAAATCAATCAATCATCACATCAACAATCAAATGTTCAATCAATAAATATAAATCAATCAAATCAGCAATAGGATTGTTCAATCAATCAATCCATAAATAATCAATCAATCAAATTGTTTGATCAATCAATATAAATCAATAACATTAGCAATAGGATTATTGAATCAATCAATCCATAATCAATCAATCTATCAATCAATATCAATCATCATTGTCAATTGATGAATTGAGTCAATAAATAATCAATGGATCAAATAGTTGATAAATAGCGCTTTGCTTAAAGCGGGTTAATGGCTAGGTTAGGTAGACCCTGGGAGCAGTTGACCACCTATTCCCAAGCTTTGAGCAGGCCCTGGGAACAGTTGCCTACATCAAAGACCTGAGAAACCCTGCCATGTTGCAAATACCGAAAAACAAACAATTTTTCTAGAGTTTAAATAACCAATTTGGATGGTAACCACAAATGGAGCACAGGAAGAAGTCAATGCAATGTCAAATAAGCCATGACGATGATGGGTATCGTGGTAGATGTGAGTACGCACTGAGCACAAAATGAAGTCCACGATAGGAATTATTGCCTGGAAGTTGGCTATAGTAAGTCGCATGTTGACACTGTTCCAAAGTGAATTGAATCCCATGATGAGAATGGTTACCATGGTAGTTGGTAATAGCAAGTTGTGTTTTGATACTGAACACAAGATGTTTATACTGAACACGAGGTGAAGCCCAAGGTGAAACAGGAATCCTTGTAGTTGATAATAGCATGTCCAGCCTGAATTGTTGACTGGAAGATAAAACAAGGAGACCAGCAGTATCTGATATACTTCAATTAATATCTAAGCAATGAACATGATTGAATAATTGGTGGCAATGATTAAATTTGTTTATAGCTATTCAAACGTAAATCCAAATAAATAATTTCAAATAGTAGTCGTATGCATGATAACAACCACAGGTCTTAATTTGGCTGCAAAATAAGCAAACTCAATAAACTGACAAAACAATAATTAAGTAACATAAACATGGCAGTCGTTCAAATTGACGCCATCATGACACAATTCAAATAGGGTGGGAGGGTTTGGGTGAAATTTTGTTTGATGATCGCAGCATCATGGAAGAATGTGATGAAAAAGGATTCCAAACCCGATATCGATTGCGAACACCAAACCCGATGGTTTAGGTAAAGCTAACCCCATCCTTATTAGGATCACGACTAAGGATAAGGTTGCCGTTGCTTGTATAAATGAATTTATCCTTAGGGATAAATTCCATTATAAAAGACAACAGCTGAACACCAACTGGCGTTTTTGGTCATGGCTTATTTATTGAAATTGAACATGCATTTTAACAACCGACCTGCCACCCAATTGGTGAGCAGGTATATGGCTGTACAATAAATCAATCAATCATCACATCAACAATCAAATGTTCAATCAATGAATATAAATCAATCAAATCAGCAATAGGATTGTTCAATCAATCAATCCATAAATAATCAATCAATCAAATTGTTTGATCAATCAATATAAATCAATAACATTAGCAATAGGATTATTGAATCAATCAATCCATAATCAATCAATCTATCAATCAATATCAATCATCATTGTCAATTGATGAATTGAGTCAATAAATAATCAATGGATCAAATAGTTGATAAATAGCGCTTTGCTTAAAGTGGGTTAATGGCTAGGTTAGGTAGACCCTGGGAGCAGTTGACCACCTATTCCCAAGCTTTGAGCAGGCCCTGGGATAAGTTGCCTACATCAAAGACCTGAGAAACCCTGCCATGTTGCAAATTCCGCCATACAAACAGCTTAGCTAAGGTGTTTGTTCGCCAGACGATTTGCAACCCAAAAACCATTTGAAGGGGCGAGCACAGGGATGAGGGCAAGTTTAAGGGTAAGCCATGACCAGAAATGTGAATGGGGGGATAAAGGGGCAACTAGGAGCATGGGCCAGAAATAGGTCTTTACTATATCAGAAAAACAATGAACGTTAGATCAACCTGCATTGGATGTGAAAAACAGAAATTATCTGTTGGGATATTAACTCATTGTAAGCTAAACATGTTTAAAATTGAATAATATATACTTATAAAATTTGGTCAAACTTTTGAATCCATGAAGCCATAAAGGTTAAATGGATGTAATATTAAGAAGACATGGTATAGCAAGTCAGCTAGAACATTATTGAATGTAAATGATTGGGTTATATGTACAAGTTGGCCCAATCTCATAACAATTGTTATTCAGTGTATTCAAGCTCAAAGGCATAAAGACCGTTTGTATTTTATCCATCACATAATTAAGATAAGGGTCGATCATAGATATGCATAAATCCTGACTTGTAAATGCATATGTGGTAGGATTGGAGCTAGCAATGGTTAGTACAACCATAATCTGAAATAAAGCTTGATTCTTTGCTTTAAGGTGGCTCGCTACACCTTGAAATAGTTTGTAAGATTAGCAGAAAATTATGATCATGATAGGTATTATGATGGAAGAAGCATATAAGCCACATAGGTTAAATAATTTGCAATTTGAATATAAAAATTTATTTTCAAAAATTCCATAAACATCAACAAAAATCTCAAGCGAATTCGAACTCATAACATGCAGTTCACAAGCCTGGTACTTAAACCATTACACGACCAATTAGATTGATACAGTTTAACAAACATTTAAATCATCATCTTGCAACATAGTGTCTTGAAAAGTATAAGTCTAGGTGAGTGATGTACCTCAACATGTTGACCCAAAACTAGTAGACTAAATTTGTAATTGAAATCATGTAACTTAAAAGTCTATGTTAGAGGTGAAGTATGAATAAACTGCGAACAGGTATAATATGATGATTATTAAATTAGATAAGTGACTGGCCTTCGCAGGTGACCATGCACGAAATAATTTGTTAAAAATTGGTCAAATAGCAGAATCCACCTGGCTGGGTGGAGAAGTAGTTGCCTTTCCAACTTGATTATTTGTTGAAATCAGAAGTGATTGTACTGTGGTACATGATTCAAGCTTCAAATTCCTTGCAATAAGATGAATAATGTGATGTTTTTACTCACAAGAAACAATGTTAAGCTGAAGGTGTCAAGATGAACAAGTAGCTAGTAAATAAGGGAGTACTTAAATTATTGCATGTTGGAAGTGCAGCAATAAGTCTGTGGGTGACACGAGGAAAAGCATCTTATGGGTTATGAGTGATGTTTGAGAAGATGATAAGATCAATAATATATACATGTATTTGCCAGGATTTGGGTTGATGGTAAAATATGTCTGAAGCTGACATTAAATTTTAGATGAGGTCCGCAAAGTGGTAGATTAAGCTAGAACTTAATGCTACTTCCTGACAATTGGGATGAATTATTTGAACATGTAAAAATGAATACAGGTACTTATAATCATTGTGATGTTGGACTATATTGAACCTGCAGGAGGCCCTAGATGTTTATAGTTGATGCCAAGTATGTATGTGAGCTAAGGAAAAATTTGTACCCTCCACAAGCAAAATTTGGTGCAACACACTAATGTCCCTCCGTTTATACAACACACTGTGTTCAATCATGGCCATTTGCCTTCGACTGAATTCATGAAACAGACTTAGTTGTAATGGAACATGTTTTTGTAATGGATATATCCTGTGTTTGGATCATATGTATGCCCATTCCCTAGAAATTAAACACAAGTAATTCTAATCAACAGGTAAAAAGAATTTGACATCTGTGCATAAAGACCATGACTTACCAGAGAAAGGACATGCAGGTTAAATGAATGTAACAAATGAAAAATACGGGTGGTCGTGACAATAAAGTTGACCGCTTGGCATTTTACCGAAGGTGTAAGGATATATGTAAGGTATAAGATGCTTTGACATTATGACTGGCAAGATAATTACTAGTGCAATTGTAATGCAAGTGAGGATATGATGTTGTTACCAATATATGACTATAGAGATTAGAAATATTGATGGGACACTGAATTTATCCCTATCCCTAGTAAGTGATTCAAATCTCTCCAAAAGGTAATCAACAAACCAAGTAGTATAAGTCTATCATTCTACATGTTATTGAAATGAGATAATTTCTGTAAAGCATATCAAACTGTCTTTGTTGTGTACCAAGATGTTGCGATGACTGCTGATGATACTTCTAAACTCTAAGTGAAAATTCTCAAGGAATCTTACATTTAATTCTAACATTGCAAATGCAAGTTATCAGTTAGTCAACATGTTATTAGCAGCAATGAACACTCCCAAATCTGTAGAATTTGAACCAAAGACCAACATTAGGATAGACTACTGACATGTATAATTATGAGGAGGCCAAAACCAGACCTAGTTGATGTTATAATCAAGAGGTCTTAAAATGCAAATGAAAGAAAATACATGACTGTGTTAATGAGGATACAAATCAACGCTAAAGCCTTCATGAAATTATAAGTATTTAGCTTAATTTGACCTGATCCATTTTCTTAGAGACATGCCAAATAGGAGATGCCAAGATGGAGAAAAGTCGTACAGCATAGAAGTACACTATTATATAACTGAAACTCTACGAGAAAAAATGAATCTTATCTTATGAAGGTTTTGCCAAGGAGTTAAATGATATTAACAGTGAGAGCATAAACTGTTAAGGTTAGTATTGTGTAAAACCTCGGAGGATCGATCCGAGGGTTGGAGTAATGACTGATGTGACACTGTAGTTTGAAGTAAAAATGTTATACATGTTATAGTAGTGTCCTGCACTATGGGAAGGTATTAATTAGGAAGTGTGAACAGTAAGACAATATGCAATGTATAAAGGTTAAACAGTATTTATACATGTTAATTGCATACAATGAGCAAGCCAAACCTGTCCGAAGTTTGTTTTGGGCGCCAAGCGCCTGGGTTTGTTAATAAGACTTTATATTAATCAATGAGGGCTTGGTCAATATGGCCAGAGATGTGAATGCTAGCAAATGCAAGGATTGAATGTGCATTTATACCTAGAGATACAGGGGTTTTCAAATGTAACTGAACATGTTAACTGGAAGAATGAACTGAAAGAGCTATGCTTGATTGCCGTAGTTACAGTGTTTCACCTAAGAACTGGCTACAGGCCGAATTGACTGCTTCAATTCATAAAAATGCCGCTTAGAAATAATAAATTTAAAAAAAATAATTGTTTTTTTCTGACAGAGTTCTGTTCATTCATCTCAACCCTTAGCCTGTAACAACTGATCTTTCACCCTTTACTTTGAAATAAAGGGAAAACACTGAGTTATAAGCGCAAAATATATGCTGTTTATTTTTTATTTTTTATTTTTTTTTTTTATTTTTTAAATAGGTCCCATGTGAGGACCTTTAAGCACATTGATTGAGGTGGTTTAGTTGTACCTGAATAGGGAAGATGCTGTTAGAAGATCTCTGGTGTTTGGTATCTATGTAGAAATGAGGATATGAACATTTTGTAGAGGTCTGAACAAACCCCTAATGCATCAGGAAGCATTGGTCAGCAGGCTAGAAAGCGGTTTCAAGTCTTCTAGTGGTTATCGTCGGCATATGTGCTGAAAGCGTCTACTTGTGGCAATAATCTACAATATTGTATAACAAGTTTTAGCCAAGTGTAAATAAAAGCTTTATTGTTGATTCTATAGCAATTGGTTATGATTAAAATCATGAAAATTTATATGATTTTTTGAAATTTAATGAGGAACATGATTTGGCTTAAAATTTGTCTTATCACACAAAATACTGTATGAAATGTTGGTTTAGAGTCACCCGCGTCAATGTATGACATTACCTGATAATCAACTTATAAGTGGTCAATACTGCATTATGAATTAAATTTATGCAAGTCAATACTTACAGTAGTTGATCATATACTTAACACAGACGTCGAGGTGTTGGAAAACACATGTGCTACAAAATCTTAATAGTGGCATAGCTCTAAAATGGTGAAAAATAAGTTAAGCAAAGGTGCAACATTATAACATTAGCAATTGTAGCATCAATATGTAATTGAAGTATACATACGTTAAATATTTGACAAATAGTATGAGGAAATTATAATAACTGTTGATTTTTATTTTAATTCTTATATATAGAAGAATATACTGCACAACTGATGTTAAGAGATTTTAAAAGCACGTGTTGGAATAACTTATATAATACCTGATTTTTAGCTTGTTATGAACAAAATACGACATTTGGAATTAAATTGAGTTAAAAGGGATACTAACAGTAACTGAGCGTATACTTGACCAACGAATTTTCGATCGATGGTTACTCTAGTTGTCAGATAGCATGGATTTACAACTTGAAATTTTGTTTGATGATCGCAGCATCATGGAAGAATGTGATGAAAAAGGATTCCAAACCCGATATCGATTGCGAACACCAAACCCGATGGTTTAGGTAAAGCTAACCCGATCCTTATTAGGATCACGACTAAGGATAAGGTTGCCGTTGCTTGTATAAATGAATTTATCCTTAGGGATAAATTCCAATATTTGATGTTCAGGTATGATATCATTTCCTCTAAAAATACTGTACCTTTCATACATCGTGAGATCGAATTCATCATACTTATCATTTACTGACTGATCCAGAACCACTTGAATGATTTGCGGCGCTGAAGAGGGGGCAGTGTTTCCTCCAATGCCAAGCTGATTTGCAGTGAAAACAAATGTCGTATGTTGAAGGTTCGCGGCCTTTCCCGAAGCCACGAAAAAGCTGCTGTTGATTTCCAGCGGCCGCGGCAGCAACACTACCAGTAATAAGCTGAGGAGCGTTGTAACCGGAAGGGCGTGGTTTATAAGGCGGCTGAAACCTCTTCTTCTTTTTAATGACACGCAAGGCCCTGTTCTCAGCTTGCCGAAGTTTCTTGTCGTCATCGGAATCTGAAGCGATGTCGTTGTGTTCATACTGATGAACTGTGGCCCACCCTGCTGGAGAGTTATCTGCTGTACGAATGAGCTTGTTGCGTTTCGACAATTTCGTAATAATGTTCCCAATTAAAGCGACGCACTCACTTTTAAGTTTGACTTTATTCTGCAGTTTCTGCAAATCTGCTATGATTTCCTCATTAAATTCAAACTAAATTTTGTTGCCAGGTCTCTTATGTGACGACGCTATGTCCTTTTTCAGTTTATTATACAAGTCGATTTCTCTGCCTTCTTGACTATCCAAAAGCTCTTTTTTTTTAAGGAATTGAGGGGAGAATCCAAATAGCACTTAAATAAATTAAAGATATCGGATAAATCAGTAGCGGCAGTTGCAGAAATTTTACCGGAGTCCCCGCCCAAAAAAATGCTCTCGGAGTCCGACATTGCCAAACGTGTAAACAGCGCAAAGTCTTGAGCTCGAATGACTTAAAATCACATAGCATGCCTGTCATGCTATGCATAACCGGTCTTACCAGTATTACTACTCATAAACTACCCATAATAAACAAACTTTAAATAGACAACGACGTGTTCGATAAAACCTTGTTATATCTCTCAACCTGCATTAAATATATAAAACAATCATTTATAGGAACCACCTGTCTCTTACATCAAAATATAATTAGAAATTATTTTTATCTAGTAATTTAAATGCCTTTACATCAAATAATAAACTAAGAAGTAAGATTATAACTATAAAGCTTGATGAAAAAAAAAGCATTTCGATTTATCTTATAGTATCAGTATTTTTTTAATTTATAATTACATATGTATTTGTAAGCAAGCGCGGGTATTAACACTTTACACATTAATGGCACAATGCTAACATGTAGAACAATATTTATTTTTTTATTTTCGCTTTCTCTGTCTCTTTCTCTGGATGAAAAATCAACCGGAAACTGTATCAGCATTGGTTTATACACAACTTTGTTCAGTTCTCATCATTAACATCAGTGTTTTAAAATTCATGGAAATGAATATGTTATGAGGGTTTGAAAGTATTTTAAAGCATTTTGCTTTATTTTTATCAAACTATGTATTTGTTTTTCAAAATATGATGCCAAACACTTTATATCTGTATAATATTTAATCATTCGTTTTCTAAAACCATAATGATATTCCGTAGCTCATGATAATAAAGAATTCTCTAAAATCGTTACGGAATATTGTCTTTTCAAATGACAGAGAAAATGATCTTACGAAAGAAGCTTACTAATACTTATTATCTTATTTCTAAATGTCAGTATAGTGAAATTTGAACATAGTCTTCACAAGTGTACAGACTTTAGGTACATTGAATTACATTGCCATATCAATAGATCATAAGATGCCATCAACAGTTTTCATGAATATTCTCCTTTTTCAAATAGCTTACCCCAAATATGTAAGGAGCTTTGTAAACTTAAGTTAAAACTGAAGTAAACGAAAGTGTGATTTAATTGCTTAATACAAATAAACTTATAACGAACCAGTCAACTTATTTTTATAGTTTCCCTTTAGTCTTAGAAAATAAGCACCCTTGTTTTTTTAAATTTATAACAGCTGTAAATATTTCACAAAATTCGGGTTCTAATCTCTGCCAATAAGTTAACGAATATGTGATTGAAAGAATCACGGAAAGGTGACTTAATGACATTGCTCTACCTTTCAGTCACTTTTCTAGAACTTTCGGTTAACATAAGTTGACTAAATGACACATGCTCATAATGTGAATTAATTCCCTTGTTAAATAAAGAGAAAGTGATGATTGAATTTATTTAATACTTCTATTTCGATTCTATGGAAGAACACAAATAAAATCCTCCCAAAAAGTGTTGACATTATTAAATTGATGTAAGCTAAAGTTTAAGTCGAATATATTTTGATCTCTAAACTCAGAGTTTATCGATTGCACTTGAAATGAACCGGAAAATAATTTCATCATTTGAATCTAGAATTGATGTTGAATAGTATGTTTCCTAGTCTTCTTTCTCAGTCAACGATGTTAACGATTTATAACAATATTTGGTGTTTCTTTTACAATTTATTTCAGGTTACATAAATTGTACATGTAAGGGTAAGTACTCTCTGATTATCTTTAAGAATTAAAAATACATTAGATATTATTAGATATAATTGCCATTTAACTCATTTCTTTCCAGAGTTGATGGAAAGAATATATGTTGCCTTGACTTTTCGCTAGATAGAACTACTGGAAAGTGTGAAGGTAAGAATACGGTATACTCTTCTTTATCTATGAATAATTTACATAATGAAATGGGTGGTTGAAATTTCAGACACCCACATATAAATACCCGTTTATCAAATATATATTATGATAATTTATTGACCATGTAGAATTTGAACAAAATGTGTTAATTAATTCAGTTTTGTTCGTACATTATTTGTAGATTGTTTCATTGGCTTCTATGGCAGGAGTTGTTTACAAAAAAACATTTAACTTTCTGTGGAGAAGACTTTTAACGTAACAAAATTTCTTTTAAAGGTTTATCCTTAATATATCTCACAAAAACTTAAAAAACAGTTTTCAATCCAACCATTACTCGCTTGATTTTCACGAGTATTCGCGAATCATGATTTAACAGAAGATAATTTTTCTAAAAATAATGATGATATGAGACTTCAAATGAACGAGGTTTTACAAGAAACTTCCACTGACGGCCAAGGATACGACTCTTCAAATAAAGAAATTAAACGAAACATTCTCACTGATCGATCAGATCACATTGACGTCGACATTACAGAGGACAACACGTACAATTAAAACTAAGATGGTGATAATGGATTTGAATCATTTAAAGAAATTCAAAAATCCGTGCACATCAAAGTGTTTTGACATCAAGACTGTGTTGTCTATTGTTTAATGTGTACTTTATAGATATATATAACATCAGCATGTTTGAAATCGTTACGATATTATTAATGTTTGCAGTCTTGTCTCCAAAGAATTAATGTTTGATAATGATGAGACTACCACTTCTTTGGAGACAAGACTGCAAACATTCATAATACATGAAAATAACTATTTCAAACATGCTGATGTTATACAGTACACGGTTGACGTGTAATAACATTATGATAGTTCGTCAAAAAAAGTTCTTTTTTAAGTGTTAAGGCTTGTCGTTTAAGTATTTCGTAAGTGCGACACGTTCTTCGTTTCAGTTAACAAATGGTTCGCTTTAATTGTTGCGTACATTTACATGTAACATTTGATGTATGCGGGTAGTACCTTACTATTTGCACTTACTTGTATGATTGCAGTTACTTGTACAATTCACATTATTAAAACCGAACAGAGATTTTTATTAAATGGTCACATTCATAATAGAAAATTTAATCAGTCGTCAAATGGTTTTAATGGGAGATCACAACGTCTGAATATACTCAAAATTGAAGAGCTTACTTCAGCAGTATCAGATTAGGGTCATAAGACTGTTTAAAGAGGATTGCATGGTCGTGTTACAAATTGTAATCACATGTTTCAAATATATTGCAGATAAATTGCTTATTTTGAGAAATGATATGTGAGATTTGTGTCCTTTTTTTTACACACCCGCTGACATTGGATATGTGATAAAATGGAAGGCTACACACGAAAAATAGGGTCAGCTAATACTACACTGATCTACTAGTTTGGTTTTGTGTTGGATAATGTACACAGAGCAATGCTTTGCAATCAATCACAAATTTTCTTTGTTTAGGAATAAAAAAACCCAACGCATCTTGAATAAAAAGTATTTTACTATATTTTATCCTACAAATAATGATTGCACTTAAAAGGTTTAAAGATGGGCATAGTTTTTTTAATTGTAGGAATAGCCTCTGCCTTGACTCCAACTTTATGTAATTACATTAATTTAAAGGTCGTATTTACAAAGATCGAGTTCATTTTCATAGGAAGGGGTACTTGCATTTTCGTGAATCTTCATAGGATCATGAGGACGCCAACTTTTTAACCGGCCGATATCATATATTTTGTTTTGCGACGCCCAAGAAGAGAGCCCCAGACAGACAGAGACAGACAGACAGACAGACAGACAGACAGACAGATATAGAGAGAGAGAGGGAAGGAGAGAAAGAAAGAGACAGAGAGATAGAGACAGAGAGAGGGGGTCAATTAAAGTACCTCAATTCTCTATTCTATATATATCTAGACCACTCTTTGCAACTCTTTGCAATATCGGTTCCACCTTCCATTAAATGATTTCTAAATTTTATCTTCATTTAAGGTTGACAATCTAAATTCCAGATATTTGCAGAGCAGTTAGGGTAAGAAACAACGAAATATTTCATTTTATTTACCGTTAGCAACGTGTCATGACAGTAACAGTCAAAACAAGGAGCAATGTTTACCAACTGTTCGATAATTTCAAAAAAGAAATATATATATATATGTATAGACAGAATATACGAAACAGTTAAGGTTTAAATAACATCGTTTTATCTATTTTTTCAGTTTGTTCTTGCAAATGCTTACAAATTTTTACAATTTTACATTTCAAATTATATCAAATACACTTTTTTGATTTGTAAAAACAAACATAAAAAATCGTATCAAAAGTTGATCCGGCTTAAATTTGCATAGGAATTATCTTTTTTTTTTCATAATTAGCTTAAAGGATAAACTCTATATATTCAAGATGTAATAATGTTACAGGGGAAGGAAATTAAGCATATATTGTACAAAGAATTATCATTTTCATCTACTTTAATTGTAAATTGAAATATTTTCATTAAAAAAAACCGGAACAAATGAATAAATTAAGAAATGTAGATGGTCTCTATGACGTCATCCCATTTATTCCGGTTTGTTTTTTCAACAGAGCATCAATATTAGCAAATAATGATATTAGCTCTAAATGAAAACTTCTGGAAGATATGAAGCAATACCGATGTGAGATCCTTTTTTACCTTTGACTTTCCACTAAATTACAAACAATTGACAAACGGACCAATTTTGTTCGTTGAAATCTAAATGCGGAGGTTAGTGTCAGAGGAATATTCCCGTAGTTGTGGAAATTGTCAACATATGACAAGTATCATATAAAATGTCGTTATTTTGACGTGATAATTCCGAATTTAGGGAATGCATTTTAAAACATCCCGATTACAATTAAAATACTTATTCAGTTAGCGAAGAACTTGACTTGGAATAGCCCGAATTACCATTTGACAAATACATGTAGTGACTCCAGCTGTTCACCTGCAGGTACTAATTACGTATAGAATTTAAAACTTTGTGGGACGACCGATGAATGAATAGTAGTTTTAAAAAAAAAAGTTACAAGTGAGTGTAACTTTAAGTTATAATCGTTTAAAACTCATGCTGACAGGAGACATTTCAGATAAAAACATATTCTTATAAAACTTGTTTCCGTTCTTTTATACTGGTGCAATAAACGAATTTAAATTATCATATATCGATACATTCTCTTTGAAGTAAAATTGAGGAGTGTATTCACATCTCTGTGGATAGCCGCCTTTCAAAAGGATTCAAATTATAATACCAAACCATAAAAGCCAAACGGCACATTGTTGATATTCAGGGCGCTTGTAAAACATATGTTTTTGTTCGAAATGATATATGAAGTGCTTGTGCACTGGCCATGATGGGGCAATATGTTTTGAGAGGAAGTGAACAGCACCATGGCATTTGGAACTTGTTTGTATTTAATGGCCTGTTTCCAAAATGTGATGAATTCCATGAAATAAATGACTGTACATTTATATGTAAAAAGATGTCTCTCACAAAGCAATATTCAAGTAAACTGGGAATAAACATAAGACTTTTAATTGTTAGTGTATTGTAGAAAATGAATAAATTCACAAATGATTTGAATTCAGAGGAGACAGAACACTGGTCACATGATTGTCGGTGACCACATTATAGAATACTAGTACAGTAATAAAAATTGTGGACGGCAATTTGTTTGAATCGTGTATTTATTCCATGGAAATACATGATTTAAAGGGGGAATCTCTTTGTTGATTTCCGATCCACAAAATCAAACCTTCAAGCTAAAGTTAGGCTGGCATATTCTGATCAAATTTCCCTTATAAAGAACATAAGTTTTTGAATATTAACGTTAACTTCTGTTATGATTTATACAATACATATATCATTAATAATTCAAATATTTCAGATTTTCGATAATCATTTGTGAACGTTAAATAAAAAATCCAGAAAAAATAAACTGTCAAAGATATCCATAAGGTGATAAAAAAGTAAATCCTATTGTATTAAATCCTTTGTATGCAAATAAGGTACTCATGGGATCAATATTATAAAGCACATATTGAAAATATATATTGCAAGAAATTTTACTGAGTAGTTTATTTATGCTGTCACATTTTGATCAAATTTAGAACGAAAATCTCTAAGTATTGATCAGAAGTGATAAATGCTTTTTGTTACATGTTTAAAAGTGCGATATTATCCCATAGAAATGCCAATATTAGTATCATAATTTATTTTTAAATTTCTTAATATACTTTGAATTTTTGAATAACATTTGCGCAAGTAAATTCCATTGTTTTTTAATTCATGAAACTAAAATTGTCGTAAATGTTCATCATACCAGAAAGGGGTTAATTACTACATCAAAATACTAGTATACCCCTTGCACGAAAAGAAAATGACCAAAAAAATGAAATACGATATAGAGGAAATCTTACATTGTATCGTTATGATTCTTTTAGGTAAAAGTATGCCCCAAAACTACCCTGAGAACGACAAATTAAAAATAATTAATTTCATTTTGGTGTGACAGTTGCGGGATAGGATAAGATACAAAAGACTTTCAATGTATTTGTTGATAAGTTGCAGGATATACGATGCAAGGTAAGATTATTTAGCTCTTTAAATGTTAAATATTTTAATAAGAGCAAATATCAAGAAAACTGACAAAAATATAGCATTTTTCATTTCAGTCAACCAGAATCTTTAAACCTTCAAGTTATTAGATGAATAAAACTCACATATCTTGCATATGCACCTCGTATAGAATTTGGTAGAAATATACAGCGTAAAAGAAATAAATTAAACAAGTTATTGGTCTTTGAGCAAAACTATTACCAAGGCGTGAAACATTATGTCATTAATCGTTTAAACAAGCAAGCTGACAACGAACATTTGATGTATGGAAACTATTATGCAAACTAACAACTTATTCAAGTCTTCTTTAATGCAAATTAAATTGCGGTTTTGCTATATGATATATTGATAATATTTCTTTTGAAATATTACCCTATCTTTTAATCTTAAATGATATTCAGTATCACATCAGCTAAACGATCAACACAGGATTAAGCTCTGCCATTCAGTCAACTCAATGATAACTGAATGGTCTGGAAAGGTGACTGAATGGCACAAATATGCCATTCAGTTACCTTTCAGTCACCTTTCAATTGATTGAATGGCGGAGATTCATCCTGTGCAATTGGGAAACAGTATATATATATATATATATATATATATATATATATATATATATATATATATATATATGCCAGTAGATATGCATTATCAGTAAACCAACTTAAAAGGAAAACAAGGTAGGGAATGTAAAGTAAATGTTATCATATAAGAATTACTTCATGCGTTTAAACAAAAAAAATTGGAACCGTCTTTAAATAAATTTAATTCTTTATTTTTCTGATAGAATTCTCAAAATGAAGTCCATAGCGCTGGTTTGTGTGGTGATCTGTCTGACCTTTAGTCTGGCATCGGCCCATCGTTACCATGGTAAGGGCCCGATAGTCGTATTATTATCGAAACAGAAAAAAAATCTCAATTTTTTAATCATAAAAAACAAGTAAAAGGTTAAAAAATACATATGCAACATTCAAAAGAAGACAATTCCTCGGATTGACTTTATTATCTGTATACAACATTGTGCATATTACTTTAGTCGATTTTTTTTTATTGACACAACAAAACAGCTATGAGATTAAAATGTACTGCATTCTGTCAAAAAAAGTTTTAGTATTTTTCATTCTTTTGTTCTTTCTCACTCATTTGGTCATTGCTTTTATTATTTTTATTTTTATTTATTATTTATTTTTTTATTTAATAAAGTAGGTTTTTTTTAACAGTTCCCTTTAGAAGAAGGTAACTCAATTTAGTTGTAGTACTCTTGGATGTTTCAAACAAATCAACAACCAAAAATGTACATTTCATCTGCTTGCGAAAATTTGCAGCTTTATACTTGGCTTATTTACTATTTATAAATCTTATGCAATTATAACTGAATGCGATGCAGTAGAATATGATTATCGACTGACACAATGTTAACAAATAAATGGACCCTTCAAGTAATAAATTGATAAGTATAATCATATTTACCATAGCAGAGAGAGAATGGCAAAAGCTATTCAGTTCTTAAATGTTGAATTGACAGCATTAAGTCCACAAGGACATTTAAATAATATTTGTCAGTGATTTGTTATTTTATGCTTCTAAATTCCTTATTCTATCAAATTTTTACACGACCTTCAAATGTGTACAAAGAGGCGCCCTCCGTTGTACCAGTCGCGTTTTACGCACACATTTCACGCACGTTTCGAAGCATGAACCTTTAGTTTATTTTCGATGTTGTGGAAACAAATCTTGGAAATGGATACGACAGAAAAACTGGCATTTTCACCGCCCCATCCAAAGGCGTGTATGCATTTTCTTGGACCATTCACGCCGCGGGTACACATCACGCTGGGTCTAAAGGCAAATATGGAGAAATGGCGGCAGTGTTGACACAAAATAGAGTCGCAAAAGGGTCGGTCTATGCAGATACAGAAAAACTTGATGATGACGATTCGGCCACAGGGTTTGTGATTCTGGCTGCTTCGAAGGGAGACAAATTTCAAATCATATGTCCACAGGCAGGCCAATGCGCGTTTTACAGCACGCTTACGAATGCATGGGACGACATCCTTTTCGGAATATCGGATTGCTTAGCTGATTTTTGATAGCATTTGCTAATTTTTGTCGAATATCAAATAAAAGATGAAACAAAATGATTTCTACTACAACATACCATTAATTTTCAATAATAAAAAAAAAATAAAGTGCAAAAGACATAGATTCAGCACTAGCAGGCTGATTTTCAAGTAAGAAGTCCATGGGCCTCAATTATATTCGCGCGAGCAAAATGACGAGCTGACTAAGCTCTGACTAAATACCTGCTCAACAAATTAGCACTGGTATATAGTTAAACAATTACTTTTTGGGAGTTGATTTTAATTAACTCTCCTATGCAGTTAATCTGGCAAAACGGAAGTGAAACATACTTCTTCATACGTGCATGTATATTGATGAATGTTTTGTACATTTAAAAGTGTTCACCTTCCCCTCTCCCTTTAATAACAAATACATATATCACTAACAAAAAGGTTGTATGGTTGCGATTACAGTCTAAACAAATGCGATTGATAACATCGAGAAAAGAAATGTTATCTCAAGCCTTTTGACTATTGTAATCAGAAACTAGATTAAGGAAGCAAATCTTCAAAGATATTCATACAATATCAGCATATTAGAAACTGCATGAGATCGAACTCTTGCTTATTCTAGACGCTATGCTGCAGTACTTGTACATTCACACAATGTATTTCCGCGCTTCCGTGATAATGTAGCGGAAAAACTAAATCTACGCATGTCAATATGTTTAAAAAGTACTTTTTGTGTTAGTTTCCTTTTTCCAACTGTGATGATCTCGTGTACCTTAACATTGAAACTATTTGATATTGAAGAGACATACTACTATCTAACTTTAAGGTGTTTTGGGGGGGGGGGTTTTGGAGGGGGGTGGTATTTCTTATGAAATTTCGAACCTAACCATGTCATGTTAATTATCTACATTGTGTGATAATTCACTAAAACGTAAGCCAACAATTCAAAGATTCGTCCAAATGAACATTTTAATTAGTAAATTTTTTGGGAGGGGTGGGGGTTGTTTCGATCAAGCTTTAAAATTCTAAGACGGAAATATATCTTTTGATAATTCTTAATGATCAAACTTGAAGTGT
The DNA here is from genome assembly GCA_033439105.1 of Magallana nippona. Lineage (NCBI taxonomy): Eukaryota > Metazoa > Mollusca > Bivalvia > Ostreida > Ostreidae > Magallana > Magallana nippona. Next base: position 28,897,953 of record CM065919.1, read on the forward strand.
CAACAATGTGTATGGAAATCCCCCACTGATGTGTCACTGTAAGCAGAATAAGGATCGTAGATGCACATGACGCCCTGCTCATTGCAGTCTTACTGACTTGCAAATATACCTGATAAAAAATTGAATTATAGGCATCCATACTCACTCTTATTATTTATAATATCTTGCAAATCTTTTTATTCTTTTTTAAACAAATGCGTTTCGACTTCATATCACCGAAAAGTATGCAAGAGGAGGAAGGGGGTATTTTCGCTCCAAACCAGGGAAGTCTGTATCTAAAGACATTTTATTCAAAGTGTATTTTATCATATCGATGATTTTTTAGGACCCCCCCCCCCCCCCTCCCCGAAAAAAAGAAGAAAGAAAAAGAAAACCGCTGAATTTAAATAGGTGGGGGGGGGGATGTAGTAACTTGTATACGCCCCCTCCCCCTTACTCCCCATCTCTAAATCCGCGTATAAAAAAGACACCTATTTGAATATCTCTCATTAGTATATATTATACATCTACTTTCATTTTATTGTACAACACATTGCACGGGGGTTGATCCAAAAGTAATGTCACAGATGCGATAAAATCGATAAATCGGCGTAAAGTGAAAAAAAAATCAAATTTTGAAACATCTACCTATTTTAAATCAGATCTCAGTGCAAAAGAATTATAATTACTCCTAAAGAAAACATTTTATATAGCGTGAAATGAGGATAGTTGCCGCACGCTGGCGACGTCATTTCTGAATTCTTGGCTTGATGTATTAAATTCATTATTGAGTCCGTAACAAAAAAATCGCCATGATGTTCTATTCAAACATTTTATTTTTCATAATATTCTTAAATGAATTAATTTTTACTCATTTTGAGTTCGATAGGGTAGTACATTGGATTTTTTACTCTCCGATCAATTAACCGATGGCGCTACAAATATTCTTGATGATGTAAGAACCTGTATTTTAATTTTCCTTCACAGCAATCGAAGCAAACAATGGATATCGTATCTGTATTCGCATGTCCGACCTTTTCATTCCTTTATCTAGAGACAAATCAAACTGCGTAGTTAACTAAAGAATAGTAACGTTTCCTTATTGTTAGAAATAGTTTTTTTTTAAAGTTTATATCATATCTGTTTTAAAATACTAGCTGTGTTGTTTGGAGCTTGTTCAAATCTTCAACCGTGTAATTTAGTCTGAAATTAAAACGTCCAGACGGTAATTTATAGCGCGCCAATATCACGTAAATTCAAATGACGTTATAAACATTTATGCATTTTGTTTTTTTCATATTTATTTAATTAAACAAAATTTAATCAAATTTGGAAATTGAATTAAAATTATGATTGGGCAAATTTCGATTAATCATACAGCACCCATGAGAAGCATGGTGCATTGTGGGACATAACTTTTGAATCCCCTGCACAGTAAATGTAACATAAAACTGAATAGAAAAATCAATTCAACCGTCAACAGATCGTCAGATCTCAGGAAATTGATGGATTGCATGACTGCAGTATTGTATTTGTTTTCAACAATATTCTAGATCTTTAATTACTACATGTAATACAAGCATGACTGAGGCTAACATGCTACATAGCTCATCTGGTGGCTATTGACTTATGTAACAATTTAAAGGGAGGTGGTGGGGTTTATCTAAAGAAATCGATAAATGTTTAAAAAAAACCCACCTTTATGGTTATTTGAGTATATCATACTTAAAGTGTCAAATCAAGATTGTTTCTTCGAACATTAATTTTACTGCAATAACTTAAACCTTGCATGATCCTTTCTTCACACAGAACATAAATCGTCATTATCTCACATGAAATAGGTTTAATTAATATTAATATACATTAATTATTATTTGTAAAAATGAATACAAATGTTAAAACTTGAACAGAACAAGTTTGTTTGGTTTGATCTGTAATACATTTGCTGTTATTTCATATAAATCATGAACCGAATGCTACTATTTTTGTCACAGACCATATGTAGATCAAAATCTAAAATAAGTTCACAAAATTCAATCCCTTGTCTGGTTTTTAAGGCATTTCACTAAATGAACTACCTCAGAATGGTGCCACAATTTGGCTTGCATTTACTTGCAGTCATTGTATTCTTTACCGTTGAATGCCATGTAATAATTCCTTTAGCTCAGGTGAGCTAGAAATACCATTTGTATCAATTAGGCAAAAAGCATAAATACCTCTTGATTCTGTATGTTAAATCTTAGTTGTTCGAATTCAAAGATAAAAAAGGTAAGACTCGTCAAATATGTGCAAGATTAATAATACGCACTTTTCCCATTTAACAGCTGTTTAAAGAAAACTAATAATACGTTATTTTAAAGTTATAAACTAAGAAAATTGTTTTAATAAATTACTTATACAAAATGTTTTTTTTAATAAAAAAAAATGTTCAGTATTTAATATGACCAATTTTTTTTCTTAAAAGGCAGTAACGAATTAAAAAGTTTGACCAAACCATTTTTTCTTAAAAGGCAGTAATGAATTTAATGCTATGACCAAACTTTTTCTTTCTTAATGGGCAGACGAAAAATGAAATCTTCAGCTTTGTTATGCGTGGCGTCGTGTGTGTTCCTTATCCTGGCACCAACTGGTCCTGTCCAAGGAAAGAGTCTGTTGGACATCATGTCTAAACAGGCGGAGACCCTGCAACACGGTCTTGATTTGGCTTCCAAAGTCGGCGATGTAGGTAAGATGTCAAATCGCGCATGCACTTGGCATTAGCTCAATGATTTCCTCAACATTCAAATAACTTTCTTTTAAGTTACAACTTCGTGAAAAGCTCATAGTGTATATGCAAAATAATTATGTGGTCATCATTTACGTTCTTACAAACGTTTTCTTTTCACGAATTCTAATTACTACAATATATACATGCATACGATTTTAAAAACAAATCTTTACGTTAAGATGGATTTGACGGTTGATAGAGCTACATAAATGTAAAAGAAAATGATTTTCTTTGTAAAGGTTCCCATAAAAATTCAATAGCATTTATGGCCGTTCTGTCGAGCACCAAATCCTACAGTTCTGGATCTGTCATACAATTTAACAGTGTGAAGACCAACTATGGCAATAGTTTCAACAGCGGCAACTACCGCTTCACCGCTCCATCCGCGGGTTTGTATGTCTTCACTTGGAGCCTTGCCCTCAACTCTAGCTATTATGGGCAAACCAGACTACTGAAAAATGGCAGCGTCTACCATCAGGTAAATTGTCAGCAATCTTACCAACAATGCGGCGCTACCGTCACAGTGCATCTGAACAAAGGTGACCAAGTCTGGCTTGTGGCTGCCACTTCCAGTGTATATTTGTACGCCACATACTCGTCTTTCTCTGGATGGAAAATCAACTGAAAACTGTAACACCACTGGTTAACATCAATAAACAAATATACATGTAAAATATATATCATGGTGTTCTTCTTTTGAGTAAATACATGTATAAACTAATCAACTAAAAGATTAGTTAAAGTGTCATCTCTTCATTTCACTGGTGGTTTTAAATCTCTCTATAAAAAATTGACAATGTTCAAACAAAAACAGGAAAAGCATGTCAGTCAAAATTGTGATACATGTCTGGCTGTCCTGTAAATATCAATTCATCTGCGAGAAAAATATATATGCAAGTCACTGGTCTCACACCAGTACAAAGGAAGAATGCAGATAACGGAATCACATCATGAAAGTTAATACTGTAATTATGCATTCAGGAATGATTTTGACAAATGCTGGTGACATAAGTACAATATAAATAAAAAAAAAAGATTGCCATTATAATGCATGTTCATGTAACTTTAAAAAAAGAGTCTTCAAACAGCTTGATATGTATACAGAAATAAATTACAGTTGATATACAAAAAACAAACACTGAACTCAGCAGCTAGCATTTGAAGACCCATGACATCAAATCCGCTCCACACAGAGGGCTATCCCCATCCCCCCACCCACACAGAGAGCGGCCACGCCCCTTTTTTTGCCTGTCCGTTTCAGAGCGTAGAGCAGTGTCACCAGAATCCTAGCACCAGATGCTCCTATTGGGTGTCCTATAGCAATGGCTCCTCCAGATGTGTTTACCTACAAAAAGGATAGGTTTCATGGCTGTCAAAAGCAACTTGAGTACACTCTACATGTACATCAGTCTGATTAAAACCACCCCCTATCTCCTACAGTCTGATTAAAACCACCCCCCTTCTCCTACAGTCTGATTAAAACCACCCCCTTCTCCTACAGTCTGATTAAAACCACCTCCCTTCTCCTACAGTCTGATTAAAACCACCCCCTTCTCCTACAGTAGGAGAAGGGGGATGGCTTTAATCAGACTGCATGTACATGTACTATAGGTTACTAATTAAATGTGGAGAATCATATATCCAAATTTCGTAAAATCACAAAAAGCACCATTAACAGATTTTAAAAACTAGCTATTAATTTCCTGACAGTTTTGAACATTAATACGACATCAATTATGTTCAGCTTTCATCATTTCGAATTCTCTTAATTTGATACAAAACAATGGAATTAAGCACTTGCGAAAAAATCAGGAATCTTAAGTATATAGCTAGTGCTTTAAACTATGCTACATATAGATCAACTGAAATATTTATAAGTGTACCAAATCATTCAATATGTACATTAATTTTGTAAGTCTATTGGTCACATACATGTCTAATTAATTACAAAATTAATGAGTACTGCCAAAAACACACACTAAGGTATTGTGATGAAAGAATTTCAGCACTCAAATTAGTACAGATAACAATTTGAGACCAGCTCAGTGAAATATTGAAGTAATCTTGCTTTGTGAAACTTATATCTATCAAGTCACAATAACTAAGCCATTTAGGCCTTACCTTTGAGGGATCACATCCCAGTTCTTTAACAACTGCGACAGACTGAGCTGCAAAGGCTTCATTGAGCTCCAACAGGTCTATATCATTGATGGACCAGTGTGCTTTTTCCAGCTGTCGAAATTTACAAGCAAAAAATAAGAAGAAGACTGTTATGTTTAGACACTCTATAAACAAAAATGAAAATTATAAACCAGTCAGGTCTTTTCTCTTTTTGAAGAAAATTTCAATGGCTATCCTAACTGATATTTGATAAAGAGATTCATCAATTCATATATCTTATCATTTTAACCTTGGTAAAATCAAGATGTGGTAGAGTATGGCATGTTCATACATTGCCCATGAAATTTTTCATGGGGGATGGTGGGAGGTCCAAGGAATAATTATTTTTTTTTCAGTTTTCCAGTGGCCTAATTTTGGTAATTTTACTATGCGATTGGAATTTCCAGGGAGGAGTTCAGACTCCACCAACTTCCCTTCTAGATCAGTGCATGATGTTGATCCAACAATCCACCATACCCCCCCCCCCCCCCCCCCCCCCATTATTATAATATGTTAAACGCCACAAATTTTACATTTGTAATCAATAAAATTTTATAATAAGTGTTAAGGAAGATATATTTTGGTATGACTACACAACTGAATCAGTTGATTTATAAATTAGTTGATTGTATATATAGTTACACTTAAGAAATTCCTTATGACTACAAATATAACACTGAAACTCACTGCTTTTCGGGTGGCATCCACTGGTCCGATCCCCATAATGGCTGGATCCACCCCAGCCTGTGCCCATGATACTATCCTACATAGAGGTTGTAGTGACCTATTTCTGGCTTCTTCAGCACTCATCAACACACAGACAGCTGCCCCGTCATTCAAACCTGTGAAAACACACCACCATCTTAACAACCAAAAAAATCTTCACAATTCGATTCATTTCATAGTTTAAACTAAATTGTCACATCCATTAATTTCTTGGCATCTCACATCATGAATTTTTGACAATTTAATGTTTACCCTAAACTGCCAGATATTCAATGCATATCGATGTGTATGGTTAAATCCTCTTAATGTGCAATGTCAAAAAAAATGTAGAATCATGATAATGAATATGCATGATTCATCTAAAAATACTCTATTTTTGATGAAATAATATAAAACTTTAACTTAAATTAGTCTGTCAACAAAATAAACTTTAAGGTTTCACAAATGAACACGTTGGGTACTTGTGCGTGAGAAGGGAATTCATCCTAGTTTGATTCCTCTATCATTAAATGGTTCTGTTGCTTGCAAATACCGTATATACTCGCTTATAAGTCGGTATTTATGCAAACTTAATTTTTTTTATTAAATTAAATACATGTGTTTGCCTTTCCATTAAGATGTAAATAAACAACTAGACGATGATTTACATGGTTACCAGAAGCGTTTCCTGCAGTTACAGTTCCTGTTCCATCTTTAACAAAAGCTGGTCTTAGTTTTTGTAGTGCTTCTATGGAGCACCCTTGCCTAGGGAATTCATCTTTATTTACAATCTCTGAAAGAGAAATAACAACCCATTTGCATTTTAAAATTTTCACTTTCAAAATGCCATTTATTTTCTTTATTTTCCGGGGGGGGGGGGGGGGGTTAAGAGTTTTTCCATGAAATACCCAATCAAAAAATTAAATTATGAAATGAAGCAAATGCATAGAAATTACATGATGGCAACCTCATTAGTGTGTGTTATGATTCTCTATGAGGTGTATCAACCTATCAACTTACTTGTTCCTTGTCTGTTTGTTATGGAAACAGGAACTATTTCTTCATTAAAATACCCAGCATTCTGTGCGGCCTCACACTTCTGCTGAGAATTAAGTGCAAAAAGGTCTTGTTCTTCTCTGGATACACTGTATTTCTTTGCCACATTTTCAGCTGTCAAAATGAGATCAAGAATTAATTAACATTTCAAACAATTCAAATTCACAAATGAATTATATTTCTTTGTCAGTGTAAATTGCATGGATACAAATATATAATTATAAAAAAATCATAACAACCTTTTTTTTTTTTAATTCTAAACATGAAAATAACATTGAGTTTTCTCAGAGATCAAAATTTAGCATACTAGTATATCATTGACTATATGTATGTTTTATTAATATGTACACATGCATGTATATGAATTAAGAACAAAACAATTTTGTGAATCTTTTCAGTGATATTAATATGTTTCTCTCAAATATGATACATTGGATATAGCCATTTCATTAATGAATACTAGTATCATTAGGTGCAAATATCATAATTTGATGAATATAATATGCAGTTGTGTATAACAGACACCCCCCTACTTTGGGCCTGAAAATTCATGAAAAATTGTAATGTATAATATAGTGGGTGTATAATACACACAAAAAGTTTTGACCAAAATGTCATGGTAATTCAGGGAAAGGGTAAAAATTTTACATTAACGATGTAATGTTTCTGACGCAGATTTTTTAAAAGTCTTGAATTTCTGCATAGCGGTAATCTTCAAGCACCTCAAAGAGGTGAGCAGTCAGAGACAACAGGGTATTCACTCAAGGTGTTATATTTCTTGGGCTAACTCAATCAGGCCTGTAATCGAGATCTATTGCACAGATCTATAACAACATCTGTAATGGCGGTTCTACACGGAGATGGTGAATACACAGCTCTGATTGCTGGGAAAACAGTTTATATTAATTTTAAAAAGCAATTTGATACAATTTATCTTTCAACGGATTAAGAGCAAAACATTTTCTACTAAATACGCCCAAACAATAATTTACAATTGTTGAAAAAATGCAGTACACAAACAGGAGTAGCATTTCCATATTTAAAGGTTCTGTATTGAATTACGATAGCCACTGTTTTACCTGTTTACAAAAGTGTCTAAACTACATTGGGGTGTATAAATTAATACGCACCCCTTTTTCACAAAGAAATTTTCTAGAAAAAAGTGTGTATTATATTCAGCAAATTACGGTACTTTTCCCTTGTTATTTAGTGTTAATTTCTTCCCTTCTTGTAGAAAAGGTTATGTTTATACACTGTACATTAAACCAATGCCTTGGCACAAGCATGAAGCTCAACTATTGGTAGTATTTTCTGATTGGCATGTCAGAATTAACCTGTGATTCCCATGTGATATTGATTAAAGGTGTCTGTGAGGCCATCACACATCATTGTGTCTGTAAGTGAAGTGTCCCCGAATTTGACTCCATTCCTCATGTGAATGCAGTGAGGAGCCTTAATAATACAAAAAAGAGAAAAATTAATATAAAACATAAAGTTAAAATGTCCATATCTATATCCATAAACAATATGTTTTAAACAAATGAATACATGTACATGTACATGTACATGTATTAGCTACAAGCCCAGACATTACAAATGAACTACAAGTCATGATTATTCCTTGAATAAACCTCAAATTCTTTGTACACATTTTCAAAATCTATTTTTTTGTTCACGGAAGAACAGAAATTGAGAGGTCAATAATAAACCTCTTTAATTAAACATTACATAGGCTACATGTAAATATTCTGTGGAATCATTAAAATTCTGGATGACCAATCTTTCACGGATTGACAATTTTTCACAGATTCATTGGGACATAATTTCTGGCAATTCTAAGTTAATAGACTTACTCGACATGACTAATGAATTTAAATTGTGCTCCAAAATTTTTTAAAGATGTAAATTATTTGATGAAGGGAAGCCAACACTGTTTTTAATAATTCAACGGTAATACATGTATTTTCAGTGTACAAATCAACAAACCAAACTCATATTCTCCTGTCCTCCTGCCACCACAATGTCTGCATCCCCCGTCTTGATGGCCTGGTAACCGAGAACCACTGCCCTCAGGCCTGACCCACACAACATGTTGACCCCACAAGATGGCACATGTATGGGCACCCCTCCATTGATACTGGCCTTTCTAGCAGGGTTCTGGCCTTGTCCTGCGAACAAGCAATAGAGTGCATGTTTTTGGCTTATAATCGCAACTGAAGGTGATTGATACTATACAATTATGGACTTCATTGTAGGTTGATATGTTGTTATATGGATTCATGTCAAGTGATATCGACCGAAGACACAGAAAGTGATTTCGACCCAGCTTGCGAGACATCCGAAAAGGACGAATGTCACGTGATGTACTTTCAGCCAATGAAAATGACGAAAATTATTGTCTTATATAATATATTAATTTATATATACATGTACTATTATGTGTTTCATGTAGGTAAATCACACACATTTCTAGTACATGTATGTAACCAGCTTTCATTTTCTCATAAAATGAAAATATTGTAATGAACACAATAGCAGCCATGCATGTTGACATTAAAATCATTTCATGTCCACCATATTTGTATCATATTTCTTAAAACATTGAATGAAAATTTTCACCATTATTTTATCAGCATAAACCTTTTGAATACAACTGTATTACACATGTATTAATCCTTTAAAAAATCATAAAAATTTAAATCTAATCAAAATTGGAGTTGAAGCAAATATCATAGAGAAGCCAGAGCAAAGTCACAATTGATTCTAGACCTAGATGAAATTAGACTGAAAATACACCAGTTGATCTCTCTTCATTCATGTACATGCATGTACCTGCAGTCAGAACCTGTCCTAGTATAACCTCGGACACATTATCTCCCTTGATGCCTGCTCGACCTAAGGCCTCCTTGATACAGATGGTTCCCAAGTCATGGGCTGGAAGTGTAGACAACCCCCCACAGAAGGACCCTTCAAAACAAATAACAAGAATGCGTAGTTGAACATAAACACAGCATTTAATGACATAGTTTTATGATAAACCATAGTATATCAGAAACACAGCATTAGTGACATAGTTTTATGATAAACCATAGTATATCAGAAACACCGCATTAGTGACATAGTTTTATGGTAAACGTGGCAGATAGGTTTAGGTAATGAGGCAATTAACACAATTTTAAGGTATATAACATGTGTAAATGACAATCATTTGAGGCAGCGTTAAATGTTAGATTATCGGAAACTCATGACGCCAGGATAATGCACTAGTGGACATCGCCGATTAGCAGTATACCAAATTACCGAAATGACAGAATTTTTCCGAAATGACACCTGAAATTACTGAAATGACATGAAAATCTACATATATGACATTTCAAATACATTAAAATGATGATAATTATATTGTATTTTCCATTTATGTCTTTCAGGTAAATGCTTCATAATAAAATAAAAATAAAACTCGAGTTAAATATATCTTAAGAATTGATACATGTAACATTAACTCTTACAACGACAATACTTCACCTGGTAATCAAAATTTGCAATCGGAAGGGAGATTGAGTTTAAAGCCAAAATTAATGATATTCATTATAAAATGAATATCTTAATTGAATATAAATGCATTAATAAAATTAGTGATTCATATTAGTGTATGGCAACCACTATGACAGGACTCGCACCCATTAAAACAACATGCTACTGATCATTAGCAATGTTGAATAGTCATACTCTAGACTAGACTATGGTACATGAATATACATTTAGTTTAACTTTATAGTTGCTTTATTTTTTGACAAGAATAATGATTTTTTTACTTTAATAAAATTTTTTTATTGAAATGGAAAAATATAAATTGGAAATTTCTACTTAGCGATACACATGATACATAGCAATTAAAGAAGAATTTTAATTGCATGTTTTTTTTTCACAACAGAGGGTCTATTTACATGCTCATCTCATAATTTTCCAACTATCCAACAAATTTCTGTCTCACAATTATTGACAGGAAAAAAATAATATTTGAACTTATAAATTAAATTAAATTAAGAATTTTCGAATTCCAAATTGTAATATTTTGTATTCATGATAGCAGGATGCTACCCTTGTTCCCAATTATGTTATTTATTGGATATATGGAAATTAAAATAAAAGTAAGGATTCAACACTAGGCCTAATTATAATCATACGGTAATGAATCGATGATACTGTTGAAAAAGTTATCGTTCTTTATGCTTTCGAATATTAAGCTATAAAATGCTGGCTTTTTTTTTCAAATTCATAATCCGAGATTCTTCTGACTCTAACTCCCGCTATTATATTGTGACGTGCGTCACAATATAATAGCGGGGGTTAAAGTCAGAGGAATCTCGGATTATTAAATTCAGTGTTCAAAGTAAAGACGTTAATGGGTATAATTAAGGATATTTGTGGTCAAAAACAAATTTTTAACAAACATTGAGCGTCATTTCTGTAAATTTTAGTGTCACCTCGGTAATATCAGGTGTCATTTTGGTAAATCCTGTCCTTTCGGTAATTCTGGTTACCCGCCGGTGAGCTAGTCTTCGGTGACAACAACAGAAATTACAAGTATATGGAACCAACAATTGTTTGAAAACTTTAACGTACAAAATATATTTTTGATTAAATAAACTAAACTATCTTCAATATATTTAATATCATGCTAACCAACTGGCGTTCGAACAGCAGCAACAATCACAACGTCCATATTTTTCTACTTTCGATTTAAAATCGGTGTAGCTAAGACGCTTTTATTTTTCATACTGCTAAGTCAACGCGGAAAAACACTTGTGAGATTCCGATTTGTTGCGCATTCGCAATAAGTACTTCCTTTTTCTACTATCGAAAATGGTAAATACACGAGAAATTTACGGATGATAGTAAATCTATTGTCATCATCGCGCTAAACTAGCTTAATGTCACCTTAGAAGTAAAGATTACAAACTAAGGGATTCTTAATTACTTTTTAGACCTAATAAATCCAAGATTAGCATTCTTCTTTAATCAAATTTGAGTATTGAAAGTTAGTCAATACACTTGGTGATGAAATTTTTAGTTTATTGTATAGTATGATGTTTTATCTCTAGGATTTGAATTTGATGCTATCTGGTTTCTTTCGTTTTCTTTATGATCTGTTACTATAAAGGCAGATTGGTCAAAATAGCAGGTAGAGACCATAAACATCTTTGACATGGCCAAAACATCTCTGGTCGCAGGTCCTATTCATAATTGGCCGTCATTTGTTACCTTTAGAACTAGACATGATACACTTATTTAGAATACGTATTTAACTAAATAATTGAGATGAATGTGTGCGCAATGATGGTTGGTTGATTAAATACAATCAGTACCGGAATTTTATGCATGTTCATGATTAGGTTTTCTGGAACAGGATGTTTCTTGAAGCAAATGAGTTCTCTCAGATTTATAATGCATTCTTAATTTGGTATGTGATGCTAAGTTTGCTTGCTAATTCTTTAAAATGGTCAGTGAAATTGACATTAATACTTGTTAAGATTTAATTGTTGCATTACGTCAAAAGAAATTGAAACATTTTGATCGTAGCAAGAATAAATTTGGTAGTTTGATAGTTCATCAAATTTGTCATATGTCACATTTGCAATTGCAAAACTATAGTATAATATTGCATGTATAATTGAATGAAATTTAGATTTTATATTAGTCTTAATTGGTATGTGAGATGAATATAAGAGTACTTAATCAAATTCCAAATATACAAAAATGATTTTGAAGGTTTATATATACTTACAGTTGGTATGTTAAAAATATATAATTATTATATTTGGAGTTTGGAAACAATATGAGTAAAAATTGTAGGCCTTTAGGTATAAAGTAAAGCTGTCTGACTAAATCATTATTTTCTCAATCAAGGAAATATAAATAAAACCCCTAAAAATATGGATTTTTAGGGTATTGCTCGAATGCTGAATATATATGGTTCAACTTTGATTCATTTTCTCTTTTTATTCCTATAGGTCAACGTACCAAAATCGAGGAAGACCTTTTGCAAGGGTAAAAAGTGCAAAAAGCACACCCTTCACAAGGTGACCCAGTACAAGACCGGAAAAGCCTCCCTCTATGCTCAGGGTGAGTACAATACATGGATTTTGTCTTCATTATTTTCCCCCTAGAATTGCTTCAAAGTTTCTTCAGTATCATTTAATTTTTGGTGTTTTCTTTCTGTTGCTTTCAATAGTCCTCCACACCCTGTTACAACTCTCATTTTACTGAAAATAAAACACAAGGTCCTAAGGCTTGTTGTGTATTGTTTTACTTAATTTACTACTGTTGTTTTGTGCAGTATAATGTATATAGGTATTAAGAGGGCTGGATGGTCATGACCTTTACAGACTATATTAATATCTTAGCAAGAAGCGCTTGTAAAGATGTATAGGAAAATATCAAGATTCAGGGTTCGACACTAACCTTAGTCCGTTAGTCACAGACTAATAGTATTTCATGTGGACTAACAAAATTTGTATCTAGTCAGTCCGGTCGGACTAATAAAAAGTTTACACCATGTACACGGAGATAGTGAATATGCAGCTCATTTTTATGTATGACATAGCACAATACAACTGAACCAGTGCAACACCTGTAAGAAAAACATTATTGTATATATTACACACCCCTTTCTTACAAATTATATTAAAAAGGTGTGTATTATATGAGGCAAATACGGTAATGCATTTTAATTTATTTCAGACGGGCAAATAAAATTGCCTGCGGACTATTTAAAATTATCAGGCATTAGTCCGGCTGGACTAATGCATAAAAAAGTTAGTGTCGAACCGTGAATGCTAGTTAAATAAATAATGCCCTCATCTTATAATTATGTTGCATTCTTTTGATAAAACTGTTTATCATGATTGGTCAGGCAACCTGAATTGATTAATTTTGTTTTTGTCAAAAAGTGCTTAACATACAGGTGACACTCGATGGCTCGAACTTCGATCTCTCGAAGTTCTTGATCTCTCGAAGTGAAATCACGGTCCCGATTTTTTCCCCTATATAACTAAGCAAATTTACTCTTGATCTCTCGAACTGCGATCTCTCGAAGTTCTTGATCTCTCGAAGTAAAACCTAGGTCCTGTTATACATATTTCATTGTTTTTGACTCTTGATAACTCGAAGTGGTGGCTGTGTACACATGCGACCGATCAAGCGTATAATTAGCTCCGCGTGGACCTTACCTGGATGATCGAGTGAACCCCTGGGGCTAGCGTGGTAGTGTTAATTGGTTAATTACGGTAGTGACACTACCCCTTGCTTCCTTCAAAGGGTAGATAGTTAATTTGTAACTGATCTATTAATTTCAACAACTTGTGAAATTAACGGTAAATTAAACCGGTCTTTATTTAAACTATTCTGTGATCAAGAAAACCTAAAATACTTTTTAAAAAAATTATAAGTTAACAAAAACAATAAATAAACACAAAACTAATTTCTGTATTGTTGAATTTGATGTCAAGTAGCAGAAAATACAAATGAAACCATGTTAGACTATCATTCCATGTTATGAATATAAACTTCTGGCCTCTATAATTTTAGAACAAACATGATGGGTACAAAAATTTCCGGATTTTTTTTAAACGTTCGATCTCTCGAACTCTTGATCTCTCGAAGTTTAATCATGGTCCCCTGAAGTTCGAGTTATCGAGATTCACCTGTATATTCTTTTAAAGCCAAAATATTTGACCTTTTTGAAATTTTTCTTCTCAATATGACAGTTTTTGGCTATAATTATAAAGTATCATGCATTAGAATCTGAAGGCAGAGCTGATGGGGACTTTGTTGACTATCCTGCCCCATCAAGATTTGGAATGCAGCTATAGATTTTTAAAGTAAAGTTGGTATAAATTTTGTGTATTATATCCACAGGAAAGAGAAGATACGACCGAAAACAGAGTGGTTTTGGAGGTCAGACAAAGGTTATCTTCCGAAAAAAGGTATGTGTTAAAACAGTAGAACCATTTTTACAACAACATGTAACCGGAATTTTACACAATGCTTAAAGTCCATGGCCTTGTTAAGATAAGTTCATGGCCTTGTTAAAATGGATCCATTAGGTTGGATGTAAACTAAAACCTATTGTCATTGATTCATGTTTTACATTACCATTAAGTCTTGTGTAATGTAGAATGCACTTGTACATGATACACACCCCTCAAATTAAGATATTAAGTGCTGAAGATACTCATTGTTCCTAAGTATATTACGCACTTAAAAACCAACGAACTTTTCCAAAAACAACAACCGAATAATATTTAAATTGATAATTAGTCAAATTTTTTTTTATTATGTAGTAAAATAAACATTCACAAGACATGTTTGTATGTTGCATATTGTTATAACCAAGTTGTACAAATATTCAATCTAGTTTAACAATGTCCATTTTAAAACAAAATCTGCATAACTGGTAAACTGGACACCAATTCAATTGAAAAGTTTTTAGTCAAATCATCATAAATATTTAAATTCTTCCTGCACTCAATAGTGAAGTCAGACAGGAGACAAGTGCATGCTTCACCAGAATTGTTAAACAAACTTTGAACACATGACAAGTCAACAGGGGGCTGATTACATGATGGCAAATACACTGGCATATCATTTTTGATGTAAGGAAAAAGTGGATTAATATTATCATACATGGAAAATTTCCATGTATGATAATTGGAAATTAAATAAAGAATCGGGCATTTTTGATAAATGAAATAAAGTGTAACCCATACAATTTGCGTAACACGCAACAACAGTAGTCATACTCCTGCAGTATTTAGAAACATGCTCTGAAAAAAAAATTGGTTATTAAAATTTTGTTCCTTTGTATAATGTGCAAACCCCCACCCCCCCCCCCCCCCCCCCACCCCCCCTACACACACACTTTTAATAAATTTTGGCTGCACGTATTAACACGACACTTAACTGCAATATTATTGGGGGCTGTCTGTGTAGTTGTATAAAGTGAAAATAATCACCAGAGTCTTTAGTCCTTTAATAATGAAAATGTATTTAATGAATAAAATGTTTAATTTTATTTCACCTGATATCAGATCAGTAACACATAAACTATATAGTAACAATGATTGATGTAATCCTACAGAAAGATAGTTTGGTGAGATTTGAAACTTGCAATATTTTTATTGTATATGCACTTATTAAAACATCTCTGATTTTAGGCTAAAATTACGAGAAAGATTGTACTAAGGTTAGAATGCACAGAATGTAAATACAGAAAACAGCTGGCCATCAAAAGATGTAAGCACTTCGAGCTTGGAGGAGAAAAGAAGAGAAAGGTATGTAATACAAATTCATATACTGGTATTACACAATATTTTGATTTCTCAATTTGTTTTCTAATGCTCTTTGAGAAAATGGTAGGCTCAATTAAGTCAATTGTTTGGCATTTCAAATAGAATTATAGTCAGTGATTTGGCTAATGTAATTTTTTCCCAATATATGTATATATCAAGTTATCTAGGTTGAAAAATTCATTCTTAAGAACTTGAAATAGATAATTGTGTTAATCCTATTTTCCATTTAAATCAAATTTATCAATTAGGTTTTAATCAACTTAATTGCAATTCCAGATATTCTTAATTAAAATGTTTTGGTTCATGTATACATATAGCAGCAACAAAAGAGTCAGAATATTTGCAACATTTACAAATCTACAGAAAATAGGAATTCAATATTTTTGAAAATATGCAAAATAATTTCAAATGTTTTCCAAAGTCACTTGAACACATTTTGCATGTTTTTAAGTTATTTTGTCTCTGTTTTGTCTGAGAGAATATAATTCACTTATATATCATCTGTATGAAAGGGCTATACATGTATTTTAAAAATACGTAAACCAGGCAGCTATGCGAATGTATTTTCAATGTGATTTACTTTATTGATATTTTCCCATACCTTGCAATTATGGAGGTCTTCTAATGTTTTCAAATTAAATTTTGAATGATTCATGTATTGACATATATTTTTTTTTCATTTACAGGGACAGATGATTATGTTCTAAAGTGGTTATTGTATTCTGTGCTGTAAATAAAAGGGAAAAAAAGGAAGTGTTTTTTTTGTCAATATAACAATAATACATACAAGACTAATGGGTTATCATGCAGTTGTATCAGATTTTGTAAAGCTGGTTACAAGATTTTATTACTTACATTGTTAACGTGAAAAAGGTGTAAAACTGATTTAGTGAAGGAAAAATGGCATTATATTCATTTGTTTGTAAAACTGTTTGAATTGGCCCATTTTGGTGACTCACAGATAAACAGCTATTGGGCAATGGTGTCCGATAACAAGATAAAAGTGATAGACATCCTCTGTATAATTTTTTATGAAGATTTTGTTTCTAGAAGATTCCATTTAAAAATCGGTTAAAATTGGGGGCAGGTTTTACAGTTTCTGCATAGTAATGAATAGTTTGAAAGCGCAACATTTACTACTCTGTAACCGTTGCAAGGAAGTTCTTGAAATTTGTAGGTATTCACGCAATGAGTTGATGTGCATATTACCAGAAAAATCTGATTCCTTTTTTTTAATGGAAAATTCTGCCATTTCGAACTTATAATTTTGTCCTATATTGAACATAGTATAAATGAACAGTTTTTAAACACAACCTCTTTAACCGCAGCATGGATTTTATTGAAACTTTGTAGGTATTTAGAACTCTATGTGTAGATTTGCAAAATATCAGGAACATCCGATTCCATGATATTTCTTTTGAATTTCGGCTCTTTTGAACTTAAAATTTTGGTCCTATATTGAATATATTGTATTAATGAATAGCTAGACACGATTTGAGATGAAAATTTTATTTTTAATTTTTATATATATGTATAAAATGGTTTACTTTTGTATTTGGAATGATTGACAAGAATTTGAATTTTGAAAGTCACGTTACAAGCGAGATACAGAGGAAAGAAATTGTTTTGTAAACAAAGCTCGAGTCTTATGTTCACAAATAATGTAAAGTAAAGAAATTTCCATTTCTTTGACAAAATAACTTGTGGTAAACAAGATAAATTAAATAAATTCAATGCATTCATAGATAATTTTATCAACAACGAAAAATAACATTAAATTGAAACTTATACCAATACAACACATGTAAACAATAACAGGACTGGAGCTTTGTTTACAAAACAAAGAATTCTAAACTCTGTCGATATAACTCTTTTGTTACTCGATATTTGACTTACAAATTTTAACAAAGCACTAAAAATATCCATATTGACCATTCTAGACATTCAAAATGACAAGAAAAATTTGAGCTCAAAGTCCCTTTAAGCGAAACCCCTCTTTAACCGCTGCAAGGATTTTCTTGAAACTTTGTATATATTTAGGACACAGTGAGTAGATGTGCAGGAAATTTAAAAAATAAATCACAAAATTCTAAATTAACGTTGTTTACAAGCAAAACATTCCAAGAAACGTTGTCGAAACACCCTATCAAAATATCCATAGATAAACGGATTGACAATATGGTTTATTACGGAGGAACGGCGCAATAGCATGATGAAATTTAAAGTAACAATGTCCATTTGGTGCCAGTAATGAAAAGGATCATCAGTCGCTAGAAGCATTGTTATGAACGTAGGAAGGTACGATAGCAAGTAAAAAATGATTATTGTTATAAACATGTACGTAAAGTTATTTCTGACTTTAAAACTTGTGCCACGTCGTCTTTTAACATAATAAGACGACACTTTTCCAATTTGACGGATTCTGGATTGTTGTATATCCGAGTTATCAACATATTGCATTTTTGTTGAGACGCAACTCATTTCTGACTCTATTGCGACTTCTTGTTGATTCTGGCGTACGTTGTCTTGGATCGTGTTAACCACAGAATCGAGTTGCGATTCACATTCAAAATTAAGTCCTTCTTTATTGCATTCTTCAGAGCAAACAGTAGTTTTAACATTTTCCCTGCCGTTTTTATCAACAGAATAACGTCCTTTTAAGACATATAAACCATATACTTGATGTTTGCGTCTTGATCTTTTTAAAAACCGTCTATAAATTTGTAATCCTATTGGAATATAAAGACCCGCGGTTATCCCTGCATTTGAAAATATAACGCATATTTCGATGAAAATGTATGTCATCTTCAAAGTATGCAATATTCCATCAAAATCTCGTAACTCGCACATGGCTACTGTAACATTGGTATCAAGACATGAAACATTCTGGTGGCGGTTTCCCACAAAGAATATGACAGGACCTGTGTTTACTATTGCAAATAAAAGACATCCATAGACGGCCCACTTTTTACCGAAAAGAGTCATCTGCTTTCCTGTTGGGCGACATATTTTCAGATATCTACTGATCGAAATCATCAACAAAATGAATGCTGACCAAGATGTCGTCACCGAAGAAAAGTAATGAAGTAACTTGCATAAAATCTCATTTGGAAAGTCTGCATAGTAGTAGTTCATAGTGATACTAAGGCATGCTAAACATATGCCCGACACCAGATCTGCAACAGCTAAGTGTGGAATGAAGAATCTCTCCTCTGTCTGCGGCATTTTGAATCCGTACAAAAACAATACTTCACCATTTCCGACAATACCAAAAACTAGAAGCAGACTAATCACAACTGTATTAAATGACAAATACTGTGTAAAATAATCATTGCAGTCATGGATACTTAAAGTCTTGTTTACTTCCATTTTCACACACAACAGTTCGAAAAATGAAAGAATTATGCTAGCGCTAAGTTTAAATTCTGAAAAGTTACAGAGGAAATACAAGAACAGGAAATAATTTTATGTGTTCACAAAGCTAGGTTTCTCTTGGTTCCATCTAATAAGGACATATCTCTACTGATAAACGCAACATTTCATTCTCACACCCATCATAATTTTGGTGGTTGTAAGAGGAACTGATCCAACTAATACCCATTACATATATGATACATATACCATGAAACTGGGCAAAACAGCAATGATTCTCTGGGAAAATTTAATTAAGTTAATAATAATTAGCTGCATGTGTGACTGATATATTAACAGTACCTGCTGCTTAATTTTATTGTGAAAGTTTTGTTTATGAATTTAAGTAAGCGAGGTGGTCAACAAATTTACCATCAGATCTAACTTAAATTTTCAGATATGATTTATTTAGCTATACACTATTATTAAGTAAAACATTCCATGAATTTTAGATTTTAGATTTTATAATTTTTATGAAGATGTTTATGAAGAGCTCTTCTTGTTCAGAGAAGGTCGATGCAGTCTAAATTAGCCAGGACCATCGAGTCCTCTTAAGCCTTATTTTCATTCCGGAAGGATAATCTATCAAATCACTTCTAACGACTTATATCTGTGCTTCTTCTCTATTTAGAAAACCGTATGTGTATAATGCCACTGCATAATTTAGCTTACTCACATAATAAGTTAGCTAATCTATGGACTTTAATTGTTCATGCCTAAGACTTCCAGAACTTATTACATAATGCCGTTTGAATAGTGTATTAATTTATTTCAATACTTATGTAAGAATTTTTTAAGGATGTGAGACATTAAACTAATTAGTTTTATCATTATTTAAGATGATCTGTAAATAAGTCTCATATTTGTTTCATCTGTGTTTCAAACATCTCGAGAAGCTATACAATCTATGATTTGGCGTACATCAGCTATTATTTAGATAATATCTTTAAAAAAAATTCGAATTTATCTTTGATTTTTTAATTGTTTTATGAATTACATTCTGTTGATTTTTATGGAATAAAATCTGTTGAATAGTCTTGCAAGAACATTTCGATATTCATGTAGAAGAAGTAAAAAAAGCTGGTTGAGCAATTGCAAGTACAATACCGTATATCCGTGTTTTTTTTCGCCTGTCACAAAATTTGCGAAAATGGGGGAAAATATGTTAGTCATTTTGTTGCGATTTGAAAAGTTTCTTATAGAAAATAATACAGGATAATTATAATGATAATCATGTGCGAAATAAAAGTGATCGCGAAAAAGCGAAACTGGATCATCGCGAAAATTACTGGAATATGCAATTCAATAAGAAAGAAGGTAAACGTTTGAAAATACCATGTTGCTTTCATAAAATAAGACCGAAGAAAAAAATATTTATTTCAAAGTGAAAATTATTACGTATATGATGACAATAGATGTGCGTTGTATATATATCATCCATGTCATACATGTAAATTGAATCATTCTTTATAATTACATGAATTGTTAAGAGGGCTGGATTGTTGTGGTCATTTTTAGACCTTATCAATTTCCTTAAAAAGAAGAGTTCTTTATAAAGATATAGGAAAAAATTCAAACTTTAAAGTTAAAAGAGGTATAGAGCCTTTCCCATTATTTCGCCTACACTCAAATGTGTTAAAATGGAAAGTACATGTTACTAAAAAAGATACAAGTACTTTTGAAACCTAGGTACTGATTTCATAATGGTGTCTGTAACCTCTGATTTGTCATAAATTCAAGAAATCTGCATGAAGAAATGAATATTTAGAACTCTGTGTATAAAGACAGTTGATATTCTGAACCTATAACTTTCAGCAAACTGCAACTAATTCAAGTGTAAATAAAGTATAGTGTTATTGAAGAAACATGTTTATATTGATGTGCACATACTCTGAATTAAACAAGATAAACAACAGATTAGATGCATGCAATTTAAAATACATATTCTAATAATGCTTAAAGTGAAAACTTAAGAAAAGAAAATTACTAGCTACTTGGTGGAATCGATCCAGCAACCGCAAAATCAAAAACACCTACGCGTTACCACTAGGCCACGCATATAACACTTCCATAGAATGTCTTATCAATATATGTGGCTATATACATGATTGTGTTAGAAAAGTCACTGATTGAAATATTTGTCTACTTTTCAGTAGGACTGACGTTAAACCAAAATTAATTCAATGTAAACGTGTACTACAATACCTTTAGAACATATATTTAATCGGATTTCCTTGGTTTAAAGTGGTTAAAATTGTCAAATATCCAACTTTTTATTGCATATTAACTATTTTCCTATAAATGTATATCCTTAACAAAAGCGGAAGATGTTAATGATGTCGTGTAAGATAATCAAATCTCTTTGAACATGACAATTGTGTTATTTGCTTTTCTTTAAATATTTTTTTTTACTAAATATTGTATAATATTGAAAATATCTCATGTTTACAAAAGCTCTTAATGTAGGTGAAATCGTATACTAAGTGCGCTATACCTCTTTATGGAGTTTTTCTCTACTAAATAATAATTTATAGCTTGATAAATCGTTTTTAAAAATTTAAGGTAGATCTGATGGTTAGTTTTGTTGACCACCCAGCCTCCTTAATAAGCATGAGCCAAGGTGTAAGAGATACTGCTAAATACTAATGTTCGACGTGGTGTAACCTACATGTGAATCATTACAACTTGAGATTTCTTTTAATTAAGTGATTTGTTGTTGATTGACAAAAGTATGCATAGAATGAAGACGACTTTCCATTCTTTTAAACAGGAGGTCGTTTACACATTTCACGGACTGGTTTTAAGATCAGAGTGTTTCAATTTCGTTTCATTCATTATAGTGTGTGCGTATAAGACACATGCTTAATGCTTAAAAACGACGGCTATTTCGATGAAAATGAATCATCTTCGTACATGTTGTACTATAGTATGTCCTAAGATATTCATGCAGCACATTTTGGCCGATTTTGAATTAAAATACACATACCTGTGAAAGAAGTGCAATTGAAATTGATGAAAGGGAAAATTTCCAAGATATCTTCGTTGATACATTATCATTTTTCACTCGAAAAAATTTACAGGAACGAAAACAGATTTCCTACGGAGATTCATAATGGGGAATGTTTACATCTTTTCTCCATTCGGAAGTCACTCGGAATACCTCGGGCAATTTTTCAACGTTATCATCCGGGTCTGCTTCAATACAAAATCCCCGTGGACATCACATTTTTTAGCCGTGTATTGAAACATGATCAGCTAGAGGGGGCGTTTCAACGGAGAAATCTTGGAAATTTTTCATACTTTTGAATGAACATCGTTTTAACCCTGAGGTATTTATAAATATCGAGTAATTAAGCAAAATGTGAATCCAGGATATCTTGGGACAGAGTATAGTATGTACTAATCAACGCTTCGTAACTCGCACTTTACTTTGGAAACGTTCCCGTTACGACATTAACAACTATTGATTTCATTCAAATGTTTGGAAAGGAACATTGACATATTATTTTTTATAATTGTCATCATTTTTCCTGTTTGGTGATATATTTTTAGATTCATGCGTATACATGTACCAACTGATAGTATGATAAACATAATATTATATGCTAGGACAATTTTAAATGATTTCCTTTATATATTGATATTGTTTAGGTTGTGGAGATTTTCTGTAGTACTGTTTTCTTCTAGGTTGTCAACATTAATTTAAATACAGATTACATGTATTAATTGGATTATTTCTTGTAAACAAAGAATGTATATTGGTATGTGATTGGGGTTTCGTTTATTTTTCTAATATAATTAATAAATTCAAATGTTACTCGAAGATACACAAAAAATAATATTGTCCCATTTCAATTTGTATACATATGGGAAATTATTTCGCCTATTGACGATTAGAAGCAAAGATTCATCGTAATTTGGTTAATCAATTCAGTTTTTTTAGCTGTTAAAATATCAAAACTGTTCTTAATTGCCTTGTGTAGGATAACACAAGAATATCTCTGAATGGACATGTCAATGAACCAATTAGTCTCATTTACTACTGTAGTATTTGACACAAAGTGAGTATATTTTGGAACAGGTGAATCGTTTGTTAAGTAACAAGGCCGTAGCCATACCTTTCTAAATAAGAGCATTTAAAGAAGAAACAAAGACACTGCAAAATAACACATCGCGTTGACAGGGCCTCTCGCGTACGCGTAACAACCTCTACTAAGTTTTATTGAAAAAATAGTAAGGTCGATACAAAAAGATAAAACAATTACAAATTTTTCTTCCAATTTATTGATTGTTAAATTGTTGTGATATTACTCTTTGAAGTAAATTGTATAATGATTGACACAAATGTCCAGTGACATAAATCTTTATAGACATATACAATACAGAATCATTCAGGAAACAAATAATCATATGCTTAAAAGGCATATTTTACTAATATAATATCATGTTTTGCAGAAAAAAGCTATTCTATAAAAACCCTAATATATACAATAGTATAATGATTCAGTTATACATTCACTTTCTTATTTATTTGAAATATTGACACTTTCAAAGCATGTATACATTTTAATAATGATAATTTTTGACAGGTCTGTTGCGGATTTTTCGAACGAAGTTGTTGAATCGCATAAAAAAAATAACAATAAGAATACTGAAAATAAATAGACATTCTGTATCATGATTAGCGGTAATTATAATTTCATTTAAAAAAAAAACGAAAGATCACTCCACTCAATGCGAAACATTAAAACAGGTGTCCGTGTTATTTTGAAACAGGGAAATCACTTCTAATGTGATTGCCTCCAAGTTCCTAGATTTCCCTGCAGTGCTTTTCCTCAAGGAGGTTTGAATATTCTACAAATGGCAATGATCATATTAGCTAAGTCTTACATAAAAAGACAGCAACATAATTCACATGAATAGTTCTATCCATATTAAGGCAATCTATTGATTTGTAAGTTAACCAGATATCACTGCTATTCAATTTGAATTGTTGTTTCAAACGTGTAAAATCCTCTCCCTAAAATCGGCGTGTTCAACATCATTACGTAGTTGTTTTTCACTGTGTGTTAATACACAGTCTACATTACTTGAAAACATCAATATCTGTCAAATTACGTACACTGTTATGGCACAAGCGGGGTTTGAATGAATAAAAAAAATGTGTAAATATATCAACAATTTTAAATGTACGTACAGCAATTTTTTTTAAAAATCGTATATTTAGGAAATGAAGATCCATTCCTTGATTTTTCATTTTGATCATAAATGAGTCGGCAGTGATCAATTTTATCATAGAGCCCTTCGGGCTTTATTGGATTTGATCACATGCTCGACTGTAAAGATCACCACATTAAAGTGAAAGAATGAATTTTCATTTCCTAAATGTAAGATTAAAGATGATTATCGAAACTCAATACTTGGAGAAAATGTTGAAAACACTTAAATATTGACCTTTTTATTTTCATGATATCAAATATTATCATAAATACAAGTTACTGTATGTACACTATGTATTAGTTTTTTTATGATATATGTCTGGTAAGGTAATTTTGAATCAAATTCCCTTCAAAACCACAAAATTCAGTTTTGCAAATAAAAGATTCCATGAAATGTCAAAAATCAGTTTTTGCAAATAAAAGATTCCACGAAATGTTTACGGAACACTCTATCAAAATATCCATAAATAAACGGATTAACAATGTGGTTTATTATGGAGGAACGACGTAACAACATGATAACATTCAAAGTTATAATGTCCATTGAATACCAAAAATGAAACGGGTCATCAGTGGCCAAAAGAATAATGGTAAAAGTCGGAAGGTATGAAAGCAGATAAAAAATCATTATTGTTAAAAACATGTAAGTAAAATTATTTCTGACTTGTATGTTGGAATCACTTATTGTGTCTCGTGGTAGTTTATTTTCAAAAGAAGAGTTCATTTGTTCTTGATTCTGCGCAATATCCGATTCTTGGACACCTTGCAAATTTTTATTACAAGTGGGTGAGATATCTGATTCTTTTGTTGCTGTTTGTTGATTTAAATCTTTCCTGCTCCGTATGCAAGTCAATTCCAATTTGCATTTCGAATCTGATGTTTTGCTCAACATACATTGTGCATTACTTATAATTGTAGCCTCAGAGAATTTATTGCCCTTTTCATCTATTAATACTTTTGCTTTTCTGACAGATAAACTGTGTCTTTTACATTTGAGAATGCGTTTTGATCTTTTTGTACACCGTCTATAAATTTGCAATCCTATTGGAATGTAAAGTCCAGCTGCAATCCCTGCATTAGCAAATGTAACGCATATTTCGATGAAAATGTATGTCATCTTCAAAGTATGCAGTATTCCATCAAAATCTCGTAATTCACACATCACTACAGTAACATTGGTTTTTAGACACAAAACATTCTGGTAGCGGTTTCCTAGAAAGAATATGACAGGACTTGTATTTACTATTGCAAATAAAAGACATCCATAGACGGCA